>OZ030018.1:19932500-21167500 GCA_964023405.1 Apodemus agrarius
CCATTCTTGTGACCAGAAGCACTTGTGAACCCCAAAAGACCACCAAGGAGCCGACTCTTATGTAATCACATTAGGGTCTCTGTAGGCATACATTTTTTTTGCAACCTACTTTTAATAAGAATGCAATCTCTCGCCACGCGGCGGTGGGACACACCTGTAATCCCAGCACTTGGGAGGCAGAGGCAGGCGGATTTCTGAGTTAGAGGCAAGCCTGGTCTAGAGTGAGTTCCAGGTCAGCCAGGGCTACACAGAGAAACCCTGTCTCGGAAAAAAAACAAAACAAACAAATAAAGAATTCAACCTCTCCTCTAGCACACCACCCAGCAGAGGTAGTGGAAGAGGAAAGTTATTAGGATGTGCGGGAAGTTCAGCAATAACTCAGGGCTCCTCCCCCACTGCCTGTGGGGTCATATTTACACTCCACCGAACATCCCTTCACCCGTGTACCCCAGCAAAACATTATTTTACATCATTTACTTTCCAAAGAGATTAGAAGTTTCCATTTCAGGTCTCTTTATTATAAACTTGGGTTCAGGGGGGTTACTCACCACCGACCCACAGGACAGTTTGGCGAAGTAGCCCCGACCTCTCATCAGGACAAGGATTTAAGGAGAAGGGGAGTAAGTGGGCGGGGGTCCCGCCTGACTACTCTCTGACGGAATGACTGTTGTAAGCCGACACGTGGGGGCTCTGAAGGAAGACCGTGAACCATCACAAACGGTCTGAAGGAACATCGGAGACAATCGGACTAGTCTCTGACGGACTGTTGCTAGCAAGTAGCTAGCAAGTAACTGTGGCCAAGGACACGCCGTGGGGTCCTTCCTGGCACTTGGGCGCAGCTTGGGTTCTGTAGATCAAGTTCTCAAGCTTTTTTTAAAGATAGAGTCTAGTCCCAAGATGGAGTAGGTCTGGCCTCTCATCCTCATCTCCAACTACTCCTAATTTTACATCCCAAGGTGAGGGACAGAGGCGACTCCAATGAAACGGGTGACTCAGGACCCCAAGTACACGTCCAAAAAAAAGACCTATATTTGACTTTTGTAATCTACTTAACACATAATATAAACAATAGTAAGAACTTAGTTCCCCCCTTCCCTCACACTTCCGTTCTATTTCAGGTAGCTGTCCACAGCAGCGGTCTTCTAAAAATCTTCAGTTGAGTGTATATTGCCATAGGCGCCCTGTGCTCTAATGCGTAAAATGAGTCTGACAGGCATAACATCACAGTTAAGAGCAAATCTACATTTCTAAGGAAGCGCTGAAAGGCCGAAATATATTCTGAAGTGCAGAATGAACCTGTTGAAGCCTTCTGAGCTACAGGACCCTCCCCCTTCTTCAGCGAATGCCCAGAGCATTCTCATTGCATCTTGTTAGACCTGGAAGTTATCTTGGGGGCAGTACACATAACTCAAACTTCTCCTGCAGTTTTTTTTTCTTAATGGCTGTAGTTGCATATGTTATGCTTTATCTCCTATACCCCAGACTGTTCTGGAACTTCCGACCTAGCCAAGTATGACCTTGGACTTCTGATCCCCCTGCCCCACTTCTGAAGTGATGGTAACCATCATGCCCAGTTTATGAAGTGCTAAGGGCTGAACCCAGGGCTTCACGTGTACCATGTAAATGCTCTACCAACTGGACCACACCCCCAGCCCGTGTTTCTATATTTAAAAATTCAAATAAACACATAACAGAAAAACAAAAGGTGCCGGGCAGTGGTGGTGCATGCCTTTCATCCCAGCACTCGGGAGGCAGAGGCAGGTGGATTTCTGAGTTCCGAGGCCAGCCTGGTCTACAGAGTGAGTTCCAGGACAGCCAGGGCTACACAGAGAAACCCTGTCTCAATAAATAAACAAACAAACAAACAAACAAAAGGTGGCTTAATCTAACACTACCTAAGTCACCACTAATAATGCTCCAAGACCCCAGCGTTCTGCAGAGGGAAAATGCAGCTGACTGTGTGGGCTGAAGTCTCTTAAGTGTTTCTCCAGGTTAGATTATTGTCTAACCCATTCTCAGGTTTTCTCCTACATCTTCGGCTCGCCCTTCTCTCTTTATGCCAACAGCTTCTCGTCCATATCCCTGGCCAGTGCCTCTAATGTCTCTCTATCCAGAACCCATAAAGGCATCTTTAATACAGTCCCAAAGAGTTAACCTCTTAAGAGTTTTCTTTCATATTTCACCCATTTTTTTTAAAAAGCAGACATTTTATGAGCTGGTGAAGCAATCATTCAGAAGCATACATCTCTGCAGCCATAATCATTTTATAATTCTCGCGGTGTAGCAAACAACGGTCGCGAGTCTTCCACGAGGACAGTCCTTCAAAAGCAGCAGCTAACATTAAAGCTGCTTATGGCTCTTTCAGATGATGGGAGCTGTCCCGCCCGGGATGTGTTCAGTCCTTTCTGTTTATGGGGCTCTGTGGCGCTAAGGGTTGGCTGGAAAATGAGCAGCAAATTCATCAGTGAATGATGGGAACACTCGAGCGTAAGACATTTGGAAAGCATCTCTCCCCAAACGAGAATATACTAAGCACAATGGTAAATGTGACTTTTTTTTTCCAAAGCAGAATATCACACCTTATGAGATTCTTAGCTAAAGTTTACGTGCTGCATGGTGAGAAAAATGGACCCGCACCGAGGAAGCAGGTCAGCAGCGAGAGCACCTGCTGAGCAAACACACAGGCCCCAGAGTTCCAGGCCAGCACAAGGAATAGGAGAACGGACTGGAGAAGTTTCCATCTCAAACTACTTTATAAAGTTTTCTAAGTGTTTGAAATAATAAATAGTATGAAAATTATAAAATAAGGATCTCCACAGGAGTAAAATCCCCCAAAGTTATATCCTTTGTGGGCTTGTGGTCATATTTTCCTAGAGGACCACTGTATCACAGGAGTTATCTCATTATGGAAATAGGCAGGTTTTTCTGATTTCTATTTTTCTTAAACTGGGAATAGCAATATCTATTTTGCAAGCTTTGTTAATATAATCTGAATGTTCTCGCAACCTAAACTTATATGACAAACCCAGTGCCCAATTCAACTAAGACTGGCGAGGTCATGAGGGTGGAACTCCTACGTGGGTGGGATTGGTGTCCTTCAAGGAACGAAGAGATTGGGTTTTCCCCTTCTACCAAGTGAGAACACAGGAAGAAAGCACCACCCTGTGAACCAGAGAATGAATCACCATAAGATGCTTAATCTACCAGAGACTTGATCTTATATTTCTTGTTCTTGAAAGCCACAAGAAGTAAAGCTCTGTTGTAGAAGCCACCTAGATTCAGTACATGGCTATAGCAGCCTGGTCAAAAAAAAATTATATAATGCAAGTGACACAAGTTTTTGTCATGTTTGAGGCCCGCCACTGATTCTGTTTCCATCCTGTGGCAAGTAATTTTCATGCACGCTGGCAAAAGTTCAAATGCCTGTCTCTTTGTTCAGCTTTTCTAACTTTCCACTCGTTGGATAGACGTATTTTTTTTTCTTTTGTTCGCTGGAGGAAGAGTTCTGAAACCTATTCCGTGTCATCCCCTGAGGAAACCAGTTGAAATTGCACACCAGTCATGCACAGAAATAACCGGCTCAATAATGCATCCATAATTGCCTTCTCGGAACCATCTCTCACACAACTGACCTTCATTCAGAGGTCTACCCATGAGGGGAACACGATCAAAGAGGTTACATAAGGTGTTTTTCACAACACCCAATACAAAAATTCACGATAGGTTCCTGCTCTACATCTCTTTGGGTAATGTTGTCCACTTTACTTATGAGTCAGAGTCCACTTCTTAACAGTAACCCATGCTGGGCAGAATGATGTCCTACATAGAAGGGCCCCATGTGGCTACTGGGGACTTGAAACATTATTCTAAACTGAAAATGGATGGCAGTATAAGCTGAAAAAGATTTAGAGAACATAGAATAAAAACTTAAGGTAACTCAGGAATAATTACTGTGCAGATTGAGTCAATACATTTATAGACAGAATTATTGCTTTTGTGTCTTTCATTTTTATGGGACTCAAACTAGAAGACCATATACTAGTAAGATAAAACATTAATACATGTTCCACCAACTTCTTATTTTTAATGATATGGCTCTGGCCCAACATAATAATTTACTTTAATTGTGTGTTGTATTCTCATGGTGGACTACCCTGTACTCACTTACACTGTACTTTTCTTTCTTTCTTTCTTTCTTTCTTTCTTTTTTTTTTTTTTTTTTTTACTACTATAAGGTCTCAGTTTTTGCAATGGATCACACCCAAAGACCTTCTAGCTTTTTATCAGCATCTCTAGATTCTATAGTACAATTCTTTCTGTTTACCAAAACAGGGCTCTCCAACTGTTGCAAGAGTATTCTGACACTAAATATTCCAGGAAACCAGAAGAAGGGGGAGGAGGAGGAAGAAGAAGAAGATGGAGAGAAAGAAGAAAATAAAAGGAAGGAAGAAAGGAAGGAAGGAAGGAAGGAAGGAAGGAAGGAAGGAAGGAAGGAAGGAAGCTGCTACTAAGACATTAAGGCTCTGGAGGCAGAGACAAGCTCTGTGAACTCTTTAAGTTTGAGGCCAGCCTGGTCTACAGAGTGAGTTCCAGACCAGCCAGAGTAACAGTGAGACCCTGTCTGAAAGTAACAACTAAAGCTATCCCGGTGCCATAACATCACATGTCTTCATCTTTAGTGATGTAGAGAACGACTTGTGGAATGTAGCTCTATCCTCTGTATGACAGCTTCTGTTGGTCTTGCTTGGTAAACAGTTCCAACTCTCCCATTCCCCATCCTTGGCCAAAAAAGACAAATACACAAACCTGGAATTTAGCAAGCTAAAGAGCGTTTTCACTGTCTTCTTAGCTCCTTATTGGTCAGACTTCTTAACATCAGTGCACATCCAACCAGAGGTGTTTAATGTCTTTCATTCATTCCTTGTGGGGGTGGGGGGGTAAGGGAAAACACCTGGAACAGTGAAGGATAAAGGTGACTCCAGCTTAGTCAACTCTGAGGATGATCAAGGGATGACAGATGTCACAACCGAATCTACCTCATAACCAAGAGTGTCTTGAGTAAGTTAGGGGAAATTCATGTAGGAATAGCAAGAAGAGTAAATGCGTATGCAAAGATGACGGGCCTCTGACCCATTCTGTTCCCTAGCTGAGGAGCTAGGGAGAGACAGCAGTGATAAAAGAGTGCAAGTCTGCAGCACTTGGTACCCAAGCATTAGAGCAGAAGTCATAGTGTCCGTTGGGTCTCTAGGATACCGTTTGCCAGCGAACCTTAAGAAATAAACTCTCCCTACATCCAAGCAAGTATTAGAATTTACTTGGAAATGACAGCTGGAGATGAAAAAAGCTTGAATTTTTTTTAACCCAAATTTAATTATGGTGAGTCAGTCAACAAGAATTGCAGGGCTTTCAGAATGTAGCTTTTGGGAGACTGGCCAATAGCATAACAACCCAAGAACAGACATCTCCTTCCCTGCCTACTCAAGAGCTACCTGGTCCAAAGTAGCCAAAGCAACAATATTATCTCAAAAGAAGGTCAGAATCAAGGTCTGACAGACTTTAAACCTCAAGTGCTAACAAGGTGTGTTGTGTTTGTACCTGCTTGGCCCAGGGAGTGGCACTATTAAAGAGGTATGGCCTTTATGGAGTTGGTGTGTCACTGTGGGCGTTAGCTTAAATACCTTCCACCTAGCTGCCTGGAAGTGAGTCTTTCACTCGCAGCCTTCAGATGAAGATGTAGAACTCTCAGCTCCTCCTGCACCATGCCTGCTTGGATGCTGCCATACTCCCACCTTGATGATACTGGCCTGAACCTGTGAGCCAGCCCCCATCAAATGTTGTCCTTTGTAAGACTTGCCTTGGTCATGGTGACTGTTCACAGCAGTAAAACCCTAACTAAGACCCAAGGAATGGAAAAAGGGAATATTAACCTAGAGATAACTACAGACAGTTTTATATCATCATCAGGCATGGAGCATATGATGGGCAGCAAGCTCAGTTAGAAATATTATCTCGAGAGGCCTGCCCACCACCATGCCACTGGCTACGCAGGTCGGCAGGAGACACCGAGAGGCCAGATGAATTAACAGCCCGCCTCCAGCAGGAGCCACTGTGATGTACAAGTCTGTGGTGGACAGGTGGGAGAGAGAAAGAAGCACAACAGTTTCAGCACTCTGATGAGACGTGGAACGGGATGGAGAGGAATGGCCTGATCTGAGCGGTCTGCACTGCCTCCCGAGGCCCTGAGGGTGTCCCCTGGCCCGTGCTGCCTCCTTCCGAGGACTGTGTCTGGATGGATGTAGCATAATGTTTCTGTGCACTGTGTAAATGCCATCCTTGTTTTATCCGAATGCTTATTTCCCTGCCCTCGCATCGTGTTTCCATTCTGACACAGCATTGCCATGCTTATGTCAAGAATCTCCTGTCTTAAGTTTTGTGAAAAAGATCAGCTAATGATGTCTGGGCAGACGGGAGAACAGAGATGGACTTCTACCAGTCAGGTGAAGGGGGGAGGGGAGGAAGGAGGGAGGGGAGGAGGAGGAGGAGGAAGGAAAAGAAAAATAAGAAGATTCCTATCTGTGACAAGAAGGAAGGAGGAAGGAGTTCTTGAAAGTCCCGCAGAAACATGGAAAGCCATAAATGAATGTATTATTGGGATCTTGCATAGGAGATAGTCAGATTAGTTTAGATTAAGATAGACTTTTAATCCCAGCACTTGGGAGGCAGAAGCAGGAGGATTTCTGAGTTTGAAGCCAGCCTGGTCTTCAGAGTGAGTTCCAGGACAGCCAGGACTATACGGAGAAACCCTGTCTCGAAAAACAAACAAACAAACAAACAAACAAAAAAAAAAAAAGATAGACTTTCCAGGTATTGAGGTGAAGCTTGAAAATAAATCTTGGTTTCTCTGTTCATTATTGGGAACTAGCTAGGATAAAGAAATAAAGCCACCCTATTAATTTACTACTTATATTTACATTTTTTAAAAAATAGCTTTTACGACCGGGTCTGTGTCCGTAGAGCAGCAGGGGTCTGCGTCAATGACTGTGGCTCATATTACCACCAAAGGCGATGCAGAAGTCCCTGGTCTGGGCTGCTCCCCGGGACCAAGTTGATGTCCAAGGGCTGTGATGAGCTGCTCCCCTCCTCATCAGCCGTAGCACTTGGGAGAGTGGGCTGTGAATCATGCCTGGGCAGCACAGTAGAACTGGCCCTGGTGGCCGAAGCAAAGGTGACCTGACATCCTGGTCCCCACCCCCCACCTCCCCTGCAATCCCCTCTGTGAGTGCTAAAGAGCTGGCCCCACCCCTTATCCAGCATAAGGTGGCATGGGCAAGGGAGAGATGCCCTCCCGTCCCCGATGCCACAAAGAATTGTCTTGTCTTCCAAACTCCACACATGGCCCAGCCCGTGCCTTCCTGCACCGAAACACATGTGCATGTGTACGCATGTGCACACACACACACACACACACACACACACACGCACACAAGCCAATTAATTAATTTTTTAAAAAAGTGGGTGACACTGGAGGAATAAATAGCTAAGTCTGTCCTCTGGCACACACACACACACACACACATATACACACACACACACACACACACACACAGAGTGAGAGAGAGAGAGAGAGAGAGAGAGAGAGAGAGAGAGAGAGAAAGACACCATAGGCAGAAGGGGGATCCTTAAATAGAGGAAGGGTATGAGACAGGGGGAAAGGGACATAAAGGGGCAGTAGGTAACATGATGGAAATGTTATTTAATGTATCAAAATGTCATATGGAATTCACTGTTCTGTACAGTATATGCTAAAAAAAAAAAAACAACCAAAAAGGAGAGTGAGCTGTGGCCAGACAGTCCTCTCTTTCTGCTTCCTGACTCCACGTGTACAATGTGGCCACAGGCTTCTGCCACCATACCTACCCTTACCTGCTTCTGGACCTAGAAACCAAAATACACCTTTCCTCTTTTAAAGAATGACGTTAAACGGAGGAAGTTCCATAAGCCTAAAAAGATCCAGCCTCATCCACACCCTTTCAGATCGAAGCGCAGTCAGGACTCTGCAGGAAAAGCCATCTCATCACTACAGATAATGCTTTAACTCAGTGGGAATCATTAAAGTCAGGCTGAATCCTCTGCTGGGTTTGCTCTCTGCCAGGGTCCGAGCGCTCAGAATGAATTCTTTCTCTACCTGCACTTGTAAACATAAAGTACGGTGTAAGAGGATTTTATTTATAAGATAAAGAGATTGGGAGATGCCCTTGTTAACTATAAAATTAAATGTCACCCACTTTATTTTTATCAAGCACCAGAGTTCGGCCATGCCTCAGATCTAGCCTTAAAGGTATAGAAGAAGCTGAAAAGCAGTAGGTAAAACATACACGGACCCTTTGCCTTTATAAGCACTCTCAGCCTTACGGGTGTAGCATCGCTTCCTGGAACCCTCAGAAGAGTAGGACAGGAGGGGTGCCGCTGACAGTATTTCTTAAGATTAAAAAAAAAATTATAAGGAGAAAAATTATGAACTGTAAGAACATGATGGGAAGACCTGGTTTGGGGATTTCTGAGTATGATTCTCAGAGATAACTCAGGCTCAGTACAGAGACTCTGAAAACGACGCCTCAACCATTATTATAAGAGATGGATGCTGCCCCTATAACTGGAAAGGCGTGTCCAATGCAGTCCTCTAACAAGCTAAGTTTCCTGCTCTTCTGCATCTGTGTGTGTGCATGCCAGAGAGAATGTGTGTGTGTGTGCGTGCATGTGTGTTGCAGATTTTTGTGCACATATGGATATTAGAGCCCAACCTTAGGAACCATACACCTAGCCAGGCGTGGTGGTGCACGCCTGTAATCCCAGCACTTGGGAGGCAGAGGCAAGCGGATTTCTGAGTTCGAGGCCAGCCTGGTCTACAGAGTGAGTTCCAGGACAGCCAGGACTACACAGAGAAACCCTGTCTCAAAAAACCAAAAACAAAACAAAACAAAACAAACAAACAAACAAAACAAACAAACAAAAAACAGAGAAACCATCCACCTTATTTTTTTTAATATTTATTTTATCTGTGTGTGTGAGTGTTCTGGGCATGGAACTTGGGTCCTTGTATTTGACAGTGAGTAATTTACCCACTAAGCCATCTCCCGACCCCCCACATCCATCTACCGAACCCCATGGAAGTCAGCTGAACCTGAACTTGTAGGAGCTCTCCCGGTGGGCAGTGCCTCGGCTCAGTGCACAACAGAGAAGACTTGTCAGAGCGGTAGAAAATGAATATGCCTTTCATGACCGATGGCACGCTTGCTGCTCGGGGCGTCAGGTTTATCTCTGTCACCACAGGGCTGTCGCTGTAAGTCATTCTTCCATCTCACAGATATGAACTGTAGACAGCACGCGACCCTAGGTCACAGCGGGACCGCCGTGAGCACAGGGGAATGCTTGGAACCACTTTAGAAAGGTCCTCAAGAATCCAAAACATCATTTGGTCCAGGCAGAGCAGATGGCTTTATTAATAGTTCCTCTATTTTTAAACTAATCTATTTTTGTTTTCCTCATAAATGCTTACTAAAATTATAAGTTTGCGTGTGTGTGAATGAAAATTCTCTTACTTTTATAGCTACTTAATCATACCTAGTGATAGAACACTACCAACCACCGGAAGCAACTGTCATGTACTGGGAGAGAACTTGGTGATAGCAGAGTAGATTTCCTCATTCTTAAACACTGATGAAGAAACGAGGCACACTTAGGCGTAAACGTGCTTGGGGTGAACTTCAAAATTCCAAAGCAGCTAAGAGTGGACCCAAAACTGTCCCCAGGGGTGGGTGCACCCTGACTAATACAAAGACATTTTCAGGAAAGAAAGTTAATCCACTCTAGTGGACATTGCTACCTTATTTACATATCTCTTCTTCTTCTTCTTCTTCTTCTTCTTCTTCTTCTTCTTCTTCTTCCTCCTCCTCCTCCTCCTCCTCCTCCTCCTCCTCCTCCTCCTCCTCTTCTTCTTCTTCTTGCTTGCCATGGAGTCCAGAAAAAAAAAAGAGACCTATATTTCTCAAACCTGTTATATATAAACCAAAACCTGCTATGGTCTCTTAGGAAAATGGCTTGCTTCCTGGCTGAAGTGAAATGTGTGGCTTACTCTCAGACCTTTCCCACACCTTCCGTTTCTATTCTTTTTCCAGGAGGAAAAAAAATGGCGCCTAACTGGAGCTGAACCAGAACAGGCAGTCTTGACCACAAGGACAGCTGTGTGTGGTTGGCTCTGCTGAGCTTGCGCAGAGATACACAGAAGCCCTTACTCGCCTTAGGTACTGTGCATTTGGGGTTTTGTTCCGTGTATATCAAATGATTTGGAGCTATTCGAAACCCCAATTCACAGTAATGTTTATTTTAGATCAAGCCTAATTATAAAGATAGTCTTTGTTCCATAATACGGTTTTACACACTTCAATGAGCCGCAAATCTGAGGGGTTTCTTAGGTGTGTGTGTGTGTGTGTGTGTGCACACGCGCGTGCACACATAAACACTTGTGAAAGCGCATGCACCACAGTGTATTGTGGAGATCGAAGGATAACTCTGGTCAGGTTACTACCCACCCTGTCTCTAGTTCACTCTCACCGCATATAGCAGAAGAGCTGATTCATGAGCTTCTAGGAATTCTCCTGCGTCTGCCTCCCATCTTGCCATGGAATGATTAGAGGCATGTGTTACCGAGCCTGGCTTTTATGTGGGTTCCGAGAATTCGAACGCATTTGAGCCGCAAGGTCTTTACCCAGGGAGCTATCTTCTCAGCCCGAATTACCAGTTGTGAAAGGACTTCATGGTCAGCTAACCATTCAAGTCCCTCTGAGCCTGCCTCTTGAAGTGTGAAGAACTGAAGACCAACCCTTTTGGTGGGACTGGCTTTTCTGCTCCCTATATTATCAGGGAGGGGGGAGGGGAGGCAGGGCAGTGACTCAGTGATTTTTGCAGTGTGGTTCCAGAACCTCCCTCAGAATGGAAGGAGATTTCTACCAGCCCAGCTCTTCTCAGTCAATTTTTATTACTTAAAACAGAAGATAGCTATTAAATAAATAAATAAATAAATAAATAAATGAGATTGTGTAATGAAAAACAATAAACTGGAAATCAGCTTGTATCTGTCTAATTGCTAAGTGGATTAAAGTATTTTTGTTAGCAAAGAGGCAGAAAGCCACCACGAGTTTCTAGAGGAGGATGCCGTCTGCATTTGTCTCAGGAAACTCTTTGAAGAATACACTGAGAAACTAGATGAAAGATCTGCAGACATAATAACCAAGGATTCCAGCCAGGATGAAATAAGGGTTACCAGAATAGCTTTGTAAAAAAGAAAGCTGGCCACAGTATACAAAATGCCTATTTTTAAAGGCTGGACATGGATGATACAACAGTTTTTAATAGAAAGGAAGGCAAATGCCATGAGGCACATGATACCCCTGGTTCTATGCTTAGAGGTATTTTCAGACTGCATGAGGAAAGGCCACGCTGCAGAAAGGAAGAAAAGATTGAGCTTGATGATAATGATGATGATGATGATGATGATGATGATGATGATGATGTGGTAGTGGTGACTGGAATTTGTAATACACAGTGTTAGAAAGGAAGACCTGTACATAGACAGCATTTCAAGTTTTTCTTTAAGTCTTTGACTGAAGATGAAGCTGATCATGTGTAGGGTGAGACCCTGAGAGGCTTGGGGAACGTTATCCAATAGAGAAAGAATAACTACTGGAGACTCTAAGTCAAACATCTACTAGAACTCACAGGAACGTGAGTTGTTTGAGTTTTAATCAACTACAGTACAGAGTCTTATTCAAGCATTATGACATATACTATAGACCCTAAAAAAACCATTTTGTTTTGTTTTTTATTAGATATTTTCTCTATTTACATTTCAAAAGCTATCCCCTTTCTGGTTTCCCCTCCAAAATCACCCTATCCTATGCCCCCCTCTCCCCTGCTTGCCAACCCACCCACTCCCACTTCCCTGTCCTGGCATTCCCCTTTACTGGGGCATCGAGCCTTCTCAGGACCAAGGGCCTCTCCTGCCTTTGATGACCAATAAGGTCATCCTCTGCTACATATGCAACTGGAGCCATGGGTCCCTCCATGTGTACTCTTTGGTTGGTGGTTTAGTCCCTGGGAGCTCTGGGGGTACTGGTTGGTTCATATTGTTGTTCCTCCTATGGGGCTGCAAACCCCTTCAGCTCCTTCAGTCCTTTCTCTAGCTCCTCCATTGGGGACCCTGTGCTCAGTCCAATGGTTGGCTGGAAGCATCCACCTCTGTATTTGTCAGGCACTGGCAGAGCCTCTCAGGAGACAGCAACATCAGGCTTCAGTCAGCAAGCACTTCTTGGCATCCACAACAGTGTCTGGGTTTGGTGTCTGTATATGGGATGGATCCCCAGGTGGGGCAGTCTCTGGATGGCCTAAAAAGCCAGTTTGTAAGGGCAGGATAAAGGAACAACTCTATGTATTTATAAACTGAATTTACAAATATGATTGGAGAGAATCAAGCAGAATACCACTAAAATAACCTCAAAACAAGGTCCAAACTTTTCCAAATCTTTATATATTCAGTGTATCAATTTCATAAAACTGGCATAACAAATTAAGACACATTTAATAGCCTACGACCATATCGATTTATTATTTCATGGCTGGCTAGGCCTGGTTTCAATAACAGTTTCTCCCATTGGCTCATGGATTTGAATGCTGGGCTACGAGGGCGTGGCACTATTTGAAAGGATTAGGAGGTGTGGCCTTACTGGAGGAAGGGTGTCGCTGGAGGTGGGCTTTGAGCTTTGCAAAAGCAACAACTCTGCTCCACTGCCTGGAAGCTGCCATGATAGCCGCCATTTTGACAATGAACTAAACCTTAGAAATTGCGAGCCAGCCCCAGTGAAATCCTTTCTTTTATAAAAAGAGTTGCTGTGGTCTTGGTGTCTCTTCTCAGCAGTAGAGCATTACTGGAGAGAGTGGGTGAAAAGATCCAGTCAAATGTAGTTCAGTTGAAGGCTCTGTTTTGGGTCTACCAAGGCTAAAATTAGGATGTCTGTAGGATGCTGAAATGAGTGTCCCATGTTTTTTCAAGTTGTTGGCTAAATGTAGTTTCTCACAGGCCAAACCTGAGATCCCTATGCTTGCTGTTTCCCAGTGATGGTGGCTTACATCTCTGTGTTTCT
Organism: Apodemus agrarius; assembly: GCA_964023405.1. NCBI lineage: Eukaryota > Metazoa > Chordata > Mammalia > Rodentia > Muridae > Apodemus > Apodemus agrarius. Next base: position 19,945,697 of record OZ030018.1, read on the forward strand.
CCCACTTGTTTTGACATAATCTTCTGAAGTATCTCTGACATTAAAGATTCCTGCTTTTAATGGTTTATATGATTATAGAGTCACTTACTACTATGTTTTACTGTACCGAAGACTCCAAATACAGTATTTTCCCATTAGCATCTCTCAAGTAAACCTCGGGGTCGACTGACTCTTCTGAGCATTTCCTTATGAATGACTAGATCTTGTACCCGTCACTCCTTTGAACACACTCACGTGGAGCTGGCGTATTTTCCTTTCCCCACAGAGCTCGTTTCTTCCAGCAATTTCTTTCAACTTCTCTTTGTGTGGAGATGTCTTTATTCTCAGAGCCAGGCTGTGTAAACAGAATTTTAGGAGGCCAGCTCCGTCTCCACCTCTGAAAGCCTTTATTCCAGGATTTTCAGGTTTGTACGATTTCCAATGAGAAGTCAGTAGCAGTTTCTCAACTCCTTCTCCTTAACTACATCTCTCCTCTCAGTCTACTTGCTGGCTTTTCTCTTTTCCTCGTTAGCTTTTGTCTGATGATGCGCTGGTTAGCGTTCTTTTGTCTAGCCTCAGGTCTGTTGAGCTTCTTGGATACGGCTGACACTTTTCATCAAATCTAGTTTTGTTCTTGTTTTTACCCTGGTACTGCCGTCATACATGTGTGTTAGGTTGGGTACCGTCACATCTGAGATGGCCAACATTGTGGTTTTTGCCCTTCTGTGTTTCCTCTCTGCTCTCCCTTTCTTTCTGAACACAGATCTTTTCTTCGGCAGGGTCTGACCGGCTTTTAAACCTGCCCAGTGATGGTTTCCTTTCTGCCGCCACCATGCCAGCCATCTAGACTGAGGAAGACCGGAAACTCCGAGGCCACTTGAGCCATGCCCACGGCCACACCGCCAGCACCCAGGAGGCCTCGGGAATGCTGCAGGCGTGCGTCACCACAGGACCAACTTTGACAAATATCATCCAGGATATTTTGGGAAAATTGATATGAGGCATTACCACTTGAAGAGGAACCAGAGCTTCTGCCCAACTGTCAAACCTGGATAAATTGTGGACGTTGGTCAGTTGAGCTGACACGGGTCAATACAGTAAAAAAACCAAGCCTGGAGCTGCCCTCGTCACGGATGGTGTTAGTTACTACAGAATTCTGGGCAAGGAAAGCTCCCTCAGCAGGCTGTCGTTGTCGTGAAGGCCACATTCTTCAGCAGAAGAGCTGAAGAGAAGATTAAGGGTGTTGGAGAAGCCTGTGTCCTGGTGGTTTGAAGGCCAATCCGGAGGTTAATTAAATGCTAAAATTTTCCATGAAAGAAAGAAAGAAAGAAAGAAAGAAAGAAAGAAAGGAAGGAAGGAAGGAATGAAGGAAGGAAGGAAGAAAGAAAGAAAGGAAGGAAGGAAGGAAGTTAGGAAGGAAGGAAGGAAGGAAGGAAGGAAGGAAGTTAGGAAGGAAGGAAGGAAGGAAGGAAGGAAGGAAGGAAGGAAGATATGTTCTTTGCCAGGCAGTGGTGGTACTCGCCTTTAATCCCAGCCCTTGGGAGGCAGAGGCAGGCAGATCTCTGAGTTCAAGGCCAGCCTGGTCTACAGAGTGAGCCAGGGCTACACAGAGAAACCCTGTCTCAAAAAAAAAAAAACCCAAACAAACAAACAATCAAACAAAACCCTTCTCAAAGACATTCTTTGCAACAACAGAAAAGACCCCTTTCATTTTCAAAGAAAAATAGTTGTATTTGTGATTTTCGTACCACAGTAACAAAAGCACCAGACCAAAACAACTTAATTTTATTTGGTCTCAGGGCTTCAGAAGGATTTCTGTCCATCCCGTGTCAGGGAAGGTACCGGGAGGTGGTATCTTAGTCAGGGTTTCTATTCCTGCACAAACATCATGACCAAGAAGCAAGTTGGGGAGGAAAGGGGTTTATTGAGCTTACACTTCCACATTGCTGTTCATCACCAAAGGAAGTCAGGACTGGAACTCAAGCAGGTCAGAAGCAGGAGCTGATGCAGAGGCCATGGAGGGATGTTCCTTACTGGCTTGCTTCCCCTGGCTTGCTCAGCCTGCTCTCTTATAGAACCCAAGAATACCAGCCCAAAGATGGCACCACCCACAAGGGGCCCTCCCTCACTTGATCACTAATTGAGAAAATGCCCCACAGCTGGATCTCATAGAGGCACTTCCCCAACTGAAGCTCCTTTCTCTGTGATAACTCCAGCCAGTGTCAAGTTGACACACAAAACTAGCCAGTACAGGTGGTGTATGCACTCTTGGGAGATGATGTGAACTAAGTGGCCGTGGGCGTTTACATGTCGGGAGAGGAGGAAGCAGAGGGCAGCCAGCTCTAGAGACCAGGCTAGTCATTTTCAGACGTGTTTCAAGTCATCCACTTCTACTAGCTTGGTTCAACCTCCAGCAATGTTCGTGATCCCTAAAACCGCAAAGGCACGTAAGCCTTCAGGTCGTGAACCTACGGGGAGTGCGTCTTAGATTTAAGCCGTAACAGGTATCAGTTCACTAGATCATTAGAAACCCACTGGCCCACTATCCTGGACTACACAGCTATGAACAGCAAAGAGACCCTTTCTCAAACAAGGAAAAAAAAATGAGGACAGACTTCTGAAGTTGTCCTCTGACCTCCACACACATGCCAGGACATGAGCATGCACACATCACACACCACCACATGCACATGCACATGCACAAGCATGCACATACAAACTTTTTAAACATCACTTTTATTAAATGGATGAATAGAATCCAAATGCAAAATATTTAGCACACCCCAAGTTTTAATGTGCATAGGGGCCTGGGATATTATTTTTTATTATTATTATTATTATTATTATTATTATTATTATTAGACACATGTGTCCTGGTGAGTGTGGGACACCCGGAGGAGGACAGCTTTGTGGAGCCATTTCCACCGGGAATGGAGCTCAGGTTGCCAGGTTGACAGGGAGCACTTCCCCCACTGAGGCACCTGGGGGTCTTGGATCAGGTCCGTGGATCTGGGGATCTTGTTGAGAGCAAGGTACTGATTTAGGGATTCCGCATTTGTCATCATGCCAACTGGAGTCAGGGTCTTTGAGTCATCTCCCACGCTTCAGTAGCATGGGCACAGATGGCTTTCCCGAGAGATGTTGGTTGGTGGTTTCACCTCTGCAGCCCTGAGGTCCAGCTCCAGTTGCTGTTTCTAAGACACTGCGATAAAGGGTTACTCACCTCTGAGCTAGCTCGCAAGAGAGAGCCGAGTTTCCTGTTTTTCTTCTGTGGGCTTTGGGTTAAGACTACTATAGCAAACGTAACGGAAAGTATTGCGTAGACTTGTGGTTTAGGCAAGGCTTAAGGAGTCAAGCAGATGATGAAAGCATATTTACATACTAAAAAAAAGTTTGGGGAAAGGGTAGACTTAAAAACAAGAGGCGGAGCCTCGGGAATGTTTCCCCGTGGATGTGCCAGGGATGTACCACATCGTGGGGAGGGGCGCCTCATCACGACATAATCAGAAGGAAAAGATACTCTGCTTCTAGGATTATACCTAAATCGGGATACCTGAAATTATCAACTTTTATCTCATCCAGGAAGTCAACCAACACGAAACTGGAGCGCAGGGATAATGCGTGGTTCAGTCTCCTAGTTTCGAAGCAATCCACTCCCCACGCGTGGGTGCCTTTCTGCTGCCTCCCTCCACCCCCCACCCATCCACCCACCCTCAGCATTAGCCGTGGAACCCATTCCTGCAACCCGCGAGTGGCTGGAGTTTTCAGGGGCTGGAGGGAGGCGGGCCGGACGGGTCCATGTGCGCCACAAGGAGGGGCGCGAGATGCTCGCCGCGGAGGCTCGGGGGCGGGGAGAGGGGCGCGCACGGGGGCGCGGGGCGAGCACGGGCGGGTGCGGACCGGCGGCGGGCGGAGGGCGGCTGCACTCCGCTCGCTTGGGTGAGCACGTGGGACCCCGGGGCTGTGGGCTGGCCTCGCCGCTCTCCCCGTGGGCGGCTCGGGGTGGCGCAGGCGGCCGGGGCGGGGCGGAGCGCGCTGCCGTCTGCGCTGCAGCGGCGGCGGAAACAATAGCGCGGATCGTGGCGCGCGGACGGCGGCCCGCGGAGCCGGACGGTAGAGGTCCTTCTCCGAGCCGCTCCGGTGCGCAGGGACCGGTGCCGGAACGGACGGACGGACGGACGGAGAGACGAGACGGATCCCACGCCGTGCCGGCCGCCCACGACCCTCGAGTGGCGCCCCCGGGACCCTCCGGTCCGTGGCTGCGGGGTCTCCGACGTGAGCCGACCCTTCCCGGGTGTCCCCGTACACCACGTGCGTCTTGCGGCGGCGGAGCCGGGGGGAACCGGGTAACCGAGTTAGCGGAACGCCTCCGGGCGCTCGCCCAGAAGTTGGCAAAGCCGCGCGTCCCAGCGGCTCCTTATGGCCACCGCGACCGACCTGAAGTTGGGTGACAGACCCGGTGTCTGCCGGCGCGACCCGGGCGGCGGGTGTCTCCCTTGGGCAACCCTTTTTCTACCCCTGTGCTTTTCTCGCAGTAAAACTGTGAGACTGTAACTCCAAGCTTGGCGATGCTTGCCCGATGGGGCTGTTGCAATCGCCTCCTTTTTCGGTTTTTGTTTTTTGGTCGGTACTGCAGGCCGTGAGCAAGTTTTTTTTTTTTTTTTTGTTTTTGTTTTTCTTTTTTGCCGCTGTGTAACTTGCCTTTTCTCTTTCCTCACAGGGGCACTATGAACGAAGAGGAGCAGTTTGTAAACATTGACTTGAACGATGACAACATTTGCAGTGTTTGTAAACTGGGAACAGACAAAGACACGCTGTCCTTCTGCCACATCTGCTTTGAGCTAAATCTCGAGGGTAAGGAGACCGCGGGTTTAAGTGCGTGCCGTGTGCTTTGTACAACTTAACGCTGAGATGCTTGAAGGTAGCACTGAGCGTGCTTGGAATCCTAGAGACTGTGCTAAGTGAGGATCTGCTAAGGTTTTCTGGAAGTGAGGCCAAAGGTAACATAGTTATGAGTCAGGGGAAATTAACAGTCTTAAGCTCATTTTAACTAATAGGCAGTGAAATGCAGGTATTGTCTGACAAACATTAGGTAGCCTGCGTCTCTCATGTATTTAGAATCTACATGAGCGTTTACAGGAGCAGATGTAATTTTATTCCTCTCCACCAAACTTAGTCCCTGTTTTCCCATCATGTGGTGAATTTTAATTAACTTTTACTTTTTCTAAGTTGTTTACATAAAATTTTAAATAACTTCCTTTACTTTTAGTAATCTTTAAAAAAAAAAAAACCAAAAGGACTTTTATATTTGATCCTGATGCCAGTATCATTGTGAGAATATGGAAAAGAAACTCTTTCTTCTTCTTCTTTTTTTTTTTCTTTTTCCACGTTTTTTGAGACAGGGTTTCTCTGTATAGCCCTGGCTGTCCTGGAACTCACTCTGTAGACCAGGCTGGCCTCGAACTCAGAAATCTGCCTGCCTCTGCCTCCCAAGTGCTGGGATTAAAGGTGTGTGCCACCACCACCCAGCTAGTTAAAAGAAACTCTTAAAGAAACTCTTGGGAAATTAAACCTTTTGTTGTTGTTGTTGTTGTTGTTGTTGCTGAAGGTTGGGTTGGGTACACAAATAACTGGGTCCTAGATACTAGTCTCTTGTTTCCAGGAAACATGGATGTAACCTTACTAGTGATGTTGTCATAGTGAAACCCCAAGTCTTTTGGGGTATCTCTGAATCACTGAAGAGGAATCTTAAAATTCTCCCCCCCCCCAAAAAAAAAATTGCTTGTAACTTGAATGTTGAGGGTCTAATGTGTCAGCGGAGAAAGACCTTACTAGATACTAGATATTTTGAAATACCTAGATTGGATATTGGTTTCAAAACAAAATTTCATTTTGTCTTTAAAGATTTTCATGATCGTTTTTTGTTTACTGTTAAGAGGTACAAGATATCCTAATATCCTTATTGAAACCCAGCCCTGTACTCTGATCATAGACTTTGACATTCCTGTTGGGACTTGTTACTCAGAAATGTTGCAGCTTCCAAATTGGTGTCTCGTGGAGCATCCGGGAATTTCTGTGGGTTTAAGTAGTATTCTTGTTGCAGTGTAGTGATCACAGCTAGTTTTAAAACCACGGCTTTAGAAATATGATTTTTCGGGTGGAGTTCGTGTTCGTGGGCTCCGTGCCACCGTGAGAGGGCACACTCTTTCCTCTCTCTGGAGACCCAGTTTCCCCCTGTGTGTTCTGACACCTCGCAGAAGTTTACATTTCAGGAGGGCAGAGACATCAGAAACGATCAACCTGCAGCCTCTGTGTTTTGTGTGGAAGACACTGAGGTCTAGCGGGTGGGCTGTTCCAGCTTGCCGGCAGTGTAGCGACGATGAGCTGTTGTTACGTGCCCCCGCAAATATCTGCTGGGCGGGAGCACATCGGGTGCCCAGCATGGCCCTAAGCGTCTTACTGGATTATCTTCATTCAAAATAGCTCTGGGGTGCCTGCTGTTGTGACTCGTTTGAATGCGATGGGATGGAACGTGAGACCCAAGAAGTGCAGTTTGAAGGCATGTGGCTAGTAACTGATAGTCCTGGGCTCTAACTGATAGTCCTGGGCTCTGAAGCTCGGCCGGCTCATTCTGGAGGAGGTGACCTTAATCCCATGGATCTACTGTCAGTAGTAGTTGACTGTGGGAAAGATGCTGGAAGTCCTTCCTCCTGCATCCTCATTGGCTGTTGGTTCACCCAGCTTTCCCTCACCCTTGTGCTTCCTCATAAGTCAATCATCAGGCCATATAAAATTTTACTGCAGAGACCGCCGTTTTCAACGATTGCTTTCCTGGCCCTTCTGAAGATGCCTTTTAACTAACTGTGGGCATTTCCGGCCTTGATGTGTAAACATGACCCCGGTCCTTTGTTTTCGAAATAATAGTTGTCTATTAGACAAACAAACAAACAAACAAACAAAAACGGTTTCTGATCTGGATTAGAACCGTTTCATCCTCTGTGTGTGTTAAAGGTGGAGTTCAGAAGGCTTCTCGGTTTGTCTGGAGCGTCCGTTCCTTGGGTCACAAGTGTGTTTCCGTTGTTACTGCACCGATGCGCTGTTTGTTCAGTTTAATATTGCCATACTGCTGTGGGAAGAAGGGGAAAGATGTCCACCACCAATGGCAGTTTTTATTTCAGTGCCCACCCAGGTCTTGTTTTAAAAAAAAAAAAAAATTCAGTGGAGGGCTGGCAAGATGGCAAAACGCAGGGAAAGAGACTTGATGCCCAGCCTCGGGTGCTGGGTTTTATTCCTGGATCTCACCCGGTGGAAGGAAAGAGCCAGCTCCCTCATCCTCTGACCTCCTCCCTGTGTGAGTTCTGGCACACCATACACATAAACACACCACATGTTTTTTAAAATCAGTGGGAAAAAGTAAAGATGGGTATATTCTTCACCTTCGTTAGTGTCTTGGGTTATTGCAGTCTCCTTTCTGTAACTGGGACATAAGAGGGACATTTGAATGGGACATTTACAGGTTTTGTATAGTTTTGTCTGGAATGTGGCCATGTTGCTGTTAACTAAGAGACTTTAAATTCTCTCTCAACCGTTTTTTTTTCTTTTTTCTTCTGCAAAGAGCCCAAGTGAAATGAAATGTCTCGAGGGCCACCGCAGTTGGCCCAGCTCACACATTTGAACTAAAAGGCCACTTTATACACTTGTGATTGTTTACATGAAATGAGCGCCTGCCTCCTAAGAATGAGCCCCTTGTTTAAGAGCCGTGTGCTTCCATGTATTTCTGCAATAAGGACAAAGGATGAAAGGGGGTTGACCTCACACAGGCTGATCTTACTGGGGTGGGGGGGGTTGGGGGGTGGGACTCTGTATTCTAGGCATGGCTCTGAGTTGTCTCTTTCCTGTGGTTTCACAGTATTTAGAAGGAAAGTGGGTACGGACTCACTTTCGCATTCCAAAGCATGGCCCCCCGTTCTTCAAAAGCCTAAAGATGTATTTCAGGGGTTCCAGTCGTTAACTCTTCCCAGGGGTGACTTTCATAGCCTGTGACTAACTCACCATCAGGATAATGTATGTACTTGTAGGATAAGGAGACGGGCGCACAATCAGAGGGCTAGGCCCTGATCTAGTCCTAAGGCACTCTTAGGATTGTGCAGTGTTAGTGAGCAAGTACACTTACAGGCCTCTAGTGTACTGAGCTAGACTCTCTAACCTACTTAATAACCAAATCGCCTCCAGTCCCTAAACTGAGGCCAGGCCTTACAGGCCTGCAAGGAAACAACCGGACTGTTCCAGAGGCAGCCACAGGCCTGGGAGTGGATCCCCAAAGGCAGGAGCTACTCTGCTTCCTGGATAAGCGACTTAAGCTTTCTTTCTTACAGTGATAGATACGACCGTTAGATAACTAAACCAGTGCAGTTCCGTCTAAGCTGACTTCGCTAGCTGACTAGAGAGCCTGCGTCTGGCTTCTCTGTGTAGTCTGTCGTTGGTTCTTCCGAATTTTTTTTTTCCCCAAGACAGGGTTTCTCTGTATAGCCCTGGCTGTCCTGGAACTCACTCTGTAGACCAGGCTGGCCTCGAACTCAGAAATCCGCCTGCCTCTGCCTCCCAAGTGCTGGGATCAAAGGCTTGCGCTACCACCTCCCCGGCCCCGAATTTCTTGTTCCTTCATGAAAATTGAGGTAAATTAGGTTCCTGGATCTTGCTAGCAAGAAAAAGAAAAAGTCTGAATTTTCTCCTATTAAAGCACAGGTGCGCCCCGTGTCTCCCTCCGCCATGCCTCCATCCTGGGGTTTTTCCCACCATAACTTTGTTCACCACTGGTTGATGCGAAATCCTTGCTTCCGCCTAAAGGCAGGAAGTGGTCGTTTATGGTTGAAGGTCTTCTGCCCCTCCCCCATACCCTTTCTGCTCAAGCAGACAGAGCCACCCGCTTGGAGCCAGCAAGCAGCCAAGGTCGTCTGACCACAGCCTCTTTCTCCAGGTCCCATCCTGTAGTGGCAACACTGTGTGTGTTACGGTTGGCTAAAAACAGGGTCTGGAGAGATGGCCCGGCCGTTCAGAGCGCTTGCTGCTTGCTGGATTCGTTCTCGGCCAGGAGTTCACTCTAAGGAAGAAAGCGTAGGTTACCTAACCGGAGAGCCAGACAGTGCAGAGTTCTGGTTGCCCGCGCCCACAAGATGGCTCACGGCCATCTCACACTCCAGTCCTAGAGGACCCGGTGCCACGTTCTGTCCTCACTGGGCACCAGGGGCGCGCACAGTGCCCATCCATACTTGCAGACTAAAACCCACACACTTATGATCAGAGTAAATAGATGTTTAAAAGATAAGCTTAAAATGTCTTTTTTAGCCCATCTAAGTGACAGCTGTTGCTGTTTCTGTACTTTCGGTGACCTTTCTCAGCTGCTGGGCTTTTTGTTTTGTTTTGTTTTGTTTTAAATCCCTGAAAAAAATGGCCTCAAAAATGGCTGATGGTCTCCGCGGCTGACCGTCTCTAAAGAGATACCCAGGGAGAGGGGAAGCCATTAATCTCCCCTAAACAGAAGCAGAGAGAAACCAGGGAATCGTCCCAAGCTTAAAATATCCCACCAAATGACTTAGGTTTAATTTCATTTGTCCTTACCCAATAATACATTTCTGGGGCACTCCTCCTTGGGAGTTGGATTAATTACGAGATGTTTTACGGGGCTGAGCTAGGCCAAAGGGGGGAAAAAAATTGAAAAGTCCTTACAGCTTTTTGACAAGCTCACTTTAAGTGTGGCTGCATGCTGGGCTTCACAGTGCAACGGACTTTCACGAGGTAGTTCTTCAGCCCCAAGGCCAGAAGATTGATCTGAGCACTAATCGATCTCAGCCAAAATGGAAACAGTTTCGCCTTCTATTATGATGAAGCCTTTAATATTGGGGGGCAAGCATTCGTATAGCCCATTTTATTAGTTGTCTCCTTGATACACACTGTGCCTTTGTAAAACATCGATCTTACGCAGGGCGGTGACTCTTAAACATAATGAACATGAACGGACCGTCAGGAACTAAGGCATAGCTCCCATTCCACACAGGGAGGCCATGTTGACCCAACCTTTTCTCTTCTATTGCGGAATAAGCAAATAATGGCCAGAATAACCTCGGCCTCCCTGGCTGGTGACAGAAGCCTGAAATTTGGGAACTGTAGGGTAAGCAGAGTGAAACAGAAAGAAACAAAAGCTTGGGTCTTCCTGCTCAGGGGGTAGAGCTGTCAACCCCAGACTTCCTAACTTAACTTCTGTGTTGGGGCTTGTGTTTGTGCAGGTTGGGTTATGTATGTGGGCAGGTACAGGCTAAGAGTTGAGGCCAGGGGCTTTCCTCAGTCACTCTCTACCTTATTTTTGGAAACAGGGCCTTTCAAGGAATCTCAATTCCCCCCGAAGCTCCCGACAGGCCGCACTGACTGGCCAGTGAAACGTGGGGTTCTCATGTCTGCCTCTCCAGGGCCATGCCAGCAAGCCTAGCTTTTACGATAGGGCTCAAACATTTCTCATGATTACACAGCAAGCACCTTACTGACAGAGCCATGTCCCTCACCCCTACCTTCTTTTTGTATGACGAATGCCCACTCCATCGTAGTTCACTGAACGGTGACATAGGCCCAAACCAAATCCCAACAAAGAAGCCATCATGAGCAACATTTGTGGGTGATCCAAACTTTAAAACTTAACCTAGACTTTCCGAATGGAGACTAGAAAGCCAAGGAGAGAAGTTTACTTAATGGAAATAGGCTAAGTGTAAGTAGGTCAGGGGTAAGGATTTGAAGCCAGCTCCGCCCACATGGGGTTCCGCAGAGACAAGCTCTTGTCGTGAGCGCTTTTCTTTGGAAACATGCTATGACTCCAGCTCCTCTCCAGTGAAACTCACTTTCCACTCTCATCTCTAATGAGGTTCAGCCAACAAAACCACGGAACAAGTACACGGTGACACACAGTCGGGAGGCGGGCCGACAGACGGGAATCCCCACCACGGTGAGCGGGGAGACCGGGCAGGTTCCTCATCTGCACTACGCACTCAGTTTGTGGGGAGGTTCACGGTCATCTACATAGGCAACAGGAAATGAGTATCACTTCCTCTCACTCAGCGATAAACTGCAGCCAAAAAAAAAAAAAAAATGTGGGGAAATTGGAAACCCTTAATGTTATGAACTGATTGTCAAGTGGAATCTAGCAGTTGTTGTAGCAAATGTAGATTTCTCCCATCTTGGCCAAGCAGAAATAATGTTATCCTCATATGTATGTGACAAGATGAAGGGACCCAAGTGAATGGAGATGTCCTCCTATCATTCAAGATAGTAAAAGACACGAAGGAGCTCAGACCTGGGTAGGTCTCTGAGGCCGGTGCTGATACAGCTGCAGCCACTGGGGAAAGGATCTTTCTTTGATGTATACATGGATGGTGTATCTGTAGATCAAACCCTCTGACCGTAGCACCCTAGGGCAGAGGCACCTTCTCTGTGGTAGTGACGTTCTCTGTAATAGTGCCTTCCACCTTCCCCTGTGATGGAGATATCCTTTCTGTGATGGTGACCCGCACTCCTTACTGAGTGCCGCTCCACTTCGGGTTTTCCCGTTGTCTCTAGTTGGTCCTACAGGCTGCGTCACACTGTGTTGCATTTGTTCTGTTCGATAAAACACGATATTGGCACGTTCTGCCCAAGCCCTGTAGCTTCACCCCTGGTCTTTTTTGTGACCTTGTACATGCTAATATCTAGCAGATTGTCTTCTATTTCTCTCTCTCTCTCTCTCTCTCTCTCTCCCTCTCTCCCCTCAAACTATCTATATTTGCAGCTAATTTTAGACGTCCTCACTTATTTAATCTGTGAGCACCTGAGACTGTATGTCTGGAGGTAAAGTATTCTGCGCCATATGTCACTTTTGGACTGGAATCCTCCCTCCTGTTGGCTGTGGGAGACAAACATGGAGAGGACGAAGATTTATACGCCTCGCGGAATGATGCAGGAGGGGCGTCTCCCGCAAAAAACGACTGCCGTCGGGGGTCCTTGAAAAGGTTAAGCTTCTCATCTGGGCTCTGCAGCTCGTGCAGATAATTTCGGAACTCAGAAGTCTGAGGCAGGAAGATTGGCTTCTTTGAAACAAGCTGAAGATGCAGACCCGCACCCCGCCTCACACAGACCAAAACCAGTTCCCTCAGATGAGCAGACTGGGCCGCACCTCCCTTCTGTTTTATTCTTTGCTCCTGTTTGGAGACAGGATTTTGCTATGTAGGTTTGGCAGGGCCTGAGCACACAGAGTTCTACCTGCCTCTGTTTCCCACCTACCAGGATTGAAGGCGTGTGTGTGTGTGTGTGTGTGTGTGTGTGTGTACACCTTCCATCACACCCTCTTCATGGAAATCTGTCCACTTCACTGCGGCTGGGACTTGCTGGTGTATCTGTCTCCTGCACCATTTCCTTTTCCTGTGTATTTCCATGACGACCAGTGGATGTCGAGCCATCTCAGAAGGGCGAGCAGAACAGTAGTGGTATATTTAATTGGCGAATTAACACGGAAGAACGCTAAGGACCAGCCTCTTGCTTGGAGAGGGCTTCTGAGGAAGGGGTGTCTGGGAGCAGTGGAAGAAAGGACTCAAAGTCACATCGTGGGTTGAGGCTGGCGGCCTGTGCTCTCTCTGTTGGAGACGGCTTCCCGGCCTGCTTTCTCTCTGTTCTGCTCCAGACAGTTCTCTTTGCTGTTTTTTTTTTTTTTTTTTTTTAAAAAAAAAAAAAAACTCTCTGGATATCTCTTCTCTTGAAGATCTTAAGCCAAGTCTTTTATTTTATATATCAATCCAGGCATTTACTCCAGGTTTCCCTTTGATTATCCTATGAATCTGTATCTGGTGCCCCCCCCCCCAGCCCCTTAATTCTTAGAAGACAGGAAACACACATTTTCTTTTAACATTGCAAAAGAAGTCAGAGATCTGCCTGCCTCTGTTAAGCACAGTCAGTAAACTAGCTGGGTGTGACCCGGTCCTGGAATTACCATTTCTACCTCGCCTGGACTTAAATGCCCTCTGTCCCAGGCTGACTTGAACTCAGGAATCTGCCTGCGTTTCTGTCCGCCCGTCTGTATCTTTCTAACCACCTGGCTCATCGTGGAGCTGCCTCTGTTTCCTTAGGTCTGTGAAACCCCTTACACGGTTCATATTGCATCCTTATATTTTTTGCATAGTTGAAAAATTATAGCCGGGCAAGTGGTGGTGCACACCTTTAATCCCAGCGCTTGGGAGGCAGAGGCAGGTGAATTTCTGGAGACCAGCCTGGTCTACATGGTCTACAGAGTGAGTTCCAGGACAGCCAGGGCTACACAGTGTCTCAGGAAAAAAAAAAAAATTCAAACTCATGTTTTTAAGAGTCCTTTTCCACAGCCTTAAGGGCTGTCCTGAAGGTCCCAGCATTTACCATCTTGCTAAAACATGAGCCACCCCTTAGCCTCCTGGACTGATGCTATCTCAGATTTTCTTGGGCATCATTACTGTTAACCTTGAAGAGCTATGAAAATATGTACATTAATTTACAAACGAGCCCTAAGCCCCATGCCTCCTGGGACCATGTCATTCTATCCCTACTAAGGCCACGTCAGAAGAACTTTAAGAGAATTACCTTTAAGGTTTTTCTTCTAAACTGACCCACAAGGAAACTTTGGTCTGTTTGCCAAATTACATAAGGTCTTTGTGGAATCTACTCAACAGCTTTGAGTCTCACTAATATAACCAGAGAGCTTTGTCTTCCCTTCAGAATAACAGCTAGCCCTAACAGTTGTGTCTAGTTGTTTTAACTAGAAGTATTAAAAACAGTGATGGAGCAGGCTGCCTTGGATGGCTTTTCTGAATTCCTTCCACACAGGCAAACACTGCTTCTGGGTCCAGCAGCCGCCAAGCTCACTCTGCAGATAGTCTTGCCTGCTTTGAAGTCCGTGATCAAAAAAAAGGAGCACGTGGACTACCTGCTAATAATAGTATTACAATTATCAATAACAAATACCTAAAAATGACTCTCTAGCTCAAAGTCGTGCTTGATTCATCCCAGTAGCCAGAAGCGGAATGTGCAATGAGACATACAGAAACGTTAAATCTCAATTGAAACTACTCCATACTTAGGACAGAATTATTTCCCGGCTGCAGATAACAGGTGTCACGGTTGAAAGCATGAACCACTTCTCCCAGATCGTAGATAAAAAGTCAACCGCCCCGGATGAAAAGGTGATTTCTGTTATTGCACGCACGCACGCACGGAATCATGGCCTGTGGAGAAAACGAGGGCAGGAAATGAAGAGTCAGGGCCGGAATGGGGTCGAAGCACTGCTCTCCCACGTGCTGGCGCTCATCTGCAAACACAAGTCAGCAGAGGGGCCGCGGCTCCTCTGTTAGGATCACTCCCGCACAGGCTTTCCTTCAGAAACCATTTCCTCTCGCTCACCATAACACCCGCACTGAGGCCTCTCCATCAGTCCCACCAAGAAGGGGCTTTAAAAGTCAAGCCTGATCCTGCATGTGTTTTGTTCTGACTGGTCAGTGAGCCCGCCCTTGTCCTTTCCTCCGGGTCAAGCTCTCAGCTCCTGGATGCAGCTTGCGCCGTAGTGCAAGTTTAGCTACTTTTGTTTTAGTTCTGAGAATTTCATGGAGTATTCTTACCATTCCCTCCCACCCCCATTACCTTTTTTTAAAACTACTTTTTTAGTTAAAACTAAATCTAATACCTGACTTGTGCCAGGTTAGTGTTCTATCGCTGAACAGTAACGCACGCCATGGTTTTGTTTTGTTTTGTTTTGTTTTGTTTTGTTTTGTTTTAATTTTCGGGCAGCCCTTGGAAGCCTCCCAGTCCCTTCTTCCTGTCTTTGTTTTATTTATGCCTTTGGTCACCCCCATGCCCCGTGTCCTAAAATCCCATGTTTCCCTCCTCCTTGGATGTAATGGGCAGCCCTTGGAGTACCTGTGAGATGAGAAGGACCCATGAATAAGACCATGGTGGGAGAGAAGCCGCGTGCTAGGGCTGAGACGGAATGACGGATCTGGGTGTGTGTGTGTGTGTGTGTGTGTGTGTGTGTGTGTGTTAATGTAATAGAATGTGGTATGTGATGAAGTGCGTGTGGTGTGGCTTGGGTTGAAGGAGTTCGTGTGCTCCTATGCATGGGTTACTGGGTCCCTTTTCCATTGGCACCGTCGCTTCATGTCCTGTGTTTGATGTTGACATTTGAAGAGCCAAGGGGTTGCTTCTCTGTCTCGGGTTTCCCGCCTCTGCCTCTGAGCCCCTCTTCCTGCAGCTGGGCCGAGTGTGTTGGTCGTTTTAAGCCCAAAGCAGCAGACAGTGTATGTCTTGTTCACTTTACAACTTTTCCCCGGTCCCCCTTTTATTTCATGCTTCTCCGCCAAGGATTGACGGGTAAATAAAATTCTGTTTTGGTTATGATTTTACTTTTAGGGGGAATGGAGGTCGCCTGTTTTCCCTCGAGGTTAAATGTTCCGCTAGCTGCGTTGTTAGCAGAGGAAGAATTCACAAAAGTTCTAATAGCATATGCATTGAGAATGCGTCTGTTACTTCCAGTGCTTTCCTGTCTTACTTAGTTGATTGAAACACGGCCCCGGAACCTAAGCCTAATTTGTCTTGAACTACGGAACAGTGGTGGTCATTTTCAGACTAAGCTCTATGTCTTTTCAGAAGTTTTCTGTGGTGTTTTGAATTTTTCCTACTAAAAAAAAAAAAAGTAAGCGGTATTGTTCTTCTCAGACAAAAGAGTCAAAATACAGAAAGGGAAAGGACTGTAGAGGGCTTCAGAAGCACCCAAGGGTGGGGCAGGTGCTAATCTCAGTGTTTCTTTCCACTGCTGAATTTTCTGGGGCGAAGGCATGTGGGGAGGGGAATTGTACTTAGAAAAGTTAGCGCCCCCGCCATTACCACCCAGTATTTTCTTTTCTTTTTTTTTAAAAATTTATTTATTGGATATATTCTATATTTACATTTCATTTCTCTTTTTCTGGTTCCCCACCCCCCCCCAAAGGTCCCAACATGCCCCTTTCCCTCCCCCTGCTCCCTCATCCACCCCTTCCCACTTCCCTGTTCTGGTGTTCCCCTACACTGATGCTTTGATCCTTTCCAGCACCAGGGTCCACTCCTTCCTGCTGTCAAACATCATTTGGTATGTGGATTGTGTCTTCATTTACTACATTAGGGCATTCTTCCCCTGTCAGTAGGTAACTCTTAACACATCAGCTTTTTAAAATGCCAGTATCGCCTTGCGAGAACTGCTTGCTTAGTTTCCGGTTTCGCGGTGCTGAAATCCTGTGACCCAGCGCTCTCAGGCTCTCAGCTCGCCTGCTTAAATCCCTGTTGTGCTGCAGCTTGAATCCCCAGGAGAAGAGGTGGGCACTGAACCCGGGCCCGCCCCGCGCCTTCATGTCTTCCCCACGCTACTCAGTTGATAACCACGCGCTCTGCCGTGTAAAAGCCCCGGTTCTTGTTTTGTTGCGCAGACAGTTGGCTTCCCTTAGTTTTCTCGCCTGTTCGTTTAACTCAAAGTTGTTGGGTGTTTTTTTTTTTAACCCCAGAATTATGATGAGATAGTTACGGCCATTAGCCAGACTACTTCAAGACGGTTATTCCGCCTAAGGTAAAATGTCTGTCGGTGGGTTGCTGCCCCAGCAGTCATCGGCTCCTGTGTCCGTCAACGTTGAGAAAGTTAGAAAAAAAGAACTATTGGCTGCGGCCGAGACGTCACCTCCGTGTGGTCCAGGCTGGTCTGAAACCCAGGTTATAGCTTTAGCTTTCCACAGCATCATTGAAGGATGGTACAGAACACTTGAAAAATACTTACCTCGAACGTGAGGCTCTGTGGTTCAAATGTAAGCAAAGATGCAAAGGAGTTGTAGAGCTAATGTTTTACAGTAATAGTCTGGGGTCAGGGATTTCTCTACTGGCTGTTAAGAAAATCAGTGTCTCGGTCTGAACCTTGGCTGGGGAGATGGTAATTGAGGAGATGAACTGAGTTTCTGTCTTAGCTAAGGGTTTACTATGGACGAACAGACTCCGTGACCGAGGCAACCCTTAGAAGGACGACATTTAGTTAGGGCTGGCTCACAGCTTCCTGGGTTCAGTCCATTATCATCCGGGTGGGAGCATGGCAGCATCCAGGCAGGCATGGTGCAGGAGGAGCTGAGAGAGTTCTCCATCTTCATCTGCAGGCCCCTAAGAGAAGACTGACTTCCAGGGAGCGAGGAGTAGGGCCTTAAAGCCCACGCCCATGGTGACACGCCTACTCCTACAAGGCCACACCTCCCAATAGTGCCACTCCCTGGCCCAAGCGTATACAAACCATCACAGTTTCTGATCCACTTCTGGGTCCGACTGGCTTGTCCTCATCCGTGTGGTTGCTACTGTGAAAGCGTGCGTATTTCAGGCTGGCTTCACATACTGTTCACCTTTACAGCTTTACCGTTGAGACACTGTCACTCTTCCTGAACGTTAGCGTCCCTTTATGCCACATCAGCGGATGGCTAAAACAGCCAAGTCTGTTGTACCCAGAGCTGTGCTCTGTTGCTTTATAAATTAATCTTGCTTTATATGATAATCTCACATACAAAAATAGCATAAATGTTAGAGCAATGAATTAAATGTATTTAGTGAAGAGCTTGAACATGGAGGATTAAAAAACTGCGTTGCTGGCTTAAAACTTGATACGGGCCGGGCAGTGGTGGCACACGCCTTTAATCCCAGCACTTGGGAGGCAGAGGCAGGCGGATTTCTGAATTCGAGGCCAGCCTGGTCTACAGAGTGAGTTCCAGGACAGCCAGGGCTACACAGAGAAACCCTGTCTCGAGAAACCAGGAAAAAAAAGAAAACCTTGATATGGTGTAATTTTATTTAATTGCATCACTTTAAATTATCTATATTTGGTGTGTCTTATGGTCTTGAAAAGCAGACCTAGTCTTTTTTTTTTTTTTCATTCTGCGTGGTTTCGAACTTGGTGTCACCTCCCCCAACCCCCCCATTACAGTGACACTTTCAAAGAGGTGGCGGTGGCTTCCAACCAGCTTCTCTTACTGAGTCTCTTTTCTTAGTTGTCTGTATAAGAGTTGTCCCAGTCAAATCAACAGCCTGACCAGCGAGGTTAAATTTCAATAAATGAAAATGAAATCAAATTCAGAGTTGAGTTCCCAGGTCACGCCAACCTCGTTGCTAATATTAACTATCCGTGTGGCCGGTGGTAACGGTGTTGAGTAGCTCGGATGGAAACTAACCGCCATCACAGAAGGTTCTGTTGGATATTACTAGTTAAGGAAAAAAAAATAAGAATCCAAATTAGAGAGTAGAATCGACTATGGGATTTTTTTGTACTCTTTTAGTAATAAACAGTTGTTATGTAGGTGTGTTTTCCTAACTTCCCAACTGTTAAAATGAAAAAGTAAAATTCACAGGGAGAGAAAAAAAATTTTTTTTTGTTTGATTTGGTTTTGAAATCACTGCACACTGTCAATACATGAACCCACTTTTACTTTGGCTTCTCTGGTACTTGATGCTGCCGTTTGTGTTTTAAACATGACTTCTCTGACCCTCCTGGCTTACTGAAGGAAGTTCTTCCTCATAGTTTACTTACTGAAGCAAGATTCGGATTCGCTTCTCAGCTTAATCCTCTTAGCACACAAAAACCTGAGCCTGCCTGTGACCAGCCCTGGGCTGAGATCTGCTCCCTCCTGAGACCACCTGTTGTACGTCTCTCCTAGGGACGGTTGCTGAGTCCGTCTGAATGCTGTCTCAACGTGAATACCAATAATTCCATCTGCTCCCCAGTGCAGAGATGCTGGGTTACCCTCCCTTTCAGATGTCAAGACCTAGAGTTAGCTGAACATCCGAGAGGTCGAAGAGTGGGGTTCTTCTTGTTCACACGGTTCTGCAGGCACTGAACAACTGCAAATGCTTTCTAAGAAGGGGCCCGTGCTGTGGAGTTTAGGAAGGACCTATTCAGACCCAGTCCCGCCTTCTCTCCTTTAGTCCCAGGACAGGATGGACAGCCCGAACACCCCTCCCCTTTTTTGAACCATAGCTTGCCCGATGCTTGCTCAACAAATGCCTGGTGATACAGTCCAACTGGGTGTGTCAAGCATTGTTCTAACCAGTCCATCCACATACAGCGACGGTTGTCACATATGTTAAAGTGACGTCACCTGGCCTGAGAGCCTTTGAGGTCACACAGATAGGTGTGAATCCAGTCAAGCACTGATATGGATTGTCCTGATTTGAAGAACATGTTCTCTCTTCCCGTGAAGTTCCCTGCCTTCTTTATAAGCCGGTGGCTGAGGGACCCAGTTGAACAACAGCAATCAGGAATTGGATGTGAGTGTAGTGGTTTTTTTCTCTTTTAAGATATTAGGAGACCAAACAAAACACATGTGGTATGGACCCTGTGCGTGCCCCACCTCTACAGACAGGGCTTCTCTTCTGTTCCATTTATCAGAATAGTTATCGGCTCCTTAAAAAAACAAAGAAGTGGCCTTTCAATCATTTTAATCTTTTCTATCGCAACTATATGCACATCCACTCATTTATATAATTAACAGTTGCTTAAACTAGCATGGTATTATTTAACATGTACAAGTCCTGCTCTCTTAGCAACCAAGGTGAATTTATCAAAACAAATTTGCTCTGAATCCTGGAAATTTATCTAAGCTGGGTACAATATGAACCTCCATTTGAAAAAAGAAAAAAAAGAAAAAATTGGAAGCAATACTACTGACTACTGCCACACAAGTAATTGTTTTATTTGAAGATGATGTGCTTAAATTGTTTTACTGAACATTAGTTAACCTGGAACTTAAGTCATAACTAAACTCTCTCATCTGAGTAAGGGGGAAAAAAAAGTCCACCGTCCTTCTAATAGGAAATCCCACAAAATCAAATCAGGGTGCAGTTGATAAGTAAATGTACACTAGATAGACAGATAATGTGATTGAAGAATACGTGAAGGAAAGCTGTGTGGCATGTGTGGGGACAGTGGCCAAAACCAGGCTTCTTGACAGGACCAGCTGGCTCACCTCCAAGAAAAGACGGCTTAGTTGGTTTCACTGTGGGTTAATCATAAATATCTGCATTAGGTGTGGATGGGTGGATGGGTGGGTAGGTGGGTGGATGGATGGATGGATGGATGGATGGATGGATGGATGGACGGACAACTCATTAAGAGTTTTGGCAATTATGGCTTTTCAAAAAATGACTTTTGGAGTATTGTGTCTGTTAGAAGAGTTATGTCCCCACAGTAAGCATATTAAATAAAAGCCCAGGAATACCCTCAATTTTAAGAGTGACCGTGGCAGTTACAGGTACATATTCACAATCGAGTAGTTTGGGGCTCTCTCTGGGATTTGATATAGGCAGTTTTATTTTAAAGGGAGAATCAAAGAATGTATTTGTGAGGACACCCTGCCAGATGGGTTAGCAGGGGAGTTTCAGAACACAGAAGAAAGGCTTAAGTTAAAGTTCTGGGCCGTGGTTTGTCCTCTGTTGTTGTCAACTCCGTCAGGCTGGCATCCGAAGCTGGGCCGACCCACTGTAAACTGTAACCTTTCCTTTCTTGTTCGTCCCCAAGATCAAATGTTAATATCATGGTATAGAATGCAGTACAGCCTTAAAAGTCCTGTTGTTTTGTTTTGTTTTGTTTTGTTTTGTTTTGTTTTAAAAAAAAAAAAAAGAAATTCCTATCACTTAAAAGTCTAGTTTCTCTTTAAAATTACAAAGTCTCTTAGGTTTGGACTCCTGAAAAACGCTACGTCCGTTAAATACTTTATTATTCCAGGAAGGAAGAACAAGGCCATGAAACATATTTAAGTAAAACCGAAGTCTAGCAGTGTCATTCCAACACGGTCGGGTAGCTCAGTGCCTGACACCTGGGACTCCCTCTTGACCATGGCCCCAAGGCCTTCAGGGCTCCACCTCTCCGACTGCATCCATAGCTTACCTTGGAGGCTCAGGACAGCTCCATTCCACGTTTGCAGCTGTCCTTGGGAAAGGTCCTCTAACCTCGGGGTCTCCACTGCCACCAAGATTACACCTTCACCTTCGCCTTTCAGAGGGACATACCCCGGCTGCTCTCCATGACATCTTGAGTCCTGAGGGTTTTCGTGGTAGAAACGCTTCCTTCTCCAACGCTAATTTGACATGGTAAATTGGAAGAAAAAAAACAATCACTTAAGACAGGCATCTTGCTATTGAGACATGTTTTTCTATATTAAACATGTATTGTATAAGGGAGTCATGATATTATTGTTGTACTTTTTACGTCGCTGTTAAACGGGATAAAGTACGCTTATAAATATTCTCGAATCGAATTTTAAAATTCAGTGGCGTTAAATTTTTATCATAAGTTGACCTAAACTGTTGAAGGATCAGGTGTCACGGGGTAAGTGGTGGTGGTTTCTGTGAATCAGCCCTTGTTGTGTACTGATGTAGATTGCTATTTAAAATATATAATGAAGGAAACCTTATGATTTTCTTGGTGGACTGATAGCACGGGAAATCTTTTATGTATTAATGCCATTCACCACTTCCTTGGCCTGTCAGCCCTCTGGACTTAAGTATAGGAATGACTTCACTGAAAGATGCCCTTAATTATCCTCTGGGTAAGCTGCCCAGACGGCCCAGCACCCTTTAAGTAAGATGGGTAAGACCACACTGAAGTAGTCTATACGTGACAACTAGTAAAATAAGGCTTGTACGGTTATCGTTGTTGCTGCTGCGTTTGAAATACTCTTCAACTTTCTCTGGTGCATTTACCTACTTTTTGTGGCGTGCCAGACGCTAAGGCTCCGGGTGCCTGTGAGTAAGCGAGATAATGACCCCTTTCTGCACTGAACTTGGCTGGCAAGAAATAAAAGCCAACAAAGAGGCGGTTGTAAAATCACGGGTAATAAGCTAACCTAGGTGTGTTGGTTAGAGAAATTGAGGACTCACTGGGTGTGGATAATGTCCAGGTTTGCAATGGGTGAAGCAGGGCTTAAGATGCGTAGGGATGAAGAGAAAGAGGAGGAAGGAAGGGGAGGGAGGAGGAGGAAACCCCTTCAAGATGAGTAGCAGAACATCTAACCATGGATGAGAGCAGTTCTCAGGACACATGCTCCAGTTTCTTTTCTGAACAATCGGGTTTCCACTCTCTAGAGTGAGGGGCGGGCCTTTCAGTTTTGAGAATGGAAACAGAGGAGTTTCATTTCGCCATAACGAACGACTTCAGGGAGCCTACAGGACCATCCACAGCAAAAGTTGTAGGTTATACAAAGCATGTGTTTGGGGTGTGGAGCGGATGGGCTACCCAGCCTGGGATTTGGAGCAAGCGGATCGAGTCCTGGTATGGGCTAGCATTGCACTGTTATTCCTTACTTTAGAGCACGGAAACACTAATTTTCCACCATCTCATTACTCACCAGACTTTCAAGTTCAGTTAACAAAACGACAGCCTGAGCTTTTGAACTTAGGAGAGGAAAAGGAATATAATTTCTCATGGTCCTTGAAATGTGCTTCACTGGTTTTTTTGTTTTTTTAAACCCCGCCCCTCGGTGGGTCTCCTAACTATTTTCATGCAGACTTAAAATCATTGTGGCAGGCATTCATTTAGAACTCCACGTGCATGATTTACCGTATATAGAGGGAGCACTGTTTGACTTTAATGTCTTGAATTATGAAAATATATGACCATTTTGAAAGATACTTTGAATGTGAAAAACCGTGCCCTCTATTTCGAAAAGCTTCAAAGAAAAACAAAACCTGGGAACTATAAAAAGGGAGTCAAAATAATTCCATTATTTTTTCTGTGTCATGAATACCTGTGAGTTACATTTATGCCAGCTAATGTATTTAGTGCTGTATGAGTAATAATTGTGTGGGATTCATTTCTTCTAGAAGATAAAATTACCCTTGATCAGTTTTAATAAGTATAAACTTAAATAAGTATACTTGGGGAAAGTATAGACATTTTGGTTTTCTTACAAAATAAATGAAACAGTTCATTACATTTGTAAGGCATATATATATATATATATATATATGTACATATTATATAATATATTTTATATTATATACTATATGTGTTATATATATCATGTATAATATAATTAATATTATGTGTTTGTGTGTGTGTGTGTGTGTGTGTGTGTGTGTGTATGTATCTAGTAGCGGAGTCCCATAGACCCTCAGACACTACAGGATATTGACATTACCCTTGGTTACCCTCAAATCCTTGATGGTAAGGCCCTGTGGCACATATATAAGTCATGGAATATAGTAACATCAGTCTGGTGCCAACCCCAATGCTTCATCCTTACTGGCTACCATCACAGTGCTGGAAGGTACTGTGTATCCTACCAGAGGAGAAAAGTATTAAATACTCCTATCCAGCTGTGAGTAACAGCTGCCCTGGCAGAGTGATGCCCACTGTCACAACCGCAGCAACAGTGTTACAAGGATACCCAATCTTTTTTGCGTTGCTTTAAGGCTAGTTCTGTAAGACAAAACTCCTGCCTGGTACCAAAGCTCGTACAGTGGGCCAGGAACCTGCGGCTGGGTAAATCACAGGCCTGTGGCTGGGCGATTCTAGGCCCTAGAGAAGAAGCTCCTACTGTCTCCTAAATGAACATAGTATTAGACTGCCTTTCTACCTATGTTACTTGTATCGTTCCACCTATAGATCAGTAATCTGCCGGCCTTCATCAGAGAGGTTTGTTTTTGCAATAGATGGCCATTAACCCAGAGACCCCCAAAACCTGTCAGAATACAGACAGTAACAGACTCATCAGTAACTGGACATCTCAGTCCTCTAAGTGTGACATAGTAGTCACACGCCAGTGTTCCAGAAGATGGGTGGGGACAGTGGGTGCCTGGAGTGAAATGGTGGGTTTTCCTGTTTTGTGGTTTGTTTTTGTTTGGGACATGAGAGTTCTACACATGAACTCACAGCAGCTGCGACAGCATTAAAGCTACAAGATTAAACCAAAGTCCAGCTGGGTGGGGGAGGGGGGAGGGTGTCAGTACACCTCTTTCATAGTTGGAGAACTATTAGCAATTGATGACTGCTGGCAGAAGCTGATTTCTTCACATAAAGAAAGGCTGTGCCCATGCACTTACTGGATGGAAGTTTAAAAATAAAAAATAAAAAAAAGGGAAGAATAGTGGACTAGGGGAGGAATGGGGGGGGATTGAAAACGAGGAAACAGGGCATGAGTGTGGATTTGATAATATATTTTTATAAGAATATGATTAACATGTATCCTCCACTTTGGTTTTCTTTTTTTTAAACTTCCTATTGGTTCCCTGTCAGTTTGACACCACACACCCCAATTCCACTCTTTCCCCTTCACCTCGTACCCACCGTCCACGCTGGCAGCCTCCCTGCCAACAGAGGGGGAAAAAAAGGACCTGGTTATGTGTACTGGCTGGGTTTGTGTGTCAACTTGACACAGGCTGGAGTTATCACAGAGAAAGGCGCTTCAGGTGAGGAGATGCCTCCATGAGATCCAGCTGTGGGGCATTTTCTCAGTAATCAAGGTGGGGGGGGGGGTGGTGGCATTGTAGGTGGTGCAATCCCTGGGCTGGTAGTCTTGAGTTCTGTAACAAAGCAAGCTAAGGAAGCCAGGGGAAGCAAGCCAGTAAGGAACATCCCTCCATGGCTTCTGCATCAGCTCCTGCTTCCTGACCTGCTTGAGTTCCAGTCCTGACTTCTTTGGTGATGAACAGCAGTGTGGAAGTGTAAGCTGAATAAACCCTTTTCTCCCCAACTTGCTTCTTGGTCCTGATGTTTTGTGCAGGAATAGAAACCCTGACTAAGACGTTGTGGAAGCCGCACTGCGTCTTAACAGTATACTCTTTATTCCACACTTTCATTGCAACGTTGATCTGGTTTGAGGCCTCTGGCTTCTACCACACCATCAAGACTGAAACATCCCTGGGACTCCAAACTGTTGTTGCCCTGTGTCATGGAGATGGTGTCGTTGTGAATCTGTGGGCCTCCAGACACTCCAGCCGTTCATTGAATGGGGTAGATGTTGGCGCAGGTCACGTCAAAGCCCTGGATTTGGACCTGAGCACTATCTGAGCAGGTTGTCCCACCAGCTCTCCCCACAATGACACCACTGGGCCGAGCCCTCCTGCCCGGCCCGGGGCTGGCCCATCCAGTGCCACCAGCAGCAAGGGCGGAGCCAACTGTGCCAGTCTCATGCCCTACAGTGCTGGCTCGTCCTCACCCGCCCCATCAGGGCCAGCTCCCAGGACTGTTACAGCCAGTGAGGAACATGGCCGATTCTCTTACTCTCAGGACTCTGGGGCCAGCTCTGCAGCCTGGATAAACTGTGTTTTTGTTGGCCAAAAGAAAACGCTTGGGGGAACACATGTTTGAGGTGCACATAATTGCATTCATGTGTTCACACGTGTGCAGATTCCTGAGTGCATCGTGTGGCAGCCTGAGGATGATGGTCAGTATTTCCTGAGACCTCTCTCTATTTACTAAGGCCAGGCCTCCCGATGAGCCCAGAGCTCAGTGTGTGCTCTGCGAGTTCCCTCGGGCCCTTGCGCCGCCCCGGCAAGTGTGTCCACTGAAGCATCTCCCCAGTCCTGAAGGATCTTTGTCACTGAACGAATGTTATAAAGGAAAGCTTTGTAAATATGTACTTGGTGGGGATTAATGGTTGCTGGGAACAGTGCTGTGTGATTTTATAGTGTATGTATTGAAATGTCCCTGGACTAAGACACAAAGCGAATCGTTACGCTTTTCGAAAGTCTTTTCTAGTCGTGCACACAGCGCCGCTGAGTTGGGAGATGGAGCTCAGTCAAGTGTGGGCACCTGATGCCAATCCCGAGAACACATCGATAGGGGTGGGGGTGGGGGTGGGGCCCTGGACCAGACCAACTCTCCACCGAATTCCAAGTTCAGTAAGACTCTGTCTTAAGAAGTAGAGATGGGATGCCGGGCAGTGGTGGCGCACGCCTTTAATCCCAGCACTTGGGAGGCAGAGGCAGGCGGATTTCTGAGTTCAAGGCCAGCCTGGTCTACAGAGTGAGTACTAGGACAGCCAGGATTACACAGAGAAACCCTGTCTCGAAAAACAAACAAACAAACAAAAAAAAAAAAAGAAGTAGAGACGGGATGCCGGGGGCGGTGTTGGCGCACGCCTTTAATCCCAGCACTTGGGAGGCAGAGGCAGGCGGATTTCTGAGTTCGAGGCCAGCCTGGTCTACAGAGTGAGTTCCAGGACAGCCAGGACAGAGAAACCCTGACTCGAAAAACCAAAAAAAAAAAAAAAAAGAAAGAAAGAAGTAGAGACGGAGAACAATCCAAGAGAGACACTTGGATGGACTTGGGCCTGCACACGTACACATGACTAGTCTATGCGAGCACACATACACATGCAGGTGCACAGATACAGTAAAATCAATAAAGGCATTTTGAATATAAAGCTAAATGGAAACACAGATTAGACTCCTTAAGTATTTACCCACCTCAGATTTGCAGATGAATTCTGTCAAGACTTCACTAAGATTCTTTTGCATTTTAATGTTTTATTAAGAAAATGTGAACATTTTTTTGATCTCCTTGTCTTCTTGCCGTTTTAGGGGTGCCCAAGTCTAATCTTTTACACACCAAGTCACTGAGAGGCCATAAAGACTGCTTTGAAAAGTACCACTTAATTGCAAACCAGGATTGCTCCCGCTCCAAGCTCTCCAAAAGTACGTACGAAGGAGTTAAAACCATCCTGAGTAGGAAGATAAACTGGATTGTGCAGTATGCCCAAAATAAAAACCTGGATCTGGAGTCCGAGTGTTCCAAAACTTCCCAGCATCACCTGTTCAACTTCAGGCATAAGCCAGAGAAGAAATTACTCCCGCAGTTTGACTCTCAGGTGCCGAAGTACTCGGCAAAGGGGTTAGGCGGAAACGCAGGAGGCATCGAAAGCTATACGCAAAGAATCCTGGAGCGCAGGGAAGAGACGGACTTCAGGCTGGGCATACTGGAAGACGCCGATGCATTGTGGACTCACAGTCACAACCAGGCCCAGAAAACAGAAGAGACAAGCTCTGGTCCAGAGGGGAATGTCCAGACCCAGAATCCACGTTACAGCCGAGAAGAACGTAAGTAGTGTCTGAAGAAGAAAGGTGTAGAAGAGTACGTGCTTTGACCTTTTTGGGGAGAAGGGTTTGGTAGTAGGTGGTTTGGAGTTCTGTGTGTGTGTGTGTGTGTGTGTGTGTGTGTGTAATTACAACGTAGGATTACAGATTTGCTGAACATAATATTTTAAGTGACAGATTGACCTGAACAAAAGTGGGATATCTTAAAAACTTTCCTTGGAGGGTTCTTTGAATATACATCATTACACACCAAATTTCATTGCCGCTGTCATTTATCTTGACCTTATTAGTGGCCAAATGGAATGGAATCAGCAAACTGAATGGAAAGTTCAGGGCTTCTTCTGTTTATGTAACCGGAAGTATTGGCCAGTATACAGTGTCATGTTGCTAACCCCTGATACGACTAATTGGCCAGGGGTGGTCAGTTTAAAAACAGACCTCTGACAGTTCACTAAAGGCTAAAAGGGAACATGGGTATGTGTTTTCAATTTTAAAAATGGCTTCTTTTGCCTGCATCTTTTCTACAAAATCTCACTAAGGTGACTTTAATGGGCTTAACTGAAATTACTTTAGATCCAGAAGGGTCCTTGACTCTGTCTTTAGACTGGGTTTGGGTTTTTTTTTTTTTTTTTTTTTTTTTTTTTTTTTTTTTTTTTTTTTTTTTGGATTTGGATTTTTTGAGACAGGGTTTCTCTGTATAGCCCTGGCTGTCCTGGAACTCACTCTGGTAGACCAGGCTGGCCTCGAACTCAGAAATCCTCCTGCCTCTGCCCCCCAGAGTGCTGGGATTCAAGGCGTTCGCCACCACCGCCCAGCTTTTAGACTGGTTCTTGATTCTTCATGTAAAGGTTGTTTGCCTGGATAGGCATTTCACAGTACTTTAAAGCCCCATGTCTTGACTTAATTAATACCTAATAAAAGTCGGTGTGACTGGGCAGTGACCAGTACTTCAGAAAACAGAAGTAGGAGAGATCCGAATCCAACGGCCACTACCTACCTTTTTTTTTTTTTCAAACTCTGTTTCCTGTGGAGCGTGGAGGTGTTGCAGTAGTGGTATGTAAATGTGTTTCCTATGAGGGTTTTGTGGTTCGAATCTGCCACACTTTAAGAAGCAATGAAGGAAACCCGGGGTTCGGTTGAATGTTGAATTGGGGAATTAGCGGCCCCAAGAAGCCTTTCCCAAGAAGCTGGCCGGCAGCTTGCCCTCTGAGGTTGCGTGTGCTAACAGTTCCTGTGTTTTCCTATTTCAGTGAATTCGATGACTCTCGCTGAAGTAGTGCAACTGAGTACAAAGCTCCAGCAGCGAATCCAGGGTAAAGACTCCGTCTTCGTGCTTATTATGTGTATCTCGGTGCTTATTATGTGTATCTCGGTGTGAAAATGTTGATACCGACTACGCCCTGTGATTGGGCATTGTTGGCTTCTGCAGCCTTTAAATTGGGGAATTAGGCATTGAGACCTGTTGAGGTTTGTGAAGCAAACAGGAAAGGGTAAATGTCTTTGGGGCCTTGAGGATCAGTAATCTAAGTAGGATAGAGGCTGCCGCTAACCTGCCATTGGCCACCATGGACTTCATCAAGGGCCACTCAGTGCGCCAAGAACTCTGGGGCATACGTCCTGGTCCTGATAGTTCCTTAAGGCAGTAGTTCTGGCCCTGGTTATCTGTATAAACTATGAACCATTTGAAACCCATCAAAAGTAGTAAGCTACGTGTAGTGGCCACTTCCTGTGGTCATCTGATGCATCTGTGACTAAAACAGCTGTTTTTTTTTTTTTTCCTTATCCCCTGTTTCTATTTCTGGGGGCCCACCTCAACACACCTGCATGGAAGGTTTTTGGGATTCCCTCAACAAAACACACTGTTTTGTCCATAAAGACAAATCTTTTTCTTTAGAAAAGAAAGGATTTTCTTTAAAAAAAAAAAAATCTGCATTTTTCATTTCTTCCAGCTTCCTTCCATTTAAGTGAAGTAATTAGTTGAACATTCGAAGACCTTTAAGTCGCTGACAGAGATTATACAGTCAGTCAGTGACTGAGCGTAGCAGACTCGAGTGCAAAACGTGACGCACACAGCCTCCGAAAAGCATTAAAGTGCACTGATAATCCCAGGTCACACTCACTAAGGGGCTTATTCACAAATAGGCTCTCATTCGGCTCTGACAGTGTTTCTGTGAGACGGTTGCCTTCATTAATGGTCTTACCCATAAAGGAAAATTCAAGTCTAAGGATTTGGATTACTTGTCTGAAGCAGACACACACCTAATAATAGGAGCCAGGGTTTTGGAAATCCAGGTAGTCCGCTCCAAGTCTCTGAGGAGTTTCTGGATATTAATGGCCATTTATATCATAGGTCATTATGTATTGCTGGAACCTATTTATAGGTTGTTACGGAGAGAGGTGACTCAAGCGGTGGCTATTCTTTCTGCTGCTGAGTAGACTTAAGAATCTTAACTTGCAGTCGGTGGAGAGCACTGGGTGTCTCAGTTTCCTATATGAAGTATGAGAATGGTCAGCACAGTGATAGGCTCAGAAGGAAACAGCTATTTTCCTTGGTATCAAATTCGCTTCTTAATTAAAATTGACCCGATGCCCTCGTACCTATATGTACTTAAGACGGAGTCCTAGCGCTAGCTGTCTGTGCACTAAAACACCGAAACTGCTTCTCCAATCCTCACAGAGGTGTTTGAAGAGTTGACCCACCAGGTGCAAGAGAAAGACTCTCTGGCGTCCGAGCTCCACGTCCGGCACGTGGCCATCGAGCAACTCCTCAAGAACTGCTCCAAGTTACCGTGCCTCCAGGTGGGACGGGGACCGCGGTCACACCTGCCCGCGAACAACTGAACAGCCGAGTGGCGCGGCCGGCCTTTCTCCTCCGTGGCTCTGCCAAGCATGTGTCCCTTGAAAACATTGGAAGAAAGTTAGGGTCCATTTTTATGGTTGTTGTACTTGCAAAACATAAGATAATATTCATTATCTTTAATAAAGCAGATCGCTCTAGTCCAGGGTTAATCATTTGGCTTCGGTTGGGGACTTTTTCTTACAGTTTACTAAACGCCCCTCCCTCACTTTGACCGTATGTGATGACTTAAATATCCTGTTACGGTGGTTTTTTTTTTATTGACCAGTTTTTATTGTAACTCAGCTGTCAAAACAATAGAAGCCTACTAAGGTCTTAATGTTAGCCTAAAACTACTAGAGAGAATTTTTAAGAGGGAAATAGGGTTCGTAATATCACCTTATTTATGAGCAATATTTTAATATAAAATTTTATATATGAAATTGCTATTTTGGGTATTTTTCATTGTCTTTATAAATCTGTATTTGAATGGCCATGTGTATTTGCACTTTGTTGTGTGAATATGTTCACCTCTGTGGAGATCACTGCATTTTGGCGATACAGTGTTTTTATAACTTAAACTTTCTTTCCAAAGATAAATGTGTTTTGGATAGTATTTGGAGAAGCAGCAGACTGCCTAGTAGGGCTGTTTTAACTACGAACAGCATACGAAAGTGGAATTAATATACAAATATCCAAGTAAATAAAGCACATTATTGTTTTCTAATGAGAGCAATGCTGAATTAGCTTAGGAAGAAAATACTGTTCTAGTTTGTCCGTGTCCTCCTCCGTAAAACTAGAAGGAAGCCCCACCCTGCTTCTTCATTCTCAAGACTTTCTTTGATGTGTTCATTTTGGACAAAGTAGGTCAGCTATCTTCAAACTGTCCTGGTCCTCCTTTGGGGGGAAAAATAAAATTATTATGTGTGCCACTTCACACGGAGTTCCAATAATCTGTTAACTGTCCAAATTCTGCTATCCACATCGCTGAAATTAGTCCAAAAAATAAAAATAAAAATAAAACTGTAAAGGAAAGAAAAGAAAAAGCATTTTAAGTTACTTTTCTAAGTTTTAAAAAATTTAAAGGGATAGAAGATTACAGGACCAAAAAAAAAACAAACCAATTTTTTTTTGATTCAATAAAAGGATAATATAAGCTACTTTGGTTTCCGATTCTTAACTAATAAGTTATTTCAAGATGTTAGAAAAGTTTTAATGATAAAACAAAAGCTGTAACTAGTCAAATTAAGATGAACTCTTTAGCTGGTGCTTAGAATATATTTATGTGGTAGATATGTTTTGCTTGCAGGAATCTAAGGACAGAAACCCACCTGCCTTGGCGGCCTCACACCTAACTAAAGATGGCTTCTGCCTTGATACTGGCGGTCTGTATCTGGGCAAGGGTCAGACTTCAATATTGCACATAAATAATATTTGACTAAGCACGCAGCTGTTTCACTGTAGAAAATGCACCTTTTCCCAATGCTAGGATGTGTTAAACTGGCCTGGCCGTGTGCATTCGTCAGTATCCCACTGTCTTCCCGCTGCTTTTGCTTTGTCCTGAAGAAAACTTTCCTTTGAAGCTTTTTGGAAGGAGTTTTTGAGAAAAAAAAAAAAAAAAACTTTTTAGTTTCTCTCAGTTCTTTTGAGTCATCTAAGATGAATTTAAGATCCCAAGAGCGGAGGTGAATGCGTTGCCTTAGTTTGATAAGCTTTAAATTGAACAGGTGCAATACGGAAGGACCCCACATTTCCAGGCTGGGCGGGAGACGAGTCCCGATTGTGTCAGTCAGTGTTTCAGTGCTTGGTGGTTATGGTTACATTTTCCAATTTGCCTGCCCTCCTGCCTGGCCTAACTCATTAAGAACAGCAGCAGCCGCTGTACCGCACACCCGCGGGGCTTCTGTCTGGATGATGATGATGATGATGATGGAAAGACAGTCGGGGCAGCCATGGGAGTGTGAGGTGGTCAGCTTCTGGTGTACGCGGTACTCGGTGTGTGTCTGTCCTAGGAGACCTCTACGGGGTAGTCCTCAACACCACTGTTACCCAAAGAAAACGTTTGCTTGTCTCGTGAAGGGGTTCTCTGGCAAGCGTCCAGTTTACTTAATGAGTTTGAAATAATTGGGATTGCTCCCGTGTACGCCTCAGGTCTTAACGTGGGACCTCTGATTGTTTTAGCTATTTCACTGGAAACACCAACGGAATGGTGCTCCTAAGTCTCTCTCTGGTGCTGAGGGTAACACTAGGACTCATTCCCATGGCTGGGCTGGAGTATACTACTTTGGATAATTTAACTACCAGTTATTTGTTTGGGTGTTTTTGTTGGTGGCTTGCTTGCTTGCTTGCTTGCTTGCTTGCTTGCTTGTTTTAACCCAGGGTGTTGCTATATAGCTTTTGCTAGCCTAGAATTCTCTCTGTAGACCAGGCTGGCCTGGGATTTGTAACAATCCGGCCTCAGGAGGAGATCTAGTGCTGTGATTCAGGTATATACCCTACTCCAAGCTTGAGTGAATATGCAATTATTGTATATGCAAAAATAAAGAAGGAGGAGAGTGGAGGTTTGGGTTCTATTATGTTGCCCAGGCTGGCCCCAAGCTTAATGTCTATTTTAGCACTTCATCCTTCCGAAGCAAGGGGGGTGGGGGCGGAATTGACGCACACTGCTATGCCTGGCTTAAATTTTCATATCGTCCATTCTTGTAGCATTTCTCCGGCGGTTAGCGCCTTATTCTCGTATGATTTTCTAAGTTAGTTCCTCGGGACGGGCGTTCACTTGACGTGCCGTGGCTGATGACCTAAACGGTGCGCTTGCTTCACTGTGCGATTTCTTGCACATAGTGTTGGAGCGAAGGGGTGCCCTCGCGTTTCCGAGCGCCATGGTTGTTTCTCCCGTTTTTTAATAAGCGTTTAAGGATTATTTTTCAAACTGCGTGCATGCGGGCAGGCGATTCCGGGCACACGGCTGAAGCAGAGTCCACCGCCGTCTTGATAGGTAGCTTGTGATTCCTTGCTCTCTTGCTGTTGCCTAGGTATCACTGAGAAATGGCTTGTACCTTTTTGTGTGTTTATATAGAACCTACCTTGGTGTTGATTCTGTTGAGGCCTATCAGGTTTTTAATTTTCAAAGTCATCCTTTTGCGATCTATACGTGTTAATGTGTACCAGTTTGGGTTTTATTCTGTTTCTTTTTGCAAGAGATCTGTCTGTTAACATCCTGTGGAATGGGCACGCTCCAAACTGAAGTAGGAACTTTATAAAGATCTCGGTGGCTTTTTAAAGGGTTCAGATGTGTGACGGTGCAAATTTAATTCCATGGACATGAACTGTTATTAAATGGTGGAGTATAACGTTCCTTTCATCATGATTTCTTTAGATGGTTTGGAGGAGTTGTTTTACTTTTTGCAAGCTCATTTACTGACCGATGTTACTATTATTCACGCTACAGCAAGAAGTGTGGCTCTTTTAAAATGTCATACGTGTAGAAATTTTAATATACCCTCTATTAAGCTATGACCTTGAAGCAGAGACTTGATTTGATTTGGGTCTGATTCCAAGTTTACCTTGAACAGCATTTTTTTCTTTCTGAGAAAACCTTTTTTTTTTTTTTTTTTTTTTTTTTTTTTTTAATTGCTGGCCAGTGGTGGTGCACGCCTGTAATCCCAGCACTTGGGAGGCAGAGGCAAGCGGATTTCTGAGTTCGAGGCCAGTCTGGTCTACAGAGTGAGTTCCAGGACAGCCAGGACTACACAGAGAATCCCTGTCTCGGGAAAAAAAAAATCATTAGAAGACAGAGTCCCCCTTGCCAAGTTAAGCTTTATGGTGCCAGGTACATCTGCTAAAGTAATTGAACCCCTTTGGGGAAGGATTAGGCCATGCTGGGGTACAAGTGTGACATCTGCCTGGAATTTCCCTAATTTCGTTCAATGCCCCTGCTGATATCAGCTGTCTCCGGAGCAACCCCAGGCCCAGCCCACCTTGGTGGGAAGCGATCATGTGGGTGGAGAACATTAAGATTTGTAACATTTTAGTTTGTAAATGTTTTCACTGATACTTTCCACTTGAAGCAGGCTCTGTTAGAATTACTCAGTAATTTTCCCCCCATTTTATGTTTACCAACTTGAAGCAAAAATGTCCCGGAGGGGGACTTGTTTAAAGCCGCCCACACCGCCAAGTATAGTGGGCTTGGCTTTGAGGTTTGCTTTGGTTTTCTTTTTCTTTTTCTTTTCCCTGCCCTACTGCCTCCAGAAGAGGTGGCTTTAAAAAGTGTTTAGTAGTGCTGCGTGTGTGTGTGTGTGTGTGTGTGTGTGTGTGTGTGAGAGAGAGAGAGAGAGAGACAGAGACAGAGACAGAGACAGAGACAGAGAGACAGCGAAATGTTGCTTTAAACCTGGCTGCATCTGCAGCAGTCTTGAACTCTAATCTGTGCTGATGTAAACGTCTTGTCAACAATTTTGCTGCCATTTAGAGAGCGAAAATGAAACTGCCATGGTCAAAAGCTAAGTTTGTCTCCAAAACAAAAAAAACAAAAAAGTGTATGTGGTCATCCGTCTGGGTTATATGCAATTTATATATTTGTATTCTGCTTTGAAACTGTAACTAGATAAGTCTGTCTACTATTTTTAACTTTACAAGAATAAAACAAATATTTTGGTAGCTCTCTCCGATCCTCGGTTGATTTTTTCTCCCATTTATGTGTCTAACTGGAGGCGGGCGCACCGGGCCGCATTTGGCTCGTGGAGGTCGGAAGGTTCTGGGGCCAGTTCTGACCTCCTACCACGTGGGTCTGCTTCTCAGACTTGGCAGCCAGCCCCTTTTCCTGCTGAGCCATATTTCCAGCCCCAGTGAGTGTTAAAAGGGCTGGCCTACCTGCTTGCTTGTCTGCCTGCCTGCCTGCTTTCTTCCCTCCCTCTCTCCCTCCCTTCCTTCTTTCCTTCCTTCTCCTCTTCCCCTTCTCTTCCTTCTCTCCTTTTTAATCAAGTAGCTTGCCCACATTGAAGCTTCTGCATAATCTTATTCTGTGTGATGGACTTAATATGCTCGGCTCAGGGAGTGGCACTGTTTGGAGGTGTGGCACTGTGGGCGTGGGCTTTAAGACCCTACTCATAGTTGCCTGGAAGCCAGTCTTCCACTAGCAGCTTTCAGATGAAGATGTAGAACTCTTATCTCTGCCTGTGCCATGCCTGCCTGGATGCTGCCACGTTCCCGCCTTGATGATCCTGGGCTGAACCTCAGAACCTGTAAGCCAGACCCAATTAAATGTTGTCCCTTATAAGACTTGCCTTGGTCATAGTGTTTGTTCACAGCAGTAAAACCCTAACTAAAACACTATCCAGTTAGTTGCTTGAACACTTTGAATTTGCTTCACCCCCCCCCCCAAGTTGATTTACAAAGAATAAAACTTCAGAGGGCTGGAGAGATGGCTCCCGTTAAGAGCCCTGACAGTTCTCCCAGAGGACACAGGTCCAAGTCCCAGCATCCGCATGGCTGCTAATAACTATGTGTACCTGCAGTTCCCAGCGGATCCAGTACCTTCTTTTGTCCTCCACTGGGGATCCGGCACACAGGTGGTGTGCAGCAAAGTATTCATATGGCACAAGATAAAAATTTGTAAAAATGAATAAAATACGCCTATATTTCAGTTGGCTTTTTAAAGAACATGTGAAATAAGGAAACAATATCAGTCAAAAATCCTTGTGGTTAGTTCAGCATAGTGAATCGGTATTAAATTAGCCTTTTCTCACTCATGGTTGAGTTGTTATTAGGACGGAAGAGATGGCTCATGGCTGAGGTGGCGGAGGTGTGCAGTGGAGGCCAGAGGGGACAGCTTTGTGAAGTCAGTCCTCCTGCCTCTACCCGCTGAGCCATCCCACCATCCTTCATCAGTGACTTAATTTTTGTGATGTTTTTATATGGTGATCATTTAAAACTAGGAAACAGACAGTTGTTTAATAGATGAAGTAGATTACCCATGCGGTAAGTAATGAATTCACTGAGAATTGAAGCAATGAATGTGTTGGGAAAAGGTTAATCACCCTTGGAAGTCTCGGAAACGGGAACCCTACGCCCGGTTGGGTGCATGCCTGTAGTCTAGCACTTGGAGGCTGAAGGCTCAGGAAGTCGAGATCACCCTTGGGCTTTCTAACAAGTTGGAAGCCAGACTGCTGCATAAGACTGTCTGAAAAATAAACCCATTAATTAATACTATCTACTATTATACTACTAATATACTATTATGCTACTAATTATAGGGCTGATATTATAGTACTGCACCAGGAGAGGAGATACAGATGAAGAATGGAGCTTGTAAGTTACCAGGAGGCATACTATACCCCAAGCCGAAGTTTTCCTCTTTAGCTTCTACTTCGAGACATTAAAAGAAATTCATCCTGACTTCTCTCAGCCTCTGCCCACGAAATTCTATTCTTACTCAGTTGCCCAAACTGCCTCATTTCAAACTAGGCATGAAATTGTTCGCCCTTATGTCTTCAGTGACCTGTTAGAACTTCAACTTCTTTACGGGTGTCTTGGAGTGTGGCTGGGACTCTAAACACAGTGGATAACACAGGAGGGAACCCCCCAGGACAGAGCCGCGCCCTTTTACGTAAATGAAATTCTAAATAAGAAGGCATTCAAAAATCTCCGCGTTTAGATTTAAATACCTTAGGTTTTTCCCATCTTGAAATTTTAGTTTTCTATCGGTAAAATTTTGTCGATGTGCGATTTTGGGGATGTGACATAGGGTACAAAGTTTATCTCTAGAGCCTTGCTGACCTGGCCACTTTGCATCTGGGTTTCCCCACCACAACTGTGGAATCGATGATACTGCCTAAGGGGATTCCCATGCTGAGAGAGCGTCTATCTTATCAGTAGGAACGTGCACTATTCTTAGGCACAGAGTAAGACAGAAGTCACTGGCACCGGGGATTGAGTAGTCCTTGCTGGCTATATCTGATTGAACTTAGCACTCAGTTACTTTTGTCTTGCCTCCCCTCCTAGCATTCTAGGTGATCTAACAGTGCTTAAATTCTTCCCGCCCTAAAGCACCTGGTCAGCTTTCTCTGGCCTGTAAAAGAGGCCATGCTACCCCTGCCTCTGGTCCAGTCTCCTACTTCGAAATCTTATGGAACTGTCTTCTAAGAGTAAACTGCTAAGAATCTCTGGATTCGTGTAAACTGTGGCTCAGGACCACACTACACGGCTACTTGCTGAGTCAAGTAAAAGTGGCAGGAATTTCTACAGAAGTTAAATCTCTTGACAGTGGGCATGCCAGTTGGACCATTAAAGACGTTCTTGGTTACCAGGAGAAGAACTTTCCAGACCTGCCGGTGTCTTAGGCGTTCTGTTTCCGAGATAAGACAGTATGACCAAACTGGGGAGGACAGGGTTTATCTTATCTTACATTTTATCGCTTAGGGAAGGCAGGAACCTGGGGCCAAGAACTGATACAGAGGACTTGGGGGGTGGAGGGGGCGTTGCTTACTGTCTTGCTCAGCCTGCCTTCTTATAAGACCCAGGACCGCCAGCCCAGGGGTGGCACTAGCACAGTGGTCTGGGCCCTCCCTCATCAATCACCAATGTTACAGATACAAGCCAATCTTCTGGGGGCATTTTCTCAATTGAGGTCCCCTCTCGCCACATGACTGGCTTGTGTCAAGGTGACTCAAACCAGCACTTCTGCTAACAACTAAAGGCATTCAGCTTTTTTTTTTTTTTTTTTTGGTTTTTCGAGACAGGGTTTCTCTGTGTAGCGCTGGCTGTCCTGGAACTAGTTCTGTAGACCAGGCTGGCCTCGAACTCAGAAATCCACCTGCCTCTGCCTCCCAAGTGCTGGGATTAAAGGCGTGCGCCACCACCGCCCGGCTCGGCATTCAGCTTTTATGCACTGAGCTCGTGAAAGGACTGATCCAGTCAAACCAGTGATGGTCATGGAGAGTTTCTTTAAATGACTCCTAGTTCATCGGTTATCTCTGGAGTGGATGGATAAGTGAAAAACTTGAGAGGCAGAACCAGGGTTGAATGTCTTCTAAAAGTGTGTTAGTAGCTACTCCACCAAAGGCCCGAGCCACTCTTCCGGTGACAGGTTAATACAGGAATCAGCTACATTTCCTGTTACAGTGATAGATCACCCTTCTTGTCAAGGAAGGAAGGGTTTTATTGTACCTTACAGTTTGAGAGGATACAGTCCACTGTGGGGAGGAAATCATGGAGGCAGGAGGTTGAGGAATCTGATCACATTGTACCCACAGTCAAGAGAACGTCTTATACCTCTCTCCCTGTGTGGTCCAAGACTTAGGGGCAAGGCATGGTGACCCCCTCCTGTAGGGTGTGTCTTCCCGCCACAGTTAATGTCCTCTGGGAAAACCCTCACAGTTGTGCCCAGGGAATTGCATATCCAGGCAAGTTGACAATCAGTAGTACCTGTCACTCTCATTATTTCCACATGGCTTCTCCACTCCAGCTCCCTGACTATCCTGGGTCTCTGGGAACTGATGGGAACTGCTTCCCATTTCTCTTAATGTCAAGTTTGTCAACCTGGGGCCTCATCCCCAGTGTTTCTCAATCAATTGAGAAACTGGAGACTCCTTCCTCCCCCCCACCCCCCGCAACCTCCCCCTCCACACCCCACCCCACCCCACCCCACCCCCGCCTATCATATTCCCAGGTCACTCTGGTGGCTGTGCAGTGCTTCATACAGACAGATGATTTCCGCCGCAGTCCCAGAGTTCTCTTTGCAAAGGAGCGTGATAATGCTGCTTCTTAGCTCCAGGGATCTTTGGGAGAGATAACCGTTGCCTGCAGAATAAGAGCTGATGCCCTGCGGCCTGATCATGTGAAGCCTTCATCTGACATCCACGTGTTTTCCATTTCAGTTATTTCATCAAAGAATTAGGTTACGAGGCCGGAGATGTAGGTCAGTGGCAGAATGCTCGCTTAGCGTGCGCGGGACCCTCGGTTCGATCCCCAGTAAAGGAGTTGGCAGGCTTGATGCTGAGAGAGTGTGAACCGCAAGTCCAGAAGGCTATAAACTCCAAGCCAACCCTCAGTGCTGGGCCTCTTCAACAATGGTCGGCCTCCTAAACATTTCCACAACGTGCCCAAACAGTGCCGAGGAGATCGGCGTTCAAATCCCTGAGACTGTAAGGGAGATCTCTGAGTCTCACCACGTAAAGTGTTTTGTGTGTGTGTGTGTGTGTGTGTGTGTGTGTGTGTGTATAATTTAAATAAAGTTAAGCTGATTAAATTGAGCTCCACTGGAACAAATCTGAAATTTCATACATCTGTCTCTCAAGAAGAAAATTCACAAAACCCTTATGCAACAGATGAAATTTCAAGTGTGGGATATATAAAAAAATAATAACTTTTAAAGCTACTGCAAGTGCCATATGGGGAAAATGAGAGTTCTTTAATTTATTCTTTTTTTTTTTTTTGCAGACTGATTTATTTTTATGTGTATGAGTGTCTGCTTGTGTGTACCACAGTGTGGCTGGTGGCCGCAGAGAACAGGAGACAGACATCACCGGAGCCCTTGGAACTTGGGCAGTCTCGCGCCACCAAGGGGGTGCTGAGAGCTGAACTCAGGTCTTCTGCAAGAGCAGCAATGCTCTTAACTTCCGAGCCATCTCTCCAGCCCATATTTTTTTTTTCACGGAATGTGTTTGTGCCTTTGATCTTGTGTATGCATATGTGTGGGGGTGCACATGGAGGCCAGAGGTTGGCCTTGGGTGTTTCCCACCTTGTTTTTTGAGACAGTGGCTCTCACCGAGCCTGGAGCTCACTCCTTGGCTAGAGAGCCACGTGATGTGCCGGTCAGCCTCCTCAGGACTGAGACTGCAGGCTCGTGCTGCCAGACCCTAGATTTTTCTATCGGGGGCTAGGTAGACAAAATCGGCTCAGCCAACACTACCAACCAAACCCACTTTGCCAGCCAGCCCAGTTTCTTCTTCTTCTTCTTCTTCTTCTTCTTCTTCTTCTTCTTCTTCTTCTTCTTCTTCTTCTTCTTCTTCTCCTCCTCCTCCTCCTCCTCCTCCTCCTCCTCCTCCTCTTCCTTCTCCTCCTCCTCCTTCTCCTCCTCCTCCTCCTTCTTCTTCCTCTCTCTCTCTCTCTCCTCTCTGTCTCTTTGTCTCTGTGTCTCTCATGTGCTCTCTTTTCTCTGTCTCTTGTACTCTCTTTCTCTGTGTGTGTCTCTTTCTGTGTCTCTCATGTGCTCTCTTTTTTTCTCTTTCTATGTTCTGTCTCTTGTTCTCTCTCTCTCTCTCTCTCTCTCTCTCTCTCTCTCTCACACACACAAACACAAACACACACAAGCAGGTTTCATTTGTCCTCTCAGTACACGCCTGTACCAAGTACAGAGATCTGAGACTTTTCTGAAGGTCCAATCATTACATGCTGCGTTCTTCACTGGGAGGGAGTTGGGGAATCTGGGACCTAAAACGGAGGAGCTCTATAAGAAAAGTCAGCACAGAGAATGTGGAGGACAGCCAAGCCGGAGCTCACAGGTCCCAAAGTCTATCTGTAGCTTCAAAGCAAAGACGCGGCGGCGGTACAGTAGGAGGAGGCAACTGAACTGAACTGAACTGTGATAAGGGAGGAAGAGGCAGTTCCCACGGGCTCCAGGGTTGAGGGATTGCCACCTGACATTCAGAGACTGGTCGCTAAGCCTGTTTCGCCGCTACTGGGCGACCTTCTGCCTCTCTTAAATAAACATCTTCTACCCTGTCAAAAGTGGGAGTGAATTTGATCCTTAAGAATCCAATGTCCTGCAGCTATGGTGAGTGTTAAAGAAAAGTGCAAATGACAAACATCCCAGGCCCTGCGTGCACAGCAGGACGGAGCTGAGCGCCCACAGAGGAAGTGTGGTTTCATTCGAGAAGAAACTGGAGCCTGTATAAGGAAGCAGACGGAAGATGGCCAGATTACCCTGCTTCATAAGCAGAGACAGGATTCTCCATGCATGATTTGAAAGCATTTAAGTTAAAGACAGAAAAAAGTCTGTAGCTTTAACACCTTGTGACTCTTAATACATTCCTCTGAAACTACATTAGACAAAACTAATGAAAAAGAATGTTTTCGTAGGACCAACCGTGGGATGAAGATATGGGAAGGTGATTCACGAAGAGCACATCCCCCCAAAGCTGATTCGCTTGCACCTTAGCAATGCAAAGGCACACGGTCAACTTTAGAACATCCTTCCAGTCGCAGAATTGTCCTTTATTCTGGGATAATACCAGCTCTACTCTCTATTCCTCTGTCTTGAAAGGATAATGGCAGAAAGGTCCTTGGGTTTTCCTTTTGTTTATTGGCTACTTTTGTCTTGACTTTTTATTTTATGATGATTAATCTTGTTGGATGGTTGGATTAAGAGACAACTGAGAAATCCATCAAGCACAATGCTGGCCGTGTCTAGGAAGGCGTTTCTAGAGTCGATCACCCCAGCTCTCAATATGGGCAGCGCCGCCAATGGTGGGCTGTGCTTGTGTGACTTGACACCTTCACACGGGAAGCAACCGCAGGGCGGAAACTTGGCGGGAAGATGAAGAGGGAGGCGGAGGGGGAGGTCCACGCAAGCTCGGGGTGTGGATCAGGTCATCTGAGCTAATTCACGTAGTCCCGGGGGTTAGAAGACCACGGATGCCCCCCAGGACTGACAAGGTAAATAACTATATTGCTGGCTTTCTTGCTATTGGGCTGTTTTTGTTCCGTTCAGCCTGATGAGGTGGCTCTGAAACTAGGAAAGGCGACAACCGGGCCTCCTGCTAAGTTTCTGTCAGCTATTGCTGCCATTCTGCTTCACACAAAAACAGAAAAACGAGTGGAGATGTGTGTGTGTGTGTGTGTGTGTGTGTGTGTGCGCGCGCGCCTGCCATAGACTGAAAAGCATCCTGCACTTAAGAGGAGCAGCTGTGTGCAGAGGAGCAGCTGAGCTAGAGAAACGCAAGTCCCTGTCTCCTCTTCATCTCCATACTTGTGTGAACAAGCCGTGAAGCCGTAGACCCACAACCTTCAGGACGACAGCGCATTTCGTCCACGTATGGAAGGATTCCCTGTCCCAGGGTGATCTCTTCTCAGAAGACAAAACAAGCCAGCGTGTGGGTATTGCTCTCACAGCCCAGCCTCTAGATGTGGAGAAGGGCTTTCTAGAGTCTCAAGAGCTAAGAATTGATCTTGTTTTATTTTTTTTTTCTAGCGGAGACCTTTGGTTCAAATAATCATAAAATGGGCACAGGTGGCGCAGAGGATGCTATGAAGAGCCATGTGGTGGAGAAATGAGGGAGAGCGAGAGAGAGAAGCAGAATGGTTGGTGTACTAAGAGAGGCAGAACTGGAGATGACGAGGGAGGGGGTGGTGAGGAACAGCCTGACGTGAGTCGTCTGTAGTGCCACATGAGACCACGGTAATGGCCCAGCCCATGCTGCTAATGAGAGCTGCGTTTGCTTCTCTGGCATTGTAACAAGAGGAGTCTATGTCAATGCCCATGGCCCATGTTATCACCAAAGACCATGCAGATGTTCCTGTTATGGGCTACCACCTGGGATCATGTGGATATACAAGGGCTTTGCAGAACCTGGCCCTAATTTTTGAAGCCTGCAGCAGTCAGGAGAGCTAGCCTCTTTGGCGTAGGTATGGGAGAGAAAACACACACACACACTACCACCACCACCACCACTATCTTGCCAGTTATTCCTCACCTGGGAATGGAGGTAGAGCTGACTGACCATGGTAGCATGGGTGTGGGCAAGTTGGTCCCAAGAACATTAGAGTGGGAGAGCTGTCCCTGCCCCTTGCCAGCTGGGGCACTCTGGTAAGCCGGCCCCTCCCCTTGCTGGGGCAGCTCTAGAGAGCTGGCCCTGGTGGTATAGCACATACAGGAAAGCTGGCCCCAAGGGCATGGGTATACGGAGAGCTGGTCACGTCCCCTGCTAGCTGCTACAAACAAGAGATCTGCTCCTCCTGCCCTTCGCCTGCGCGAAGAGGGAGAGCTAGCCAGGTGGTGTGGGCAGGCACCCAAGAGCTGGTGGGCTGACCAAGTCAGCTACCTCTTGAGCCCAAGGTTTTGAGTTTGCTCGCCCAAAGATCTATCCCATCTGTGAACTGCTGTAGCACACGAAGAGGCCGGTCCTGCAGATCCAAAGCTACAGGATCTCCATGACACCGGGCAACAACAGGAAATGGAGAGGAGTCCAGGAGGAGGAGAATTGGTAGTGCAGCAGAAGCCAGAAGCCTCGAACAAGACCGACGACGGACTGCCTTTCGTGTTTCACAGCGTTTCAATCAGTGGCAGACACACACACCCCTCTGCCGTTTTCTGATTTTTGTGTGAAGCAGAACAGCAGCAACAGCTGACAGAAACTTAGCAGGAGGCCCAGATGTCGTCTTTCCTAGACTCAGAGCCACCTCATCAGGGCTGAAAGGACCAACATTTGGAAGTAAATCTGTTTGGGAAAAGGGATGGATACGCCGTGGGACGCACAGCGGCACACCACAGCTTCCATGGGGAGAGTCTCGTTTAAATTTTCATTTTTATATTTTTTATTTATATCGGGGTAGCAAGGGCAGAGGGTGCACACGGAGGGGTGGGGAATGGGTGGGGTTGGAGTTCTCGGAGTAAAAGTCACAGCGAATCAAAAGGTGTTTTTAAAAAAAAAAAAACATTATTATTAGGAAGTCCCTGTGGCTTACAAAATGACCGTCATAAAAAACCTTTTCAAGACTAACAGAACATACGTGGAACAGAACGGCTGCGGATTGATGTGAAAGAGGTCACACCAGTTGGGCAGAGTCTCCTTCAAGTCTACCTCAGCGATTCTCCTTGCAGGCCCCCCCAACTGCTACCAAGATCCCCTGAGGCCACGCTGAGAGACCCCCGAGGCCTGGACGGTGCTGACGGACTCATCCCTCAGTTGCTCAGAACACTCGGTCAGTCTACGGTTCATTAGTCACAGACATGGCCCGGCCCCCCAGTGTCCCGACTTTCCCCCCCCCCCATAGCTTTCTTGAATTTGCCACCTTCCCCCCCACACACACCTAGACAGCTGCTGCTGCTACTGCTGCTCCTCCCCCTCCTCCCACTCCTCCCCCTTCCTCCTCCTTCCTCTCTTCCTCCACTTCCTCCTCCTCCTCCTCCTCTTTTTCTACCACTACTCCTCCTCCTTTTTCTGCTCCTTCTCTTCTTCCTTTTCTCTTCTTCCTCTTCTTCTTCTGATGCTTTTGCCCCATGAGAGCCATTTCTGATTAAATATCTCTGCACTCTGAGGGATCGCAGAACAAGCCAACGGAGAACAGATGACTGAGAAAGGAATAAACGAAGCAAACGTTTTAGTGAATCAAGAGGTATCTTAAATTGGATTTTTTGTTTTTTAATTGGAAGACAATCATGATCGATTGAGAAGCGGTCACAGGAGTGCAACATAAATATGTATCTTCTTTACCTCCAAACTCCAATGCTAGAAAAATTCATTACTGTGACATTTTAACCTGTATAACCATCTGTAGCTGTTACCAGGCGATGGGGTGGTTAGCCTATTGATTCTGACTGGTTCTTCAAAGTAGAGGAACTATAGTTACCACTTGGATAGTTGAAGTTTTGTGTGTGATGGTTTGAGAGTGCTATAACAGAACCAAATTGGAACGGTGTCTACAAAAGCCCGTGTCCCTCATTGCACAAGTATTTTTCCGTGCAAGAGATCAGACACTTCTATATCACATACAGGCACCAAGGGAAAAGCTAAACAGCTTTCTGAGCAGGAAAGGAGCTCAGAGAGAAGCCGGATTCCACCCTCACGTGTTAATGAATCTCGGATGGGAGGCCAGGCAGACAATTAAACAGGATCTGAAACTCTTAGGGTAAGTGGCCCTCTTCTTAGTCATTACCACTAACCTGATGCCAATTAGAAGGAAATGGAGGCTCTATCCAATTTCCCTCTCCTGGGTTTCCTGTAGTGCTAAAGAACAGAAAGAGAACAAACAGTTCTGCTGAGCAGAATTCTCATCTGTAAGTGGCCGGTGGTTTGGTCCCATCTCTGAGAGTTCTGATCTGTCAACCTAACAGTAACAGTACTAGAGACAGGAT
The DNA here is from genome assembly GCA_964023405.1 of Apodemus agrarius. Classification (NCBI taxonomy): domain Eukaryota; kingdom Metazoa; phylum Chordata; class Mammalia; order Rodentia; family Muridae; genus Apodemus; species Apodemus agrarius. The sequence continues at coordinate 19,990,696 of OZ030018.1, forward strand.
CAGAAAAGTACCCAGAGAAAACCCCATGTGGCCAGGGGCTTCTTTCTTTCTTTCTTTCTGGAACTATTCCGTTCTAGAACTACTACTTACTATAAGGTAGGTGTCCACAGGGTCTCTGAGAGGTCTGGTACAAACAGGTCTGACCTGGTGTACTGGCTAGTTTTGTGTGTCAACTTGACACAGGCTGGAGTTATCATAGGAAAAGGAGCTTCAGTTGGGAAGTGCCTCCATGAGATCCAGCTGTGGGGCATTTTCTCAATTAGTGATCAAGTGGGGGAGAGCCCCTTGTGGGTGGTACCATCTCTAGGCTGGTGTTCTTGGGTTCTATAAGAGAGCAGGCTGAGCAAGCCAGGGGAAGCAAGCCAGTAAGTAACATCCCTCCATGGCTTCTGCATCAGCTCCTGCTTCCTGACCTGCTTGAGTTCCAGTCCTGACTTCCTTTGGTGATGAACAGCAATGTGGAAGTGTAAGCTCAATAAACCCTTTCCTCCCCAACTTGCTTCTTGGTCATGATGTTTGTGCAGGAATAGAAACCCTGACACCTGGGATGCCTTGACACAGACTGCCACCTTTAGAGTGGGATAAGGAGGGTGTCCTGAGGGAAGGCAACAGAGAGAGAGGTGGGGCCTGCCAGTGGTGTCCCAAAAAAGCATATGCAGAAGAGGCAGAGGAGCCGAAGGAAGATAGATTACATAGACAAAGCGGTTCAGTAAGGTAACATACTAAGGTTAACAGAAGCCTGGCATCTTAACCCATAAGGAGAACCAAAGAGAACCTGTGTCTAAAATGAAAATAACAAGGTAAGCATTCAACTGTCTAAATGGATGAAACATAATGGAAATGCCCACATACGTGACTCACCTGTGTATGTCTGCCTTTCCCCTGAGAGTCAGGGAAACTGACTCCAAACCATGCCAATGAGTAACACCTAGAGCCCCAAGTCTGGCCTTATTTTCTACTTTTTATTTTATTTTGTTTTTTTTGTTTTTTTTTTTTTTTTGTGATTCTACGTGGGCTTATTTTTGTACGTGTTTGTGTAGAGAGTCCGTGTGGGCAGATCACTCATGTGCATATGTGTACATTTATTCGTGTAGGCCAGTGGTCAACACAGGGTTATCTTTGCAATGCACCACTCTACCTTCTTATATTTTCGGCACAGAGTCGCTTGCTGAACCTGGAACTCAGCAGCCTGCTAGGCTCTTGGCAAGCATGCCCCAGGAATCTTGCTGTCTTCCGCCTCCCCAGTGCTGGGATTGCAGGAGCACGGCCACGGTACACAGTTTTACATCTCGTCTTCATTATTGCAGAGTATATACCAGTATACCAAGTGAGCCATCTCCCCAACCTGTTCTGCTTTTTGGAAAGAGGGTTACACGTAGACCTCAGACTTGCTATGTAGGTGAGAATTACCTTAAACTCCTGAACTTCCTGCCTCCCTCTACTCCGTGCTGGAATCACCAACTCCAGGTTTCTTAAAACTATACACTGAATCGGAGCTCCTTGGGAGCTGGTACAAGCAGGTAAGTCTGGGGCATCTTGTTATCTGATAGCTCTGATATTTGTGACCATTTTTACTACCAAGGAGATGTCAGATATAAAGTCCATCTATCTAATCCCAGGACTGTGAGAAGCCAACTTCTTTACATGTCTTGAAAATGTTTCAAATTCTAGCTATGCCACTAATGACCTGGAAAAATCCACAATGAGAAGGTAACCACTGTATGAAAGACCATGCTGTGTGAATTTCCTTACTGTCTTAAGGTTTCCATTGCTACGAAGAGATACCATGACCAAGACACACTCTCATACTGGGACAGCATTTCATTGGTGCTGACTTACAGTGTCACAGGTCCAGTCCACTCTCTTCACGGTGGGAAGCATGGCAGCTTTCAGGCAGACATGGTGCTGGGGAAGGAGCAGAGAGCTCTGCATCTTGATTCAACTGCAGCCAGGAGAGGACTGGCTTCTAGGCTTGTTCAAACACACGAGTCTATGGGGGCCACACCGAACCATAGCATAATGTAAGATAGATTTAGTCCATCTTCAAATGTCCCCATAGACTTATCACAGTCTCAACAATGTTTAAAAATATGAACTTAAAAATCTCTTCTGAGAGTCATCCAATCACTTAACTGTAATCCCCTATAAAATTAAAATCAAAACGCAGATCACACACCTCAAACATCACAAGATATACATTAGCATTCCTAAATGCCAGAGTGGAGAAATGCTGGACCAAAACAAGACCAAAACCCAGCTGGGCAAACACCACCCTCCGCATCTATATGTCTGACGTCAAAGCATTCTCCAGATCTCCAACTCTTTTTCTGTTTCGTTGACTGCAACACAATGCTTTCTCTTTGGCTAGTTCTACTCACTGATAGCGGCTTTCCTCAGCAAGTATCCCACCGGTCTGGCATCTCTAACATCTTGGGGTATCCAAGGCAACTTCAATATTACAACGTCTTATTCTCGTGTCTGGGGATCCACACATGATCTTTGGGGCTCCTCCAAAGGATTTGGGTCACATCTCCAGCCCCCACGCCCTACCCCCTGTAGCACTCCAGGCTCTGGTTGACTCCACACTACTCCTGCTGCTGCTCTTGGTGGTCATCCCATGGTACTGGCATTTCCAACACATTAGGGTCTTCTGTTGCAACTAAGTTTCACCAATAGCTTCTCATAGGTTCACTTCATGGTGCCAAGCCTCAAGTTCTTTGCATGACCCCTTTAGTCCTGGGTCATTGCAGCGGTTAGTCCTGGTTGTCAACTTGACTATATCTGGAATGAACTACAATCCAGAATTGGAAGACTCACCTGTGATCCTAATCTGGAGGCTCAGAGAGAAACAAGTTTCTGACGTGGATCTTGCCATGGAGATCTTGAGGCACAGTGGCTATGAATCCCAGAAGATTAAGACAAGGGGACCTCTGAGTTTAAGGTCCTCTGGGATAAATGGCATGGTGGCACATGCCTTTAATCTGGGCCACACCTCCTGCTGGAGACCTACATAAGGACATTGGAAGAAAGAAGATTTACTCTCTCTCTTTTTCACATGTTTGCCTTGTGGGGTTGAGCAACTGCTAGATCCTTGGACTTCATCCACAGCTGCTGCTGATCTTTGTTGGGGATTTGGACTAAAGACTGTAAGTCATCAGCAAATTCCCTTACTATATAGAGACTATCTATACGATCTGTGACTCTAGAGCACACTGACTAATACAACCGTCAGCTGCAACTGCACTTCTACCAATGGCATTCCCTGGCCTCTCACAGTGCCAAGCCTCAGCTGTTCACCATGTCTCCTTCACACCTTCCAAACCGGTACCACCTGGGTGATTCTTACACATTACTAAGCCCAGCTGAAGCACAAGGTACAACCTTGGCTATCTCTGGAACACAACTTCTTTGTGCTCTCAGAAACACTTCCCAGATTTCACCTCAGTGATGCTGGTTTCTTCTTTTTTTTGTTTTGTTTTGTTTTGTTTTTTGTTGTTTTTTTTTTATTGGATATATTCTATATTTACAATTCATTTCCCTTTTTCTGGTTCCCCATCCCCCAAAGGTCCCACATGCCCTTCCCCCCCCTCCACACCTTCCCTCTTCCCTGTTCTTGTATTCCCCTACACTGATGCTTTGATCCTTTCCAGCACCAGTGTCTACTCCTTTCTTCTTGTCAGACATCAATCACTACTAATTTTGTTACTCCAGCTCACCAGGATTAATTGTCAAGAGTTTATTCTATTAATTGTCCAAGAGTAAGTAGATATTTACTTTATTTACATTTCAAATGTTATCCGCTTTTCTCGTTACCCCTCTGAAAATCCCCATCCCATCCCCCCCTCCCCATGCTTACCAACTTCTTCCCGCCCCCACTTTCCAAGAGTCTATTCTTGACTCTAAAGCTTTGCTTGGCTGAAGCTGCTGAGTTCTGCTGCTTGTCTGAGCTGGAACATGGTCCCCTTGTTCTATTACATTGTCACCAGTTTTCTATTTTCCAACTCCTTCACTGCCTAAGCTTGGCAATCCTAGAACTTGCTTTGTAGACTGACCTTGAATTCAGAGATCTGCGTGGCTCTGTCTCCTGAATTCTGGGACTAGAGACGTGTACCAACATGCCTGGACCTGAGCTTTTCTTGGAGCTTGTTCTGTACTAGACTGTCCTCTGTCTCCAGGGCTTAAAAGCATGTGACCCCGTGCCTGGGATGAAGGCATTTCACAGGCTACTATGCCCCAAGATTCAGATCATCTGGGTCACAGGTGTGCCTTCCTTTTGGGGTTTTTGTCTTTTGCTGTGTATTGAAATGCTAAAAGCAGCCCCCCAAGAAGAGAGAGTCTGCACATAGATTCAGGAGTGATAGTTAAGAGGTGTGACTACTTAGGAAGCATCTCTCATATGCCAGATTCTGGGCTGAATTTCCAGCACCATAATGATGAGGAAAAAGTGGAGGTAGGGGTGGATATTTAGTTGACAGGATATATTCATTATTACAAAAGTATTCAAAGCTCTCTACCACCAGGTCCAAATGGGACATTTTTCTTTGGAATACTTCCTCCAACCATTTCTCGGAAAATAGCTCACTAAAGTCCTTATTCTATTGCTATAACAAAATGTACAAGATGGCTTAGGAAGAAGCTCAATGACTCACAGTTCTGGAGGCTGAGAGGTCTAAGAGCTTGGCACCGGCCTCTCCCGAAGCCCCTCTACCACGCATGACATCACCTGCAGCAAAGGGCATTACTCGTTCTCTCAGTTACTTCCTTGTTGCTATGATACCGGCGGAAAATAACTTAAGGGAAAAGGGTTTATTTTGGCTTACATCTCAAGACAGATATAACTCATCCTTTTAAAGAAGGTGTGGCAGCAGTCAGGGAAGGCATGGCAGCATGGGGGCAGCAGGGGAAGTGGTCACATCGCATCCTCTCGGGGAGTGTGGTGGTTTGTATATGATTGGCCCAGGAAGTGACCCTATTAGGAGGTGGCCTTGTTGGAGTAGGTGTGTCAATGTGGGTGTGGACTTAAAACCCTCACCCTGGCTGTCTGGAAGTCAGTCTTCTACTAGCAGCCTTCAGATGAAGAGGTAGAACTCTCAGCTCCTCCTGTACCATGCCTGCCTAGATGCTGCCATGTTTCTGCCTTGATGACAATGGACTGAACCTCTGAACCTGTAAGCCAACCCCAATTAAATGTTGTCTTTTATAAAACTTGCATTGGTCATGGTATCTGTTCACAGCAGTAAAACCCTAACTAAGACAGGGAGCAAAGCAAGAATAGAAAGTGGGGCCATGATATCAACAACCTCAAGGTCCACTCCCAGTCAGGTACTTCCTCCAACAAGTCTCCACCCCCTGAAAGTCCCGTAATCTTTTCCAGTTGTGCTACTAGCTAGATCGAGTATTTAAACTCGTCAACCTGTGGGAGACATTGCACATCCACACAACCACACCTGGTAAGACAGAGCAGGGATCCAAGTTCATGACTCTCTTCTTGTCTTATAAGGACCTCATGTCATCCTAAGGACTTCTACTCATGACCTCAACTAATCTAATGAGCTCCAGAAGACCCCATTTTTAAATATAACTAATATAATATAATTCAGTGCTATTGTCTCCAATACTTGAACTGTTAGAAGGTACATTCAAACCATAGCAACATACTGTGCAACCTTAAGTGAACTCTATGGATGTTTCTGGAACATTCTCTTTTTTCCTTGTAAGGTCCATATTAACTGTTTAATTTTCTGAAGGGAAAAAAAAAATCTCTAAATTTCTGTAATCCTACCATACTTCACCTGTAATTCTATTTTGGAAAGCATTTCTTTAGGGGTTAACCTACCTAAAGAATGAGGACGCTCTAAGCACGGGAACACCTCCTGCCTTTATTTCCTCACCTGATACAGAGGGATGGTGGGAGATGCAATTCAATTAACGTCGAAAGACTTGAATTTATGAGTGCACTCTTTGCAATGCTTGATAACTATTCATTTTCGCTCCTGCGGTGACTCGTTTAACATGGTTTTATTTTAGAAATAACCTTGCTTATCCAATTTCCTCACATTATAAATTTGCTGCTGCTCCACTTCCAGGTCACTGATCACACAGAAGTCGGCTTAGACAGCTGTCACTGCACCTTCAGCCGGTCACTCGCCTGAGGGGAAAGCACACATTTACATTTTTGGCCTTTAGGTAAAGGTCCCTTCTGGTTTTCAGAACAGTATAAAATCCTTGAAACTAATAAACCCCATACTAAGTGTGAGTGATTAAAACCTAGTCACTTAGCCGGGTGTGGTGGCGCACGCCTGTAATCCCAGCACTTGGGAGGCAGAGGCAGGTGGATTTCTGCTTTCAAGGCCAGCCTGGTCTACAGAGTGAGTTCCAGGACAGTCAGGACTACACAGAGAAACCCTGTCTCGAAAAAAACAAAAAAACAAAAACCTAGTCACTTACAAAAGCACACGGCATCTGAATGTGTTATTCTGAACTTATGCCTGATGTTTATGACTATTATTGATAACGAAGAGCTGTCATATACATTCTATCAGTGATTTGTATGCAGTCTTCAATAAGCTATCTTCCTGATACACATTTTTGAGAAGTCTTCAACTTCTGGCTGCCTCGTTGGTGACCTGAGAAAGCCACTAAGAAGAGGCTGGCTCTATGTTGGCTAGTATTTGGTTAACTTGATACAAGCTAAAATCATCTGGAAAGACAGAACCTCCACTAAGAAAATGCCTTTATCATATTGGCCTTCAGGCGAGTCTGTGGGGCGTCTTCTTGATTGATTGATGTAGGAAGGTCTAGCCCTTTATGGGCAGTGCTGCCCCTGGACAGGTGGTCCTAGGAGGTGTAAGGAAGGTACCTGAATGTAATCCCGGGAGCATGCCAGTGAGTAGCATTCCTCCAGGGGTTCTGCTTCAGCTCCTGCTGATAGGTCCCTGCCTTGGGTTTTTGCTTTGACTTTCCTCAATGATGGACCGTGATCTGGCAGTGTAAGCCTGATAAACCCTCATCTCTTCGAGTAGTATTTACCATAGCAATAAAAATCAAAGTAGGACAGACTCCACCCCGTCTATGGAAGGCCATCCAGGAGCAGAAGGATGGTCTACAACTTAGGTCAATTCAATACACTAGCCTGTAGTGGGCTAGGCCCTCCTATATCAATCAACCAAGAAGATAACCCACCCACAGCTTTGCCTGAAGGTGAATATGAAAAGGGCTTTTTTTTTGTGTGTGTGTGTGTGTGTGTGTGTGTGTGTGTGTGTGTGGTTGAGGTTCCATCTTCCCAGATGATTTTAGCTTGCATTAAGTTGACCAAGTAGCAGACTGAGCTAAGATTGCTACTAAGGAAGAATCCCAAGGGTCTAAATGTCAAGCCAAAATAAATGGAGACAGATTTCTCTGAGGTGTTGTTCTGACCTTATTGGAAGCACAAGCTGGTATATTTAAAGATACTTAAATACGCATGCAGATTTGTAACCACAATAATGTATTTGAATATATAAGAACAGTTTTTTTATGTTATTCTGGGCTGCAGTATTATTAAAGAAAGATCATTGGACTAAACTTCTAAGAGTTTAAAATTAATGATAATAAAAATTGTGAATTAGCCGGGCAGTGGTGGCGCACCCCTTTAATCCCAGCACTTGGGAGGCAGAGGCAGGTGGATTTCTGAGTTCGAGGCTAGTCTGGTCTACAGAGTGAGTTCCAGGACAGTCAGTACTCTTTTTGGTCTCAAAAAAAAAAAAAAAAAAAAAAAATGTGAAGTAATACCAACAGGCACAATGATACACACCTTTAATCCTAGAGGCAGGCAGATCTCTGTGAGTTTGAGGCCAGCCTGGTCTACCAAGTGAGTTCCAGGACAGCCAGGGCTATGACACACAGAAACTGTTTTGAAAAAACAAAAACAGAACATTGTGATGTAATCACACAGTTCCGTGGGGTTGTTTTGAAAGCACTGGATAAGTTAGTCTCGTTAGCAAACATAATCCGCAGGTGCTAATGCAGACAGGAAACCAGAACACTAATATGGAGTTGACTGCATCGAGCAACAGCAACCAGTCGAGCTCGGAGAGGAGACCAGGCATTCTAGATAACAGGACTTCCGTTAGTGGGAGTGGGGATATCGAAAGTTCCTTTATGCATGCTAAGAAGTGTTCTGCCACTGAGAAACATCCCTAGACTAGAGACTTGGATTCTTAGTTGCCTGCCCTAATATTCAGGGATAGAATTACCTCATTAAACATATTATTCTCATAACCTCTTACATGTTCCAATTGTTTAGAATTTTAGACATCAACTGTGCCTCACAAATAACATTCCTACCAGAATGTCTCTTATTAAAGAAATTATACATCACAGTCTAGGGAAATTAAATGACCCAGATCATACATTTTATTTTTTATTTTAAAACGTAGGAGCTAATCGAAAGTACTATACACTCGTCTATCAGTCAATACCTAGCCACAAATCTATACCTAGATCGCTAAAATTCCCATCAGTTAATAAGCACCTGGAACCACACAGCAGAGTGTCCGTGCTTCCCCCTTTACTCCCGCTAACGTGAAGAATGTATATTTTGAAAACAGAAAGCTAAGGCTGTTGAACTTACCGTGGATTTAACACTTCTGTAACCGAGAAGTGTTCTCTTTGGGAAAGCCCTGGAAACACGACTCTTTTTTCATCCTAAGTCTTGTGACATTGTATGAGTTGACATGAACAGCCGACATAAATGGATGTTCCAATAGAAGACTGGGTGCCGTCGAGGGAGTCAGTGAGTCGAGATCTCGGGCATTACGCAGGTCCAGCCCATATCCTCGCATCCCGACCTCAGCAAAAAACGCCCAGCCAACACAATTCCCTTTGTAATCTCACAGCTCCACTTCCATGACCCGGCTTCAAGACGTCATTTCTCCACCCAGAATGAGAATGTATCTGAGTGTAGCTCTTTCCCTGCCCGCAGGTTTTATGAGGACAGTGAACTAGAGTATACTGTCCTATTAAACCATAACAGGAAGTAAATTACAGGGTGAAGACGGGAACAAATTCTGCTGAGCGGGTGATTTTTTTTTTTTTTTAACTGAATGGCCACATCTTGTTCTGAATTAGCAAAGAGTGGACGATCTCTTAGGGATGTGTCACTCTAGTTCATCTTTATTTTGCCTTTAGTTTGGCAACTGAAGCAATGTTTGAGAGAAAGAATTTCTGCTTGGGGAAGGAACAGGGACAGAAGAGTGCTCTAACAGCTATAACAGCTACCCTGAAATACCATTTCTCTGACTCTTGGGATGTTTTATTAAATCCATGGGCAAGCATGTAGGGGAAAGAATAAAACTCAAAGACTTCCACCTTCTCCGAGTTCCTGGGACTGCTAAGAATCAGCAGCAGCACCCGGTTCAGATTTCTCTAGGAAAGGAGGTGGAAGCAGAGAGAATCACACTAACGCCCTAAGACAGACCCGCGACAGACAGGCAGTGTGAAGATCACCTGAAGACCAAGTGGGAGTTCCTTTGTCTTTCGCCACCGCGGTACAGTTTACCAGTCCCCGTTCGCGCCCAAAGCTGGAGAAGAATTTGACAGACAAGAGTTCAAACATCTCTAAGAGAAAAAGACTCAGTGGATGCTCTGCCTTCCTTCAGGAGTGACCCAAGTGTTCACTAACGAATGCTAACTGTCAGCCGATGTGTTCGTCTGAAGACGAGGGAATCTTACTAGACACTCAAGGAAACAAGGGTGGGCAAAGGCGCGGCAGTTTCAAGGATGGTTTTCTTCCTTTTTTTTTTCCTCTGAGTAAATAAATTGTCTCTTGTTTGAGAATTCTCTAAGGCATGCCATTTCCAAATGTTTAGAAAGATAGAGTGGGGAGGGGGACACAGAATTTTGGGGTGGTCAGCATAGAAATGCTCATGTTTCTCGATGTAACCCAGGCTACGATGTTCCTTATCTCCGTCAGCCCCCCTCCTTCAGAGTTTCTATGGTACTTACTGAGAACACACCCACTCGAAATTACGGTCACCCGTTGCATAAAGTTTAGATCTCAGAGAATGTCCAACTGTAACAAATTCTTAGACCGACATACCCAGAGGATGAAAGCCAATAAACTGTGTCCAAAAATTAAATTTTCCATCAAAAATTTCAATATTACATGATTATTTTGTGTGTATTTATGATGTATATAAGTGTTTGTCTGGGTGTGCATGTGTATGTACATGTATGTGGAGACCAGTGGTCAGTGTTAGGTGTTTTCCTTGTTTTGGTTTTTTTGTTTGTTTGTTTGTTTTTTGGATTTGTTTTTTTCAAGACCGGGTTTCTCTGTGCAGTCCTGGCTCTCCTGGAACTCACTCTGTAGACCAGGCTGGCCTCGAACTCAGAAATCTGCCTGCCTCTGCCGCCCAGAGTGCTGGGATTACAGGCGTGCGCCACCACCGCCCCACAGTTGTTTTCCTTAATTACTCTCTGCCTTAATTAGGGTTTTACTATAGTGAACAGACATCATGACCAAGGCATCTTCATCACCTTCATCTGAAGCCTGCTAGCAGAATGCTGTCTTCCAGGCAGGTAGGACTAGAGTATTAAAACTCACACCCACAGTGACACGCCTACTCCAACAAGGCCACACCTCCTAATAGTGCCACTTCCTGGGCTGAGCATATACAAACCGTCACATCAACATCCTTGGCTACTGGTATTGTGGGACTTCATTAGAAACCACAGAGAAATGGCCAGGAAAGCTGTTCATAATAAAGACTATCAGTAGATGCTTTCATGAGGAGATGAGGGAATCAAGAAAGCAAGGGTGAGTAACTAAGGCAACATTTAAAAAGACAAAGCAGTAAAAAAATAAACCAGTGGATGAGCACGGAAATCATCTCTTAAGTAAAGTACTAAAGGCAGTATGTTCCTCATACAGATAGAGTTTTTGGTCAAAACAGATACCGCTTACAGTAGGAGAGAGCCAGGTGTCTCGGGGAAGAAATCAGGGCAAGAGGCAGTATGTACTGCTCACTCATTCAGAGCAGCCCTTCCCTCAGCCCTGACCTCTTCCCCCTTGCTAGCTCTGTAAGGTCTTGTGGGCTCTTCCTGTTTCACTGACATGCCCAGAAGACAAGCGATGGCATTTAGGAAGGGGTCTCGTAACAAAGGATGTAGCAAGCCCAATAAGAGGCAGCAGTGATCTTTAAAAAAAAAAAAAAAAAAAAAAAACATTTATTTATTACTATATATAAGTACACTGTAGCTGTCTTTAGATACACCAGAAGAGGGTGTCAGATCCCATTACAGATGGTTGTGAGCCTCCACGTGGCTGCTGGGATTTGAACTCAGGAAGGATCTTCGGAAGAGCAGTCAGTGCTCTTAACCACTGAGCCATCTCCCCAGCCTGGCAGCAGTGATCTTAAAGAGAACTCCCTAGCAACTGTGAAAGGGACACTCAGAACTCTACCATCTTACCATTCTGATCTCAGTTTCTCTTCTCTGGAACTGTGAAAAATAAATGTTGCTATTTACAACAAACTGTGTATGGAAGCACGGTATTTGCTTTAACTGACTCGATAAATAGGTGTTGGTTCATTGATTGTTCAATTAAGTGATAAAAAAAATGCCAGAGAAAATGAAAATTCACCTCCTAACAACTACCCAGAGCATACTGTCCTTCATAGAAAGTAAATCTTTCCCCAAAGACCTTCAGAAATATATAGATATGGGGACTAGAGAGACGGCTCATTCAGAACACGAACTGCTCTTCCGTAGGATCCAACTTTGATTCCCAACCATTCCATAGCACCTCGCAATGGTCAATTACTCCAGTCCCTTGGAATCTACGTTTCTGGACTTCACAGGCATATACAGAGATAAAGAACCCAAGGACAGGGAGCAAGGGGGTTCCTATGGTCTCAGGTGTGAGTTTCCAGGGTCTCAGGCTGGCTCTACCTTACCAAGTTTCCTGGCATGTTTGACAATGATAATTTACCAAAGCAACAGAAAGATAACTAATTCATGGTCAAGGGTAAGAGGACTTAGTTGGGGGAAATAGGGAATGTCCCTGGGGACTGTATCTTATGCTGGTCTCTGCCTATGTCTCTCCACAGTCTGCTTTCTGTTCACTAAATGGAAACAGCCTTTGCCACACATTCCCACGCAGGTTCTTGCCCAGCCCACGTATATGAACTGACGCTTTGAACTCAAATAAATCATCCTCTCCCTTGTTTTATAGGCGATTTGCTCACAATGACACGAAAAGCAACTGATATGTAAGCATACAATGCCCCAAGGAACTCTGTCACGGGGAACTTTGAAATCCCTAGATAAGGCTACAGATTTAGGCAACAGAAGTTGGTCCCTATCCATTTAAACAATGTGGCAGAGAGAAAGGCCATGAGGATGCTCACAGCCAGCCATTAGACTGAACACAAAGACCCCAATGGAGGAATTAGGGGAAGGACTAAAGGAGTTGAAGGGGCTTTATCTGGTATCGATGGGAGGGGAGACCCTTGGTCCTGTGAAGACTCGATGCCCCAGTGTAGAGGAATGCCAGGGCAGTGAGGCAAGTGGGTAGGTGGGTGGAAGAGCACCCTCACAGAAGCAGGGTAAGGGAGGATGGGATGGGGGTTTGCAGAGGGGAAACCAAGAAAGGGGATAACATTTGAAATGTAAATAAATAAAAAACCAATTAAAAAAAGAAAAAGAAAGAAGGAGAAGGAAGAGGAGAAGAGGAGGAAGAAGAATAAGAAGAAGGAGGAGGAGGAGGAAGAGGAGGAGGAGGAGAAGGAGAAGAGAAGGAGGAGGAGGAGGAGGAGGAGGAGGAGGAGGAGGAGGAGGAGGAGGAGAAGGAGAAGGAGAAGGAGAAGGAGGAGGAGAAGGTAGTCCAGGAAAGCCATGGAAACAGGCTCCTGACTGTGTTTACACAAATCACTGCTCCTGCAGATTCACTCAAGCCCTCCCTGGCATCGACTCTCTCTTCCAAAATAGACAAAGCACTTCCATAGCAAAGGTCCGAATGACTTCATAGACATGCCACCTGGATAGATATACAGGTCTTCCTCTTAGATGAGCCCCATTTTGTTTACATTCCAGTCATTGCCCCCCCCTCTGGCTCCCCATCCCACAATTCCTCATCCCATTCCTAATTCTTATCTTTTTAAACAAGGGACTTCTCATTTTTATTTGTGCGGCGTCCCACAAATTATGTTCCTGCAACCCCAGATTTTCAAGATCTTAACAACTAAGGCCTAGAAGCTTCTAGGTTTGTGTGAAGCCTAATGAAGTATTTCCATCCCAGGTCTCACTGCTTCAACCGTGATTGAAGTCACATCGGTAGCTCACTTGCACATGCTCCCAAACTACCCTGGGAGTGAGGGGCCGTGATAAAAGGATTCTCTTGGATTTCATCACAAGCTTAAAGAACAGCCAACCCTCAAATAATATCAACTACAAAGACTTAGACTATCATCAGTTAAATCTCCTGATGCACTGGCCAGGTCGAAACCATTCCTGGAGTCTTTTAAATAAAGTAGGCAGCTTAAGTGTGATTGAGAGAAATTCTATGAGTGACATGCAATCTCTATAGATTACTGCCCGAGCACACAGAACCCAGTAGTTGAGCTGGCAGAGTGATTACATAGCATGCACATTCCTAGCCCCGGGTTCAATCCCCAGCTCTACATAAATTAGGGGAAGGTAGCTATAGGGATAGAAGCAGGATGGTTATAGGTTTGGGTTTGTGAGATGCAGGTCAGCCTGGGTTTATAAGAACCTACTTTAAAGAAAGAAAAGATTGAGAAAGGGGAGGGAGGGAAGAGGGGAGAGTAAATTACAGGAGAAAGGAATGATAAAAGAGAGGAAATAGATTGTTCATGCTCTATACTCTGACAGATTCTATATTGAGGGTGAGGTGAGCCACCTTGTGTTTTAACAAGCCTCTCAGGGAATTCTGTGTCTACCCAGAACCAGAGGCTCACAACATCTGAAAAATTGCTTCTAGTTGCAAATATAGTGCATTAAAAATCATGGTAAAATTTTCCACCATCCAACCTGTTGAGGAAGGTTATATATTTCCATTTGTTTATTTACTCACTCATAATTACTTTATTATTATTATTATTATTATTATTATTGCTATTATGTCAGGGCGGGGACATGAATGCTATGGTGCACATGTGGAAGTCAGAGAAATGGATTTGTGGAGTATTCTCTTCTTCCATCTTGTGGTAGTTTGAATGAGAGTCTCCACCCATCATAGTCTTGGGCATTTGAACACAATGGGTTCCCAGTGGGTAGTGCTTTGTGGGGAGGCTTAGGAGGACGCCTTCGTTGGAGGAGTATGTCACTGGGGATGGGGTTTAAAATTTTCCATCTTCTCTGTTTGTGGTTCACGATCTAGCGCTCAGGGTCAGCTCTAGCTGACTTGCCTCTGTTCTGTCATCATGGACTCCAATCTGTCCGGAACTGTAACCCCCAATACGCCCCTTCTTCTTCACCTTGACTTGGTCCAGGTATCTTATCACAGCCACCCAGAGGTGGCTAATGTACACCTTTACATGGGTTCTGGGACTCGAACTCAGGTTTTCAGGTTTCTGCAAAAGAGCTTTAGCCACTGAGTCATTTCAGTGGCTCGTATTCATAGATACTCTAGCCGCATGTCAGCTGTGTGTACATTATGTGCAGAGCGCCTTATTTGGGTGCCATGCCACCTGGCAGGAACTTGACATCGACCAATGTGAAGTTCTGCTCCCAGCCTTTGAGCGGGAACTCTTGTGTTAGCCATAATCCCCTCAACCTGGGGTGGAGCAGCGCTCAGACCAAGATGAAGTCCATTGCTCTTCAAGAACCTGCAGCTTCCTGAGAAACACTTAGGGGAAGGGTCTTCCTCTGCCTATATATTTGGAGTCTTCCATTAAACTTTGAGACTTTGAGCAGCTGGTGTTGTCTTAGTCTCCGTCTCTTTTCACCGCCTTCCCATACCTCCCCAGCTTCCCTTCCAGGTAACCCATTCCATGTAACTGCGGGCAGTTACAATTATGCATCATAAATGAGACAGATGTCAATAGAGTTCACAAAAGCAGACTTAGAGAAATAGTGAATGTACTCCACAGATGGATTTTGGGTACATATTAAAGAAAGGAGAACCTTCTAGATGCACGAAAACTCTAAGAGCCTGGGAAACAGAGTTTCTGGGAGAGTTGGAAATGGAGAGTGTATTTCCAAAATAAGCATTGCGCTGTATTAGGATTTGGGTTCTGTAGGAAAACTTAACCTGAAAATAAATAATAATAAATAATATTCTGGAAGTATCTTTGCAACCAAGAGGCTGAAGTGCAAAATAGAAAGTTGAGGCTCCTCAGAATGTCAGTGAGAGCAACGTTCTGCTCCCTCTAATGGGGGAGGGGGAGGCGGGGCTGGCAGGATCTACCTCTTCAAGGCTGATTCTGTCTTGGCCACAGTTGTACTGTGAGGACCCAGTGAAAAACACGCACTAAACCTGCTGTGTTGTTTACACAAGGAGAAAAAAAAACAGTCATCCTCACAGTGAAGTCACTTGGGCAGAAAGGAGTACAGAGCCATATGAACACTGCTGTGCTAGCAGTAGTTTCTGAGATGAGGTACTCTTCTAAGTCTGTCTATCTATCTATCTATCTATCTATCTATCTACCTACCTATCTAGCTCATCTATCTATCCACCATCTATCTATCCATCATCTATCTATCTATCTATCTATCTATCTATCTATCATCTATCTATCCATCCATCTATCAACCTATCGATCTATCATCTCTATCTCTAATACTATCTCTATATCTCCGTGGCAAGTATGGAAGCTAGGGGTGGACTTTGAATGTCTTTCTCCTTCTTCTCCATCTTCTCCATCTTCCTCCTCCTCCTCCTCCTCCTCCTCCTCCTCCTTCTCCTCCTCCTCTTTCCCCTCCTCCTTCTTTTATCTCATGTATCACACATGGGCTGGCCTTGAACACACTGTGTTGTCTAGAATGACCCGTGACTTCTGACCGGACTGCTTCTGTAGCTCAGGCTAAGGTTACAGACATGAGCAGCCTCAGCCAGTTTATACAGCGTTGTGGGTTGCACTGGGCTTTGTGCCTTCTGGACAAGCCCTTGAGCATCTGAGCCACATGCCAGCCCTCCGCCTACTTTCCCACAAAGGTCATCTCACCTGAATCTGACCTGAAAGCCAATGGGAAGTGTCCCTAGCTTCCTCTGGAGCCACAACTGGGTGTGGCACTTTTTAATGCTATCTGCATCTCCATAGCTCTTGCCAAACAACCTTTACAACATTGCTTATATGTTGTCTTTATTCTTTCTTATCAGGTCTTATCAGGGTGTCTCATGGAAAAAGCTTTGAGGGTTCCCCCCCCCCCCGTTGTTTTTTTTTTTAAGTCAAGAGTAGTTTGTAGTTTGGAGAGGGTTTTTTTTGAGCAAGGGTGTGTTTAAGTTTCCACTTTTAGACATGAGACATCCATCTCCCTTTCTCTCCCTCCCTCCTCTCCTGTTAGTGTCAAGGATGGATAATGTGCCGCGTCCTTGAGACATCTAGACAGTGACGGGCCCTGAGGCACGGGAAGATCACCTTTTGTTAACCACCTTTCTGGCTGCGTCTGTCTGATCACTGCACCTCCTGGACTTTTCGGAGGTAAGGCAAAGAATGATGAACAAAAGACCGCAGTAAGCAGCAACACCCATAAGAAAAACACATTCACTCCTGTCAAAATTCACCTGTTCTCAATCTTGGTTCCTGAGGGCAAAGCTCACCATCTCTGGTTAATTCTGGATAGAATTTAAGCGACATGCCAATGCTTTCAGGGACTTGCTTATAAAAAAGCAACACACACACACAGACACGCACACATGCACACACACACATACACAGACACACACACAGAGACATGCACGCATACACACACACAGACACACACAGAGAGACATGCACACATACACACACACACACAGACATGCACGCATGCACACACACAGACACGCACACATGCACACATACACACAGAGACATGCACGCATACACACACACACACACACACACACACACGCACATGCACATGCACATATACTCACAGCTAGAAAAATGTAAAAATAGTACTACTCCTGTGGACAATGAGAAGATGGGACAGCCTATCCAGACTTAAAGCCAGAAAGCTAAAGACTGACGCTCCAACTTCCTGACTTACTGGGGCTGTGTAGGTCGGCGGCCGTCTCTACAGTTTATCCCATTTCTGGAAGCTGTGCTAGGCTTCCTATATTTTCCGATAATATTAGTCGCTCTTGGATTTCTGATGGGATTAAAGACTCATTATAGTCTCATAGCCAACCTAGGCTATTTAACATGGAAAGAATATATTTGAAAAGATAATTCTCAGATAGTATACAAGCTAAACCAGGACATAACAGATGTGGAATTATAAGCTTTTATAAGTTAGGATAGATGGCCGAGGGCTTTATTTAATTGACAAAGTGGTGGACTGGGTGTTAGGTGTATCTTATATTTTATAAATTACAGAATAGTAATAGTTGTGCTCAATGAATATCTGAGAGAAAAGAGCCATTTTAATTGGACAAAAAGGGGGAAGGGTAGATTGCTGTCTGTAAGCAGGTGGAGGAAGGTGAAAGATAAGGCTAGAGCCTGTGATTGGGCAGCAGGGAAAAAAATGTGGGCTGAGAATTTTAGAGATGAATACCGAGAGACGGAGGAGGAGACAAGATGGAAACTATAGGAGAGAAAGAGGAGCCAGACCACACAGTCCTGGGAGCCATAAGTATTGGGTATTTCTTAGATGATTAAATAAAAGTAGCTGCATCTAGGGGTGTAGCTTGTGTTTATATCAATTGAGTTTTGAGTTCACTGTGCGGGCATTTTGTGAGTTGAGAATTTACTAATATAAATCTGACTGATGCTGGGTGGTGGTGGTGCATGCCTTTAATCCCAGCACTTGGGAGGCAGAGGCAGGCAGATTTCTGAGTTCGAGGCCAGCCTGATCTACAGAGTGAGTTCCAGGACAGCCAGAGCTGCACAGAGAAACCTTATCTCGAAAAACCAAAAAATAAAAAAATAAATAAAAAATAAGAAATAAATCTGACTGATACATTACAAGCCTATAGAGTTTTGATTTCCCTGGGGTACGGGGATTTGTGACAGCTAACCACAGGGGGCAGATGGCTGGGAATGTGAGCAGGATCTGCATGGCAGGTTGGGGACCGAGGAGACCCTAGCAGCAGCAGTGGGGGAAACTGCGATACTAGAACACAGACGGCGCTAGTGTGGGTGCTATATATGTGTGTGTGTGTGTGTGTGTGTGTGTGTGTGACACACACACACACACACACACACACACACACATATATATATATATATATATATATATATATATATATATATATATATTTCACGCAACACTCCTGCTGGAAAGCAAGCTAGTAAGAAGAACTTAAAAACTTGGGACCATTCCAACATGCACATCAATGGACCATTGTCCTCAAAGTTTAACAAAAAGGCCTGAAAGAGGTAACACCCAGTATCACCGAAGTCCGTGTTAGTCTTTAAGTCAGAAAAGCACCCATAGAACGTGTAAGTGTGAGCAAGCAGCTGTATGAGAAACAAACCAGTTGTAGATTGTTCTGCCTTCATGACCAGTTGAGAATAATGCACGAAGGGGAAGGCAAGTGTCCTTAGAACAGCAGATCTTCTTCCTTCTATCCAGACATGAACTTTGGTCCGGTGTATCAGTTAGGTAATGCAGTGTTCAAACACAATGGTTCCATTGTCTTGCTCTGAGCAAGGTCATAGCAAGTCACCTCCCGCCCCCCAAGAATAAACACTGAAAACCCTTTAAGAAAAGCTAAAAGTAAGAGATAAGCTGGCATTTGAATTTGACATATAAATCTGAAGTCTATGTTGTTAACAGAAACGGTATCTCTAAAACACACAGTATATTTCAGTAAATAAGAAAAACATAATGAGCGCATAAAAAATAAATGGGCAGGTGACAAAAATAAATACAAATGGGTCTTGGGCTTTAAATATATTAACCCTGCAAATTATCTTTTACAAACCTGTTTGTCTTTTCTCTCTCTTTGTCTCTCTTTTCCTGGAACTCAAAAATCTCAAGGAAGAGCCACCTAAGTGATTAAGATGTTGACCAGAAAGCTAGCCACTTCAGGAAACAGAAACATGAGAAAGAATGACCCAAGACCTCGTAATCAGCAATCTGGTGTACAGAACACAGAATGTCTGGTGACTGTCAGATAGCACCAGAATAGTTATCAAGCGATGGACCACTGTAGGATGACCTGATTACACTGGTACCCAGTCATCTGAAGCTAGAGATAAATGTCCTTAAAATGTCTGTTTAATCACGCTCCTTATGGCTGTTAGAAGAGATGGTTCCTTGAAAGCCGGAGTTTAGCTCTCTTCTCAATACTTTATTCAATGGCTTCATTCAACAGCAGTAGAATCCGACTTCCTGGGATTACAGTATGAAAATGATGTACAATCTCATTTATAATATGATATAAATTAATGATTTGCTCACGTTTACTTAGTAGGTGGCTCAAAAGTCAAACATATGATGTCGTAATTGCATTTCTTAGGGAGGTGAAGAAAGACCTTCAGTTCAGTGTTACACTAGGCTAGACAGTGAGATATCCATCAACACCACCCCCAAAAGAAAAGAAAAGAAAATTTGACAATTATGTTGATAAAATTGACATTATGTTGATGGAATTGTGGGTAAACAGGCACTCTTACAATATCTCATAACTCAGTACTACCCTTAGTTGAGTATTCCACCCACAAGATTGTAATATTCATAATATACCATTGAAAGTGGCCATTATTATTCTAACTTTTTTATCATGAGGTGGTAAATATGAACGATTATTCGTTGTATGGATGAGGAGGCCATGTGTTGTTAACGTGATATTTTAGTAAGTGACAGCATCAAAATGTCTTCTGAATACTTATACCTACAGGTACGCGTAGCTCTCATCCTCGTCAAAGAGGCCGATCTTTGCGGCAGAGATCATGACAGAAAACTACAACTGTTCAAAATACACAGAACAACGGACCTCAGGGTGCACACGACTACTGCTCCTAAGTCTGCTGTAAGATTGTGTCTACTAGAAATGGCAGGGCAGCTAAGCCCGTGATACCTCAAATATGATGGCCAAACAAAGCCAAACAGTGACCCCCAACAGACATGCTAACATAAAAGGGAAATGGCACCCAAGGACCCAGTCCTAGGCAACAATGACTTCTGAGTGAGTATGTATACATATACATACATACATATGTATGTATGTATGTAATATATATTAAAATATATATTAAAAATAAAATAAAATGTAGAAAAATCTGCACAGTACAGTAGGAGAGGAAAAACATCCCTTTTTCTCTCTGATGGTTTGAATAGGACTGGCTCCCATAGGCTCACATATTTGAATGCTTATTTCCCAGTTGGTGTACTGTTCAGGAAGGATTAGGAGGTATATAGCCTTGTTGGAGAAGGTATATCACTGGGAGTGGGCTTTGAGGTTTCAAAAGTCCCACCCCAGGCCCATTATCTCTCTTCGTCTTTCTCTACCTGCCTCTTGTGGATAAGGTGCAGGCCTTCTGTTCCTGCTCCAGCACCATTCTCGTCTACCTACGACCATGTTCCCTGACTTCATGGCCACGGGGTTGCCCTCAACTGTAAGCAAGGCCCCAATTAAATGGCTTCTTTATGAGTTGCCTTGGTCATGGTGTCTCTTCATAGAAGTTGAAAGTAACTAAGACAGTTCCATAACTGAATCTAGAAGATAAACTGCCCACAGTTTGTTAGTAGAAAAAGGTACTCATATCTATTCCACATATGAAGGGATATCCCATGAGAGAAAAGTGAGTGCTTGCCAAAGCAATAGAAAGTAGAAATACATACATACATACATACAAACATACATACATACGTGTGTGTGTGTGTGTGTGTGTGTGTGTGTGTGTGTTTCATACAGAAACAGGAAGGAGGGATGTGGGCAATATCCCTAAGCATGCTCAGGAATATTATCCTAAACTGAGCATATGCAGAAATCCGCACTCCCAGAAAGCCTTTCCTGTATGAGCAGCTATGGCCTCTGTGAGTGACATCACCACACTTCCTGTATGAGAGGAGGGCACTGCTTTGTACATTACCCCTGTGCTCTCCTCGCGTGCTGTAGGTGGTTAAGCGTTTTTCTCAGGTTTCTGTCTTGTCTAGGCTTGTTTGGGATTCGCCCTCACCAAGATGCAAAACCCACTGCCTTCAGTCACCAGTGGGGTGTGAACGAGACGTTTACTATAGAAATAGACATAGGGATTTATAACAATATCTTTAATCTTTGAAAGTAAGGAAAACAGGGAGGGTCCCTGGAGAATGAGCACATGAGATTTAGCATATAGATTAAGTCTGTTTCAAATTGAAGCTATAAGAATGATGAATGCCTGTTTCCTAAAATACTTCTATTATGCTTATTTAAGTGGATAGTAGTGGAAGGCCTGGGCTTAAAGCCCGTTACTGGGACGCTAACACCTGCAGTACATCAGGAAGTAAGGAGCACACCCTTTTGCTATATGTAACAATGTACACTCTCAGTCCAGTTGGACGTCACAGTGATAGAACTGGTTTAAAAATAGCTTTTAATTGGCCAGGATTTAGCTGCTTCTATTTAGTTTTTTTCCGGGGTAACTTCTCTAATATTTTTAAGTCATACTGAAACAGAAGGATCACAGATTATTAATTAGCCCAGAAGCTCTGAATACCCAAGACACAATTCACATATCAAATGATTCCCAAGAAGGAAGGAAGGAGAGGGCCCTGGTCCTGGAAAGGCTTGATGCAGCATTGTAGGGGAGTACCAGGACAGAGAAATGGGAGGGGGGTGATTGGGGAATGGGCGGAGGAAGAGAACTTATGGGACTTTTGGGAAGCGGGGAAGTGGGAAAGGGGAAATCATTGGAATGTAAACAAAGAATATAGAAATTAAAAAAAGAAAGAAAGAAAGAAAGAAAGAAAGAAAGAAAGAAAGAAAAAAGAAAACGGTGACAGAGGCAGAAAGGGGATGCGCGGTTCCTCAGAGGCTGAGGAGCCTGGCCTGGAGGTAGATCTACAAAGGCACAGAGGTAGTTCTGTGGAGAGTGGGGAGGGGTGCTTGATCACAGGGGCGGAGTCCGCTGATGCTGGGAATACTGACAAGTCGACACCCCCTCCCAGGAGGTCATAGTGGCAAAGGCACCAAGTCTGAGCGTCTGTACCAGGAGAATTCCGAAAAGCCGCAGGGCCATCCCTTTCCAAAATGTCTGAACATTCTGATGTCTGAAATACGACCAGACTCACGTGAGTCTTTAAAATAACGGGCAGGTCATTATGAAGGAAGTCTAGAATTGTTGATGGTAGTGGGGTGACTGGTCCTGGGAGAGACGGAGTCAGCACACGGAAGGGCGTGGCTATTGGTCTCCTGTTTCGGATGCCACTGGTGGAGCCTTGTACACTTGAAGCATCCTCCGTGTCAATTTCGGCCAGGTTGTTTCTTGCATCAGCTCCCCTAGCTGACTGTACTGCTTTGTTTCCCAGGCCAAATACACGCACCATCAGGATGAGGCTATGGTTATGATTATGACTATGATTATGTCATGTAATAGGGGCTGAGTGTGACCTAGACAAACAGAAGAATGGAGCTCTCTTCCAATGAAATTTAAGTTCAGTAAATTAGCTTAAGTAAAGTATATTCATCCCTGAATATACATTATATATCTTTTTATCACATTTACAATTTTGCTTTTATTGCAGCATCTGTGTGTGTGTGCATGTGTCTGTGCAAACACAAGTGAGCGTGCAGACTGTGTGTGTGCGTGTGTGTGTGTGCTTGTGTGCCAAAGCACACCTATAGAAGTGGGTCATTTGGTTACAAACTTACCCCACTCACCCCGAGCTCCATGCTTCCTGGCCTCCATCACAGTGTGACCGGATGCAGTCTCCTGTCACCACCAATCAAGCTGCTCCTACTGCCGCCGTGCCTTAACTGTCCCAAGTGACTGTGTTTCCAGAGCTGTAAGTCAAAATCAGTGTCTCCTCCTTTAAATTGCTCTGTCGTGGTTTGATCACAGAGACAGAAAAAGTAACTTACGCAAGGCTGAGAGAAAAAGCTGTTCTCGAAGAGAACTGTCCACCACACAACTTCTCAAGGGAACAGACCTGGACTTCCAATTTAGATGGCATCAAGGTACATCTGCAAGTCAGTCCAGAGTGATGAAACTCAGCTCTGCCCCAGCGTGGAGAGGAGTGACAGGACCAGTTAGCATTCGCTGAGTTGTCAAGTATGCAGAGCGTCTGGGGTGGGGCTGACAGAGTGAGGAGCAGGAGGAGGAGGAGGAGGAGACAAGCTACAGAGGCCACTAGGAAGCCAGAAAGTGTGTCTGAAGGCAACACGCCCGTAGACAGGAGAGCGTAACCCTATTTTCCTTTACATGCTTATCATGAAAACTTCTATTTAGAAAATTTTCCAAGAAAAAGGGGGCTGCATTCACTGGCTGCTGCCAGAAACTGCCTTGCGGTTTGCCATCCCGGGCATGCGCCTGGCCCGAAACCGGGAACCACCCAGTCAAAGTTAAATATATGCCAAGATGAGATGGCTTCTCTCCAATGTTTATGTGCTTCTCTAGAATGAGAGCATTTTAGCAATGACATGGCGCTCATTAGGAAGATGGGATGTCATAGCTAGTCAGTCACAGCCACAGTGAAAATACTGGCATCTTTGCATAGTTTTCAATAGTCTATTATGTTGTTAGAATAAAATGTAGGCTTATGTTTTAAACATAAGTACATGTTTTTCCTTCAAATGTGAACATAGATATTCTGTCATATATACATATATATATGTGTGTGTGTGTGTGTGTGGTATATATATATACACACTACACACACACACACACACACACACACACATAATTGTGAGTTTTGTTTAGCATCAAAGAATAATGTCCAGATTTCTGGATAAAAAGGCAGAATTCACAAGATTGATCTTAAAGGTATTTTAATGTGTTAAAATGAAAGCTATTCTTCTAGGAACAACCAAAGGAAAAAAATACATAAGTGCTTTCAGAGGAAAGAGTTTCCTGGTACAGCACAATACTCACGAAAACGAAGGTCAAAGGAATACAGACACAAACAGCGGGCCACTGCAGGCTGTGACACGGACGTGTAGTGCACGAGAGAGTCAGCCCAGCTTTCCTGAATTTTGAGAGAGTTGCTACCATAATCTACAAGTATATTTTGTGCGCGGTGTACGATCTGTCCTCCGGTTAGCAGCCAATCCATACCGCAGTGTTAGAGAGTTAGCTGTATTTGAGTGCCAGACCTCCTCAAGTACATAACAAACCAAGGTCATCAATTACAGCCAGAGTTTTCTTTAAGTAATGTTAGCATGCTTGCCTCTCTGCATGGGAAGGTTAAACTAGTGGAACTCCGCCATTAAACTCTTCCTATTGTGGGGCCTACTTAAGATAGAACTAGAGAACAATAAATCCTGAGTATATTATCAAGGAGAAACTATTCAATTTTCCCCACAGCCCATGCCCGTCTTACACAGCACCTTAGAGAGTATCACAGTAACGGGAAAACACAGATATTAGATATTTTCTTTCCCCATTTACTTAGTAGAATACTGAAAATTGAGACACATCTTCTATTCCGCTATAATGTGGTCCATGGGGGGGGGGAGTGTTCAAACCGTATGTACCCTTGAAACAGTTAAGAACAGCATGAGTTTGCCAGTTACTTAACAGGGAGTTAGAGAGAGAAAGACAAAGAAGCCCACGGAAAAGAGCAGTGGGTTTAAAGGCAGAATGCTCATAGACGAGAGAGTGTGAGTCTGTTTTCCCTTACACAGAGTAGGGTCCTTTGGGCATAAGAATAAGTAGAAACCAAGTGAAAATAAGATGCAGGGACTAAATGGTGAATCACATCCTTGAAGGGTGAGAGGAAGAGGCATTTTGAGAGAGCTACATGAATGTTGCAAGAAGAAAATAAACAGCTCTTTTCCAGGGACCTAAAGAAATGGCTGACATGGCCTCAAGGGAAAGAGTAGGAAGGCCAGGGTACAAAGGCAGGGGGGAATGGGTGAGAGAGGACAGTGAGGAATAGATAGATAGATAGATAGATAGATAGATAGATAGATAGATAGAGCCAGACCTTGTGGGCTGTCTTAGGGTTTCCATCACTGTGAAGAGACACCATGACCAAGGCAACTCTTATAAAGGCAAACATTAAATTAATGCTACCTTGCAGTTCCAGAGGTCCAGTCCATTATCATGGCAGAAAATGTGGCAGTGTCCAGGTAGACATAGCTCATGAGGTAAGAGTTCTACATCTTGTTTCAAAGACAAACAGAAGACTGGCTCCCAGGCAGCTAGGAGGAAGGTGTCTCAAAGCCCACCCCCCACAGTGACACACTTCCTCCCACAAAGCCACCCCTCTAAATAGTGCCACTCCCTGGGACAAGGATATTCAAACCACAAGGTCTAAATATAAGCCCTTGAGGAATTTTTCTTTAGCTCTCAAAGAATTAAGCTCTCAAAGATTAATAAAGGTAGAACTGATATAAAAAGAGCCATTTATCAGAAATTCCACAGAAGCTGCAAGGGGAATCATGAACTAACCAAGCAGAGGTGTACAGAGGCTTGGACCAGACCCTAACAGCAAAGATTAAAAGGCAAGGGTGGAAATGATACTGCTTAAGAAGTCAACTCAACCGTGAGGTAATGCAGACGCAAAAGACAAACATGGCTTGTCTTATATGCAGACGTTAGCTTTTAAGATTTAGCTGTGTATGTTTCAATCAGAATAAGCCTCTAGGGAGGGACTTGGGTTAGGAAGACCTTCCAAGGCAGGGGAGATAGAATATAGATGTTACAAAGAGATAAGAAATGAAAAGAAGGATGAAATCAGGAGGGAGATGTGGCAAAGGGGGAAATATAGACACGGGCTACAAACACTTAAGGACTTTTGAAAAGTTGTATGGAAACCCATTACTGTAGATGTTGCCTAAAACATATATAATATATATATATATATATATATATACACATATATGTTATATATACACACACATATATATATGTAAAAAAAGAATTTAAATGGCATCACCATATAATGGAGAGAGAAATGCCCTGACTAGAAATCTTATACCATCAATAAAATCTCTAGTACCAAAAATTGGTTAGATTTTGTTGAGTCACTGGCCAAAGGGATCCCATAGACCTCCTCCTAACAGCACAGACTATGGCCCTGTTGTAGTTTCCTTCACAACCTGATGATAAGGCTCTATTGCTGAAGACATCACTTAATTTACATCATCAAACATGGAGAGACCAAGCTGGTGTCCAGCTAGAAACTTAACTCCTGGTGACCAGCATCCATGTCGCTGAAAGGTATTTCTCACACTACCAGGAGAGACGTAACTATCAATTGCTCCCAGTTTCAAAGCCTGCAATGCGCAACAGTGACCTGCCTACGAGATTAACTGGATCAGTGGCCCAAGCGTTATGTGAGAAACCAACCACTCTTTGATCGGATTTAAGTTCTGCTCCGTGAGTTGGAACCCATCATGGACCTCGCTAACAGCAAAAAAAAAAAAAAAAAAAACGAGACTAGGTAGGTCATGGCTCCTAGGGAATAGTCTACTACTATGATTCCGACAAATGAACAGAGCAATAAAATTACTCCTAAAAACGTATCGCTGTACCAATAGATCAGAGCATTGTTCAGTCCTTGCAGTAGATGGTAATTACTCAGAGACCCAAAACTAGACAGTATATTTCTCTCGTGGAATAGTCCAATGATATGAAATTAAGCACCCAACATCCCTCTTTGTTATTGCTTCCTTTTCTTATTGCTGTAACGAAATTACCCGAGAAAAACTTGAGGAAGCAAGGGTTCGATTGTCTCACAGTTTGAAGCTACGGTAGGCAATGGTGGGGGAAATCTTGGCAACAGGAGCTTGAACCAACGAGTCAGGTCGCATGCACAGTCAGGAAGCAGAGTGGGGAACCTTAGGTTCTGTTTGCTTTCTCCCTTCTATCCAGTCCACGGCCCTGTCTGAACTGCTTCTGCCGCCATATAGATAGGTTTTCCCACTAACCAGATCAAGAAAGCTCCTCATAGGCTGCACCCAGAGACTTGTTCCCTGAGTGGTATTAGACACTGTGAAACTGACACTCAAGACTAACCATTACAACTTAAGCTGCCTAAAATCCTCTAAATATATGCTAACCTATCTAAATGCATGTCTGCCTGGACTGTTGCTAAATTTAGTCTGTTGATAAAAGTGCTTCCTCCCCCCCCCCCCAAAGCCATTGAATTGGAAACAAAGCTTGGGGAAAAGAGCATCAGAAAGGAAACAGAGTTGCATTCTGAAGACCATGGTTTCTTTTGTGAGGTTTACAAAAATACGTGGTGGTGTAACCAAACCTCCCGGCCCTAGATGGAACCTGTGCTTGGGAGAACAGCCTGGTGTTGGCACTAAAGCAGATTCATCAGATGATGGAACAGGACAGAGCCCAGAAATAAACCCGAGTGTTCATGGTCAATTGATTTGTCACAAAGGTGCCAGGGACGCACAAAGGAATGGATACTCTCAACATTAAACGAGACTGTTAAAAAAAAAATCAAATATCTGTGTGTTGAGCGAGGACTTTTATCTTAAACCAGATATAAAAATCAAGTCAAAAGTGATTAAGGACTTAAATGTCTGAAAGTATACATTTTACATTGAAATCCCCAGAGCACAGGCAAGACAACCTCAAGCTAAACGGGTTGAGTTTTGCCTCTTTGCCCGCTTGCTTTGCCACAAGCCTGCCTCCTTACCAGTCTCATTCATTGAAGGGGCAGAGTGGAGAGAAATTCGTAAACTCTTAAAGACGACAGGCTGCCTGGAAAACAGACACAAGCAGACCCGGCACAGAACTTTGTAGAGCACTTAAACGGGGCAGCATCCTGGGATTTTGGGGTGGGAGCCTTTCCGGTTCTTTCCAACTCTCTATCTCCCAAGTCTCCTTTCCTGAACTGAGCTGATGTTTATGTGAGTGTCTAGTTAGACTTCCTGCTTTTTCTGTTCTCACTTTTGTTAAGTGCCCCGCCCCTCCCCGCCCACTCTCTCTAATCCCTGTCTGTGATCTACTCAGGAAAAAGCAGAGTCCCTCCGGCGGTTTTTTTTTTTTTTTTTTTTTTTTTTTAAGCTGCCTATTATATCTCTAAGACCTACAAATGCTGGGAAACACCATCAGTCTGGGCCTGTGCATCCCCGAAACACCAGATGAGATTTCAGGGTAATTAATCTCAAGCCTCAACTTATGAAATACAGCCAGGGATAAAATTCATGGTAGACCAACTTTCTGCACGATGTGGGGTAAAGATATGATAAGACGGGGGGGGGGCAGCAATGGCAGACAGATTCTGAGTTACCCTTGCCCATGGATTTGGGGTGATGGGTTTCCTCCAGCAAGAGCTAAGCTATCTCAGAGCCAGCAGGACTCTACCAGCAGCTGGGTTATTGCGTTTACTTGTGAATAACACCTCCAAACAAATTATTACTGACTGACACAAAGGTTTCCATCCATTTCGGTGGCTTTGAATCAGACAGAAAAGACCTATGGATCAAGGTTTCTGGGACTGTAAACTATTCTCTTGTGAGTTTGGACAAAACCCAGAATTAATATACAAGGGAAGATTTATGCATAGATGCTTAATAATCCTTCTTAACATCCATTTGTTCTTTTAGGAAACATAATATTAATCCTGGGAAACATAATATTAATTCTGCATGCATTCCTTAAGAAAACCACATGACTCGTTTTAATATTAGGAAAGGAATCCCAATTCTACCCATGCAAAAGCTTGTTTGACTTTGATAGTGCTTTCTGAGTGTTATCACAGTCACTGTGATGTTTTTCAAATATCTGTGCAATGTGTTTTAACTCCATTTACAGTGTGAAATCCCCAATGCTCTTAAGTATACTTAAGGTCACACAGGCTTAATAACATAGTCACAAATAGGAGTGTCAGTCATTCTAGTAAGGTCTCTGAAAATTAGCCAGCAAGCCCACTCTTTAGTGATGAGAATTTTTACCTCAAACTCAATGCTAATTTGGGAAAGAAGGAAGTCATCCCAGTTGGTGATGCTGAATCCCTAAAGGATGAGTTTGAGAGGAAGCTGGGGTAACCTGGAAGGAGCCGAAACTGGGAGAGGGTGAGATATAAAGTTTATAAATATAAGGGTCACGTATGAAATTCTCAAGAAATAAAAAATTTAAGAAATACGTTTTTTTAAAAAATGCCCCTACTAACACTTAAAGAAATGCCAAAGTCTTTAGTAATCAGGGAAATGCAAATCAAAGCAACTCTGACATTCTATTGTTTTATTATTATTATTATTATTATTATTATTTAATCCTTTTTTACAGTCCAGTCTTCATCCACCTCCTGGTCTGACCCTCCCCCTCAACCGGTCCCCATCCCATACTTCCTGCCCCCCCAGCCCCCACCCCACCCCACCCCCGCCCCCACCCCTGTCTCCAAGAGGTTGTCCTCAACCCCCACCCCAACCCCCACCCCACCAGACCTCTCCACACCCTGGGGCCTCAAGTCTCTCAAGGGTTAGGTGCATCTTCTCTCACTGAAGCCAAACCAGGCAGTCCTCTGCTGCACATGTGGCAGGGGCCTCATATCAGCTGGGGTATGCTGCCTGGTTGGTGGCTCGGTGTCTGAGAGAGATGTCAAGGGTCCAAGTCAGTTGAGGCTTCTGGTCTTCCTGTGGGATCGCCCTCCTCCTCAGCTTCTTCCAGCTTTCCCCCAATTCAACCACAGGGGTCCCTGTCTTTTGTCCATTGGTTGGGTGCTAGTATCTGCATCTGTCTCTTGGAGCTGCTTGTTGGGCCTCTCAGAGGGCAGCCATGTTAGGCTCCTGTCTGCAAGCACATCACAGCATCAGTAATAGTGTCAGGCCTTGGGGCTGCCCCTTGAGCTGGATCCCAATTTGGGTCTGTCCCTGGACCTCCTTTCTCTCATGCTCTTCTCCATTTTTGTCCCTGCAGGTCCCTCAGACAGGAACAATTCTGGGTCAGAGCTTCTGACTATGGATGGCAACCCCATCCCTACACTTGATATCCTGTTCCTCCCTGGAGGTGAACTCTATAAGTTCCTCCTCCCACTTTATCCTAGGTCCTTCCCTTTGAGTCCTAAAAGTCTCTCACCTCTATCTTACACCCATCAGAATGGCCAAGATCAAAAACTCAAAATATAGCTGTGGAAGGTGTGAAACAAGGGGAACAGTTCTCCATTGCTGGTGGGAGTGCAAACTTGTACAACCCAATTGGAAGTCAATTTGATGGTTTGTCAGAAAACTGGAAATAGTTAGACCTGGAGACCCAGCGATATCACGCCAAGGCATATGCCCAAAAGATGCTCTAACATTCCACAAAGACATTTGCTAAACCATGTTCATAGCAGCCAGAAACTGGAAACAACCTAGATGTCCTTCAACTGAAGAATGAATAAAGAAAATGTGTACATGTGGCCCATGGACACCGTGGAATGCTATTCAGTAATTAAAAACAAGGACAACATGAATTTTGCAGGCCAATGGATGGAACTTGAGAATATCATCCTGAATGAGGTAACCCAATCCCACAAGGACATGCACTGTATGGACTCACATATAAGTGGATATTAGCCATAAAATACAGATAGCATGCTACACTCCATAGACCCAAAGAAGGAAGGCACAAGTGAGGATGCTTGAATCTCACTTAGAAGGGGGAATAAAATAGTCATAGGAGGCGGATGGAGGGAGGGAATGGGGAGGGAGAGGTGACAGGGAGGGGAATGTGGGGGATCATATGAAGCAGCCACAAAGCTTGGTCTTTATGTGGGTCCCAAACCATTAGAGTGGGGGCTATCCCACAAGCTGTTGCCTGTATGTGGGATATGTTCTTCTAGTTGGGCTGCCTTGTTGGGCCTCAGTGGGAGAGGAAGCACCTAAGCCTCACAGAGATTTGAAGTGCCAGGTTGGGGGGATATCCAGGGGAGCCCTCCCTCACCCACTCAGAGGAGAAGGGGAGGAGGGGGGAAGGACAGGAGGAGGGGTGACTGGGAGGGGGCAGTGAGTGGAATGTAACGTGAATAAGTAAAATATAAAATTAAATTTTAAAAAATGTTCCTGCTAGTTGGGAAGAGGAAGGTGGGCAAGAGTGGAAGGATAGAGAGAGGTGGGGGAGGGCTGGAGCGATGGCTCAGCGGGTAAGAGCACTGGCTGCTCCGCCAGAGGTCCAAGGTTCAATTCCCAGCAACCGCATGGTGGCTCACAAACATCCGCAAAGAGATCCGACGCCCTCTTCTGATGTGTGTCTGAAGACAGCTGCAGTGTACTCATATAAATAAAAAAATAGGGCCCTGGTCCTGAAAAGGCTTGATCCAGTATTATAGGGGAGTATCAGGACAGAGACATGGGAGGGGGCGGTGATTGGGGAATGGGCGGAGGGAAGAGGACTTATGGGACATATGGTGAGGGGGGAACCGGGAAAGGGGAAAGCATTTGGAATGTAAACAAAGAATATAGAAAGTATAAAAAATAATAAATAAGTAAATAAATAAATAAATCTTTTTAAGAAGAAAGAGAGGTGGGGGGAGGGGAATAATATAACCAAAAAGCATTATATACCTGCATGAAAATGACACAATGGTGTTATTCATTTACTACAATATATGCTAATAAACAGTTAAAATGCCTAGGGCATTAGTGAGGTACACGATTGGATGTGTCAGTAACGGAGGGGAGCAGCATCCCATGTATTCTGTCCAGACCTGAATAAGAAAGGATTCCTTATAAGAAAGGAAATTGAGCTGATCGCCAACATGCCTCCTTTTCTGCTTTCTGGTCTACCCAGACATACAGGATGAACCTAGCCTGGACAAGTATTCAGAACTTTTGTGGCCTTGTGCCAAAGAAGAGAATAATCAAGTATGGTTTACAAGAATGGAGTGACTTCTCCAGCCATCCTTGTTCTCAGTGCAGGCCGCTTACTGTGATCACTCAAGGATTTTTTTCTCTAAAGCAATGATTCAGATATTCCAGGTGGAGCGCTGGCAACTGTACGTGGTGAAAGATGTGCAAGTGATTCAGAGACTCTAGGTGGAGCGCAGGCAATTGTACGTGGTACAAAAGCTTGCCAGGCGCTTTAATTGTGCGCCTAGAGATGCGCAGCTCTTCTCTAAATGGAAAAGCCTGGAAGGTAACAGCTGGGAGGTTAATGTGCTGATCTCATGAACTGCAGTGCAGGTGGCTTGCAAAGGAGTCATCTCATCCTGTGATTAAGAGGCAGAGGAGGAAAGACCTAAATAATCCAAAGAGCAGAGTAAAGGTGGGGACACCTGGGGCTTTGGTATAGAAGAGACAGGCTAGAGGAATCTATTTTAATAAATAAATAAATGAATAAACAGATTCTTCTAGTCTTGCTTGCAAAGGAGGAAAGTGAATCGTGGAGAGGTAAAACTAGCTCTGGACTTTGCTTTAAAATAGATGAGTAAACAATTATTAAATCACAGTCTGCCTTAGCTTTTTAATTTTTTTTTTCTAAATTGGCTTTGAACCATGTAGTAGAATATATTTGCTTGAACTACATATAGGTAGGTCACTGTCCTCACCTGGGCGTGTAACTTAGTAGGAGGCTGTCATGGTTTGAATATGCTTGGTCCAGGGAGTGACACTATTTGGAGGTGTGGCCTTGTTGGAATAGGTGTGGCACTGTGGGCGTGGGCTTTAAGACCCTCATCCTAGCTGCCTGGAAGTCAGTCTCCCACTAGCAGCCTTCAGGTGAAGATGTAGAACTCTCGGCTCTGCCTGCACCATGCCTGCCTGGATGCTGCCATGCTCCTGCCTTAATGATAATGGACTGAACCTCTGAACCTGTAAGCCAGACCCAATTAATATTGTCCTTATAAGAGTTGCCTTGGTCATGGTGTCTTTTCACAGCAGTAAAATCCTAAGACAGAGACCACTCATGTAGTGTGAGGTCCAGAATTTGATTCTTTGCACTTAGGGGGAAAAATCAGCCAAACAGAGGAACACAGGCAGTTTTCTACAGCTCATCCAAACACATTCCAGTGCCATCTTCTCACCCAACTACTGCTCCTGACAATTTTCTATGGGAAACATAACTATATCTTCCCCTTTTGTTCTCCTGGAGTCTTTCTTCAGGCACTAAATGTAATACGGTAATCATATATATATGACTGTATCAACTTGTCTTTCTTCTCATAACAGTAGGAAATTCCACTTGATAAAATCATTATTAGACTAAGAAACCTTTGGAAGACTAGCAACTGTAGCAGAGCAAAGTGGGGTTGGCCACCTAGCTTCCATATTTGAAACAAGAATAAAACCTATTACTGCAAAGGCACTGAAGGCAAGCCCTTGAACGTCATGTCTTGAGTTCATTAACAAAAGCAAGTGAGAAGGGCAGCCCTTTCTCCACTTAGTTCCTCCAGAAGACACTCTGCTGGCCTGTGCCTTGACTTGGGTAGCACCATTATGCCAAGAATATCTCAACTTGACTGCCCCCTAATTAACACAATAATATTTTCAGCAGTATCGATTTTTATCTCACTGTATAATTCTGAGCAAACTGTATGAGATCAAGCCTGTCTCTAACTCATTCTGTCCTTCATCCACAGTGCCCAGCACAATCCCCGATAAGAGGCACCAAACAGCGAGCAGTTTTGAAAGCATAACTATAACTCTAAAAGTAGAAATTGACGTAACCACAATCCAAACTATGACCTGTTTTCTGATCCCAGCTTGCTGATAACTGGGCCCATGACACTGGACAAGTCACTTACTTAAAACTCTCCACACTTCCTCCTTTACCTCATTAGTAGAAGGGCCCATGGGATCCAGCATCTCCTTACCTCTGTAGCTTTAATGCCCAGAAAGAAGAACAACTACTCTCATATCGTGTAGAGAACACTCAGACCTGTTTTCTCTGTGTGCTTGCTCTGGGCTCGCTCCAGAGTGCACCCAGAAGGAGCAGGGAAGGCAAGTTACAAAGGATTCTCAGGAGCTTTCCCTCTGGGCCCATGAGATTCAGCAATAGTAAGGCTCATATGGCTGAAGCCTCAGTGTGCAGAAATTACACTCCCTTGTTCACTGTCCAACTTGATTTAGCCATAATTTCCTTCCATGAGTTCTATATTTTTCCTCACGATTCAGTGAAAATTCAATTTTCCCTGAAAGAATGGAGAGAAACTGACTGAAAAAAAAAAAGCTAATTCCCCTCCAAATACATCTGTTCTTCCTGCTAGAAGGGTACAAGAAAACATCTTAGCCAGTTCTTGGAGGCTAGCGCTTCCTAAAGAGCTCCCTGAAACTTTTATAGAAACCAGGAAACAGAAGTTAGGGAACTTGAGTTCAAATGTCTCCAAGAACCTGACCCAACTCTGTCTTTGTGGGAATGTCTTCGTACCATTCATAACTGGCAAGAAAGTGGTTATGTAGCACAGGATTTCACTCTGTTGTAGAGGGAAGGTAGCTCTAAATGCCACAGGTTTCCCCCCACCCCCACCCCATAATGCATCAACTTCATAGTCCTTCCTGTCATAGTATAAATGAGATAAAAGAACGATAAACCAGAAGGAAGGGAAGGGACAGAAAACTGAAAGACAAAGACATGGCGAATTTATCTGAAACAGGAAACAAGAGCTTTGAACAAGACACACACATGGCCATGCAGATAGCAATGATGACGAAGATTCCTGGCTCCATTATGAAGTTTCAACATTTAAGTTGGTGACACGTTTTTAGACCATTTACCCAGAACATTTGTGGAATAACTGGAAATACCAGGAATACCGCTCTCCCAGGCAGTTACTGATGCTGTCACCCACCTGATGACACAACTGTACAGTAGGTCATCCAAACCTTAGTGCCTTAAATGGGATCACCATTCACTTAATACAGTATGGATCTGGGGTTGGGACTTCAAAAAAGACTCATCTGGGTGACTCTGATAGGTCCCTGATGAAGACTGATCTTGTTTGAGTACTGTGGCATATGGGCCTAACAAAGGGTCCCGTGTCAGCTCTTAGCCGGCGGGTCCAGGCGAGAGGAGAGAACCCTGGTCCAGCAGGGTCTGTCCTGGGCTGAGCAGGATGTTGAAGGCCCAAAAGAAACACACCAGGCCAGGAGTCTTGTCAAAGCAGGACCTTGTTTTATTCTGTCAGTTTCTTGTTTATATAAGGTTGAGGAACTGGGTGGGGATTTTTGGTGGGGTGAGATGACTTAGGAGGCGGGGAAGGGTGACGGAGGGTATGGGGTGACTGACAGGGCCAATGAAGTTACACTACATCAGCAGTAGCTAGGCCCAAGGCGGGCTTGAGCAGGTTGTGCTCAGTCACTAGTAAGGAAGTGAGCAAGGCAGGTCCCTGGATTTGAGCCAGGCTCAGGTCTTTCCATTAGGTCATAGATTTTTGACCAAGTTAGGCCCAACACTGTGTGTCTTCCAGATTGGTCTGGCACTGGCAGGGAAGACAGGCAAGCTGAGCTCAGCCTGGGCGTCTCGGTGGAGAATTTACACTAGCCTGGAGGTCTCCAATACTTGTACTTTTAAAAAGATCTATTTTATTTTTAAATCGTGTGTCTGTGTCTGTGTCTGTGTGTGTGCACATGTCCACAGAGTCCAGAAAAGGACATTTGACACCCTGGAGCTGAGTTACAGGCAGCTGTGGGCCTCCCCACATGGGTGCTGGGACACAAACTCACATTCTCTATAAGAGTAGCACGTCTCTGCATCCCTACTTGCACTATTAAAGGGCTTGGTGCACGTCAGAGAGCTGTCTGGGAACAAGTGAGCGGCATTTGCCAATGCTAAAAGACTAGCCTACTGATCGGCACAGGATCACTTTGGCATTTTGGTTTTGTCCCTTAGCTCTTTTGAGACCCAGTCTTGTCATATAGCCCAGATCGTGAGATTAAACTCACGATCATCCTGACAGCTTTCTAAATGTGTGGCCTGCTTACAGGTGTGTGCCATGACCCTAAACTTCATTTCTAATGATCACCAAGCCACAATTATGTACTCTCACCTCACCTAACTTCTTGTTGGTCATGGATGTGGGCCCCGGAAAGCCAGGCAACTGGGGGAGGAGGCAGTCTGGAGCAAGAGTGAGGTTGAGACACGTCTGAACCCTAAAAGTCTCATCCTGAACCAGCGGAAGTAGGACTCCTTTGTCCCTGCTCTGGGCCGTCACGTCCCAAAACATGGAAGCCTTATGACCCTCACCTTTGCAACCCTTGAGGTAGTCATGTAGCCTGGTGGCCAGATTACAGGTTAAACTTCCTCTCTCCCTATAAGGACATGTCCAGCTAGCACCTGGAATTCCTCTTCGTGCAAATGAAGCATTCCCAGCACCTAGGCCCTAGTCAATGATGTAACTCACTCTGAAAACCCTCACTCCCTCCCAACGCTTACATAGCCCTTTTTTACCGCCCCCCCCCAAGTAATGGAGAGATGTTTCACTGAAAACCATCTCCAGAGAAGGCTAGTTCTCCCACACTCACACTGACCGAGATCCTGCTAACCCACTTGCCTAGCTAAGTTTCATTTCTTCCAGTCCAGCCTGGTTTTCCACAGTACCTGGATATCTCAAGAGGGAAAAGCAGACCCAGACTAGAAATGCATTCAGTGTATTGTTTGTATATATGTCAGGGCACCTATGAGCAAGTCAGAGACAACAGTCTTGGCAGATGGCAAGCCCTTTACCCATCTTGCAAGCCCTATGGCTATTTCTGACGGTCCCTACCTGCAAGGTTTTCCAAGGTATCACTTCTTAATAGGGACATGTGTGCCAGCATGTCAAGATAAACTCTTGCGACATACCTGCTAACAAGTAGAGAAGGGCCGCCAGAAAAAAGACGTGGGAAACACCAAACAGAAAGTTGGAAAGACAAAGAGAAAGGGCAGAGTCGTCAGAAGACACCAGCTTGTTGCATGACTGCAGGAGACACACAGTCCTTTGAAGCGAAAGCGTGCAGACAGAGCAGGGCGATGAGGGTGGGGAAGGATGGGTCTAATACTGTGAAATGTCAATTATTTTCTCCTCCAATGCCGAAAGTGAGGTTACTGGGGACACAATTCTTCTTGAGGACATAAGGGCTCTCTGAAAGATGGCAGAACTGTGTAAAACAAGAGCTCCAACCTTTAAGGATCGGT
This sequence comes from Apodemus agrarius, assembly GCA_964023405.1. Lineage (NCBI taxonomy): Eukaryota > Metazoa > Chordata > Mammalia > Rodentia > Muridae > Apodemus > Apodemus agrarius. The sequence continues at coordinate 20,027,979 of OZ030018.1, forward strand.
TTTAAAATGACTGAAGGTTTCTTGCTTGGAAACTCATTAAAAAAAATAACTTCAATGCACTCTAGGGAAAAGTTGTCTTTTAACAACTTTTAATGAGCTTCTTCCTCCCACGTGTAGGGAGTATGTGTGTGTGCCATCCAGATTTCTCTCCAGAGCAGATTCTTTCTTTTGCCTACCAAGACTGTTTGTAGCCAGTGACTTTCAGCTACATTCCTTCCCGGGTCACACAGCCTTTCTAAAGGGAGCTAGCTGCCGTGCTTGACGAGCGGCCACTGTCTTATTACTAGTCGCTCTCACATAGTTGGCTCTTTGGACTATACTGCCTTTCAACGCCTTCTCTCCCTATCCACATTCCAGAGTTTCCATCCCCCAAAAAAATTCATCCCCCAAGTGTAGGCACAGCAGTCAGGGGGCGGCACGGTTGATTAAAGGAAGCTCTGTTTGCCTTGAGTGACAGCGGGTAGAGGAAACCAGCTAGGTAAAGCACTGGCAAGTTTTACTTCCCCACTGGGAAAGCTAAGAATGGCAATGCCACAGCCACAGGAAATGGCCCAAAAGTTTTTGGGAAGGAGAGACATAGTTTCTAGTCCATTCAATGCTAGGCACCCATTGAATTGGTTTGGGGCTAGCTTCCTGCCCGGTTTTAAGCTTCAATTGTCTAACAAAGAGATCAAGGAGTTTACAATTATTTCAAAACCTCTTTTCCAACAGTCATGGGAACACACTGTCCTACTCAGATCTACTAGACCCTCGAGGTACACAGAGCTCAAAGGAAACCAATGTGACACCGGTCTATCAGTGTCCTGGGCCTGTGGCACAAGACTAAGAAAAAACAAAATAGTAATTAAGTCAAACTGTGAGAAAATAGTCCCACGGAGATGGAAAGAACACAGAGATGATGGATAGCCCAGAACAGACAAAGGACGCTGGGAAACGCATTGCAGCCAACAGACTGTGACGTCACAGGAAGCAGGACGCGGTGGGACCTATCAGGAAATGGAAGGTAAAACAGAAACCGGAAGACATTTTACACAACATGGAGACATGAAGAACAGCTGAGCTGACCACAACGGTGAGCCATTCGGCCGAGAGTACGCCACACCGAGCAGCCTGAGCGGCCACAGAACTGCAACAAGACCTGAAAATCCTTGCTGTCCTCAGCAGCCTCCGTGGACTTGGCTTGCTTGACTTGCCAAAGACCAACAGAGCCCCTATTGTTTGGAAAAAAACCAGGGGGATGCTCTGTTGCCCAAAATGGTGTGCTTTTGTTAGATTGGGGCCACCTTATCAGCTGAGCGGTCCAAGGCAGAAACCAACCCAGATTGTGTGCAATGGCTGCTGATGTCATCAGAAGCAGCCCAGAATGGCAGAGTGTCTGTGACGGAAGACGGCTGTTCTCCCGAAGGTCTGAATACCCAGTGCACTGGGGTCTTTACTCAGTCTCTCCTTTACCGTGGTATTGAAGAAGACACTTGGGGACTTTGATAGCACCGATGCACTCGTTGAACAAGTATTTAGTAAGTGTCTCACCAAGAAGCCCACGCTGTGTCGGGATTTGAAGGCAAATGGAAATGAGAAACATTGGCAGATAGTCCATCGTGGTCCCTACGGTCTGGTGGTGGGAGATAAATACTAGAAGGAAAAATGGTCTGTGGAAAACACAGAATTCAGAGATCCTGAGTACTCAGGAGAACACGGGGCTTACAGCGGAACTGGGAGAAACTGGCTTAGCTGAGATCAATGAAGACTTCCCTGAGAAGTCAAAATAACTAGAATCTGCTACAACCTACGGAAGAGAAGAGGAGATTGAGGAAGGCCAGGGACACGTGCAGAGGCTAATGGGAAGGGGTGGATGTTCACTGACAAAGCTCAGTGAGTGAACTGAACCCCTCAGTGGGCCAGTAGCTTCCATCTCACCTGGAGCAGATTAGAAATGCAGAGACTTGGGCCTCATTCCAGAGCTATGGAGTTTGTGTTTCAACAAGATCCCCGAGCCGTCTGGGCACACTTGGAAATCTGAAAAGCTAAAAGAAGACCATCAAGACTGTTGCTCAGACAGCGTTGGGTGGGACCGGATACGAATCCTGGCTAGGGACCATCCTGCACTCATTCCTTCATTGATCATTTTGAGGAGTTTGCATTTATTTTAATAGTATGTGAAGACATGGAGGACATAAGTCGGATGGAATCTAGTGACGTTGTTAAAATTACTGTTTTGAATTTAATTTAAACTCAGTTTAAAATTAAAATTTGGTAGACAAATATTCTGTTAGATGTAAAATACCCTCCATAGGTTCATGTGTTTGAACTCCTGTTTTGCTCCTGACTGTTTTTCTTTTTTTTTCTTTTTTTTCTTTTTTCTTTTTTTTTTGGGGGGGGGGCAGGGGTTGAGACAGGGTTTCTCTGTGTAGCCCTGGCTGTCCTGGAACTCACTCTGTAGACCAGGCTGGCCTCGAACTCAGAAATCCGCCTGCCTCTGCCTCTGCCTCCCAAGTGCTGGGATTACAGGCGTGCACCACCACGCCCGGCTTTCCTGACTGTTTTTCAGAGACTGTGGAGACGCTAGAGGTAGAGCCTACCTGGAAAAGAGTTTGCTCCATAGCATAGCTTTACGTCCAGTCCAGCTCCACTTCCCTGCCCACTAGGATGGGAGAAAGTGCCTCCATACTCCTCCAGCCACAGCAGAGAGCTGTGGTGTTCTGACTACCACCATGTCTTCTCCACCACCGTGGACTCAAACTTAGTCAAAATTAATCCTTCCCCGTTAAGGGTCTTCTTATCAGGCAATTTTATCACAATAAAGGAAAACATAATTAGTGCTGAGGATTGTATCTAATTTGCAAGAACCATGCTGTCACAACGTTGGGGAATTCAGCTCAGTGGCAGAGCACTTGTATAGCAAGTGCAAGACTCTGGCTTCCCTCTTAGCTCTGGGGTAAGGAAGGATACTGTGATAAGCCAAACAAGATAACAGCAGAGTCTGTGCTGCAGAGACAGAAAGAGAAAGGAAAACAGAGACAGGCGAGTAGACCTGAGGAATATTCAGGCAATGTCAGCCAAGCATGGTGACGGTTAGAAATAGGAATGAGCAGAGTCTGAGGGAAGGACCATCCAGAGACTACCCCACCTAGGGATCCATCCCATATACAGTTACAAAACCCAGACACTATTATCGATGCCCACAAGTGCTTGCTGACTGGAGCTGGATATAGCTGTCACCTGGGAGGCTCTGCTAGTGCACAACAAATACAGAGGGAGACACTCTCAACTAGCCATTGAACTGAGCAGGGTCCCCAATGGGGGAGCTAGAGAAAGGACCCAAGGAGCTGAAGGGGTTTGCAGCGCCATAGGAGGAACAGCAATATGAGCCACCCAGTACCCCCAGAGCTCCCAGGGACAAAAACATCAACCAGATAGTACACATGATGTTACCCATGGCTCCAGATGCATAGGCAGCAGAGGATGGCCTTGTTGGACATCAAAGGGAGGAGAGGCTCCTGGTCCTGGAAAGACTTGATGCAGTAGAATAGGGGAATACCAGGACAGGGAATTGGGAGAGGGTTGATTGGGGAACAGGGGGAGGGGAGGTGGCTTATGGTACTTTTGGGGGGGAGGAAGGGGGAAATCATTTGAAATGCAAATAAAGAATATATCTAATAAGAAATAGGAATGAGCATGAGGTGTGGAAAACTACGAGATGACTTAACACATTGATTATCATAATCTTTGTCAATCTTTTCCTATTGATACCCACAAGACCCACAAACATAGAGAATGCTCAATGTTCATTGAGCTGAATGGAGAAAATCAAAGATTTAGTTTTAGGGGTAAGATTATGAGCTTGGCTTTGGCATCGTTGTTGGAGATTTGCATAAATTAAGTTGTACCTATAAATATATGGACCCTTAGGTCCTGTGAATATGACCGTATTCTGAAATAGGGGTTTTGTGGATGTGCACAGGTTAAAATAAAGTCAGGTAGGATTGATGCACTGTCCCTATTCAGACACAAAAACCTGCATATATATGGGAAGAATTTAGAGACAAAAAGATACATAGAAAGTCATGTGAGATTGCAGGCAGATGTGGAAGTGTGCTCCCTCTATAAGCCATTAATGTTGAGAATTTCTACACTCACTAGAAGCTCTATGAGAGGGCCTTTGAACTGATTTTCCCCTAGAGGTTCCAGAAGGAAGCAGCCTCTTTAACGCATTGTCTTCAGACTTCCAGCCTCTAAAACTGAGAAAATAAACATGCTATTTTAAGCCAGCTGGGCAGAAGTCCTGTAAAATTAAAGAGAGAATGTCTTTCTGATATCAAAAATGAAATATCAATTTGAATATTTGAGTATTTGCTTCAATTTGAAGCAAATACTACAACGTTTCTGACTCACAACCTGCTCTCATTAGATTAAAGGTCCTTTGCCAGGAGCCATTCTCACATAGATCTCAAAACAGCCATTTCTAGCCTGCTTCTTCTAGCCTGCTTTTAGAAAGAAAAGTACTAGCTTAAAGATTAGCCAAGTAAGCTAGATGGTCAGCACATGCAGAGCTCACCCGAGTGGGCTAGAACAATCGAAGCTCACCTGTGTTTGGGTTACCATAGCAACCCCTTTCCACTTCACCTCCCCTGGATCAATTTCTAGTGCCAAGTTCCTATAGTAGATGCCAACCTTCCCTGAGATTCTGAGAGACAAGTCTGAGAAACTGTTCCTGAGAAATGATACTAGCCCCCTGAGATTGTCCCCCCTCCCCCCCCCAATACAATGACTTTCCCCCTTTCACCCCTCCCCTCCCCTGCTTTTTCCTCTTTAAAAAGCCTTGTGTAAATAATAAAGTTTGACAGCTTGATCAGAATACTGTCTTGCTGTCCGTCTCTTGTGTCTCTTGTCTCTCACCTTCTCTTAGGTGGTTCAGGGACCCTGTTGACTGTCCTGAGGGTGGGGACAGTCCTTGATTTTATGCACCTAAGTCACTATCATCTAAGATAAAAATGTTTCCAAATTTATTATCAAGAACAGTCTAGGAGAGAAAGTACATTGTCCACAGGAAGTTCAGGTAGGCCTCATGCCTTCTGATCTCCCTTCCTCAGGTGCCCACCAACCCTATCTCTAACCCCCTCCTTGTTGCTGTATCCTACTGGGGTGAAGAACCCCTGCTCTATCAGAGATCATTCCAACTGCCAGACGTCCACATAGGCCACTTCACTGCCTGGTTTTGTGTGCCAACTTGACACAGGCTGGAGTTATCCCAGAGAAAGGAGATTCAGTTGGGGAAGTGCCTCCATGAGATCCAGCTGTAAGGCATTTTCTCAATTAGTGATCAAGTGGTGAGGGCCCCTTGTGGGTGGTGCCATCCCTGGGCTGGTAGTCTTGGGTTCTATAAGACAGCAAGCTGAGCAAGCCAGGGGAAGCAAGCCAGTAAGGAACATCCCTCCATGGCCTCTGCCTCAGCTCCTGCTTTCTGACCTGCTTGAGTTCCAGTCCTGACTTCCTTTGGTGATGAACAGCCGTATGGAAGTATAAGCTGAATAAACCCTTTCTTCCCCAACTTGCTTCTTGGTCATGATGTTTGTGCAAGAGGAGAAACTCTAAGACAGCCACCATCCCATGGACCTCCAACCCTCCCTCAGGTTTCTCTCTATACCCATACCCCCATCACCATGTCGCAACACCCAACTCAGACAGAGACCCCCTGTTCCACAAGAGACCACACTTGCTACCAGAAGTCTAGCCCCCAATTTGAGTGAAGACTCTCTGCTCAACCACAGGTTACACAAGCCAGAAGACCAGAGAGGAAACAGAAACCAAGGAACAAAACACTCAGGCAACAAATACAAACTCAGAAATCAACACCTACACCTGTAGTCACCCCAAACCCAGATGCCTAGAGGCCAGCATAAGAGCACCATCAACAACAGTCACAGCGATCTGCTGACCACTGGAGCCCAGCTATCCTACTACAGCAAACCCCGGGTATTCCACCACAGCAGACGCACAGGAAAAAGACATTAAAGCCAACTTTATGAAGATGATTGAGCTCCTCAAAGAGGAAGTTAGCAAATCCTTTAAGGAAATTGAGGAAAAGAAGAACAGAACATTGAAAAAATGAATAAATTCCTTAAACAAATCCAGGAAAATACAAACAATGGGAAGAAAAGAATAAATCCCTTAAAGTTAAGAAGAAGAAGAAGAAGAGGAGGAGGAGGAAGAGGAGGAGGAGGCAGAGGAGGAGGAGGAGGAGGAGGAGGAGGAGGAGGAGAAAAGAGAAGAGAAGAGAAAAGAAAAGAAAAAGAAAAGAAAAGAAATAAAACTGTTCAAGACCTGAAAAATGAAAGTAAAAAAAAAAATAAGGAAATCAGAAACTGAGGAGATTCTGGGAATGAAAAATCTAGGTAAGCAAACTGGAACTATAGTTGCAAGGGTCACCAACAGAATACAAGAGATCGAAGAGAGAATCTCAGGTGAGGAAGATACAATAAAAGAAACAGATGCATCAGTCAAAGAAAATGTTAATTCTAAAATGTTCCTGACACAACATCCAGAAAATTTGGAACTCATGAATAGACCAAACCTAAGAATAACAGATATAGAAGAATAATCCCAGTTCTAAGGTCCAGAAACTATTTTTAACAAAGTCATAGAAGAAAAATTTCCTAACCTAAAGAGCATGCCTATAAATGAACAAGAAGTTTACAGAACACCAAATAGATTGGACCAGAAAAAAATAACAGCGTGCTTGCCACATCATAATCAAAACACTAAGTATACAGAACAAAGGAAGACTATTAAAAGCTATAAAGGTAAAAGGTCAAGTAACATGTAGAGACAGACCTATTAGAATTACACCTGACTTCCCAATGGAGACTCTAAAAGCCAGAAGGGTATGGACATATGTCCAGCAATCTGAGAGACCACAGGTGACAATCCATACTGCTATACCCAACAAAACTTTCAGCCACCATAGAAGGAGACAAGATATTCTGTGATAAGGTCATATTTAAACAATATCTACCCACAAATCCAGCCCTATAGAAAGCACAAGAAGAAAAACTTCAACCCAAAGAGGCTAACTATGCTCAGGAAAACACAGAAAACAAATAATCTAATACCAGAAAAAACAAAAGAAGGAAGCACACATGTACCTGTACACATGCGTACACACTTATACACACACACACACACACACACACACACGCACAATACCATTGACAACAAACAATAACAACAACAAAAAACAGGAACTAACCAACCTCCCCCCAAAAAAGTAAAAGCTAAGGCCAAGACAGTTTTAGTACACAATTCTACCAGACTTTCAAAGAAGAGCTAATGCCAATATTAGTCACACAAATTATTCCACAAAATAGCAACAGAAGGAACATTGCCAAATTCATTTTATGAGGCTCTGGTCACCCTGATACTCAAACCACATGTCTTCGGCTTTCAATTACTGTGAAAAGATACCATGACCAACTCTTACAAAGGAGACCATTTCATTGTGGTTGGCCTACAGTTTTAGAAGTTCAGTCCTTTATCGTCATGGTGAGAAGCATGCCAACATGAAGCCAGACACGCTGCCGTGGAAGGAGCTGAGAGTTCTACATCTTGATCCGTAGGCAGTAGAAGGAGACTGTGTGCCACACTAAGTCTACCCTGAGCATAGGAAACCTCAGGGTCGGCCTCCACAGTGACACATGTCCTCCAACAAGGCCATATCTCCTGATAATGCCACTCCCTGTGGGCCAAGCATTCAAATACATGAGTCTGGGGGGTGAGGGAACATTCCCATTCAAAGTCACCCTTGACTCCATAGTAAGTTGGAGGCCAACATAGACAATAGGAAACAAATATACCAAAGTCACACACACACACACACACACACACACACATGTCTAGGAAATTCCAATGTCCCTGTATGGGGGTGCTATGACCCCTAGGTGAAGCCTGATGATGGTGCTGGTGTTGGTGCTGGTGCTGGTGCTGGTGCTGGTGCTGGTGATGGTGATGGTGTTGGTGTTGGTGTTGGTGTTGGTGTTGGTGTTGGTGTTGGTGTTGGTGTTGGTGATGGTGATGGTGATGGTGATGGTGATGGTGATGGTGTTGGTTTTGGTGTTGGTGATGGTGATGGTGATGGTGATGGTGATGGTGTTGGTTTTGGTGTTGGTGATGGTGATGGTGATGGTGATGGTGATGGTGGCTTCCCTACACGTGCTCCTGGCTTATGGAGTGACACAAAGTAGAGGATCCCAGCAAACTAGTGGAACCTTATAATGGACCCAGGACAGGATGGTGACTGCTTTGCCTGTCCTTACAGATGTCCCCACTGAGGCTGGCAGCCTGTTACCTCCCCTTAGCGCCAGTGGCATGGTTGGTTACTCCAAAGCTTGAGTCAATCCCCCATTAGTCCAAAGACTGTATAAAAACATGCTTGGGGCTACTCGATACAGTAGATCTATACTCCAGTGCTGGACTCCAAAGTCTCTTTCCTAGGTTCCTGACTCTGCCTCCTTCACCCCACCCCCTTCCTGGATCCCACTTCCCTTACCTATTGATTGTTGACCATTGAAAAAGAAAGATAAAAAAGAAGAAAATTAAAAACAATTTATTTTTAACTTATTCCTTTTTAATTAAGTAAACTTGTTCTTTGCCCATTGCATACATGTTCACGGCGCCTTCATCCGTACCCCATTTTACCCTCTTTCCTCCCATCCTTTCCCACTCCTCCCCGCACAACTGCATGCTACATCCATGCCTTCATGTTCTGTTTATGATCCACTGATTTTTTTTTAATCCAGTACCATCCATGTGGTCACAGATTTGGAACACCCATTAGAGCTCACTGGTTTGGTATCAGAGGAAGACTTGTCCATCTTCCAAATCCATTACCTACCAGCAGTTCAGCTGAAAGAGTCAGGGCTCTCTGAACCCCTCATCCACCCATGGCTGACAGGCCCAGGCCTGGGCAAGTCCAGAACAGGCAGGCAACCACATAGGCTGTGAGATCATGTTTGCACTGCCGTGTCATGCCCGGAGGACAGCATTTCACAACAGTCTCTCTGTGTCCCAGCTTGTACACTTTTTTCTGTTCTCTCTCTTTCACAACGTTTCCTGACCTTCCCTGGGGTTACATAAATGTCCTGTTTAAGGCTAAGCATTCACCAATCATTTATTCTAACTATCTCCAGCCATGCATTCACCACTGTTCACAGAAAAGAGAAGCTTATTTGAATAAGGGTAAGAGTAGCATTTCTCTATGAGTATAAACAACATTTAAACTGCAGTTAGGGATCATGTTAAGTTAGCTAAACAACAATAATGACCACTCCTCTTGAGGTCTATGATCTTTCCAATAATAGTTATTTTTTTCTTTTTTTTTCTTAGATTTTATTTATTTTAATACTGTCTATGTATTAGTGTTGTGGCTGCATCTCTGTGTATGCACATCGTGCATGGCTCCTACCTGTGGAAGTCAGAAGAAGGCACTGGGTCCCCTCAGACTGGAGTTATTAATGGCTGTCAGTGTCATGTGAGTGCTGAGAATTGAACTGACTGCAAGATCAACAAATGCCCTTAAACACTAAGCCACGTCTCCAGACCATTTATGAATTTTTGGCTGCATGAACAGTACTAGACATTCGTTCTCTCCTATGAAGCAGACCTCAAATCCAACCTGAGAACAGTTCTATTATTTGTTGTACCAACAGGTACAACTTGCATGGCACTTTGGCCTTATAGCCCACAGGGCTCACAGCTGGGTAACACCAATGATGCCTTATCCCTCCTAGCAGCCTACATAGCACATTCTAGCATGAGGAAAGCAATCCATTAGGGAGAAAGTTCCCAACTCAGTTCCAGTTGGCTTTCACTATTGGTCTTACAACCAAGCTGTACAGTGTCTTAAGGAACAAGGTCTTAACATCCGGTCCTTGTGGGCAACCACAACCAGTGGAAATGTCCTGTATTGAGGGGTGGGGGAATCTCCAAGTCCTTCCTGACCAACAACCCATAAGGAGATTTCTTGCACACACTGGGATTCTTATTTGATAAACACCAGCTTCTAGGAGCAGTGCTATCTAACTATAAAAGATAGCTACCTCCCTTCTGACTATGTTTTCTAAACTTAGAATTTTAATCGGCTTACAAAGTAGTAGATTTTCATATGTCTGTTTTATAAGTCCGCCATTTTACTTAACCCTCCCTGCCCAGTCCCTCATCTCCCTGTCCCTCACCCTCGTCCCTGTTTGAACAGCCTCATTACTGATATTTTCCTTCTATATTTTATATTGCCTATTCTCCTGTAAGACCTCTCCCTATGCACCGTTTTTAGTGTTGTGGCTTCTCCAGGTGCCCCAGGTTAAACACATAGAAACTAAAGGTTCCAAGCAAAAATCCACTTGACTGTACAGAAACTGTTAACTCCATAAAGACCTTTTTTTTGGTCCGCTATCGTCCTTAATGCCTAGGCCACTAGAGTCCTATTTAGACAGTCCTTACCTGTTCCTGTACATTGAAATGTACTCGCTGCTGTTTTTTTCTAGTTATTTTCAAAGTTTCATGTTTCATGTTGATACACTTGGAGTTGATTACTGTGCAGGAGGAGATGAAGGAGCTGTATGATTCTTCTATATATGATGCCCATTTTCCTCAAAGCCCTTTGTTGAAGAGATTATCTTTTCTTCAGTATGAAATTTTCACTTCTTTATCAAAAAAGGAGCAATAGTGGTATGTGTTTGTATTTGAGTCCTCTATTCCAGTCCTTTGACCTATATATCTTATGTGTCAGTCTCAAAACATTTCCCTTCCTGATGCAAGGAGCAGAGATATTTTTACTATGTTGGAAACTGGTGTGTAACTGGCCATGGTGGCGACTCAGAAGGCTCCAAGAGACTCCTTTCATTTGCCATCACTTTCTTCAAAGAAATCGGGCTGGAGGGAGGCTCACCAGTCAAGAGTACTGGTTTTCCCTCCAGGGTCCTGAGTTCAATTCCCAGAACCCGCATGGCAGCTCACAGCTGTAGATAACTGTGAACAGATGTGTGTGCAGACACCCATATACATAAATACATCTTTTAAAAAAGGTGACAAAATACCCTTTGGGGACCTCTCCTGGTATATAAAGGTCATTGGCAAATTCCTGTATGATTCTAAAGATCGTCCTCATTTTTCCCAGCCTTATCTGCAAAGTCACTAATTTTTTTTTATTGAAAAGGGAAGTAAAAACACTTTATGATAAAATTAAAGATTTACATGGAAAATATTTCAGATAAACACGTTAAAATTGACGATTTTCATGGAGAATTAAAGAGTAAAGTGGTAGACATGTAAAACATTGCTAAATTAATTGAAATATGGAATAGAAACATTTATGATAGAACTGAAGATTTACGTGGAAAATATGTCTGATAAAATTGTAGAAAAATGTAGAAAAACATGTTACAATTGAAGATTATCATAGAAAATTTTATATAGATATAATAATGGTAGGCATAAAAGTATTCCTAAATTGATTGAAAGTGGAATTATAAACATTTTCTGATAAACTTGAAGATTTACATGGAAAATATTTCTGATAAAATTGATGAAATATATAGAAAAGACATGTTAAAATTAAAGATTATCATGGAAATTGTATAGATAAAATGATAGGCATAAAGAATTCTAAGTTGATTGAAGGTAGAATTATAAACATTTTCAGATAAAATTGAAGATTTACTTGGAAAATATTTCTGGTAAAATTCAAGAAATATATAGATGAACATGTTAAAATTGACTATTTCATTGAAAATTTTACATATAAAATTGTAGATATAAAAACTCTTTCTAAATTAATTGAAGGTAGAGTTAGAAACATTTGTGATAAAATCAAAGATTTACATTAAAAACATTTCTGATAAAATAGAGGAAGTATATAGAAAGACATTAAATTTGAAGATTATCATGAAAAATAATGCAGATAAAAATAGTAGATATAAAAACATTACTAAATTAAAACAGTTTTCTGATAAAATTGAAGATTTACATGAGAAATATTTGTTAGTCTATGTCTTTTTATTGGGGAGATTAGTCCATTGTTGTTAAGAGATATTAAGGAATAGTGATTGTTGTTTCTTGTTATTTTTGATGTTATTGATATGTTTGTATGGGTATCTTCTTTTGGATTTGTTGGAAGATTACTTTCTTGCTTTTTCTAGGATGTAGTTTCCCTACTTGTGTTGGCATTTTCCATCAATTATCCTATGTAGGGCTAGATTTGTGGACAGATATTGTGTAAGTTTGGTTTTATCATGGAATATCTTGGTTTCTCCATCTATGATGATTGAGAGTTTTGCTGGGTATAGTAGCCTGGGCTGGCATTTGTGTTCTCTTAGGGTCTGTATGAGGTCTTCCCAGGATCTTTTAGCTCTTATCGTCTCTAGTGAGAAGTCTGATGTGATTCTGATAGATCTGCCATTATAAGCTACTTGCCCTTTTCCCCTTACTGCTTTTAATATTCTTTCTTTGTTTAGTGAATTTGGTGTTTTGATTATTATGTGCCGGGAGGATTTTTCTGTTCTGGTCCAGTCTGTTTGGAGTTCTGAAGGCTTCTTGTATGTTCATGGGCATCTCTTTCTCTAGGTTAGGGAAGTTTTCTTCTACAATTTTGTTGAAGATATTTACTGGCCCTTTAAAATGTGAATCCTCGCTCTCATCTATACCTATAAGCCTTAGGTTTGGTCTTTTTATTGTGTCCTAGAGTTCCTGGATGTTTTGAGTCACCAGCTTTATGCATTTTGCATTTTCTTTGACTGTTGAGTCAATGTTTTCTATGGTATCTTCAGCATCTGAAGTTCTTTCTTCTATCTCTTGTATTCTGTTGTTGATGCTTGCATCTATGACTCCTGAATTCTTTCGAAGGTTTTCTATCTCCAGAGATAGAAACACACTTTATAATAGTGTGTTTATTTTAAGAATCATTCCAGACTGCCCAGTTGGTAAAGTGCTTGTCATACAAGCATAAGGACCTCAGAAACCATGCAAGAGCATCCAGACATGGGGGCATGCACTTGTGACTCCACACATGGTCACATGCACATGTGACTCCAGCACTGAGACGGCTGACACAAGAAATCCCTGGCACTTGATGGACAGCCCGTAAAAGACTTTGTCTTTAAAAAGACATGGTAGATGATTCCGCTGACTAATGACACCCAATATTGACCCCTGGTCTCTCCAGGTATATACATGTACATACTCACAAACACATGTTCACCCATACATACATGAACATGTACACATTGTATATATATACACATGTAAACAAAAAAATAAAAATTTAAAGAATCCTTTTGGTTTCCCTGCATATTTTTTCTGGGCTCCATTAGCTCCACCTACTCAGACAAATGCTGGCATTTCCCAGACCCCATCCTTGGCCCACACATGCTGAGCACAGCCACATAAGGATTATAAACACTTACCTATAGGAAAACCAGTCTCTAATCTATAGCTGTATTCCCAACACTTCAGGGATGCATGTCTAATAGATTAGATTACTCAACATTTCTACCTGGATGTCCCATGGGAACCCTCATACTCAGCATGTCCAGAAAAACAAATGACATTTATTTCTTACTCACCTTTAAAACATGTCATTTATTTAGTGTATGGATATTCTGTCTGCATGTATGTCTGTGTACCATGTGTGTGCCTGGTTCCTGAAGAGGCAGGGGAGGACGATGAGGACCCTGCTGGAGTTATTTGTGGCTATGGAATGGCATTTGTGTGGTGGGGATAAGACTCGGGTCCTCTGAAGGACAGCCAATGCTCTTAACTGATGAGTCATCTCTCCAGCTGTTAAACAAAGGGCTCTCTCAATAGCACCCGCCTCTACTCGTGAGACAAGTCAAAACCTCAGAGAGCATTGAATCTTTGAACTTCCTTTTCTCAGTCTCTGTTTTAAATATATTTAGAAACCATCTATATTTTTTTTCCTATCCCCAAAATATTTTACTTTTCTTCTAATTTACTGCAATGTCAGAGTTCAGACCTTTTAGAGGCTTCTGATGTTTCTCAACAGCACCAGATCAGTCACTTAAAACTAAAGAAAAATATCAACGGGAAAATTAGAGGATAAAACCAGTATGGATCACACAGGTACCGTGTCTAATTTCTTTGCCTATGCGTTCTCTAAAATAACCACTTAGTGGTTTTCTTAGGATAAAGATTTTGATAGCTTGTAGCTAAATGGTTTTCCCATTTTGAAATAAACATGGCACTTTCTGAATCAAAACAGACAAATGATTCTGAGGTACAGAACGAACCCGGCGCAAGCAAAGGTATTTCTAATACAACTTAGATGCTGACCTTGGACAAACACAAAAACAGCAGGTACAATGTTTCTAGACAGTTCTCAAAGCTCCTAAGCAGTCCGTACCACACGTTAAACCTTCAGTGCTGGCAAGACCCCACCTCCCCACCCCTTCTTGACTCTCTAGCATTAAAATTCAAAATTCTGGGGCTGGAGAGATAGCTCAGCACCTAAGAGCACTGACTGCTCTTCCGAAGATCCTGAGTTCAACCGCATGGTGGCTCTCAACCATCTGTAATGAGATCTGACGCCCTCTTCTGGGGTGTCTGAAGACAGCTACAGTGTATTTACATATAATTAATAAATTAATCTTTGAAAAAAAGAAAGAAAATTCTGAAACACACCAAACAGATGCCACCTAATTCTGCTACTTATATCGGTTTAACGTTTATCATCTTGGTTTTTCCCTCCTGCTCAAATGCACCAAACGCTCGCCCGCTGTACTGGGCATCGATCGCTGCATCCTGCAAAGCTGCAGCCGCGTCCTCTGCCACCCGCTCTCTGAGTCCTTACTTCTTCAGCTCGGTCCTTCTCCTAATGGCTCTAGGCGCAGTGTAACTCTTTTGTTCCCCACTCTTCACACTCATCTCTCAAGGACAAAATCCTGGGAGTGTGCCTCCTCCTGGTGGCCCCTTGGTGATACCCGCTTCTCACCTCAAAGCTCTCTCTAAGAGCCTTTCCCGAGCCCGAACACCCGCGATCGATCCTCGCCCCTGGCTCAAGAAGCACATCCTCTCAGAACACCACTCTCTCTTTTCCTTACAGTGCTTAGCACTGAGTCACTCGTCGCTCGGTCTATGATTTGCTTGTTAGCTAGAATGAGGACAGTTTATGTCAGAAATATATTTTCTCCTTTATTTTGACCTGTAATCCTAATCGAAACTTAAATTTTATGAGACTGGGGGTTTTATATGGATCTTACAGCCAATTCCAATATACTCAAACTGACCACAGATACTTCCCCCACTGGCCTAACCTGTAGATGTTCCAGTATTTTTTTTTTTAATGCCTGAACCCTTTCTCCTCTAAGTTACATCTTATCACAGCCTAAAATAGGACCAGAACAAGAATGGCGGAAGCACAGTGGCAGAGGGGTCTGTGGTCGGAAATGCTGGCGCCACCTCTCCCTCTGACTCACTTATCCCCGTTAAGTGTGTAAACAGCTACAGAAGAATCAGCCGGAAAGCATGTTTAAAATAGATTTTCCAAAGTTCATGTGTAGATAATCTGGTTGAGGGATTTTGGTTCACTTTTTTATGTTTATTTTTATTTTTTTATTTTAAATAAGGTCTCTCTCTGTAGCTCTTTGTGAATCTCATTATATGCACCTGTTTGCCTCTGGAGAGCAATGATATCATCTAAGGAGTGTCTGGCCACTGTGGTATTCCCCAGCCTACCTCACCCCGCTTTACAGGTGAATGCACAGAAATTAAATCTCTATCCTAAACCTATAGTCAAGCAGGGCAAGAAGGTTTCCTGAAAACTGCATCTCATTAAGATAAAAAGAGTCTTTGGACCACCTTGCAGAACCAGAGCTGAGACAATGATCAACCAGACAGCACCTAACCAAGACTGCTTAATTATGCATACCTTTTGCCCTTTGTCTCAGTTTTCTATCTATAGAAATATAAGGCTTATATCTGTAGAAATAAGGTAGGAAACCTTAGATTTCAAAGATATAGAGCTCAACTAATCATACATAGACGGGGCTGGAGGTAAAGAAAAATCGGGGGCTAGGGAGACGGACTAGTCAGCACAGTGCTTTGCATGCAAGCATGATGAAACGCAGTGCTGGTTGACATGGAGACAGGTGGCCCTCAGGGTTGCTGACTGGCCAGGACAGTCAAAATGACGAGGTTCCACCTCAGTGAGAAACCCTAGAGCTAGAGAGGTGGCTCGGTGATGAAGCGTGTTTGCAGAGATTCCTAATTGGTCTAAGTTCTGATATAAATCAAGGTGAGCATTCATCCCTAAATGTGACATTTTTTTCTCAACAACCCCTTGATGACAACATATAAGAAATGAAAAAAAAAAAAAACTTGGTCCAATAAGGTGTTAAATCTGAGAAAAATCCAAGTATACAACACCCAAGACATCTGTCCCCCGATCCAGCCCTACACAAGACCCTGAGAGCTGGGTGTTAGCTCGCTTCGTACTTTAGGATAAAGGAAGCCCACAGCTGCCTCGGAGAAGGAATTCTGTTTTGGTTCTTAGGGAGGAGAGCAGAGGTAAAGGGTGGTGACAGCGAAAGACAAAGTCACAAAAGGTTATAGGAGGCCTGGGTGTTGAGAAAAATGAGCGTTCTCGGGATTCATCTGTAATGCCAACATGACCTCTGACACCTTGATTCCTATGCTTTAACGTCTCTCTTAAACTTTTGATACATTGAATTTTTTGGTAAATTAGCACTTTAATATCTTTGATATGTTTTCAATGGAATCAGAACAGAAACAGACTTCCCAGTGCGGCCTTTAGCTCTGATGCCGAGAGCCTCTCTGGTTTATCATGCCATAATGGGGGGGGGGAGGGGATGAAATATTCCCCATTTTTTCAAATACTTATAAATAAACTAAATTGCAATAACTGAGAAGCACAAACCACCTAGAGCACTCGTCCAGGGAAGGTTTCTCTTGCTCTGATAAAATACCACGGCTAAAATCAGCTTGTGGAGAGAAGGGTTTGTTTGGCTTCCCTATCCTGTCCTTTGAGGGAAGCCAAGGCAGGAACCAAAGCAGAAGCCGTAAAGATGTGCTGCTTATGGCCTCACCGCTGCCGGATCTTTTGGTTTGCTTTCTTATACACCCCAAGGCCACCTGCCTAGGGATGTCACTGTCCCCAGTGGACTTGGATTTCTGATATCAATTGTTAATCAAGAAACAACCCTACAGACGTGCCTACCGGCCAATCTTATCGAGGCATTTTCTTTTCACATCCTTATTTATTTTTTATTTCACTTGCATAGGAATTTTGCCTGGATGTTTATGTGTATGAGGGTGTCAGATCCCCAAGAACTGGAGTGGCAGACACTTGTGATCTGTCATGTAGGGGCTGGGAATTGAACCTGGGTCTTCTGGAAGAGTAGTCAGTATTCCTAACCACTGAGCATCTCTCCAGCCCAAGGAATTTTATTAAGATTTCTTCTTACCTGACATGTCTAGGTTTTGTCTAGTTGACATAAACCGACCAGTATACCCAGTTGGTGGAGAGAGGATCCTTAATACTCCTTCCTTACTTGAATTTCTGTTTCTTTCTTTCTTTCTTTCTTTCTCTCTCTCTCTCTCTCTCTCTCTCTCTCTCTCTCTCTCTCTCTCTCCTGAAAATGGAAACTTTCCATGCTATTTGGTCAAGTATTGATGTGCTGGTCATGGAGGTGGCACCTTTACATCGTGGCCCAAGGTTGGTTCCTCCCACGAGTCTTAAGTTTATCCCTCATGCTTACAGGAACACGAGGGACTTAAGACACCGGACGATCAGCCCTGACATGTGCCCTCCTATCTGAGCCAATGGTTTCTCATCGGGTACATGATCTTGGTCTTCCCTGAGAAGTTACTACTTATCTGAGGGATATCCCCACCACAGCTCCACCTTCTTGACCAATTTCTACATCTTCATGGTCTATCATAATCTCTTCATTAAAGGAGAAAAGGTTTCAATAGTCAGGAGAGAAAAGAGAGAGAAAATATGGAACTAAATATTGATTGAGAGGCTGGAGAAACAGGTTGAACGTTAACAAATCATGCTCCACACAAACGCTCTGAACAGTGAATAAGACATCCGATAGCCAGTTCTGAATAAACCGACAGACGCAAAGGAAGCCACGGGAGACCTCGGTGTACTAGAGAGAGCAAATCTATTGAGGCAAGCAATGTGGTTTGTTGGGCCCGGAGGCCCCATGCTGGCACTGATCTGGGTAATTCCTCTGGTAAAACTCCTCGGGCCAGCCTGCCCAGGCTGCCCAGGCTGCCCAGGCTGCCCAGGCTTCCAGCAACCAGGATTTCCTCATAAGCGCACCAGGAACGGGAGACACGAGGCAACCGTAACACCACCGAGGCAGGTAGCTTTGTGAGGGCCTCTGTCAGCCCCCTCAGCAACATTGTCCCTTATTAGTCACTTGTCCTGGAGGACTTGACTCGTACTGGAGCATAACGCCCAACTGCTGTCACTATGGGCAACCCATCTGCAGAAAGAGCTGTGAGCACCACAATGTTGGATGATTTTCTCTTTGGCTGAGAACAGTTTTCCCAATCACAGACAACAACACCAAGGTCCCCGAAAATGTCACCACTTGACATACGACCCTTCCGTTGACTCCAAAGCAATCCCTTCAGACATTATTGTAGTAGAATAAAAGAATAAATAATTTGTCTAATGGATAAGCATCTTCACAGATTGAAAGGCTGCTTTGAAGAAAAATATCTTTTTAAGTAGTAACAAGCTACGCGTGCTTTTTCGCCTGTTTTTATCACAGGCACATTCCAACTTTATTTGACAAATGTATTTCTGACTCATTTGAGCATCTGTACATTGCTTTAATATTTGGCTTGGGGAGCATTTTTTGTTGCTTGTTGTTGTAAAAAATAACTGTCACGTTTTGGTTTGGGGATAATTTTTTTTCTAAGATTCTGAGAGATGTACATTGATTTGAAGGAATTTCCTCTAACGTCTCCTGGCGGTTGGGCCTTGCAGTTATGACATCATTCATAAACTTGTTATCTGTCCCTCCTCCAAAAAGCCACATTAGCACATGAAGCTATTCACCTGTCTTAGCTTGATGCTTGAACAACCTCACTATCTCCTTCTCTGTGCTTTTAGAAGATAGGTAGAACCAATGGAAACATTAAATAGGGTTTTCCACTCCTGGTTTCCCAAATGGCAGACTCTGAATTAGAATGTAAACGTGGTGTTGGGTTTAAAGAAACAGACCCATTAATCACAACTCTGGATTTCCTGGCTCTGTTCCTTTAAGAAAATAACTGATCACCGGTATCCTTGTCTGTCTGCAGATTCTTTCCTACTGTGGAGAGAGCGTCAACGGCATGCACCGTGTAATTACCGTCTCCCTTGATGAGTTTGCTAGACGTGTGCGTTCAGGAAAATGCAGAGTGTCCTCCCAAGAGAAGGTGAATGATTTGCTTACAAGAAAGAAGAAAGCGCTCAGCCAAGGAAGGGCGTGGCCAGCCTCCTCCTCCTTTGCCTCTGCACCCTAAGTCTCCTGCCAAGTAACCACCACTGGGCTGCCCTGTGCTTTTCCACACTCAAGATTGAGAGGAAATGATGTTCTTTGTTCAGACAAAACAGGGAGAAAATAAAACAATAAAAGTAAACATTTAAAGGATCAGCAGACATGGCCTAATTCACTGTGGCCTAACCGCACTTCCAACAAAGAAGCACAAACCCACCTTACCTCTGCTTGTGTGAACGAGGCCCGGCAGGAATTTCTAACTGAAAGCCCATCCCCGAGTAGACAGAATTAACCTTATTCCACAATGCAGAGAAAGTCAGCACGGGCTGCGACGTGACCTCACTCTGAAAACGGCGGACACGCGCGAATCCATCCCTCATGCCCCTCTGCACCCTCCGTCCCCTGATCTCGGAGTTCTCACGACATTTTTAGAAGAAATGCCAGTTCTGGAAGAAAACTAAAATTGTATATCTGCATTTGAAAACCGCTTTCATTTCAGTAGAAGCCTGTGTGTTGGTGAGCGAGGTGAAATCAGTTCAACCGTCCCAAGAAAGAAAAGAAACAAGATCGAGATTATAGGTGTAGACAAGTCCCCATGGCGTGGGTCCTGCACATGGTGTTACAGCCCCATTTCCGCTACAGGAGCTGACCCAGGTCCCTGCCACCTGGAACTCTGGAAATGTTAAAGTTCTTTACTAGTTCAGGGGCAAATGACTTCAAGAAACCAGAGGCTAGATTTGAACACGGCATGGCCAGCCTTTAAAAAAAAATAAAAACAAAAACAAACAAACAAATAAACAAAACAAAAAAAACCCATTATGATTGTCCTTTATTCTCTGGTTCCCAAATATTAACCCCTGAGAGGGCACTAGCCAAGACCCAAGCTAGAAACACTGGGCTACTAGCTGTGTCACAGGCTGCAGGGAATCTAATGTAGTTCAGTCTGGAGTCTGGACTGGCAAAATGGTACTTTTCCAAGATCTCCTCGACGTCTTGTGTAGCCAGACTTCAAACCATGGCAGGACATACTCGTCTAAGCCTTGTTTCCTTTCATCAAGTAACTAGTTGATTCTGAGAAAAATAAAAATCTTAGCTGATTTCTCAAATCAACATATAACACCTCTGTGACTCTATCGCACTTGGAAACTTCATCTTTGAACCATGAAATACAGTTTCAAAATATTCAAAATTCCAGTGTTTTTTAGAAAGTGGAGACGTATTCTTAGGGCTAAGTTATCACGCACGTTGTTTTGCTGTAAAGCACTGCCTTTCCAAAGGTTCCTGGTTTTCTTTACTTACCAGTGGTTCGGGATCCCGGGCCTGGGGCTCAGGATAGACCCTTCCACAAACACTTTTAGGTTGACTGCACCTTCAGAGCCTTAGTCTAGATGTGGTTCCTGCACACATTTCAACCAAATGCCCATTTCCCCCGGCAGCGTTGGCTCCTCGCTGAGGACTTTGGCGGACACTTCTGGAGACGGCAGTGGTGCCTTCTGCTCCACCCAGTTCTCCGGATAAATGAGGTTCTCTGGATAAATGAGGTTCCCCACATTCCACATCCGCATGCGGCCCTCAAAAATTAATTTCTCTTCATTCACTTCTTCGCTGAAGCGAAGTACAGCTGGACAAGAAGGACGGCTCAGCCAACAACAGCCAGAGGGCCAAGGCGAGCCTCGTATCTATAGGGTTTTTTTCCCCCTTGCAGTTTTTGTGATTTTATTTAAACACAGAACATGCACGCAAGCCTTCTATTCATTCTCTTCTTCGCTGCGTAGCCTGGCGTTGGGATTGGTGACTCTGATGGCCAGCGGCGCTGCTCTTTCTACCATGGCTTCTTTGTGAGCAATTTTCAGCACGGTTAAGGTTTGTTCCATATCAGCAGCACCTCCAGCTCCTTGATATTGTGGACCAGAAACTCCCGGAAGCCCCTGGGCAGCGCGTGCTTGGTTTTCTTGTTGCTCCGGTAACCAATGTTGGCATCAGGAATTGGGTCCTTGAATCGTCTCGGCACCCTGTTGTCCATGCCTCTGGGTTCCTGCCAGTTTCGCTTAATTTTCACACATCGGTCTAACTGGTGGTGCTGGGTGAACTTCTTGGTCCTCTTTCTGATGATCTTGGGCATCACGAGGGCAGCCGTGATGCCGCAAAACAGATGGCAGCCACCTCGTGGGCAGCGCCGAGGGAGAAGGAAGCGTATCTATAGTTTTATTAAATACAGTTTTAATGGAACGCAAGCGCGCCAGGACCCACTCTCTGGTACACACTGGCGAAGATGAGTAAACCAGAGGCAGGTGGAGACCATCTGTCCCGCAAAGCCAGAAGTTAAGTCCTACCTGGCTTGCTATGGTTCACATGTGGTATGTCCACAGGGTTCACAGGTTGGGAGCCTGGTGCCTCGGTGTAGCAGCGTTGACAGGTGATGAGCCCTTAGGTAGTGCAGCCGAGTGAGCAGGCATCCAGTCACAGGGCACTTCCCACAGAGACAGTAGAGGCTATTCTTACAGAAAGAACTCTTGAGTTCGCTCGAAAACAAGGTACTTTAAGGTAAGCCTAACTCTAAAACACTGCCTACCTTCCTGTCTGGTGAAATAATTCCATTTCCATGTTCCGTGTTAACACCCTTACCAGAGACCTAGCAATGGGGTTTCCAAGTTGTGAATCTATTTTTCTTCTAAAGAAGCCTGAGTCAGATGTTTTGTTAGAACACACATGGACTGGCTGGTTTCCTGTGTCAACGTGACACAGCTGGAGTTATCACAGAGAAAGGAGCCTCCCTTGGGGAAATGCCTCCATGAGATCCAGCTGTGGGGCATTTTCTCAATTAGTGATCAAGGGCCCCTTGTGGGTGGTGCCATCCCTGGGCAGGTAGTCTTAGGTTCTATAAGAAAGCAAGCTGAGCAAGCCAGGAGAAGCAAGCCAGTAAGAAACATCCCTCCATGACCTCTGCATCAGCTCCTGCTTCCTGACCTGCTTGAGTTCCAGTCCTGACTTCCTTTAGTGATGAACAGCAATGTGGAAGTGTAAGCTGAATAAACCCTTTCCTCCCCAACTTGCTTCTTGGCCATGATGTTTTGTTCAGGAATAGAAACCCTAAGACAACACATGATTCAAGAACTCATAACTTTTTTTAATTTGATATATTCTTATTTACATTTCAAATGATTTCCCCTTTCCTGGATCCCCACTCCCTGAAAGTCCCATAAGCCTTCTTCCCTCCCCCTGTTCCCCCATCCACCCCTTTCCACTTCCCTGTCCTGGTATTCCCCTACACTGATACACTGAGGCTTTCCAGGACCAGGGGCCACTCCTTCCTTCTTCTTGGGCATCATTTGATATGTGGATTGTGTCTTGGGTATTCCAAACTTCTAGGCTAATATCCGCTTATCAGTGAGTGTATACCATGAGTGTTCTTTTGAGATTTGATTACCTCACTTAGGATGATATTCTCCAGTTCCATTCATTTGTCTAAGAATTTCATGAATTCATTGTTTTTAATAGCTGAGTAGAATTCCATTGTGTAAATATACCATATTTTCTGTATCCATTCCTCCGTTGAAGGACATCTGGGTTCTTTCCAGCTTCTGGCTATTATAAATAGGGCTGTTATGAACATAGTGGAGCATAGATCCTTATTACATGTTGGGGAATCCTCTGGATATATGCCCAGGAGTGGTATAGCAGGGTCCTCCGGAAGTATCATTCCCAGTTTTCTGAGGAATTGCCAGGCTGATTTCCACAGTGGTAGTACCAGCTTGCAACCCCACCAGCAGTGGAGGAGTGTTCCTCTTTCTCCATATTCTCGCCAGCACCTGTTTTTGATCTTAGCCATTCTGGCTGGTGTGAGGTGAAATCTCTGGGTTGTTTTGATTTGCATTTCCCTGATGACTAATGATGTTGAGCATTTCTTTAGCTGCTTCTCCGCCATTCAATATTCCTGATGTGAAAATTCTTTGTTTAGCTCTGTACCCCATTTTTAAGGGGGATATTTGTCTCTCTGGAGTCTACCTTCTTGAGTTCTTTGAATATCTTGGATATAAGCCCTCTGTTGGATGTAGGGTTGGTAAAGATCTTTTTCCAATTTGTTGGTTGCTGTTTTGTCCTTTTGACAATGTCCTTTGCCTTACAGAAACTTTAATTTTATGAGGTCCCATTTGTCAATTCTTGAACTTAGAGCATAAGCTATTGGTGTTCTGTTGAGGAAATTTTCCCCTGTGCCCATGTCCTCAAGGGTCTTCCCCAGTTTCTTTTCTATTAGTTTCAATGTGTCTGGTTTATGTAGAGGTTCTTGATACACTTGGACTTGAGCTTAGTACAAGAAGATAAGAATGGATCGATTTGCATTCTTCTGCATGCTAACCTCCAGTTGAACTAGCACCATTTGTTGAAAAGGCTCTCTTTCTTCCAGTGGATGGTTGTAGCTTCCTTGTCAAAAATCAAGTGACCATAGGTGTGTGGGTTCATTTCTGGGTCTTCAATTCTATTCCATTGATCTACTTGCCTGTCACTGTACCAATACCATGCAGTTTTTAACACTATTATTGCTCTGTAGTACTGCTTGAGGTCAGAGATACTGATTCCCCCAGAAGTTATTTTACTGTTGAGAATAGTTTTAGCTATCCTGGGTTTTTTGTTATTCCAGATGAATTTGAGAATTGCTCTTTCTAAGTCTATGAAGAGTTGAGTTGGGATTTTGATGGGGATTGCATTGAATCTGTAGATTGCTTTTGGCAAGATGGCCATTTTTACTGTATTAATCCTGCCAATCCAAGAACATGGAAGATTTTTCCATCTTCTGAGGTCTTTGATTTCTTTCTTCAAAGACTTGAAGTTCCTGTCATACAGATCTTTTACTTCTTTGGTTAGAGTCACACCAAGATACTTTATAATGTTTGTGGCTATTGTGAAGGGTGTCATTTTCCTAATTTCTTTCTCAGCTTGTTTATCCTTTGAGTTTAGGAAGGCTACTGATTTGCTTGAGTTAATTTTATATCCAGCCACTTTGTTGAAGTTGTTTATCAGCTGTAGGAGTTCTCTGGTGGAGTTTTTTGGGTTGCTTAAGTATACTATCATATCATCTGCAAATAGTGATAGTTTGACTTCTTCCTTTCCAATTTGTATCCCTTTTGTTGTCTAATTGCCCTGGCTAGAACTTCAAGTACTATATCGAATAAAGATGGAGAGAGAACAGCCTTGTCTAGTCCATGATTTTAGTGGGATTGCTTCAAGTTTCTCTCCATTCAGTTTGATGTTGGCTTTGCTGTATATTGCTTTTATTATGTTTTGGTATGGGCCTTGAATTCCTGTTCTTTCCAAGACCTTTAACATGAAAGCATGCTGAATTTTATCATGCTTTTTCATCATCTCATGAAAAGACCATGTGGTTTTTTTCTTTGAGTTTGTTTATGTAGTGGATTACATTGATGGATTTCGGTATCTTGAACCATCCCTGCATCCCTGGGATGAAGCCTACTTTATCATGGTGAGTGATCGTTTTGATGTGTTCTTGGATTCGGTTGGCAAGAATTTTATTGAGTATTTTTGCATCGATATTCATAAGGGAAATTGGTCTGAAGTTTTTTTTTTTGTTGGATCTTTGTGTGGTTTTGATATCAGCGAAATTGTGGCTTCATAGTTGGGTAGTGTCCCTTCTGTTTCTATTTTGTGGAATAGTTTGAAGAGTATTGGTGTTAGGTCTTCTTTGAAAGTCTGATAGAATTCTGCACTAAAGCCATCTGGTCCTGTGCTTTTCTTGGTTGGGAGACTGTCAGTGACCACTTCTATTTCTTTAGGGGTTATGGGACCGTTTAGATGGTCTATCTCATCCTGATTAAATTTCGGTAGTTGGTATCTGTCTAGCAAATTGTCCATTTCCTCCAGATTCTCCAGTTGTGTTGAGTATAGGCTTTTGTAGTAGGGTATGGTAATTTTTTTTATTTCCTCAGTTTCTGTTGTTATTTCACCCTTTTCATTTCAGATTTTGTTAATTTGGATACTGTCTCTGTGCCCTCTGGTTAGTCTGGCTAAGGGTTTATCTATCTTGTTGACTTTCTCAAAGAACCAGCTCCTGCTTTTGTTGATTCTTTGTATAGTTCTTTTTGTTTCAACTTGGTTGATTTCAGCCCTGAGTTTGATGATTTCCTGCCTTCTACTCCTTTTGGGGTGTATTAGCTTCTTTCTGTTCTAGAGCTTTCAGGTGTGTGTTAAACTGCTAGTGTGTGCTCACTTCAGCTTCTTTCTGGAGGCACTCAGGGCTATGAGGTTTCTTCTTAGCACTGCTTTCATTGTGTCCCACAAATTTGGGTTTGTGCCTTCATTTTCATTAAATTCTAAAAAGTCTTTGATTTCTTTATTTCTTCCTTGACCAAGGTATCATTGAGTAGAGTATTGTTCAGTTTTCATGTGTATGTGGGCTTTCTGTTGTTTTTGTTGCTATTGAAGACCACCCTCATTCCATAGTGATCTGATAGGAGGCATGGAATCTGTTGAGGTCTGTTTTGTGACCAATTATATGGTCAATTTTGGAGAAGGCACCATGAGGTGCTGAGAAGAAGGTATAAGGAATTCATAACTCTTTACAAAAAAAGGGGGGGTTGCCTTTGGATGGAAGAAATTCTAGTGAGAAATGCATATGACTTTATTGTTTTGCTGCTAAGAAGTATCACACATACTTCTATGGTCAGCCCACACGTGATGGGCTGTATCATACTCTATTTTGATTTTATTTATTTTATTTTATTTTGCAGTTCACTTCCCTTTATTTATTTTGATCTTCTGTTTTGGTAATAATATACAAATTCTTTGATGTTCCACTGATGATTAAAGCAGCAGAATGAAGGCCTGAAAATGATCTATCAGAAAAAGCAACAGTGCAGAATGATCATAGTCACATGCTATCTGGGAAGGAAAAATGTGTGCCAGGTCCCACCGCTGCATGAAGAGCTACAGACAATCATGGCTGCTGAGGAAAGCAGAAGCCCCTTGGTTATCCAATGCCAAGTGGACAAATGGACACACAGATACAAGTCAGACTAACAGGGCCAATAGGGCATGTGTGTCTGTGAGTGTGTGTGTGTGTGTGTGTGTGTGTCTATATGTCTGTGTCTGTGTGTGTGAGTATGTGTGTATGAGTGTGTGTATCTGTGTGTTTTTTCTGTGTGTGTGTATGTGAGTGTGTGTGTCTGTGTCTGTGTGTCTATATGTCTGTCTGTATGTGTATGTGAGTGTGTGTGTCTGTATGTGTGTGTCTGCATCTCTGTGTGTGTACCTGTGTCTGTGCCTGTGTGAGTGTATGTCTATGTGTGCATCTATGTTTGTGTGTGTGTCTGTATGAGTGTGTGTGTAAGAGAGAGAGAGTGCATGTGTCTGTATGTGTTTCTGTGTCTGTGTGAGTGTGTGTATCTGCATCTCTGTGTGTGTGCCTGTATCTGCATCTGTGTTTGTGTGTGTGTCTGTATGAGTGTGTGTGTAAGAGAGAGAGTGCATGTGTTTGTATGTGTGTCTGTGTCTGTGTGAGTGTGTGTGTCTGCATCTCTGTGTGTGTGCCTGTATCTGCATCTGTGTGTGTGTGTCTGTATGAGTGTGTGTGTAAGAGAGAGTGCATGTGTCTCTATGTGTGTCTGTCTGTATGAGTGTGTGTGTCTGCATCTCTGTGTGTGTGCCTGTGTCTGCGCCTGTGTGAGTGAGTGTGTGTCTGGGTCTGTGTGTGTGAATATGTTTGTGTGAGTGTATGTGTGTGTGTGCACGTGCATGTCTGTGTGTATAAGTCTGTATGAATGTGTTTGTTTATGTGAGTATATGTATTTGAATGTGTTCATGTATGTGTCTATGTGTGTGTGTATGAGTGTGTGAGTGAGTGAGCATATGTTTGTGAAATAATTGTAATTATACAAGGAGAGGTCATGACCCCTAGAGAAAATGAGAGAAAAGAAGCTGGTGGGGTAGATACTATACAAATAAATGTGCCCCTGTATGAAACACTCGAGAATAAAATTTAGAGGCCATTAACATATAACGAATCACCTACCCACCTGTGTGAGGGATATGTCAATTTGGTATAATTTTCTGTATAATTCTTAATTCTTAAACATCTTCCTATCTGCTAAGATGAACCTGAGTTTCATCCGCCCACGATTTGCATTGCTGATAACAAAAGGAAACCCCTTGTTTGCTTAATGTTCGCCAAGACAACTTGCCCACTGGTGACAATGAATAAAATACAGCTAGACATAAAACATGTATGCATGTACATAAATGATATTCATTTACATATTATGATATACATGCAATGATATTAATCCAGGAATTCAGTTTTAGTAAAAACACAAGTGGTGTTTTCGATGTAAATGAGAATTTGCATGGCCTGCTTACTAGTGAGCAAAATCTCATTATTCTTTTCAAGTACCATAAACATGACTAAAGGAACTCTTTCAGATTTGATGTTCAGTGACCGCAGAAGAGCAAGCCGGCTCGCTCTGTCCATTGATGGCTTTGACTGTCGATTCACTCATCTTGAAAGTACTAACGCGCCCTCCTGTGGTGGACTGCGGTAACTGTCTTTTCCATAACTAGTTTTTGTAGGGAGCTATTTTATGCAAGTTGTTTTCACGAGATACCAATAATCTTGTCTGTGCTGAACTCGTATGGAATAAAGTGCATTGGAAGTCGCCCTGGGAAATTATGAAATTTGAAAACCAACTTTACACACATCCTGGATTTCTAAGAACAGCGCAAATCTAACAGTCCTTTCTCAGTCTCCAGAACCACTTTTTAAAACTTATAAAGTATAAATTTATCACTTCCTTGTGTATTGGAAGTTATTTTAGAAGCATGTACCAGATTTCCAATATGAGGATGTGGAGTCACATATAAGCATAAATGATTTTGTCCTGGGCACCGGAAAATTCTCCCGGGTACAAAGGGGCTTTGTCAGAGTAAAGCCTGCCCCGGTTCCTGGTGGCCTCTTCTCCGGGGCTCTGTGAGCGCGTGTTTTGGCCGCGGACCTCGTGAATACACTCGACATTGGATGTTACATAGCAAAGGGTCAGTTTGTTCCTAAAGTACGTCTTGGCCCTTTTCCCATAGCATTTACCCAGGCTCCCGAGCCCAGGCGCCTTGGTTTGTTTGTCTTGGGGTTTTTTGTTTGTTTGTTTGTTTGTTTGTTTGTTTTTAGTTATTTTACATACACAAGTGCCACTACTTAGTCGTGGTGTGGCTTAGAAAGGGGTTTGCTTAGGAAACTGCACTGAAGGCAGTTTCCAGTTTTCCCTACAGAAGCCGGGGCGCTTCCCTCCTGGGCGGTCAGGGCTGGTCCCTCCTCTTCAGGCTGCCCCACCCCTTCCCCGTCCCCAGGATAGTTTCCAGGGATCGGATCCATCACAAGGAAGGAAGGTATGCCGACAAAGGGAAGCCGAGAAGAATCAGGACGGCCTACACAGGCTTTCCTCCCACACCTAGGGAGCCTCTATCGGGTCATTTTGTCCAGACACATTTCTAAGCAGGTCTTCCCGCTTGAGCAATCTCAAGCAAAAACATTTCTATAAGAGAGGAGGAGTGGGTGGGGGAGGACTAGGAGGAGTGGATGGGGAGGACTAGGAGTGGATGGAGAGGACTAGGAGAAGTGGATGGGGAGGACTAGGAGGAGTGGATGGGGAGGACTAGGAGTGGATGGAGGAGGCCTAGGAGGAATGGATGGGAAGGACTAGGAGTGGATGGAGGAGGACTAGGAGGAATGGATGGGGAGGATTAGGAGGAGTAGATGGGGAGGACTAGGAGGAGTAGATGGGGAGGACTAGGAGGAGTGGATGGGGAAGACTAGGAGGAGTAGATGGGAAAGGACTAGGAGTGAATGGGGAGGACTAGGAGGAGTGGTTGGGGAGGACTACGAGGAGTGGATGAGGGTGTCTAGGAGGAGTAGATGAGGGCGACTAGGAGGAGTGGATGGGGTGGACTAGGAGGAGTGGATGGGGAGGACTAGGAGGAGTGGATGGGGAGGACTAGGAGGAGTGGATGGGGGAGTGCATGTCAAGTGTCTTCCTTTATCATGTTCTTTGTTGTTGTTGTTGTTGTTGTTGTTGTTGTTGTTTGGCACACGGTCCCTTATTGAACCCAGAACCCACTGGCTCAGCTAGACTGCTGGCCAGCACGCTCCAAGGCTCCAGCCTGCAGTACTAGAGTTGCAGATGTGGCCCGCTAAGCCTGGCTTGGTTCTCGGCTCCTAGGATCTGAGCTCCAGACCTCAGCCTTACACAGCACACACATGACTCTCCTCCTGGATCCATATCTGGATTTTTATGAGATATTGGGGATCTGAAGTTAAGTCCCCTTAATACATACTGCTATTGGGTGTCCTTCACAAACTGGCCACCTTATTTTTTGACATGGGATCCCTCAGTGGGACCTAGGACTCACTTATTAGGCTACAGAGAATGGCCACAGAGCCCCAAAGATTGTTCTGTTTGCCTCTTCCCAGCACAAATATGTGCTACCACCCCTGTCTACTTTTCTTGTATGTGTATTGTTTATGGATGTGTGTGTGTGTGTGTGTGTGTGTGTGTGTGTGGATGGGGAGGAACTATCTTGCCCATAGCAGTTTGCTGACTGAGCAATCTTTCCAGCCCCCAGGAAAGCTTTTTAAACTATTTATTTTTTAAAAGAATTTAAACTTATTCTTCTCTTATATATTATATTACAATCCGACCACAGTTCCCCTTCCTCCTTTGCTCCCAGTCTCCACCCTCCCCTATCCACTCCTCCTAGTCCTCCCCCATCCACTCCTCCTAGTCCTCTTCCCATCCACTCCTCTTAGTCCTCCCCATCCAATCCTCCTAGTCCTCCCCATCCAATCCTCCTAGTCCTCCCCATCCACTCCTAGTCCTCCCACATCCACTCCTCCTAGTCCTCTTCCCATCCACTCCTCCAAGTCCTCCCCATCCACTCCTCCTAGTCCTCCCCCATCCAGTCCTCCTAGCCCTCCCCACCCACTCCTCTTCTTATAGGAAAGCTGTTTATGCTTGAGATTGTTCAAGCGTGAAGAACTGCTTAGAAATGTGACTGGACAAAATGACCCAATAGATGACTTGTAGGTGTGGGAGGAAACCCTGTGTAGCCTATCCACGCCTCCACACCTGCGTGCATGGGTGAACACATCTACATATGGACCTTTGGCCTCCACACATGCATGCATGAGTGAACACACCTGCATAGATACATACATAAACATACACACACACATCCATACACACACACACATACACACACACACACACACACACACACACATCCATAAACAATACACATACAAGAAAAGTAGACAGGGGTGGTAGCACATATTTGTGCTGGGAAGAGGCAAACAGAACGATCTCTGGGGCTCTATGGCCATTCTCTGTAGCCTCATAAGTGAGTCCTAGGTCCCACTGAGGGATCCCATGTCAAAAAATAAGGTGGCCAGTTTGTGAAGGACACCCAATATCTCCACACGAATGGGCCCATTCACACACACTAAGCACAAAGTCTTCTTGAGTCTTTAGAATCTCGTTCCTGCAGTCTTCGATAGCATGTGCAACTGTTCGAATATATGTATTATGGACCTTGATAGCCCATCGCTGGCCGTAGGATTGTGACAGATAATGACGTCCTTGTGGCTTCCTGCGCTTATGCCATCCTAAGTGGGATTTCTTTTACAACTCACTTTAAAGTCTCTCAGATTTAACCCCTCATCTATAAAAGGAGATATTAATAACCACCTGTAACTGTCATGAGGATCAAGTACAATTACAAAGTTAAGTATCTAGCATGACACATAGAACGGGCAAAAGGGAAAGATTTAATAGGTTAAAATCAGAATTACTTCTGGATCTTGTAGCTATGTTCTAGCATGTTATCCGTCCTATAATCCTCCGACCTTTTACACTTTTCTGGTCTACATTTGTCGTCTTTACTGATTTATTGTGCTTGGTTTGCTTGCTGTATGGCGATGGAAATGAGAGATTTTACAGTGCAGATTCTTGTTTTGAAATCTTTATTTCTTTAAGATTTATTTTTAACTATTGGAATGTTAAACATGTAGGGATCCGGTGTAGGGAAGAATGGAAAGAGAAAGAGCGTGGGGCGAGATAAACAGAATGGGAGGGCATTTGGGGCATGAGGGGGGCTACAGCTAGAAACCTAGTGCAGTAGAGACTCCCAGGATTCTACAAGAGTGACCCTATCCAGGACCCCTAGACATGGAGGCGGCAGAGATTGAACCGGCCATCCTCTGTACCCAGGCAAGACTTCCAGTGGTGGGATTGGGACACAAGCCAAGTCACAAAACCATCAACGTACAGCCTGTCCTGACTGCGAAATGTGCTGGTGCTCAGAGCTTATGGGAGTGACCAACCATGACTGCTCTAACTTGAGTCACATACCGCTAGAGGCAGCCATACCCTACATTGCCTGGATATCCAGGAACCTGAAGCTGGATGGCTCTGAGACCTAGGGTAAAACCAAATAAAACTGGGGGAAAATGGTGCTGGTTCAAGTGGTGGTCAACATGTAGAAGAATGCAAATTGTTCCATTCTTATATCCCTGAACAAAACTCAAGTCCAAGTGGATCAAGGACCTCCACATGAAACCAGATACATTGAATCTAATAGAAGAGAAAGTTGAGGGGGGGTCTCAAACACCTGGACACAGGGAAAAAGTTCCTGAATAGAACACCAATAGCTTATGCTCTAAGATCAAGAATTAACAAATGGGACCTCATAAAATTGCAAAGCTTCTATAAGGCAAAGGACACTGTCAATAGGACAAAATGGCAACCAAGAGAATGGGAAAAGATATTTACCAATCCTATATCCAATGCAGGGCTAATATCTAATATATACAAAGAACTCAACAAGTCAGACTCCAGAGAACCAAATAACCCTATTAAAAAATGGGGAACAGAGCTAAACAGAGAATTCTCCACTGAGGAAACGTGAAGGTCTGAGAAACACCTAAAGATATGTTCAACATCCTTAGTCATTAGAGAAATGTAAATCAAAACAACCCTGAGATTCTACCTCACACCAGTCAGAATAGCCAAGGTCAAAAACTCAGGTGACAGCAGATGCTGTCAAGGATGTGGAGAAAGAGGAACATTCCTCCACTGCTGGTGGGATTGCAAGATGGTACAACCACTCTGGAAATCAGTCTGGTGGTACCTCAGAAAATTGGACATAGTACTACCTGAGGACCCAGCTATACCACTCCTGGGCATATACCCAGAAGATGCTCCAACATGCAATAAAGATACATGCTTCACTGTGCTCATAGCAGCCTTATTTATAAAAGCCAGAAGCTGGAAAGAACCCAGATGCCCCTCAACAGAGGAATGGATACAGAAAATGTGGTACATTTACACAATGGAGTACTACTCAGCTATTAAAAACAACGAATTCATGAAATTCACAGGCAAATGGATGGAACTTGAGAATATCATCCTGAGTGAGGCGACTCGGTCACAAGGAACAAACACGTTATGCACTCACTGATAAGTGGATATTAGCTCAAAAGTTCAGACTACCCAATATTCAATTCACAAACCATATGAGGCCTAAGCAGAAGGAAGACCAAAATGTGGATGCTTCAGTGCTTTTTAGAAGGGGGAACAAAATCCTCAGAGGAGGAAATATGGAGACAAAGTGTGGAGCAGAGACTGAAGAAAAGGCCCATCCAGAGACTGCCCCACCTGGGGATCCATCCCATATACAGCCACCAAACCCGGACGCTATTGTAGATGTTGGAATGGGGTTGCTGATGGAAACCTGATATGGCCATCTCCTGAGAGGCTCTGCCAGAGCCTGACAAATAGAGGCAGATGCACACAGCCAACCATTGGACTGAGCTCTGGGGTCCCTGATGGAGGAGTTGGAGGAGGGCCTGAAGGAGCTGAGGGGGAGTTGCAGCCCCATGGAGGGAGCAACAGTGTCAACAGACCAGACCCCCAGAAATTCCGGGGACAGGACCACCAACCGAAGAATACACATGGTCTGGTCTGCACTATGTCCTCTGCATATATGTTGTGTGTGTATTTTTTTAACAGTGGAGCAGGGGTGGAGGGTGGGGGTCTCCAATTCTTTTGCCTGTTTTTGGGACTCTTTTCCTCCTGCTAGACTGCCTCTCATCCAGCCTTGACATGAGGGTTTATGCCTAGTTGTATTGCACCTTGTTATTCTATATTTAGTTGACATCCCAGGGAGGCTCCATCTTTTCTGAAGGGAAATGAAGGAGCAGAGGATCTTGGGAGAGAGAAGCAGGAGGGTGTTGCAATGAGGAATGGGGGAGGGGAAATCTGTGATAGGGATGTATTGTATGAGAGAAGAATTCTTTAAAAGTTGTAGTCCTAACTATTTGTATGAGTAGGTGTGTCTGAGAGGGTGTATGCATATGAGAGGGGTTACCCGGGAAGGCCAGAAAGGGGCATCCATCGTATCCCTGAGAACTGGAATTCTCTGTGAGTCACATGGTATGGGTTCTAGGAATGGAGGTGTGCAAGAGCGGCCGGTGTACTTAACCTCTGTCTCTCCGTCTCTCTTTCAGAATCTTAAATGTGAATTCTATTTCTCACGCAGGCGAACCGTGTTGCACTGCCAATCCCCAGAAATGTAAATAGAAAAGGATTTCGAGATCAGATGCGACTCTGGATACCTCTCATCAGAGTTGAAAGGACTTTTATGTTTTGAAAAGTAGGGATGGCTCAGCGATTAAGAGCACTGACTGCTCTTCCAAAGGTCCTGAGTTCACATCCCAGCAACCACATGGTGGCTCACAACCATCGGTAACGAGATCTGACGCCCTCTTCTGGTGTGTCTGAAGACAGCTACAGTGTACTTACATATAACAATAAATAAATCTTTGGGCTGGAGGGAACAGAGGTCCTGAGTTCAATTCCAAACAACCACACAATGGCTCACAACCATCTGTACAGCTACAGTGTACTCATAGACATAAAAAATAAATAAATCTTTTTTAAAAAAAAAAAGTAAAACAGGAAGGGGCAGCACATGTAAAACTTTGCTGTTTGCTGTTATAGTTTCTGTTGGCCTATAAATTTTCCAGTACACGTCAGTTCTGTCGAGGAAAAAGCTCTCACAACATCTCTCTATGTAAGCCTTAACTTTATTTTTGTAGTACTGGGAGTGAAAAAACCCCCAGTCGTGGCCAGGCTAGGAAAACACCGTATGGACGGGCTACAGTGCAAGCCCTATCTGTTCGAGCGTGAAGAACAAACAGTGTGACGTCACCGGATGGCACACTCACCACCTCCGAAAGCGTCTCCCGCTCCACGGTTTCCACGGTTTCCTCTGGCCTCGAGATTTGACCTTCTAGGCCAGCTCCTGCTGAAAAGTGTTTGCTTTAGAGCCCTCGTGGCTGGTTTCCGTAGCAACACTGTGACGTCACGCCCAGGTCTTAGCACTTGAGATCACACACGCTTCTTCGCCTTCTTCGGACAACTTGTATTTGGACACGTTTCAACTCCCTCAGAGAGGGAGGAAAATGGAACAGGAAAGGGGGGGGGTGCTTTTAAGACAGGTAATTCGAAAGGATGCTTAACAGATTTTTTTTTTTTAAATCGTGTTTTTCCTAGTACTCACAATGTTCCCTGTTTCCTAGGAATGAAAATGCAGAACAGCAGGTATGATCACCATGGCAACCTGAAGAGCACTGGCATATTGAAAATGGAACGAAACTGCGCGCTCTTATCAGTCCACTTCCTCCAGGCGCTCCTTCCCTTCCACGGGTCTTCCACAGACCTTTTTGCGGACTTGTTGTTAACTTTCCCCAAGTGTTGACCCTGTCACGAGACCGTGGGTTCAGCCCCTAAGAAGATGAGAGAGTAAACACAGACATAGCGCGTGCACACTCGCGTTGTTGTCGTCCTTCTCTTTTGTTTGCTTTTAGAAAAAATAATCATGGGCTTTTTTTTTTAATCTTTTTATTTTTAACCGTAACTTAAAAAAAAAAAAGAAACATGACCCCACGTTAGATTTAGCGAATGATGAATAAATAGTACAGATATCTTTTTCTGGACACACACTTTTACATTATGTTTTAAGATCAGAAACATCTCGTCCGACCTGCGTGGTTTCCTGTGACTCTTTTGAAGTCGAAACGCTGTTGGGTTTTTTTAGCACTCTGGGGTAAAGACTTTCCCAGCTGCAAACATACAATCTTCTTACTACCCAGATCAAACACAAGGAATTTACTTTTTTTTTTTTTTTTCCAGAATTCAGTCCCATCAAGTTCAATGTCTTTAGAGAACAGAAAATGTAGACGTATGGCATCCAAGCAGAACCACCTGCCTCCTCTGTTCTCAAACACCGGGCAGTCGTCTCAACTCATTGTTTTCTCTACTTTGTATCTTCCTGTGTCTCGGAATCCCAGCTAAGGACCTGGACCTTAGATCTAACCTTCAGTTATGCATGTTTCTTGGTAACTACAAAGCCTAGCGGAAGGTCACTCTGCTTCTTTGAAGTGCCTGGTCCTGCTTCTTTAGTGGCATTGACACAGATCTGTGGGGCCTTGGCAATCGTCCTACAAACAGTAAACTCTCGGAAGGCTGACTGCCTTCAGGAATGCGTCGCTAGAGAGAGGCAGCAGGCTTTGTCCAGTGCCTGTCGTCCAACCAGCTCAGGCTCAGGAGCCGGTGAGCGGTCTTGGATTGAACCTCTGGGAAACCCAGGCGAAAGGCTGAAAACTGCACAATACCGGGAAAGGACTGGTCCCAAGACTTCCACAGAGAGTAAACTCAGCCTACGTTCAAGTTTCTTAACAAAATGGCTTGGTGTTTGACTACAAACTCTGCACACGTATCCTTACACAGCGGTGGAAGTGTACGCCGAATGAATAAACCCTTTCCTCCCCAACTTGCTTCTTGATCGTGATGTTTTGTGCAGGACTAGAAACCCTGACTAAGACATAGTTCATTACAAAAACAAACAACCTCCCAAACAACAACAACAACAACAACAACAACAATGGGAAACAAGCTTAGAGCATCTTTAGAGGAAAAATATGTATTTTTCCAGGGAGGTGTCTGACAGTTGTTACCCAGCATGCTTTCTCTCTCCTCCCCGCTTCCCAGGTGCCTATGCTCCTCTCAGTAGAAGCAGGATGGGGGTCATGACGGCCATCTGCCCAGGCAACTCAGTGCTTATACTTGGGTTCTCCGTTACAAAAAGAGACCTGCATATTGCAGAACCTTCTAATTGAGGTAACTGGAGTAAAGGTGATCTTCTGGGGCAAATGGCAAGCTAAAATACCCCCACCACCACCATGGGATCTGATGAAGGAGAGAGTCAGAAATTGAAAACATGGGCTCTATTTCCGAGAGGTGGGGCTTGGAGAGAAGGTGTTCCCGTTAAGAATGGTTGCCGCCGGGCTGGTGAGACGGCTCAGTGGGTAAGAGCACTAACTGCTCTCCCGAAGGTCCTGAGTTCAAATCCTAGCAACCACATTGGTGGCTCACCACCAACACTCTTCTGGTGTCTGCCGTGTCTAAAGACAGCCACTGCGTGCTTACATATAATAACAAATAAATCTTTAAAAAGAAAGAATGGTTGCTTGCATGGACCGGAACTTGGTTCCCAGCACTCAAGCCATTCACCTATGACTCCTCTGCTAGAGGATCCACGGTCTTCTGGCACCACAGTTTTGGAAACCCACAAAGGTAGCAAAGGCTCTCTGAAGCACAGAGATAGAGAGTGATAGACCTGTAAGAAATAAGCCAAAGCCAGAGGCTGCCCCTGGAAGGGTGTGGTGGTTTGAATGAGAAGTCCCTAACCATCGTGGACATTTGAATACTTGGTCCCTAGTTGGTGGGTGTTTGAGGAGGTTTGGGGGTTATGGCCTCACTGGAGGAAGTATGTCACTGGCCACAGGCTTGGAGGTTTCAAAAGAACTCTCGCTATTTCAAGTCAGCCCTCTCTGCTTCCTGTTCTGTGCTTTGGTTTAACATGTGAATACATCTTACCTCGCCAGCTCTTGCTCCAGCCGCCTGCCTGGTTCTACCTCCGCTGAGCAATCCTGGACTCTTGGAACTGTAAGCCCCAAAAGAATTCTTTTTTTTTTTTTCTATAAGCTGCTTTGGTCATGGTGTTTTATCACAGCAATAGAAAAGTAATGAATACACGAGGTGTGTGTGTGTGGTGTGTGTGTGTGTGTGTGTGTGTGTGTGTTGGTGGGGGTGGGGGTAACGCAAGTTATTTCCTAAGGGAATCTTGGAGAGGAAGACAAGCCCAGATCCTCCCCTGGGTTCCAGCCGTAGGCTTCACTGAGGCAGTAATCTTCTTCCAAATGGAGGAGTAACACATAGAAAGCCACTTTTAACCTCAGTGTAACTTAGAGAGCAGAAGAGGGCCATATTGAGACACAATCTGGGCATATATCCAACGATTCTCCAGCATATAAGAAGGACACAGGCTCCACTATGTTTATAGCAGTCCTATTTATAATCGCCAGAAGCTGGAAAGAACACAGATGTCCCTCAACGGAGGAATGGATACAGAAAATGTGGTATATTTACACAATGGAATACTACTCAGCTATTAAAAACAATGAATTCATGAGATTCTTAGACAAATGGGTGGAACTGGAAAATATCCTGAGTGAGGTAACCCAATCACAAAAGAACACACATGGTATGCACTCACTGATAGTGGATATTAGCCCAGAAGCTTGGAATACCCAAGACACAATTCACAGATCAAATGATGCCCAAGACGGAAGAACAAAGTATGGAATCTCTGGTCCTTAAGCTGCCACGGGAACTAAAGTACCCACAGGAGGAGATACAGAGGCAAAGGGTGGAGTGGAGCAGAGTCTGAGGGAAAGACCATCCAGAGACTACCCCACCTAGTGATCCATCCCATATACAGTTACAAAACCCAGACACTATTGATTGCTGACCAGAGCCTGATATAGTTGTCACCTGGGAGGCTCTGCCAGTGCCTGACAAATACAGAGGGGAACACCCTCAGCCAACCATTGAACTGAGCACAGGGTCCCCAATGGGGGAGCTAGAGAAAGGACCCAAGGAGCTGAAGGGGTTTGCAGCGCCATAGGAAGAACAATAATATGAGTCACCCAGTACTCCCAGAGCTCCCAGGGACAAAACCACCAACCAAAGAGTACACATGGAGTTACCCTCGGCTCCAGACACATCAGCAGCAGAGGATGACCTTGTTGGACATCAAAGGGAGGAGAGGCCCTTGGTCCTGTGAAGGCTCGATGCTGCAGTGTAGAGGAATACCAGGACAGGGAAGTGGGAGAGGGTTTGGGGAACAGGGGGAGAGGAGATGGCTTACAGGATTTTCGGGGACAGGGGGGACCAGGAAAGGGGACAACATTCGAAATGTAAATAAAGAATATGTCTAATAATAATAACAAAAGAAGCTGAGCTGGGCAGGAGGCCCGGAACAAAGAAAGACCATTGGTCAAGAAGATTTCACTTGGCCTGCCACTGCCCCAGGGTCATGGAAGGCCCAGGGAGGCAATTGTGGAGAGCTTGGGAGTCAGTATTAACAAGCCAAAAGGTGCAATTAACAGGAGGAACAGCTCAGGCAGGGGAGTTCATAGAACAAGGTAGCTCTGTGATCAGTAGCCAAGGGCAGATCTCAACTGTTGATAGTAACCGTGGAGTTCCAGCTCGGAGCCTCAGGTCAGCAGGTACATCAGCCTATGAAGCACCTGTCTCCCTTTGCTACTGTAGGAGAACACAAACATCACACTTTGCTACCCACGGCTCCATTCCCTGCATCGGGGTTATGAGTACTCAGGCAGCGGAACAAGTTCAAAGGCAGGCGCTCCACTTGAGCGGACCTCAGTGTGAGAACGCTCCCCACGCACCCAAGGCATCTGAAAGGCACGCTCCCCTAGCTAGAGGGGACGTCATTAATCGATGGACTCTGGGGACGGTAAGAGAACTGTCCCAACGCCCACCGTGCAAGGCGTGCATGTGTGTGAAGGTCAGAGGACAACGTGCCGGAGTTGGCCCTCCTTGTCGACCATGGGTTCTGGGAATCCTGGGCTTTTACCTGCTTTATTTCTGTACTTTTTATTACCGGGGAATCTTTTCCCTGTTCTTTTTTTCCCCCTAATCTCTGCTCACTTTTCTTTCCCTCCAGTACAATTCTTCTGTTCCTCCTCTTTTCCCTTTCTTTGGTGTAACCTCATCCTCCTGTTCCCACCTTTATCCTGCCTGTTTCCTCCCCTTAAATTATTCACGTGCTATTCCCAGACTCCTTTGAATAATTCTAGCACATTTTGCAACAGTTTTTACACTTTCTGTTTCATGGTCATTGGTGTTGTATTTATAATTGGTTTGGATTTATTTTAAGCACATTACGAGTCTTATATGGTTTGCTGTTGTATATATCCTTCTGAGAAATTCAGACATGAACAGTGTGTTGGGGAGTTACTAAAAAATGAATAATTTATGTCTATAATGCCGGTGCCTTTGAGTTCTGGTTTTTACCGTGGGTGCGGTGAAAGTATAAACAGACATATGAAACAAATCCATAGCGATGTGGCCCTGTAAGAGCTCGTGTCCGGATGTGAGCAGTGTGTGGTGTTAGCCACTCTTTCCCAGGAGAGTTTCACAGGCTGGAGGCGGGTCCCAGAACACAAACAAGACACGCTCGCTGAAAATGCTCCTGGGTCACAGTCACCTCAAGGTGGACCTGCGCTATTTTGCCCAGTAGGTTCTCATTTTCCATCTCAGTGCTTGACAGCTATGAAATCGTCGAAACCACTAGAGGCCAAGAGGAGCCTGGGCAAGGAGGGAAAGGCAGCACCGTCTGAATCTAGGTCTAACGGTTAGCACCGCAGGGTGTGCATTTGACTGACAGGGCTTCCCTCACAAAGTAATACAGCCTGAGTGGGCTAAACACAGACATAGTTCTTCTCAGTTGTCGGGATAGAAGTCCAAGATCCAGGAGTCAAAAGGGTTTCTCTCTCTCTCTCTCTCTCTCTCTCTCTCTCTCTCTCTCTCTCTCTCCCTGGTATGTATGTGTGTGAGTGCACATGTCTGTCTAGTGTCTCCCTCCCTCCCTTCCTCCCCCTCTTTCCCTCACCCCTTCCTCTCTTTCCTTGACTTATGTGCATTAAACCTTTGACTACATGCTACAAGAGTGATGCCCGACACCCCCAAACCCCTGTACCAGAGTTTCTATCTTGAATGTCCCCCTCCAAAGACTTGTTTCTTAAACACTGGATCCCCAGAGAGCTCTTCTTGGAATAGTAGACGTATACCTCTTTAGAACTGAGGCCTAGTGAGCTCGAGCCTTGGAAGAGAGTTTCTGGTCCTTACATAGCCCCTGTGTCTTGGCTTCCTGATGGTGAGGTGGGCAGCTTTTCTCTACTCTCACTGTGGCCAAGATGTGCCGCCTTGCCGCTGGCCTAAAATAAGGGACCTCGCCCTGAAACCTCCGAGACCGGGAGCCAAGATAGGTCTTTTTCCCTTGAGGTCATTGACCTTGTTATAGTGATCCTGAATTAATACAACAAATTTATAAACAAACAAACAAACAAAAACAACAAATCTACTTCATCAGAATTTTACATGACAAAGAGCCATCAGAAGAGAAAAGCCAAAAGATTGATGAAGAGCTGACACCCGTGTGGAAATGTGACTGTGGCCTTAGGGAGGAGTGATCAAGTCTGAGGGAAACTTAGCAAGCTCCGTGGGTTCCAGTTCTTCTTGATACTTTGTGCATCAGTCCTTCTTCCAGATGTGAGATAGGATCCCTTCGGGACACAGAGATCTTTGGAGAGAAGGGTCAGAGAGTGACATTTTTAGGTGTTGTGACTTGTTTACATGGGGAGCAGTTCCTATCTCTATGATCTACCTCAGAGGAGAATTCTGCTTCCTCTGACTTGCCTTGGAGGAAGAAAACAAAAGGAGAGAGAGAGAGACAGAGAGAGAGACAGAGACAGACAGAGGGGAGAGAGAGAGAGAGACAGAGAGAGAGAGAGAGAGAGAGAGAGAGAGAGAGGATCTTAGAGACATTGCTTCACAAACCTTTCAGATCTCATTCAGTTCAAACACCTTGCATACCAATACCTTCCTTTGGGATGAAAGGTTCTTAGCCCCTGGGATGGCAGGTTCTTAGCCCCAGCACTCTTTTGCTCCATTGTAAAGGACAATAATTACACTGACAAGGCCTGACCATGTGATCTTAATCACTTCATGTTGTGGTTTGAGTTTCCTAAAAGACTCATATTTTGAACACCTCATCCTCCGTTGGTGACAGTATTTTGAGAAGCTATACAAACTTCCGGGGTTAGAACCTAGGTGGAGGAAGGTCAGTAGAGATATGTCTCTGAAGGTTATAGAGTGTCCCCAATCCCTTTTGCTCTCTATTTCCTGTCTGCTGTGAGCCAAACGGTGTTTGTTCCTCACCCATACTCTCCGACTTCCGTGAGTTTCTGCACAAGTGTATATTTAGAAGTAGGATCTAGTGGGAGGACTGAACCTCCTAAAACCGTAAACAAAAATTCCCACCTCTTACCATGTGACCTTACTATCACATCTGTAAATTGGGAATCACTGTCCTATCTAGAGGATACTATAGGAACCAATTCATGCAAATGTTATCATTTTTATTATACTTAGCCTTTCTCTATAGAGAGTCATATTTTATATAGTAGATGTAGTATATGCATATATTAGTATTATATTATCTTGGGCATTTAACCTTTGGTTTATGTGCCCATGGAATATAATCCCATGGAATATAAATCATTAGCTCCAGCATCATAGTATCCTACTGCCCCTTGAGAGGACTGAGCACAAATCCCACGGGAAAACTCATAAAGACTTACATTCTACAACTGATAGAGCAATTAAAATTCTGACCACCCCCAGCCCACTTTTTAGATGGTGCATTCTATCCTCGGGTACCTGATCTTCTCGTACAGTTCCTATGACAACGTCTCTCTTCAATGTTTTTCTGCTCTTTCCAAATATCAATGGTACTGTGTGTTTCTTCCTGTTCC
Organism: Apodemus agrarius; assembly: GCA_964023405.1. Classification (NCBI taxonomy): domain Eukaryota; kingdom Metazoa; phylum Chordata; class Mammalia; order Rodentia; family Muridae; genus Apodemus; species Apodemus agrarius. Next base: position 20,070,519 of record OZ030018.1, read on the forward strand.
CAAACAAATAAACAGAAATATATCAAGTAAGCTCATAAGTGAAAGGCTGCATATCTTTAGTAATGGCAAATCTCAAAATGGATCCTCAACGCTTAATGAACCAAGACAGCAAATTCCTTTGCTGTGTTGCCTTAAATGTTAGACAGCCTTGTCTGCACGCACCCGGTTTGCAGCACAATTACTGGTCACATGTACAAAGATTCATAAGCACAGTTCATTGCAAAAAAAAATAGACAGGTACATTTGAATGCTGAAGCTTGAGATCTTTTTCTTGACATTTCTTTTGTCTTTACTACCTGCCCTAATTTTCATAACCATATTGTAACATCAACAAAGGGATCTTGTGAGCACAAGGGAACTCTAATTTGTAGCCAAGGGATGAATTGGCATATGAAATGTGCTCATGGAGCTAATATTCTAAGAACTGACTAGACAGTATTCTAAGTTATTTTTCATAATGTAGATTTCCTTTCCAGTGTACATGCGGAACACACACACACACACACACAAAGAGAGAGAGAGACAGAGACAGAGACAGAGAGAGACAGACACAGAGAGAGACAGAGAGAGAGAGATAGAGAGAGAGAAGGATTTCTAGATTATATGGTGTGTCTTTTTAAACAATAAATTATATATGTCAAAAATGTTGGTATTTTTAAACCAAAATTAAATTTACTCTATAGCATTTAGAGGAATTTTAATTGAGAAAATTTATGGGGCTTAAGTCATGTAATATGAGAGATTAGGTGTCTCTGTTTTTGCAGAAGGACATAAGCAAACCCCTGCCTGGGTCCATTGTCCAGACGGGATGTACGATCTGTCCCTCGGAACGCAACTGTCTCTTCAGCGAGATCCTTTCAGGACGAAGCCCCTCAGGGTTTCAAGTGAAAGGTCTCCAAGCATCTGGAATATACGACGGTGCCTGCTTCCTAGCAAATACCTGTTTGCTTGATGACACAGGCTGGGATGCATCTTTGCTCTCACTTCCGGGTATACTACCGGAAGTGATAGGATGACAGATAACCACGTAGGGCGCAGTGATTAGGGCATCCCAATGTGGTCCACACCTAATGACATTTGCAGACCAGTCACTGCAGATTCTCACTCTGCTCTTTTAGCACACTTATAGGGAAGTGTATCTAAATGTCCTTCTGCCACACTGGCGTGTGTCTTTATTGATGTGATCATGGATACATATGCAAATATTCATACTAACTTCCAGGCTCATCTTCCCCACCCCCTAATGTTGAGTAGACTTGATTTTTTTTTTAGGGCAATTTAAAGTTCACATTCAGACTGAGTAGAAAGTACATTGTGCAATACATCCCTCACTTTCCTATTTCTCATTATCTATATAATACTGTATATATATTCTATTATCTATATTCTATCTTGAATATAGAACTATCTATATTTTACTGCAAAGAGGTACACTTGTTAAAATTGGTGCATCTACATTATTCATTCAAACCCCTGGTTTAAAAAAAAGGGGGGGCGGAGGCTCACCAGAAATGTAAAGGCATGGTGGGCATTCATTTGGGATTTCAGAACTGGGTAATGCCCCATTCTATAAAACAAAATGTTGTGGTAAATAGAGAAAAGGGGACTGTCCATATCTGCAGAAAGGTACTATAGAAAGAAGAAGCAGGAACCCTGAAGAGCGGTCATATAAAAACCACCTTCTTAATATCCGATCTCTTCCTCATGGTGGTTCATAATGACTGGAATCCACCATTATCTGGGAAAACTGTATCATTTTAAAATTTAGTTTGACTATGTTAAACACTAATGCTGAACTCTGGTTTGGTCCGGTCTGCTGGGGTTTAGAAACCTCATCCAAAACAATGTTTCCTTTAAACTGAAACATGACCCCACTGGCTGTGCTTACAGGAGGGTCCATTTGATGGATGTGCACTCTAAACATGACCCACTGACTAGGGCTCACAAGGCGGTCCCTTCAATGGATGAGCATTCTATCTTATGACCTAATTCCAAGAGTGATGACAAACCGTAAGTTGTCTCTGCTTTGCGACGAATCCTGTGTGCCCTTGCTATTCTACTCTCCCCTCCCACCCCCATCTCCTGGCCCCCCCCATCTTTCTATTACTTCCTTTATAATTTTACAGAATCAATATGCACATAGCTCCCTACTTTTGATGGCTTAACTTACAATTTCTGAATTTACAAATGTGCCACTAAAGACAGGATTTTGAATTCTGACCTTTTCCTGGGCTACTAAGCATCGGGGCATGTTCCCTGGTCATGGCAGGGAGCTTGGGGCAGGCACACATCATTAAATAAAACAACTGATACTCTTCAGTGTGCTACGATAATAAGTGGAGATAATTGGTAGGTGAGGTAAGGTAAAGGCACTTCTACTGTATGATATCGCCTAATTGGGCCATAACCCATCATAAAGCAAGGAGCATTTACAGTTAGAATCATACAGGATGGAACATCTTCCGATTGGTTCATTTTGCTTAATAATACACATCTGCTTTCTCCATGTCTTTCCATGGCTGGATAACTCTTTGTCTCTGAATAACATTCCATTGTTCCGACATACTACAGTTGGCCTTTCAGCTTACTATTCTCTGAGTCTCGTTTCTAAAGAATAAAGCTGCTATTAGCATTTGTGTGGAGTTAGAACATGGACAAAAGCTTTGGACCCAAGTAGAAATGCAAAAGCAAGACTGCTGTACTGTGTGGGATGGAACCGTTCCTTCTTAGATTGCTGGGCCATTTTTCATGCACTCCCCACGTCCCCATCAATGATCAACAGCTCCTGTTGCTCTGTTATTAGTGTTCTGGGGTTTGACCATCCTGATAGATATCCAGTGGCATCTCATGGTTTAACTTTGCAGTTCCCTAATCACACGGGAAGATCGACATTTTCAAAGATGGCGTCTGTTCTACACATTTGCCTTTTTAATGGGGGTAGCATGTTTTCTCGTTGCTGATTCTTACAGTCATTCGTCTTTTGAGATAATAGACATTTATCGGATCTATCACTTGCGAAGATTTCTTCATAGTCTGTCATTTCTCAATCTTTTGTGTGTTTGGTTTTTGTCTTTGGTTTTTTTTTTGAGACAGCCTTTCTCTTTGTGGCTCTGGCCATCCTGGAATTCACTCTGTTGACCAGGCTGGCCTCTAACTTGGAGATCCACTTGCCTCTCTGCCTCCTGAGTACTGGAATTAAAGGCATGTACCACCACAGCCCAGAAGTTTCTCATCCTTATTGACCATACTTATTCTTTGTTTTCCCCAATGTTTGAGTGTTTTTCTCACAATGCACTCTGTGTGCACCACATGTGCCTGTTGCCTACAGAGGCCAAGAATGGGTACCTTGAAACTAGAGCTACAGATGGTTTAGAGCTGTCATGTAGCTACTGGGAACCGAATCCAGGTCTTCTGCAAAAGGGCCAGACTATATCCATGTCTGATGTAAGAACGTGCAGTTGCGTGTGTATGAGAACTATTCAATTGTTTACTCTTTCATTTAATGTATCTTTATTGAGTAGATGGTAATGTGAAGGACTGTGCCAGAAACATATTCTACAGCATAAGAGATGTGTATTTGCCTCGAAGCCATAGGTCAGAAGGATCGTGTCACCTGCCTTCTCTAAATTCGCCAAACTGTGTTCGGTCTGACTAGGGCAAAGCAATGACTATTTCCTCCATGTTCTAGGTTACTTTCCTGGTGCTAAGATAAAATGCTCCAAGCAAAAGCAACTTGGGAAGGAACAAAGGCTTTTGTTTTTGTATTTATATTTTGCTTTTGCTCTTGTTTTGTTTTCAGCTTATACGTCCGGGTCATAGTCCATCACGGGGGGAGATCAAAGCCGGAACTCCAGCAGGAGCAAAAGCAGAACACCTGGAGAAGCACCGCTTACTGGCTTGTTCCCAGGCTGATGCTCACGAGCTTTGCCTATACCACCCAGGCCAACCTGCCTGCGGACGGGACCACCCCTAGTGTGCTGGACCCTCCCACACCAGCCCCCAAGACAGCCCCTCACGTACAAAGCCACAGGCCATTCTGATTTGGATAATGTGTCAACTGCAATTCCTTCTTCTCTTTGACCTTTTCCTGGGCTATTAAGCATCAGGGTATGTTCTCTTGTCATGGTAGACAGCTCATGGGCTGGCCCACATCATTAAAAATCAAACAGTTGATACTTTTCGGTCTGCTACAATAATAAGTGGAGATGATTTGTAGGTGAGGCATGGTTAAGAGCACTTTCATTGCACGACATTTTCAACTCCCAAGGGCCTTATTGGGTCACGGACTCTAGACTGTGTCAAGTTAACAGTAAAAATTAAACCAACACTCCCAGACCCTCACCTCTTGCCACATGCAACAGGCAGGAAAGTTGGTCCTGGGGTCGTGATGACAGGAGAGCTGTCCCTGTCCCTCACCTGCAGCAGCAATGAGGGGAGTGGGTCCTGGATGTGGGTGAGCCCTGGCAATGCCCCCTGTCTGCTGTGTGGTGGCCATGATGAGGGAGAGACACCCTTCTCCCCTCTCTCATTCCTCATCACCCATGACAGACAAAAGAGCTGGCCCCTGGGGTCACAAGAGTAGCCTTGACCCTCACTAGTTACAACAGATGGGAGAGCAGGCCCTGCACCTCGCCTGGACAATAGATAGGGTCGAGCTAACCCTGGTTGGGAGGGAGCGGTAGGTTTCCAGTGAGCCAGCCCCTAGGATGTGAGAGCAGAAGAGTCCACAGACTGACCAGACCAGATACCTCTCAGACCCACATACAGGACTCTGAGCTGGCCGACCTACCATCTACCCCATCAGTGAGCTGCTGGAGGACATGGAGGGGCTGGTTTTACAGATGCAGAACTGTAAGAGAGGAGTCCCAGTGAGGCTCCAGAATTGACAAAGTAGCAGAAGCCTAGTGCCAGACCCACGAGTCATTTCAATGAACATTTGCGAGCAAAGGCATACGGACAGAAGGATAGACTACAGCGTCCAGAGCTGGCTTTTTGCTTTTCTGTTGTGGAGGGGGTTGCAAAGGTGGAGGGAGGGTCAAGGGGAGAGGGAGATGAGGGGTGTGGAGGGCACGATGTGAAATGCAGAAAGAATAAAACATCTTTTTAAAGAACACTTTGAGACGTATAGTGCTACTAAACAGACTATTCAAGGACAGATCTCTCCGTGTCATACCACAATGTACCCTCCTATTTTCCACCTTGACCATATCTATGCGGCTCTATGAAGGACGTGTCTAGAAATATTTGAGAATTGCTCAAAAAAATTAAAAAAGAAAAAAGAAAAAAGAAAGAAAAAGTGGGGCTGGAGAGATGGCTCAGCAGTTAACAGCACTGGCTGCTGTTCCAGAGGACCCAGGTTCAATTCCAAGCACCCACAGGACAGTTCTCAACATTATATAACTCCAGTTCCAGGGGATCTGACACCCTTACAGAGTCCTAGATGCAAGCACAACACCAAGGCACATAAAATACATCATTTAAAACAATTTTTAAAGACTCTAAGATACCGAAAAATAAAGCTTAGGAACCTTTTAATGAGTAAAATAAAAATATGTAAATAGTAAAACAGACTCTCTCATTAGTATTTCAAGTTTTCCTGTTTGGTACAGTGATTCCAAACTCCTTGGTGTGGGTACTCAGACACGGCTACGCTTTGCAGTTTTGCTGCCCTGTTACAGGCAGCAGACCATTCCCACTGGCTTTTACGAGGCAGGTGCTGAGTTTTTATAGGCACTTTTTAGATAGAGGTATTATTAAAAATGAAATGATGTGAATGTTCCTTGCCGGTCCGGCATGGCGCCACACACCTTGAATCTCAGCACCCAGGCAGCAAACGCAGCAGGTTGATCTCCGGGAGTACGAGGTTAGCCTTGTCCTCCCCGGTGACTGGCCAGCTAAGACTGCACGGCGAAAGCCCCGTCTCAAAAACCGAAACCGGCAAAATAATAAACTTCCATCATTTCCCGTTCATTTCACCCGAGAGATCCTATCCCCGCTGGAGATCCCATACATTTGCAGGAAGATGCGATACAGCGAATCGCCCACTGCTCCTCCTCCGTGGCTTCACTCCACGACCCACCCACCGGCTCGTCAATAAGGTTTCTTATTCTCCTTTGCCTCTCTTGCTAGCTGAAGGCTTGGCAGGCGCGGTAGGGATTCAATAATAATTTTGCGAGTGAATGGAGACTAAAACGTTCTCCCCGTCTGATCTCTGTCTGATCTCTTTACACCATCCCTCTACCCAGAAACACTCCATTTTTACCCATGCGTCATGCCCACCCCCACCCCCAAACCGTTATACTCCTAGAAACCTGAGCCCCTCCATCCTCGGATCAATCACTATCACAATAGTTCTGTTTTCCTCTCCCAAAGGGTCCAGCTTTCATGATCTGGGCTCTTTGCTGGAGAAAGTCTTTGAAATGCAGATAAAAATACAGTAGGAAGAAGTGGGCTTGGAGAGTTGGGTCATTGGGTTGAGGCACCAGCTGCCAAGTCTAACGAGCTAAGTTCAGTTCTGGGACCCACACTGAAGGAAAGAGCAACGCCCAAAGTTATCCTCTGACCTACACACACACACACACACACACACACACACACCATAATTGTGTAATTAAATACAAGATGTTTACAAACACTGTTACAAATTTCCTCGGGCGTAGAAATGGAATGGGTTACAACGACTGAGACTCCAAGCAGTCACACAGTGATGAGTTTTGATTCGGAAGCCTGACATGGAAGGCCCACTCGCTGGAAAACCCACAGAAGGTCCTTTGCACTTCGACTGGCATTTTGAAAATCGAAGCGGATCTGAGTTTGGCTGACATGTGTCATTGCTAAGTGAATTGCTTAATGGAAAACCAGTCAGGAGGAGAGTTGCCCATTGCCTGGTACACCTGGAGAACATTTTTTAATGCCTTTAGAACATTCTGGATGATTCGTGACATCAATGCACCAAGCACGGGGGGGGGGGGGAGGAGGGAACAAAACAAAACAAAAAGGTTGCAAACCATTCTTTTTGATTTCAGACTATCCAACCTCAGACAGAGAACTACTTGACCTAACTTCTGATTCCACTAACAGCTTTGGGGAAAATAGTTATTGCTTTGCCCCAGTCTTCTGAGAACAAGAACCAAATGTCCCTTAGGGCACCGAATGACACCACCACCCCACTGCCAAGCTGGCATCAGCAAAGAGATAGGCTATTTGCAGAGCGTGCCCGCCTCTGCTGTGAGTGGGCAGTAAACTACCAGGAAGAGGAGCGCTGCCTGCCTAGAGACAGGGTTGCTAGGTGCCTCTGAAGAAGTGAGGCAGAGAGGTGCGCAGTGTGGGCCCCCCCCCACGCTTCTTATTTTACACAGTGGCAGCTGCAGCTTGCAAACAAAGGTGAGAGGTGTTGTCTACGGTGTTCAGAATAATGGCCAGCCAAGGGCCCCGCCGGGCAGAAGGAGTGGGGTTGAAGCTTTCATCGGATGGAGAAGAAGAAAGTAATGACATTTGGTTTCCCCGTAATTGCTTTAAGCAGCCTGTGTGAGAACTAATTATGAGGTCATCTGGCTCCAGAGAAACCCCACCTCTTCCCTTCTCTAGAATGCTACTAAAATACCGGCATTGCGTCACCACCCTCGCTCTGGCTCGCATTGGCAGCCCTTCTTAAAGAAATCAGCGTGGTCTGTCTCTGAGCGCCGCTGAGATCTTCATAGACCTAGGAATTCACATCTTTCCATTACAAACAGAACATCCCCCGGCGCTCAGCGCTTCATGTCTCCTGGAAACTCAGCACTGGTCTATTATCATATCACAGAGACATTGTTGATTTTAAAATGCGGGAGTGAAGAATTACAGAGAAGGAAATGAAGCCTAAGTTATAAGCTTTATGTCATTATAATAGTCCTGTTATTGTAAGATCCAGGAAGGGTTCTGGATTTCAGATAAAATGCTTATTGATAGTTGGTCTCTTTCTGTCCCTTACCAGACTCTAATGCCCCTAAAGAGACAGATAGATACTTTTGCTCAGCAAGCTGAATGCACACTTCGCAAAACAAGACAGAATTAGCATTGCGAGTCATCAAGATAAGACTGGGATTCCGTGGCCATTTTTAATCCAAATTAAAAATCCATATGAAAATTAGATAAGATGCTTGCTTGTGTGTGCCTGCAACATGCAGGCTCTATATCAGCTCTGAGAAGGAGATGGGGTGGCAGATGGTGGCAGAGGGAGCCGTTCAGACATGCCATTCAACCTGGCCGCAAGTCCTGACATGATGCTTAGTATGCAATATAAATTATAGAACATACAATAGTTGTATGAAGGTTCCTTGGCCCCTTCTACCTCAGATCTAACTCAGGAGGAAATAACTCTTCCACGCGGAGTTTCTGTAGAGATGCGGAACATGTAAACGCTTATACGGTACTTGCCGGAAGTGACGGTACTTGCCGGAAGTGATACGAGATCAAGGTTGGCAAGTGTCCTAGATGTGCCTCTGCTCTCAGAGTCTCCGAGTGGCTCAGCACGCAGCACTATGGGGGGGCGGGGGGAGAGGTTGGTTACAAAGAGGTACACTGCGTGACTTTCCTCTTGTAAGCCATCATAATGTGGTGAAATGGAGGCGGGGAGGACTGTGGTGGGTGGTTAGTACTGTCTGAAAGAAGCAGCAATAAAGACAACACTACTTAATGAAATCGCGGCTCTCTCTATGTAACTGCAAGGTGGGGTAGGGCTTCAGGAGAAGGGAAAAACAATGAGACTGATCAATAGCTTAGGCTCCTAGAGAGAAAAATAAAACACTGATCCCATGTGTGACCTGCCCGACTGTGAAGACTTACCCAGAACTCACACTTGAACTTAACAGACTAATGCACCGAAAAGAAGCTTGTCATATTTTGCACAGATTTCTAATTGTTCCTGGAGGGATGGATTCTAAAATAATTGGGGGACTGTCGTAGGTCAGATCTGAGATGTCCTCCCCCCAAAGATGCACGTGTTAAAAATTTAGTTCATAACTCACTGCTGTAGGGTGTGGGCCACATCTAATAAGCGGTGCTCTAATCAGTGGGACACAGCATAGGGGAAGATGGCCCTCACATCTGTCTCTGTTTTTCCTTCTGGGCCACAGGTAGTAAACAGCTTGTTCCCACCATAAATTGCCCCTGGGCCAAAGGCTGCACACCAACTGACGATGGGCTGAAGCCTCCAAAACTGAGCCAAAATAAAAAATGTTCTCTTTCTCAGATGATTACCTCAGGTATTTGTTTAAAAAAACAAAGCCATCAAACATTATCCATTTACATCAACTTAAAAAGTACGATAATACCCCAGGGTCACATCTGAAAGGTCGTGAGTATGGACTTGTATGTGGAGGGAAAGGTTAATTCTGGTACAAAGATGACTGAAGGAAGATACGTGATTTTTTGAAATCCCATTAAACACAATGGAAATTTTAGCAAACTGAACATAGCAATAAAAAATAGTGGAAGAAAAAAATAATAGAAGAGATAGTAGCATGGAAAGACATGGGTGAAAGCATATTAATGTAGCTGATTGAAGAGGGCTTCATCCAAGATGGTGGTGCAAAAGGTGAGATGACATTAGGGACACCGGAGTCTTGAGAATCGGCTGGGTACAGCTAGACTCTCACAACAAACACAAGGCCGAAGAATTAGAACTTTGGGTCCCCTGTGTGTTCTCTAAGATGTAGTCCAGAGGTTTGTTTTGGAGGACAGCTAGAACAGAGGACTCTAGGAGAGGTGAGAGTAGAAAAGCAAACAGGAAGTGACGTGCTCAAGATGAGACTCATTCTAACTCCCTCAACTCTCTCCTCCACCTGGCTTTCAGCAGGACAGCCATACTGGGAACCAGAGCTGACGTTCAGAGAGGAGCTCGAAGCTCTTTCTCCAGTGAACTCACCCCAATTGAATTAAAGAAATGTCAATATTTTCCCAACACTCATGGCAAGTAGGCTGAGCTTAAATAGGACCAAGAAGCCTTTTCACAGCCTGTTTGTGTGGTGTGTGGACAGACCAAGCCTCAGTTTCTTCTTCTATGGGCACGGAAGACTACCTGTCTACCGAACTCCTTCTTCAAAGAATGCCGGTAAAGGAAGTGAAAGTATCAAAGATCCTACATGCCAACAATGATTTGTATGCCTATAATTGGTATTTTGTGGCTTAAGGCACAGCTTTTATACTGGACTCCAGGTTGCCTATCATAGAGATGCTTCAGTGTATCAGAGTAAGTATCAGAGGTACGCACTCCAACATTATTCACAATAAAAAAGCTATGAAATCAGCTTAGGCATCCAACAACAGGGAAGTAGATAAAGAAAATGTGAGACAGTATACAATAGACTATTTCAGTCATAAGGGAAAAAAACAAAACAAACTCGATTTGTCGGAAAATGACTGCAGCTGGAGCCTATGACAGTAAATGAATTAAGGCAGTCTGAGACAAAGTTCATGTGTCTGCTCATCTGTTGGTTGCAAACTTTTCATATATAATATGTATATATTATATATGATAATATATATGATAATATATAATATATCCCTGCATAAGGCATGAAAATAGAAAAGAAACTGTCTGGCCTGGGAAACAAAGAGGTCTAATTTAGAAAAAGGTGGGGGGGGAGATATTTTCAATGTACATTATATACTGGAATGAAAATAACCTAATGCAGTATAATAAAAATGTTACAACCCAAAACATACAAATATACCCAAATACCCATGAGTCAATGAGAGACAAATTATTATATAAATAAATGTGGAACTATATAATAAGTAATCAAAAAGGAACAAAATAATTAAAGAAATATTCAACCATAAAAACAATAGGCTTCAGAATACAGTTTGGTGGTAGACCACTAGGATGGCATGTGTGAAGCTCTTAACACCTTAAAAGATACAGTAATTATTTTTAAGATTTCAAAACATATGAGACAAAAAAAGGTGGGTCAGAGGTTACAAGTATTTGCAAAGGACGCAAGTTCATCTCCCAGCACACACACTGGGTGACAGCACACACACTGGGTGACAGCACACACACATTAGGTGACTCACAACTGCCAGTGACTGCACCTCCAGGGGCCTTACACTTGTGGGCACCAATACTCATGGGCAAAGGCACAGCTATGTACATGCAATTTAAAATAAAATAAATATTTAGGAATTAAAAAATTAGTAAAAAAAATATATATATATATATAATGTCATGCATTAAAAATTGAATAGTGGATAAATTGGCAACCAACAAATTGGGAAAAGATCTTCACCAACCCCACATCCAACAGAGGGCTAATATCCAATGTATACAAAGAACTCAAGAAGTTTGACCCCAGAAAACCAAATAACCCTATCCAAAAATGGGGTACAGAGCTAAACAAAGACTTTTCACCTGAAGAAATTCGGATGGCTGAGAAACACCTTTAAAAAGTTCAACATCATTAGTCATCAGGGAAATGCAAATCAAAACAACCCTGAGATTTCACCTCACACCAGTCAGAATGGCTAAAATTAAAAACTCAGAAGACATCAGGTGTTGGCGAGGATGTGGAGAAAGAGGAACACTCCTCCACTGCTGGTGGGAATGCAAGCTGGTACAACCACTCTGGAAATCAGTATGGCGGTTCCTCAGAAAACTGGACATGATACTTCCAGAGGACCCAGCCATGCCACTCCTGGGCATATACCCAGAAGATTCCCCAGCATGCAATAAGGAAACATGCTCCACTATGTTCACAGCAGCTTTATATATAATAGCCAGAAGCTGGAAATAACCCAGATGTCCCTCAACAGAGGAATGGATACAAAAAATGTGGTATATATACACAACGGAGTACTACTCAGCCATTAGAAACAACGAATTCATGAAATTCTTAGAGAAATGGATGGAGCTGGAGAACATCATACTAAGTGAGGTGACCCAGTCTCAAAAGAATACCCATGGTATGCAGTCACTGATAAGTGGATATTAGCCTAGAAGCTTGGAACACCAAAGACATAAATCACATACCAAGTGATGTCTGACAAGAAGGAAGGAGTGGACCCTGGTGCTGGAATGGACCAAAGCATCAGTGTAGGGGAATACAAGAACAGGGAAGTGGGAAGGGGTAGATGAGGGAGCAGGGGGAGGGAAAAGGGCATGTGGGACCTTTGGGGGGTGGGGAACCAGAAAAAGGAAAATGAATTGTAAATATAGAATATATCCAATAAAAAAATTGAATAGCATGGCTGGAGAGTTGGTTCAGCAGTTAGCAGCACACAGTTCTCTTACTGAGTTCCAGTCCTACCACTCATCTGGTGTCTTACAACCATGTGTAACTGTATCTAGGAGACCCAAAACTCTCCACTGATCTCCTCAGTCACCAGGCACACATATGGTTCACAAATACATGTGAGCAAAACATGTAACACATAAAATAAAAATGAATAAGACTTTAAAACTCCTGAATACCAACGTAAAAATTTTGAAATAGCCACATGGGGGGTGGGGGAGGCAGGTGGTGGAGGAGAATAAGAAAAACAGAAAGATACAGAAGTAGAAAAGCTGTCAATCAGAAAACTAGAAGATAAAGTCACAGGCTGGACAATCAAATAACAAGAACGAGGAGGGAAAATTGTTTAAGAAACATTACAAGTAAATTTCCCAGAGCAAAACACCCAGGAGTGAAGGAATTCAGGGTACTTGGCTGACGGCTCACAAAGAAACACATCTAATCACAGTCCTGTCACATGGGGACATGCATGGCATGGAGAGGGTGAACGTTAAGGCTGCAGATAGACATCAGAATAATGTTTTAAAGCCTCTAAAAGGAAAGTATTTCCTAAGCTAGATGAGGAACTATGGACATTTTCATCATTAACAGCACCAAAAATTTTATGTCCTTTTCAGATACTTGAAGAAATGGTAAAATAAATTTTTTAAATTAAAAGATAAAATGTGAGAGCCACAGAGAGAGGTTGGAAAGGTTCACATACCATGACCAAGAGCAAACTCATGACCACAGCTCTGGAGAAGAGTCTGAGGTCAGACTTTCCACACTAAAGGCATTTATCCTTTCTTCTGGGGGTTCTGCAGTAGCAGATTACACAATTGACCACATGCAATAAGAAGAATATTAGACAATTAGCAGATGTTGGGATAGATAGAAAAACAATTAAAAAATTCCAAAGATTCAACCCAAGAAGAACATAATTGTGATGGAAAGAATAATACTTAAATAATTGTTTTACAGGCCTTGGCTATACATAACATTAATATCATCGTCATAATACAGTAATTCTGCTCTAAGTCAGATTATGATATAGCTTCACTAGAAAAAGCACAAATGAATTCAGGAGATGAGATATAAGTAGAATATAGAGATGAGAGATGGGGAAAATCATCCCATTCTGAAGGAGGAAGCAAGTTGTAATAAATAATTACTGAGACCAAAAAATGTAAAACCATAAGCACAGTAGTTGATGTGGAGGTATTTTAATCCAGCATCCTGGCTGCTTTGATCACATCCAAGGACTGTCTAGGTCTGTGTGATCTGGCTGGAATGTAGAACATGACCTTCATACACACCTTTAATCCCAAACAATGAAGATAAAATTAGTTGTAGAGGAAGCATCCACATTTGAAAGTGATGTCTAATTAAGAGGCAGACAAAGTGGTGAATCAGAGAAAGATGTAACAAAATAGACTCTGGCCAACTCTCAAAAGAACAGAGAGGTGACACAAGAGGGCACAGTGCAGAGGGATGGAAGACGAGAAGAAGGGAGGGAAAGAGGGAGGGAAGAAGGGAGGGAGGGAGGAGGGAGGAAGGGAGGGAGGAGGGAGGGAGAGAGAGGAAGGAAGGAAGGAAGGAAGGAAGGAAGGAAGGAGGAAGGGAGGGAGGGAGGGAAAGAGGGAGGGAAGAAGGGAAGGGGGGAGGGAGGGAAGGAGAGGGAGGGAGGAAGGAGATAGTTTTAATGGGACAGTTATTTGTACAGAAATAGGCTGCAGAGAAAGAACAAGCCAGAAGACAGAATGAGGAGACAGGAGATTAGAACATATTGCCAAAGTTAGTTTGAGGCCAAGCAGAGCAATTCAATCAGAAGTTGAGAGAAGCCATATTGAATCAGTCAGCCTGGAGAGCTGGGTACCAATTAACACAATATTAATATTCTTGGGGGGTAATATTAATCACTGCTTTGCTTCTTTTATCCCTTAATGTCTGTAGGAGTGCTCTCTGCTCCACTTTTGTTCATGTAATTCCCAAGTAATGGACACAGAAACACTGTAAACGTATTTATAAGCTTAGACTGGGCAGGTTCTGAGCTATTCTAACCTATAAGCAAACCACGGGCCTCGTGTTACTTGAAGTTCATGGCACTCCCAGCATGCTTTGATCCATATGTGTCCTCAGGACCAGCTTTTCTTGATTTTTGTGCTCGTTATCCATCCCACTTTCTGGATACCTCTCTCCCCCATCTGCCCCTCCTCATGCTCCCCCTCTCCCTCCCTCTCTCCTCCTCCTCCTTCTTCCTTCTTTCTCTTTCTCTCTCTCTCTCTCTCTCTCTCTCTCTCTCTCTCTCTCTCTCTTTCTCTCTCTCTCTCTCTCTCAATCTCTCTCTCTCTCTCTCTCTCTCTCTCTCTCTCTCTCTCTCTCTCTCTCCCCACCCCCAGGGGTTACTGGGGAGCATTCTTTACAGTACATAAGCTAACATAGCCTATGCCCCAGGCTGCAATCTGGGCCAGGGCATAGAACTCAGCTTCTGAATACACAGCACACAAGACTAACCCTAACAGAAATGAGTTTGAGCCAGAGCAGCTGAGTTAAAACGGCCAACAGCATTCAGAGAGAACTGGAAAGGGAGTGTGAGTGTATTTATCAGCAGGTATCAGAGGCCGAAAACATTCCAGGCCTACATAAGATCGTACGAAGGCTAGAAGCTTCCAGGACTCGACTTAGGTGAGCAGATGGAGGCAGCAAACCTTACAGACAACAACTACGACAGGAAACAAAAGCTACATTTACAATTCGGAAGCACGAATTTGATGTATCTTAGGGAAGAGCATAAAACTGTAGAAAGGGGTTGGTTCTGGGTAAAGAGATGTGGGTGAGAGTCACTAAAGGGATTTCTTATTTTGTAGTAGTTGGTATGTTATTCTTTCAACTTTGTGTACCTTTAATTTCGATTATTGGAAATATTCAGTGGCTGGTGGCAGGGGGAGCACAAAAGAAAAACCTTGCTGTCCAAATATTGCATGAGCGTCTGCTTACTGCTTGGAGAAAATTCTCTGATGGTAGCATCTCACTCCCGTTCCTTCCGGCCCTCCAGTTCTCATCTCGCTAGCTCTAGGATTCCCGTAGCTTTTCTGTGCTCTCATGACCCCTGCCTCCAAACCCTTCCCTTCGGTCTCCCTGGGCCACACTCACATTTCACTTGCTTCCATTCCCTGTGGAGAGTTATGAACCTACTCCTTCTGATTACTCAACATATTTACTCTCCATGCCATCATGGGACATACATTTCTTGAGCACTGACGGTATCTCTTGTGTTCCTTTGAAAAAATCTCTAACCCCTGGTTCTGTTCTTCTTTAGCATCTTTTTTAATCACGTGTATATGTTTTGGGGGTGTTGGGCATGTGCATGTGAACGCAGGTGAGCTGAAGAGTTCAGATGAGAGAATCAGATCTCCCGAACCTGGAGTTACAGGCGGTGGATGGCGGGGAATTGAACTCGAGTCCTCTGCAATTTGCAACAGGAAGCCCTGTTAACTGCCGAGCCATCTCCCCAGGCCTCTGATTTCACTCTTACAACAGTTTGGGCACATTCACATATTCACTTGTGGCGTCCTATGGACCATCTGCAACTGTAGTACAAGGGTCAGCATAATCAACGCTGAAATGACTCTACAGGATGGGTTTTAGGGCCACCATTTTGCACATGGTGAGGAGAAGAGAAAGCAGTAAAAAGTTCACCTTAGCTTTGGGTAGGAGAAGTATCACATTTCCTCATCCGTTCAGGCGGCCTGAAGCGGCCATTGGCTGGCAGTCAAGTGCACTTCAGTCATTGTGGACGCCCCCTCCTCCCCTACCATCTCCAAGTGAAAACACAAAACCAAACCAAACAACAACAACAAAACAAAAACCAAAACCCAGAGGTGGTAATATCTTTTGTGGTTCCAAATACTTAAAGGAATCTAAAAACAAAGTGGTTCCCACTGATACCCACCTTGGTGCTGAGACCGCCAGTGCAGAGCCCTAAGCCACAACACTTTATGTAGAACAGTGGTTGCTCAGACCCTACCCTTGTCCGGAGAGACTCTACAGGCAGCCTTTGCCTGCATTCTGAGGATGGAGGATGACTCAGTACCTGGTTGGATCAATGCACATCGCCTCATGACTGGCATTACACCCACCCACGGCACAGGCGGATTATTCATGCCTAGGACTGGAAAGAGCACCAGTCTCTAAACTTACCAGAGTGAATTGAGGCTGTAAGAGCACACGTCGGCATATAAAATCCTATCCTGGGAACCAGACCCAAGAATCCATCATACATGAAATTACCCTTTCAAGGGTGTATTCCTTCACCTGGGCCCCATAACAACATGGACAACTAGCACTGCAATAGAGTCAGGCCCCACTGAGCTGTCCTCTGACCTGGGTGGAAGTAACAATAAACCCAAAAGGAGAGAACTCCTGAGCGCCCCATCCCAGGGCTTGATCTCAGTTCAGTCCTACTGGTCTACCCAACTACCGTCTGTCCTTCCTCCTCTTCACCCATCTATAACCGCCATTCATTCTTTCACCTGCTCAAACATCTGGACCTGGTCCTCTGCTTTGCCTTACCTTACTCTAGCATCTTAGTTCAGAGCCTGCATCCTGACCATCTATAGCCTGCAAAGGCAGTCAGAGCACCTTCTCCAGCTCGGGCAGCTCATTGAAGTTCATCATCTTTTCAAGTCACCCTCTTTTTGCATTTCTATCAGCTCCTCTGACTTCTGAAATGTCGCTTTAACCTACTGTGATCATTCTGGAACACACACACATACACACACACACACACACACACACACACACATTCATATATACTGTGTGGTGTAAAAACTAATATTAATTATTAAGATAGGAATAAAAGGAATTGGTACTCGTCTTGGCCAGGGCTGTCAAGAAAAGCGAGAATATCTGCCAAATTGCTGCCACTGAAACCCCTCTTGTCTATTTATTGTTACTGACATTGCAGGAAGACGCAAATGTATTCCTCCCATAAGATCAGACACTTGGAGAGACCAGTGCTTCGGATCATCTTAGAGAAGAGTTGTGGACCCTCTGTCACAGAAGATGCCATAGCCACTAGAGTCCTTGCTTTCTAAGACACTGTGGCAATCCTCTGATTGTGAGAGTGAGAATAGCCAGCACCTTTTCACTGCCCTTTATAGAAACTACCCAAATCCCCCTCAAATCCTCTCCTTTCCTGTCTTAAGAATTGCCACCCGTAGTCATTGCTTCTATCACTTTTCTCAGCATCTGCAAAAGGTGATTCTCCTCCGCTCTCTGGGGCTGACAAGAAATAGTCACCACCAAGATCCTAATCTCTCAAAACAGAGTGAGAGAAAGGCTTTTCTATGGCAACGTTTGCTTTCTGTTTAGCAACCCAAAGCCCCTGAGGCAAAAGAACACAATGGCTTGGCTACTTTCTTGGAAGGGGAAGGGGAAAACACCATTTAGCAATGAAAACAAAGCACAGGTCTGTCCTGCAGCCCAGGAGGGAAAGAGAGCCGCTGAGTATTTGGGGAAAGGGGAGAAAGTTAATCAAAGAGCATGCGGGACAATTGGGAGGCATAAACTTTGAGATCTATTGGCATAGCGACAGACATCACAGTCAGTAACAAATAATAATGTATTTCGTATTTCAAAACACTTGATAAATCTCAAGCGTGTGACTACAAAAAGTGTCAAGAGAGTGAAGGGATATGCTAATGAGCTAACCACTCCACACTGTATACAAATATAGACATCACATAGCATCCATAAAATACATAATCATAGCATCAGTTATAAACATGTATACTTCAATACTCTAATACAAGCATACACATACATTAAAAGCATAAATACAGAAGAGTATATATACATGTATAAAATTGTATTTATGAATCAATTTACAGAGTGCTGTGAAAAATGAGGTTTTCGTTGTGACAGAGCTTTTATTAAAAGGACCTGCTGCATCCTCTCTACTCCAATACCATTGTCTTTGGACTCCATTCCAAACACAGGGAAAAACATGTTTATAAAAACTGCAAAGGCCAAGGCCAGTAATGGAAATTGATTTTACATGGTCAGCAAAGTGTTTTTTTAAAAACCGTGGAGCAGCACAAGGAGAAAAAGAAATCTATTTAATTACTCGACGGCCTTTTGTCTCCATTAAAAAGGCTCCAGGATGGTCTACCACCCTGAAGCAACTTAACATAGACCCTTCCCGTTAAAGAAGTACTTCTTAGAGATGGCACGGGGTGACCTCTCTGAAGAGGTGAAAGCTCCAGAGTATGAACTCAAACAGAGAAGAGCGATTCCTGCACCAAGGCAAACTCTTTCCATTAAATGGTTTTAATCAGCCAGAACTTTTCACTTGCTGTTCCTGCCTGCTACCTGAGCACCAGGCCCCTTTGAACTTGTATTTTTCTTCCTTCATTTTCTCTTTGATGAGATAATGGAGAGAGAAAAAAAATCAATAGCCTCCGCTTCAGGAGCAATTATGGTCTATTTTTTACCTATAATTTTTGTCTATCGTATTCAACACTGGATTTTTCCCCCTCTATATTAAAAAAAGATTCATGTCTTAAAATAAGATTTTACTCTTAAGAACTTAACTGAATTTTAAATTCTTACACTTTTAGGTGGGATATACGGACACAAATTAGTTTTAAGGAGATGTGGTTGACTAGCTGGCTATCCAAGAGAGGATATGTCCTGTGACACGTCAATAGACAAAACGGTCCCCAGGGATAGTGTCCTAGGGACGTCAAACTGTGTGCCCTTCCATAGAACACTGTACTTGTCCAATCATTTAATTGTGTTACTCAATTAATTCCATTTCATTAAAATGTCTGAAGTGCATAGTCAGGCACTACGCATATGAAATTTAGTCATTTATCCAAATCAGCCACAATTCATTAATCATGCGTGAACTGTAATAGGTAATACCTAGTCAAGGATAACCGTGAGGAACGGCTCTTGCGACCGCTATCCGTTTGAAAGACATAAGAATCGAGGGTTGATTGATAGTCGTCAAAAACGACTTTCATAACTGTCAAACGGAGCTAAATTTTCACCTAAGATAGTGCTACTTTGGTGGCTTATCTCAGCTGGAGAGTCTCTTTCCTGACGCTTTCCCACGCAACCCACTGAAATGACACCCACTTCCTGTTCATCATCTCAAGCCTGAGAGTTATCATGTATTCTTCCGGAGAACAGTTTCCAGCCATTCTTATTTAAATACTGTGTTGGTTTGTGTATGCTTGGCCCAGAAAGTGTCACTATTAAGAGGTGTGGCCTTGTTGGAGTAGGCGTGTCACTGTGAGGATGGGCTTAAATACACTCAACCTAGCTGCCTGGAAGCCAGTCTTCCACAAGCTGCCATCAGACTAAGATGTAGAACTCGCAGCTCCTCCTGAACCATGCCTGCCTGGATGCTGCCATGCTCCCCACCTTGATGATAATGGACTGAACCTCTGAACCTGTAAGCCAGCCACAATGAAATGTCCTTTATAAGACTTGCCTTGGTCATGGTGTCTGCTCACAGCAGGAAAACCCTAAGAGAAGCACCCTCAAAACTTTATACTGCTCTTTTCAAATTCATTAATCAGGCCTTTCAGCTGCTTGTACAGCTGCTTGTAACTTCCCGTAAAGCTCTTTTTTTTTTTTTTTTTTTACTTTCATTCTTCAACGTGAAGTTGAAAGGGGCTGTGCCAAAAGACAGCAGGTCATGTCCTAATCCCAGTGGCTTTTGTCACCTTTATACACCTGATTATACTGAGGCTCTTAAACTGAAGCGACTCCCCTGGATTAACTAGGTAGACCTTAATGCAGGCACATGTGTCCTCCTAAGTAAAAGGCAGAGAGAGCTCTGACACATGGGGAGGCGGTACCAGGAAGATAAAACGAAAAGAGACAGGAACATGTTGCCCTTGGTGATTGGAGTAATGTGGCCACAAGCCGTGCAGTACTGCTAGCTGCCAGCAGCTAAGAGCAGCATGAACAGGCTCTTCCCAGCAGCCTCTAGAGAAAGCTGACATTTTGACTGCGGCCCACTAATACTGACTCTTGACTTCTGGGCCTCCAATACCATTACAGAATCAACTGTCAGATCACATCCAGAGAACAACCCATGTCTTAAACCTCAAAGCTATCCCAGAATGGGAAGTCTTTATCTTTCGTTTTATTTTGTTTTGTTTCTTTATCTCAGAGGGCTGGAGCTCAAGAATTTGTCCAGAATGGAAGGTGTGATCTCCCTATGGATGCATAGGATGAGGTATAGGCTGGGGAGGCCACAGAGCCAAGAGTGGTGACGGGAAAGTGGTAAAAAGTAGTAAATCTATGGCTAAGAGCAGGGCTGAGCGAGACTGTAAATATATTAAGTTCAGAGCATACAAAAGTTTCCAGGGCTCATAAAGACAAAAGAAAAAGTATCCCTGGTGCCTTAGTTAGGGTTTTACTGCTGTGAATAGACACCATGACCAAAGCAACTCTTATAAGGACGACATTTAATTGGGGCTTACTTGCAGGTTCAGAGGTTCAGTCCATTATCGTCAAGGTGGGAGCATGGCAGCATCCAGGCAGGCACGGTGCAGGAGGAGCTGAGAGTTCTACATCTTCATCTGAAGGCAGCTAGTGGAAGACTGGCTGCCAGGCAGCTAGGATGAGGGTCTTAAAGCCCACACCCACGATGGCACTTCTACTCCAACAAGGCCACACCTCCAAATAGTGCCACTCCCTGGGCCAAGCATATTCAAACCATGACACCTAGGGTCAATGGAAGTCATGTGACTCTGCTGGGGGTGGCAATATGAGACAAAAAGGTAGCTCTGAAGAGAGGTCTTTAAGGAAATTTTATGAACCGAGAGTAAGTCAGAGAAAGCATAAACCTAGAGAGTGAGATAAGCAAAGGAAAAGGGAAGCACGGGTTTGCAGAAACGGAACAAGTTTAGATGGTGAAGATTTCTGGGGATGTGCTTATGAGAGGCACAGATGCTAATGGTGGAGAAACGGGAGTCTCTCTGGGTGAGGGAACGCTGGAAAGATCCCGCGTGGTGCCGTGAACTACAAAACTAGGATCCCAAAGGGACCAAAGTTTACACATAAACATAATGTGTAACATATGGGACTTCTAGAATAAACAAAAAATTTAGAATTTATCCCAAAATAAGGAAAATACAAAATAGTACATACAATACCAGTAGCAACGTCAAAAGACTGATAGACTTCAATAAACAAGGGGAAAAATGTCATTTATTTCAGTAGAGATAACTTTTCTTTACTGTATCGGGATTTATAATTGGAAAATAGGCTAAAAAGAAAAAAAAAAAAAGATAGGCAACAGGGGTGACCATCTTTCACAGGAAAGGACATACTGTTAGCAATCAGGCACCTCCGTGGCCAGCCCGGAGGGACGTGGAGACAGGAAGACACATCATTACCAGCTGTTCAGAGGCGACACATTCCCATGGCTGCCTCGGCCCTAAGTCTTCCTGCTACAGCGCCATAAAAAGCCACGTTTTCCCTCCCCCTCCCCCTTCTTCCCTTCCTCCACCCAGAGGCAGCCTCTGTGCCCCTTACCGTCTCCCTTTAACAAACCTACCACGTGAGACCTGTTGCACCGGATGGTTTTGTCGGAATGCACCGCTTAGTTTCATCACCTATGATATCAAGCATTTTAAAAGACGTCCAGTCTCACTCAGAGCGGGAAAACAGTAAGTTGTTAAATGATGTGTTGAAATATCATAAGCGTTCTGCCAGTCACAGCGAGCGCTAAGAGTGCTGATGACTAAGAAACTTGCCATTTCAGACCGGTGGTAAAGTTGGGAGAACGTCCTTCCGTGCAGATAGTAAACACCACTTAGGAATACTTTTCTGGCAGCAAAGACACGTTTTTTTGTTTTTTGTTTTTTGTTTTTGTTGTTGTTGTTGTTGTTTTTTAAACCCTCTTTCTGTCGGGATCTTTGTGCTAAGAGGTTAGAGGAAATGCGACATCACCGCCAGTGAATAGCACACGGTGACCAGCAGTGCTATGTTTTTTTTTGTTTTTGTTTTTTTGTTTTTGTTTTTGTTTTTGTTTTTGTTTTTTTTTGAGACAGGGTTTCTCTGTATAGCCTTGGCTGTCCTGGAACTCACTCTGTAGACCAGGCTGGCCTCGAACTCAGAAATCCACCTGCCTCTGCCTCCTAGAGTGCTGGGATTACAGGAGTGAGCCACCATCGCCCGGCTCAGCAGCACTATCTTAAGCATTAGCAAGATGGGGCTAATGCTAATTATGGGCTTCTCGGGGTCTGAGGGCAGAGCTGATACTGAATAAGCCCACAGAGTGGGGGCAAGAAGGCTAGAGACGAAGAGAGCAAGAGAGGGAGGAGGGGGCAAGCAGCCCCTTTTATAGTGGGTCGGCCTACCTGGCTGTTGCTAGGTAACTGTGGGGTGGAGTTTAGGCAGAATGCTAGCAGTATGGTATATAGGTATGACAATATTTCATTGTATACATGTAAATACCGGGTTGGGGTGGGAGCCGAGAAAAACTTTCTCGCTTCAGATCCGGAAGCTTTAAAATGAAAGCTTTCTTTTCTGCCGGCCAGGACGTGGCCAATTCAGGTCTGAAGGTCCCCAAGGGGAGACTGTACATTTTTATAGGGGTCTGTGGGGGTGGGCTGTTGCATTGACCGATCATATTTTGACACAGGGGTTAAGCAAGGAAGCTAACCTTGGAGATTGGGTCTTATCCAGGTCACCTGGTTTCGGGGTGCTTGCGTCAGCTTTTGCAGCCAGGTCCCCTCCTGGACTCTGGTCCGGAATTGAGAATGATAAGAGAACAAAAGAGCGGGCAAGCAGCTCGTAGTCAACCGAATCAAGACAGGCGACACATTTACAACTCGTGTGCGCCTTCGTTTAGATGACGGGATAACAGCATCTTCCATCTTTACATCCCTTACAGGGTAACAGGCAAACACGAAACATCAGAAGAATGAGATAGGAGTTCCAGGGTCTGGGAACTGAACTCAGAATTGATCCAGGCAGCAAGGTGGACCTTGTCCCTGAGATAGCTGAACTAACGAAACTACCTCTAAACATATGAAATTTGTGAAGATATATTTAAAAGCCTAAAAAGACATGATTATAAGATACCGTTATCTAACGAAGGTAAGGCTGGTTGGTTGGTTTCTTATTGAGTAGCCCAAGGCCTTGCTCCAGAAATACCCAGCCCTTGCAGGGAAGTTTAAACAGGACTATACTAGCAAAGTTCTTTGTGTATGTGGCTCATAATTCACACACACACACACACACACACACATATATATATATATGTGTGTGTGTGTGTGTCTTATGCACATATGTGAAGCCACCTTGTATTTCTATCAATCATCTGTTTATTCTGAATACCAGCCCATTGCTGTTTATTAAGTACCAGAAATGCAAAGGACATTTAAAGATACAACCAAGAAAGGTCATATGCTTTGTCATTGGATCAAATTTCAGACGAAAGGCAATGTTAGCAACCAAAGTGTTAAACTCAGGCCACCTCGGATGCTTCACTGAGATGGAGAAGGAAGGAGAGCTTCGCGGGAGATGTTTCCTTTGGAGGTGATGCGAGGGTAAGAAACTTCCCCCCATGGGCTCAGGAAGTCGAATACTTGGTCTCTGACTTTGGGAGAGGAAGTACGTCAC
Organism: Apodemus agrarius; assembly: GCA_964023405.1. Taxonomy (NCBI): domain Eukaryota; kingdom Metazoa; phylum Chordata; class Mammalia; order Rodentia; family Muridae; genus Apodemus; species Apodemus agrarius. The sequence continues at coordinate 20,094,419 of OZ030018.1, forward strand.
AAGGGGCGGGGCTTCTGGAGTTTGCTGTCTTGCTCTACTTCCTGCACTCCCTGCCTCCTGAATGCACTTGAAATACGATTGATCCATCAGCTTCCTTCTTCCGACACCCTCTGGCATTCCTATCTTGCCGTCAGGGACTCTCCCTCTGCAACCATAAGCCAAACTAAACTCTTTTTTTCTTCTATAAGCTGCCCTTGGCTATGTTGTTTTACCAAGTAACAGGAGAGGAACGAATACATTGCACATTCAAAACCCAAAGAAGATGTCCAAAGGCTTCTAGAAAATGGGGACACTGTGTAAAAGCAGAAAGACACCACTGCCAAATGAATAGATTTGTGTTCCTTAGGATGCTTACTGGGATGAGATCACCAATAAGGGGCTGGGGGGGGGGGACAGAGTTTAAAAGCATTCGAGAAAATGACTAATGGCAGACCTTTAACAAAAAATTTTTTTTCGAGACAGGGTTTCTCTGTGTAGCCCTGGCTGTCCTGGAACTCACTCTGTAGACCAGGCTGGCCTCGAACTCAGAAATCCGCCTGCCTCTGCCTCCCAAGTGCTGGGATTAAAGGCGTTCTTTTTTTTTTTTTAAGATTTATTTATTTGTTATATGTAAGTACACCATAGCTGTCTTCAGACACTCCAGAAGAGGAAGTCAGATCTTGTTATGGATGATTGTGAGCCACCATGTGGTTGCTGGGATTTGAACTCAGGACCAACTCAGGACCTTTGCTAAAGCCAGTCGGTGCTCTTAACCACTGAGCCATCTCTCCAGCCCCAAGGGCAGACCTTTAATCACTGCTTCTTGAGCTTTACGTATATGAGAATCACTGGCCATGTTATGAACCTGCAGATTCTCATTGCGTGAGCCCGAGATTCCGTGTTTCTTATGAGCACTGAGATCACACCACGGTTGCTTGTCTAGGGCCCTCTCTTAGGTAGTGTCCTTACTTTGGTCTGTCCCAAGTTCCCAGTTCCCACCTCCTCCCCTCCCTTCCCACCTCCCCATCCCAGCTTAACCCTTTAACCTCGAGTATGCCCCCACTCTTCCTCCATTTCACACGTGCTCGGCTGACCCTCTGTGGTGGTTTGAATATGCTTGGCCCCGGGGAGTGGCACTATTTGGAGGTGGGGCCTTGTTGGAGGAATCCTATCCCTGCGGGCTTTAAGACCATCATCCTAGCTCCCCGAAGCCAGTCTTCTCCTGGCTGACTTCAGATATCGATGTAGAACTCTCAGTCCCTCCAGCACCATGCCTGCCTAATTGCTGCCGTGTTCTCACCTTGATGGTAATGGGCCAAACCACGGAACATGTAAGCCAGCCCCAATTACATGTTGTCCTTATAAGAGCTGGCTTGGTGTCTGTTCACAGCAGTAAAACCCTAAGACACCCTCCTTTTTTTTTTTTTTTAATGGCGGTTGTGAGACTGCAGGCTTCCGTGTGGCTTTTCAGTCTCTTCTCTTACACTAGTTCTCCCTTTCATCTTCTGATTCACCCAGACTCCTGAACCCCTTCCTGCTTAAACTACTCTGCCCCCCAAATTCTACCTCTCTGTTTTCATTTTACCTCTAACCTCCTAGCCTCCTCCACTGACCATGTTCCTTTTACCAAAGGCCCCCTTCCTAGTTTACCGGCTTCCGCTTGTGCTTCAGGCTAAAAGCCCAAAACAAACAAACAAATGAAAAAACAAACAACAAACTGAAGCTAGAAAGCGACCATGAGAGAGAGTTCCGCTTGCCTTTCTAGGGCTGAGCTCTCTCCATCTTCAGGCTTTGGCCCTTGCATATCAGGTTGTGCTATTTCCCAGCTGTTCTGGTTGTCCACTTCCTCATATAACATCGCTACCCCAAGAACCATGCAGTAAGCCTGTTCTGAAAATCCCAGGAACTGGGTCTGGAGAGATGGCTCGGTGGTTAAGAGCACCAACTGCTCTTCCAGAGGTCCTGAGTTCAATTCCCAGCAACCACATGGTGGCTCACAAATGTCTGGAATGGGATCCGATTCCCTCTTCTGGTGTGTCCGAAGACCGCCACATTGTCCTCATTTGCATAAAATACAATAAATAATTCTTTAAAAAAGAAAAAGAAAATCGCAGTAATTGTATAGCGCCCAACTTTACAGACTATCGTCACATAAAAACTATGACTGTGGAATTGCATGTGTAATAAAAAAGGCCCTAAGTACTTATATGATGCGTTCAATACCAGTAGCTAATCCCTTGCACTTGTCCTGGACAGCTTTATTTCCTTAAAGTACAGAGAGTCTCCTCTTACCAAAACAAGACGTTATCTTCTAGTTACCTTCCCAGTGATGCAACCTGCCTTTCCAGTTCCAACTCCCCCACACTCTGTTCGATATTACACATCACCAGAATGTGCCAGTGCTTTCCCAATTCTCATGCTATTCATACTGTTCTCACCGCCTACGATGTCTTCTTCCCATTATTATCATCCGAGGAGACTATTTCTAGCATTCCAGCTCCTGTTGAATGGCCTGGCATCGATGAAGTTCTCTCCTCACTCTCTATGACGAGGTTAACTACCACAGCGTTCCACTTCTGCCCACATGGTAAGTAAGAGTATTGCTTACTGAATCTAACTGCCAGAGTTGTGCCATCTACATGTCTCGGGCTTCCGTTCCCATCAGTTAAATGGGAAGGACAGTCGTTTCTAATTCACCGGCTTAGGAGGAAACGCCATACAAGCAGCAAATTCATAATAGCGATGGAACTGGAGAGGTTTCTGAACCCAGAGGGGTTTTTCATTTCAGATGAAGAAATAAGCAACAAATAAGGAAAAGCAATGGGGATCTATCACATTAGCTGATTAGTTATTTAGAGGCCCTCTGAGAAGTGAAGAATGAACAGGGTCCAGTCTGTTCAGTTTACTAAAAAATGACACCTTAGAAAAGGGGAGAAACGTGTGCACCAAGACACAGAAGAATAGAACAAGCTGCAATGATTGTATAGCTTTCACAGCAAAAGAAAGGAAGGAAAGATTGAGACAAAATTGAAGAGACCAAGCACTTCACCAACCCATGAACCAAAGAAGTCTGGATGAATCTGAGCTATAATGGGAGGGCCGGGATACTTATTTATATTTATTTATTTATTTATTTATTTATTTATTATTTTATGCATATGAGTACACTGTAGCTGTACTGATGGTTGTGAGCCATCATGGGGTTGCCGGGAATTTGAACCCAGGACCTCTGCTCTCTCCAGTCGGCCCTGCTAGCTCGCCCACTTGCTCTGGCCTCACACAATTCCTCCTAAAGATTTGTTTATTATTATATCTAAGTACACTGTAGCCGTCTTCAGTCTTCAGACACACCAGAAGAAGGCGTCAGATTTCTTTACGGATGGCTGTGAGCTACAATGTGGTTGCCGGGACTTGACCTCAGGACCTTTGAAAGAGCAGTCAGTGCTCTTAACCACTGAGCCATCTCTCCAGCCCCTCTTTTTTTTTTTTATTAGATATTTGCTTTATTTACATTTCAAATATTATCCCCTTTCCTCATTACCCCTCCGAAAAAACCTATTCCATCTCCCCCCACCCCCCACTTCCCCACCCCCACCCCCACCCCCCACTTAACAACCCCCCTCCCACTTTCCTGACCTGGCATTCCCCTACACTCAGACATCAAGCCTTCACAGGACCATTGGCCTCTCCTCCCTTTGATGTCTGGAAAGGCCATCCTCTTCTACATATGTATGTAGCTGGAACCATGGGTCCCTCCATGTGTACTCTTTGGCTGGTGGCTTAGTCCCTGGGAGCTCTGGGGGTACTGGTTGGTATATACTATTGTTCCTCCTACGGGGCTGCATACCTCTTCAGCTCCTTGTGTCCTTTCTGTAGCTCCTCCATTGGGGACCCTATGCTCAGTCCATTGGTTGTCTGTGAGCCATGGGTATTTTGATCCCCCTTCTAAGAAGGACCAAAGTATCCACACTTTGGTCTTCCTTCTTCTTGAGCTTCATGTGGTCTGTGAGTTGTATCTTGGGTATTCCAAGCTTTTGGGCTAATATCTACTTATCAGTGAGTGTATACCATGTGTGTTCTTTTGTGATTGGGTTACCTCACTCAGGATGATATTTTCTAGTTCCATTCATTTGCCTAAGAATTTCATTAATTCATTGTTTTCTATAGCTGAGTAGTGCTCCATTGTGTACTAACCATGAATCAAAGAAGTTTGAACGAATTTGAGGTATAATGGGAGGGTTGAGATATTTTAAACAAGCAACCAATGTGGCTTCTTCTTCTTCTTCTTCTTCTTCTTCTTCTTCTTCTTCTTCTTCTTCTTCTTCTTCTTCTATTTCTTCTTCTTCCTCCTCCTCCTCCTCCTCAGCACATAAGCAGGTAATGAAATTATCCCAGGTGTGCTAGAACCAAGACTACACAGCCCATGCGCTTCTTCCAATAAGCCATTCATTAGAATCCTCTTGTTGATTGCCGGGGTCTAAGTCTCAGAACGACAGAGGGACGCTCTCTATAGCACCAGTGATAACATATGAGTTACCAAATTCATCCACTGTCTTGTGGGGAAGCCAAGAAGCTACAGAGAACCACATGGAGGCATTCCAGCCACTGTTCCAGCAGAGGCTCTGGCTGCTGGACTAAACGAACCCCTAGGTATTTAAGTAAGACTTCAAACGATCTCAGCCCTCAGCCTGAACCATGGCAGTGGGGACTGCGGATCTCTGCCAAAATATAGACTCATCAGCAAATTAAATGTTGCCATTACTTTAAGTCACAACATTACTTTGGCGTGCTTTGTCGCATAGCGCTGGATGAAAGAAACAGTCAGTCTGCTAATTGCCAGCACAACAGACTCTCTGCTTTCTGTGTCCGATTTTCTTTGGAACAGCGAAACTCGTTAGGAAAGTATGTATATCCCTTAGATAGGTTGGCAAGGGAATTGCTATGGGTACTAAAATCTGCAGGTGTCATATTGGTCAGGGCTTCCAGGAATACTATTTTATCAAAACACACAGACACAGACACACAGACACACACATACTCCAACAACAAGGACAACAACAAAAAGAGAGTTGGGGAGGGAGGGAAGGAAGGTAGGAAAGAAAGAAAGAAAGAAAGAAAGAAAGAAAGGAAGGAAGGAAGGAAGGAAGGAAGAAAGAAAGAAAAGAAAGAAGAGAGAGAGAGAGAGAGAGAGAGAGAGAGAGAGAGAAACTACCCACGCATGAATGGGTCTGGAGCCATCTTGTGTACATGGATATAAAGATCTGCCTTCATCAATATGTAGCCTGTGAGGTCACACAGGACTCTGCAGTGTGACTTGATTCTTTACTGCCACCATGTTAGAATTCTTTTTCTTTTTATTATTACATTTACTTATTTGGCGTCTATGTGTGTGCTTGAGTGTATACATGTGCTGTGTGTGTAGTCAACAAACATTTGGTAAGTGTAACTGGTGAACAAATAACTGTCCTTTGGAGTATGTCATCAGTCCAAAGATGTAGGTTTTCCACCAGTTTTTATATGTCTTCATAGCTGGTTTAGAAAATCAAGCCTTCACATGCTCTCTTTCCCCAAATTCAAGGACAAATTTTTAACTCCATGTGGTACACTAGATACCATCCTGACCCAATTAACCCATCACACCTCCAAGGCCTGATCCAACTTAGGTCAAGGAAATCAGCAAGACTTTTGCTTAGACTTCCAAGACGAAAGCAGATAATCTTTTCTGGTAGACTTATAGGTAAGAAGATATAAAGACTAAGGCTGTTGTTATTGTCACAAAAGCAAATGTTACCTGTCTTAGTTGTTACCTTTCAGATGCTGTAAAAACAAATACACAATTACACTTTCCAGGCAACTGTCCAGCATCAGAGGAAGCCAGGATAGCCGCTCAAGCCAATCCCCTGGAGGCTAAGCAGGAGTGCTGCTTACTGGCTTGTTCAGCCGGCCCTTTTATAGCACGCAAAATTATCAGTCCAAGGGTGGTACTAACCTCAGCGAGCGGAGCCCTGGCACATCGATCATCAATCAAGAAAATTCACACCGCAGTCCTGCCCACAGGCTAATCTGGTGGGGACATGTTCACCACTGAGGTTTCCTCTTCCAAAATGACTCTGGCTTGTGTCAAGTTGTCATCAAGCTAGCCAGCAGACTGTCCAAGGACAATGGCAGGCCAAGGATGAAGACTAGAGGCTGGGGAAAAGAAATTGGCCCTAATGGCATCACCCCAGTCGCCTGCGACTGGCTTTCAGTTCGAGGATCAAATAAGCTTTATTCCTTGAGGCAGTGTAGGTTGAGATTTCTATTCAAAGAAGAAGAGTTCTAATTGACTCATGTATAACTGATAGACATTTCATTATAATTTACACCAAAACAGAAGAAAGTGGACCAGTGAGATGGCCCACTGGACAAAGGTGTTTGCTGCCAAGCCGGAGAACCTAAATTCAGTTCCCTCTGCCACACCTAGTGTAAGAAGAGAACCGACTGCCCAAAGTTGTTATTTGACCCACACACATACATTCTGGCATACAGGTGCCTGTGTACAATTTGCTCCTGTGTGTAAGCATGCATGTGTGTGCTCATGTGTATACACACATGCAGTGAAAAAAAAGTAAAAATGAAAAAAAAACAATCAAATAGATTGAAGAAACTAGCATGCATTTTAATTACCTCTAGTCAGACCAATCTGACTGACAACTACTTTCATAGTTTGCAATATACAATCAGCCTAATTGCATATTACTGCAGAGACAAAGAGCTATCGTTAAACTACCTCAACCTGAGAAGAGGCCTCTATGAAAATCTGCTATAGGCAGTAAACGGTGAGAGATTGAATTCAACCCAACTCTTTCATATCAATAACAATTCCCCAGGGAAACAGGTCTACTAGGACATAAATAAGCGTGTCTATGTATACATGCGTACATAGCAAAGAACTGGCTCATAGGATTATAAATGCTGGAAAACCCCATCATCTGCAGCCTGGAGGGCCAAAGCGCCAGAGCCTGGGCCTGAAGGCTGAGAACCAACTGAGCTGATCATGCAAATTCCAGCACGAAACAAGAGATAAGATGTTGCACATGAGGCTGCCAGGCAGGAGAGAGGAGGAACGGGAGTGAAGTCTTCCTTCCTTTGCTTGTGGTTCTCTTTGAGCCCTCAACAGATTAGATGTCCTCCCACATCCAAAGGACCCATCTACTGTACTCGGTCTGGTGCTGCAAATGCTAATCTCATCCATACACGGAACACACATAATTATTGTTTAACCTAAGTTCCTTGTGGCCCAATTAAATTGACACAAAGTTAATCATCCCCGATAGCCATGCTACCATCTCTAATCAAGGCAAGAGAAAGAAATTATGAGCAAACAGATTGGAAAAGAACATTTCAGTCCCTCTTTAAGCGATGGAAAGGTTGGTAATCCATATTAAAATACTAAAGAATTTGCAACCATGATATTAGCACTAAAAGTGAGTTTAGTTAAACACCATTTATATTAAATTTAATATAAAAGACTAGTCACTGTGCTAGCGGTATAGCACTTAGTGCATGAGGTCATGGCTTCCCAACATCACTACACCCCCCCCCCACACACAGAGACAGAGACAGAGAGACAGAGAGACAGAGACAGAGAGACAGAGATAGAGACAGAGAGGCAGAGAGACAGAGACAGAGAGGCAGAGACAGAGAGACAGAGAGAGACCGAAACAGTGGCAGTATTTTTAAATGTTAACTATGAAACACTAAATTTTTATTTATATTAGCATCAAAAATATGTTAAACTAAGAACTGCAAAATATTGCTCAGAAATTTAAAAAATTACCTCATGAAGAAACAAATACAATCTTCTATGTTTAAAGGTTACTTATTGTTAAGATGCCATTTATTTCCTATTTGATCTATAGGTTCAAGATTTCCCAATTAAGAAACAAACACAAGGCTGGGCGGTGGTGGCGTACGCCTTTAATCCCAGCACTTGGGAGGCAGAGGGCAGATTTCTGAGTTCGAGGCCAGCCTTGTCTACAGAGTGAGTTCCAGGACAGCCAGGGTTACAAAGAGAAACCCTGTCTCGAAAAAGCAAAAAAGAAAGAAAGAGAGAGAGAGAGAGAGAGAGAGAGAGAGAGAGAGAGAGAGAGAAAGGAAGAAAGAAAGAAAGAAAGAAAGAAAGAAAGAAAGAAAGAAAGAAAGAAAAGGAAAGGAAAGAAACAAACACAAAACACAAAACAGCGGGACTACTTTACGGAAGTGACAAACTGATTTGAAAATGTAGAAAAGATCTAAGATAGATTAAATCATTAAGGGAAATAATGGCAGAGGGTGTGTGTGTGTGTGTGTGTGTGTGTGTGTAAAATGTTTTCCTAGAAAGTAGTTTCTAGCACTAGTTTTAGAAAATGAAATAAATGCATTTATTAAAATATATATTATTAAAGTAAACCTTATGCTGAATACCTTTTAGATTTGAAATATGTTTATAGTAATTAGAAGTTTTCATGAACTTGAGAAATGCCCGAGTGACTTGTCCCTTTGGAGACCGAGTGAGGATGAAAAGGGACAGAGTCAAATTCTAACAATATAGATGATGGACAGGAAACACTTCATTGGTAATAAGAAAATTAATATGGTGGTAAGTAGAAAACTTGCTGATCAATACAAGGAAAATATCCTGCTTTTTAATGCACCTTGAAAATACTTGACAGTTATCATTGTGTTTTAATAGCATAAAGAATAACTAACTTAACACCTATTCATAGATGCTCCAGAAAATACTCTGAGCTAAGAATCTGCAGGTATAATCTGTAGTCCTGGGTCTGTTCATAAACAAGAAGTTAAGTTTGAAGTAGTAACTTCATAGCTTTGTATTTTAGCATTGGTATTTTCAAAATAAGATTTCAGAATGGCTGTGGGTTTTTCCCCCTTTTTCTTCTTTTCCTATGCGCATGGGTGTGTGTGTGTGTGTGTGTGTGTGTGTGCACATATTCACATTTGCAGGTGTTTTTGTGGGTGCATGCACACACTCCATGGCATCTGAAGGCCTGAGACTGATGCAGGGAATCTTCCGTTGTCACGTTCCATGTCCTTCCTTTTAAAGCAGACTCTCTCCATGAGGCCCATTGCGCTCAGCCTTTCTAGACTAGAATTAGCAAGAAGCCTCTACACCCAGACGGTGTTTCAGGCCGGTTCGGGGGATCCAAACTCTGGTACCCTTGCTTGCCAGGCAAGTGCTTTAACTGCTGAGCCATCTCATTAGCCCTGTTTGAAAATATCTGCCGCACATCCAGCGTGGTGATGCATGCCTCTAGTCCTAGCCCTCTGGATGCAGAAGCCGGCAGATCTCTGTGGATTCAGGGCCAGCCTGGTCTATAGAGTAAGTTCCAGGACAGCCAGGGCTATTACACAGAGAAGTCCAGTTTCCAAAAACCAAACTCTGCCACAGATTCTGTTTATTACCTTGTCAGTATTGCTACAATTTGAACTTTTTATAGATTCCTTGTCTTCAGGTCTATAAAATCCAATACCATAAAATCATCGTGGCTGTGTCCAAAGGACCGGTGTTCTAAAAAGTTATTCTTTTCACAAGCAGGTCCTCTCAGTGTGCTGACTGTGGTTACCATGAGGATATAGTGTACACTTCGCTATAGCGAAAAAAGAGACTTTCTTGTTCATTTTAGCAGAGCCTCCATGTCAATACGCTACTCCGTTATTCTGAGTCCGTTATTATCTGTTCTTCCACTCCTTGATCTCTCCAAAGAGAATGCTAACTCACATTGTAGTCTCTGATGTTTTCCCACTGGGCCCTTCATCTTTGCATTTTGCATATATTTAATCCAGTCCCAACTACAGACTGCAAATGCCTGCATGCCCTTGAAGAAGGGTGTGAATTGTGTCCACCGCGCGCCTACTCGGACACTTTCCCTTCGTGGTCCTCAAACTACAGAAGTAAATGAGTCAGTTATCAGGTCCAAATTCTATCACACACACACACACACACACACACACACACACGCATGCATACACGCACACATACACGCTCATGAACATGTGCACACACACCCACACACGCACGCATGCACGCACGTATGCATACACACCCATGCGTGCGCGCACACACAAGCACATGCACATGTGCACACACACACACACGCATACACGCTCATGAACATGTGCACACACACACACATGCATGCACGCACGTACGCATACACGCCCATGTGCGCGCGCGCACACACAAGCACATGCACATGTGCACACACATACACACACGCGGGCACACACACATACACACACATGTACACACACACGCATGCATACACACACATGCGCGCACACACACACACATGCACATGTGCACACACGCACGCGCACGTGGGCACACACACATACACGCGCATGCACACGCACACACACGCACGCACACGTGCACACACACGCACACACACACATACCTTTGCTCTCTGTCGAAGCCTGCAGAATGCAGAGGTTATTACACAGCATGGACCGGCTCGTGCTCCCCACTGTCCCGGGGAGCGAGGGTGACTGGTGTACCACACCAAGGGAGACTGCGCGGGTGAGCAAATGCCCACTGAGTACAGCGGATCTTCGATGCCAAGGGTGTGGCAGGATGTACAAAGTGACCGTTTGCAGAAACGCGGAAACTACAAGTGACATCAAGAGACAAAATCAGACACGAAGAGGGAAAATCATTAAATCCGCCATGGCAGCTCCGGCAGGTTTCGGTGAGAAGGAAGAGTCGATGTATGTGCGGTGTCACCTTGGTCTGCACCGATCACGACAGTACAGTCGATTTTCAAAGGGATCCTGAAAGTGTTTTAATATATTTTGAATTCATGAAACAGTTTCACTTGAAAAGATTACCAGAGCTTGGTATCTGTGAGTGCTACCCTACATTTAGATTAAAAAACAAACAAACAAACAAACAAACAAACAGAACAGCCCATAGACTGGCTGTACTTTTATTTGACACTTTGAAATATTTGTCTTAAATATGCACTGATCCACAAGAAGCAAAAGGTTATAAACAAACAATCAGCAGGGACGTAGGATTGGGAGCGAGTGAAACATTTTCAGTCCAGCTCTTTAATTTTATGGCCTAACACTGTAAAGCAACACATTATAAATCTGGGTTGTACTGAACCTTTTACCACCATTGGGCTTGAGGTGGGGTCTACAATCAGGTCACAAACCTATCTGAATGAAGAATGGGGATGTACTGCTCCTCGGTATGGTCGAGAGGGTTTATGTTTGGAGGCAAGGCAGAGAACCGCGGAGGACAGGCGTGTGGAAGAGTCCGGCCTGAACACGGCTCGCACACTGAACCAGGCTGTGAGAGGAGAGGCGGTGGAAGAGGAGCGAGGCGGGCAAACAGACCGAGAGAAATCCAGGACGGAGCCAGCCAGGAACCACTAAGACAGTGCTTGGGGACAGAACTAAGCATTGCCACCAAGATGGCTGAGTTATAGGAAAGAGAAGCCGGCGGGCGGGCGAAGGGAAGCGGTGGGCCAGCCCCTGGGCTGGAGAGGGTTAGGGCTAGCTAAGCGGCAGGGTGAGAAGCAGTGGGAAAAGCCCCGGGGCACCGAGTGAGACCTGACACTACGCTTTTCAAAGAAAAAAGAACATAGAAAAAGTTCTGTGTTCACGTGAAAGAACCTACACTGCTAAGTGACCACAAATTAGTAAATAAAAACATTTGACTCTTTTTTATTATTATTATTTTATTTTTTTGGTTTTTCGAGACAGGGTTTCTCTGTGCAGTCCTGGCTGTCCTGGAACTCACTCTGTAGACCAGGCTGGCCTCGAACTCAGAAATCTGCCTGCCTCTGCCTCCCAAGTGCTGGGATTACAGGCGTGCGCCACCACGCCCAGCTTAACATTTGACTCTTTTTTTCTTTTTTCTTTTTTTGTTTTTTTTTTTTTTTTTTTTTTTTTTTTTTTTTTTTTTTCGAGACAGGGTTTCTCTGTGTAGTCCTGGCTGTCCTGGAACTCACTCTGTAGACCAGGCTGGCCTCGAACTCAGAAATCCACCTGCCTCTGCCTCCCAAGTGCTGGGATTACAGGCGTGTGCCACCACGCCCGGCTAACATTTGACTCTCAATATTCAATTTTCCTAGCCAAGGCTGACCTCTCTGCCAGCATCTTGGAGTTTCGACACTTGGTGGGTCTGTTAAGGCCGGAAAAAGCTACGTCTCGGAGCCTGATTCTTTAACAAGTTACAAACTTCAAATCGGGAGAAAGGAAAGGGCTTAACTTGGCTGTCTTAGAGCCCGGGTGTTTCTAACTTCTTTCTTCTCCCAGGACGTGGAGATGGGCTTTTCTGAAACGCTGTCTCCATGAAAAGCTGATCTGCCAAACAGCACAAGAACGCCTTCATTGTCTTTCCCTTGGGATTCCACTAAGCACAAAAGATTAAACTCATATCACAGTAAAAAAAAGAATGGGAAGGTCGCTACACCCACACAAACTCTGTCGCAAGTTAACAAAGCCCTTCAGTGGGTTGAGTTCTGAGATCCCCGGGCCCGTGTTCTTCTTTGGGTCCATTGAAATCCTTGGACAGTCATTTGCTACCCTCCACGCGTAGAAATTTCTGTCACATCATACCTCCGTTTTCACAAATCCCATTCATTTCTTTGCGTGGTCTCAGGTAGACGGGGATGTGCCTCCTCACCCCCGCGCCGTCATTCTCCTAACCTCTAGCCTGCATTTCAGATCTGCTCCTCCATTCTCCCGTGCTCTAATTAGCACTGATCTGAAAAGAATCTCTGATTTTTTTATGCACCTATGACACCCTCTAATTCAAAGTTTAGTTCATACCAGAATAACACACTCAGAACATGGGACGTTTTAAAAGAGTCCAGAAGCGACTTCTTCAACATGACCAGGAGTTGGTGATACCGTAAGGATCACAATAGGAAAGCGAGCTTGTCTCAGGACCTTAGAGACCGGATATTTAGTGCTGTATGGGACCTTGAATTGCTCAATTAATCAGCTGCGTGCAGGAGTTTTTGAGGCAGTTATGGCGATTTCAAAGGGCTGCATACATGTATATACCAAAATTACATAATTGAAATATTTTTTTTTATCTTTTAGGGACTAAATGGCATTAAATTGTGGTGTTTTTAAAAGTTTATATTTGGGACACAAATTGTGAAGTGTGTGAACGTGGCATGCAAGAATTTCTCAAGTTTGTTTCCAATATGTAGCAAAGAAAGACAAAGGCACTAGGACGGTATGGCAGACACGTGTTCTCCATCCGCGCGTGTGTTTAACTTTTTTTTATTTCACACAATTTTCAAATTTAAGAATTACAGAACTAGGGATAGAGAGATGGTTCAGGGGTTCAGAAAACTTGTTGCTCTTGAAGAGACACCAAGTTCAGTTCCTAGCAGCCAAATGGTGGTTTCTAAATACCTGGGACTCCAGTTCCAGAGGGTTCGGTACCCTCTCTGGACCTTAGTGGGCACCAGACACAAATGGTATACTTACCTACGTTCAGTCAAAATATTCACACACACACACACACACACACACACACACACACAAATGAAATTAAGTAATACTAATACACAGTTTTGTTCTTAGGCCTATCGGCCAATCCTGAATCCTAGAAATTTTTATGTAGATGCTCTCTCCATTAAGAATCAGTCCAACATATTTGGTCAGTCTTGATTTCTCCCTAGACTCTTAGTCTTCACTGTGGGGACATTCTACCTTCAAATGCCCACTTACTTCCCGCGCAGAAGAATCTGGAGATACCCTGGGTATTCTCACACTGGTCAGAGACCTAATATCCATACAAAAAGGATACATACCTGTTTTAGTAGAAACACTGTTTTTCTTGTGACTATATTGACTTCACCTTTCATTTCACCTTAATCTTCTATGTATATCATAACATTTTTAAAATAACCGTATTGGGGCAAAATGGGGACAAAAATCTAAGATATTCTAAACTGAATGACAAAGAGCAGGGATAAGACAGGATGAAGGGTTTGGGAAAGTTTTTCACTAACAAGCTATAGATTTAAAACTTTTAGTTGGGTTTGTGTTGAAACTTTAACTCAGATGCAAATGTGGTGCTGTCTCTCCTGCTCTAAACTGCTTGCAGGACTAACCAGTCCAGAAGCAATAGTGACTTCCCGTTTGTACATGGCCCTCCTGTCCCAAAGTGTGCTCCTGGAGCGGCCACCCATCCAGTCAACAGGAAAATGTAGATTCACTATAACTAAATTTCTCTCTTCTGCTCAAGGGTTCATGTTTAGGTATTGCCAGCAGCTATAGGAACTTGTCCCAGAACTCTTTCTCTTCCGGGATATTATCTCTAACGACTAACATCTTCTGGTCTTGGGAGTTGGGTTTAACATCATTAAAACAATGTGTTACTCTTTTACTTTCTCGTGTACTCTAGTAGATTATAAACTCCTCGAAGACAGAAAGTGTGATGACTAAAGGCATGCATACACGTGACTGGGATCTCAGCTAGCCAAATGTCATTATGGATATTCCTGTGCAGACTGTTTGGATGAACCTAACGTTTGGATCTAGAGTTACTAAGGCTCAGACGTGGGTATAACTCACCTAGTTAGCAGAGGCCTGAAGAAGAGAAAAGCACTGACCTTCATCTGACTGAGAGGGAATCCTCCCTTTCTGACAGTCTCCAAACTGGGGCACTTGGTGTTTTCCAGACAGCTGACTCTAACAGGACCATCAGGTCTTCCTAATGGCAACAGGATAGAGATTCACTGTCTTAGTTAGGGTTTTATTGCAATGAAGAGATGCCATGACCAAGACAACTGTTAAAGTGACAAACATTTAATTGGGGCTGGCTTACAGTTTCAGAGGTTCAGTCCATTGTCATCATGGTGGGAAGCCTAGCAGCATGCAGGCAGACGTGGTGCTGGAGGAGCCTAGAGTTCTACATCTTGCTCCAAAGGCAGCCAGGAGGAGGTTATGTATCACAGCGGTCAGATTTAAACATATAATGACATCTCAAAGCCCTTGCTTCTGCAGTAACACACTTTCTCTACCAAGGCTACAACTCCGAATAGCACCACATCCCATGGACCAAACATATTCAAATCATCACACCCACTATGGGCTCTCCTGGAAGCCGAGAGTTTGAATGCAAAGATCCATCCCAGAACTCAGTTTCCTGACTCATCCTGAAGCTTCCATCGCTGAACAAGCCAACTTTTGAAACAAGTGATTTATATACATTTCTACAAATCTTATTGGTTCCCTGTCTCTGCAGGACCCTGGCGCAAAATTGTGTAATTCTAAGAACCTGGAACCTGGCATAAAGTCTCACTAAAAGCTGATAATTCTCTTTCAAGATACAGTAAATATTTTGAAACAGTATGTTTTATAATCTTTATATAAATGCTTATATAAATTTGATTTAATTTTTTTTCTGTTAAAACAGGAAAAAACTACACCGAAAGTTTGAAAAAGTCTAATTATGCATTGATGTGAAAAAGGCAAATCTTGCTTTCAAAAATAATTCAACTAGAAAGTTACTTATCTAAAAGGAGAAGAAGGCCAGGCAGTGGTGGTGCACGCCTTTAATCCCAGCACTTGGGAGGCAGAGGCAGGTGGATTTCTGAGTTTGAGGCCAGCCTGGTCTACAGAGTGAGTTCCAGGATAGCCAGGGCAAACCTGAAGAAACCCTGTCTTGAAAACCAAAACAAACAAACAAACAAACAAACAAACAAAAAAGCATTGCTAAAAGGAGGAGAAGCCATGGAACTTGGGTAGAACTATGCATGTTACATATTTTATTGATCCAAACTTTGAGTTTGTACATGCACACACCACACACACACACACACACACACACATACACACACACACACACCTTCGTCTGTCTGAGTCTTGTTCTTCCTCTTGTGTCTCCTGAGTGTCATCCATCTCTCATTTCAGCATGCCCTCTA
Source organism: Apodemus agrarius (assembly GCA_964023405.1). NCBI lineage: Eukaryota > Metazoa > Chordata > Mammalia > Rodentia > Muridae > Apodemus > Apodemus agrarius. The sequence goes on from OZ030018.1 coordinate 20,110,336, forward strand.
GAAGCTGCAATCTGATGTCTGTAACCGTACCTTTTATGTCATCCCAAAGGCTTTAGTAGCTAGCTTGTGTCCACCCCTACACTCTCATATTGGAGCCACTCACGGTTTGGTCACCATCCATTTCTCGGTCTTGTCTTTCATCAATCTCTCAAATGATCTGACCTCCCTACTGTGTGGGAGTTTATATAGAACCGACACACAATGAACCACACTTACTGCCATTATCAGAACGCCTGCCCCTGACTCATCGACAATGATCTCATGGATTAGAGTAGAAAAAGCACTACAGAATAAAGTTGGAGACCTTGATTTTAGAGTTTTCCTATACCATTGGGATTGGTGACAAGGACAATTGTGTCAGTTGACATCCTTGGCCTTCAATTTCCTTATCCATCTGATAGCAGACAATAGAGTTTCAGTTAAAGGGAGGCATGTTCCCTCTTGGAAATGACATTCATCATTAATACAACTAGTTCTCGAATGCTTCTTATGGGCGATAAACATCTGGCTCTCATTTCTACTGTGCATGTTCCTAGGATCTAACTCGGGTGACCAGGCTTGACAGCAGACGGCTTTACCTGCTGTCCCTATAATAAATAGCTCCTTAAATTTAGGCCTCTATATTTATGTGCCAAAAAGAAGGTCCCAGACTTTGAGAAGTGTAACCTGAGATATTTACTGGGGGAAAAAATATAAAATTCCCAAGCCTGCACCCCGTTCCTATTCTGATTCAGTAATTATAAACCTATATCGGAATAACTCGCCCCCTGACCCATGGTTCTGACCCACCAACCACACTCTAAGATGAGAACAAGTCCTCCATCTAGATACAGCAGATTTTTTCACAGTTATATTTTATTTTTATTTCCAATTTTATTTTTTTAAGCAAAATGTTTCAGTCTGAGAAATAGCAATAGGACAGGAAGGTCACTGTAAAACAGACAGCGGATTATCCAAAATCATAGTCAGGAAAATGCTAAGGACACCAAGCACACTGGACAAAGTGCCAACTGACCGGTCAGCTACAAGTACCAAAGGGAGTGACAGAAGCCTATGACAGTGATGTCAAGAGGCAAAATGTCAGACAGAGCTAGCTTGTCCCTGGAGTTGCCGAGCCAAGTTCAGACCAAACACAAACAAACCCTTCAAGTTCTCGTTCTGTTCATTCTTCACTTCAAGGAGAGCCTAAGTTGTGAACAACAGAACCAATATCCTACAGCGTGCAGTTTTTTAAAAAGTAGAATAACTTCGAGGGGCTATTACTCCAGTTCGAGTTTTTTTTAGATCTTCAGTAGACTATTCTAATCTTTGAGGAACCATTTTTTTTTTAAGTATCAAGAACTGGCAAACATGTTCATTCCTGACTTTGAAAGAAAGAAAAAAGTAGATTCTGAAAACTGAAGACTTGATTATTAGTTCTGTCAGGATTTTAGCATATTGTACTCCAAACCTTGTGGCTCTGGTGTTGGAAACCTTACATTACTGGACAGTCTTGCCCAGGTTGCTTGTTTGCTTCAGACAGACCAGGAGATACTTATAAACTGCTACCTACTGATGCCTTTCTTGGGCATTTCACAAATTGGTGATATTCTTGTGAATATGATCCCTTTAAACTGATTCTCTGTGGTCAATTGAGAGTTAGCAGATTCACTTTTGTCAGACCTAATTAGTAAGTACATTCTTGGGAGTTTTTGTCTTTATACATATAGCTCATAGTCATTCAACATATATGTATTGAGCGTTTTACCACTTATCAGGGGCTGCGCTAGGTAGTAGAATCTGACAGTGAACACCTTACAGTCTCCGCTCTCATGGCGCTTAGTAATGAGGGACAGACAGGAAGACAAGATGCAGTAAAAGGAAGAAAAAAATTCAACAGGAATGGGGGGAGACTGGAGAATGCTTCCTTCGAAGAGACAAGACAGAGAGCAGAAAGAGCATAACCACAGGAGCAGAGACCTGAAGGAAGGGTGGAATTAGTTGTGTAATTATCCAAGGGAAGAACGTTTCAAGTGGTAGGACCCTGGATGGGTCTGAGATAGAAATCCGCCTGACGAAGAGATTGTCTATCATAGCAAGGCTTGATTTGCCAAATACGTTCATGACTGTTCTGTTCTGCACTACTGGAACAACATACCCGAGGCTGTATTACTTCATAAAGAAGCAACTTTCTTTAGCTTACAGTTCTGAAAAGTCAAAGTCCCACCAAGGACCGTAGCTTGCTTGATGTCATTCAGAGTAATGTGTGTCATCATTAAACCGGAACCAGAGAGCAAATGTAAGTCACACATAGCATTCAGTGGCGGGGGGGCATTCTGACGACCTTACCTAGTCCTAACCATCCCCCAAAGACTCCATGTTTACACCTTTATTGGCTAGTTTGATATAGGACCTCACTGTATGGCCCTGGCTGGCCTGGAACTTACTATGGCGCTGGCTGGCCTTGAACTCACAGACATCTCCCTGTCTCTGCCTCCCTAATGCTGGCTAAGGCTGAAGATATGGGCTAACACACCTAGGCCATTTCATCTTTTTAATTCCTTATCATGGAGATCACATTTCAGTACATGAACCTGAAGGAACACAGTCAAATCATAGTAAGGTGGTACTGCTTGGAACATATGAATGTGTATTTTGTTCCAGTTTTTATGGCGTGGCAAAAGAGCCTTGGAGATAGAGTTCATCAAAATCAGAGATAGTCCCAGATTATCTAGATGGGCCTAATCTATTCACGTGAGCCCTTAAAAACAGGAAGAGTTCTCCTACTGCAGCAAGAAGTGCTTAACACAAAAGGAAATCCTGAGATTGTCAGTATGAGGATACCACACGCTGCTGATAACTTGAAAACCTAGAGGTCTACCAGTAACACTTCGGAGAGTCCTCTGGGAGGTAAGGACAGACTCTACACAACAGCCAGCAAGGAAATAAGAGACCTTGTTTGTACTAATTTAAGCCTCTGAATTTTGCCTCCAAGCAGAGAAAATGCCTAAGCCAGAACCAACTTCCTGCCCAGAACTTCCAGACGATGACTGTAGGTTGTTTTAAGTTGCACAGCTGGGGGGGGAGGGGCGGGGGGGGGGGAACCGGTGACTATTTGTTGTGACAGCCACAGGGAAGCTGTACAGACTATGACACTAGACTGAAATGTGGGGGGGACATGGTAAGAGATCAGGAAGGAAGTGGAGGGTATGGGGCAGCATGCAAGAACACATGAGGACGCTACTGTCATGGAGCGTTGTGAACCACTACAGAGCCTTTGTCCTTACTGGAGGGATCCATGGAGCCAACAAGTGTTGAGGGCATACGCATGGGGTTCTTATACTTACTGTTATAAAGAGACCATTTTGAATGAGCATTAGGATGGTCCAGCTAGACCGAGGTCATGATAGTTTATGCAACAGGAAATCCTAGTGGAGATAAGTTGATGCATATTTAGTGGGTCCAAACTTGAAAACTAAATGATAAGCTAAGAGACATGATGATGGGGGTGGGTGGCATGTGGGGTGTCGCAGAGAGCGAGGAGTCGCTGTTGGCACCAAGGTCTTGGGCCCGGGTCGTGGTTGGGAGAGTTACATTGAGGTAACAAAGCGTGCAGTGGAGCAAGTTCAGTGGACGTGAGGGAACAGAGACAGACACGGGTTCATCTTGGGACTTGTTGTGTCGGAAACGCCCTGTCGTACAGCCTCGAAGAGAAGGGTATCCATCAAGCTGCAAGGTACACCGTCTGGATCTCGGAGGATGATCTGGAGTTCTGTACAAGTCGTGCGGTGAGCAGTTCAGAGAAAGCTGGCTCCTCCCAGCTGAAAGTCTTCTATAGAGTGTATTGTGTAATCGCTGACTTGTGACTGCGTGTGTGTGTGTGTGTGTGTGTGTGTGTGTGTGTGAGTGTGCAAGGGGGAGAGAGATGGTCTCTATGTAGCCCCGAGGTTGACTTCAACTACAGCCCTGTGCCTTCTGATTGCTGAGCTACAGGTGTGTGCCACTATGCCCAGCTTCAACGGAACAGTAGTACGATTTTCATATTCATTTTCTGTGTGTGTGTGTATGTGTGTGTGTGTGTGTGTGTGTGTGTGTGTGTGTGTGTGTTTGAGTGTGTCCACACTTGCCATGTCCATATGTGGAGGTTAGAAGCAGGTTCTCTCCTTCATCACGTGGGTTCTGGGGACTGAATCCGGGTCATGGTCACGAGCCTTGGCAGCGCGCACCTCCATCTACTAAGCCACCTCACTGGCCCAAAGCAAAACGTATTTTAAGTTATTTATATATCTATTGAAAGAATTTTAAAATGATACAATTAAATAAGTCTTACTAACGAAAATAGATAGCACTTTTTTTTTTACGAATCTTCTAATTAAGATTACACAGTCGAAAAAGCACATATGGTCCACAGCTACATTAAAGACATATAAAGACATAGTAAACTGTAGTTCCCCAACTGCTGCCATTCTGAGACCGTCTAACGTCTCAGGATGGGGCACTGTTTATGTACAATTTATGTTGAGCACCTGATAAGAAAGAGTATTTTTTCGTCTTACTCCCTCGGGGCCATAGGAACTCAGTTTTTACGTGTGTACAATTAAAAACAGAACAAGCGAAATGACCAGCTGCGTCCTCCAGCTTCTCTCCCTCTCGTCCACCATGGTACAGCAAGCGTACCTTCACTGACGGTCCACTGGGGGGTGGGGGGAGCAGGGGAGATCTGTGTGCATTTTAGAGTAATATAAAGGCGCTGACCAGAGATCTCTGCTCTAGATTCTTTTTCCGTGACCCTTAGAAATGAAGCACACACACACACACATACACAACAGAGAGTAGCAAGGCCCCTGCAATTTCAGAGTAAAACTCGTCCTGCCGCAATTACCTCCTAAAGCACTCCTCTGAGCACACCATTAGAAAATATTTTTGCTAACCACATCACAAACAATTATTAAAGTGCTAACTTTAGCCCGTGCCTGCTAGATCGGGGGTGGGGTGGGAACGTGCTCATCATGGGAACGTCTCATTGGCTCATCTGCTGACGAAGCACCTTTGCAAAGCCTACCCGTAATCATTCTAATTAGGCCATCAAGTGTCAGGACTTGCTGTGTGAATTTCATTAATTCTAGCCATCTCTGTGGTGCAACTGATATTGCCCGCATTAAAGGAGTGACTCTGCCTGGGAAGCAATTTCCTCACGTTTATGGCCTCTCCTGGCTACCTGCTGGGACCAAGGAAGGCTTACAAAGATGTCCTGCAAGTCTGCAAAACCTCCTTTCAGTTGGAAGCCTAATCCCATCCAGACACCCTGATACACCTTTCAGACCATTCTGAGCCTTCACATCTTTACGTGGCCCTCAATGAATAATTCAACCTATAAAACGTGAAGCAGAGCGTTTGTGTGTATCTCTTCATGCTGCTTTGGCAAAATCTCAAGAGACAGAGTAACTTATATTAAAAAAAAATTTGAAGTGTATTTATCTCAGTCCTGGAGACAGGGAAGATCAAGATCAAGACATTGGCAGGAGGGGTTGTCTGGCGAGGGCGCCTCTCTGCATCCAATATGGCTCCTAAGAAAGCAGGGCCCACCCTCTGGAAGACAAAGGGTTAAAGGAGACAAACTCCATTAAGTCATTTATCTAAGTCATCTGACATTACGGGGGAAGGGTCACTCCCATATAGTAAAGACTCTGCAAGGCTGATGGACTGATTAGAACGTCTTGATTGTAGACAGCAGATCCGGAGCCAAACTATCTGGGGCTATCCGCAGTCCCCCTAAACAGTCTTTCCTGTCGCATCTTTGCCTCTGACCGAACATCCTTTCAGCTTTCAGGTGAAACTTCTTAGAATATATTAAATGGACAGGTGACTAACATCCACCAATCCAACAGCTAAGAATGCCATCAGACAGCATATGAGATCTCAGGCTGAGATTTCTCACTTTGTTGAAACTCACCTACCAATGTTTCCACTAATGTCCCTGGGAAAATGCGTTTATTTGTGACTTTTCTGTTCTTTAACTATAAAAGCTTCATGAAGTTGTTCCTTACATGGAAACATATTGTTTGGGACAACCTCGTCTTAGTTACTGTGCTATTGTTATGAAGAGACACCACGACCAAGACAACTCTTATGAAAGCAAGTACTTAATTGGGGACTTGCTTACCAGTTTGGGAGGATTAGTCCATGATCCTCATGGAAGGAAACAGACAGGCAAGGAGTTGGAGCGGTGGCTGGGAGCTTTACATCTTAATCCATAGGCAGGAGACAAGAACAGAGAGATCGGGCCAGGCATGGGCTTTTGAAACGTCAAAGCCCACTCATAGTAACACACCTTCTCCAATAAGGCACACCTACTGCAACAAGACTCCATCTCGGGATCCTTCTCCAACAGTTCTGCCGGTGACTAGATAGAGAAGCCTCTGGGGACCATTTTCATTTAAGCCACCACAAGCTTGAATCTGTCTTCCTGGGGCAGGCTTTATTTGGCTCAAGAAAGAAACTATCTCTTATTCTCTTTCAAGTAGGATCCATGTTGTGTCTGAACGCTGCTTTCATTTAGAAAGCAAGCCTTCTCAATTAGCCTAATCACTTATGGGAGCCCCCCCACCCCCAGCTGTTAATCCTGTCATTTTGGTAACATCTGAGTTTTGGAGGGGACACCCTGCAACCACACTAGCATATCTCTTCAGCTTTTGTTCGTAAGCGCTGCACTGTCCCGAATACTGTAGCAAATCTTTGGTTACAGAGAAGATTGCTGCTAAAAACAGACATCCAATCTTCCCTCCCACACCTCTAATGTAACTGTTTACATGAGGGATGGCCCCGAGCCCTCTCCATAATCCGGGCCCGTGAACACTTGGTTCCCAGTCGATGGCACAGTTTGAGGAGGCGGAGAAAGTGGGGCCTTGCTGGAGGAGGTTGTTACCAGGGCCTGGCTGTGGGAGCTTGAAGCCTCCCCCTGTGCCCAGTTTGTTCTCTCTGCTTTGCTTAAGATACGAGCCCTAGACTGTCTGCTCCTGCTGCATGTTTGACTCCTGTCCCTCTAGAACTGTAAGTCAAGTAAACTTGCCTAGATCGTGGTGTTTTGATATGCAGACAGGTACATTACCTGGACCTCAGGCAATACACTCCCCTACCCTCTCTACCACAAGATGCCTAAAACAGGTCAAAGTAGAAAGAAGGAAAGAAAGAAAGGAAGGAAGGAAGGAAGGAAGGAAGGAAGAGAAAAAAGAAAAGAAAAGAAAAAAGAGAAGAGAAGAAAAGAAAAGAAAAGAAAGAAGGAAGAAAGAAAGAAAGAATTCGTTTTCATTTTGGATTTGTGTTACTGTCCAATGGGGAGGGGCACGGGCACCATGCATGTGGATGTGGAAGACAGAGGAAAGACCATTTTGGCTATCAATCTCAGGTACCACCCACCTTGTGTATTGAAACAGGGCCTCTCATTGTCTTGGAACTGACCACATAGGGGAGGCCAGCCATGAGGGATTATTTTGCTACACTGCTTTGGCTCCCAGCAGAACACATGCACACACACCCATCCAGGAGCTATCTTTGAATCTTGGAATGAAACACACACACAACACACACACACACACACACACACACACACACACTAGCTTACTTTTAAAATGCCTTGGCTACCTCAAAGGCTGGGCACTCCTAAACCTTCCCACAGTATCCTAGGCCCAGGCGGGGAGGTGGTAAGTGGTCACCCACTCAAATTCTCATGTGGCTCGTAAGCTCTCTCCTCTGAGCCCTCCTCTTCTGTCTCCCTATGTATCCTCCAAATTCTCCTGTTCCTCTTTGTGTCCTATCCACGTAAATCAAAGTGTCCCTCCCCGGGTCCAGCCATTACCCATTGGCATATTTATGGATTGATCAAAAACCAACCAGGGACAAGGACACACAGATTCCCAATTGAATCAACTGATATCCAATAGCCAGCTGGCCAGTGAGCCTCAGAAATCTGCCTGTCTCTGCCTCCTCACCACTGGGATTGTAATTATAACATCACACCCAGCTTGTTCTCTCTTTCTTTTTGTAACCTAGATCCTGGATATAGAATTTGGGTGTGTCAAGTGCACAGAGCATTTTACAACTGAGCTATCTCCCCAGACCAGGGGTTTGAGTCCCTATATTTGTGCTATATGTGGCTCATTTAAAAACATATTTTCAAGCCTACTTACCAGCAAGTCTTCGGAAAGACCTTATTAGTTAGCAGCTGTTTTGGTTCCTGGTTTTATGTGTCAGGTTGCTAATATAGTTCTCAGTTTGCTCAAACACTAGTCTACATGCTGGTGTGAAGGATATTTTCTAAACGTGACTGACATTCGTAATCAGCTGCACGAAGCAAAGTAGTTATTCTCAATGAACAGATCTGAGTCTCAATCGGTTGAAGGCCCAAAAGGCAAAAACTGAAGTTTGTCAAATAAGAAATTATGCCTTGATCCTCCCGGTCCACAACTTCATGGAGGGGGGGTTGTGTAGATCAGGTGGTCCAGCACTCCCCCCCCCACACACACAGACAGCTTGACTCCCAGGAGGTCTGTCATAACCGGGCTCACAGGAGGGGCGGGCTCCCGTCAGAGGCAGCAAGGTTAGCTAACACCAGAGGTGACCAGATGGTGAGAGGCAAGTGCAAAAGCATAAGCTACAGAAACCAAGGCCACTTGATACCTCAGAACCCAGTTCTCCCTCCACAGCAAGCCCTGCATACCCCAGCACACCTGAAAACCAAGATTCTGACCTAAAATCCCATCTTATGAAGATGATAGAGGACCTTAAGGGGGACATAAATAACTCCCTTAAAGAAATACAGGCGAACACAGGAAAAGAAGTAGAAGCCCTTAAAGAGAAAACCACAAATCTCTTCAAGAAATACATGAAAATACAATCAAACAGGTGAAGGAATTGAACAAAACCATCCAGGATCTAAAAATGGAAATAGGAACAGTAAAGAAATCAGAAAGGGAGACAACCCTGGAGATGGAAAACCTAGAAAAGAGATTAAGAGTCATAGAAGCAAGCATCACCAACAGAATACAAGAGATAGAAGAGGGAATATCAGGCATAGAAGATCCCATAGAAAACATTGATACAACAGTCAAAGAAAATGCAAAATGCAAAAACTTGTAGGCCAAAACATCCAAGAAATCGAGGACCCAATGAGAAGAGCAAACCTAAGGGTAAGAATAATAGAAGAGAGTAAAGATTCACAACTCAAAGGGCCAGTAAACATCTTCAACAAAATTATAGAACACGTCTCTAACCTAAAGACAGAAATGAACATAAGCATTCAAGAAGCCTACAGAACATCAAATAGATTGAACCAGATAAAAATTCCTCCTGTCACATAATAATCAAAACACTAAATATACAGAACAAAGAAAGAATATTAAAAGCTATAAGGGAAAAAGGACAAGTAACATATAAAGGCAGACCTATCAGAATTATATCCGACTTCTTAAGAGAGACTCTAAAAGCCAGAGGATCTTTGGCAGATGTCATGCAGACCCTAAGAGAACACAAATACCAGCTCAGGCTACTATACCCAGCAAGATTCTCAATCACTGTAGATGGAGAAACCAAGATATTCCATGACAAAACCAATCTTAAACAATATCTTTCCACTAACTCAGCCCCACAGAGGATAATAGAAGGAAAACTCCAACACAAGGAGGGAAACAACATACAAGGAAAACCAAGAAATTAATCATCTCACAATAAGCCAGGCAGTGGTAGTGCATGCCTTTGATCACAGCACTTGGGAGGCAGAGGCAGGCAGATTTCTGAGTTCGAGGCCAGCCTGGTCTACAGAATGAGTTCCAGGTCAGCCAGGGCTACACAGAGAGACCCTGTCTCGAAAAAAAAACATAATAATAATAATAATAATAATAATAATAATAATAAATCTCACAATAACCCCAAAAGGAGAGAACCACACATATATAATACAACCTCTAACAACAACAATAAAAGAAATCAACAGTCACTGATCTTTAATATCTCTCAACATCAGTGGACTCAATTCCCCAATAAAAAGACAGAGGCTAACTAACATCCTGGATATGTAAACAAGACCCAGCATTTTGCTTCATATAGGAAACACAGATTAAAAGACTGGAAATTTTTTTTCCAAGCTAATGGTTCCAAGAAACAAGCTGGAGTAGCCATTCTAATATCCAATAAAATAGACTTCCAACCAAAAGTTACCAAAAGAGATGGAGAAAGACATTTCATACTCATCAAAGGAAAAATCCACCTAGAGATGATCTCTCAATCCTGGACATCTGTACCCCAAATGCAAGGACACCCACATTTGTAAAATAAATGTTACTAAAGCTCAAAACATACATTGATCCTCACACAATAATAGTGAGTGACTTCAACACCCAACTCTCACCAATGGGCAGATCATGGAAACAGAAACTAAACAGAGACACAGTGAAACTAACAGAAGTTATGAACCAAAAGGATTTAATATATATATATATATATATATATATATATATATATATATATAACATTTCATCCTAAAACAAAGAATATACCTTCTTCTCAGGAATTCATGGTACCTTCTCCAAAATATATAATTGGACATAAAACAAGCCTCAACAGATACAAGACAATTGGAACAATCCCATGCATTCTGTCAGATCACTGACTAAGGCTGGACTTCAAAAACAACAGAAAGCCCACATGCTCATAGAAACTGAATAACTTTCTACTCAATGATAACTTGATTAGGAAAGAAATAAAGAAAGGAATTAAAAACTTTCTAGAATTTAATGAAAATGAAGGCACAGCATACCCAAACTTATGGGACAAAATGAAAGCAGTGCTAAGAGGAAAACTCATAGTTCTGAGTGCCTTCCTAAGAAACTTGGAGAGATCCTACACTAGCACATCTGAAAGCTCTAGAACAAAAAGAAGCAATCATGCCCAAGAGGAGTAGAGAGCAGAAAATGACCAAATCAGAGCTGAAATAAACTAAGTATAAACAAAAAGAACTAGACAAAGAATCAACAAAAACTAAGAGCTGGTTCTTTGAAAAAATCAACAAGATAGATAAACCCTTAGCCAAACTAACTAAAGGGCATATAGACAGTATCCATATTAACAAAATCAGAAATGAAAAGGGAGATATAACAACAGAAACTGGGGAATTAAAATAATCATCAGATCCTACTACAAAAGCCTATACTCTCAAAAGTAGACAGTGTAGATGAAATGGACGATTTTCTAGACAGATACCATGGACCAAAGTGAAATTAGGACCAGACAAACTATCTAAACAGTCCCATAACCCCTTAGGAAATAGAAGCAGTCCTTAAAAGTCTCCCAACCAAAACAAAAAGAGCCCCAGGGCCAGATAGTTTTAGTGCAGAATTCTATCAAACCTTCAAAGAATACTTAATAGCAATACTTCTCAAAGTATTCCACAAAATAGAAACAGAAGGAACACTACCTAATTTTTTCTATGAAGTCAGTTATGCTGATACCTAAACCACAGCAAGACCCAACAAAGAAAGAAAACTTCACACCAGTCTCACTTATGAATATCAATGCAAAAATACTGAATAAAATTCTCACAAACTGAACACATCAAAACCATCATTCACCATGATCAAGTAGGCTTCGTCTTAGGGATGCGGGGATGGTTCAATATACAGAAATCCATCAACATAATCCTCTACATAAACAAACTCAATGGAAAAAATTGCATGATCATCTCATTAGATGCTGAGAACCCTTTGACAAAACACAAGATCCCTTTATGTTAAACATCTTGGTTTTACTTTTTTTTTTTTAAATTCAGAACTCATTTATTGAATGAATAGTATATGCAAGAATACCACTAAAAGGAAACTAATAATACAAACTACAATTTTGAAAATAAAGCCATTGCTTCTTGGCCTTTTGGCTAAGATCAAGTGAAAATAAAGCCAATATAACAGAAACAAAATATACATAACATTGAGGAATGTTTGATTTTTGACCCGGGATGCATTCCTTGTCTTCACAATTCACTTAAATGTCCACTAAAACAAAACTGTGTCTTGGTCTAACTTCAGTGCTTTTTCAAAAAGCAACAACACTATACAAGACTTTTGCTTTGAGGTATTTGAGATTCACACATTTGTTCAAGTACATAGATTCGATTCAATAGCAGATCTGTAGATCATGTTACTCTGTTAGTAAACATCTTGTAAAGATCAGGAATTCAGGGCACATATCTAAACATAATAAAAGCAATATACAACAAACCAACAGCCAACATCAACTTAAATGGAGAGAAACTTGAAGCAATCCCACTAAAATCAGGGACAAGACAAGGCTGCCCTCTCTCTCCCTCTCTACTCAATATAGTACTTGAAGTTCTAGGGAGAGCAATTAGACAACAAAAGGGGGTCAAAGGGATGCAAATTGGAAAGAAAGAAGTCAAAGTATCACTACTGAAGATGATATTATAGTATATATAAGTAACCCCCAAAATACTACAAGAGAGCTCCTACATCTGATAAACAACTTTATCAAAGTGGCAGTATATAAAAGTAACTCAGACAAACCAGTAGCCTTCCTCTACTCAAAGGATAAACAGGCTGAGAAAGAAATTAGGGAAATAACACCCTTCACAATAGTCACAAATAATATAAAATTTGTTGGTGTGACTTTAATCAAGCAAGTGAAACAAGTATATGACAAGAACTTCAAGTCTCTGAAAAAAGAAATTGTAGAAGATCTCAGAAAATGAAGGGATCTCCCATGCTCATGGATTTGTAGGACTAACATATAAAATGGCCATCTTACCAAATACAATCTACAGACTCAATGCAATCTCCATTAAAATTTCATCTCAATTCTTCACAGAGATAGAAAGAGCGATTCTCAAATTCATCTGGAATAACCAAAAACCCAGGATAGCGATAACAATTCTAAACAATAAAAGAACTTCTGGCAGAATCACCATCCCTGATCTCCAGCTCGATTACAGAGCAAAAGTGGTAAAAACAAAAAACAAAAAATTGCATGGTATTGGTACAGAGACAGGCAGGTAGATCAATGGAATAGAACTGAAGACCCAGAAATAAACCCACACTCCTATTTGTCACTTGATCTTTGACAAAGAAGCCAAGACCATACAGTGGGACAGAAACAAAAACAAAAACAAAACAAAACAAAAAAAAGTATTTTCAGCAAATGGTGCTGTCTAACTGAAGGTCTGCATGTAGAAGAATGCAAATTGATCCATTTTAATTTTCTTGTACAAAGTTCAAGTCCAAGTGGATCAAGGACCTCCACATAAAACCAGATACACTGAAACTAATAGAAGAGAAACTGGGGAAGACCCTTGAGGACATGGGCACAGGGAAAATTTTCTGAATAGAACACCAATAGCTTATGCTCTAAGATCAAGAATTGACAAATGAGACCTCATGAAACTGAAAAGCTTCTGAAAGGCAAAGGACACTGTTAATAGCATAAAACGGCAACCAACATCTTGTGAGAAGATCTTTACCTATCCTACATCCAATAGAAAGCTAATATCCAAAATATACAAAGAACTCAAGAAGTTCGACTCCAGAGAACCAAATAACCGTATTTAAATAATGGGATACAGAGCTAAACAAAGAATTCTCAACTGAGGAATACCCAATGACCGAGAAGCACCCAAAGAAATGTTTAATATCCTTAGTCATCAGGGAAATGCAAAGCAAAATGACCCTGAGATTCTACCTCATACCAATCAGAATAGCTAAAATCAAAAACTCACATGACAGCAGATTTGGCAAGGATGTGGAGAAAGAGAAGCACTCCTCCATTCCTGGTGAGATTGCAAGCTGGCACAACCATTTGGAAACTAACGGCAGTTCCTCAGAACATTGGAAGAGTTCTACCTAAAGACCCATGTATATCACTACTGGGCATATACCCAAAAGATGCTCCAACATATAAGAAGGATACATGCTCCACTATGTTCATAGCGACCTTATTTGTAATAGCCAGAAGCTGGAAACAACCCAGATGTCCCTCAATTGAAGAATCGAAGAATGAATTAAAAAAAAAAAGTGGTACATTTACACAATGGAATACTACTCAACTATTAAAAAGACAACTTCACAACTTTTATAGGCAAACAGATGGAACTAGAAAATATCCTGAGTGAGAAAATCCAGACCCAAAAGGACATACATGGTATGTACTTACGGATAAATGGATTATTAGCCTAAAAGCCCAGAATACCAGACATTTGAAACACATACAGCTCAGACATTTGAAACATATCTCCTAGAATAGTCCCACGTATGTATATAACAGCACCCTCTTAAAATTGAGAAATAGTTCTAGTTTCATAATAGTAGGAATGCTTCTCACAAAATAAAGGCATAGTAAACTGGTTTTATAGTGGTTTGAAGATTGTATATTTCTGGTAAAAATTATTTTTGAGGTTCACAAGGCTGTAGCCACCACCACCAGTAATCTAGTCAAAAATAAAGCTTTAACTATTAGTCCTTGAGTGATTTGCATTTTTAATTCTCTTTTAATGAGTGTCTTGTGTTTTTCTGGGCAGTCTGACTTATCAGCTGCTTTCACAATACTAACACCTTGCTGCCAGTTCAGCCTTAGGGGTGGAAAGATGTTCCTTTCCTGGAAAGCTAACGTTCCCTTTTCTTAGGTGTGCAGCCAAGGCTCAAAGCTTTATTCTCGGGAAGTCCTCGGGAGTTAGAAGTGTCTGAGAAATACAAAGGCGGCCACTCAACTCCTCCATTTGGCCACCAGTGCTGGCAGAGACACCCTACAAGGCATGGAGAGTGCCATGCTCAGACAGGAGACACCAGCTCTGCCAGCCAAAGTGTCCAGGTAAAGAGTTTTACACAAGCTATCGCGTGTACAGGGAGGCAGCTAGTGCTTTCAGGGCTGGAAGGACTTGGCGAGCCCTCGGTGCCAAGCTCCCCTCCGCGGGGTAGGAGGGGGAGAGCCCATCGAAGCAAGGCGGAGAGATCCGGATTGAACTTGCCCTCAGGCAGCAGAGGGGCGGCTGGATCCGAGGGAGAAAGCCCCGCGTGAGGAGGAGTGGCCGAAGAGCCTAGAGGAAGCGTCCTGCCCACGCCACCCGGGGAGGCAAGGCCCTCGGGGCTCGCTCGGGAGGCACCGCAACCTCGTGCCAGCAGGGCCGTCGGAGCCCAGCATCTGCGCGCGGCCCGGGGCAGGAGCCGGCCACGCGCACCCGCTGAGAGGGGGGGCGGGCCCGAGGGAAGCCCCGCCCCCAGGGCGCGCGAATTGGTTCTGCGTGGCGCCGGGCCTCTCCCAGCCATCGCCCCTCCCTTCTTCCGGGCCTCGAGCCCCCCGTGCGCCGCGTCGGGACCGCGCTCGCTCTCTCGGCCGCGCGCGCTCCGCCGCCCGCCAGTCTGGTTCGGCGCGCGCTCGGCGGCGGTCCGACGACGCAGCAGCTGAGCTCGCGCTCGGCTTCCCGGGGCCACGGAACGCGGTCGCAGCCGGCGAGGGTGCAGCCCCGGAGCGGCGGCGGCGGTGAGGAGTCCCGGGCCGGGGGTGTGTTTGGGGGTATGGGGGACGCGGTGGCCGGGAAGGGAGCGGGCCTGGAATAGGGGGTGACGCCGGCGGGGCCCCGGGCATCGCGGGAGGGAGGTTGGGACGCGCCCGCCGCCACGTCGAAAGCGGAGCGGCCAGAGGGATGCGCGGCGGCGGCGGCGGCGGGTCCTCGGCGGGGTGGGACGCCTCCTCGGGCTCGTGCCACGTCGCTTACCGCCCCCGGGGAGGCGACAGCGGGCGGCTGGCCGGCCGGCCGGCCGGCCAGCGGGCGGGCAGGGGCTAGCCGGTTTGCACAGGTTAGACGCGGCGCGCAGGCCGTCCACTCGGGGCGCGTGGGGGTGGGGGTGGGTCCCCACCCGCGCCGGACCGCGGGGCCCGGTTCCGGCCGCATCTGGATCCCGCTGGCCAGCGCCGCTCGGGGGCGGTCAGGGCCGCTGGGCTCGACCACGCTTGCCGGGGCGGCCTCCCCCCCCACCCCCCCACCTTGGCAGCGTCCACCTGGAGAAGTTGGGGTTTCTAGAAATTGCGACTAGCGTTTTCGATTCTAGGGACGGGGGTTTGGGGGGAGAGGAGGGACTGCAAAGTTAGAAACTCCTAGAAGGCCGGGCTCGTGGAACAAAGTAGAACTTGAGGAGCAGCCGCCGCGGTGACGACGTCCTGGGGTGACGTCACCAAACCAAGCGGTGTTTAAAATGGGAGCTTTGGGGGGAGTGTGGGTGGCACTGGACGCCTAAGGTCTAATGCCCCCCCACGTGCCCCGTGGCGTTCACCCCACCCCCACCCCCCAGCTTTAGACCTTCCTCTTCTGCCTTTGGTACTCCTGGAACAACTGGAAAGAGGGGGGTTAATTTTTCCAGCTATTCCATTCCTTCAAACAGAGAAATAAGTCCCTATGACTCATCTGTTACAAACCAAAAAGCGACCGCTAAGTGGTTCTTTCCTTCCTTTATTTTTCTGATGCGAAGTTGAGCAAACAAAAGCAAAATCCCCAAACTGTTGTGTAGCACAGACTGGCCCCGTTGGTGGATGAGGATGATCTAGGAATCAGTACATCTCTCTAGCGTGAGTCTTTCATCTTGTTTGTAATATGTTTGTATGTATATTTGTAGTTTGTATGCGTATGAAAGCATCAGCAGCTTTCTCCCCCGAGTTGTGTCTTCAGTTTCAGTGGGTTTCCCATTCCATCGGAAGGTGCTATATGTGAAATATAAAGGAAGCGTCATAAAGTGGCAAACACCTCACTTTTCAGGAGGAGGGAGGTGCCACAGCAGGGCTAGTAGCCTGGAGGTCTATGTGCCCACTCACGGGCCTGAGAGGATTCTCTCCACCGGTTGACCATAGCAGTAGAAGGGAGTATTTGGCATTCGAAGAGTCCAAGAGGAAGGTTTGGGTATCTTCCCATCTAGGGTCGTAGTGAGTAGGGCTGCCAGCACAAATCTCAGATAACTATCTAGAATTTCTTTCACTCTGAGGACCCTGGTTTGCCTTTACTCACAGAGTTTAAAAAAAAAAAAAAAATTAGACAAGGAACTTAAAAGAGCAGTTTGAGAAAAGAAATCTTACAAAGCCTGGTGTTTCTTTTCTCTCTTCTTTTTAATTTGGAAGACCGGACCGCCAGACTGTTGTTAAGCGACTTCACTGGCATAATCAATACAGTCGGGGCTGACATTGGCGCCCAGAAAGATGACGCTGCTTAGTAAACTCGGATCTGAGTATCTCCAGGTTACGTTCAGCCAAATGAATGAGCTCATCTCAAAATGTGTGCGTGTGTGTGTGTGTGTGTGTGTGTGTGTGTGTATCTATATATATATTAAAAGTCTCAACAGGCTTTGTGAATTAATGAATGATCAATCAGATTTTCTATTTTAAGAGTCCTTTGATGCAACTCCAAAATGTAACTGATTATTTCATTTAATTTTTCTGTGAGCGATCCTGAATCAATGTTCTGCTTAATGTGCTTTAATGCTCGCTATTTTTTGTCTTAGCTTTTTAGGAAATATATACTTATACCTGAAAGAATATGTACAAAAAGTTCAGTGCTGAAAAACTTTTTCATGTGTAACAATTTTATCCCAGAGTGATAGGCCTCACTAGAGTCTTTCCTCCTGTTCCTCCCTCGTCCTGCCTTCAGGCCGCCCAGGCTATTTTCTCCGTGTATAGACTCTGCGCAGTTGTAAATATGGCGGAAATGTCAGTGTGTGGTACTGTCTGTGACCTCTCTGCCTGTGCTTGCTGTGTTTGAGGTTCGCCCATCTTGAAGGATTCCTTGTAATCGCCAGTTCTGTGAACCATGGAAGCCATACTTCATGTGTCCAGTCAGCAGTGCGGGCTACTTGGCATGTTTCTCCTGTGTCATGAATAATACTGCCATGGACATATGTGCGCTTTTCTTTCTTTTGTGGGGACATAGAGTTTAGATTTCTGGGGCTCATAGCAGATAGAATTACTGGAAATGTCACAGCTGTTTAACGTTTTGGGGGGAAAAAGACTACAAAACTTCTCCAAAATGGAGCTGCAGTACTTGATTCATCTTTTGCTTTTAATGTGTCTGACTGCTTCACCTGCATGTATGTATGGCCACCACATGTGTGCCTGGTACCCTCAAAGGTCAGAAGAGAGCCCTCTGCAACTGGACTTACTACAGGTGGCTGTTAACCCCTCCTGGATTTGGGCAACTAAACCCAAATTCTCTACGAGAGTGGGACATGGAGCTGTCTTCTTCTGCGTGCTAGACTCTTCTGTTTTAAATTTGCATTTTAGTTAGAATTTGATTCATTTAATGTGATATCACATTTTTTTTATTGGTATCTGAATTTATTTTAATTGTCAGAAGCAATGTGATGTGTTCCTTACTGAACTAGTACTTAAAACCAAGTAGTAAGAATCCCAGGAGTGTTTCCTAATAGGTCTCTGAGGACTGAAATCATTAGTAATGATTACTAACAAGGAAAGACTAGACAAGTTGGAAGGAAAAGGGAAAGCTGCAAGGGGGCATATTTTCGTGTGTGTGTGTGTGTGTGTGTGTGTGTGTATGTAGTTGCTGTTGTTCGAGTTGATTTGTGTTCTATTTCTAAGAAAATGTTTATCTTTTACAGGAAAAATGAAGAACGAAATTGCTGCCGTTGTCTTCTTCTTCACAAGGCTGGTTCGAAAGCACGATAAGTTGAAAAAAGAAGCAGTTGAGAGGTTTGCTGAGAAGTTGACTCAAATACTTCAAGAGAAGTATAAAAATCACTGGTATCCAGAAAAACCATCCAAAGGACAGGCCTACAGGTGAGGCATTCTAGCGGACGGTTGAATTGGACTGAATGAAGATGAGCTTGTGAGATGACTCCCGGCTGGAGGGCAGAAGAATATTTAGAACACATCTACTGGGATTTCCATCTGAAAAACACAAAACTCTGGGGTGTCATGCTATTTTGTTTTTGCTCATTTTAAAGCATGTGTATTTGTTGATGGAGGTCTACTGGTTATCCTTGGGAGGCCAGAGCTATAGAGTCACCAGTTAGTGTCTTGTGTGTAGTTTGACTCCTGCTTGAGTAGACTTTGCTGTTTTCATGGGTACTTAGGGTTAGACTTCTTCACAAATCTAGAGGACCCTAATCTCTCCGACATGAGCATGGAAATTAAGAGCTGAGAGAAAGTAGTTTTCTTTTTATATCTAAAGGTAAAAGTGTATGGTGCACTTTTTATTTTTATTTTTCGAAGAGGGCAGTGGTGGCACAGGCCTTAATCCCAGCACTCAGTAGACAGGCACATCTCTGAGTTTGAGGCTGGACTGGTCTAAGTTCCAGGACAGCCAGGACCATATAGAGAAACTGTCTAGAAAAACCAAAAAGAAGAGACAGTGGTAAAGTCAGATGAGCCGGCAGAGGCAGAGGCAGAGCGGCAGAGCGGCAGAGCGGCATCTGCCTTTTGTTCTAGCACCAGGAGTAGAGGCTGGAGGATTTCCGTCACTTCTGAGGGTAGCCTGGTTTACGTAGTGAGTTCCATGACAGACCCAGGGCCATGTAGAAAGACTGTCTTCAGCTTAGCGTGCTCTTGCCTTCACAGTGGTGATCTCACGTAGAGTATGAATCTCGGCGTGGTAGAAGCCGGGTGGAGGGAACTCCGCTATGCACCTCAAGTGGTGACTACTGGCTGGGGGATTTTAGGGCAAGTCTGGTTGACTCCAGGTTTCCTTGAGCTTGCGTTTACCATAGTCTCAGCACTGAGAAGGAAGAGTACTTACTTGCCATCGACTTATATTTTGATTTGTAAGTTAAAGTAAAGAACAGTAGAATCTTTACTTTAAGCTGTACCAGAAGAACATGCCCTAACATGCCCACTCGGGTGAAGTTATTGAGAAGGTAGATAGGTCATTCCTACACCCAGCTGTCAGACCACAACGGGGATTGGGCGCATGCTCCACATTTAAACTGAAACCAGGTAACTGTCACAACCACAGAAATTCCCCTTTACTTCCGCATGCTCTTATCCCTGCTCCACAAACCAATGCTTACATGTGGTGTTGTAAAAGATCTTTGTTTTAGCATTTAAAAGTATAGGACCATTTGAGAAATTTGAGAATGAAGTAGAAATACAATTTTGTTGTTTCTCATTTGCTTAAAGCTAGTTGTGTGCAGTGTACTATTCTGATAACTTTAGTATTTTTTTCACAATTTTTACCCAAAATTTTCTAGTACGCTGGATAATATTATGAATATAAGTAGATATGTAGCTGTTAATTTAGGCTCAAGTGATTTTTTTTTAGCTTCTCATTTGATTTTTTTCCCCCTGTACACCTTCATTTCTGATAGTGAACAGCTTTTGTAAGTTAGAATTATTGAGGCTTTTTACACATGTGTAGTTGAGGTTGGGTGGATGCTTTTGGAAGTGCAAAGCTCCTGAAAAATGGAAGCACTGTCAAGTAAATACACAAGGTCAGGGAGTGTACCATTTCATTTCCATTCTAAAAACTTGAGAAAAATGCAAATAAGACTAACTTGGCGTGTAATCAGAAGTATCACTGAGTCATTTCAAAGCTTTTTAAAAGTTTTTTTTTAAAAAAAAAAAAACTATTAGACTTCATGGTAGAGTGGGAAAAATGAATATAAGTTTTAAATGTTTTCTACATTTTATGCAAATGTGATATTTGTAAAAGACAGTTTGGCAATATAAGAACTGTGAAAATACTCACATTTTGAACATTAAGTCTCAGAATCTTAATCTGGAAACAATCAGAAATGCAGACAAATATGGATGGATAGAGAAGTCTCTTACATGTTATAATTGCAAAACAAAAGAGCTATCAGCATTCAGCAAATAATATACCATATTCATGTAGTTTTTATAATCTCACATTTGAAGAGCAGTTCATAGAAAAGTAGTTCCAGTATTAGGATTTATTTAAAAAAACAAAACAGCTTAAAGATACATGTCTTATCTTAACTTTGCTAACAAAAAAGTTATATCTCATTCAGAAGCTTAGCATCTTCATCACCCGTGGTAAATGCGACTTATAAACATGAAGCAAGCCAGTCTTGACTGCTTTAGATGGTGTGGTGCATGGGACCTGAATTGCCCTATATAACATTCGAATCTGTAGGGTAGGTCAAAGGACCAAGCAACATCTTATATATAATAAACTTGTTTTTCACGCTGACTTTGCTGGTTTTAGTAGCGCCATTAAGAAGTGGTAGGCAACTGGGTTGAGCTTTGGTAAGAGACGGTTTTGTATGCTGCACATCTAATGTTGATCATATACATTAGACAAGCACACTATTTCTAAGCTATACATGAAATTTGGAGGTGGTGTCCTGGATTTGAAGTCCAGATTCACTGGTGTGTGATACTGGGCAAATTCCTCAAACTGCCTCCTTTTTTTCCCCTTACAAAGTGAAAATAATATCTAGCTATGAAATTCTAAAAAAGTTAATTAGATACTGTTTATTGCATAGTACATGGTAAAAAATAATTACTATATTTTAGAAACAGTTGTCTTAAGTTCTTTTTTCAGTGAAGATTAAAATCAGCTAATGAAACAACTTTATAAACTAAATATCACATTAGTACTATACCAGTTATTGAAACACTGGTTGAAAAGTCTTCTGTTGGTTAGATTATCAGTTATTATTGGGTGCTAGAGATTGAGCCCGGGAACAGAGAAACTCAAGGCAGTTGCTGTGCACTGAGCTATATCCACTACGTCCTAAACAGCACGTTACAATCGATAGTGTCATTGCCAGTTGACTTGTAGATCCATATTTATATCTTCTGATACGGAAGAGAAATGAAACAGTTTAAACTCGATAAATTCCAGAAGTAGTTATAATGCCAGATTTTCTTAGTTGAGTCTTTATTGAAAGCAGTAAATATATTTCATATTTTCCATTGTAGCTACTGTTTTTTCTGCTTAAGCAGAATGCATGTCTGGAGGTGCATTTTTGCATTCATGCTACTATTTATTCATGTGGAGAAATGCTACTATTTATTCATGTGGAGAAAATACATTTTTATTTTGAGTAGAATATAAGGGGCACCAGGCTGGGCAGTGAGTATGCTGTTGCCTACAGCTGCTAGCTCTATTTTCTACTTCCATTGGTTGAACAGGCATTTCTTAAATTAACTTGTAATAGGCTTTATTAATTTAATTTTTTTTTTTATTTTGCAACTTAGGTTAAAAAAAAAAAAGTCCTGCCGGGCGTGGTGGCGCATGCCTGTAATCCCAGCACTTGGGAGGCAGAAGCAGGCGGATTTCTGAGTTCGAGGCCAGCCTGGTCTACAGAGTGAGTTCCAGGACAGCCAGGGCTATACAGAGAAACCCTGTCTCGAAAAACCAAAACAAAACAAAACCAAAAAAAAAAAAAAAAAAAAAAAGTCCTGTATAACACATGGTACATCAAATGAAGCCATATTTCAGGATTGCAGGTTGGCCATGAGTATCCAATGTGCATGGTCCTTGAATTCCTTATTTTAGAAACAATTATAGATGAAGTAAAAGCTGTCTTCTTTAAGATTTAACTTTATTACCAGGAATGGAAAAACATGTGAGTGGTAATAAAACTTGTCATACAACATTCTAATAATATTTGAAGCACTGGTTGAAGTCTCTTAGTTACAGATTTTATCAATTAGTCTACAAAACTTCATACTGCCAGGACTGGGGATAGAGCTCAGTTGATGCCGTATTTGCCTAATACACATGAAGCTTAGGGTTGGGTCTCCAGCATTGTGATAAGCCAGGTATGAAAGTTGACACCTCCAACCCTAGCCCTACACATGAAGCTTAGGGTTGGGTCTCCAGCATTGTGATAAGCCAGGTATGAAAGTTGACACCTCCAACCCTAGCCCTTGAGAGGTAGAGGCAAGAGTGTCACAACGCCAGTGTCATCCTCAGCTCCATAGGGAGCTTGAGGTCAGTCTGGGATACAGACTCCTCTCCCCCAGTCCCTCCGAAAATTGTGAAGAGTTCTAAGTTACCATTTTGACTCCTGTGCTTATTTGATGTACATGTGCAGTTTAGTGGTCTCTGATAAAGTAGGAGACTGGTGGTTCCTCTGGCCTCACACGGGTTATCTTTCTTTTTTTATTAGGCTGGGCAACCTTCATGATGCCTTTCTTGTCTGAGGTTTACACTTACGAATCTCCCAGGTTCTCTATCAGGGTATTTTGTTAGCGCTTACTTTCACATATGTTGATAGGTAAGATTTATGATTGAGGTTATAGCTATTAATCTAATTCTGTTTTGTTATAGATGCATTCGTGTCAATAAGTTTCAGAGAGTTGATCCCGATGTCCTGAAAGCCTGTGAGAACAGCTGCATCTTGTACAGTGACCTGGGCTTGCCCAAGGAGCTTACCCTCTGGGTGGACCCCTGTGAGGTGTGCTGCCGGTGAGTCTCCACGGTTAGCAGCTGAGCGGACGGTACTAAACTTTCTCATGTGTGATCTACTCATGTCGGTGTTCTCAGAAATGGTTTATGAAGAACTCAGACACAGGTTTCCTGGAACTTTGCCAAGGATTTTATTGTGCATCAAGAAGGGGTAGGATGTCTACACACCTCATCCTCTGCCTCCATGCTTCATTCGTGTGACACGTCCTTTCTTCAGATCAGAAAGACTGAGTCCAAATAAAGTAGCGGTGTGACCTTTAGTGGGTCTCCATCTCTGCCTCTTACTTCTGTCTTCAGGGAGCTCAGTAGTATTTTAAAGATGCTGTTCTCATAATCGAAATTGTGTCTTATCTCGAACGTCGTTAAAAGAATTAGATGTGAAATCTATTTAAACTTTCAATAAAAGCATTATGTAAACTAGGCATTTGTGGAGTTTTCAAAAATTAGATCATTCTTTAGGAAGGTCGGAGAGAAGAAATAGTAAGCAAATAGTAAGCACATGGATTTATTTGTGTCATAATGGAAATATTTATACAATAGAGTTGTAGGTGACACAAGAGAAAAAGAAGACTGTAGATGTCACTTGAGCCGCTTTGTGAAGGTCTCTAGGTGACGTGGCAGGGAAGAAGAAACAGGATAAACTAGTAGCATGAACTCACATTTTCAGGTGATAGCGCCCATGGGAAGTTTCTCGTTGTTTTGAGCATACAAGTCTCTTGGCCTCTCTGTAGATTACAGGGAAGTTCCTTTTTTATATGAACGACTATATCATTTATATCATCTACTATAGAGATGGTCACTTTACTAGCAATAATCTTATAAAATGTATTTCTAATATCAGATGTTGCAAACTTTAGGGTCTTTGAGGTGAACTTGTATGTAACTGACCTAAACCCCATTGTTTGAACTATTTTAATTGCTTTCATTATTTCTTTCAGTTTCTATGAAGATCTATCTACACATTCTTAATATTAGACATGGTTCTCACACAAGATGCATTGTGTATCCGTGTTTTGCTTGAATGTCTGTCTGAATGCTCTACATGCCTGGTGCCTGAGAAGTCCAGAATAGGGCAGTAGGACCTTTGAACTGGAGTTACAGATAATTGTGAACTATCGCTGCTGGGATTTGAACCCTGTTCTCTAGAAGAGCAGCAGTTGATTGCTGAGCCATCTTTCCTACCCATGCATTTTTTTCTTATTTTTCCTTCTCCAGTTTTTTTTTTTTCCCCCTGAAAGGCAAGGCCTGTGTTGACCTGGCTGTGCTGAAATTCACTACGTAGACCAAGCTAGCTTCCAACTCACAGAGATCTACCTGCCTCTAAGATACAGTTCTCTTTTTTTCTATATTTTTTGTTTACATTCCAAATGCTTTCCCCTTTCCCGGTTTCCCCCTCACCATATGTCCCATAAGTCCTCTTCCCTCCACCCATTCCCCAATCACACCCTCCCATTTCTCTGTTCTGGTATTCCTTACAATACTAGATCAAGTCTTTTCAGGACCAGGGACCTCTCCTTCCTTCTTCTTGGGAATCATATGATTTGCTAATTGTGCCTTGAGTATTCAGAGCTTCTGGACTAATTAATATCCACTTATGGATCAGTGATTGCATTCTATGTGTATTCTTTTGTGATTGGGTTACCTCACTTAGGATGATATTTTCCAGTTCCAACCATTTGCCTAAAAATTTCATGAATTCATTGTTTTTAATTGCTGAGTAGTATTCCGTTGTATAAATATACCACATTTTCTGTATCCATTCCTCCATTGAGGGACATCTGGGTTCTTTCCAGCTTCTGGCTATTATAAATAAGGCTTCTATGAACATACTGGAGCATGTGTTCTTGATGTATGCAGGGGAATCCTCTGGGTATATGCCCAGGAGTGTTATGACAGGGTCCTCTGGAAGTGTCATGCCCAAGTTTTTGAGGAACTGCCAGACTGATTTCCATAGTGGTTGTACCATCTTGCAATCCCACTAGCAGTGTAGGAGTGTTCCTCTTTCTCCACATCCTTGCCAACATCTGCTGTCTCCGGAGTTTTTAATCTTAGCCATTCTGACTGGTGTGAGGTGAAATCTCAGGGTTGTTTTGATTTGCATTTCCCTAATGACTAATGATGTTGGACATTTCTTAAGGTTCTTCTCAGCCATCTGAATTTCTTCAGGTGAAAATTCTTTGTTTAGCTCTGTACCCCATTTTTAAATAGGGTTATTTGGTTCTCTGGGGTCTAACTTCTTGAGTTTTTTCCAAGATACAGTTCTTAAAGGGCACTTTCTATAGGTTTTCCATAGGAATGATCAGATCCTCACTGCTCCTTACTAGATTGTGATATGAGCAACCCCTTCTCAAAGCACTGTAAGTTCTGTGATCTGTGAGGCAAATAACAGCCATTACCAGCTTCCTCATCTGTACTACTGTATAATACAGTAGTCATAGTTCGGAACATACTTACTTCAGGTGTTTAAATATGAAAGCTTTGGTTATGTGGGTATAGTACTTAACTAGATAGTTCATTCTTAATAATGCTAGATAATAAGAACCAGCTGTCGTTTCACTAGTAGTTTATGAAAATCTTCACACTCTACTTACAAATAGAGTTGCACATGATCTTAACTTTTTTCCCCAACTGTCCACTGTAAAGATGTTTTTGTTGGATTTTGTTGTTGTGTTCTTTCTGAGATAAGGCCACACATCCATATCTATACTATGTAGATTAGGATAGTCTCAAACTCTGAACAACCAACAAGTCTCTACTATCTCAGCTGTAGTTAAAGTCACGTACCACCATGCCTGCTGTGTTATTGCTTTTTTGTTTTTTTTTCGTAATGGCTAATACAAATTAGCTTAACATTGTAGTGCGTACACTCTGATAACAGAACCCTTCCAAAGAACAATATAACTGCAGGATTTATGTAAGTTGATTTGTTTCATAGTAATTGTTGATGTTTTAGCAATCCATCATTGAGAATGGAAAGTGTAAAAATTGTCCATTATTAATTTTTATAAGGCATTAACTGTATATTATTAATATTACAGTAATACATTCAGTGATTTTATTTAGCATGAAGCCCTCATTCCAAAATACTACAGAGGCAAAGATGTGCAAATTAATTGGTTGTCAGGGAGATCTGAGTGACTACAGCAGGCCCTTCAATTACTATATGCCTGCCTTTGTTTTTGAGGTCTGTTTCTACAGAGACAGTAGTTGTTTTCCAGGAAGTTCCTTGCCCTTCTGTTTTCTTTGAATTTTAATTCCATTAGTAGGCAAAAATGAAGATATACTACATATGTTGTTATGAATAACTCATTCAAACTGCTAGGCATTTTTAAGAATTGCTAGAAGTGGCTCTGAAGTTGAAAGTACCTCTGGATTCCTTTCCCCCCGATAGGAAACTTGGATAAGAAAACCTAGGGGGTTTGTGTTTGGTCACACTAGTTTCAACACTCATGATTTTCTGTTTAAACCTAGGAAGTGTTAGGATCACTGGCTTCTTAGAATGTTTTTAAAGGTGTTCAGTTTTCCTAGGAATGTCAGTAATGTAATGTGATACAGTTAGAGCAATCCCTACATCCTCCTCCTCGTTTTTCCCTTTAATCTTACTAATCATCAGAAATCTTTTGTCTGTAACTATAAAAAACACACGCCCTGCCAAAATAAATACAAGATTTTTCTTGTTGATTGTGGACAGTGGTCATTTAGAAATACATTAGAAAAGTCTCAAAGAAAATGTCATTAGTACCTTGTAAATATAATCAAAAGATGGATCCCTTGTGATGTTTCAAACAATTTTTGTTTGATGTCAGTAGAGAAGAAAGTAGCCACTTTCATTTATACTTCAGTAGGGCAGACAGAGGAAAATTACACCCTGCTTGTGCTCTGGATACTGAATGTGCACAGTCCAGTTCTGAGCTGGTTCCTTTATTGCCTTGTAATACTGGCATGACCAGACCTGTCTAACTGTTTTTATGAACATTTCTTGCTTTTTATATGATTAGTAAGTTTTTTATGTATACCTAGGTATGGAGAGAAAAACAATGCATTCATTGTTGCCAGCTTTGAAAATGAGGATGAGAACAAGGATGAGATCTCCAAGAAAGTTAGCAGGGCTCTTGATAAGGTGACCTCTGATTATCACTCAGGATCCTCCTCCTCCGATGAAGACACAAGCAAGGAAGTGGAAGTGAAACCCAGCCCAGTGGCCCCAACACCAAGCCCTGTGTACCAGGTAAGACCTGCCACGCACGACCTGTCACTGCGCATGTGCGGCCCACAGGACCGCACATGCTCTGCCTGGCTTCTCCAGCTAGTCACAGTCACGCTGCCCAAGAGTCGGGAATGGCCCCGCCTCAGCTCCTCCTTTACACACACTAGTGCAAAGCTGCTTAGCAGAGATGCAAATTGGCACTTGGGTCAGTGACTAGGATAAGTGTAAAAGAAATATGCTGTCCTCCAGGAAAAGAGAAGTCTTAACAGTCCTGATTATTGAAAAAAGTCCTCTTACTTTTTTTTTCTAAAGTCAGTAATTTTAAGTTTTATTACTTCATTTCTATCTTTAGGTTAATTTTCTTATTATTCTTCCCCCTTTTCATAATTAAAGAGAAATTTCACTGAATTATATTTAGGCTAGTTTCTTTTTTTTTTTTTTTTTTGATTTATTTTGAGACAGGGTTTCCCTGTGTGGTCCTGGCTGTCCTGGAACTCACTCTGTAGACCAGGCTGGCCTCGAACTCAGAAATCCGCCTGCCTCTGCCTCCCAAGTGCTGGGATTAAAGGCGTGCGCCACCACCGCCCTGCTAGGCTAGTTTCTTATGTAAAAACCAAAAGGTCTCCCTTGTTGCTCTGACCATGAAAGCATCTTATAGCAAACACACTTGCTTTACAGATTCATTTACTTTATATCTGTATATTAAAAACATTTAATTACTTTCAAGGAATTTGATTAGCAATATATTTTTTAAATGCCTTACAGGCTTGCCTGCAGACTGATTTTTTTAAAATTAATTTATGTATATGTGAGTCCACTGTCACTATCTTCAGACACATCAGAAGAGGGCATCAGATCCCATTAAAGATGGTTGTGAGCCACCATGTCATAGCTGGGAATTGAACTCAGGGCTTCTGGAAGAGCAGCCAATGCTCTTAACCTTTGAGCCATCTCCCCAGCCCCCTAGCAATATTCTTAAACAGAAAACAGTTGCTTTACTCTTGTATTTTTAGTATATTGGAAAGTATACCTTCATACATTAGTCTGAACTAGATGTACTTTAATGTGGCAAATTTATGGTGTGATCAAAGAATGATTAAAAACCTTGTACTTAAGGATTAAACTTTTGAGTATGAAAAACTAAACTTTCAAATTTATATAATGATGTAATGAATATGTTCCCATTGAAATGTAATGTTTTTCCTCTTGACTGTGTAATTGTTCTTCCTCAGGTTGATACAAGGGAGAGTTATAAAGACTATTGCATATTAGACATATGTCTGGTTTTACATAGGCTCCTTTTTATAAAAGTTTAGACTGGTTTGGAACTATCAGAGCCCTGCCTGCCCCTCCCTCCTGAGTGGTGGGATTAAAGGCACGTGTGACTCTAGCAGAACTCTTTTTAAAAAAATAATTTATTAAAACTATAAAAACAACTTGCAAATAAAATCAGTGAAGTATTGTACAGTAGAATTGTGAGATGTCCCTCCATCTCCAGCTCCTCTCCTGTGCCTTTCCATGGCCGTTTATCACCAGGCTTGGCTTTTTGTTTTGCTTTGTTTGAAAGAGTAGTTGCTTTTCAGATTATTTTTCAAATCTATGGCATAAATATTTGGGGCATTTTTTTCTGCATGTTGAATTATACATTACAAATTAACTTTACTGAATTTCTTGGAAATCATCTAATTGTGGTGATTTTAACTCAATTTTGTTTTTACCCAGTCAAGAATATAAGTCGCAAGTGACTGCTCTTAATTCTAAGTAAGCTGACCTTTAAGCTTAAAAATCAGTTTACATTTTCTTTTAAACCAATTGACATTTATCTTTGCCCATCACAAAAGAATATTAGAATAAAAGAAAGGTGTGGAAATTAAGGCAGCTTACTTACATGCTGTTTTGGAAAACATTTCTCTTTGGCAGTCTATTCCCCAACAGAACATTTCACAGAGAAAAAAATTACTGCTGGCTAAGCCCTGTGTAGAAAGTTGAAACAGTTCCACTTTACCCTTCCTGTTTATCCTGACTGATATTAATGTTTTTGTTTTGTTTTGTTTTTGTAATAAGAGTAGTTTTTAAAGTATGTTCTGGAAGGAAACAAGTCCTTAACTCATAGATGTAGTGAGAATACACCTTCTGTGATTTAATCATTCATTTTCTAATTATTTCTTTTGATAAGAATCTAAAGGGTGATTATCAAATAAAGACAAAAACATTCATAGCTTCTACCAGGGGAGAATCTTTATATTTCTAGAAATTACTCTTAGATTCAGTTCTCAGTATTTCCCAAAAGTCCATTACTATTAACACATTGATTCTAAAGTTTTAAGAAACTAAATTTTGAGGGATAACATGAATATAAACTATTCTGTGCATCAAGATTATTAGTAGTTTAAGGGTACTATCATTTGGACAAAAATAGAAATTCCAAAATAAATCCACTTTTATACATTTGCTACAGTCAACTGTCCCACAGCAGAACACCTGAGCAGTTGGGGTGGGAAGTCTCGATGAGGCTTGAAAACAAAAGGCCAGAGTGGGTCTAAGCGTCACCTGAGAGCATGCGCCAAAAACGGATTTGGGATGAGCTTAGCTCTGCAGATAAGAAGTGTGGAGAATTATCTTGAAAATGTCTCCAAAGGGTCACCAAAAAAATGATCTTTATCAAAACTAAATATTTTTAGTCACAAAAAGGAAACATTAAAAAGTGAATGGCTAAATCACAGAAAGTATATTCTCATTATACCTATATGCTATGGACTTGTTTTGAGAACTTAAAAACACTCCAAAAAATTAATAGGCCTGGTGAACAGTAGAAGGATCACCATCTTGGGCAGGTGAGACCCTGTCTCAAAATAAAAACTGGAAAGGAGAACGGGGCTGTGGCTCAGTGGGGCGGTGGTTGCCTCGTATGCACAAGGCCCTAGTCTCCCCAGGATTCCAACAGCAGTGAGGGCAGAGGCGATAGATGTAAAACTCAGATAACCTAGTTAAGAAATAGGCGGAAGTTAGAAATACTGTACAAACATTATAAATGGCCAGTGAGCACAGGAAAAGGTGTTAGATCTCATCTGTCTTCAATGAAACACATCAAATTAAAACAATGAAACATGACTTTTTCCAAGTTAAACCGTCTAGCAGCTCAACTGCTAGTCCAGAGCAGGCAGCCAGCTCTCACAAGTAGTAGAAACTGCTGTGACCACTTGGAAAAGCTAACACTGTCCAGCTATTACTAGTTACCACGCTATACCTGTGCAGTAAGAAAAATGAAAATAAGGGCCTTTAAAGCCAGTATGTGTAGGTATGTTCACAGGCACAAACACAGAACCTTGTTTTCAAAATCCAAAATTGGGTCATGTCATTTCACCATCTGTATTAAATGCTCTACAGAATCTTAACTATTAAAGAAAACATCCCACACTTGGAAGGGCAGATTAGAACCAGAGAATCTGAAACTCCTAGGGTGCAGTGTTCCAAGCAAGGAATTTGAAAATTGCTGATGAGAATTTAAATAATGTGAACTTGATATCGCCTGACTTCCAGCATACTTTAAGGTTGCTGGGCCTAAGTACTGAACAGGCTACAGCAGAATGATCTGGAAAGCTTTGTCAAAAATATTTGGCCTCTGTTGCTCAGACTTCATTATTTTTTAGTAGACCACAGCTGGGATGTGAAAATTTGTGCTTCAAAGCTCCCTGAGTGACTTCCTGTTTAACTAGAAACATGCCTAGTGCCCTGAAACCTGTTGTGTTCTTAGGAGTAACTCTCATTCTGTGCTTGCATCTTTAATGCTTGGAAGAATGTTTTTCTTAGTTTTTTTCTTCATTCAGAAAGTGCATGGGAGGTATTAATGACACTGTGGCCTTTGTTTAAGGTATTTAGATGTAACTCTAGGGATGGCACTAAGACCCACTCTGGGGTAAGTGGTAGGTTTGTATTTAGTAAGTGACCCGGAACTACTTAGTCTTTACTGGAAAGTAGGTTGTTGTTTTCCTCCTAATTTACTTAATCCTTTTCTCTTCCTACAGATTTCAGAACTGATATTCCCACCTCTTCCAATGTGGCAACCTTTGCCCAGAAAAAAGCCAGGAATGTACCGAGGGAGTGGCCATCAGACTCACTACCCTCCTCCAGTTCCATTTGCTTATCCCAATCCAGGAAGGAAGAATAAACCATTCCGCCCAATTCCGGTGACATGGGTGCCTCCTCCTGGAATGCACTGTGACCGAAATCACTGGATTAATCCTCACATGTTAGCACCTCACTAGCTCACTTGATTGTGTTGATGTTATGTTGATAGAAAGGAAGAGAGACCTTCCTTATATACTAAGAGTTCATACTTGTAGTGAAGTTAGATGGGCAAAACCATCAGACTTATTTTTATAGAAAAGCTATTGAGAATAATCTTTCTTAAAGTATATATATATGCACTTTAGATATATTGATATAGTTTGAGAAACTTTATTAAAGTTAGTCAAGTGCCTGAGTTTTCATATTGGACTTGAGTATTTATATATTGTGCATTGACTCTGTTGGATACAAAAACACTGGAGAGGGCGGTATGTTCTAGCACCTTTGAGCATTTACTTTATGGAGAGTATGTAAGTTATTTATACAGAAGGACATCTATTTTATGTCATTATTTAGAAGAATTGTGTGAAATCATGTAGTTGCAAATAAAAAGTAGTTTGAGGCATGACGATGTGTGGTTTTGTTCTGTATATAAGAAAAGGAAATACTTAGGAAAGAAAAGAATCTTTAAAAAAAAAACTTTATTGAACACAGGATTCCCAAAGGCCACGTATCAAAATATACATGTAAAAAAAATTTTAATTTACTGGCAGTAGCTAATTGAAAATATAAATACAACAAAACAACTTTCAGCTATCAATCAAAGTCAGTCTATATGGGACCTTGCCATGGGATTTTGACCCATAATTTATAGGATATCTGACTTACTCGCCTTCTGCCGTTAGAGAAAGCAGAAGTGCTCCCGTAGCCGCTGTTAACTGCCTTGTAAACTGGATGTAGTGGGAGTGCCTGAAATCCTGTCATTTCAGAGGCTGAGGCAGACAACAGGACATCACGGCTCACCTCGGCTGTGCAGCAGACTTGATGCTAGCTTGGGCAAGATGATAATCCTAGCTCAAAACTAAAATCCAAAAAAGTACTGTGCTTTTTTCTTTTGGTTTTTCGAGACAGGGTTTTCTCTGTATTGCCCAGACTGTCCTGGACCGCTCACTCTGTAGACCAGGCTGGCCTCGAACTCAGAAATCCACCTGCCTCTGCCTCCCAAGTGCTGGGATTAAAGGCGTACGCCACCACTGCCAGGCTTGTGCTTTTTTTCTGAAAACAAACCATTAGTCTTTACTAGAGTTATGAAAGAGAAAGTCAGTCTGTACTTCAGATTCTTCAGCAGTCCTTCTTACTTAAACCACTGTAATGCCATCCGTCTTGTAAGCGTGCTTGAACTACAAAGAAAAGGGAAAAGGCATCTGTGAGTTTAGATATTCTAAAGGTAAACTAACAAGATCAGCAATATCACCATATCACTCTAACCTTCATAGTTTTACTTTGAGATTATTCAACTGAACCACGAGTGACCACAACTTCCTACTAACTGATCAAAAAGGATCTGGCTATTCCGAACCATCAGGGTTCTTGTTTCATTGACTCTGTTTTGGGTTTTTTGAGATAAGGTCTCAATGGAACTTGCTATGTAGAATAGGCTGGCTCTGAGCTTACAGATCTGCCTCCCTGATCTTCCTGAGGACTGAGATTAAAGATGTTTGCTACCATGCCCAGCTCTGTTGACTGTTTTTAAATTTACTGTGTTAGTACAGAAGGTAAAGAATGAAGTTACAGCACAGCGATATAAAAAATACAAAGTCAGTTTATAGTATAGGTGTTTGCAACTTCACATTTTAAACAGACTCTTTATGCCATTGTGTTCTGACTTCAGCCATAACAATTTTAGCGTATTTCTAAAGCATAATACCAACTTTTCCCTTGAGTGTTTTCCTACTGTTAATTGGCATCTTCGTTTTAAAATGAGAAGGGGGCAAAAAAGTGTTCTGAGATGGGAGTCCTGTCTCCCAGCTGTTGATCTCCAGTGACCCACCTCAGCACTAGTACAGGGACCGCAGGCGAGTGTCGTCACAGCCCACAGAAGAGCGTTTAACTCTTGAGGCCATTGCTTGTTCTGTTGTACATATTGGAGGATTTTATAGAGATGACAACAGACTTGTGGGCAAGAGTTGGGAGTTTAAAATATTTCTGTCAGGAAAGACTATTAGTCTGCTTCTGTATATAAATTTCTTGGGAAACTAGAAGTATAATAGCCACCCAGGAAGAGAAGCAGTAATTTTAGCACTCACCAAAAAAACTAGAACTCTGCACATTACTACAAACTATAAATCTCTAGTCAACATGATGGCTCAAGGGATAAAGGCACTTGCCACCAAGCCAGGTAACTGGACTTTGATTTATAGGATCTAATGGTGGTAGGAGAGAGCCGACTCCGGCAAGTTGTCCTCTGACTTCGTATGAGTGTATGTATGCACAAATATGGTAGAAGAAGTAAAGCCTTAATTCCGACAACTAAATGAGGACTCTTGGGGTAAGCTAAGATTTATATTTGTCTTTCTTTTATGTGAATGGGCGTTTTGCCTGCATGTTGGTCTGGGCCATGTGTACCATGCCTGGGGAAGCCAGACGGAGGGCATCAGATCCTCTGGAACTGGAGGTGTGTGTGGATGGTTCTTAACCATCATGTGTATGTTCTAGAAACCAAACCTGGGTCCTCTGCAAGATCAGTAAGTTCTGTTAACCATTGAGCCCCCTCTCCAATCCTCGGAAAGCTCATCTTTAATTTGACTGTGTTTTAGATCGTTTTCTGTATAAAGACTATGAACTTTATTCATCTACCTGGTTTTAGAGGTTCACTACACATAGTAGTAAAGCTTCCGACGGTAAGGCCTTTCCAGTCTGTGAACTATTGGAACCAGTTACCACTCAGCTCTCGGCTCTTTAGGTCTTGGTAAGTACGGGGGTCTCCTTAACGGGATTTAAGACTAAGCTACGGGTGTCCCTTACAGGATTGATCTGAACAGTGACCTCAGGAATGATGACTTTCAGCAGCTGCGTAATTTCAGCTTAAAACTTTCATTAGAGTGTTTCAGGTAAGAGGAGTGGTTTGTGAAAGAATGATAATTTGTTTTAATTTCCCATTTTGTATTTGTACACATAACAGCAGAGCTCTAGATTATAGAGGTTAAGTTCGACATGGATGTTTGAAAAACATAAATTATATGGTAAATTCTCTAGTGTTATTAATAAAATGTATACTTACATTGTATATTTTTTAACTAGCAAAACATTTTGAGTACAGTACAGTATAATTTTACTGCTAAGATAAATCATTTATGTTGACTTCTACGCCATCAGCTTTGTGGTAATTTGTTTAATCCTTATAATCTCATGATTTGTGCCATTTTTATTTCAGTTAAATAAGGGCTCTAAAGGAAGTAAAAGATGTTCAAGGTGACAGCAAGCTAACTTAAGCCTTGACTTAAAAACCAACAGGACTTAAAAGCCTGTGCTCCACGGTGCCTCAACACCACACCCTGTTGGGTACCTATGTAAAGTATACTAGGCATTATGTTAAGTGCAAATGAATTTAATTTCTATATTGGCCACTAATCTTACTTCCTTGTTACAGACTATTCTGTTATGTCTGAAAAGGAACACTAAAACCTTAGACAATGATTTCGTTTGTTTGAACTGTAAATCAAATTTCAATAGCAGTATGGCCTAACGGACAAGATAGATACTGGCCAAGAAGATCCAGATAAGGGAAATCATAGCAATGCCTGGAACACAGTGTTAAAAATTACATTGGCCAATTGCCCACATTTCCCCTGGCACTGGACTCTGGTGAGTGAAGCCGTGCCTAGGATGCCCCCTGGGGAACACAGTATTACCCTGTGCTACCGGTGCCATGCCACTTGGGGTCTTCACTGGACATTGCTACCCAAGGCAAATCAGGAATGTTCTGCAACTCCCATGTAAAATGTGTGCACTCTAAACGCTAGAGATTGCTACCTGCTTCCAAGTGTATAGCAGAAGGCCATCTAGAGTGAAGAGATTAAAACAAATATTTAATAGTCAGCAGAAGCATAAGGACTTGGAGCAGGGAGTGTCACTCTTACGGATGTGGTTTGGTGTTTACTGCATAAAATAAACTATAAAAATCGTAATCGTTTCTACCCTCAGAATGGAGCAGCTACAGAAAGAACATTCAGAAAGGTTACGAATAGTCATAGGAACTTACGGACTTCATAGGGCTTGGAGACACCATTATGGTTTACACACGTCATTAGAGCTCATAACGTACATGAGCATCTCTGCTGCATTAGCTGTCTGACGGGTCACCTTTGTAGTGCTGAAACAGTAAATGTGTCCGCTTCACTACTAACGGTTGAAAGAGTGCAGGTGTTGAGCAAGATCATTTGCTTTAACCCATTAGGCAGTCAGGATTAATAATCACCATTATTGTGTAAACACTGCAATGTATTCATGTATTGGAATATCCCATAGTTCCCTACATAGTGCCCTATAAATACTCAAATCTTTGAG
Organism: Apodemus agrarius; assembly: GCA_964023405.1. NCBI lineage: Eukaryota > Metazoa > Chordata > Mammalia > Rodentia > Muridae > Apodemus > Apodemus agrarius. The sequence continues at coordinate 20,146,581 of OZ030018.1, forward strand.
ATGTATCAGTTAAAATATATGTCATTATATATACATATATGTGTGTGTGTGTGTGTGTGTGTATATATATGTATATGTATATGTGCATATATATATATATATATATATATATATAATGGTAATATCCCTTATTTAGAGCACATCGAAAAAGAGATTTAAGGGAATGCAGCCTTTTGGAAGGCAGTTATACTTTTGAGATGTGTATGTTTTCACCTAGCAACTGTACTTCAAGAAGTACTTAAATGGCGCTATCATCTATGAAAAGTGTTTGATATATTTTGGGGTGACAAAAAAATAACCATAGCAAATGAGCAATTAAATAAAATGTAAGACGTCCATTCAGGGTAGTATGAGAAATGCTGTGGCTGCGGGATAAAAGAGTGCATAAGTTTATAACAACAACACTGTAGGTGGGAACGTGAAAATATCGTATGTGAAGTGCTGTGTGTGTTGTCTAAATAAAACACTGCTTTTATGTATATTCAGGAGACGGAGAAGGGCTAAGTACAGACTTATTTTTCTGCTCTGCATGTTCTTTGGATTTTCTGGTAAACATTAATACTCCATAATCCTTTTTTATGAATTTTTTTAATCTTATTTTAAAGGGATATCATGATATGCTGTGACAAAAACTAACAAGATAAACAAGGGAAGAACCCGAGAGAGAAAACAAGAATCAGAGACCCGCTCTCTCCCACACTCAGGAATCCCATAAATACTGAACTGGAAGCCATAACTCCATAACCTTTTCACTGGAGGAGTAAAAACATTTTAAAAGGCATTTTAAGGTCAGATTATTTATCTTTTGCTAATACAAGATGAGAACTAGCCTGTGGACATACTGGTAGAAGTACAGAATTGATATACAAAACGCTCTGTTGAAACCTTTGCCATAGTGAAGGATTCTAATCTATCTGTTCTGTGCAAGAGCATGGACCAGGAAAAGAACGGTCTGAGGTCCTCAGGGAAGATGTCCACTTTGTGACAGGGCCGAGGTGGCCTGTGACGTGTAGTGAGAATAGAAGTGGCATAGCGGGGCTTGTTTGCTTGTTCTTGTCACAAGGTCTGTGTCGCAGACAGTCCTCATATTCACCCTAAAGCTGAGAGGGGCGTTGAACGCCCACTTCCCTTGGCTCTAGTTCCAGGGTGCTGGGGTTATAGGCAGGAGCCACCAGGCCTGGCGTAGAACCTGCTCATTATGAAATGAGAGATGTCAGACACTGCACCTGGCAAGGGTTACAGTCCAGTATGTTCCCATGAGGTGCCTGGCAGGCGAGGATAGAAACCGGCACTGAGGAACAGGACTCACTCACTACCTGTCCAGGGTGACATACGTGAAAGTCTCAGTACTTGGGTGCCTGAGGCGGGAAGACTGCAAGTTCAAGGCCAGCCTACACTGTATGGCTAGGCCCTCTCTAAAACAAAAAACCTAATAATCAAGATGATTCTATGGTAATTCATGTTTATGTATACATATAATGAATTTTACCTAACCTCTTGGGAATTAAGTACTGTAAGTCCTTTCCATTGCATGACAATCCTGTGTGTGCCCTAATACTGTCTACTTTACAGAAAACAGTATTTAAACTGCCCCAGGTACCATAATGAGAGAACTTTGACCTCGGCATTGTAACTTAGAACGCATGCTTTTAAGAGCTGGGTAACAGAAGTTTACACATAGTCTTGCACTTTTAACAATACTATGTGATTTTACTTATTTATGTTTTTAAGGAAACAATGAGGTGTTTCTGGTATATCTGTTAGGCTAGGTTTTAGTGAAAAATGTTAAATTTTAATGAAAAATAAAACCTCTCTAAAAGTCATTGGCCACAAGAGGGCATCAGATAATCTTTATTGTCAAAGCTGAAGGTTGGATTCCAAGTAGTCTCCCCTTAAAAGTTGAGGTTGTAAAAAAAAAAAAAAAAAAAAAAAAAAAAAGTTGAGGTTGTAGCTGGAAGCAATTCTTCCTATATAGTGGATTTTTAAGTGTTCCATAGCTCTATATAATTAACATTTCTTCGCTAGTATGTTTTTTTATGTCATATAAGTGGTGTCCATACCGTGAAAGTGTTCCACCTCTGGCAGGGACAGCCTCTGCCGAATGTGAGAGGTGGGAGGAGGCCACGGTTCCCCCCCTGCACCTCTCTTATATTAGCATATGGAAAAAGTGTTTTCAGTTTCCCTGCTAATACGGATGTTCCTTATTGGTCTAATGAGTCTTTCTCATTTGACAGTAGGCTGCAGATCTCTTAGAAACGTCCCATCAAGTGTGTCAGTGCTGCTGGTGATCGGGAGTATTCCCTCCAGGGGCTGGAAGAATACAAAATAACCCTTTCTGCCAACTTTGTAAGTATTGCTGTGGAAGTCGACAGCACAGGCCAATGTGGCCCTTCATGAAACTGAAGATACCGCTGGTACATAGATAGCATAGGGCGATGACCAGACCGTCTCCCACGGCAGTATGTGTGATCGGAGAGAAGGGTGCTGGGGACAGCCAGCGGTGACACTTGGCCTAGGGGCTCTGGGGTTGAGCTCCAGGCTGGGAGCAGTCTTCAATTTGTTTAAACTGCTTTGGTGGCTTACACTTCTCATCCCTCTCAAGAATCTGAGGCAGGCGGATCTACCCAAGTTTGAAGCCAGCCTGGGCTACGCTGTGGGTTCCAGGCCAACCTGGGTTATAGAACGAAAGAAAACCTTTCTCAAAAATTTTTTCTAATTTTAATTTTGTCCAAACAAACTGAAGCATGAAAGATAAATTCACTTTTGTCATCCAGAATTTTAGGAAGTAAAACCTACTTCAAGTTGGTCAGGTTAATGGTAACCTTGCTGATTGACTCTGTCTGCTGTACGCATGAGGAGCAGAGAGATGGGTGCCTGGGCGAGGGGCACATGACTAATCTCAGGAGGAGGCAGCCAGCTGGGGCTGCACAGAGAGACCCTGTCTCAAAAACAACAAAAGCTCATCTAAACACAGAGGAAGAACTTTGGCCATGTCGTTTGTAGTCCTTGATATACTGAAAGATATTACTGATAAAATACAGGCGCAGCAGTGGCTTTGCTTTCGAGGTTTATAGTACACCCTCTCTTCCTTGACAACCAAGAAAAACAAGGGCTTGAAAGTTGGCTCAGTGGTTAAGAGCACAGACTGCTCTTCCAGAGGACCCAGGTTCAATTCCCAGCAAACATACATGCTGACAAAATACCAATGAACATAAAATATAAATAACTTTTTAAAAAGAATAGCGAATAAAAGTTTTAGGTGCTACTCCATTAAAATGCATTCCTTAAATATTTAGAACAGCAGTGTAATTCTGGTTATTAATTTTTCATGTACATGTGTTTCTGATTGTTAAATTCTGATAAGTCCATCGTAAGTTGAAAAATTATAAATGCATTTAGTATCTTAATCATAGCCCAGCAACACAGTAATGCAGCATAGAGTATCAGGTGGTCACCATGTAGCTAACTGGGAGCTACAGCTTAATGCCACCGTGGTGCCCGTATGTTATCAGCATGCAGGCAGGAAAAAAATATACCCAGGTTAGGGGCTGTACAGAACCTTTCTGGTTGGGGACGTCACTCAAGTCCAGGGCTTACCTAGAATCTATTGTGCATATTGGGCAAGTGTTCTGCCCTTGAACTACATAGATCTCTCCTAAGCCCCAGAATCGGATGTTTATTTTTCTATTATTTCATATTTAATATAACCAGTGTGTACCAGTTACTGGATATCTGGAGTCACAGCAAGTATCCCCAAGAGTTCATTCCAGACAATACTTAGCTCTTGCCAAGCACACACTACACTGGGACCACCACTGGCATCCAGACAAAAATCTAGTGCACCTGTTGACAACAGTGTGTCAAGCAGCTAACAGGGAGAGTGACCCTCCTGGCTGCTGTTGCCAAGGGAGACTGGGGGCAAGAGGGTCCCGCATTGACTACCCCGTCAGTTTCCCTCAATGCCAGGAAGCCAGGGTTTCTAGAAAAATAGTAGAGCAGTGATCAGGAGACACGTTTTGTTTTATGAGGTCTTGTGAAATGAAAGAAAAAAAGGAATATGTATAATGTTGAACCACATAACTATACACACACACACACACACATACGTATATATGTATGTGTGTGTGTGTGTGTGTGTGTGTGTATACCAGAATATATATATATTCTGGTACTGTGGTTTTAATAATAATTTACCTGTATCTGGCTTTAAAACAACCTTTTCTGAAACACCAACTCTTACCAAATGTTCCTTCCAAACACGTTCCCTGCCCTGTCATGAGAGTACTGCTTGTAACCTGCAGATTGGCAGATCTCCAATAGTGAGATGTGCATATATAGCAAGAGTCATCTGGGCTTGTGAAACAGTCCCCAGATGAACACAGGATGACACAGTCCATCCATCCTGCACTACAAACTTCCCTCCCTTAGATGGCTAGCTTTAAACTGCCATACAATTACGGTAGGACAAAAATTAGTAAACAGTTGTGGTCATAATGGAGCCCTTTGTAGCACAACAAAAGAAAGGCAGTTAACCCATCCTGTGAGAAGATAAACGGAGTAGACCTGCATTTCTGCTCCACTGCAGGAAACTTCATGGCCTCAAAGAATTCAAAAGAAACTCCTTGAGATAGTGGAGAGAATGCTAAAGCCTTCATAAGCTTGAGCAAACTGCAACAGCTGTATTTCTATTTGAGTTTCTCAACATTCTAGTGATTAACTATTTAAATAGGCTGTCCCGGATGTCAAGGGTTGTGGAGTCAGTTTTAAACTGTGCGCATGAACAAATCACTGGTGGCTTGAACATCCTGACAGATTTAAAGTATTGCTTCACTACTAAAGTGCGTGATGTACAAAATTAATACTGTGTGTTGGAGAAGATTCCATAAATTACCACCTTAAAACCATCTCATTCCTTAACTGCCACAGACAGTTCAGCTTTTTTTTACTTTTGAAGTCTTTTGGCATTCGCTTGTAAAATTTGAATTGCTATTTAACTTTTTTTCACTTAACTATGGCTTACAAAACATTTTAGTTGAGAGGGAAAGACCTGTTTTAGTTTTGGAGAACTTGAGTCTTCTTGATTTGTGTTGTCTCTGTGAACACACAGAAGTACTGGACTTTTGTTCAAGGCCCGGTGTGCCATAGAAGTGTCACTTTATGAGACTACAGGTTGCAGTTACTGGTTTCCATTCCTATCTGAACTACTGTTCCCAGGAAATGTTCTCACTGCTGACAGTTCTGGGACTATGTGAGAGGGAAACTGTCCTATTTAACATTAAAAGAACATACTGCCAGTGGCCAAGATTCATCTAGGAAGAGCAAACCTAACATGTCACTTAATCATAGTCTTTCAAGGGCGAAATAATTCATTCTTTCATTCACTTAGTTTGTGCTGATTCCATAAAACGTTCTGTGTAGAAATTCTAGCAACTTGAAGAAACTAAATATACACTGAGCAGGACTGTTAGAAATGTGTTTGGCAGTGTCTTACTGTAAGATGAGAGCAGTTGTAAATTATCTACAACTAAGACCACTGAGAATCTGCTCGATCGAACTTGCTGATATAAAGGTTTGTGTGCAATTCTGTTTTTGTTTTTCTTCCCTCTTTTGCACTGCCTGATGGCACTGAGACCTAAATCCCAACTCAGACACCTGAACACACGCGCGCACACACACACACACACACACACACACACACACACACACTCACTCATTCCCCTGCCTCCGTAGACTGCAGTCCCTACAGGGTTCAGTCCCTCATCTTTATGTCCACAGGAGTGTGAGCACCAACACATCTCTTAAGTCCCAATCTTTTTATCTTATCCAGCCAGCACTCCCTCATGCTCCAGATAAACAGGCATTTCAACACGGCCAGTTCCCTGGTGGAAATTCCTTCCACTCATGGAAAAATGCAGGTCCGTGGCCTTGTTACCAGTATTGATAAGGCAAGCTCCCCCACCCACCCACCCCCCGTCTGCCATCTTGCTGCCGACTTTGCCTACAGTAATGATTATTTTGGTCCAGGTGTGTAACTCCATTGCTAGTTGTCATTTTGCCAATATTTAAAAAGAAAAAAACAACAAAAACGCTTCATGTCCTTTACGCCTACAGCAGAGCTGTTCTCTACACAAGTCAAATAGTAAGTGTGCAGATTTCTGTCCCACCTCAGTTTTCCACCAAGTTGTTTCAAAAAACTAAAACCTAAAATTTCTTCTCTTGTGACCAATCCTGACAGTACTAACTTAAAAATAGATACGATGTGCTTTAAAACACATAAACTAGCAACCCGTGTTATGTACAGGCTATTCCTGGAATGAGACAAGAAACCGATCATACTTTTTATTATATAAAGACTTTTCATTTTGTTCTTTGAATAACCTCTTCACAAACTAATAGAATTTGAAGTACAGCAGTTTGGAGAGGAACTGGGAATAGAAACACACTGGTGAGGGTTTGTCCTGTGTCTCACACTGTAGCGCCTTCATTATTACTGTCTGAAATACAATTTAAAAACAAAACCAAACAAAACCCTGAGAACTAAAGCAAGCTATTCGGACGCAGTGAGTAACTAAACAGTGCACGCCGTGTGGTTCCGCTTCCCTGAGAGCGATTGCATCTTCCCGGCAAGAGTCATAAAGACAGACTGATATGGCGGCTCAGCTACCTCCGCTTGGCAAGCACAGAAGTTTAAGCTGTATTTCCATCCCATTCTGGTTTTGAAAGATTGCAGACTCTGGAGAGAGAACGAGGCAAGGGAGGGTGCCTACCACTCTTATTGGTATTACTGTCACTGTAAATTAAACCCGGGCAGTGGCACATGCCTTTAAACTCGGCGCTTGGGAGGCAGAGGGGAGTGGATCTGAGTTTGGGACCAGCCTGATGTAGAGTTGGTTTCAGTATAGCCAGGGCGGGAAGCCCCGTCTTGAAAAACAGAATCACTGTGTTACTCAGGAAACCCTCTGTGCAGATATCCCAAATAATTTTGCCTGCTTGGGTAGGGTCTGCCTTTGTAGTTCGCACCCACTGCCATTAGGAGTTGAGCTGTCCCCACCACCCCACATTCTTATGTGGAAACGTAATCCTTATTGCAGAATTAGGAGCTGCTCCGAGTACAGATATTACGGTTATGTCGGATGAGGTCTCCGTTGGGTGTAAATGCAGCATGCCTGATGTCCTCAAGCAAAGAGGAAATATGGACGGAGACAGGTATTTATAGAGGAAAACAATGTGGAGGAAACAGAGAAAAGACCCACAGAAAAGCCAAACCGGATGCCTGGAACCGTCCTTCTCAGCTCCTAGAGGAAGGGGTCCCTGCCTGTGCCATGACGGTGGCCCTCTGGCCTCAGGACCTGGAGACAGGAAGTCTCTGCTACTTAACGCTCACAGCTTTTCTGGAAGGAGCCCTAGCAAACAGAGTACACATAGAGAAATCACCTGTAAAACACCAGCTTCAGAAGACCAATCGTTTAAAGAAGTCAACTGATCCAGCACGATGTGATTTTGTGAAAACTAAAAAGTCTAAGAAATGATGTTTTAGGTATGTTAGCAAGTCAGTCTCCCTATGTTACACTACAAAGTATTAGGATATCAAAATTAGGCAATGTACTACCTAGAGGAGCATTTATTTCTCAAGCTTTTCATTAGTTCGTTAAATCATCACAACCAAGGACAGGACTTCCTTACTGTTCTCTTCTCTATGCAATACTTAACAACATTGGAAAGTCATTTAGTCATTTAGTAACTTGGCTTCTACAGAAACACCAACAGAAAACCTTGAAGCCCTGAGCTTGGTTTGTGGGGCTGTCCTCTGCGGCCGTTACTGCATTTTGAAGTTATACTCAGTTATGGCTTAGACACTTACTGCACCACTTTAATTTAGTGATGTTCCTTTATATGCACTGTTACAGTGTTTACTCAGTTAGCCAAGGTATCACCTGTTCTTTAGAGTCACTATGGCTAAAATATGGTCTGTGTTAAAGGCATTCAAGTATGCGCCATGATTTCACCTGACAACATAATATGAATTTTAAAATTCAGATGTGAAATTCTAAATATCACTATGAGCATCTCAAATATCAAGGATACAAATAACTGTCATGCCAAGTCTCTAAAACCTTCCAACACTTCATGAGGTAGGGAACTGCCACCATTTTAAGCTCATGAAGTTACAGATAAGGGAAGTAACCAGTAACCATCAGCATTCCAACATGGCGTCTTTCATGTCCCGTGTTCTTCATCTCAGCCTCAGTAAGGAAATCTCACATTCTGTGAGCCATTGGTTTTCAAATGGACCTGATCAACCTTCTACCCTTGGCAGTGCAGAGACAATAATCAATGTTTAAAGGCACTTTTCATCTTAACAACTGGGATACTGACATCTGAGGGGTAGAGGCAGACACGCCATTCCCATGGTACAATGCACAGGACAGGACAGTTGCCTAGAGTCACTAGACAGCCCTAGATGCTTGGCAAGACAGGCCGGAACAACCTGGTAATAACCACATCATTCTTCAATACGATTCTTACGATTCTTACCGGAACTTCAGGGTCCCATTTTCTTGAAATCAGCATTTCAAAGCCCATGAAAATAGCTTTAAACTATGAGAGTTGATGGCTGCTGTGATCGGAATGTTTATGCTCTCCTGAAATTCTCACCTTGAATTAACTCTAAATGGCTAATTTGATGGAGTACGGGGTCGGGGGAGGTGGTTCACTTTGGACAACCAACGGCCATCAAGAGCGATCCACCCTCTTGATTGGGTGCCCTTAATGGGAGGAAGGAATGAGCTTGTCTCCCGCATTCCACTTTAGGACACTACAGCACAAGCTCAATGGGACTCTGGTGGTGCTATGGGCTTGAGTGTCCCGGCTTCCGGGACTATAAGCAGGGTTTGTTATAAATAACCCAGAATATGGGATTCTGTTAAGGAAGCAGGAAAGGAGCAAAACGTGTGTATGTGTTTAATATGTATTTATAAATACTTTTAACTCCCCTGTGAGTTGATTTCTAAAATTACAGAATTCCAAAAGCTTCAGTCTCCACATTATATATATATATATATATATATATATATATATATATGGAGTGGCAAACAATATGTGTATACTTGACTAATGTATGATGACTACATATGATGATTACATTCTTTATTCTTCTTGTTCAAGGCATGAGGTTGATAGAGGCTTGGTACAGGGAAGCAGGAAGAGAAGACATACTGAATGAAGCTTCGGCAGATGTCTGGAAAAGCAGAATAAAGCCACACCAAAGGCAGGGGACCGCTTTCTTCATTTTATTTCAAAAGTACACAAGGTCACAAAACTAAGAGCAAGTTTCTGTTTTTAAACAAAATTGATCTTACAAACTTTTTTAAAATCTGTATCAGTAGGTAAGTAAGCCAGATACTTGAAATACAAAATCTGAAACAGACACTACCAATAGCTTGGCAAATGTGGGTGTCAAAATTAGTATTCTTAATACGACTGTGTTTATTGCCAAAATTCACAATTAGGAGGAAGAATAAGTCAGTTGGCGAATTGTGGTCCTCTTAGCACCTGTGTCATTAAACAAGCAGAGATCCCAAAGCACATCTTGAGCAGACTTCTTAGTGTCTGAGTAAACACCAAGCCCAGCTGATGGCCTCTACACTCTGAGTTACAAACTGGGACACATTCGAAAGCTTGGACTTAGAGGTCAAGTTCCGGAAGGAAAACAAATGGTCAGCCTTCCTAAAGGAGAAATAACCACAATTCACACATTTATTTATTCCCTCTTTCTGTAATATTTTCAAAAGGAATCTTGCTCAAATACAGATTATTTTAGTGTCAATGTGTTGCCTTTATTGCTGGAATATCCAGAGGCATTTGAAATATTAAAACTCGCCCAGAACATTTATACTATGAAACACAATAATGTTATAAACATATATGTACATATATAATATATGTCGCAAACCACTTAAACTTGTGCCAGCCTTTTTCTACACACTACTCAGTAAGTGACACAATTAAAGCATTCACCACATAAAAAGAGGAACATTATCTGTTCACACTGAAATAAGGCCGCTGAGAGCACTCTAAACACCATTGGAAATATTTTAGAAAGAAACAGAAACCTATGAACATTCACATAGCTTCAAATTTACATGCTGTACACACAGACGGTCATTATTTAATAAGTCACACATTAAGGAATAGCCAACGCCATGCAGTGAGTTCTTCTGAATCAAAAAAGTTTACTTGCCTCTCCACATAATCTAATTCCCAGGGCACAGTCTGAAATTCATTTCTTAAAAGAATTCAGATTCAAACCTCAGTCTTTTTTGCCCATTCTAGACAAAATACTGTACTACTTACTGAGTTCACTCTCCAGGTCTCTGTGAAGCTCAGTCTTGCTTTGAACTGGCTACTGGCCTCAAATCCATGATCTTCCTGTGCCTCTGAGTTCTGGGATCATAGAGGTGCACAGCCACATGTGCCTGAAATTAGGCATTTTCATAATCTATATGGATCTTCCCTACTAAATATACTCAGTCTGTTTTCACACTAATAAATCCTTGGTAGATAACTCGGATGTAAGGAAGCATTTGTCTATGTGACTATGAAATCATGAAAACCGGTGCCAGGCTTGGAGCTGCAGGGGAGGCGTTCTAATAGGAAAATACTACTAAGATTATCAATAATAATAATACTCATAAACTCTTCTGTATCCAGAACACAGACTGGGGAGTCCGAAGTGTCATTTCTCTCCGGAGATGTTTTAATGTTCTCTTGGAAAGTAAGTCTCTCATGGATAGAGCGGAATCAGGAAGGTCTGCTGCGAAGGCCTAACTCCCACTGGCCCTCTAGGTACGGTGCACCAGCAAAGCTATTGACCATTAGTAACATTGATTCCAGCGCAAACACTTGCTCCTGGGTTGACTATGAACAGTGAGATTGTCTGGGAAATCCTTAGTACTTACTGACCTTTGGGTAAACTGAGACCAGCAGTGAGGAGAGCTGCAGACCAAAGCTGACATTTAACTGTCTCTGATTCCATATCCTCCCGGCCTGTTGGTTTTTCGGGATGTTTTGTTTTGCTTTGTTTTTTAAACAAGTTTCTTTTTCAGATTATAGTTGCTACAGTTCTTGACTAAAAATAGTTGGATACTCTTAGCTTTTGTTTGCCTTTAAATAAATACAAAGTCTAAGGAAAGGAAAAGATTCCACACATCTGCTTTTGTAGTGATTTCTACCTAGCATAACCTCCACTACCTAAAAACCGTTAAGATCTGCATTCCGGTTTATTCTTGTAATATCTTATAAAAATGCCAAACATCTGAGAGTCAAACGTGGCTATGGTTATAAACTAGAAACACCGTCAAAGCATACTGAGGGTGTGAATTTCTTTTAAATCCTAACAAACAGTGGTCTCATTTAAGTGACATCAAGGAGAGAAGAGGCTAGAGGAGAAGGCGAGACTGAGACTCTAAGGTAGAAAGGAGCCACAGTGATTGATGTGCTTCTGAAAACAGTACCCTCACCGTTCAACACCTCCAAGGCAGGTGCTAGCTAGCTCATAGGCACCAGAAAGTCATTGTAGAAAGTAAGTTACCTAAAAAGGCACAGATGAAGACAACACAAATAGAGAGAGTAATTTTATGTGACGTTTAAACCTACTTTTAAAAAAATGCTTCCAAATATGTAAAACTGTACACAAATCCATTACATGGACATTCAGTTTAAATTCACCATTAAGAAGTATATACAATATTCTGCTTAATCGTAAATGCATGCCGACATTAATTTATAATGTAGCATTTATTAATGTACCAGCACAGCACCTGAAGAAATTAACAGAGACCAATTCCCGAGGGGAAAGGTTTTGCAGTTAATGACATCTTTCATTACAGACCTTATCTACTATAAAGAAAAGCTGGCTCATTACGCTCTACACACACTCCCTCACAATCTTAAGGGATATACAATAAATTCACTTTTTTTTTTCCCCTACGAAAACTATATTTAATACATTTGGCAGACAGGAGTATTCCCTTTACTCCTTTTAAAATTTCTTTTAAGAGTAAGTCACTTTCACAAAACTAAGTCTCAAACTTGATTTCTGACAACGGTGGAGAGGCAGTCTGGGCCACAGGTCACCAAGCACGCTGCCCGTGTCTGGGATTCAGGACTAGTGGAAGACAAGTTACCTGCCTCAAATATATTTGTTCACTGACTCTTAGAGAAAAACAGCCTCCAGGAACTGTACTCCAAATCAAAAGCCTAGATTCCGTGTTTCTACAACATAAAATAGGCAGTACAGTCTGCCACAGAACAAAACACAAATTTCAAAGTCAGTAATTTGAGAATTCTTGTCTATTACTGCCAAATAAGTGAGTTAAATTTTCCTTCCTTCCTTCCTTCCTTCCTCCCTTCCTTCCTTCCTTCCTTCCTTCCTTCCTTCCTTCCTTCCTTCCTTCCTTCTTTCCTTTCCAATTGCAAAAACATCATCTACAGTCGAAGGCCAGTGTTTAGCTGCATATGGACAAATCTGACACCGTCACCCTGCCTGGTCAGAGGTTCGCATCGGTCCTCAGGCCCCCAGGCATGGGCACAGCCCTTATCCACCCTCCTCCTACCCTGACCCGTGTAGCAATCAAGGGCTCAGCTGTGTGTGTGGCAGAAGCAGATGCTTCCGAAGCTGGAAGGTGCTTCTTTTTGTAATGCACAAAGGTCACTACTTCCCTTTGCCTCTGTAGTGTACGGGCTAAATACTTAAGAAACTGTTCTACAGCCAGTATAGAAACACAGACTTGTAAGCCCAGCATTCTAGAAGCTGAAGCAGAAGGATTAGGATTTGAGGCCGGCCTAGGCAACGTACTGAGGCCCAAGCTCAAAACAACAAAAGAGAACCGACAGGAAGGAAATCATGTCATAGATGTCTACTGAATGACTTAGAAATAAAACCAGTCATTTCTAAAACACTGTAATGTCTCCTACTCTAACAGATAATGAAACACACTTAGAATTCTCAAGACTATAAAAACAAATTCATACATTAAGCAGTTTTTCTGTGGGTTTGTTTTTTTTTTTAATTTGAGAGATACTGTTGTTCATAAATAAATGAGACAGATGTCCTAAAAATGGTAGAAACTACAAAGTATCATTTTCAGATGATTCAAGAATCAACTTGGTGTGTATGTCAATTCACAAATTTCTTCACCTGTGACATCATATTCAAAGTGCTATATCTTTCTTAAGATATAAGATGAGGGCATTACTATTTAGATGCCCTTAAAATTAACTTGGTAAGAAACTCCAAATTCTCCAAATGGTCAATGCTATTACTCTTCAGCCTTTGTTTCACTAACCAAAAAAAAAAAAAAAATCTTACAGAGCATGTTACTTATAAACTTCTTCATATATACACATATATACGTGTGTGTGTGTATGTATGTATACACATACATACATACACACACGTATATATAAGGGTTACTGTTAACAAAACTTAGAATAGAATAAGTTTTGATATGTCAAGAGAAGAAACGAACCATGGACAGCAGGAGAGAGAGGCGCAGAGTTCTATACTATAGACCCGTCCTTGCTCTGTGCTGGAATCATCACGGGAACCGCTCCCATTCGACTTAGATTAGGGGCAGCTACCTTAGCGGGTGCCAGCGTGGGACTCTGAGGAGCACGTTCAAAGTCTTCACTGGGGACTTGGTTGTACTGTGTCTTGGAATACCCCTCCATGTTAGAGGGGGACATGGAGCCCAGGGAGGAATGGTTGCTGCCGATGTAGCTCCTGGCGGTGGACGTCCGGCTCTTTGGAGGAGGCACATCTTCCCTGGAAAACAGAGTCCCCAGCACATGCTAAAAACTTAGATGCTGTAAGCTACGAAGCATGAGTAAGTACAGAAATACACACACTGAGCTGAGCAAGGCTTCACATCATCAACTGTGTACCTGGCCCGATTCATTTTCATATCCCAGTGTCAGTGATCATGTAGTTCAGCCCTAACATTAATACTTAATAAAGCACTGACATATATGCATGTTCTGTTCCCAAAAGGAAGGAAAGAATTCCTCCTTTCGCTGTGACAGTTCTATAAGACTTCAGCCTGAAACTATATATTTCTGTTTTCAAAGCCTTATAATTGGTACCTAAAAATTTTCATCGAGCACGGACATAGAATATAAACCTGAATAACTTTGGATGTATCTTAAAATATAAGCGTTCAGAACTCCAATCTAGACCTAACTAACAAGTCCCAAGCTGTTAAGCTGTTTGAGTCATGTGTTCTTATTTTTTTAAAAAAGTGTAATCCTAGTTAAAATCTACCAGTTTAGATTTTTTTCTTTTTTTTTTCTTTTTTCTTTTTTTTGGTTTGTCGAGACAGAGACAGGGTTTCTTTCTCCATATAGTCCTGGCTGTCCTGGAACTCACTCTGAAGACCAGGCAGGCCTCGAACTCAGAAATCCTCCTGCCTCTGCCTCCCAAGTGCTGGGATTAAAGGCGTGCGCCACCACCGCCCGGCAGTTTAGAATATTTAAGAAACTAAGCCATGTGTGGTAGGGTGTACCTGTGACCCCACCGCCGAGGGGACTGGAACACTACGATTCGGACTTCATGGTATGTTTGGGCAATGCAGTGAGACTGTCCCAAGAGGACAAACTAAAACTCCATTGCCAGTTCCACAAACTACCCACCTCACTTAATGACCATCGGGGCTTTGCATAGGAAACAGCAGGTGTTCCCCAGAAAAACATTTTGCTGTGGTTCTAAATACAGGACAAGAAACATGATGGCTTCATAGCCCAGCCAGACGTGCTCAGACCAACGCATCTGAACACAGATGCCTGGCAAGGATCTGAAGGGAGGAATCAGTTCACCCAGTTCTCATAATCCTTTAGTTCACGAGAATCCTCCAGAGTGGGCGTTTGACGGGACCATTTGCTAGACACCTGCGGAGTCTAGTGTCGCTGAGTTACCTGATGTCGTGATGCACTTCCTTCTCGTACTTCTCATCCCTGCGTTTTCTATGACAGCAGAAGAGGATGGCCCCGATGAGCACAAGGGCCAGCAGTGTCCCTATGACGGCGCCCGCGATCATCCCAGCTCGGTTGGAGGCTAGCGTGAGATTTTGACAGGGTTAGTAGGAGGAAGGCTAATATCCAATATATACAAAGAACTCAAGAAGTTAGACCCCAGAGAACCAAATAACCCTATTAAAAATGGGGTACAGCACTAAACAAAGAATTTTCACCTGAAGAACTTCGGATGGCTGAGAAGCATCTTAAGAAATGTTCAACATTATTAGTCATCAGGGAAATGCAAATCAAAACAACCCTGAGATTCCACCTCATACCAGTCAGAATGGCTAAGATTAAAAACTCAGGAGACAGCAGGTGTTGGTGAGGATGTGGAGAAAGAGGAATACTCCTCCACTGCTGGTGGGATTGCAAGATGGTACAATCACTCTGGAAATCAGTCTGGTGGTTCCTCAGAAAACTGGGCACAACACTTCCCTGCCATACCACTCCTGGGCATATACCCAGAGGATTCCCCAGCATGTAATAAGGGCACATGCTCCACTATGTTCATAGCAGCATTATTTATAATAGCCAGAAGCTAGAAAGAACCCAGATGTCCCTCAATGGAGGAATGGATAAAAAAATGTGGTATATATACAATGGAGTACTATTCAGCCATTAGAAACAATGAATTCATGAAATTCTTAGACAAATGGATGGAGCTGGAGAACATCATCCTAAGTGAGGTAACCCAGTCTCAAAAGAACATTCATGGTATGCACTCACTGATAAGTGGATATTAGCCTAGAAGCTTAGAATACCCAAGACACAATCCACATATCAAATGATGTCCAAGAAGAAGGAAGGAGTGACCCCTGGTTCTGGAAAGGCTCAGTGCATCAGTGTAGGGGAATTCCAGGACAGGGAAGTGGGAAGGGGTGGATGGGGGAACAGGGGGAGGGAAGAGGGCTTATGGGACTTTTGGGGAGGGGGGAGCATGGGAAGGGGGAAATCATATGAAATTAAATAAAGAATATATCAAATAAAATTTTTTAAAAAAGGAAAAAAAAAACCTACCACACAGGGCTTAATACTGAAAGTATGGTGTGTGTGTGTGTGTGTGTGTGTGTGTGTGTGTGTGTGTACAGAATTAGCAGGAATAAGAAAACCCACAACATAGGCCTTAGAACTGAAAATGTGTGTATGTGTGTGTATATAGACAGACAGACTCATTTTATTACATATATTAACTTTCAAATGAGATCACCAAGGCTTCTGTCTAGCAAAGAAAATGTATAACAATCATTTTCTTTTGAATGACATGTATCACCCCAATTTAAAAACTGGCCAGACTAACTGCACGCAGTGTTCTGATGAAGTGAGCACCCTGGCCTCCAATATCCCCTCGCAGAGTAAGCCGAACCAGGCTACGAGACGCTGACAGGACGAGCGGACTTACGAGGGACGACGTCCAGCCGGAGCATGCACTGGTCGGAGCCCACTCTGTTTTGGACTGTGCAGCTGTACGTCCCAGAGTACTCAGAGCTGGCATTCTTCACAGATATAACCGGTGACGTCATTTCTATGGAAGAGAAAAGGGGAGAAAAGCAGATTTGTTTTTACAGGATGTACTGCTGTCAGTTTTTAATGAAGCCAATAAGCCTTATGTAAGTTTGGCGGATGCAGTTAAAAGACAGAGGATGCTGGGTACGGAGAAACTGCCGGGAGGCTGATGCACAACTCCAGAATTCATGCAACCAGCCTGCAGGTCCTGCAAGCAAGCCTAGTGACTGTAACCCCTCAGCCTCAGCCTCAGCTAAAGCAAGGTGGTCCGTCCACTGCACAGCAGTTATAATAAGCACACGAATGGTCACATTTAGTCAAGTTGTAACTTTTTTAGCTCATGCCCCAGCACATAGGTTTAGTTGAAACTTACATGGGTAAGTTACTGTAACGTCAGTAAGAATCCAGGCAGAACCACCATGATTGCGCTCTGATCCTTCATTGAAAAAAGATCTACCACAGTAACCAATTACAATGTTCTAAAGGAGAAATCTTTATAGGAATATTTCTTCTTTGAGGATACTTGGTTGTGATTATAAGATACTGAATAAATTTCATGGCCATTTGGATTATTGCATATAGTCCAGGGAATTTAAAGTATAACACACACATCCAAACACCACTTGAATCTAAATCAGGGACGCAGGGGTACCATTCTGGTACCTCAGAGGAGCGGTACCTGCTAGCCACGGAGTGGGCATTGTCTGGGAGTCTGACAGTTTCTGCCACTCATACTGCAGTGGAAGGGAACCTTCTTTCGGTTCACATTTTAGCTTGAAGTCGTTCCCAATCTCTTCCGATCCATCCACGAAGCATCTTGTACCTGAAGGTTTAACTGAGAGGAACGGAAGGAAGTTACAGCTTTGTCCAAGAGAATGGATGGGGCGTGTCTTTCTAATGGGTCACACGAGCACCGTAAGCACGGGGTATGATGCGTAGCCACTCGCCCCTTTCATCAGCCAGTATGGGGGCTCAGAACGGACAAGGGGACAAGTGATGGTATGCTGTCTAACCAGCTCACGCAGCCTTATCAAACACAGACAGGTAACGAGCTCAGGCAAGCGGCCGCTGCATGAAGTCCGGTGCATCGCGGACGCAGCTCGGCTCTGGGCACTGACATTCCATAGGCACATGTCAAAAGCGGAGATGGCGCGGCCGTGCTGGGTGATGAGGCTTCCCAGAAGCTCCCCTCCATCCTTACCTAGTCTCTGTCCGGCAAATGCGGCCGTCTGGGAGTGCATGCCACGCCATGTCTCTCTAGGTGTCGTGACAGGACAGTCGGGGCACTTATTAATAACGACACTGATCACCGGGAAGACCCGCTGAGTACGGCCCAGACCATTTAACATTACGAATTTACGTGAATTCAAATCCATTCAGTCGGCACAGTTGGGAAAGGAGAAGGGGAGGTTATCTTCCAGACCTCTGAGCAAGGGTTCAGAGTCACAACTAACCCCACTGTGGGCAGCACAGCCCAGCTCTGGACTAATTAATACCTTGGCACCTGATGCTACTCCCACCTCACTGAGGCACGACGTTTATGAAATAAAATTAGTGTTAGTCAAGTGGGTTTAACAAATGTGCTTATATAGTCATTGTTTGGTATTTTAGTAGGTAATTGGTTTCAGACCCTATGCGTACATAAATATTAGGATTCTCAACTGCCTTCCATAAAATGACATAGTATTTCACCTAACCATTCCTGCTTAGACTTGAAATTACCTATAGATTGCTTGTAATGCTTAGTTACAGTGTAAGTGATACACAGTTGTTATAATGATTAAAACTTGGGGGGAAAATCATTAAGTCCGTACACTACATATACACAAATGTTTCCAAATATTTTTTTGATCCATGGTCAGCTACGTGTGACGATGGGAAACCCAAGGGGAGAAAGGGCTAACTGGATACTCATTAAGCAGGAGTCAGAACTTTTTTACAGTTCTCTCACAGTGGCTGCAGAAAGCCTCACTTCAGACTGGCTCATCAGATTTCTATCATACGTCATAGATCTTTTCTCTTTCTGAAATCGTGACTTGATGACTTGAATAGTAAAGTTAGGTACTTTTTTTTTTTTTTTTTTTTTTTTTGGTCTTTAATTCCATGAGTTTTTGAGACTAAGCCACACTGTGTGTAACAGTAGTCACCTTCGTTAACTGCTGATTACTGTCCCGCTGCATCGGCACAGTCAAGTGTGTCTCCCCATTTGTCTACTGATGAATCCCCCATAGTTTGGGGACACCTCTAAAACCTGCTTACTTACACAAGCTCCCCAGGACCGAGTGTGCAGCCTACAAAGTCAGAAGGGAGAGCCAGGGAATTATGGTCACCACTACACCAGAGGCCAACATCGGTGAAGGATTTGGGGATACTCTCAAAAAAGCAGAGATCAGCTCTCGGGCAGCTATTTCTGAAGGGAGAATGGGGGCTGAGCATGGAGTGGGGGCTGAGCATGGAGGGGGGCTGTCAGGAGGGGGGACTGGTGTCCTAGTGAAGGTGGGTAGTGCAGGCCCGGACTGTGGGCAATGCTGGCCAGACACTCAGTCATTATTCACTTTCCTCTAAGACCCCAGGAAACACAATGCTTCCTATGAGGTCTGTGGCTGGCTTTACCATCTGTCTTCCCAGCCTGACAAATGCCAGGGTCATTGATTTCTTTCCCCCAATCTAAGTTGATTCTCACGCTTTCTGTCTTACATGAGTTTTTCTTGTTTCACCACTATGAATAAAAGTGTGCACACACACGCACATGCACACACTTCTGATTCAATGATCCTACACATACACATACACACACACACACACACACACACACACACACACACACACAGAGTCATATACACTTCTGACTGAATAATTCCATACACACACAAACACACACTCACACATTCATTCTCTCTCTCTCTCTCTCTCTCTCTCTCTCTCTCTCTCTCTCTCTCTCTCCCCCCCTTCCTCCCTCCCTAGATTTTAAGGGCCATTCCTGTTGATACCATGATTGTGCTTAGCCACTTGGCTATCAGTGCTGTTCTGTCCACAGTTATTCTGGGAATAGCTTTGCAAATTCCACTGCTCCCAATGTACTTTTTCCCAAAAATTTGACAGGCGGCTGTCAGTCACTCCATGAAGCATATGAACACCAGTGTGAAACACTCTACATGGACCTGGACTCAGAACTTACAGGTAGGGAGGGGGTCCACAGAGTCACAGAGCCACCGCATCGGGATCTGAGAGTTCAGACCACCCGTCTGAAGAAACTGTCCCCGGCTTATGCAGTTTACAAACATAAGGTCAGTCCAGGTTTCCTTGACAGGAACAGAGCTGGTGTCTGCAGTGAGGCCATATTCCCTATTCTGGGTTCTTATTCAGGTTCACTTCCACATCATAAAAAAATACTTTTAACTAAAGCCAATTTAAGATGGAACATTAGGATGGGACCGATTGAAGGCCAGGACCCCTTGCGTGCTAAGCTGGTGAGGCGGCCTAGAGCAGGCCAACCTCTGCAGTTACCATTGGGATGCAAAAGGAATCCCAGCCACTGCTCCCAGAATCCCTGTCTGCTTCTGAGGGGCCCTGGCCGGGAACTCTTACTCATCCTAAACTAAAACCAAATCTAGAGTTTGACAAGAGGTCCGTGTCTTACTTCATTATTCCCAAGAGCATCTTAAGCAATTCTAGCAACCAGCAATTCCTACAAAAAGGTCAGTCTCCTCAGGGGAATCGCCACTGTAATACACAGAGCTGACAGTTACCTTTTACTTCATGAAGTTAGCATGCACTGTGTGTACGATCTACAAGGGGGTTTTAGACATGGGGCTAGAGAAAGCTTTACACACAGAGTTACAGCCTCTCAGAGCCTCCCAACTTGAAGAGATTAACTCTACACCTTATTTCACATTCTAAAGATGGAAAATGGAGTTCTGAGTCTTTGACAGCTTACTAAGACGTTGACGCTTCACCTTTGTAGCTATCCACAGACAGCCAGAAGGCACTCCAGCAACTGTCTAATCCCTTCAGCTGAGGCACAGAATCAGCTGTAGGTAAGGAGATAAACACCCCGAGTCCATATTCCATTCATTCTACCATAGTACATCTCCTCCAGCTGAAGCATCCCAGTAACTAACGCGGGGCTAGAGAGGCAGCTTAGTGGACAGGAGTATGTGACAAAGCTCCTGCAGATGACCCAAGTTCGAGTCCCACATCTGACAGTCCCTAACTGCCTTTAACTCCAGCTCCACGGGGATCTGATGTCTCTGGCCTGCATGGGCACGGGTACACACATACATATGCACACACAGACATCCACATAGTTTAAACTAAATCTTTAAAAGTGCAAATAAATACTCTTGAGTAAACTAGTCATAGAAATCTCACCTATCCTTCAGAAAGTAAAAGATTAAAGCACAAAACCATTTTAAAGCTGAAGGGGATTGTAGGTGTGATGATAATTAAATCTTTATGTTTCAGCGTGATACGCTGAAGTCAGAGGAAATGAAAAGATTTAATTCTCAGGGAAATTTCTAAAGAGGAAAAAGAAAAATCTTAACACCAGTGAACTCCTGGCTTGGTCGACTTGGTTTTTGTTTTCTCTTGCTATAACAAAATGTTTGAAGCTGAAAGCCGGATCACTATTTGGAAACGAAAACTGTCCTTGTCCTATAATTCTGGAGGTTCCAAAACATAGTATCAACTGGATCTGCTTGGTTTCCAGAAGGCACTTCATGACCGAAGCAAAACTGGCATTTGGAGAAGAGAGAGAGCCCTGAAGGGGTCAGCGAAGCTGGTCAAGTGTAACAACCTGCTTTCGTGGGAACTGATCTGGTGTCATCACTGGATCTACGTCAATCAATCCCTTCACAAGACCGGAAGCTCCCTGACCTAATTACCTCAAAGCTCCACCCACTTCCTAAGCCTCGTGAGTTCCAGGTCAGTCACAACACACTGGAACCTTAGCAGAGGGCTACTTCCCAGCTTTTACAAAGTAGGCAGCCCTCTTCCTTTCTCACTCAGAGAGAGAGAGACTAGCTGTTTTCTGCTGTCCGCTGATATCAGAAGTACTTTAGGGTGAAACCAGCCCTGTCTCCCATGAACACTTCTGCTACTATATGCTCTCAACCCCTCTCCCTGTCACCATGTAACACCCCCCACCACCACCGTGGACAATAGAAACGATTAACTTACCAAGAACTGTCAGCAGAAACTTCCTATTAGCAACCCCGGGAGCCTTCTTCACTTTGCATTGATACGTGCCAATATCGGACAACTGCAGATTGGTGACATTGATGGACGCGTCACCAGACTTGACGTCATTACTCGTAAAGTGCACCCGCCCTTTCAGATCCGGATAGTAGTTATCGTAAATTTTGTCTCCAGAATACAAGATGATCTGAAAGCAAAATACGAAAAGGAGATTTTAAAATCTTCTTCTCCTCCTGAGACTCAAACAGCCAAAGAACGGTGCCAGACCCGTATCGGAGGCCCCGGCTGGGGCGGCTCAGGTAGCTCTTATCTGAGGAGAATGGGGGGAGGGGGAAATAACATACAAGAATATCTTCTTCTCCCCAGTGTTCATTAAAATGCAGAAGCAGGAAAATCCTGTGTTAGGAAGACACCAGCTACCCAAGCATATGCAGGATGAGAAACGGAAGGGACACGGGTTGAGTTGTAGTTCTCTGCTCCATTTCAAACCGGGAAACCGAAGAGGGACAGGATCACAGGACATGCCCTATCTAAGAAAGATATCTTGCCCTATGTGAAGGTTTGTATATGACTGGTCCAGGAAGTGACCCTATTAGGAGGTGTGGCCTTGTTGGAGTAGGTGTGTCACTGTGGGTGTGGGCTTCAGACCCTCACCCTAGTTGCCTGGAAGTCAGTCTTCCACTAGCAGCCTTCAGATGAAGATGTAGAACTCTCAGCTCCTCCTGCACCATGCCTGCCTGGATGCTGCCATGTTTCTGCCTTGATGACAATGGACTGAACCCCTGAGCCTGTAAGCCAACCCCAATTAAATGTTGTCTTTTATAAAACTTGCATTGGTCATGGTGTCTGTTCACAGCAGTAAAACCCTAACTAAGACACCCTATCCAAGAAAGATATCTCTTGATACTAGACAAAGGTTCTAGCTCAAAACAGAACAAGCAAACAACTAGGAAAATACAAACACACAAACAAAAAAACCCAACACAACTATAATCTGCACAAATTTCTTGTCTCAGATTCCAATCATATGCAGTATAACTGGAAAATGTCTCCCAAGGATCTTTTTTTCTGAAGGAGCCTCTGGGTTTCTCTGTATTTAACTCCTCTAGCATGTCCACGCCACCCTGAGTCCACACACCCTCCTCTGTATGTGTGGTAACTGCCCGTCACCAGGTCCCATTGAACATCAGTTTGAGTACACATAGGAAACAGTCGAAGGCGCCAGCACGTGGTCTGAACGCATCGGCCATTGCCTCGCTCTGGTCCCGCCACACCCAGTCGTCAACACCAACCAGCATTCTCAAACTTCAGCAAACGAGATCCTGACTTCCTGTCTATGAAACTTTTCACTCGTGTTCAAACAACTGTACCTCAGAAGCTCATTCGGTCACACGCATCTCACCAGACGTGTGTGTGACCGTGGTGAGAGACCTTGTACACCACACTAGTGTTTTCCTAGGGACTGGTTTAGAGAGGGTACAAGTAGCACGTAGCTGACGCTTTTACTTGTCTTCACTGATCTTTCCTTGCAACGCGGCAAGGATGGTGGAACTGTCCGGAAGTGCCCCCTTGTACCATTTGCCCTAAGACAGGGATGACTCTTGTAGCAGCGATGGAGACTTAGCTGGTATCAGCCAGACTTGCTTCCACTCGGCATGGGACGTGACTAATGTCTCTGTGTTATTTCCAAGCTCACAGGATACCTGTGTGTGCAGCATTTCGTTAAATTCTGTTAAGGGGGGTGGTTATGACATATGTCCCTTTTCTCTGCCACGTGAACGACACACGGAACATGGGAGGCGAGGAAGGCCAGTGCGAAGCAGAGGTATGAGAACCGCAGAGTTCTGGGTTCGAATCCCAACGGCTAGCTGTGTGACGTTGGGCTTGCTCCTTCACGTCTCTGAGCCCGATTCCTCCCTTTCATGAGCACAACCACGTCCATCTCGCAGAGTCTGACTAAAGCATAAGCACACACAGTCATGTGCTGCAAAGAAAAGCTTGGTCACGCCAGGAGTGTGTACACACAATGGTGGGCCCATACGACTGCGTGACAGCTCTCGTGTTTGTGTGTACATCATATGATGCCCAGATGACTGCAGAAGTCATCTGATGAGATGCTCAGAAGCTATGCTTCCTGCTGAAGCAGGCATGACTGTATAGTAT
This sequence comes from Apodemus agrarius, assembly GCA_964023405.1. Classification (NCBI taxonomy): domain Eukaryota; kingdom Metazoa; phylum Chordata; class Mammalia; order Rodentia; family Muridae; genus Apodemus; species Apodemus agrarius. Next base: position 20,170,515 of record OZ030018.1, read on the forward strand.
AGCTAAAGACCACCAGCAGTGGCCAGGCTGCGGTACACGGTTAAAGGGTCACACAGGATAAAAGTAGACGTGTCTCCAGCCCAGTCAGCCAACCTCAAAGTCCTTACCTGCCATCTGTTAGGTTAACTACATTCAAATAGGAGTTCGGTGGACACGTTACCGGTACAGCTGGAATTCTACGGAGGCGTGCTCCTTTGGAGCGAGCTCTCCTTACCTGCCCTCTTCCTCCTCACCGGATCTTACTGGGTATTGAATCCGAGGCCAGGCTTTTAACCCAGACATGAACCAGTGCCCAGTGTCGTCCTGGGTCACAATTCTTGTGCTTGATCCTTAGCTTGCAGGACGTGTGGCGCTCTCTCCGTGAGCAGGCGGGCCCTGGGCTGGGGGTGCACTGTGCTTGCTGGTCCCCCACATACGGCGCACGAGACTTCACCGTCTCTTCTAACTCAGAAGGACCGAGGACTCTGCTATGTTAACCGAAGGCTCAGACGCCCGAGCAGGACAAGGGAGTGCAGGGCATCAGGAGAAATGTGTGCTCAGAGTGTAGACATCTTCACAGCGAGAGGTGGGGAGGCGGGGGTGGGGGGCCGTAAGAGTGAGATGGAGAGGCCCAGGGTACCCATCGGGCTGAGGGTAAAGGAGGCAACTCTGTTCTGTGGGATTTGTGTGTGTGTGTGTGTGTGTGTGTGTGTGTGTGTGTGTATGTGCGCTCGCGCGCGCGTGCACAGGCAACGCTGTTCTGTGGGATTTTGGGGTGTGTGTGTATGTGTGTGTGTATATGTGTGTGTGCGCAGGCAACTCTGTTCTCTGGGATTTTGGTGTGTCGCTGTGTGTGTGTGTATGGGGGGTGGTTTTTGGTTTCTAGCTTTGTTTTGTTTCCTTAGGAGACAGGTCTGATCACACAATGAAAACAGAAAAAAATCCACAGCCCTGGTCACTGACAGCCTCTTTACCTCCTTCACCAAATGTCTGGATTTATCAAAAAAGTACTCATTTCTGGGAAGCACTAATTCAGTCGTTTAAAAGGAAGACTTTCACTTTCTGTTTTGAAATAACCCCTTCTCTCATTTGGACGGCAGGTCAACGTTTGTGTACCGTCTCTTTGGAAGGGTCACCCGCGTCGCGTGGTGCAGGCTGCCTTCAGCCTCAGCGCTCTTCCGCCTTCCTCTCCTGAGGGAACGGCGGGTGCACACCACCACGCCCAGCTCTCAGGTGCACACCACCGCGCCCAGCTCTCAGGTGCACACCACCGCGCCCAGCTCTCACAGCTAAATGGAGTACCTACGTACTCGGATCGCCGTGCCCCGGGAACACCTGGACCTACGCCCTTACCTCTGCTCTAATATTCAGTTAAATAAGATATAACAAATTAAGTTGATATATGTATAATGTTCCATATAAACTGAATACTAAACTTGTAAGTAAATATGTTCTGTCGTTTGTGCCGTTGTCTCCCGCCCCACCCTTTATTGGCTTTGTGTGTTCCCGAGGAAAAGGCTCTGGGGAAAGGAACCTATCACGGAGGATGAGTGCCCGCCTTCAGCTCCCGGGAGCCACGTGATGCAAGGAGAGACTCGACTTCCAAGGCTGCCCTCAAACCCTCACTGGCTCATCAATATGACACATACGTGTGCACAGATACACAAATAAATAAAGAGTTACGGTAAAACAACAACAAAGAGTTCATTCCCTTCTTAGTAATTCATCATACAGAATATTTAACGTGAAGAAATATGGAAACTTGGCCACAACGATAATACCGTAAACCTTCCTTACAGTAGATTCTACCTTGTGTCTTCTTTAACATACTAGTTTCACTCAAAGTCCCTGACTGGTATGTACACTGCTGTGTGCCTGCTCCAGATACCCACAATCCCCTGCTCTGGCCCCTCACACGCACGCCCAGACTTTCAGAGGCTTCCCTTGGCCCCTGAACCAGCTTTCTGCTCACTGCCCCTTCACGCGAGACATAAGCAGCATCTTCTGGGTGTGGCAACACACAGTATGATGGTGACCCTCACACCACACCCGAGCAGCTAGCTGACTGCGCCCGGTCTACGTGAAGGCACGCCCGAGAGCCGCACTGGCGTGTAGGGAGTGACCAGCGCTGATCGAACTCACCACTTCGTCCACTATCTGGTTATCAGACGGGGAGATCAGCCATTCAATGTCCAGGGGTCCCTGGTCTTCGGAGTCAAGAGTAAACTTGCATGGTAGATACGCAGTTTCCCCCTTTGCTTTCTCGATATTCTTCTCAGGTGTAGTGATGCTCAAACCGCTGGTGAAATCTGCAAAAAAACAGAACCACATACATGGGAGTAAGCCTCTTCTACTGCCCTGGCACACGGCCCTGGGGCTATTCACGGGCGCACGGTGATACGGGGTTTGGGTTCCGTGCAATGGATCTCAAGGTCTGTGGTGCCTTTGTAATGAGTCCACTGATACTATAATAGCCAAACCATTCCCATTAAGAGCACTGTGAACTTCCCAGATGCAAAGGGGAAAAAAGAAGTTTGCACTGTTTATGGGCTGAAGCCGGGAACTCATAATCCTGTCTCCACCGGCCAAGTATCCAGATTGTAAAGGTGCACGACTGAGCCCGACTACAAACTAGTCTTGCTACAGCTGAAGATGCAGCCCAGATGCCTAGTTCCGCGCACGGGCCTGCACTTAGATCTCAGGCAAGTGAACAGCCAGCCGGCTTTTTGCTTTTTTGTTTTGTTTTGTCACCGAGCACGCCGCCCACATCTTTAATTCCAACGACACCGGGGAGGCAGAGGCAGGAGAGTCGGAAGTTAGAGGCTGGCTCAGGATACATAGCCAGACTGTGTCGGGGGGCAGGAGGGGGAAAGGCTTGCCGTCGACTGCAGTAGAACATTCCTGAACCCCAGCACTAAAGCAACCTGACGGAACCGGACAGGAGGACTGAGAGTGTGAGCACCCACCCCCAACTCCATAGCAAGACCCTTGCTTCAAACAGGAAGGTCAGAAGGAAGCCAACACCCCGTCAGAGCACTTGCAGGTTCCTTCTCTGGGCGCCATTAAAAGAAAAAAAAAAAAAAAAAAAGCCAATGTTGGTTTTTCAAATCAAGATCCAAGGTATGAATAGTCTAGTCATTAGCTTGACTTACAACACAAATTCATCTATAATTCATCGGGTAAGTCTTTAAAACTATTTACAACATCAAAGTTTCTCCAGCTGCTAGTTCTTCTGTGAGCACCTTTAGTTTAGTCTTCTTTTTTTTTTTTTTTCTTCTTTTTTTTGGTTTTTTTGAGACAGGGTTTCTCTGTATAGCCCTGGCTATCCTGGAACTCACTCTGTAGACTAGGCTGGCCTCGAACTCAGAAATCCGCCTGCCTCTGCCTCCCAAGTGCTGGGATTAAAGGTGTGCGCCACCACTGCCCGGCTTCTTCTTTGTTATTCTGAGTGGGGGGGGGTCTCACTCATGAAGCCAGCCTGATCTGGAACTCACTTTGACCTCTAGGCAATCCTCTTACCTCGGGGTCTAAGTTTTTTACCTGCACGGGCCACCACTGGCAACTCTGGTCCCCGTGAATTCACCCGAGCTTCTCATCAATAGTCCAGGGCACGAAGCTCCAACCATTTTGTGCGAAGAGCAGCGGCGTTACCTCCTGAACCCCATACCCTTCCAGACTCGATGAGCAGTGTTGGACAATTACACAACAAAGTCTGGACACTGAGATTATGAACGGTACCCAGGGCCTGCCTCTCCCCCACCCCCACACTGTCCACCCCCCTTCATCTTATATCCATCCTTAACACATTGAACTAAATTAGGAGTCCATCTCTCCCAAGTCCTCACTCTCCACAGTGACTATTTGATGTTTCTCCAATACATGTGTGGTAGTATCCTTTCTAGTAGATCAGAATCAATCTTAATATGCTACCTATCAGAAATACAGTGTTGGTGTAGTTGAAGAACAAGAACTAAAGAGAAGCCATTATCCTAAGCTTATAACAATATCTAAGGACATTTCTCAAACAGAATAATAATAATAATAATAATAATAATAATAATAATAATAATTTTTAAAAAGTGTACAAATCCTCTGCATCTTAAGTCGGACCAGTGAAATGTAACAAGGATGCACTGGGGCAAGAGGCAGGGTGAGGTCTCCTAAGGCCCTGCTAAGTCCATTCTCAACTTCTTAGGAACCCCCGTGCAAACAAACCCTGTGGGAAATAACTGGAGAGTCTGACCAGCAGTTGGGACTGCCCAAGATCCAATCACACCAGATCTCCAACACCCCACTTTTAGATCAGCTTCCTGATCTAGATCAGTACCCAGGGTGAGCCTGGAACTTCCTTTCTCAGACTGGCCTAGCTGACACCCATGGATTTGGGGGTTAAGTCTCTAAAGCTGGGATTGGTTTCTCCATGGCGAAGGTTGACAATGCCCCATCTAAACTTGGCTGAGACCAAGCAACTGCTTGGCCCTGAAAGTCTTCTGGCCTTCGGTCTGTCTCATGTCTACAGATTTATTTTATTAAAATGACACTGGCATCTCTAGAGTCCTTCCTGAGGAGATATTGGAACTGTTGGGGGTTATAATTTCTCAGAAACCCAGTCCTGTGTCTACCTCCTTTTCAGAACACAAGTCTACGACCTCGCCACCTTCTGGTAAGTTTTCTGTCCTGTCTAGGAAGAACCTCACCTGTTTCCATGTGTGACCGACACTGCACCTTTTTTTTTTCCCCTCGAGACAAGGTTTCTCTGTGTAGCCCTGGCTGTCCTGGAACTCACTCTGTAGACCAGGCTGGCCTCGAACTCAGAAATCCGCCTGCCTCTGCCTCCCAAGTGCTGCTGGGATTACAGGCGTGCGCCACCGCCGCCTAACACTGCACCTTTAGCTCTTGCTGGCATGTTTGTTTTCCTTCAGAAATCTATGGCACGGCTGACTCGGCAGCCACATTCCGCTGCATTTCCTCAGGACTGGGCTTCCTTTCCTCCCAGTTTTAGGACCCGTTAAGGCAGAAATCCTGACTTACCATGACATGATTAGTTTCTTTAAGGGGGAGGGACCTGTAAGTACTTCAGCCTCTTAAAACAGTCCCTGGTTAATTGCTGAAAAGAATTTGAGATGGAATTATATTCTGTTCAGTTTTAGAACTGTCGGGGAAATGCAAAGTCTGCCAGAAGAAAATCTCCCGTTGCAAGCGGCCTGGCCTGTCTTTCCCTTTGCTGGTGGACAGCACACTTAGGTTATATTGCAAATACTCCAGGATTTCACGGGTGCTTGTGGGCACCCCCATACACCAGGAGATCCTATCCTGCGTGAGGTATTTAATGCAGCTTCATAAGTAACTTTCTGTATTTCCTTTTTTTGAAACGTGGTTTGCTCCTCACTGGGTTGTACTAAAAATAAACTGAAATCTCAAGACCCTCACAAAAAGAGTTCTTGAGTTTCCTAGCAACACTGAGAGCTCTCTCCAGAGGCATCTTTTATTTTTATTTATTTATTTAATCATTTATTTTTAAGCAATGAAGTATGAACCAGTCAGAATTGTATAAAACAAAAGACAGATATACTCGATCGGTCTCCTTGCAGGGACTCTGTAAGCTGCTCATTCTGCAGTAAGTTGCCTTGATAGCGTAACTCAAAAACTACGGGCAGGTTCAAACAGCGTTTGAAAACTAAATCAAATATAATTTTATTCAGATTGATTTTTCAGGGTTTAATAAAATATATGGCACACACATTCAAGCCACGAGGCCTTCCAGAGGCCAGTTATGAGGCTCAGAACCGGAGTACATAAACAAACGGAGACGCCCATCCCACACGAACACTAATTGCAATAACATCTTCCAAGCCTCTGTTTGCTTTTCTTATCTCCGATTTCTAAATCAATTGGGTCTTTGGAGATTCTCTGCTGCCCGGGCTAACTGAACATCAAAGTGATGCGACTTCATCAAAGAGTATTCTTCAGCCCTGGATGTCACCTCCTACTAAGTCCTTAGGAGATCCGATTCTACAAAGAAAGGCACATAGAGAAATGGGGGGAGGAGCCACTGCCCCAAGGGGAGGCAGCCCTCTGGAGAGATGGCCATGCGCTCTCCCTGAATAAGCTAACTTTTCAATATGGCGGGTCCCCATGAGCTCTTCCTTTCTTTCAATCAATGCAAAGTTAGAAAGTGTTAAGGAAATTTAATGTTGGCATCTTTCTTTCTTTTTTTCTTCAGAGAAGTAAAGGTAAGAGCTTTAAATTATTTTGACTAAGAATGCTTAGAGTAAAGGGTTGGTTTTTTTTTTTTTTTGTTCTTTTTTTTAAAAAAATGGGAGGGGGAGATGGTTATGAAGGGAAAAGAAAATATTTAGTATAAACACTTGAAGTTGGAAATCATTACTTTGCAAAAAGACAGAAGAGCTTCAAACAAGAGGATGAAAATGGGAAGAAACACAGTATCCTATGTGGTGTCGTGAATGACAGGAGGATGTTGAGTTTGTAATGGAGTTCAATCAATGCACCACTTTAACCAATGACCAAAGGGACTTTCAGCAGACCACCGAGGAAAGCATGTGGCTCCCAATTCAAAGTACAGCCTTACTCCTGCAATAACACCTACCAAGTTAAAATGCATTAGCTTACCACGACGACAGAAAGACCTTTAAAGTGTGTCTGCAGTGCCTGGAATGGGGGTGCCTACCTTCAATCCTGGGTTATTTGGAAGGCAAACTCTTGAGTTTGAGGCTACACTGACCTATATATAACAAGGGTCAGGCCATCAAAAGAGACCTTATGTCACAAAGCAAAACAAAACAAGTATACTGAGAAAAGAAGTCAGGGAGGGGGGGTGATGATCTGTTTGATTGCAATCATTTGACTTTCTACAAAAGGGACAGGTTAGCCCAGTGAGAGAGGGAGGGAGGGAGGGAGGGGTGGAACAGGTTTCTTGGTGCCACGGTGCCCGGTGCAATGCCCAGCACACCACTACGCATTTGTCCATTCTCTGTACATAAACAGAGCCATAGACTTTGGGAGAGAGAACTAGGCCACAGGTTCAGCGAGTCTTAGCAGATGGACCCCCCCCCCGTCCCCTCCCCCCACCCCCACCTACCCCCCACTCCCCTCCCCCCTCCCCCCCCCCAGGGACACCAAGACAGACAGGGCCCTGGCTGTGTAAAACAACCCAAGGCGTGCAGCACCTCCATGTACCTCACACTCAATCTAAAAATAAAATCTAGAACTACAGGAATACAATGTGATATTGTATTCCACACATAAAATTGACTAAGTGCTTACAATGCAAATCTGCCAAACAAGAAGGTTCACCCACACCTGTAACCCCAGCACGTGGAAGCTCAAGAGGTTGAGGCTAGCCTAGGCTTCATAGCAAATTTAAGGCAAGCCTGAACTACATAAGGAAGGAGATTCTGTCTCAAAAACCAAGGGCTGGGATTGTAACTCACTGGTGGAGCAATCACTTGCCTATCAAAAAAACAAAACAAAACAAAACAAAACAAAACAAAACAAACAAAAAACACAAAAACCCTTTGAGGTGGTAAAATTGAATCTCACTTCCATTAATAAAAGTATAACTAAATATCACCCTTTTGGCTTAATTTTATTTACTTACCTAATGATATAGTCAAACCATAGCATTCAAAAGAAACAGAGCCTTAGGCAAACAATATGTACAGCACACTAATACTAAGTACTAAAAACTCCTGGAGAACTGGACTATAGTTGAACGTTCCCAAAATCCACGTGGGAAAGTCCCTTTTGTGACCTGGAGAAACTGCCTGTGAGGTAAGATCTGGCTGAGGGGAACCATTGGCTCTCCATATGGTGCAGTCAGAGGTAAGTCGATATCCACCTACAGGGCAGAGAGAGGCCTCTCACCAGAAACCACAATGGCAGCCACCCTGGCCCTGGCTTTCCCAGCCTGCAGGTTTGTGAGAATACAAGTTTCTTTACTTAAGCCATTCCTCTCCGGTATCCTGTTACAGCAGCCTGGAGAATCAAATACAGCAGGCTCAGAAAGATCCATGGAACGGGTGAGCTATTTATTACAACGACTCTTCCATCCAAGGATGAGATAAACATGCCGAGAATTCACACACTTCAATGTGTGTCGGTACTTAAGCGAGAGACGGTCTAAGCAGGAAATAATTTATGCCCAGGAAGATATAGAAACTGTATTAATTTTATTTCATTAAACTTCGTTAACTTATTTAACTAACTTTATTAATTTCTTACGAGTCAGACAGCATTCTGAGGTTGCAAATTTATTTACAAAGCCTGCGGAATAGACACTACAAACAACACTAGACAACTGTCTCGCTTATGAAATACAGCTGATGTTCAGTTGAGGTTATATAACACTAGCACCTTATTAGCAATGTCTATGGGATAGAGGGACCTAACAGAGGACTTCAGGCCCCTGCCATCACACCCCACGGAGGCTGCACTGGGGAGTGAGCCCAGAACTTTGCACATGTTACGTAAGTCCTCTGCCACCCCTCCACTGAGGGGCCGGGTGGGTGAGATGCACGCGGGTTTTAATAACTGTTAAAACATCTTCTGACGCTCCAGCTGATGAAAACGCTATTTTTAAATCAGGTTTTGTAACAATCAGGAATTCTGTTTTACCTTCCCCCCCACCCCCACCCCCAAGGCCACCTGGTCTGTGCACTGACTTCCTTGTCTTTAGAACTTAGGTAGGTTAGTAACAGAAAGTCTCCCAGGCCAGATAAGTTTGATAAGCTTCTCCAGGACGGCCTGGAGCTGAGTCACCGGGCCCCCTTGACAAAGCACACCCTGGAGAACTCCAACTGCATCTTCACCTCCTCCTTTCTCCAGTCTGCCATTGGCTTGGCGAGGTCTTAACTCTCTTAAAATCAGAAACCTGCTTGGACCTGAACTGGGTTTGTGCAACGGTCAGGCAATCCATCCCTGCAGTAGCACCAGGGAGAGAGCATTCCTCAGAAGAGTGGCAGTTCCCTTCTCAGAAAGACTGATGATTCTGGCATTTTCTTTTCACTTCCGGAAAGGCAGGGTCTGCTTTTGAAAACTGCTACACATCAAGTTTATGTGAAAGGTCAGTCATCACCTAAACTTCCCATTTATAGCATACCGTGAAAACTACATTGGGGCCTAGAGAGATGGTGTGGCGGTCAAGAGCACCGACTGCTTTCCCAGATGTCCCGAGGAGTTCAATTCCCAGTAACCCCATGGTGGCTCACAACCATCTGTAATGGGATCTGATGCACTTTTCTGGTGTGTACTCACATAAATAAAAATAAATGATATTAAAAAAAAAAAAAAAAACGGGCTGGAGAGATGGCTCAGTGGGTAAGAGCACTGACTGCTCTTCCGAAGGTCCTGAGTTCAAATCCCAGCAACCACATGGTGGCTTACAACCATCCGTAATGAAATCTGACACCCTTTTCTGGTGTGTCTGAACACGGCGACAGTGTACTTACATATAATAAATAAATAAATCTTAAAAAAAACAACAAGACTCTACATTGGATTTTACAGTAACTTTAAAGTAAAAGGGGGGATCCTAGCCGAATTTCAAGAAGTAAATTAAACAAAGCAGCAACCCATTCATGAAAAGGATTGGTAAGAACAAGCACAAGTTTGTAGTTTAACCGCAAATACTACAGACTTGCTAATGGTGAGCACATGGCCTATGAGTCAAGCCCGTGCCAAGAGAAAGCTGTTATCTGTGCTATTTCCATTGATCCCTTCCGGTTTCACTGACCGGTGCCAACCTCCTCGCCAGAAAATTCCTCTTCGATTAGTAATGCTTAGAAAAAGTCACCTGACTCTCCCTGTTTCTATCATAGAAGGGGGTGGGGTGGGGGCAGGGCTGGGCTGATCGCACCAGGCCCCACGTGTAATCCCAGCAACAACGCAGAGGGGCTGAGACAGCGGATGGGGACTTTGGGGTGAGCCTGGGCCATAACAGGAATTTCAGGCCATACTGAGCTAAACAGACCTCTCTTGAGGAAGACGAGGGGAGGAGACAGGTAGAGCCAGGGTTGGGGGTGGAGAGGGGAGTTCCATATGTTAATATAATTACTTCAATTACTCCTTTATGGGTTGCTGTGGGGGAAGAAGAAATCAACTCAGAGGGACATAGAAATTTACAGACGGAGGTGGGGTTGCTATAGTTTGCTGGTTCAATTGTCACTTGCATCTGCTAAGATAAGGATAGTCAGATAAACTAGCAACAATAAGAACCAGCCCAAGGGCACATTTGTATTTTATAAATAGCTAGAAGTGAGCCCCGCCCCCCACCCCACCCCACACACACACCAAGGAGAATCCCATACCGGGTACCAGGGAAATAAGCTGGGATGGATACCAGTGTTTTTCAGAGGAAGTTGGCTTTCTGAGACACAGTCTCACTGTGTATTTCAAAGGGACTTCGACCTTGAGACCCTCGTACCTTAGTCTCCAGGGAGCTAAGATTACAGCTGTAGACAACACCCAGCTTGGAACCGTCTTAATCAACAGCGCGCGTACTCATTAACTGCCTTGTGCTTTTCAGAATGCTCTATAGAGATTAACTCTGGAATTCTCACTAACAACTCCATGGCAGAGGTGGTCACAGCACCCCTATTTTGCAAAGCAGAGACACCAAGAGGTAGCTTAACTTCTAACGGATCCTGCGGCTCAGCCAAGGTCAACCTATGTGGAGGTGGGGACGGGGTGGGGCTCCTCAGCCGCCAGCATCCTGCAGTTAGACAATGGAAGGCTTCACACCCCCCAACCTCCCTCCCCAAATCACTGGAAAATGCAGTGAGTGCGCCCTCAGAAACCCTCGTGACCTGAAGGGAGAGGGTGGGTTAAAACTTGCACAAATCCCTTTCTACAGGAAGCTTTGCATCTAAGTGCAGTGCCCACAAAGGCCAGAAGAGGGCATCGAATCCCTCGGAGCCCGGAAATTGCATCTAAGTGCAGTGCCCACAAAGGCCAGAAGAGGGCATCGAATCCCTCGGAGCCCGGAATGGCAGGCAGTCACCACATGGGTGCTAACGCTAAACCCTGAACTTGGGATTTCTGCAACAGCAGTAGCTCTTGAGCCATCTCTCCAACCCCCACACCAAACTTTTAAGTAGCGTGTCAGGCAGAACACTCGACTCAAGGGTCTGGGTGGATTGCTCATTTTAGCCGAGAATTAAGTACCAGACTAGGAATCCGACATCAAATTTGGTGCACGCCTACACCCAGACCCAACTCTGTGTCGTCATTTTAGACAAACTGCCTTTCTCTCTGGGCTCAAGTGTAAACTGAAGGTGTGGAACTAAATTTTCTATTTCAGAATTCAATGTCTTCAAATTGTAGTTCATGGATCCATCAACCCAAAAGATGGCTTTGCCCTATCCCCCGCGCCCCTCAGTCCTCCCAACAGGGCATGATGCACAGATCAGCAGCTCCAAACCTACCTCAGGAAGTGTAGACAAACACATTCACAGCCTAAAGTACAGAAACAACTTACCCAGTGAGCAGCTGGGGCTGTAAGGTCAGATCTGAGTTTGACCTTACAGTTATGAAACTGCGCATGAGTACTTTGTAGCCTCATGACGGTGTTTTCCCACTTAAGCTGAAAACTAATAATCGTATAACATCATCTAGGTACTGCGGTGCGCTACTAAATCCCAGCACTCTGGAGGCTGATGCAGAAGGATCGCCATGTGCCTGGGACTAGCCTAGGCTATATTTGAGAGTTCAAGGCCAACCTGGGCTATGCAGTAAGACCTTGTACTGAAAAATGAACAAATACATTGTAATGATGCCTACATCGCTATAGGATCAAATGAAATGATGCGCGTAAGCCTCGGCAGTCCAGGGTCTGCAGAGCCGGCTCAGTGGTTAGGAACAGAGTGTGCTTCCAGAGGCCCACGGTTCTATTCCCAGAACATCTATAGGGAGCTTACAACTACCTACAACTTTACCTCCAGGTATTCCATTGCTTCCAAACTTTCAGGCAGGCGCGCGCGCGCGCGCGCGCACACACACACACACACACACACACACACACAAAGAGACAGAGAGACAGACAGACAGACAGACAGACATTGTTTAAAATGGTTTTAAAGGACAGGCTCAAGCATACACCAGTGTTCTCTGTTCAGTAAACAGTAGACAGCAGGGAATACTCCGCCACCTTAATAGCCCGTCTCGGGCAGGCATTGTAGCTTAGCTAGTGGAGACCTTGTCTAGCATGCAGGAAGCCCTGGGTTAGATCTCTACCACGGCATTAAGTCAGACACAACGGTGCACGCCTATATGTCCTAGGGTTTCTATTTCTGCGATAAAACACCATGACCAACAAGCACGTTGGGGAGGAAAGGGTTTATTTGGCGCATACTTCCACAGAGCTGCTGTTCATCACTGAAGGGACTCGGGGCAGGAACTCAAACACAGCAGGACCCTGGAGGCAGGGGCTGATGCAGAGGCCATGGAGGGGTGCTGCTCACTGGCTTCCTCGTCGTGGCTTGCTCAGCCCAGGACCACCAACTCAGAAATGGATCCACCCACAATGGGCCGTGTCTTTCCCTATCAATCACTAATTAAGAAAATGCTTTGCAGCCAAATCTTGCAGAAGCTTTTTCTCAACTGAGGGGCCCCCCCTTTCAGATAACTCGTTTATGTGTCAACTTGACAACAAGACTAGCCACACAATAGATAGTAAGTAAATATACCAAACCAATCCTTTCCGATAGGATGTAGAACTCTGGGTCTTTTATCTACAACACTTAGTAATAATGTTTTCCAAACAGAAAGAACTCAAAACTTATTATGAAAGAAGATGACACTGGCCTATTATCTACTAGGTGTTATGATCACTAAGTGACCTAGGTCAACTTCAACTTAGTGACACTATTTGGCCACAGAATGGGACATATCTCACTAGAGGGCTGGCGGGGGGAGGGGGGGTTAGGGTGTGGGGAGAGGGGTATCCAAGCAGAAACAGAAGTGGCTGCTGTATTAGCGAGCGTGACCTTCAAGAAGGGGGTGAAAACAATAGACAGCCTGAGATCCTGTCCAAGCAAGGGGTATTTGAAATGAGAAATGTTGAACACGCTTACAGGTCCATAGGAAAGGAAGGAAAATTGAATCAAACACAAATACATGCAGTAGAACATTCACACTTCAGCATGAAAACCTCAGAGAAATAAAACCTGGGAAACAAGAGGATAAGACCTCTTAACTGGATGGAACTACATAGTACAATTACTATTCAGTTTACACTGGGGTGTAGGAAATTCAACTGAAGAAACCTGTACCTGCTGGCCTGTATTTCCTCCGGGGACAAAGCAGGCGTACACTCACTTAGAATAAAAGGCGACCGCAAACCTATGTCTGACCCCTCTCCAGACCGTGCCTTCTTGTTTCTCTCTCTGGAAGCCCATCACAACGCCTGGCTGGAAAATACGCTCTATGTCCCTCAAACTCCCACAGGAATTGAGATGACTTGGAATGAATGTTGAATGTAGAATTTAGAAGCCAGGACTCGGGGGAAAAATGTAAATCGTCATGGGAAGGCAGGCGAGGAGCATGCAGATACAAGGAGCACTGAAGTGGACCCAGAGCCCCCCTCCCCCACAGCCCTCACACACACAGACCCTCTCCTGAAAGGCAGCATTCACATCTCAACTCTGACCAGTCCCCTCTGTCCTCTCCTACCTACTGAGCGGCAACTATCTTCCCCTTGGTGTCTTTACTTCAAGACTGCTAATTATTTCAGAGGTCCCCGACTAAACATATGCAGATAGGTTTGTTTTGCGTTTTATGTGTGGAAGTAGACTGGTTGCCGTGGTGAATATTTTCATCACCTTCATGAACTGCTGTGGGACACTGCATCTTAGGAAATGCCCCTCGCCTCGCTGTTCATAAAAACCCTCAGCTCGCAGCCGGGCGTGGTGGCGCACTCCTGTAATCCCAGCATTTGGGAGGCAGAGGCAGGCGGATTTCTGAGTTCGAGGCCAGCCTGGTCTACAGAGTGAGTTCCAGGACAGCCAGGGCTACACAGAGAAATACTGTCTCCAAAAAAAAAAAAAAAAAAAAAAAAAAAAAAAAAACACCTCAGCTCGTTTCTTTTCCCTTTTCATTGCCGTAAGCCTGCGATGAAGCTACCTGGCAAATGCAGTGAGAAAGCATCCGAACAAAATCGGAAACGTAACAAGCAGACACACTCATACCAAAGCCAGCCAACAGTGTCCCACCTTAGATGAAAACTGCTCAGTCCTACAGAGGAGGTCACTTACATCCGGACGCACAAGCCTAAACTGGCTGCTTTCATAATAGTGGGAATGCCTTGCTACGTCCCCGAACTCCTCCTCCTCAGCCATTACCAGGGCCATTGTATACATTTGGCACCTTCCCACGGCTGCATTTATTTCTCCCGTGAGCAAGTTTAAGGCAGTAACTTTTATGCATACATGTTTCTATCTTCTGTGTAAAACGCGCACTGTTCGTTGTTATCAAATAAGGGGGTGCTGACATAGTTTTGGACACATGTGACAGTTGCTCTAAGGACTGGAGGAAACCAAATAAGAAACAGGAAGAGTTTATTTAGCTCACAGCCAACAGAAGATACCGTGTGACAGGGATAATTACTTGACAGGTAAAAATCTCCCAGGAATAAAAGAAAGCCCTACTCCATTAGTGTCGAGGACACACCGCTTCTGTGCATTTTCAGGCGGTGTTTGTTCTAGGGCTGACCACAGCAGAGGTAATTAATGCTTTGAGCTCTGGATCTCTGGTGGCTGGGATGGCAATTGCCAGCCACTGGACAAGTGGCTAGTGCCTGGAATAGAAGCTCAAGTGAGCTACCTATAAATGGAAACACTAACCAAATTTCAAAGGCTACGCGGAAAGTCTTTAATCTCAATCAATAGGTTTAATGTGATCACATATGGAAGTGTGTTTGATATAAACCAGGTTAAATCAAAGTGACTCAATTAACTTCACCTTTCCTTTTTTTGATGTATCTGGAAGAAAGCGTTGAATGGCCTGTGTAGGCAGCATTTACATTTATTTCTGTTGCACGGCACTGTGTGACATCATGGCCAGTTTACCGGATGCAGGCTTTGATTCCTGCAACTTTGAATGATGGAGGTCCTTCTTATCCCAAAGCTATTAAGAGAACAGATTCTAATAAAATAGTTTTTCAGAAACAAGGGACCCTGGAGTGGTGACCCGTCCTTATAATCACACACAATCACAGAGCTCCAGAGATAGTAACTGGGGGGGTGGGGCAGGAAGATCAACTCCTGCAAGGTCTATACACTGAGACCAGACGGCATCAAAGAGACAAAACCAAACCAGTGGACTATATTTGCTCTCCGATCTCAGCCTTAACTCCTTCAAGATTGGTCTGAACTGATCCTGTTTGCAATGAACGCGTTCAGGTCTTCTCATTTCTTACTGCAACCCTGCTCTGGTTCAAAATGTGGTGAAAAGTTTATGTCTAGTCCAAAAACATGGGAACTTTCCTGGATTTCAAGTTCAAAACTTTCTTTACTGGTAAGCCTGAAGACATTGGTGACGGTCATCAATCTCAGGACTCAGCAAAGATAGGACTTTTACTGGAAAGTCTGAGGACATTGGTGAGAGTCATCCGTCTAAGCACTTAGCAAAGATACTAAGCACTTACCATATGTGGCACACTGTTTTGAGATAGCCCTTAGGAGTCCTTGACAGAAGTTCATCTGTGCGGTCAAAAGTTCTTTAGGAATCCTGGAATCCTAGAAAGCACATCGGGGGGAAAGCATCCCTGTGTCTTCAGAAGATGCAAGAGCATCCAGACGTCTCCTTCCTTCTTGTAGTCTAAACGTCACATCAGGGAAACCGACTTGTTTCCAAGAAACTTGTATTTTTGCAATGTGTACATGTTAGTTCACTGTGCCAGGCCTTTTTCTCAACAAACATGGAAACCTGACACTGGTCTCATATAATACACCCTACAAAAAAAAAAAAAAAAAAAAAAAAAAAGACCACCACGGCTGTCCTGTCTTTTCCTACTGCCTTCCCGCAACAGAGCAGGAAACAGTCTTCTCGGAGAGTAGCCTGTCAACTACAATCAACTGGGAATACTGCGGACTCTAGGTGAGACCTTTAGGACTCTAAACCAGCTAAGCCCTCATTCCAAATCAGACTGAGTGAGACAATAAACAGCAAGGCCAGACCCACAAGTGGGGAAGCATGGGAGAGACCTTACGCTCTCCGCCATGATCACCCGCTGTTGCTCAGTGGAAACCACAGTTCACATGGTCCCCCATTACCCAGAAGTCAGTCGATGGACTAGGACAAGTGACTCTGCAGAAAAGTATGAATGAATAACAACGTCCCCAAAGCAGCAAGAAGCAGGTTCTAGTTTTCTGAAGAAATCCTATCACCTAGGGGAACCACCCACTCTGCTCACATTCCTCCTTCTGTAACGTCAAACCAAATTTAGGAATTTAGAAAATAAAGGACGCAGAAAGGTCACGCCTCTTCACTCTCTGGTGTCTAGGAAACAGTAACTCCAGAGGTAGGATTGATTCCCGTAATCCCATCTCCAGGGAAGGCGAGACCCGAGGATCCGTAGTTCTCACACAGACCGAGATACAGAACAAGACACTGTAAATACGGAAACATAAAACCTCTTTTGAACGACACGTTCATACGTGTCTATGTGTGTGCGGGCATACATTGCATGTGGAAGTCAAAGGACAACTTCAGGTCTCATTCACCAGATAACATGAACCTTAACTTTTTCTGAGACAGTCTCCGGCCTAGGAACTCACCAAGTAGGCTAAGCCAGCAGCCAAGGAGCTACAGAGATCCCCTATCCCAGCCTCCCCAGTGCTGTGATTCTAAGTACGTGTCACTACAGCTGAATTTTTTTTTTAATTCTTTAATCTCTCTCTCTCTCTCTCTCTCTTTTTTTTTTTTTTTTTTTTTACAGTCCAGTCTTTATCCCCCTCCGGGTCCACCCACTGATTGTTCCCCATCCCATCCCCATCTCTAAGAGGATGTCCCCACCCCCACCAGACCTACCCACTCCCTGGGGCCTCAAGTCTCTGGAGGGTTAGATGTATCTTCTCTGACTGAGTCCAAACCCGACTGTCCTCTGCTGTATATGTATTGGGGGCCTCACACCAGCTGCTGTGTGCTGCCTGGTTGGTGGCTCAGTGTCTGAGCAATCTCCAGGGTCCAGGTTAGTTGAGCCTGCTGGTCCTCCTACAGGGTCACCCTCCTCCTCCTCAGCTTCCTCCAGCTTTTCCCCTAATTCAGCCACAGGGGTCGGCAGCTTCTGTCCATTGGTTGGGTGTAAATATCTGCATCTGACTCTTTCAGCTGCTTGTTGGGCAATGGGCAACCTTGGGATTTAGGAGTTATGGGGGGTGTGGGGGGGAACCCTCCAGAATGTACTAGAAACCTGGAAGGTGAGAGACTCTCAGGACTCAAAGGGAGGGACCTTAGATGAAATGGCAAACAGAGGGGAGAGGGAACTTGTAGAACCCGACTCCAGCAGAAAGACAGGGCTTCAAGTGGAGGGATGGGGTGGCCATTCCACACAGTGAGAAACTCTGGCCCAGAATTGTTCCTCTCTGAAAGAACTGCAGGGACAAAAAGGGAGAAGAGACTGAGGGAAAGGAGGTCCAGTGGCAGGCCCAGATTGGGATCCAGCTCAAGGGGGAGGCCTCAAGGCCTGACACCATCGCTGTCGCTATGGCGTGTTTATCCAGCTGACCTTTTCCAGGCGTTAGGTAACTGATCAGATCCTCCTGTTGACAGGCCAAGCCCTTTCCTTACTCTGCTCCTCTCCACTTGGAAGAGGAAAACCAATCATCCAGCAATCATTTTAGAGCGCTAGCTCTCAACCTTCCTAATCCTGTTACCCTTCAATACACTGCCTGGCGTTGTGGTGACCCCAACCCCAAAATGATTGAGTCGCTACTTCGTAACTGCAAGTTTGCTACTGTTAACGAATTGTAATGTGGCTATCTGATGTCCGACCCCCAAAGGGCTCGTGACCCTCAGGTTGAGAATCACTTGTTTTACCCTATTATTTTTATTTTCTTAAAGAGCTTAGGTCAGATGAAAAGCAGGAAGCCAAGGCTGTAAGGTCATTCTGGTTAGATGCCACTTGTTTCCTGACTCACTCTAATAATTATTTCAGAGTTCACATGCGTGACTCGCCGACCACTGAATGAACGGTCAAAATCCCCAGCTTAAATATTTCCTCGATTTACTCAAAAAAAAAAAAAAAAGACCTGATGGCTTGCTTGTATGCTGACTGGGGAAAAGAGGAAAACCAGCGGAGGAAAAGAACGAGTAGAAACAGAATACTGAAGTTTGGGCTGCAGTGGAAATGGACTCCTTCCACTCCTGAGCACCCAGCTGGCCACGGAGCTGGCCCGTCGGTAAGGCACAGCCCAGGCTTGCTCGAGTCAGCCACCACACCATCTCTGACCTTCAAATGTTCTCTCCACTCTAGAACCTTCTCCAGGGTCCTGCAGGCCATTCTGCGCCTATCCAACGAACCAGGCACAGCTTCGGTGTAAGTCTAGAGGATTACAGTCCCTTATCTCACGAAAAAATCGAACTCCTGAGCAAACCAATTACAGAAGGTGTGCCTGGCGGTAAAGGGATAGGCCTGGAACGCGAGGAAAACTTCACCTAACCAAGGCCAGAAGTTAAAGTCAACAAGGTTAACAGACAGCCTGATGCTAAGACCCAGAACAGCTCATGGCTGGAGGGAGACACACGTCTTAGAGCAGGAAGAGAGCATATGAGAAAGTCAAATCAAATCCCCACAGTTCTGCCTGAGGTTTTTTTGGTTTTTTTGTTTTGGTTTGGTTTTGTTTTTTTTTGGTGGCTGAGAAACAGACTTCCGTGTCAGAACGCATGGTGCTCAGTGAAGTGTGAGTCTCACTG
The DNA here is from genome assembly GCA_964023405.1 of Apodemus agrarius. Taxonomy (NCBI): domain Eukaryota; kingdom Metazoa; phylum Chordata; class Mammalia; order Rodentia; family Muridae; genus Apodemus; species Apodemus agrarius. Next base: position 20,189,421 of record OZ030018.1, read on the forward strand.
GAGGCGGCAAGTGTGACGAGAAGGGAGAAGGTTGTGAGCGAGAGGAGACACAGTCCGGAGGCTGGAAGCACGGGGCTGGCAACTTCACTCAGCGCGAGGAAGGGTGAGAAATTAGCACTTCAGAGTCCAAGCAGGAAGCTGCGCACCGCATGAAGAAATTCACCAGGAGACCGGAGAGAGACTGATTATCAGGGTGGGAAACTAAACAGTTCAAGAGGAGAATACGGTTTAATAAGGCTCTTTAATTTTCATTTTTTATATATACAGCTACTTTCCTGTATATACATCCGTGTACCATGAGCCTGCTGTGCCCTGAGTGCCTATAGAGGGGATCAGATCCCCCAAGGCTACAGTCACAAATTGTTGTGAGCCCCCCATATATGTTGGGAATTGAACCTGGGTCCTCTAGAAAGACAACAGTCACTGATCTTAGGCACTGAGCCAACTCTGTAGTCCCCAACAGAGCTATTTCTGCCGCCAGATTTAAGAGGCTGGAGGTGTGGGGTGTGATTTAGCCAGAGGTTAACGGGCGGTTTCCCAGAAGGAATGTGACTTGGGAAGAGACAATTGAGTCAGTAAATGCAGGCAGCTGCTTCAAGAGATCTGGTGAAGATAGGAAAAGAGACAGTAAAGCTGGAGAAATACGGGGTTGAAGGCATACAGGGGAAGATAAGAAGTTAGAGATGAGACGGGACGGCCATCCCGGAGTAACCAGCATTCTGGAGTTCATCTGCAGGAGGAACATGTCCCAATAACAAGGTTTTTTGAGACTTTCGGAGATCTGCTTGCTTCCTTCCAGGTTTGGAATTAGGGTTCAAGGGGACAATGGTCAAAGTCCGATTTCTGTTCTCCGCTAAGCCAATGCCCAGTCGACCTATTGAAACCCGGCTTTCCTCTCACCGCTACAGATACCTGTCCTCGTAGAATCCACTGTCCCCAATTTCACAATCGTTTGCTGGCAGTAGGGCCGGCCTCACTGCCCTGTGGGTCTTTAGGACAACCTCGGCGTGTCTAGCTCTCCACAGTGGTCCTTCTTGATAGCGTGTTGGAATCTCGTGCTGCTCCTTCTCAGACTGATGCTTCCTCAGCCTTACACGGGCCCCCTGGGTGTTACTTATGGCTGACGTCTCTCGGCATCCTTCCGCCATTCAGGATTGCTGGTCTTTGACCCTCTCCTGGGATCAGTCTTTATTTTATTTTTTTTTTAAATCTCGCCACTGCGTGGGGTCCTTGGTTTTGGTTTGGTCTTTGTTCCCCTCCCCCCTCGTGGTTTAAGACCCTGGTCAAGGGCTGGAGAGATGGCTCAGCACTTACTCTTGCAGCGATCTGGGTTCTGGGAACAGAACCCACACCGTAGCACACGGTAACTCCAGTTCCTCGGAATCAGACACCTTCTTTTGGCCCTCGAGGCACCAGGCATGGATGGATGCATATATGTGTAACTTACAGGCAAAAGGCTCAGACACATGAGGTAAAAATAATGGAGTATGTAGAAAACAAACAAATTTTCTAAAGCTGAAATTAAAGTTCGTTGCCTTCTCCTCAAAAGTTGCACTTTTGGGGGCTGGAGGGATGGCTCAGGGGTTAGGTTAGGAACACTGACAGCTTTGACTGCTCCCCCAGAGGTCCTGAGAGCAATTCCCAGCAACCACATGGTGGCTCACAACCATCTGTAATGGGATCTGATGTCCTCTTCTGAAGACAGCTACACTATACACACACACATATATAATGTATATATTATATATTTATATATATAAAATCTTAAAAAAAAAAAAAAGCCTATCATTTTCTGGCAAGCTCTCAAAACAGTCTTTACAGCTTTTCCACTAAGCCTGGTCAGCAATGACATCATATGTCACTTGTTAACATTAAAAAAAAAAAAACAAAAACAAAAAAAAAAACTCAGGCCCCACCCTAGGCCATCTTATGAGTCATGTACACTAAGTTTCGAAACAGTATGTGTTACACATTTTATCTCCACTGAGCTCTCCAACCCCCCAAGAAACATTATATACCCTTTCACTGCAGAGTCACACGTCTTTGTGAATACGTTTTACAATTTGCAGTGTCAAACACTACTGAGGAGGTACCTAGCACACCTCATAGTATATAGAGTAAGCTATAAATACTTGAATGAATGGCCCTTTTGATCTATTAATTAATGGGAAAGTTTACTTAGGAACGTGGACCTTCCTAAGGTACTCAAAGGACAAAGGACTGTCTGTCAGACAGTCAAACGGTAACTTACGCCCATGTGGAGGCTGATGCCTATAATTCCTGCTCCTAGGGGCTGAGATAAAAAGATGACCATGAGTTCAAAGCCAGCCTGGGCTACATGGTCATTTCAGGCTAGCCCACCTAGCAACAGAGACTTCAGAAAGAATAAAAGAAAAATTGAGACAGGAGTGGGGCAAGAAAAAGAAGAGGGAGAAAAGGGGGGAAGGGGAGGGAAGGGACGGAAATAGAAGGTCAGACGGCGTGGCAGCGAACTGAACTGGAAATCATTCCCTTGTCCGACCAACAAGTTGAAGGTTACGGTGATGCTATATGAGGTCACCCGGGTTTAGGACAGAGATCATAAAAAGGACAACATGCCAAACCATGGGACAGCTGACATAGAAAGTGGGGAAGGACAAGTCACCCGGCTGGGAGGAACACACAGGTTGTTATCTTTACCTACGATGACTTCAGCAGAGAGGTTAGGACAGGACAGTGAGCTCACGCTGAGGAGGCTCACTCCCAGAATCCCACCACCTCAGCATTCAGGAAGTGAAGCCATAAAAAAAAAAAAAAAAAAGAAAAAAAGAAAAAAAAGCCGGGCGGTGGTGGCGCATGCCTGTAATCCCAGCACTTGGGAGGCAGAGGCAGGTGGATTTCTGAATTCGAGGCCAGCCTGGTCTACAGAGCGAGTTCCAGGACAGCCGGAACTATACAGAGAAACCCTGTCTCAAAAAACCAAAAGGAAGTGGAGCCATGAGGATGACATGCTAGTCAACCTGCCTACTGGTCAATCTGCCTACTGGTCAACCTGCCTACTGGTCAATCTGCCTACTGGTCAACCTGCCTACTGGTCAACCTGCCTACTGGTCAATCTGCCTACTGGTCAACCTGCCTACTGGTCAACCTGCCTACTGGTCAACCTGCCTACGTAATAGTACAGGGGACCTAATGAGTGGGATGGAGGGGAGGAGGGAGCGGAGAGGGGGAGGGATGGAGGGATGGACGCACACACCAGTCCCCTCTGGAATGACTGTATCAAGCCAAGTAACAATTACCTCATACTTTGTGTGTGTGTGTGTGTGGTAAGAACAGTTATAATATCAGCACTTTTCAAGACCATTATTGCCGGGCGGTGGTGGCACACGCCTGTAATCCCAGCACTCTGGGAGGCAGAGGCAGGAGAATTTCTGAGTTCAAGGCCAGCCTGGTCTACAGAGTGAGTTCCAGGACAGCCATGGCTACAGAGAAACCCTGTCTTGAAAAAAACAAAAAAAGAAAGAAAGAAAGAGAGAGAGAGAGAGAGAGAGAGAGAGAGAGAGAGGAAGGAAGGAAGGAAGGAAGGAAGGAAGGAAGGAAGGAAGAAAGAAAGAAAGAAAGAAAGAAAGAAAGAAAGAAAAGACTGTTATTAACTACAGTCAACATGTTCAGGAAGAGATCTCTTAAGCTTCTTCCTCTGATCCAATGGAAACCATGCAACCTTCGGCCACCACCACCACCTTCTCAACCCTCAGGACACCTATTCCAGACACACAAAGCAACTGATGTACACCAAGGACTGCGGCTTAGCCAGCGAGTGAGGGGGTCGGATTTTAAGTTCTATTCCCATTGGAGGAGTGAAAGCCAGCAGCACCATGTTACTGAACACACCTCCGGAAATGCTGGTGCTAAGATCAAGGCTGTCAAAGGTCCACCGCAGATGGGAAGGACCGCACAAAGCCTCACCCCAGCTAAGGAGCTTTGACAGCTAGAAGCTGTTATCATTGGGGAACTGACCCCCGGTAGGCCACCCATGGTCCAGTGGATGGTTCCACACCCAAGCTGATATGAACAGCACTGTCGGGGGACTCACTGGGTTGTGAAAGGACATGAAGAGGCTGGCGGGGTGGGGGTGGGGGTCATCTGGGAAGAGCTGGAGAGAAAATGGGAGGTTGGTAAGATCAGAATGAATGAATAGGTATGAAAGCTTCAAAGAATTAGGGTTTTTTTAGTGTTTTTTTTGTTTGTTTGTTTGTTTTTTGTTTTGTTGTTGTTGTTCTTTGGATTTGGTTTTTTTTCGAGACAGGGTTTCTCTGTGTAGCCCTGGCTGTCCTGGAACTCACTCTGTAGACCAGGCTGGCCTGGAACTCAGAAATCCTGCCTCTGCCTCCCAAAGTGCTGGGATGACAGGCATGTCCTGGAACTCACTCTGTAGACCAGGCTGGCCTCGAACTCAAAAATCCTACCTCTGCCTCCCAAAGTGCTGGGATTACAGGCGTGCGCCAACACCACCCCAGCTTTTTGTTTGTTTTATTGTGTTCTGTTTTTGAGACGAGGTCTATCTACAGACCCGTGGCTGTCCTGAAACTCACTATGTGGATAGATCAGGCTGGCCTTGAGCTCATAGAGATTCACTCATCTCTGCTTCGAGATTGCTGGGCTTAATGGCTGGTGCAGGCCAGGCACGGAGGTGGATACCTATCTATAATCCCACTACTTGGAATTCAAGGCCTGTCTCGGTTAGAGGTCAGCTTGGTCTACCTGAGAACCCAAACTACTTGAGGGACTTGGGGCTCATCCAAGCAGATTAGCTCCCAACAGTGTCTGTGGTTAAGCATGGAAAAGTCTTGGATTCCTCAAAGTGACTCACAAGCACTCAACCAAGGCCATGACATTAAAAGGCTAAGTCACAAAAAGCCACACAAGGTCCAACCGGACAGCAGGTTCTTCCTAAGTGACGGGTGACCAGCGGCAGACGGGAGGATGCCAATTACGGGCCATCCAAGAGGAAAGTGGCTGCTTCCAAGGTATAATCTCACAGTGACACACTTCTCCGTGCCTCAGTTTCTCCACTCATACAATAGAAACGACTATAATACACACCTTGGAGAGTGTTGCTTGAGACATTAAAGGTATGTAGAGACAGCCCACGGATTCCGGTGTAGGGAGGACACCCGTAAATCCAGCACGGAGCAGGGAAAGGCTGAAGGAACCCTACTGTAAATGTGCTGTCTACACATCTGAGTTCCAGACAAGCCTTGGACTAGAGAGACCCTTAAGAAAAGACACTAGCTGTTAGAAAGAGTAGCGCTTACTGACTGTGTGCAGCTGGTAGAATGGTTGAACTGAGTTCCTAGTCCTAGCCCAAGGAAGAGGATAAAGTATTCATGGTCATCCACCCAGAGTCCAAGGTCACGCTCCAACCTACGTTGGAGGCCAGACATGTTCACAAAGTGGGGGAAAGGTGGGACATGCTTAAAAACCTGTTTAATCAAAGGTTTAATTTTACTACTACACTACTACGGCTCCTAATCATATGTCTTTTTTGAACTACATAGGCAATAAGTATACCTCAAGGGTCCCATCAGCATCCAGGACAGCATACAAAACTCTTTAAGACTTGCAAAGACAGTCTACAGCAGTGCAGTATTCAATGAGTAAACCTTAGTTTGCAAATAGAAGAGTCCGCCTCGATCGCTACACTAAGAGCCAGATCCACAAAACTACCCAAAGTCATACATCGACTGGTTTCTGGGGTATTTGAATTTTGAGCTTTGGATTTATTTCATTTGTTTGTCGGTTGGTTTGTTGGGGGCAGGGGGCCAAGCGGGAAATTTTGAGTTCTGGAGCAGAAAAACTGGAGTGAAAACAGTTGTCCTGTTTAGACAAAAGCATCTGTCCTTGGATGGTATGTTCACCACACACTAACGCACACTGTATGGATGAGTGGCTAAGTATATTAAAACAGCCTTAATGGACAGAGTGACTTCTAGAGAGGTATTTCAGAAGAGAGAGAAAAAAAAATACCCCCTTACTTCACAAGAAAGAAAAGAAAAAGATAGGCAGTCTCCCGCATCCCTCATTCCTCCAGTTTCTGCTTTGGATGTATTCAACTTCGTTTTGTTTCACCAAGTAGACTGCTTCAAAGACCTTTCCTGTTTTCCAGAAGATTTACTTTCGAAATTTCAGCCAAGCCTAAAAGATCTATATTTAAAAAAAAAAAAAAAAAAAAAAAAGTGGAGGTGTGGTAGCCTCAGATCCACAGATTAGACTTGTTAATAGAATGTTGATCCCATGAGTAATGTTCACCGCTGTGGCATCCAACAATGGAATTAACATTTCAGCAGGAAGCAGAGAGCCAATCCAGTAGGGCGCCGCGGATCCGACAACCTTTCTAACAGCCAGGAGCCTAAGCGTCCGTCTTCGGAGGCTACGCTGGATGTGCGTGCCTCCTAGAGTTGAACGTGTAAATCTTCTTTATGACTCATTTGGTTTTAAAATCCCTCCAAATGCTTAGTATAGGAAATGAGATCGACTTGTTAAAAAAAAAAAAAAACTCTTAGAAAAAGATTAATTTCTAAGTGCTAAAATGCTTATGCGTCCTGGGGTCCGGGCATTTTTTTTTAAATGCCTTGTTTCCCGAAAGAGACGCTCTGCAGCTGAAAGATGTACTAGGCGATTTCTAACACCACACACTTCACTCACCACCTGAACGTCAATCATTCTCTCTCTCTCTCTCTCTCTCTCTCTCTCTCTCTCTCTCACACACACACACACACACACACACACTCTCTCTCTCTCTCTCTCACACACACAATCAACTTATTACAAACCCTGGTAACTCCTCCCCAATACTGATTTCAGACCGTCGGCTCCTAATATCCCGTCTCGGGGCTGCTCGGTCGAGCCAGCCTTGTTCTTTGAGGCTAAAACCCAGCAGCAGCGTCTGTGCTTCTTTCCTAGAGGTAGCCAGAGCGACTGACACCGAGCGTCTCAGTCTTCTCTCAAATAATGGCGTTTGTAATTCAGCCTCCCGGCTTGGACTACCCGATACCTTAAAAACTCGCAGCCCGGAGCCTGGAAATCAGGGAAGGCTGGCGGCACACAACACCCAGGCAGACGCGGGAAACAGACAAGGGAAGATAAAGCAAAGTGGTCCCCAGGGTAAGCTGCCCTGGAGGCGCGCCCCACACGCCGCTCGGCGAGCCTCCTCCAGCGCCATCGGACGACCGGCTCGCCCTGCCACCCAGACGCCTCCCGCCTCCCGCGCGGCTCCCGGGGACAGATGCATCCTCCTGGCTGGCGCGCGCGGCCCGGGAAGATCACCCGGTGCACGGGTGCCCATCCGCCACCACCACAGCAGCGCCCCCAAATTGAGCCGCCCCCTCCCCCCACGCCCCATTGTTCCCGGGAGGCCGCGAGCTGGGAGCGCAAGGGATTGGGACAGAGAGGTGCCGCAACTCACCCGCGATCCCGCACAGGATCACGAAGCGCAGTAGACGCGCCATGGTAGCCGCCGGGTCGTCGCTTGCAGGTAAACGCTCTTCTCAGCTGAGAGCCCTGGTTTTCCCAGAGCCTGGTACACTCCCGACTGGCTCCCGGCGGTGGCAGCAGCGAAGGCACCTCTGCGCCCCGCCCCAGCTCGGCAGGTGAACGCGTCACTTCCGGCAGCACTCGGGAGCCCCTAAGCAAGAGCCCACAGTGTTGGTGCCCCTGGGGTTGCCATGGAAACTGGGAATCAGCGCGCCAAACCACCCCCCCTCCTCCCCACCCCCCACCCCTCTAGGGAACCTTCCAGTTCCAGCAGTCTTGCGCGCTGTACACCTGCTGGCCCTGGGAGCCACCCCCAGCTCTCCCGAGCTTTTCTTCCCCTTGGTTAGATCGCTGCTTTGTGAACTGGGAACCAGCGAGCCCGTCTCACTGCTGAAACCGCAGTCACGCCCTCCCCCAGAGCCCGGCTCCAGGCCGGAATTGCTCGCTCTCCCTAGACCTTGAGCTAGGTTTCTACACACCACCAGCCTGCAGTCACCGCACCCTGTGGTCAGGGGGGTGGGGACCTCCTGGCACGCGTGTTTCCAGCGGCGATCAGAGAGCCCCGCCAATATCTTGCCTTCTTTTTGAATGGCTAGGTTCCTGTAGAAAGCACGGGAGAGGCTTTTTTTCTTCCGCCACTGTATACACTAGACCTATAAAATGAGGCTACAGGTTTAATAAATACTTGGCGCTTTTCTCCTCCTTGCGATTATGAGTCATCCCAGCCCTGAAATTAGCCCACGAGGACAAGAGAACTTTAAAAGTGGGACTGGTTGGGGGTGGCTAAATGAACGGGAGTGGCTCTTGGAAACTAGGGATTTGAAGAGCCACTGCAGCCCTGCCCGGCAGCTCTCCCGTGCTGTTCTCCTCAGAATTGTCCTTGCTCTCTCTTCTTGGTTGCCCTTCCCAGATCTTTTTTTTTTTTTTTTTTTTTTAACTGTAGAGATGTTGAAATTCACAAGAGCCCCAAATTAGGAGACAGAAAACCCGAAGAAACCAGCTTGAGGGTCAAGAGTTAGGGGTCTGGGTGGGCAAGTTATTTAGAAGTGAAAGTGAAATCATGCATTTAAAAAAGAAAAAAGCTTGGCAGGGCTTTTTTGACAGGCTCAGCAGTTAAGAGCAAAGGCTGCTCTTCCGGAGGTCCTGAGTTCAATTCCCAACAACCACCTGGTGGCTCACAACCATCTGTAAAGGGATCCCGGACCCTCTTCTGGTGTGTCTGAAGACAGCGACGGCGGTGTATTCAAATGTATAAAAATCAATAAATCTTAAAAAAAAATGCCTGGCACCCTGCAGAGCACATAGAAAGCGCTTGGCAAGTAGCAGCTAATAAAGGAATATTGAGAATGACTTGTTGCTTATTGAAACAGAGAAAGGAGAGAAGGCAGGTGTGGGGGTTTGGATGGGAATAGTCCTCACAGATTCATATACTTAAATACTTAGTCGCCAGGGAGTGACACTCTTTGGGAGGATTAGAAGGATTAGGTACTGTAGCCTTTTGGAGTAGGTGTGGCCTTGTTGGAGGAGGGGCATCCCTGGAAAAGCCCATAAGACCCCGTCTCTCTCTTGCCTCTCCCCCCTCCCCTCATCCCCTCTCCTTACAAATCAAGATAGAGCTCTTAGCTACTTCTGCATCGCACCTGCCTGTCTCCCGTGCTCCCTGCATGATGATTATGGACTGAAACTGTGGGCAAGTCTCTAATTAAATATTTGTAAGAGTTGCCTTCGCCGTGGTGTCTTTTCATAGCAACAGAACAATAACTGGGACAGAAGAATAACGAGACTTAGGGGAGGAAAAAGGGATGGTCCGCGAGGAGGTACGCTAGGCGGCTCAAAAGCTTAAAGAGTTTGCTAATTCAGACAGGCAGAATTCTGAGAATGGCCTTTAAGGGGGTGAGGCGGTGGTAGAAGGAGCATAATACTGGATTAGGCTAAGTGTATTGATATGGGCGCACCGAACGGGGAGTCTGGGTTTAATATGGAAGTTTGCACAGTCAACAAAGGGGGGGGGGTTGTGTCAAAGGTCTGAACAGCTGCCTGAAGCGTTTGGCCAAAGATGGCCCACTCAAAAGGGAGTCGGAGACGCCCGATAGCCGTTGGCTTAATGTGGATGGAGGGGTTTTAAGGTCCGGGGACATTGCAATGCTAGAGTGGGTAACCGTGTGACACCTAACAGTTCCACGGTGGGGAGGTCCAGGAGCCACGCCCTCCAGTAATCCTTTAAGCTGTAAAATCGGGAGGGGGGCACCAGCAGGTTTGAAGAGCTTTGCTGTCAACTTTAGGGTGGAGACACCTGGCTGCTCAGATGAATTAAATGCAATGGGTTTGACTAGGCTGGAGAGTAACAGAGGGCAGGTGGTAACACTGGCTTTCCAGAAGCAATGTGATCTTAGGCAGGCAGCATAGACAGAACAATGTCTGTCATGACCCGACCCTTAGTGTTTAGCACGGGGTCCATTGGATACTGATGTTGATTCTAAGAGTTACCCCAAAACATTGTGGCCCTCCAATTAAAATGGGACCTTAAGAAGATCAAGTGATTTAATGGAGTTTCTGGAGAAGTCTGACTCATAGTAGGTCCAGCAGGTTATCCTGGGGTTATTTCCCCAGAATGTATAATTGGAATAAATACACTTAGAAGTCAGAATTCTCACGTTGGTTTCCTGACCAGCGAAAGGAGGGCTATTGTGGTTGGAAAGGCTAAATGAAGCCTTTAGAGTTGCCTCTGCCAGGGAAAATAGTGACTCAAAACACAATTATTCCAGGAGAAACTGTAAAAATGAGAGCCACCATCAAGCAGTTGAAAGACGCAGGGGTAATGGTTCCACCATATCTCCCTTTTATGCACTTATCTGGCCAGTGCAGAGGCAGTGGGTTGGTTGGATGTCAAGGGACTCGGAAAGAGCATGATTGGAAAATTGGTGAGAAAGACACCTGGGGAAGAAGCATGTGGATACATCTCTCCAAATGGGCAAAAGATGTGAAGAGACTGTGTCCCTCCCACGTAAAAGCTCATCAAAAGGTGACCAGCTGAAGAGGATTGTTCAAGAAGCCAATAGATAGGATGGCCCGTTCTATAGACAGTCGGCGTCTTTCCCCAGCCATTCTTCCCCAATGGGCCCGTGAACAGTGGAGCCATGATGGCAGAGATGGGAAGTCTGTATGTGCACAACAGCTTGGACCTCTACTCACCAAGGCTGCCATGGCTACTGCTGTGTGCCAGTTCTGACAGCAAAGACCAACACTGGGCCCCAGATATAGCACCGTTGCCCAAGGTAACCAGCTAATGACCTGGTGGTAGGTTGGACCACTTCCTCCATGGAAAGGACAATACTTTGTCATTACTGGAGTAGGTACTTATTCTGCTTGTAGATTTGCCTTTCCTGCATATAATGCTTCTGTCAAAACACCATCCATGGACGTCCAGAATGCCATATTCACTGATCATGGGATCCACTTGTCTTACCATACTCCCCACCATCTTGAAGCAGCTGGTATGATAGAAAGAGAAAATGGCCTTTCAAAGATATAATTACAGCCCCAATTAGGTCACAGCATCCTAGAGGGCTTGGACAAGGTTCCCCAAAAGGTTGCATATGCTTTGAATCAGTGTCCAAATCATATATGGTATGTTTTCTCCAATAGCCAGGTGTCTTAGATTTTTACAGCTGTGAAAGCTGTGAACAGACACCATGACCAAGGCAACGCTTAGAAGAACAACATTTAATTGGGGCTGGCTTACATGTTCAGAGGTTCTGTCCACTATCACCAAGTCAGGAACATGGCAGCATCCAGGCAGGCATGGTACTGGAGGAGCTGAGAGTTTTACATCTTCATCTGAAGGCTGCTAGCAGAATACTGACCTCCAGGCAGCTAGGTGGAGGGTCTTAAAGCCCACACCCACTCTGATAAGGCCACACCTTCTAATAGGGCCACTCCCTGGGTCAAGCATAGAGCATATTCAAATCAAACCATCACACCAGGATCCACAGGTCTAGGAATCAAGAGGTAGAAAATGGAATAGTTAGACTCACTAACACCCCAAGGACCCACTAGGAAAATTTCCCGTTCCTCTTCTAATAACCTTAATTTCTGCTGGCCTAGAGTGTTGATTCCAGATCATGGTGTACTTCTGCCTAGACCCGCTCCAAACATTCCATTGAACGAGCAGTTCAGACTTCCCTCGGGACTCTGAGTTTCTGATGCCCTTAAGCCAACAACAGGCTAAAAGGGGAATAACCGTGTTAGGAGGGGTGGTTGATTTCGTTATCAGAGGGAAATTAGATTGCTTCTGCACATGGAGGTATGAGAGAATATGTCTGGAGTGTAGGCGATCCATTAGAGTGTCTCTTGGTACTAATGTGTCCTGTGATTAAAGTCAATCAGAAACTACAACCACCTAATCCAGAGAGGATGACAAAGAGCGCAGACATGTCAGGAATGAAGCTATAGGTCACTCTTTCAGGAAACCTGCCATGGAGGGAATACAGAATGGAGAGAGGAGGAAGACAGTTAGAAATACCAGCTCAGGGTGCATGACCAGTTGTAGGAACAAGGATTATAATTAACATTCATGTTTTGTCCTATTTTCCTAATCTGTTTATACAGATATTTGTGTTTTCTTTCCATGACTTACTCATCATGTAATATAACATCAACCCAGAGGATGTCGGTGGATATCATCTTTAAGTTTGAGGTCCTAAAAGAATGCCCCCCCAAGGGACATTGCCACCTATTCTAAACTTATAATGCATCTGCATTTGTATGTGGGATAGTCCTATCATGTTAGGTGTAATTATGACATGTTATTGTTGACATGTGGAAATTAAACATGACATGAGTGGGGGGGGTATCGTTGTGTGTCAATTTGACACAAGGGGTGGACTTGCGATGGCTGTTCTTGTTTGTTAGCCTAACAACATCTGGAATTAACCAAATGGCTGGACACACCTGTGAGGGGATGTCCATTTAAAGATGTATGTTCCAAGGAGGCAGACCTACTTCGAATCTAGATCTTGGAGGAGAAAAGATACCCCTTTAATCCAGATCCTTGGAAGTAGGAAGAGCCAACTTTGATCTGGACCACACCTTGTGCCACTGTGGGTGGTGCCATCCCCCGGCTGGTTGTCCCAGGTTCTATAAGAAAGCAGGCTGAGTGCCAGGCGGTGGTGGCGCCCGCCTTTAATCCCAGCACTTGGGAGGCAGAGGCAGGCGGATTTCTGAGTTTGAGGCCAGCCTGGTCTACAAAGTGAGTTCCAGGACAGCCAGGACTACACAGAGAAACCCTGTCAAAAAACCAAAAAAGAAAAAAAAAGGAAAAAAAAGAAAAAAAAAGTAAAAGAAAAAAGAAAGCAGGCTGAGCAAGCCAGAAGAAGCAATCCAGTAAGCCACACCCCTCCATGGCCTCTGTGTCAGCTCCTGCCTCCAGGTTTCTCCTGTTTGTTCCCATCCTGATCTCCTTCAGTGATGAACATTGGTTCAGAAGCGGACTTGGACTAAACCTTTCCCTCCACAGCTGCTTTGCTTTCGATGTTTTCTCATGGCAGTTAGTAACCCTGACTTTGACAGGGACGCATGTGAAATTCCAGCCCTCTATCTGTTAGATCCTATTAGCGATTCCAATGGCTTGCCCTCAAGGACCTAGCTATTGCTAAGGACAAGACCTGCAGAGGTGACCTGCGCCCACCGCCCCCGCGCTCCCCCTACCCCCCCCTCCGGTGCAACGGTGCAACAGCGAGCTGTGTATAAAAGGACCTGCTTGCCTGCTTTCTCTCTCTCTCTCTCTCTCTCTCTCTCTCTCTCTCTCTCTCTCTCTCTCTCTCTCTCTCCCCATGTGTTTCCTGTGTCCCCTCGATCTGTTCTCTGCTGGCACCCCTGCTTCTCTCTCTGCCTTCATGCCTGTCCTCCTGTCTGTCCGCCTCCATTCCTTTCCCGGGCCCCCACTCTAATCGCTTCCCCCAATAAACCTCGTTCACACCAGATCTGTTGCATCCCAGGAGCACACCTTGGCACGAGCCTGCTAAAAATGCCCCCCACCCCCAACCGCGACCCACAGGGCCGCAGTGCTGCGCTCCCTTCCCCCATCGGAAGCCTTGGAAGCCCTGCTGAAATCTGTGGTTGATGTCTGTGTGGTGCAGCGCTCTGCCTCTGCCTCTGCCTCTGCCACCAGTTGTCACTGACCTCTAGGACATATGTTTTACCCTTTTGGAATCATTATGTAATGGTGTGGTGTGGTGGGATTTGATGATATGGTGTGTGTGTGTGGGGGGGAATATATGTTCCAAGTTACTATTAGTAATTAACTTTGGATTAAAATAATCTGTGGTTGCTAACTAGCAAGAGAGTTCAGTACTAAATTGCAGCCCCAAACAACCAAACAGTTCACACACACACACACACACACACACACACACACACACACACGCAACCGATGTAACTTAGGGACTTATTCAGTAAATTCTGATAAATTCTGACAAATTCTGCAAACGTGTCCATTTGTGCTCCAGGTGTGGTGAATTCATAGTGGGGGGCGGGGGGGGGGGGGAGGGGGGAGGGAGAGAGGGTGTTCTGTAATAGTTTCCTCCCGGATTAAAACATTCCACTCTGCAAAAAACTTTCAGAAGAAGGTTATCCACTGAAAATAGCTTCAGGAAGTCTCTGAAACGGAGCAGGTTCACTGGGCGGCTTCCCTGCCAGAGTAAACAATAAAAGGCCGTTCTCTCAAACAGAAGAAAACTGAGCTGCAAAGAGGTCTCTCAGATAAGCCAAGTCGCCAAGACGCAGCTGAGGTTAGTCTCTCAGAAATGAAGCAGCCAGGCAGACCAGATCAGCTGCCTGCACGAGATTTAAATCAGCTCAGGCCCCGGAGCAGACACTCTCTAACCCGTCCAGCTGCCTGCCTGCAGGCTGTGTGCGGTGTGCTCCAGGTTCCCAGTTTTCTGAGCTCTCGCCCACACGGGGATGGGCTTTGGTGATGCGGCTGTCTTTGAGTTATTTCTGCTCCTGTAAGTAACCCTCCTAAAGCCCCTCGGTTTACTAAACTGCACCTTGGTGGTATCTGTGCTTTGATCTAGTGTCAGTTCCCCATCTGGGGTGAGTAGACTTGTGTGTTGTATTTTCCCAGGGAAAGCTTTATTACACAACAGCGTGTGTCTGTCCAAATAATTCTGGTTTAACCTGATTTGTGTAGAATCCTAGCTTGCCTTAAAGGAGGCCGAGCATCATGGTGAGAGGATGTGAACAGAACCTACAGATGACCATTAGCTGAGGACACGGACCCTCTACTAGATAGGTTCAGACACATACTTGAATTTGAAAGTTTTACTCACAACCTTACAATTTGTGAGATTAAGCCACGAACTGTAAGCGCTGAAGCCGTTTGGATCCATTTCACAGCCGTGGGAACTTTCCTTGGGATTGACCTTTATGGTGGCTGTGCCAACTAATTGTATGTCCACTCGACACAGGCTAGTGTCGTCTGAGAGGAGGGAACCCCAATTGTGAAAAATGCCTCTGTAAGACTGAGCTGTAAGCAAGCCTCTAGGGCGTTTTCTTAATCAGTGATTGATGGGGCAGAGCCCAGACCATTGTGGGTGGTGCCGTCCTTGGGCTGGTGGTCCTGGGCTCTAGAAGAAAGCAAACTGAGCAAGCCAGAAGAAGCAAGCTGGTAAGTAGTAGTAAGCAGAACCTTCCACCGCCTCTGCATCAGCTCCTGCCTCTAGGTTCCTGTCGTGTTTGAGTTCCTGTCCTGATTTCCTTCAGCGTTAAACAGTGATGTAGAAGTAAAGGCAAACCCTTTCTTCCCCAAGTTTCTTTGGTCATGGTGTTATATCACACCAATGATAACGCTACTCAGACTCAGACCGTAATTCATATTTGTTATAATGTTGTTGTCTGTCTCCTGCAATAGCAATTAAACCCACTCTGCAGGGACCATGTTAGTCTCTTATTGCAGTACATCTTAGAAATTAATTCAAAGGGACGCTTACTTCTTTGATTCTCTTGCCTGATACTTTTTTTAAAAAAAAAAAAGTCCTCATGTTTTAACTACTGAGATGGGCATTTGCATACCG
The DNA here is from genome assembly GCA_964023405.1 of Apodemus agrarius. Classification (NCBI taxonomy): domain Eukaryota; kingdom Metazoa; phylum Chordata; class Mammalia; order Rodentia; family Muridae; genus Apodemus; species Apodemus agrarius. The sequence goes on from OZ030018.1 coordinate 20,205,005, forward strand.
ATTAATTATGTCTCCTACTCTGAACAGTTCTAGAAGTTAGTTTATATCTGCTGACTACGTAATTTGTATTTATGTCATTTATATGAGCTGAGGACATAGCAGGCTCCCTATCATTTGAATGGAAGCTTTTCTATATCATGGTGATAAAATAATTTACATATTCCAAAAAATCATTGCACCTTGATATATCTTCAAGAACATACATATTTTAATTTTTTTATTTATTTATTTATTTATTTATTTATTTATCTTTATGTGGGTGTTGTCGACTGCATGTTTATCTGCATCTCGTGTGAGCCTGGTGCCCTCCAATGCCAGAAGCCAGTTTCAGCTCCCCCGGGACAGGAGTTACTAATGATTGTGAGCCTTAGTGTGGGTGCTGGAAATCAAACCTGGATCCTCTAAACACATGGCCGGGGTGCTTAACTGCTGAGCCTTCTTGACAACCCCTAGAATTTTTTTCATGCAAATATTACCCATGTTCAGGCATATAACCCCAGTATATGGGGGGGGGTGGAGGCCGAAGAATCGAGAGTTCAAGGTTATCCCCAGCTACAGAGCAAGTGTGAAGCCACCATTGCACTACGTTTGACCTTGTATCAATCCCTAATCTCAAAATAGATTTTACAAAATCAGTTGTACCCTTCTCTACATTACAGAATACAAAAATTTGAGGGCATTTAAAAAAAAATCTAACCTAAATTTAATTAAGCAGTTTATCTTCTTTAGGGAATTATTATTCTTCAAAAAGTTATATAAAGTTACTTTTATACTCTGGGTTGTGACTAGGTTTTCATATAAATATTAAAATAAAATAATGCAGGTAAATGAATCCTGCTAATGACACCTTAACCTGCCTTTCTGCCCGTCAGCTTAGAAATTATGCCTCCTGGAAACTGCAGCGTAATAATCCCATTAATTCTGGAATGCGCAATTTACTCATTGTCTGGTAATATCCAAACCAAACAAGCAAATGATACACAGCCATTATATGGGTTTCTCTGTCATCGAGTACACCTCGCAGTTCTGTATTGTGTAGCCTCTAAGTTAGCAGAAAGATGAAGAGAAGGTAGTAATTAGACAGACATAAATTACTCTGTGGTTAATAAACCATCTACCCTTTCTCAAACTTCTCCATCGTAATGGAAGTATCAACACACCCACAGGTGATTAAAATTATACAACCAAGGTTAACTTATACTTGATTGAAATGATTTCCCTCTCTTTCCAGTTTTAGAGACAAGGATCTAAATAGATACATTCTACTGTAACACATAACTGCTGACATTCATGGTTTCTGGAAAATGAGATACTGCTCTTAAGAAATCAAGGCCTGTCACTTGTATGTTGTATTTATATTATCAGAACATTGGTTTGGTACATATATATCACTCAAAGACTGCATATTAAGCCCTAAGCACTCTCTCTCTCTCTCTCTCTCTCTCTCTCTCTATATATATATATATATATATATATATATATACACACACATACATACACATATACATATATGTGTGTATGTGTATGTATATATGTATATATGTGTGTATATGTCTATATATGTGTGTATATATGATATGTGTGTATATATGTATATATATATGTGTGTATATATATACACACATTATAAATATATATGTAAAGCCTCATCCCACACATTTATATATATATGCATATATATATATACAAATGTGTGTGATGATTATATATATATATATAAATGACAGAAATGAGTTTAGTACTGGTGCCCTGAGCATTTCTTAGCTTCCTAATAAAATCAATGCATGAGTACTAGATTTAGAGACCAAACCTCAGGATTTATTGATGGGATTTTGAAATAGCCTTACCCAGGAAGAATGTGCTTCTTTCAATTGCTTCCTTTTCTTTCTTCAGATCTCCAGAATTTCATACTATATATTTTTTTTTTATTCCAAGTTCTTGTACTTCATCGTTTTTTGACTCAAAGGTTAAACAGAGTAGGGTGGGGGAGGGATGTGTACTGAGTCATTCAGTTAGACACGGTACCACACCACGGTAATAACATCAGCACTCTGGAGGCTAAGGATTGCCAACACCTGCAGGTCAGCCCCAGGCCAGAGATACACAGGGAAAAGGAAAGTTTGAGGAATGACCCTGTGATGATTTGTGTATGCTCCGCCCAGGGAGTGGCACTATCAAAAGGTGTGGCTGGGTTGGAGTAGTTGTGGCCTTGTTGGAGTAGGTGTGTCACTGTTGGTGTGGCCTTTAAGACCCTCATCCTAGCTGTCTGGAAAGCCAGTCTTCCACTAGCAGCCTTCAGATGAAGATGTAGAACTCTCAGCTCCTCCTGCCCCATGCCTGCCTGGACGCTGCCATGCTCCAACCTTGATGATAATGGACTGAACCTCTGAACCTGTAAGCCAGCCCCAAGTAAATATTGCCCTTATAATGCTGCCTTCATCATGGTATTTGTTCACAGCCACAAACCCTAACTAAGACAGACCCCAAGATAATTACTGCTATGGTGTATGCATGGAATCTTCCCTTCAGGTATTGAGTGGTTGGGCTCTGACACTTGCTAGGTGGTGGAAGCTTTAGGAGGTAAGACACCTACCAAAGGAAGCGGCATTGGAAGAATGCCTTTGAAGGACGCGCATGGTCACCAGCCTGTCGCTACTTGCTGCCCGTGAACAAGTAGCTCCTGTGGCATAGCTGGTCCCATAGCTGGGATGTCGCACCCTACCACAACCCTAGAAGCAGAGTCAAACACTGTGAACTTGAATATCTGAACCCATAAGCTCAAAATGCATTGCCCACTTTTGCCAGGCAGGGGTGGCACATGCCATTAATGCCAGCACTGAGTATGCAGAGACAGGTGCATTTTGAGTTGGAGGCCAGCCTGATCTACTGAGTGAGTTCCAAGACAGTCAGGGCTACAAAGAGAAACCCTGGGTTGGGGGGAAAATTCTCCTATGTTTTAGGTTGTTTACTTTAGAATTCTGTTGAAAGATTACTAATCTTCAGTCTCCAGTGTAAAGGCAGTGTGCCTGTGTTCTGGAAATACGGTCAGAGATGGACTGGGCACATCACATTTAGTACCTGTATAAGAATTTTTATTGAATCCCCCTTAATTCAACACACCATCCGTCCCAACACACTGATATCCATTAATCCAAAGACCCTCCTTCCTTTCACTCCCACTGCATGCAGAGGATTGAATCTAGGTCTCCATGCAGGCTAAAGGTGCTCTGTACCATTGAGCTGTAATTCCGCCCCATTTGCTCTGATTTTAATGTTTTCAGGAGGAGAGATAAATGCATGTATTTTATCCCGGTACCTTTCGCAAGTCTGCCCCCAATTCAAGTAAATATCCTATGAATTTTTTAAAATTTCAAACTCTAACTAACATGAACATCTTTATATTTTGTTATAATAACAACAATAATAGTAATATTCAGGCTATTTTAATTTATAATGTAATGCTTTTCTGTTCACATTATAAATTATACATTGTTGTATATTGAGTGCAGTCAATAATCACTTAGATTTGTCAGTGTGTCTCTACTTATTATGGCATCTCAAATCATTTCTAAGATCAGTTTCCTTTATTAGAGATAATGTTCTTACAAAAAAAATTCCTTTCAAGTAAACATTGTTTCCATTGATCTAAAAATGTGATCTCTGACTCCTGGGAAAATCTCAACAGTGAATGCTGCTTTTCCTACAGTGCCTCTAATTTTATTCTATCAATTAAATATACGTTACATTTTCCCTTTGTACTCACTTGAACTTTGAGGAGGGACAACTAGCTCATATCAAAATTGTAGTGTGAGTTTTCATTTAAGTTACATTTTTATTTGTAGATATTTAATTCTCATTTTACATCTATGTTGGCTGGTTTCTTATTTTCTACCTGTATATTATCAAGTATCTCTTCTGTCCTTTTAAACATAGAATATATATATATATATACATATATATTTAAACATATATTATATACAGTAAAGAAAATACACACATGCGCACATACATATAAAATACATACACACATCATCTGAAATAATTGCACGCCCAAATCCACCAGTGCCTTTGTGTATCTCATTTTTGTATGTGTGTTTGTGCAGATCCTGGCTGCTTCTTTCCTGTATTTCATGCGTTTTAAATTTTTAAAGGAATTTGGGGAACTTAGTATGAATTATTCAAGGGGTTTAAGTGGTTTTTTTTCTTCACTGTTCAATGATGACAAGTATGCACAACCCGGATTTTTTTACTCTTTCAAGTATACAGTTCAGTGCCACGAGAATGTTTGAGTTCTCGGTAAACTGAAACTCTGAGCCTATTAAAGAGGCATTGCTCCCTCTTCCCTAGTCCCAGCCCGGCTGGCCACCATTCTACTCCGTTATAAACACTTTTAGACATTGTATCTATTCTTTGAACTCTGTATACATGTAGTCAGCGTACCTTGATCATATTTACCCGGACTCTGCCCAGACCCCCCAACGCATCTTCTCCCATCTTCATATCATTTTTTAATCTACTCGGTCAGTTGGTGTTGCCTCTAAACACAGAGTTGTGAGGCCGTGCACAGGAGCAGGGCAGGGCCTCCTGATTTCCTTCCTGACCCATGATGAAATGTTGCTTAGGTCTTGTGCAGGTCCTATGCAGGTAACTGTGACTTTAAGTTTCTCAAAACCTATTTTTTTAAAGGGTAAATGCCTTTTCTTTTTTCTTTTTTTAAAAAAAACTTATGAGTACAGTATTGCTGTCTTCATACACACCAGAAGAGGGCATCAGATCTCATTACCGATGGTTGTGAGCCACCATGTGGTTGCTGGGAATTGAACTCAGGGACCTCTGGAAGAGCAACAGTGCTCTTAACCACACTGAGCCATCTCTCCAGCCCTCAAAACCTATTTTTAATGATGCTTCTTTTTTTTTTTTTTTTTTTTTTTTGGTTTTTCGAGACAGGGTTTCTCTGTGTAGTCCTGGCTGTCCTGGAGCTCACTCTGAAGACCAGGTTGGCCTCGAACTCAGAAATCCGCCTGCCTCTGCCTCCCAAGTGCTGGGATTAAAGGCGTGCGCCACCAACGCCCGGCTTAATGATGCTTCTTAAATGCTTTAACCTCCCTTATAGTCCCCCCACCTCTCAGCCACCAGAGATAGTAGAAAAGAAAGGATAGGCCGCGAGGTGGCGAGGGTGGGGGGTGCTGTTTAGAAAGGTTCTTTGGAGCAACTCGCATCTGTGTTGTCTGGAAATCGGTGGTTCAGTTCACAGGTCAGCAGCAGCACCCGTTCACAGATGCATACCAGCAGTCTGGTTCAGTAGAGCTGGGACAGTGAACAGGAATCGGCAGGGTAGGACTGCCTAGCAGAGTTAGCTAGGCCTCCTCATCCTCTGCGTGAATCGGCAGGAGGAACCCGAGGGACCCCAGGAAAAGTTATTATCCAACAAACGTTGCACAGCTAGATCTCTAAGCAAGCCACGCTCTGCCTTAATCACGGTCCGTGGAGCCCTATCTATACCCCCTCCAAACATTGCGTGTCCTCCACGGGTCTTGCCTGGCCGTGAACATGTCTGAGCTGACATCACTCTGCCAATCAACCCGAGTCCACAGAAGCAACATGAAATTGCAGCACACCACCTGAAGTTTCTGCGGTGCGTTTCTCTCTCTAGAGTCCTGACCAATGGCGCTCAATGACACAATGTGAGGTGGACCAATTCATGCATGTCATCGGCAAAGAATCCTTGATCACGTGTTCTTTCACATGCTTGCTGTAGCAGAACATCCTTTCTCTTGTGTCTGCCTCAGCCTTCCACCACTTCCGGGAAACACGTGTTTGCCCCAGCGGAACACCATCCAACACCATTAACTTCCCAAAAGACCCTTAAAGTTTCCACTTTAGGTAACCACAGCTAACTCTCTTTTACTCATTCCGGGATTCTGGGAACAGGGGTACCGTTCACTTCCAAGGAGGGTCTTCCTTTCCTGCTCAATCAAATGTCGTGGATACACCTTCAAGGGCATGCTACAGAGTGTGATTACGTGATAAATCCAAATTCCATTAAGTTGGTAATGAAGATTAACTATCTAATAGGGGATTGACAACTAGAACCTATAGATAGCTCAAAAACTAGGCAACGCAGACATACACACAAGTCTACATGTCAACGAATGTGCATATACATCAGACACTCCTTAAATACAAATGGCCAGGACAAAATAATCTCAATGATATATATATATATATATATATATATATATATATATTGTCAATTTAGTCTTTCATTTTGCTTTTTGTTGGCATTTTTTTGGCCTTTTTTTTTTTGTTGTTTTGTTGTTGTTGTTCATTTTGATTTTCATTTTGGAGGTTATTATCAGAGCTTTGTAAGTATGTGGTGTTTGGTTTTTTTTTTTTGTTTTTGGTTTTTGGTTTTTGGTTTTTGGTTTTTGGTTTTTCGAGACAGGGTTTCTCTGTGTAGTCCTGGCTGTCCTGGAACTCACTGTAGACCAGGCTGGCCTCGAACTCAGAAATCCGTCTGCCTCTGCCTCCCACCCAAGTGCTGGGATTAAAGGCGTACGCCACCACGCCCGGCCCAAGTATGTGTTTCTTATTTGTTTATTTGTTTTGAGAGAAAGAATAAAAACTGGATGGATAATAAGGTTTATTAGCTACTTTTATTTCAAGTCAGTCTCCTTTTGCATCTGTGGTCACTGTGGATACTTGACCTTCCGGGTGCAAGTGACCTTGTCAGCCTTCACATTTTGGGATGGATTATTTCTTCCTAAAGGGATGAAGACAAAGTATCCTGATCAATTCCGATTCCACAATTCGAGTTTTTAGAGCATAGATAATAAAGTACAGACTGTTCCAAAGAATCCAGAACTCAGTGGGAAGAAATAGCATTGCTTGAAGTATTTATCAAGCTTTCTGTTTAGAGCACATTGCAACCACTGCAGCTTCATGCATGGATATATGAATTATTTGTTTGCTATTAATCTCTCTCCCGACTCTGGGATCCATGAGTATAGGGAATATGTCTGATTTCTCTCATTGCTATAGCCTCAGCATCATTTAGTGGCTGGCTCTAAACATGCGCTCAAAACAAAGGGAAAGTTAAGCGAATTGATTTCCATCTTTAGCAAAGTCGTCTTTGGAAATTTAAATCTAAATCTTGAAACTCCAACTTAAAATTATAATCTAAATGCCAAGTATTCTAATTTGTTATTCTGATACATTTGAATAGAGAAGCATTATAAAGTGCTTTAACAACCTATTGAAAACCATTACAAATCTAGTAAGAGGAAAGGAATTTCCTAAGACAAATTAAGGAAAGTAATGATTGAAGAGGAGCTCAGAAACCCGATTGGATCCACGACCTCTCTGTAGTCACTGGGATTCTAGGGAGAAGAGATTCATAGTGGATTCTTCTGGGGCTCCTAAGAAATGTATCAGTGCTGTCCACGCCCTTCTTTCTTGAAAAGAAACTTCCTGACAGAAACTTCCTGTCAGCAAAGTCTCAGGTGTACAGCCTGGGTGCTCAGGGGTGACACAGTGGGCAAGACTCCCTTGTGTTCTGAAGTCAGGCTTTCTGGTTTAGTACAAAGGACCATCCAATGTGTACCTCGCTTCTCCTTGAGAACAGGGGCCTTTCATACTCCTATCTGAGTTTTGGAAAGGACGTCCCAGAGAGTGCCAAGGAAGCAGCTGAAGAGAGAGGAAAGAAACAAGAGAGCTCAGTGAAGAACTGATTGCCAAGGTCCCAATCAAAGCCGGTGGAATTGTGGCAGAAAATGGAGTTGGAGGTATTTTGGAGGAATCACCAGGAAAAAAAAAAATTGAGTCCGGTTGAATGAAGACAATGAGGGACGGGAAACAATCTAAGCAGTCTCAGGTTTCTGGGTTCAGGCCACTGTGGATAAGGGGTGTTGTTAAGTACAGAGGGAGGAGCAAGACGAGCCGGTTTAGTGGAGGGCAAATGTTAGGTTTTCAGTGCCTGGGGGACATCCAAGTGGAGATACCAGAAAGAGCCAGCCTGGCTGGAGATCCAGGCCTGGGAGCCCAGATCGCTCTCCTTTGAGGAATCCGTCTGTATGTTGTATTGACGGTAAATGTCAACCTATCCCATAGCAACCGAGCTGCAAATGTGGTCACCTTTCCACGGAAGCTCACAAACACCAGTGAGCCTATAGTTTTCCAAACCATTTTTTTTTTCCAGATAGACTATGACAAAATGCCATTTATAAGAGTGTTTCTTTTCCCTGGGGACTTGCATCAACTAGGCCAACTCCAATAAAGCATCTTTTCTTGCTCCAACACAGAACTGGTAACAGACTCTCTCTCTCTCTCTCTCTCTCTCTCTCTCTCTCTCTCAAGCAATGGAGCGTTAGTTGTTGAAGGGCAGTTTGCAGCCCCTGCTCTGTGGAAACAGCACTGTTTGTGCTTTTAGAGAGAAGGGGCTGCATTTTTTTCAGCTAAAATCGGTGCAGGGAAGATTGTCAGTCATTTCGTGAAGGAACATGATAGAGCATGATTGGATGCTCTTGGCGATGGGGTGGAAAGGTGGATGAAGGACCTTAAATGGGGACCAAAAAAAAAACTGGTAGCAAGAATGATGAGAGGTCAAGATTGGAAGGCATAGGAGGCACACAGCCTGGGCAGCTCAAGAGACCTTATTATTAAGCTTGGGAAAATGTCAGTCATGCGCCCTGCCAATCAGCAACAAAGACGAGAGGAGGGGATCTAGGGGGACACTCCGAGCACTGGGGGTAGTCAGAAAAAAACACTTCTTTGGACATTAGGGGAGTGTCTGGCTACCGTGGCCATTAGTCTGAATGCTTGCTGTAATTCAGGGTTGGTAATAATAATAACCACTCATGTAACAAGCTCTGAAGAGTGAGGTAACATAAATACCCGGTAAAAGAGAACCTCTCATCCTATACCGTCTTTCTGTGGAGCTGATCTTGCTGTCTCTACTTCATAGAGTTAGCAGTCAGTTTGCTTATTCTGAAGCCCTTGAAGCTAGGCGTACTGGTGCACACCTATGGCCTCCGCCTTTCAGGACGTTGAAACAGGAGGGTGCTTTGTGTTCAGCTCAAGGCAAACCGGAGTAACACGGAGAAACCCTATTTAATAATAAAAATGTATTAGAAAGTCTCTTCTCAGTAAAAGACACTTCAGTGTCTCTCCAGCATGGACTCGCCTTTATCTAAATTGTATCGCTTAGAAAAATAAAGGGGTTTCTTTTGTTCTCTGTGGTATCTGACTTTTCTGCTTCCCTAGAAATGGGAAAGCAATGTTCAGGCTATCACTGAAGAGATATTAGTACCACTCTCTAGTATCAGTGAATTGAGCTTCAAATTTGACTGGAGGTATTGCATGGTGTATGTATGTGGCAATAGTAACTTAGAAATGAAAGACAACCTTAAAGTAGACACGCTTAAAAACCGAGAAAGTGCATTTCACAGAGTTAATCGTGTTAATTAAAAATCTTTAGGAGACTGTAGCGTTTAGCATTTCTGTGTTTATTCAAGTAGAAATTAAACATTCTGACGTGAGTAAGTGGAGTGCATTCCGGGCATATTCTGAACTCTGAATGTGATGGGCATTTCCCAGACCATGTCCTGTAAATGTGGTAAGCCACATCTTTAAAGAAACTGTTTAGTATAATATGTCACATTTCCTCTGCATCAGCTCCTGCCTCCAAGCTCCTGCCCTGTGTGGGTTCCTGTACTGGCACGTTCTGCATTGCTCTAAACACATGACTGACGGTGCACAGGGATTTTTTCTTCTATAGATGCTCTATCATGCAGTAACATCGCTTAATGGGCAGAATAAAAAGTCAAATTGACAAATATTGGCAACTCTAATAGAGACTTCAGATGAGAACTCAAAATGGATAATTAGGTTTTGCCCACAGAACTGCACAAACCATCTGTCAAACAACATTCATTGTCCGGTTCCCAGAGCCTGGTTTCTTTAACAGTAACCAACGTTCCTATTAATATTCTAAGAAGGATAAGACCCATGGAAGTGAGAAAGAAGAAAGTCTCTCAAGACAAAACCAACCAGGCAACAGAAATGAACTATCCAAAGTAGGTCGTGTTCTTATATAAAATGGGATCAGTTAAAGATTTAATCTCCAGGGCAACCCCGGCCAGCTAACTTTCATCATTCATTCTTCTCCTCCAGTGCATGGGCATCTGAGCATCTCTATTTAACTGTGCTGAGCCCAAGAGACTAACTTCTTGAGGATGAGAATAGAATTCCCTCTAATGTGCTATGGACAGAAGAGAGTTAGAATACAGAGTAGGGTCTGGTTTGCTATTGTACTGGCTGGTTTTGTGTGTCAACTTGACACAAGCTGGAGTTATCTCAGAGAAAGGAGCCTCCCTTGAGGAAATGCCTCCATGAGATCCAGCTGTAAGACATTTTTCTCAATTACTGATCAAGGGCGGAGGGCCCAGCCCATTGTGGGTGGTGCCATCCCTGGGCTGGTGGTCCTGGGTTCTATAAGAAATAAGGCTGACCAAGCCAGGGGAAGCAATCCAGTAAGTAACATCCCTCCATGACCTCTGCATTAGCTCCTGCCTCCAAGCTCCTGCCCTGTGTGGGTGCCTGTCCTGACTTCCTTTAGTGATGAACAGCAATGTGGAAGTGTAAGGGGAAATCCTTTCTTCCCAAACTTGCTTCTTGGTCATGATGTTTTGTGCAGGAATACAAAGCCTCACTAAGACAACTATCCAAAAAGGGATCCGTGAAACACAAAGATGTTCAAAGATGTATATAGCAGGAATTCTGATTTTAATATTGGGTGGTTTGAGTGTAGATGAGCCAATTAATATCAAAAATTGATTACCTATAATAGAAGCAATTTGACTTGAGCTGAGTTCTCCCAGAAATGGACCGTCGGGTACAGACAGGTTTAAAGGTAAGGTAGAAGGTGGTTTTAGGGAAAACAAGTAGAGACAAAAAGTAGTAGTGTGACCATGCAAAATTAGTCTGCAGATGTCATATTGGCCTGATGATCAGTTCCAGTAGGAGACACCGGAATACTATATTATAGAATAAGCTTGGAGTTCTCCAATCTCAGGGGTGAGGAGTTGCAATATTAATTTGCGAACTCTTTTCTGACACTGATTGAAGGCTGTTCTCATCTGCCCCTGAGGAGGGTCTAACACTCTTACAGCTGGAGAAAGTCCTCAATCAGCCAGCCATTAATTCTTACTGACGGGGAAACAAATATTCATTGCTGAGTGGATGTGAGCTATTGATCTATAGCCTTTGCTGTGTGGTTCTTTAAGGATGTGTGTGTGTGTGTGTGTGTGTGTGTGTGTGTGTGTGTGGTGTGTATTTTGGTGTGTGTTTTTTCACTGCAAAAAAATAACCAATCATATATATCTAATTTGCATTCAATTTACTTGGGATTGTACCCAAAATACCAAAGAGTGGCTTCCTTTGGGAACATTTAGATATGTTGAAGAGTGGCTTCCTTCGGGAACATGCAGATATGTTTTAACTTGACACCATGTTGCCAGATGAATGCAAGGTCTTTGGGGCCAACAAGGAAGTTATCAGTTCGGGTCAGGCTTGCAGGAGAAACCATCCTGAGATGTGAATGGCAGAGTCACAGTTCAATGGAGTCACCATGGTCTCAAGGACATGTTATCTTCACTGGTCTCAGATGTAGGAAGGAGAGAAAGCCAAGGGTGGCAGATCCCATTGCTAGGGTCTGGCAGGGTGAGGGCATCGGGAAAGCAGATGGATCTTCACAGAGTCATTGTAGGTACTCCGCAAACTACTCCGCTGCTCGGGTCAAGTGAAACAAGGGACACTCTAAACTGACCAGACAGACAACAGGTGAACTGACCACCGCAAGTGCGCGGAGTTACGCCTTCCTGACCTAAACCTGACTAAAGTGCGCATATGTGTGTTTTATTTTGGGAGATAGGTTCCAAGGGAAGGGTAGATATGAGGGGATGGGGAGATGAGTGGGACTGGGGTGCATGATGTGAAACTCATAAAGAATAAGTATAAAATAATAATAATAGTAATAGTGATAATACTAGTAATAATAATAATAGTAATAATACCCTCTGTCTTATCCTTTCCTCTGGGCTCTGCTTCCTTCTTTGGAAAGGAGTTCTAGTGGAAGTATCTCCAAGGACAAGAATGATTTTCCAGTCCTCTCTGCACTCATAGTATAACCAAGGCACCATCATAAAAATGGGGAAGGGACCAGGAGAGAGAGTCCTAGAGGGAAGGATATCTTTTATAAATCAGGTGAATTATGAATTTCAATTTGTTGTTGCTAAAGCACCTAATGTTCCTAAGGAATAACATGATAACCTATTAACCTATTTGATTTTAGATTTGGCTTGTCAAGTAGGTAAAGCAACCCTATGACTAACCAGCTTCAGGGGATGTACAATGATTCCACACGTGTTTTCTCCCTTGCTTCTTGTCCGGCATCTGGGAGTCTTCCTTCCTGTTTTCAGTTTCTAGCATTCTAGTATGGATGACTAAGAGATTTTCGAGCCTAAGAAAAGAAACTGTGGAAACTGTATCCGTGATTGCTACTATGTTACCAAAACATTGGGAAAAAGAAGTATAAAATGAGTAAAAAACAGTTCACCAATCCTGCCACCAAGGAAGAGGGAGGCTTTCTGGCTTGGCAGCTAGATTTCTGGGTTAGCATAGACTGTGTGTTGTGACAAGCAGATGTTCCTCTTTTGTGGTTGGGGAGGAACCACTATATATCTTCTGTGTGTGGATGATGACTTATATAGAGAACCTAGTGATCTCCTTACGGAGTTTTGGGGTTAAAGATACACAGACAGGTTCCGTGAGCAGCAGGCAGTGTTCACTGATGGCAGAGAATCCCTTTAAGACAGGACAGATGTCATAAAAACAGGGCTGAAGGATGCAAGAAGGCTGGTTTTATATGCCAAGCAGCCTGGCTGCACCAAAGCAGGATTTTGATGATAAAGTGTATAATCTGTATGCTTCCCATGTGGTGCCTGAGTGACCATATAGAAAAACAGGAAATAAAGACCGTGAAAGTTATCATTTTGGACATGGGATGCATGAATCTTTCAGAACAACTAGAAAATGATAGGTATTGTTTCTACTTCTTGATTTGTTTAAATAAAGAAATAAATTATGGCAAAGGAAATCCAAACAAGGATAAGAGGGAAGTTTTGTCCATATGTCTGTCCTTGATTAAACTGCCAGTGTTTGTGGATCCTCTCCAACTACGTTGACACGCCCAATGTCTTCCGAGTCCTAACACCATTTCCTTAAAGCTGATCTGATGTCTCAGGTGTCTTAGCCTTTGGTTTCGAGTATACGTGTTATGCATGTATGTGTCTGTGTGCATGCATGTGCGTGGTATGCATGTATATGTGTGCATGCATGTACGTGTGTTTGATATCTATCTCGACTAGCCCTTTGTCATATGAGGAGAGGTGTGCACACAGGAATGACAGTGTGACCATGTGGCAGTTCAGGTCCTTCAAAAGAATTGATGTCCTGGAAATAATCTAAATATCCGCCAACCAACAAATGAAGAAAATATGATACATAGACACAATGGGATCTTATTCCACTATAAAAAAAAAAGAATGATTCTATCATTCGTAGCAGTATGGATGTATCAAGAGACCATTAGTTATGTTAAGTGAAACAAGCCAGGCATAAAAGGACAACTACCTCATGATCTTACTCATAGGTGGCATCTGGAAAAGTTGATCTCCTAGAAATGGAGAGCAGATTGGTTGTTAACAGACTCTGATCAGGAAGAGAGGGAGGGAGGGAGGGAGGGAGAGAGAGAAAGAGTATAAATTGATCAATAGGTAGCTATTAAGTTGCGGTGAGAAAGACACAAATTTCTGGTTTGCTTTGTATGATAAAGTTATTATAAAGAGGACAAAATAATGTGCTGTACATTTCCATAAGCCAGAAGAAAGTATTCATTATAAATGAATTAGAAAGTTTTCATTATAAATAAATCATTAATATTTTGTTCCATAGATAGGGACTAAAATGTTACACACAGCATGCATGTATGAAAAGATTGTTATCCCATGACCATGTATAATTTTAATTCTTTATATGCCAGTTAAAATGTATTTTATTGAAAAGTAAATAGGAAAGAGAAATTGATGTTAATTCAAAGTATGAGTAATGAGTAGAGTACTTTCTTGGGGGAAGTGCCTCTTAGGGCAGCTGGGGAGGGAGCAGAGGAAGCTGAGAGCAATCCGAGCTACAGCTGTGGTCTGACCCCCAGGGAGAGAGACAGGACATGTTTTAGACTTCAGCGCAGAGACTGGTGAATTTGCTCTGAGACAGAGTCCTTGTGTGGCAAGCAGAAGTCCCTGTGTTCAGTCCTCCGCTTCCAGTGTGAGGACCAAAATTACAAAAAAAAAAGACTCCCGCTGCCCTGCGCCCCCCCAATACACATTAATTGGGCTCCACTACAGAGAGGAGCAGCCCAGGATTCCTAGCATCAAGGATTTACTTTGGATCATAGATCGACTTGATTGGAAACATCGTGGAGGTAGGAAAGTGCGATGGAACAAGCTGATCTTTACTACTTGATGGAAGGAAGATACACTCATAGGACACGTCCTCTGTGACCCACTTCCTTCAACAAAGCCACACCTCCTGCCTTTCACCACTTCCCAATGACCCCTTCACACTAAGAGTCGTCAGAGGTTGAATCCATGCCCCAGTCAGAGCCCTCATCACAAACACACTCCGAGATGTGCTTCCCTAATCCTCTAGATATTTTTAATCCAATCAGGTTGACCATCAGAATTAACCTTCACAGAGATCTCAGCATTCCAGGGAGGGAAGGGGGTCATTGTCAGGGGCCATGCCACAGAACATTTGTGACTGACCAGGTTGTGATAATGTGTAATCCTCCTGTAGGAGGCCATGAATAGAGTCATAAACAATACTGTACTGACTCATGGAGAATGACTGGGATTACTTTCTGTTTACTGTTTTGAAAAATACTTCTGAGTCCGATTTCTGAGATTAATAACTTTAATTCCATTGATCATTATCGTCACAAGAGGAGGATGGGGGCAAAGAATAGTCGATATCTATGAACTTGATGATGTCAGTATAATGCTCAGTCTATGTGCTCCTAGCCAGGAGCTGGGGGAGAAATACATGGATGGACAGAAATCAGGGTGCGCCATGGATGTTCCTCTACCAACGGTGAGAGAGGACTGCACCATGCTGCCAGCACAGACACACAAGAAGAGCCTTGTGTGTGTGTGGCTACTCTTGTCCCTGAAACATTGTTTTTTTCCGATTTTCCCCCCTTCTCTTTCTCCCTCCTGCTCTGACCCTGCTCACTTCACATCCACCCCATCCCATAAGCAATCAGTCTATGTTATTCACTTTGCAAATGTTGCTGAGGTTGAAACAGGGGAGCTATTGACCTATTCAGAGCTGCACAACTTTGCTAAGATTCGTTGGCAATTTGAAAGACTGTCTTTCGCCAGCACATTCATTTTTATAACAGCCTATGTGCAGAAATTGAAAAGAATGGAAAACAGCGTAATAATAATCAGAAGGTGGCTAAGGTGTTTCAGTGGTAGAATATTAGTTATTTTTTAAAAGAATTATTTATTTTATGTATATGAGTACACTGTAGCGGTCTTCAGCTTAACCAGAAAAGAGGGCACTGCATCCCATGACAGATGGTTGTGAGCCTCCATGTAGTTGCTGGGAATTGAACTCAGGACCTCTGGAAGAGCAGTCAGTGCTCTTAACTGCTGAGCCACCTCTCCAGCCCGTCAATATAAAATCTTAAAAAAAAAAAAAAAAAAAAAAAAGAGCTGATTGGAAGCTTGGTGAGGGAGCTTCCAAACTTTATGATCCCAGCACCCAGGAGGGAGGAGGAGGCAGATGGATCTCTGATTCTGAAGACAGCCGGGTCTACAAAAGGAGTTCCAGGCCAGTCAGTGCCTTTAACCACTGAGCCATCTGTCCAGCCCGAGTATTTGTTATTGATTCCCCAATACTACAAAAAAATAAATAAATAAAAGTCATAATCAAAGAAATACATTGGACCAGGGATGTAACTCAGATGGTAAAATGCGTCTCGGCATGCCCATTTCCTGGGTTCAGTTCACAGCAGCTTATAAAATGCCTTGGTGACTCATAGCTGTAATGCCAGCACTCAGGAAATGGTGACTGGAGGGTCAGAAGAGAGTCAGCCTCTGAGGGTGGCCCCCTGGAAACACCTGTACTCAGGACTCTACATCCCATTTCATTAACTCCTTATTTCATTCATTTCATGTGTGTGTGTGTGTGTGTGTGTGTGTGTGTATGTGTGTGTACCTGACAGTGTGTGTGTGTGTATAGGTCAGAGGACAACGTGCCGGGGCCAAGTCCTCTGCCATCTGAGTTCTGGCTTGTAGGCTTGGTGACAAGTGCCTTCCTTTACCCACTGAGCCTTCTGGACGAGCCCTATTTCACAGTTTAGAGAGCTTGGTGCCAACAGCGCTAATAATAGCAGTGTCCGTCCAGCTGCTCCGGATATAGACACTGAAAATTGGAGCTGTACTCGGTGGGCTCTCATAGTTCTGCTTGCCGGGCTGCACAAAAGCAGCCATCACTGTGCACCACACGGATCAAAAACAGCACAAAGAGAGCAGTGAAAGACAGGGTGCCTCTGTCTTTGTAATGTGTATGCTGGCACAGAATGGCCTGTGACTTTAAATGTGTGCGTCCTCCCCTTGGGGCTAGCAATCAGACCTTGGGGAATAGCTCTCAAGATGAGTGCCCTGGACACACAAGGGCACTGTGACCAAATGTGATCATCTGACCACAGACTGCTGTCAGGAGCAGAAGAAGAAGAAGAAAAAAAAAAACCACCCTCCTCTGAGTGTGGGGCAGGAATATACACATGAGGGGGTAGACTAAGTGGTCAAACCCTTCCTTCCCCTCAGGTAGCATGAACACAGGGAACGATTGACTGAGGAGAGCGCTGGTTTTAGTTTTTGACGAGGGTTCACTATGCTATGAGGAGACACCGTGACTATGGCAGCTTATTGAAGGAAGTATTTAGTTGGGTGCTTGCTTATAGTTCCACGGGGTGAGCCTAGGGCTCTCATACTGTAGACACAGTCAGGCATGGTGTTGGAGCAGAAGCTGAGAGCTTACACCTGACCTGAAAGGTAGAAATTGGGGGGTAGTGAGAGGGGGAAGAAAGATGGGGGAGAGACAGAGGGAGGAAAGGAGGGAGGGAGAAGAAGGGGGGGAGAGATTGATTGATTGATTGATTGATTGATTGATTGATTTGGGCTTGCCATGGGCTTTTTAAACCTCAAAGCCCACCCTCCCCAAATGACATACCTTATTCAACAAGGCCACACCTCCCCATCCTTCCCAAACAGTTCCACTAACTGGGAATCAGGTGTTCAACTACAGGAGCCCACGGGAACCTTTCAAACATTGTCATTCAAGCCACCACAATAGTATTGTGCGGCAGGGAGGATGGCTGGACCCAAATGATGCCATTCCCAAGGAATTAAGTTTCTGCGTTAATGATCTAAAGACCCGTGAGTGTGGAAGTGTGTCTGAGTGGTCCGCGGTGCTAATCGCCAATGAGGATACCCAGTTACTTATCCTCCTTCGCTTCCTCCCCCACCCACGGGAAAGGGAGAACATCGCAGGATAATGATGCGATTGTCTGTGTGGTTTTCAACCATCCTAGCCTTGCCTTCATAAATCAGTTCTTTCACCTCAGCATTTTTTTTTTTTTAAGAGTTTGACATACCAAAAATATCCGGTCGATTCTCCTCTTTCCAAAGGGAATGTCATAGCAAAGGTTGGGAAGGAAGTTGATGGGGCCAGATCCAAATATCAGCGTCAGGGGGCACAGGGAGGGCATGAACAACAGGAAGCGACTCCTGCTGATGCACAGGTCACTCTGTGCTGCGCCATCTTCCGCAGCTCTCTCCAGACCCATCAAAACCTACAGCGCCAGAAATCTGTCCACAGTACGCCTAGCACGAGGGTAACTCGGAAGCGAATCATGGAAATGCGTGAGCTATATGCTGAGCTTTACAAATAACGCAGGTGGCCGTTGCTGGGTAGCAGGCTTTCACTGACCTCTACTCCTGTTTTGGCCCTGCAGACTTAATGCATGGCTCTATCTTTTAACTCTTTAACAGAACTTACTGCGATCTTCACTTTAGAGAAATTGGAGGTGAGTGCTTTCAGCATTCTCTCCCATGGCTTAAAATCACTGTTGTTATGTAAACAATAAGTGCATGTGCTAAAGTGTACTAGGTCAAGTTGGTGGTGGGAAATATTTTCTTACTGTCCCCAGAATGACTTTGAAAGAATAAGAAGCTGGATTCCCCCAAGGAGCAAACGCTCAGATCTGGGGAGGCACCAAGTTGTAGTAGTATACCTTTCGCTCAGAAGCTTACCCTAGCCCTGGGATCCTTAAGGGAAACATGCATACAACACAGGAAAGTACAAAATGAGAGTGAGAAAATGCCAGCTGCTGTTATTAACTAGCTCGGCAGCCATCTCCCCAGCTCCAGTGTTGGTCTTTCTTAATCTGTTTCATTTCACTTACTATGCTTTCTAGTTACATTCATTTCCCGAAAATCTCACAATTTCATTTTTTATATGACTGTGTAAAATCCAATTTTTTTTTTTTTATTTCAGCTAAGCCATGTACCACAAGTCTTTATCCATTTATCCTTTGATGGACAGGCAGGCTGGATCTGTTTCCTACCTATCATGGTTCTCAAGTTTACCCATGGTATACTGGCTTAGAGTCCCTTAGGTATATGCTCAGAGCAGGGTACCAGGATTATATCTTTTCCCCCTACGTTCTGGTTTTAGTATTTTTTTTTTTGAGATATTTCCATACTGGTTTCCATACTGGTTGTACTGTTCACTGTTATTTCACATGCCCATCAACAGTGAATAATAAAACTTTTGTTTAATGTCTAAAGAGATCTTTGCCGCTTAGCTGAAATAAATGAAAATACCCCTGGGAAACAATTTAGAGACTTCGTGCTCCTACAGAATGCCTTTGTTATTTACATTATTGTTGCTAATGCATTATCTTGCTTTTAATGCTTGTTTTCGTCGCTGTATTAAAATTTACATAGCCAAAAAATAAATACAATTTACATAGCAGCTTAGTACCAGCTTTCCAACTGAAAAGAGTCAATGTTTATCGCCAAGTCTTTTTGAATGCTTTTTTAAAAAATTGACATTTATCTTAATTGGCTGCTTTCCTTAACAAGTTCAGCGGTCTTGTGAATAGATCTTTCTGTGCCTAACGTTTTTCACCTAAGAAAATATCTCCTTTTATTTTTGAATAACATCTCATCTGACTGTATTATTCCTGGGTCACGATATATATTATCTTTGGATCACATTCTATTTCCCTTTTGGGGGATTGTTTTATTTATCTATCATGGTGAAACCAATTACTGGAAATATCAGCCACTTAATGTAACAAGCCTTTATTGTTGTGCAGAGTTCTAAGGATCAGGAATCTGGGAGCGGCTCAGCCTGAGAGTCTTGCTAAGGTTTTCTTTTCTTCTGTTGGATTCGGGCTGCAGGCAAGGCTGTAGTCACGGTGTAGTCTATAGGGCCATAGGATCCCTTCCAAGATGCTCACTCGTGTGGGACTGTGAGCAGAAGGCATTGTTGCTAGCTTACTTCCATGGGACGATCCAACAGTCGAAAAAGGCAAAATGCACAGGACAGGTGATCCTCCTGCTTCACCCTCTAGGGTATCAGAACATAGTTGGTTGTTGCCAGGACTGACTTCTCATTGTATTCATTTCCATCATTTTCCCTCTGATTTGACTGTGATTATTTCTGTCTTAGTTGCCACTGGATTGCTGTGAAGGGACCCTTGTGACCAAGGCAATTTACAAAAGAAAGCATTTGTGCTGCCCAGATTTATGTCAACTTGATAC
This sequence comes from Apodemus agrarius, assembly GCA_964023405.1. Lineage (NCBI taxonomy): Eukaryota > Metazoa > Chordata > Mammalia > Rodentia > Muridae > Apodemus > Apodemus agrarius. The sequence continues at coordinate 20,224,957 of OZ030018.1, forward strand.
AAACTACAGTCATCAGAGGGGAGGAAATGCCTGCATAAGACCAGGCTGTGAGTCAGCCTGGAGAACATTTTCTTAATAGGTGCTATGTGGGAGGGGCCAGCTCACTGTGGGCGGTGCCATCCCTAGGCTGCTCCTGGGGTCTGTAGGAAAGCATTGCTGAGCAATCCATGAGGAGCAAGCTAGTAAGCGCCCCCACCCCCACAGCCTTCCGCCTCAATCCCTGACTCCCGGTCCCTACCCTGTGTGAGTTCCTACCTCACTGATTTGATTTTGATGATGAACCGCTTTATGGAACTGTGAGTGAAGTAAACCCTTTCCTCCCCAAGTTGCTTTGGTCACGGTGTTTCGTTACAGCAATAATAACCCTGACCAAGACAGCATTTCATTAGGGGTTTTCTTACAGTTTCAGAGGGTGGGTCCATGACCATCATGGGCAGGAGTGTGGCAGCAGGCAGCAGGCAGGCAGGCAGGCACGGAGCTGGAGAAGTAGATGAGTACTTTTATCCTAATCCACAAGTTGGAGGTGAGAAAGCCAGAGACTGGGTCTGGCATGGGCTTTTGAACCCCTGTGAAGCAACTCCTCCAATAAGGTTTTTATACCTTTAATACTTCCTGGAAGGGTTCCATCAATTAGTGATGACGGACAAAGCATCTTAATATATTAGCCTGTGGGGGCTGTTTAAACCACCACAGCCTCTTTCAGCTTTTTAAAGATTTATTTTATGTATTTGAGTACACTGTCGCTCTCTTCAGACACACCAGAAGAGGGCATATGGTCCCATTACAGATGGTTGTGAGCCACCATGTGGTTGCTGGGAACGGAACTAATGACCTCTGGAAGAGCAGTCAGTGCCCTTAACTGCTGAGCCATCTCTCCAGCCCCGCCAGAGGACATCTTATGGGACTGGCTGGTTCTCTCCTTCACCTTGTGGGTTTCGATGGCACTCAAGGTCATCAGGCTAGGTGGTAAGCACCTTTACCCACTGAACTATCTTACTAACTTATAAAACATAAAAAAATAAAAATAAAAAACTAACAAGTGCTTATTATGCCATTGTCCTCCCTAGTCTGTTTCCTATGTGCTGGGATTATAGGCGTGTGCCAATGGGTTCTATTTTATTTTATACAAGTCATAACCCTTCCATAGTCTAGCAAGATTAGGTCAGAAAAATCCCAATTGAGAAAATGCACAATATCATTAACTAATCCTTCTCATGTTCCAATTCTCTGTGGTTTGAGACAACACAAATAAGTATTTCGTTTGCCTGGAAAGGGGTCACACACCTGTAGTCCCCGCAATAAGGAGGTAGAGGGAGAAGTGTTAAGAGTTTCGAGGCCATCCTTGGGCCCAGACTGAATAGAGGTCCATCATGGGTTACATGAGATCTGGTCTAAGAATGAATGAATGAATGAATGAATGAATGAATAGAAGTAGTTTTATTGCCTTCTATCTGTATGAACATAATTAGGGATACACACATGCACACACACCCACATACCCACATACACACCTTCCACTATAAGAAGCATCTTTGTTCACATACATATGTTGTATAATGCACATATGTTAGTAGAATAAGTTCCTTCCTAGGAAGAATTCATGATCTTTTGAAAATAGGTTGGCAATGACATTTCAGGCACTATAAGTTTGGAAGACCTCCTTTGCTTTGCTCATGCCTTTGAGACTAAGACCCTCACATTGTAGTGGTCTGACACGTTTGAGGCCCTCTGTATGAATGTACAAGATTTCCTGAAAACTATGAGGCATGTTTCTTTCTTTTTCTGAGACAGTCTCACTGTGTAGCTCAGGCTATCTTTAGATAGGCAATTCTCCTGCTTCTGCCAACTAAGTGTTTAGATTACAGTCTCTGACACCATGTGACCTTTTGGATTTGTTTTAGTTGATACTTGGAAGCAAAGGGTATTATTTTGACAGAATTATTTAATTAATAAGGTGGGTAAAGTGTACGGGTTTGTGCACATGTGGGCCTCTCCTGGACACTTCTTCAAGCATAGCCATTCGTCTTTTTCTGGGTTGTAGGTTATAAAGCTAAGAGGCCAACAACTATAGAGTAAAACATGGAATAGTAACTTACTGCATGGGCTGCCCAGAATGGCATCTACTGTGTGCTTTTTTCTCGATAATGTCAAGATCTCTAATTTGCTTAGTTCATAAGTTCTCTCCCGATAATCTTGACCACAAAATTAGCATGTATTCAACCAATTATAACCACTGCTTTCTGAGATTAAAATTCTTTTTTGCTTTATATGTGAGACGGTACAGGAGTAATAAATCAAGGGAAAGGAAGGCTGGAATTTGAACCTCTGCCATCGGACTTCATCGATCAGATAGGGAACTTTGCCCTTTGAGAGGCTACCTAGGGAACAGCGCAGTGCATGCTGGGAGGAGTGTTTTTCAGCCAGAGTGACCTCAGGGTTATTACTTTGTAGATTGGAAGTGACCAGTCATATTTGATAACAATTACAGTCAGGTGGGTAGGAAAGAAAGAAAATAGCCTGGCTTCAAGAATGAGACCACGAGGTTCATGGACAAATTTCGTTAGTCTTTCCCAGAACGAGTTTGAAAAAAAAAAACAAAACAAAACAAAACAAAAACGAAAACAAAAACAAAAGAAATTTTCAACAACGCATATGAAAAGAATAGAGCTTCCAGTGAATAGAAGGAACAGATGTGTAAAAAATGCAGATTTCTAGTTTGGGGCATAGTTGTACCTCAGATCTGTGTGATGGTTAGTGTTTATCGCACCTAGAATCACCTAGGAAACAGGCCTCTCGGGCAGGTTGTGGGAGGTTATCCAGGTTAGTTAATTGCTGTGGGAAGACTCATCTTAATTATGGGCAGGATCATCTCCTAGGCCTGAGATCCAGGATGTATAAAATAGAGAAAGCTCCCTGAGCACCGGGCAGGCGTGGCGTACTGCTTCCTGCTCTCTGATTGGGCTGTGACTAGAGCCCCCCACCAACCCCCACTGCTCAGATTCCTCTGCCGTGGCTGACGATATTCTTGAACTGTGAGCCTTTTTTTTTTTTTTTTCTGATGTTGCTTTTGTCAAGAGTATTTTATCACAGCAACAGGAAGTGAGACTAAGACAACTTGGTTTTTCTAATGTAAATATGTACACGCTAGCAGTTTCATACACTCATGAAAACCATGGCGCCGCGACATTATACATGACCATGAAGGATTGTGCCGTGGCTCACAGATGACCTGTATCTACCAGTAAGATAAACAGCTCTGTATTGGCTTTCTTTGATGCTTGGCTCGGACCCCTTTGGAACTCACCTGCCTTCGTCCCGGTCTCTGCCAAAGAGCGTCCCGCCACACTGGGAAGCCCCTGGTACAGGCCTGTTAGCTTAGAAGTACAGGAGACCTTTGTTTTGACCAAAACTACACTTTAGATTTATAAAGCCACCTTCCTGGGGCTGGGGAGTAGCTCGGTAGGTAAAGTGTTCGCCTTGCCAGAGGGAGGACCCAAGTTTAATCCCCCCCCCCAAAACCACATTAAGAGCTAGGCCACCACAGAAGCATGAAGTACTGTCTTAGAGAGATTTCGATCCTCAAACTTCGCCAGTTTTGTGCTTATCCCCCCTTTGGTCCGTCAATCACCAAACTTTGCCAGTTTTGTGTTTCCCTGCCTCTTGATCCATAGGCAAAACAATGAATGCTTTTCTTTCCCAATTTCTCATTATTAAAAGGCATCTATCTACCTTGTTGCTGGTACGTGAGGAAAACCCCACAGAGAACCTATTGCTATAGCTTAGCCTTTGTATGGGAGAGAAAGATTCAGGAAGAACCTTAGTCATTGGTTCATTGGACAGGTGTTGACTTGCTCATCTCTTATAGAAATTCAATTTTCTTGACCAGGAGTTATCCCTTAATGGGTTTTTATCGCTACAATAACATGACCATTCCTACCATCCACATGGAGAAATCATTTCATCTTCTCAAACTGGAAATCCATGTCTGAGAGACTTAAGAGTTAGACCGACTAAAGAGGTAGGTAGGTAGACAGGGAAAGAGGCACGGCTAGGTAACGAAGGGGCCAGATTTCCAAGATGGCCAACTTTTTCCGCTCTCTGGACTTGAGACAAAAGCCTAAAACAAACATCTTGGTGACTTTTATCTACCTGACTATCTGGACCTATCAACCATTCTCTTTTAATTCAAACAGGTCAACCCTAAACATAGGGAGGAAAACTCTCAGAAACTTCAACCCCTTCCCACAAATCCTGGAGAAGAGACATGATTTTTCCCCTTTCCAACACCCACCCACCCCCACACACACTCATATATACACTTTTAATTCTCAGAGGGTCTTTCTCTTTGTATGCCTGGGTATGTATGTGTTTCCTTTCCCCCAATAAAGACTTTTCTTCAACTGCTGAGTCTGCCTGCAGTGTTTCATATTTCTCTGCTGTTACCTGTTGCTTCAGATTTTCCCTGCCTTTTGATCTGTCACTGGCAGAGAAAGCACACGCGGTCAAGACCGCTAGACTATATTGTGTCCATTTGGAACTCACTCTGTAGACCATGTTGGCCTCAAACTCAGAAATCCGCCTGCCTCTGCCTCCCAGAGTGCTGGGATTACAGGCGTGTGCCACCACCGCCGCCAGGCTCTTTCAATCCTCTTTAAGTTAGAAGCTGTTTTTAATGAGAATAGAAATGGATGCTGTTTCTATCCCTGACATCGGGGTGGCGTCTTTCTGTTTCAAGTGTCTCAGGCCTGGGTGCCTGACTGCCACCCCATGGAATTTTGTTGGCTTTAAGCGATCTGTCCAAGATTTAGTAATTGGCCTTAAGCCTTGCTCAACTTCTGACTCCTTTCAAGCCTCAGGTTTCCGTCCGATGATTCCAGCGGTTCTTACCCCTCCTGCCTGTCAATGCTGCCGTCCCCATGCAAGTGGGCTTCCTGCTTATCTATACTTCGAAGACAGAGAGTGCATTGGGTGATATTAAAGGTATCTGAGCTCGGCATTGCTACTCTGTGCCTAGGAAAAACATGCTGATTGAGATAGTGTAGGCGTGATACAGAGATAGCGTTTAAAAAGAAAACAAAACAACCTCCCCATAGAGCTGTTTCTCATACCGTGATATAAACGTGTATGGGGGGGGCGGGAGGGGGGGTGGGGGAATGTTGAGTTTGAACGTTCAGCCAGTGGTCGGCAAAGAGTTTACTACAAGTCAAGTCAAAACAGATCGGGAGTTTGGAAGCATAAGAATGCAGCAGAGATTATCTGTAAGTCAGTACAAAGATTTCATATCCTGCCCCTAATCCTGGAAATTTTGGCGGTGGCACAGGGGCCTTTGGATAGGCTGCCTTGTCTTCTCAAGCAGAGGTTTTGACTTTCACTCCAAGGCAGGTTCAGCGCTGGGAAGGCCAGTGCTTGCTATTTGATAGGACTATTTGCATTTCAAAGCTAATCAGCATCGAATAATGGGCTGGTAAGCGAAGAGTAAGAGGGTTATTGTGTGGGTTTTATTATTGTGTAAACTTGGGAATCCTAGCTCGGGGAGCTCAGTCACATTCCAGCAGATAAGAAAGTGGCTTATGTAAAAGGGCTTTTAATGAGCGAGTTACTCATTACTTCCCCCGCAGTGAGAGCGCCTGCCACAGATCACATGACTGCTGGGCTTCACAAGGAAGTAAAAACAAAGTGTGGAGAGAAAACTATTACTCATATTCCTGGTCTGAACATAAAATAAATAAATAAATAAATAAATAAATAAATAAATAAATTCCTTAAGTCCTAAGCCTTCATTCATCTGTTGCTTTTGAAAAACTTTACTAGTTTAACAGATGATTACGTTTCATTTTCCAGCTCAGATTTTAACAGTTACAGCTCTAGTTCGATTGCACCTGGCAAAGTGAGGCTCAGCCAGGAAAGGAGGGAAATGTTGACCCTGCCTTCCCCTCCCGCAGAGCTGATCTGATTAGTCTGGGGTGTGTCCTGGTAAATGCTATTTTCTATTAGTTCCCACTTGACTTGCTCAGGTGGCTTAGGACCAGGTAGGTGTGGGTTCAGGGCTTGCCTAGAGCCTGAGGAGTGGAGCTCCCGGGCTCACGTGTGGAAGGAGAGAACTGTCCTCCAACTTCCACACACGACCTCGCTGTGACCAGTGCACATCCGCAATATTTTTTTAATATTTATTTATTTATTATATAAATAAGTGTGCTGTAGCTGTCTTCAGACACACCAGAAGAGGGCGTCCGATCTCATTACAGATGGTTGTGAGCCACCGTGTGTGTGGTTGCTGGGAATTGAACTCAGGACCTCTGGAAGAGCAGGCAGTGAGTGCTCTTAACCACTGAGCCATCTCTCCAGTCCCACGCAATATTCTTCTTCACAAGATGACCTCTGTAAAGACCTGATTGATGCCCCTCGCACTGGTTTTGTGTGTCGACTTGACGCAGGCTGGAGTTATCACAGAGAAAGGAGCTTGAGTTGGGGAAGTGCCTCCATGAGATCCAGCTGTAAGGCATGTTCTCAAGTAGTGATCAGGGAGGGGAGAGCCCCTTGTGGGTGGTGCCAGCCTTGGCAGTCTTGGGTTCTATAAGAGAGCAGACTTAGCAAGCCAGGGGAAGCAAGCCAGTAAGTAAAATCCCTCCATGGCCTCTGCATCAGCTCCTGCTTCTTGACCTGCTTGAGTTCCAGTCCTGACTTCCTTTGGTGATGAACAGCAATGTGGAAGGTGTAAAATAAATAAACCCTTTCCTCCCCAGCTTGCTTCTTGGTCATGATGTTTGTGCAGGAATAGAAACCCTGACTAAATGGCAGGGGGGTGGGGTGGGGGGCGTTGGCGGTGGGCGGAGCTAGCCATGAGGTGGTTGGCTGGTGGAGAGTGATTGCAGCTCCTGCCCGTTCTAGGGAAAAGTGAGCTCTCAGAAAAGAAACCCTGACTAAGACACCCCTATTGCCTGCAGTATACTCTCAAGTTTTGTTTTGTTTTGAGACAAGGTCTCACTGTGTGGATCAGGCTTGCTTAGAAATTATCGTATAATCCAAGCTGATTCCAAACTCATGATGATCCTGATAGTCCTGGATCTACCTCCCAAGTAGAGGCATTACAGGCATAGGTTACCACTCCAGGCACGTCCTAAAGTTTAACTGAACACATCATTGTTTTTTTTTTTTTAAATACAGCATATATGGAAATCTGTCTATATACCTAAATAATGCGAATATCAATATAATATATGCAGAAATATACAGAAAAATATGCTATTGTTAAAATATGATTAGTAAGAAATACTTTCTGTTAGGATTCTGTCTAAGCTCCACCCCACAGTAACCTGGCAACCCCGCCCCACAGTTACCTAGCAACAGCCAGATAGGCCTGGCCTACTGTGAAAGGGGATGCTCAGCCCCTCCTCTCTCCCTCTCTCACATCTCTTGCCTCTCTTATTCTCACGCTCTCCTAGCCTCTCTCTTGCCCCCTCTTGGGCTCTCCTCCCCTCCCCCGCTCTCTCCATGTGATCATGGCCGGCCTCTACTTCCCTATTCTCTCTCTCTGCCTTTCTCTGCCTCAACTACCCCCTTAACTCCCCTCCCCATGCCCTGAATAAACTCTATTCTATACTATACTGGCGTTTGCCTGATCCCTCAGCGGGGAGGGATGTCTTGGCCTGGGCCCGCTGGGGCACCACCCCTTCCTCCACACCGCCATACAACATATTCTCACACCTCTCTCTCTCTTTTGATGACAACACTTTCTGCATCCCTGTGTGTGCTCTGTTTATATCTTGGAAGCCACTGTTGAGCAGAAGGTATCCGTTCGCTGGCATGGAAGCCCAGTTTCTATTCTGGCACAGCCCCTCTTATTCTTATTATATTTCCCTACCCATCTTAGGCTGTCATTGTTACTTGGTGTGTGTTTGTGTGCATGCTTAACAATGCTAGTGTGTGTGTGTTTGTGTGTGTGCGCACACGCACAACTATGTGTGGAGACCAGAGGACAACGTGAGTTTTCTTCACTGCCTACCTTATTTTTGGAATTAAGATCCCTTTCTAGATCGGAACTTGCTTAAGTAGCCTAGGCTAGCCTTCTAGTGAGCAGGGGCTCTCTACCTTATCCCACTGGTATTCAAGCTTCTGCCACCATATACATTTTCTTTTTTAATGGGCTTTGGACATCTGAAGAACTGAAGTCTTTATTCTTGCAAGGAGCACTTTACTGACCGAGCTCTCCTCAGCCCTATTGTTGTTGAATCGACTTCTGTGCCTGTAGTCGCCAGTTTGCGGTCACTAGAGTGAGCTACCTGACGTGTGGCATCCATGACATAAGGAGAGAGGTTTATTTAGCTCACAGTTTTGGAAGTTCAAGATGGGTGAGCCTGGTACTGGATATGTGAGGACACTGAGAGACAATAATGGTTGAGCACCATGAAAGAATGAACGGTGACTTCTCAAGCTATCGATAGAAAGAGAGCGATTGTGTTCCTCCATCTCTATCAAGGGCACTCCCCAATGCCCAAGGACCTCTCATGAGCTCATTAGACAATATCTCTTGAAAGTTCTACCAGCTTCTAATAGTTCCGCAGTGGCAAGCGATACCTTAACATATGGGTCTTTGAGGGGAAACACCCTGAATCTAAGCTATACCAAAACACCACTTGTCTGTGTTGCTGTTATCTTTGTTTTTGTTGTTTTGACAGTGCTTTATTCCCAACTCCCCTAAGTCCATATTCTGTATACTCTGAGATGGGAGCTTGCTTATAAAATGGCTTCTCAAAGGATAGAGGGCAAAGGACAGGACAGAAGCAATGCAATTAAAGTTCTCAGCCAGGTGCTAAGTCTGGGCTACTGTGATGGTTTGTATATGCTCGGCCCAGGGAGTGGCACTATTAGAATGTATGGCCCTGTTGGAGTAGGTGTGGCTTTGTTGGAGTAGGTATGTCACTGTGGGCGTGGGCTTTAAGACCCTCATCCTAGCTTTCTGGAAGCCAATCTTCTCCAAGCAGTCTTCAGATTAAGATGTAGAACTCTCAGCTCCTCCTGTACCATGCCTGCTTAGATGATACCATGTTTCTGCCTTGTTGATAATGGACTGAACCTCTGAACCTGTAAGCCAACCTATAGAAGTTGTCTTTATTAGAGTTGCCTTGGTCATGGTTTCTGTTCACAGCAATAAAGCCCCAAGACAGTTGCCTCTTCATAATGGCCCAATTCGGGGGCAAATGGATTATACTGTATCTTCCTATCCACCCATCAAAGTCTTCAAATTGGGGCTCTTCCTGGGTAAGCTGTTTCTGTTTACAGGGGCAGATCCTGGAGAGCCATGCCCCTGTGGCCACCTATTGTGTAGACAAAGGCCCGAATCTCAAGCGGGGATCTGGGTGCTCATCATTATTTGTCAGGGTTAACAAGTTCACTCAGGGGTCTCACTGTTTCTGACCCTATCAATATTTTCTGTGTTTTGCTTCATTTTCCCCCCAAGTTTCTATCTACACTTCACTTATATGATTTAAGTCCAAAAACATAGGTATAGTTAAGACAGTGTAGTGACTTTTCTGTTTTACCCAATTTAAAATTTTAGTCTTTATTTTAAAAGTCATTTTACTTCCAAATTATCTTAAAAATTAATTTTTCTCCAGCATTGGGGAAATGTAATAACAGATTAATGGACTTTTTTTTCCCCTTAGCAACGTTATAATAGTGCAGGTTTTACAGTCATAGATTGTAAATACACTTGCAGCTTCTTACCACTCTGGCCCGTAACATTAAAAAGTTACTGTGAACTTCTTTGGGGGCACAAGTGATCCTTGCTTTGAAGGAGCTGAAAAGCATTTAACTGCTGGAACACTAAATAATGAAAAAATTCTAATAACTGCTTTTTTTTGTTGTTTTGTTTTTGGTGGTATGGTGGTGGTAGTGTGTATGTGTGTGCATGTATGTGTGTGCGTGTGGGTGTGTGCGCGTGCACACATGTGCACGTGCATATGTGCGTGTGCATGTGTGTGTGCGTGCGTTTGTTTGTGTGTGTGTGTGTGTGTGTGTGTGTGTGTGTATAGGAGAAGATGTGTGATATGTGTGGTACAGAGATCAACCTTTTGTGGTTCTTCAGATAACATCCCTCTCTTCTTGAGAAAGGGTTTCTCAATGGCTTGAGCCTTATCCGCTGTTTTAGTTAGGCTGGCTCGCCCTTAGACCCAGGGATTCATTTCCCTTTGTTTTTGCCTTTCCAATTCTGGGATTAGGAACACATGCAACCAACACCCGACTGAAACATGTATGTATGTATGTATGTGTGTATAATGTACATACATGCATACATGCTGAGTGCATAAATCTAGCTAGGGAAGAAAAGAGAAGGGCCCAGCTGGTGACCCAAGCTTGAGAGAAGTAACAGGTGGTGGAACAGAAGACAGGCTGGAAGGTCAGAGCGGGTGGCCTGGGGAAGCAAAACTCTTCTGGCAGGAGCATCGGGCCAAGAAGGCAAACAAGGAAGATGAGCAGAAGTTGCCTTCCTGGGAGTTTTTCAGACCTCACATAATGTGTGTTAGACTGAAAACACAGCCCGCAGGAGCCCGTAAGGGAACCGTAAGGAAATATGGCTCTAAGAACATCACCTCCAAAGGTTTAAGTCTAAATTCAACCAGTTCTTCTTTCTCTAAAACTTCGAGCTCTTTCCCCGGCAGCCTCCCTGGTTTCTCACTGGTCTGACAGGCACACGTGGCTGCCAGTTTTCAGCATACAACCCGTCTTCCCACAGTCTCACAGAACTCTGTTTAATCCATGGTTATAATGGTCGTTACTTCGCCCCTTGACTAGATGCTTTGCTTTCTCTGTCAGTCTCAGGGAGTGTGCATGTTGAGAATGGGCAGAGCCTTGTTGGTCTTCGTTCCACCCTCTGTCTGGAGCTCAAGAACTGTAGCAACCAGTTGAGGGTTACTTAAAATGGGGATTTCTATGGGTGCAATATTGAGAATTAGGAATGTCATATCATCCCACAAACTGGCAACGTACCCTACAAGCAGGCACAACATAAAAAGCTGCTCAGTAGCTGGTACGGGGCACATTTAAATACCTTTCCCTGCTTGAAGAATCTTACACGAACTACAACATGTTTCTGGTTCAACAGACAGAAGAAATCCTGTCACACGCCAGAACTGTTTGACAAGGCGGAAGTTTATGGCAGGTCACCAACTAGGAAAAAGCATTTTATTACAAGGAGAGCACAACTTTTTAGAAATGATCATGTATAGGCACTTGGGGGGAGACTTTTCTCGCTCTCCTGGTTTTATCGTATGAAAGAAAAAACAATCTTTTTTTTTTTTTTTTTTTTTTTTTTGGTTTTTCGAGACAGGGTTTCTCTGTGTAGCCCTGGCTGTCCTGGAACTCACTCTGTAGACCAGGCCGGCCTCGAAGTCAGAAATCCGTCTGCCTCTGTCTCCCAAGTGCTGGGATTAAAGACGTGCGCCACCACCGCCTGGTGAAAAAACAATTTTCTATTATCATTGCTTCCTTGAAAACACAGAAGGAACAGTCAGTGATCAAACTTGACTTTTTTGAGTTGCAAAGTTTATACTGTTCCACCTGTGTCCTGTGCAGTTGGACTTTAGCACTTGGGTAGATAAGAGCTATCAAGTTTTATAAGGCAGAAACTTGAAGTCAATTTCTATTGCTTCTGTCATAGTTGGCTTTGATTCTACCTGCGCTGCTGTGCTTGTTGCTAGTTTTACATCAGGGGGAGGAAGTCTCTGGACTTCCTCCTAGAATGCTCCAATCATGAGCCTGGACTCTTCATCACTGAATGAGTAATATAGGTATGGAGGAACAACAGATGTACCGTAGTCTTGTTTTGAAAACTGTTTCTTATAATGACTCCTGGGAGAGCCAGCGAGAGAAGGCTGTGACACAGTGACTTCTAACTCCTTTGGTAAATAAACAACCTCCGGGATTCCCTGCGCCTCAACCCTCAGCAAATAAGACCAGGTATTGTACTGAGAGTAGTGCTCTCATCAACTGGGGAACACCAAGGCCTTGTCTAGCAGAGGAGGTGTTTACTCAGTTGAGGAAACACAGCTCAATGGTAGAGTGCTTGTCTGCTGTGTGAAAAACACTAGATTTAGAACCTACCCAGATGATTAAATAAATCAAATTAATTAGAAATAAAGGTATTTATTTGAGTGAATGAATGAATGAATGAAAAAGCACACCAAATGTAGACAAGGCAGAAGAGTTGGACGAAAGCTAGTTTTGAAATCTGGAGATGGTTGTGATATCAGTGTGAAAAGTATCACCTAGGAAGAACCATGAGAGCCCAGGCTGAGGCAAGCCGGGGACTTGAGATGTGTGTCCCAGGAAAACCAGGCAGGAGAGGGCAACTCTCCTACAGATAGAATCTCTCACCTGCTGTGCTTCCTGCTAGGAGTTCCACTGACAGGTTAGGGTTAATATCAAGTTGGGCTATTATTTCTGGTTAACCACAATTAATAGATTTCAAAATATGGAGCTAGGTCACAGCAGTTCCTAACCTGTGGGTGGCAACCATTGGAAAACACGTATTTCTGATGGTCCTAGGAAGTCCTAACCATGCATTTAGTATCATTGCGGCTTCATAACTGTAATTTTTCTACTGAGGGAGGTGTCCCCGTTTCTAAGACCGTTGGAAATACATGTTTTCTGATGGTCACATGCCCTGTAGGTTTAGAACCAATGGGGTAGGAAGACTCTGAATGTTTCTAACACAAAGATATCGTAGACTCATAGATATGCGAATTTACCCTGCTCTGAATAGAATACATTCTATGTATTGAAACATCACAAGGTACTTCTACTTCGTGGACATACACAGCTAGTCTGTGTTGATTAAAAGTAAAAGTATCTTTTTTAGGAAAAGAAAATCATTTCTAAAGGTTAATGCAGTCCTCTGACACGTGGAGTTCTCCTTCCCTCTCCTAGTTCCAGGCACAGGAGCTGTCCTGTAGTTTGAGTGAATATGTGTCAGCACATCATATTTGCTATTTTTAATACATGTGATCTCTCATGCTCAGGAAGGGTTTGCTTGCCAGCAACTGGGGCTGAAGAAGCCCCCGGCTCCCAGCCAGACTCTGGAGTGATGCACAAGTGTAGACAGCGGGAGTTTGCAGGCTTTCAGACTGGACCAGACAGGATGCAGATGTTAAGCCCAGGCTTGATTTGAGTAGCAATTTAGCCTAGGTGTTGATTTAGGAAGATGTAAAAGATGTACAATTAATGCGAAGGCAAATGAGGGGGTCTCTTACGGCGAGAGCGAATGACGGCAGGTTATGGGTAACACTCCCTTATCATTACGTGTTTTAATACTGAGCTGCTAAGACGGTAGCTAAAAATAAAATGTAGTGGTTTCTTCGTACAACGGGAGATTTGGCTCCCTGGCTGGGTTTTGAACCCTACTCCACAAAGTTAATTTTTGAAATCAAAAGAATTTCATGTTAAGCTGCAAAGCAACGTGATGTTCATTCTTCCATTTATGGGTGGGGGGGGGATACCAAAACTGGAGAATTGTTTGTTTCCTATTCATGATGTTTGTTTATACACTTAGTGCCTGGCCCCATGGGTTCAAACAGTATGTTTTTTATTTTTGTTTTTGTTTTTTCCAGGATAGTATAGATGTAAAATTCTGCTATACTGTCAACTCTCACTTAAAACCCAGAAGTAAAACAAAATTCCCTCTAATCTCCATATAGGAATCAGTGTCTGGAGATCCAGGCACTAAGCCAGTCTGTGCTCTCCAACTATGAAGATGAATCAGAGACACTCGGGCCCTCACTCATTATTTATTTACTTTAATTAAGACGCAATTATAATAAACTTGGTTATCAGGTTTATCTGGCCCACGGAGGCCAGCAGAGCCCAGAGCTGCATACACATTTTCTTTGGCATTAACGGTTACACAAGGGATTTTTCGTATTCACTATTCATTGCTTAGAGCAGGCGAGGCAGGAACTGCATAAGGTGACAGCTGAGTGTGTGACGGTCCCACGAAGCCCACGAGAACTGTAAATGGTGTCCATATAAACCACAGGAGCTCTCTGGAAGTTCGCCATGGTGAGAGGGACATAGAGCCAGAGTTCTCCGTTGCTACAATGAATCACTTTTTGCTTACTATATGGCAGTAACAAGTTACACTTGCATTTGCCCATGCAGATGTTTAAACTGGACCTAAAAAAGAACTGGAGCCCCTTGTGAAGCATATGCTTTGGTAATATAATATGAGGCTGACTAGGTTAAAGCACTTGCTCCTAAGCCTGATGACCTGAGTTTAACCCCCCAGTGCCCACATGGTGGGGAGGGAAAACAAAACCCCAAGGTTGTCATCCAACCCTCCCCCAGACCAGGAAAGCCCCCTTAAACATACACATATAAAAGAGATGTTAAAGTGATTGTTACTTTGTTATTTTTGTTGTTAAAGGTGGAATTATGTTTGTGTTTCTATCTTCTTTTGGGTTTGTTGAAACATTACCTTCCTGCTTTTTCTAGGGTGTAGTTTCCCTCCTCATGTAGGTATTTTCTACCCAATATCCTTTATAGAGCTGGGTTTGTAGGAAGATATTGTGTAAATTTGCTTTTGTCATGGGATGTCTTGGGATGTCTTGTTTTCTCCATCTATGGTGATTGAGAGTTTTGCTGGGGATAGTAGCCTGGGCTGACATTTATGTTAGGATCTGAATAACATCTGCCCAGGATCTTTCATAGTTTTCATAGTTTCTGGTGTGAAGTCTGGTATAATTCTGATAGGTTGGCCTTTATATATTACTTGACCTTTTTCCCCTACTGTTTTTAATATTCTTTCTTTTCTTTCTTTCTTTTTTCTTTTTTTAGTGCAGTTGGTATTTTGATTATTATGTGGCGGGAGGAATTTCTGTTCTGGTCCAGCTTATTTGGAGTTCCGTAACCTTCTTGTATGTTCATGGGCATCTCTTTCTTTAGGTTAGGGAAGTTTTCTTCTATAATTTTGTTGAAGATATTTACTGGCCTTTAAGTTGGAATCCTCTCTCTTTTGTACCTACAACCCTTAGGTTTGGTCTTCTCATTGTGTCCTGGATTTCCTGGATGCTTTGGGTCAGAAGCTTTTTGCATTTTGCATTTTGACTGTTGTGTCCATCTCTTCTATGGTAAATTCTACACCTGAGATTCCCTCTTCTATCTCTTGTATTCTGTTTGTGATACTTACATCTGTAATTCCTGAGCTCTTTCCTAGGTTTTCCATTTCCAGGTTTGCCTCCGTTTGTGTTTTCTTTATTGTTTCTACTTCTACTTGAATCACTTTATTCAATTCCTTCACCTGTTTACCTGCATTTCTTTCATTGAGTTTTTGATATCCTCCTTAAAGAAGTCTATTATCTTCATGAGATAGGATTTTAGGACAGAGTCTTCATTTTCAGGTGTGTTGTTGTATTCAGGGCTTGCTGTGGTGGGAGAACTGGGTTCTGATGATGTCCACGTATATTGGCTTCTCTTGTTTATGGTCTTGCTCTTCCTTTTCACCATCTGTATATTCCTGGTCTTTGTTGGTCTGGGTGATTGTCTAGAATCTGCCTCTTTTGCCTCTTGGTTGCTTCAGGTCTCCTGGTAGGCCTACAGCCCGGGCTGTAGCAGACTACCTATGGGGCCTTCTGATGGGTAGCTCTTCATAGGGGCAGAGAGGGTTCTAATCTGTTGCCCTGGCTGCCGTAGATCTCCTGGGAGGCCTCTAAACTGTTGGGTCAACTGCTCTGAGTGCAGTGGGTTCTCTAGGATGGAACAGGAGATGGTATCTTCACTGGTGCAGACCAGCCAAAAGTCTGCCCCAGCAGAAAGGATCTGTGGAGAAGGGGCCGAAGGAAAGGAAGAGGAGTGGTATTCAGGAGGGCAGGAGTTTTGGTGGTTGATAGGTATTGAGTCTGCAGGGCCCCCAGCAGCAGCTCCAGGACGCTGGAGGTGGGAGGGGGTTCTTACCAACTGCCCTGAGTGTAGCGAGTTCTCTAGGATGGATCAAGAGATGGAGTCTTCGCTGGAGCAGACCAGCCAAGAGTCCAGCAGGAATGAATAATTACTTTTCAAACTGCTGTAATAAAATCATTGACAAAAGAAACTTAAGGAACCAAGGTTTGATTTTGGGGGGAGGTCATAGTTTGAAGGTGTAGCTCCCCGATACAGGAAGGGGGCATGGCAGAAGGAACACAAAGAAAAGCTGGTCACATTTTGTCCACAGTCGGAGGAGGAGGAGGAGGAGGAGGAGGAGGAGGAGGAGGAGGAGGACAGAGACAGGAGCAGGGAGAGAGAGAGGCACGTGCTCAGTTCATGCCCTCTTCTCTCGTTAGTCTAGGACACTCTGCAATGGTGTCAACTACATTTAGAACAGGTTTTCTGGCTGGAAGGAATCCAATCTTGAAACTCCGTCCTAGACAGGCCAGAGATTTATTTCCATGGTGATTCTAACCCCTATCACACCGCCGGTCAGTATTAACCATCACAACGTCCTTCATCCAAATCACCAAAACATCTGTGAAGAAACTGAGATGAATTCTTTCTTGTGTTCATCTCAGGAAGGAGCAATTGACTTATGTATGGAAGTTATTTGTAAATGAAGGTTAAATTTTACATGAGACATAGGTTCGCTTTATTCCTAACCATCTTGAGATAGATTACATGTTCACCTTCCAATCCTCACATTTCGGAGTTTCTGTGTTTAAATACTCACTGCCCCCCAGTGTACATTACTAACTAGGAGGTCAGACATGAGAAGGTGATGAGATCTTGAAAGCAGAGTCTCCTGTGGATGTATTAGTGTTCTACAAGGCTCAGAGACCTACCATGTTGTTGCGTGGTGTGTACCTATCTCCTCTGAACTGAAGCATCACTTTGTGGAGGGAAGAGGAAGGCTCAGGAAGCTAAAGAGAGTCAGTCCCAAAGTTCATTAGGCTTTTCCTTGAGATCTTAAAAGCGGCACCGTTGCCAAGCATAGAGAACTCAACAGCGCTGCCTGCAAGTGGGTCAGGGGTGTCCGGGGATGCCGCTTTTGTGCGTCATCACCATGTACCAGCGGGCCTTTTAGTGATGGAGCTACCTTGGCCCATTCTACCTAGCCTCAGTATATTCACTGGTTCGCCAGACTTGACTAGAATGAAATCATGTCTTCCTTCTGTCCGGGAGACCAGAGGAAAAGCTGCAGGAGACTTTATCTATTTTCACTCTGCAGATCCAGGTTACTGCATCAGGTCCACAGGCTGGATAGTGGGTGCACAAGCCTACTGAGCCATTTTGCTAGTCTAAAAAGATCTTACTATTTGGGCCTTATTTTCCTACTTTTGATACCTAGATCTCAGTGTGAATGACTTTGGAACATACAATGAAACGCAGAATGCTTCTGTCTCTATTATTATCTCTGGATTATAGTCGCATTTGATTTGTAGAATAATTTTGTTGGTGGCGCCGGGGGTTAGGTGCAGGGCCCAGGCATGCTAAGCATGTGGACTACACCCCTGCTTCCCGCAGCCTCCCAGATACATTTGAAAAGCGTTTTCTTATGTACAAAGAGGAAACTAAGAAAATTATTCCCCAGTTAATCTGAGTTGGAAAATTGTATTGTTTGCTAACCTGGTGAGACTCACAAACTGAGATACAGTGGCTAATCAGTATGCTAAAAAGATGGGAAATAACGTAAAAGGATTACGAGAGGACGTTAAATGTCATATCACAATGCAAGACTTCTCCTCCATGGATCAGTACACATGATTCTCAATTTACGATGGCGAAGTTTACAGTTTTCAACTTGACTCTGGTTTGTGAGATTTTTGCATCCAGTAGAAATTATACTTTGAACTTCGAGTTTTGCTCTTTCCCCAGGTTAGCCAGATGTAGGACTCCTCTCTCTCTCTCTCTCTCTCTCTCTCTCTCTCTCTCTCTCTCTCGCTATGATGCACAGCCACAGTGAGTCACATGATCAAAAGAAGCAGCGGTGCCACCAGCCTATGGTAAGTCAGGAGTCGTAAACACATGTATGATATTTTCTACATATTATCAATGTATGTAGGATGAAACTCACATTGCTAGTTGAGAATTATGTTTTTTCTTCTTTCTCTTAAAAAAAAAGTGTAAAAGTTTAAAACCCAGGCAGATACCCAGTTTAACTTCCAAGACTTTTAAAACAGAGCAATAAGGAAGGATGCCAGCCTGGTCTTCAGAGTGAGTTCCAGGGCAGCCAGGGATAGCCAGAGACATCCTGTACTGAAAAACCAAGTCAGACCAAGCCAACCAGCAAACCAACTAACCAACAAACAAAACTTTCTGGGAATAGATTTGGCATAAAGAAAAGACAAGAAGATTTAAAGCTGTCAGTGAGACGCAAAACAACAGATTTTCCTTCCCCTTGTTCCTAAGGCCAGTAAACAGTGGTTGACTCTAAGGTGACCTTCCTCACTATCATTTTGTAAACATTCAAAGTTTGAAAAATAAATCTGAGGGGAAAAAAAAACAACCTGACCTTTCGCACCAATGCAAATTTATCCTCCGTACCTTTGGAGCTGGGGAGTTCCTCTTTTTCATAATCTGTTTCTCTAGGGGAAAGGCTTGGGAGGTCTGTGAACACACAACACAGCGCAAGACGCATGCTAAGAGGAAGGGAAGCATTTATTGTTGACAGAAACCTCAGCCTTCCGGATGCAGGAATGGATGTCAGATGCATGCAGGCACAGGAGCAGACACCCAGTCAGCTCCACCGTGGTTTATTCGGTCTCGCCATTTCCGCCTCAGATGCCCCCACTGCTTCCTGTCCTACCTCCAGTGGATGCTTCTTTTCTCTCTCCTTCGTTCCCGTCATGCCCTCGTGGACGGCCTTCCGTTCTGGGCCGCTTTTGCTTGCTTTACCTTCAGTACATCTACTCCTATCCATCCGGTCTGGGTAAACTAGTTCTCCCAAGGCTCTGGATCTCCCCTTCAGCCTTTCTATTGTGAATCAAAATGGACTCTTGGGTTTGATAGGATTTATGGAATATCTTTTGCCTAATTTGTCTTATCTGATAGAAAGATAACTCCATCGCCTGCCCAGTGGTTCTTCATGACCATTCAAGGGATCTTCTCTCTCAGGGTTAACTCCTTGGCAAATGAGGGGGTTGGGGCTAGAGCAGCTGTTCTTATCTGGGTGCGTGGCAAAAGCATCTGAAGAATTTTAGAAAATGATTATTTTTGGCCGAATTAGAGAATTAAGTAAGATGCCCTTCATGTAAGAAGTTTTAGATGGGAATAATCTCATGTCTAAAAGGAAAATATATCCTAAGGAACAGACAGGGGAGGCAAAAGGAGGGATGGCAGGGAAGATGTACTGTCCTCAAGAGAACTGGAAGTCCAATATGGTGGCACTGATGGAGACGTCAATCGGGGCATATAATGTAAAAGCTCATTTCTGAACTTTAAGTATCTCTCTCCCTAGACAGTAATAGAATTGCTTAACTTCTATTCATTTATAAGATCTTAGTAGTCAACTATTCTCAAGAATTTATACTACAGGAAAGAAATTGACTTGAAACATCCTTATAGCAAATCTCTAGTCTGATGAAATCTTTATTGACATAATTTCCAAAATTCTTATTCAGGGTCTAGAGAGATGGATAAGAGCATCTGTTGTGGTCTTGCAGGGGGCCTGGGTTTGGTTTCTAACATCAGTGTGGTGGCTCATGACCTTTAGAAACTCCATTCCAGGAGATCCGATAACCTCCTTCTGCCCTCCTCTGGTACCGCACATGAACATGATACATATACAAACTTGTAGGCAAAATATTCATATATGTAAAGATTTAAAAAATGCATATGTGAGAAAATATTATTCATCTTTTTGTACTCAATTCTATCATTGTACTAGAGTTTGACTTTGATTTTTATTTCTGGCAGTGCTATGGACTGAACCAAGGGCCTTGCACGGGTTAGTCTAATAACTGAGAGCTACATCTCATGCCTTTAAACTTTGACTTATCTCAAATAATAGTAATTCCTATTTCCTCTTTTAGTGATCATTTGGCTGTTTTGCTTTTCTTTACATATCTCTTATACGTAGAACTTGTTCTCTTTCTATCTCACACACACAGACACACACAGACACACACAGACACACACAGACACACACACACAGACACACACACACAGACACACACACACACATACACACATACACACACACACACACACACACACACACACACACACATGCACACTATTCAGCCTGTACTGAAGGACTGTCAGTCATGGGACATGATGGTATCTATCTTGCCCCCCATATCTCTGTTATTCTTTCCCCCTCTTTCTTTCTCTTCATCCTTCTCTTCTGCTGCTTCTATTAGAAAAAAAAATAACATTTCGTCATTCATTAAACTCATACTGATTTCTAACTCCTTTATAGCTTATAATTTGCAATACTTGCTTTGCTTTGATTTTAAATCAAAGCATTTCAAATGATTTCTGTATTTTCTGTTTTAATAATGTTGACTGCGAAGACTACAGTAATATAAGTAATTATGAAGGCACAGAAGATATCCTGACTAATAAAATATTAAAAACAACATAAAGGGGATTGTATTGATAATGGTTATAACTGGTTAAAATGGTGGACTCATTTTAAGTGCCAGATAGGGTGGCATATGGCAGATTATATCTATAATCCTGACTCTTTATAGAGTCTAAAAGCAGAATTGTGAGTTTGTAACCAAAAGTCTTTAAAACAAAATGACTGTTCAGTAAATAGATGTGCATAGCACCGGTGTGAGTGTCCTATAGACCGGTCTGGTAGAATTCATGGTGCATATGCATCTACACATGTTTTAATGACTTTTTGTTTGATTTGTTTTTTTACAGAAATGTGCTGTCTTAATATACATTTACTACAAAGAGTCTCACAAAAAGAAAATATCTCAAAATGGATGCCAGGCTGACAGCCTCCACCTGGAGAGCCGCGGGAAGGCAGGGCACTGTAAGTTCTTCTGTTTGCCCAAGAGCAGTGGGAAGACAGAAACAGAACCAATCTAGAAATGGCTGATAATACCCAAACCTGAAAAGGGGGTGTGGGGGATCACAGAACAGAGTCACCCCATCTAGAACGCTTAATCAGGGCATCCTAACAGAGCTCCTAAGCAGGCTTGGCAGTTCAGGATTTTGTCTTCTGGTTATTTTTCTTTCCACTTAGAATATCAGTGTCAATATACAGCACCCTCCGGCGATACTTTAGCAGTTCCTGGATGGCCAAGAAGACGTCGTTGATGTAACAGAAGCTGCTGCGTCAGACTACATTGCGTGATGCAGTCCCCCAGCCCAGCTCACAGGGATGTCCGTCTGCTGTCTATTAAGTGTCACTGCACTTTCCACAGAGCCACCAAGTGACAACTCAAGCCATCTAATACCGGACACACCTCACCAGGGCTGGCTCTCTGCATCTGCTTGCTGTATTCAGACACATTATCTGGGCGAAGGGAGCACAAGGATTTAATGTGGTCATCACTGTGGGACTCGGTCATCTCCTCAGCATTCGCTCTGTGAGGACTATAGATTTCCATTTTTTGGTAGAGGCGTAGTTGAGCAGCAGATCTTGAGTCATGTGGATTCGGTGAGGCATCATTGGGTGGCCCTGTCCATAACAGCAGTTTCCAGCACCCCCAATAACAGACTTTCCTCTCGCCCTGAGTCTGCGCCATCTTACTCCCACCCAGCCCTCCCATCGGTCTGATGTTTTAATATTTTTTAGATGGTGATGCTTTAACTTTAAATAGCCCTTTGACAGATCCTATATTAATTTCTGATTAAGACAAAGAAAACAAATATGGATAGGAAACATAAATAATGAATGGACTGGAAACAGAAGTAAACTTATTCAACAATAAAATTGTGTTGTGTGTTTGTGTGTATGTATGTATATAGAATTCAAATAGCATGATTTTAATTGAATCTTGAGGAATTTCTTCAACAAAAGGTAAAGAATTTTTTTATTACCAATATAAGTATAATGGTCTTAGTTCAGAAGTACTGAAAAAAGTAATGTGGCCCAATAAAGGAATACTAATTATAAACATGCGTGAAGGGAGACTCGGCTTGAGAGGCTTGCCTATAAGGGATTTCAGCCAACAACAGACCATGATATCACGTGATATCTAAGTTGTTACGTGTGAGCGTTTACTCTGATGTTTGCAGCATGAGGACTGCTTTCCTATACATTTCTCAAAACATGTCCCTGTCATTAGTGAAACATGAGTGCGTCTGTTAGCAAGTCCTCTAGGCTCCACCCAAGCTACATCTTCTCCACCCATGGGGTGTGAGCCAGGAGCCAAGCATAGAAGACCACCACAGCCGTTTCTCCCTCCCTTTCCCTCCCTCTCCTTTCTCTATTCCTCTTCCTCTCACTCTCCCTCCTCTCTCCCTCCCCCTCCCCTTCTTTCCTCCTTCCCTTATCCCTTCCTTCCTCCCCACCCCTCTCCCCCTCCCTACCACTCTCTCCCTCCCTACCACTCTCTCCCTCCTTCTCTCTCCCTCCTCCCTACCACTCTCTCCCCTCACTTCCCCTCCCCTCCCTCCCATTTCCCATTCCCCATTCCTCCTCCTCTTCTTCCCCTCCCCTTCCCTCTCCCCCTTCCTTTCCCCCTCCCTCCCATTCTCCATTCCCCTCCCTCTCCCTCCCCTTCCTCCCCTCTCCCTCCTTCCTCCTCCTCTCCCTCCCCCTCCTCCCCCTCCTCCTCTTCCCCCCTCCCTCTCTCCCTCCTGAGTACTGAAATCAGAGCCAGGCATGTTGGCACACACCTATACTTGAAAGCAGGCAGTAGAGGAAAGGTCACCCGTGGCTATGTAGTGAGTTAGAGGCCAGATCTGAGAACATGAGACCTTCTCTCAAACTAGAAAACAAGCCGAACAACAATAACAACACTATATGTATCTCACTCGACTTCCCCATATATAGAGAATGGCTGTTCCTACAGTAGAGGGAAATAATAACATACAACTAATAAAAATAATAAAAATTAAAAAAAAAAAAAACAACCCAATGCTTCAGTG
Source organism: Apodemus agrarius (assembly GCA_964023405.1). NCBI lineage: Eukaryota > Metazoa > Chordata > Mammalia > Rodentia > Muridae > Apodemus > Apodemus agrarius. Next base: position 20,247,967 of record OZ030018.1, read on the forward strand.
AAGGAAAGAGCCTGGAAACAGAACTGAAGATAGAAGCGCTGAGGTCAGGCGAAGAGAATTAGAACTCTCTAGAAGGGATCTAACATAAGCCAATCTGAAGACCTGCTCAGACCAGAGCAGAGTCGTCATGGCATTCAGAATCTTGCCAGAGTGCTAGAGTTGGCAAGGTACGCTGAAAGGTGTGCTCAAAACATGTTAATTTGATTTCTGAAAGCAGACTGGGGTGGGGGAGGGGGAGGGGAGGGGAGGGGAGAGGGCGGGATTCCGGTGGCTGGAGGACCCTTTGGCGGAGGACGCAGCCATGACGAGGGGGGCGGGAGAGGAGCTGTGTTCTCTTCAATCGCTCCCACCCCAGCGCCAGATAAAGCTGAATGAATGAGAACAGACATGTCCACGAGGGATTTTCCTGAGGTGTGTTTTGTAAAAACCACCTTTCCGCCTTCACTGCGGGAAAACCTCCGCAGTGTTTATATTCTCGCCAAGGTTTTGCATGTGAGGATTCTGGAAAGCATCAAAGGCGAACCGTGTTCATAGATCCTGGCTCTGACAGACGAGGAACAAACAGCTCTAGGACCCTCTCTTTCTCCTTTAAACGAAGGCAATTTGAAATGATAGTTACCTTGGGAAAGTCCTTGCCATACTTTTGACCGAAGTACTAGTGACCTACGCAAACGACAAGGCCTCCCAATTCCAGTAGAGGCGAAAGGAAAAGGAAAAAGACAAAGACAATCCAAAAACTAAAGACCACAAACCAGCGAGCATCAAAGAAATACCCAGCTCTATTAGCAAAGTAACAAGCAGTAAAGAGCGTGAAATCCATGTAAATGGCCTCTTCTCAGCCTGGTGGCCACACCTTTCATCTATTGCTACATCTCCAGGGAGGGCTCTTGGCTCTCTTGCTCACTCTTGCCCTCTTAGGCTCTTCCCTTCCCCTTCCCCCTCTCTCCATGTGGTCATGGCCGGCCTCTACTTCTCTACTCTCTCCTTCTCTCTGCCTTTCTCTGCTCTCTACTCTCTTAACTCCCCTTCCATGCCCTAAATAAATAATGTTCTATACAAAAATAAAAAATAGATAAATAAAAATTAAAAATATCCAATGAGGGTAAAATGGGATGGAGAAAAGGACTTCTTTTATTTGGTCATGGGCGTACTGCTAGGAGAGGCAAGGTAGAGTTTTGTTTTTTTTTTTATTTAAAAATCCAAGTAAGCAGCATCATTGCTCGGAAAAAAAAAATCACAATTCTGAGAGTTTACTCTAAAAATAATCAGGTACCTATCTAAGAAATGTACCAGGAAGAATGCTTACTGCAGAATCGCTTAGGCTGAGAAAGGCTGGGGAGGGCTCGGAGTCAAACAGGAGGGAGTGGCAAAGTGATTTAAGGTCTAAGCACATTCAGGAGCGCTATGCGTTGTCAGTGACGCTGGCTGGTGTGGTTGGCGGTTGTTTGCTGAGATGGGCAGGTCCTTAGGGTCGGTTAAGTTTTACAAATGCAACCTATTTACCAACACATATTTGTGACACTGGTTTCCTAAGAGTTCTCCATGTGTCTGTATCAGGGACACGGAGACCATGAATCACACGGACCCGTTGCTTACCTGTAACTTCAGATTCTGTACATACATGTGTATATACAACATGTAGTCGGTACGCGTGTATAAGTTTAGGAGGTGGAACTTTAGAGGATTATAATAATTTCTGTACTGCATGTACTCTATTCTTTAAAGGAGAGATGACTAAGGGAGATGACGGTGATGATGGTGATGATGATGATGATGATGATGAAAATGGGATCCATCTGACTCTCGGGGACTCGAGTAGTTTAATATTCCCTGAGATCATAACGCTCTGACTTCATTTCCCGTAACTTGGGACCTTTCCTATTTAAGATGTGGCGGTTGGCTTCCCCGAAACCCTTGGGGAGCTGCATCTTTCCTTGTAGCTTTTGGAAGGAAAGCGCTGTGGGGAAGGAAGGTGCACACCTTCCCAAGGGCCCCAGGTGTGTTTACAAGTAAGGGCACATTTGTTTTGGCATCTGTTCTGACAAAGTCTCGGAAGGGAATTTCAGAGTGTGATTCTGAGAAGCCGACAAAGGAATGAAGGCAGGGCTGGCGGAAAGCTGCTGAGAACGTATGCACATAAACACACTCAGACAGGGTGCACATAAACACACTCAGATGGGGTGCACATAAACACACTCAGACGGGGTGCACATAAACACACTCATATGGGGTGCACATAAACACACTCAGATGGGTGCACATAAACACACTCAGACGGGGTGCACATAAATACCCTCAGACAGAGAGCTGAAACTGGGCCAGAACGCAAGCACAGAGGTGGTCAGATCGCTTTCCTTGATTTTTATACACGTCTGATAAGCTGACTTATGTTTAAAATTTTTGTTTTGTATGCATGTGTGTGGGAGGGATGGGACTTGAATACTGTACCATGGGAGTGGAGATCAGAGGACAAGTTCTAGGACTCAGTTCTTTCCCTCTGCCACGTGGGTGTCGGGGGTTGAACTCAGGTCGTCTGGCGTTGGCAGGCATCTTCCGTGATAGGCACCTTTACCCATCGGAGTCCCTTAGCTCATGAGCCTGAGGAACTCTTACATGTAAAGCTAAGGAGAGTTTAACTCTTTGAAATACCTTTCCATGTGGCTGTCTCTAAAGAGGGGAACAAACACTCTGACAGTTTTAGGGACTGAGAAATCAGAGTAAGTACATTAGACACAGAGACCGATGTCCGACCAGAAATTTGCTGTGCTGAAGAATCTGTGAGAGTGTGTGTGTGTGTGTGTGTGTGTGTGTGTGTTCATATGTGTGTGTGTGTGCATGTGGAGGCCAGCAGGAAACCTTGGGCATCATTTCTTAGGTTCTAAATTTCTGGTTCTTTGACTTAGACAGACCGTCTCTTGTCTGGAACTCCTAATGAGGAAGGTTGGCCGGCACAAGCATCTGCCCGTCTTTGACTTCCCAAGCATCACAAGATGATAGGCCCAGATTTTTTACCTTGATTTCTGGGGACTGGACCCAGATCCTCATGTCTGCAAGTATGTACTTTACCAACCAAGCTATCCTTTTGACCTAATTAAAGCATCTTTGTTTGTTTGTTTGTTTGTTTGAGACAGGGTTTCTCTGTGTAGTCCTGGCTGTCCTGGAACTCACTCTGTAGACCAGGCTGGCCTCGAACTCAGAAATCCGCCTGCCTCCGCCTACCAAGTGCTGGGATTACAGGCGTGTGCCACCACGCCCGACTATTAAAGCATCTTTTAAGGAACAAAAAGTTAGGGTTAGTCTAGAAAGAGGAGCCAGTTGAGTTTTAACGGTAGAATACAAAAAGGAGGTTGGAACCTTCCTGGGAGTGAATCTTGTCGGCATGCGAATCTGTAGGTGTACTTTGACCAGATGGCTGATTTCACTAGGAAGTAACTTAACCAGCCATGGCTCTGTTCCCCGTGCAGAAGTGTGTGTGTGTGTGTGTGTGTGTGTGTGTGTGTGTGTATGTGTGTGCAAGCAGTGACTGGGTAAAGGTGTGTTGCCTCCGATATAGGCACATGGGCTCAGACAGCTTTGGTAGCAGTAACTCTAAACTGCCAGTGACTCTGCCTACTTTTTTGGATTTGGCCATTAATAATAGAGCTAATCATTACTTTAAACAGAAGAATTAAACCAGTCTACTCGAATAGATGAGCTAGAGCAAGAAATTCACCAAAAATGCTTTCTCTCTAGGTTCTGAGGGCTGGGTATTGGGAGAGGAAGCTATTGGGCAGATGGAGAGGAAGATGGTAACTTCCATTATTGATGCCTTTGACCCCTAATTTAAAAAAAATGCAAAGAGCTTAATATTTTACTATTTCTTTTTTTGTTGTTGCAAGCTTGAAATTCCTTATCACATATTGATGGGCTTATAAAAGGAGAGAAAGGGGATTAGAGAGTGTGACACGGCGGTGTGGGGGAAGGGGGTGCCTAGGCGGGCCCATGCCCAGGCACATCTTCCCCCTGAGGGACCACACACACACACACAGACATGGTATAGAATAGAGTTTATTCAGAGAAGAGGATGGGAGTTAATGGTGTAGTAGAGGCAGAGAGAGAGAGAGAGAGAGAGAGAGAGAGAAAGAAGAGAAGAGAGAAGAGAGAAGAGAAGAGAAGAGAAGAGAAGAGAAGAGAAGAGAAGAGAAGAGAAGTGGAGGAGTGGAGGCCGGCCATGACCACATGGAGAGAGGGGGGAGGGGAGGAGAGCTCAAGAGGGGCAAAGAGGTGAGAGTGATGTGAGAGAGAGAGAGAGAGAGAGAGAGAGGGAGGGAGGAGGGGCAAGCAGCCCCTTTTATAGTGGGCTAGGTCTATGGGGTGGGGCATACCTGGCTGTTGCCAGGTAATTGTGGGGTGGAGCTTAGACAGAATACTAACACATAAGTCTTCTTCATTTCCTATAGAGAAAGGAAGGGATAGAACTGAGAGATAAAGTAGACAATGAGCGCAGCTTGGTGGGCTGTGGAGTGCTCCTTTCCCTCTTTCCGTGGATGATTGCTCTTTAGGAGATAACAGCTTGCTGCTCACCACGAGGGAGGGCAAAGGCGCCAAAGGCAGCCCACGACCAGCATCCCCGAGGCGCCTGTGAAAAGGCGCCGGAGGATTTGCTGCGGACAAGAGCTTTCAGCTCTTCCTTCACAGATTCCGCAGTGAATCGTGTGTGTGTGTGTGTGTGTGTGTGTGTGTGTGTGTGTGTGTGTGCGTGCGTGTGTGTGTGTGTGTGTGTGACTTATGTGATTACAAGGAGCTCATCAATTAGCATTAGGACCCATCAACCATGTTTTCTGACATAGGGTCTCTCTTTGGGACCCTCGGCTTCCTGATTCAATTAGATTCACAGGCAAGTTAGCCCCAGGGATTCCCCTGTGTCTGCTTTCATTACAAGCATACGCTACCACCAAACATGGATGTTGGGGGGTCAGACTTATGTCCTTACACTTGCACAGTAGGATCCCTTACAGACACAACCAATCCACCAGCCCCTCCGCAGTAACTCTGATTCTCTATAACCAAGGGACATAACTTCCTTGTAACTTTGGATTTGGGAAAGAGTTACTGTAAAATGTTACTAGCTAAAAGTTTAAAAAGATGTATATAACACAAGAGAGACAATATTGACTTAAATGGGGCCCCTAACCAGAAAGTAAGATATAACTCCAGGGTAAAAAGAAATAAAAATAAGGAGTTGAGTGTAGCAGAGAAAACACGAGCAACAGAAAACACCTGAAACCTGTCTGTGCAAATATGGTTCTGGAGGTCACTGGGTTTCTCCAACGAGGAGTGGTAAGCGTGTAGACTTGTGTCCTGTTGTAGAGGTTAGAGTCTGTCCTGATGCTCTCCATACAGCATCAAAAGGCTGGGCCAGAAGTTGAGGTGCTGTCAATCCCTACACAGAAACTTAGATCCTGGATAGAACGGCAAATCCAAGCAGCTCATGTCCAGAGAACTAATCACATAACAGTGAGCCCTGCCTGTGGAAAGTCATCACCAATGATCTGGGGTAGGACTTGGTGACCCATCTGGGGACAACCATGCCGTGGACCCACTCTTGTTGCATCTGCCAGACAAAAAGGATTGCAACACACTTGAAGGCCAATGTAAAAAAGAAAAAAGAAAGAAAGAAAAAAATTCCTGCAGTTATCCACTTGATCTCAAAAGTGAAATATTTCAAATTGCAGAATTAAACAACTATGTCCAACATAAACAAAACCTTAAACAATTAAGAGCTCAATTGGCAAGGGACTAACTTATTATCAGTCCCTTTTTGCCAAGTGTTCAAGTTATTTTCTAGGAGTAGATGGAACCTGGGGTTTTGCCAAAGAAGAAAGAATTCCCTTCCTTTGTAAACATTTGGTTTGCCTTCGGTGAGCAGAAAGCTCTGCTTGGGTGGCACACATTGTATTCAGTTTCAACTCTCCCGTGTAGTAACTTCCCTACTTTGAGACAAAGAATTTGACCTTTCTGACATTCAGGTCACCCATCTGTAGAGTGGGGGTTGATACTATGTCACTGAGAACCCCTGGGTCTGATTTAATGATTCAATGACCAGTTGTGAATGGAGGCCTTTATCAGTTGCTAGGTGTGAAACTGACGTGACGCCCGGCAGCCATCTTGTTGTCTTGGAGCAGAAGCTCTGTCCTGGAGCATGGTGGGAAGGAGATAAGGTCTCACCTCAGCTCTACTCACTTTTAACTAGGCCTGTGAGTCTGGACCAGAGATAAAGGAGAGGACCTTGAACTGGCAGTTCTGTTACCCTTTCCATAGGAAGAAAAATGAAATTGCAGGGAAAAAAGGCATTCAAGAGTTATTTCCTATGGGGCAAAAGTCTCTGTCTAAATGTTGGGGAAAGCCACTAAGTATGAAGACATTTCTCTTAGCCGAGTCTTTATCTAGACATGTATTTTCTAATACTTCGACCATAGTGACCTGTGCTTAATGAAGTTGTAAGACCTGAAAGAAAAACGGGGGCACCGCAGTGCCCCACGTCTTAGAAGCCATCACCCCAATCACTCACGATGCAAATAGCAGGAGGATTTTTATTCCAGAGCTCTGGGGTCACGGCCATTCCCCACGCGGGGTAGATGACAGTGAACACCGGGTGCAGAAACAGGACTGCTTTTATAGATTTACAGCAAAACCCGCCTAGCACAAGCCACTCCATAGCTTCCAAGCCAATCAGTTTAAATTATCCAAGCCCGCGCTCTCTGAGAACCAATCAGTTTCCTATAGAAGCCGGATAGACTAGTTAAGTCATTTCCGCTTAAGTCATTTCCACTTACGTGGCCGCCAAGCACAGGGTCACGCCAGGGTTATGCACAGCATCACAGGGTTATGCACAGCATCACATACATATTTCCCATTATGGGGCCGGCACATCCACCGCAGTGACCTTGCTGACCCAGCAGTGTCCGCCCTTGCCTCAGCTTCTCCGCAGGAGGCGAGGCGGGAAAGGACGCTAGGGACCTTCCCAGCCTGAAGCCCTCATCCTTTCATCCCCCACTTCTTGTCTTGTTAACAGTTCTAACCTTAGAACCTGGAGAATTAAAGGTCAGCCTCCTCTTGGCTCGGAGGGCTCTTATACTGCTGCCTAAGTACCATAATCTGGACCACGCTCACCTGTTCCCTGATGAAGGCAACTAACCTATTGACTATATAAGGTCTAACTGTGAGCAACAGGAGCATTACCATTAGGGGTCCTATCAGGGCAGAAAACAGGGTGGTCAAGAGCACCGAGTCTTAAAGTTTCCCACGTGGTGGCATCTCACGTAGACCATATCTCCAACTTGGAAGCGATGTGGGACTTGGGGATCTCTTGAGTAGGCCTTCTAGACCTTGATGCCTCATCCACTGGAGCGCCTTGAGCCCTGCCCCGCGCCCCCAGCTCTCACGGGAGATGAGTGGCATTACCCGCTTTCCCACCTTCACCCTCAGGCTGGCTCACCTGCCACTCCAGCAGTGTGCAGGCTGCTCTGCTGAGAACCGCTGCTGGTCAGGGGCAGGGCCCGCTCTCCCATGATGCTGAGGCAAGGAGTAGGGATGTCTGCACGGCCCACAGACATCAACATGTGCCTGGGCACTAGCCCAGACCAGGGACATTCACTTGGCCATCGGTGGTGGTAGGTAACAGACTCCCGCTGCTGCAGGGCCACGCCCCGGATGCGATTCCTGGTGGCAGCACAGGCTAGGACTCCAGCATGGACCCTGATGGGATCACTGGCTACACATCGAGCTCTTCCTCAATACCCTCCAGTTCTGCCTCTCTTTGCTGCGCCCGCATCCTTCCGTTCCTCTGTCTCTTCTGTTTCTCCATTTCCTAGCTCCTCTTAGCGACACAGACCTCCGAGTGTCTGGGGTCGTCCGTCTCAGAGCCCTCACGAGGGCTGTGCAGGGGTTACCTCAGGCAAGGGCTGTTTTCCCAGGCCGGAGTGGTGCCAGACCCGTGCTCACCCCAGGCTAGCTCCCTGTCTAGGTCTCACGGCACTGGTGGTCTGGTCGTTATCTTGGACTAGCTCCTCACTCTGACCTACAGGAGTGGCCTCATGTGAGGGTCGTCTGTCTCCAGTTCACTCCTACCAAGGTCCACACGGTTCCAGGTGGTTTTTTTGTTTGTTTGTTTGTTTGTTTTTTGTTTTTTGTTTTTTCCTAAGTCTCCAACTTGCTTCCCTTCCTGCACTGGACTGGTAGTCAGGCTCACGTTACCCCACCCCCCCTACCCCCCCCCCCCCCGCCTCCAGGGAGTGTTAGGCTAGTAATCCTTCAAGTCTTCACAGGTCAGAACACTGAGTACAGGTGTAGTTTCTCTCCTCTCTGTCACCTACTGACACTCATGTGACAGAACAGCCACACCAGCAACAGGACAGAGTTGTTTTTTTGTTGTTGTTATTTGTTTTTCCAAAAAAACAACAACAAAAAACAAAAACAAAAAACCCAGAAAACCCGGAGTCTTGCTGTGTTACCCTGACTGGCCTGGAGCTCACGGAGACCTGCCTGCCTCTGCCTCTTTAGGGCTGGGACTCCAGGTTTGTGCCGCTGCATTTGGCTAATATTTTGTATTCTACAACAGGACAGCAGTTTGGTTGTCAGGAAAGATCTGAGTCCTCCTCATGGGCCTTTGTGTCTTGTGGTTTCAGCCACGTCGTGTGAGCAGAGCTCATGATTTCTCTGCAGGAAGCACTGGTTTTACGTCCAGCAGCCAACCAAGAGACACGCCATATTGTCTTCCGTTAAAAACTTCTTATTTGGGGAAACAAGGGATGATTATGGGAAAAAATATATCTATATATGTTGGTTTTTCCCGCGCAGGCAGCCGGAGTGGAACCGCCGGCCCCGGAACCGCCCGCTGCGGAAAGCTGGGAGCAGGCGGCAGACCCGGCCCGACCAGGCTGGGTCCGCAGCGCCCGCGGTGGAGCCGGTCCGCAGCGCCCGCGGAGGAACCGGGAGGTGTGGGATGAAACAGTTAGACTAGACCAAGTAGCTCCACGTGCGTTTATTTAAGATGGGGGTACAAGGGGAACGGGGGTAAAGGGGAAGGCCGGGAGCGATGAGCAGAAAGAGAAAGAGAAAGAGGGGGAGCAAGCTACTCCTTCTTATATGCATGATTATTCAAATTACAGGTAGGCTAGGTGGGCCTATTGAATTCTGGGTACATGGTGGCCGTTGCCTTGGTAACAGGAGTAAACCTGCAGGGCTGCATTAATTGTCGCCTATATGACGTCACAGGTCTCAGGACCAACAATATATGAAAGTGTGACAATGAAGTCCAATATGTATAATCAATACATAGACATCATCATCATCATCATCATGATAATAATAATAATAAAAGACAGACAACCCTCTCAAATGAAGTGGTTTCCAAAACAACGGGATTCGTGACATTTTCCTAACGACCCATTGAGTTTTTCACCCTATTATCCTCCTTTGTCCCTCTCTAATTAGAGATAGGACTCTTTCCAAGGAAAACAATGAGGCAGACAGTTCAGGGATAGAGGCTGTAAAGACAAAAACTCGACTGACTAACAGTTGCTAGAGTTAAGGTGGATTTAGCATTAAGTCTAGACCAGTGGTTCTCAGCCTTTAATACAGTTCCTCATGTTGTTGTGGTGACCTCCAACCATAAAGTTATTTTCGTTGCTACTGCATAACTAATGTTGCTGCTGGCATGAATCGTATTGTAATGTAAATAGCTGATGTGCAGGATATCTAATATGCCACCCCAAAGGCTTCCCTTTGGCCTCGTGGGATATGCATTCCCCTAATCTGTGATTGTCCACAGTCCACCTAGGTCTAAACCATTTAAAATACCCCAGAAATAATAATAATAATAATAATAATAATAATAATCATCATCATCATCATCATCATCCAGAAATTAATTTTAGAACATTTTATTTTATTTTATTTTATTTTATTTTATTTTATTTTATTTTATTTTATTTTATTTTATTTTATTTTATTTTATTTTGAAACAAGGTATTCTGTAGTACAGGTGCCCTTGAATTTAGAAAGGAAAGGGTGACCTTGAACTTCCAATCTCCCACTCCAGCGTGCAAGAATTCCAGGTGTGCACCACCGTCCCAGGCTAAAACACTTAGGATTTTTAATTGCTTAAAAAAAAAGCAACTTTTGAATGGACAAATTCTTCCCTGATGAGGTCCTAGCTAGCAAACACACATCTAAAACAAAATCTTCACTCGCCTTTGTCATCTCCTGAGCAACAAACCAAAAAACCCCCGTGTGCAGTTTGAGAATAAACAGCAGAAAAGCGCAAAAAATCAACCATCGACGCCACAGTGCCGGAATGAAAGCTCAGCAGGGAGGTGGGCGAGCTCTGGGGCGGAACAGAGAGCGCTCAGCAGGCTGCAGCCCCGCCAATTCCCAGAGTCCCCAAAGCCTCGGCCAATCTGAACGGAGGGCTGGGGGCTGGGCTGGGCTGGCTGCCGGGATCAAAGAGAAAACAGGGGGAAACAGGCCCGGGACTGTCTGCTCTCTGAGCAAAGATAATAGCATCCTCGCTGTGGTGAGAATGAACACACAGAGCAAGGTTTAAAAACACAATGAGCTCAGAGCTGGTCGGATTCCTTTATCCCACCGCCTCCAACTCATCGGGCTCGTCCTCAATTCTGAATCGCTCTATATTGAATTACTGGGTGAGAGAAATAAAAGGGTAAACCGCAGAGGGTTTTTTTTTTTTTCCAGAGCGTAGGGGTTGCCACATCTTCATAGGAAGGAGTCCATTTAGTGGGCTGAGAGTCTCATTTAAAACATGGGGGTTTGGGGGAGGGGTGAGAAAGGCAGGCAGGCGGGCAGGTAACATGCTTCTCGTGGCGATGATAAGCCTTACTGGGGAAATCTTGCTTTGTGTGTGAGTGTGTGTGTGTGTGTGTGTGTGTGTGTGTGTGTGTGATCTTATTGTGAGCATCGGGGAAAGCTGAGGTGCTCTCTCCAGGTTTTCGATGCTAGGAGACAAGGCTCTCAGAAACGGGACTTCATCAGCTCCACGGTTACCGCCCCGGGAGCCCTCCCTCCCTCCTACGTTGCTACGTGGAATAAAGTTCCAGCTATGGCGGGGGCTTCACCTCAACGAAACAGTTCTTCAAAAGAGGGTTCCGAAGTCACACAGTTGTCTGTCGGAAGATGAGTGGCCTCCCTCCAGGACCCCTAATTAACGAGAAAGGGAGGAGAGGAGGAGGAGGAGAGGGAGAAGGAGAGATGGAGGAGGGGGAGAGGAGAGGAGAAGAGAGGGGAGGGGAGAGAAGGGAAGGGGAGAGAAGGGGAGGGGAGAGGAGAAAAAAGAGAAGAGAAGGGAAGGGAAGGGAAAGGAAGGAAAGGGGAGGGGAGGGGAGGGAAGGGAGAAGAGGGGAGAGGAGAGAAGGATAATAATATACCTCAGATGCAAGGCTACACTCGGCCACTATTCTTTAGTGATCCAGACTCTGGGGAAGTTGGCAAGGATGTTGGGACGGGGACAGGGACTGCAGTGGGGTAGGGGATGGGATGGGAGGGGGCCGAGCAGATTTGTCCAAAGTCTCTTTCTTCTTACACTCAACCTCGCCACTGTCAACTTACCTTTGGTTTTTCTCTTACAGTTTGAGTCCAATTAGGCTTCATACTTCTTGTTTCTCCTTCCTGATTTCCAAAGCAGATGGGTGTGAGTAGAAAAGGGGTCAGGCGGAGGGCAGAAACAATGTAAAAGATTTTTGGCTAAGCCGGGTGGTGGTGGTGGTGCACACCTGTAATCCCAGCACTCTGGAAGGCAGAGGCAGGCGGATTTCTGAGTTCGAGGCCAGCCTGGCCTACAGAGTGAGTTCCAGGACAGCCAGGGCTACATAGAGAAACCCTGTCTCTAAAAACCAAAAAAAAAAAAAAAAAAAAAAAAAAAAAAAGGTGAAAGATTCTGCTACTCACCATATTCAACTACTAGTGAATAAAACTAAAACTCACCAGATACAGGGAGGTCTTAACAGTAGATGGTTTTGTGTTTTTTGCAAAGTCTGGAAGGAAAGGGAGAAGGGTTTTCCTTAAGGAAATTCTAGTAAAGGGTAACAATCGAAAGGCAAATCTCTTCCCTTAGAAAAATTATCTAAGAATTTACTGCGGTGTGACCATTAAAAACAAAACAAAACAAAACAAAAAAGCGTTTAAAAAGGAGTAAGCTTACTTATCACCCCAAGAAATCAAAGTGAGGCTTTGGAAACCTAAGCCCTAGGAAATCCTGCGGTTCAGATAACAGCGACCAGGGCGACAGCCCTCTTGCTTTCAGGCGGCCTGGCTTAACCTTGAGGGAACCTTTCCTTGGAGTTCAGCTCAAAGAGGCAGACTTAAGGTGCAGGAGAGAGCACTTGCACAATCCGGTGCGGCGCCAGCTGAATTAGCTGAGTCAGCACATTATCGTGAGGGCGGGAGGGCGCTCTCTCCACCTTCTGTGAGACATTGGCCCCAAAAGCTGCTGAAAGTCCGGCTGCTGTTGACAGTATCGCCTCTATCTAATTACTGTGTTAGGAGCTCAGTTTCTCCAGAAGTTGCTACAACGAAGCAGTGTCCAAGCATGCTGGACCTGGGTGGGACACCGCTGCTGAAGGGTCTGAGTTTCTGGGTTTTGGTCCTTTGCTCCCCAAGCCCGTCTCTGGTTCATCCGGGGTAATGACTCGGGGACTTGCTGTCGTATTTAGACGTAGATGACCTTTTTTTTTGTTTTTTGTTTTTGCCCTTGAGACAGCATCTCAGATGATACAGGTTAGCATCAAAGTTGCTCTGGAGACAAGCAGATTCTTTGCACCTTGATTTTTCTGCTTTTGTGCTAGGACTACAGGCATGTACCACCACACCCAGGAGGTCAAACATGGGGCTTCAGACATGTCAAGTCAATCAAGCCAAGTACATAAGTGAGTTACGTCTTACTCCTATGACCTTTTCTTTCCCATACTCCTAGTTCATTCTCTCTCTGTCTCTCTCTGTCTCTGTCTCTCTCTCTCTCTCTCTCTCTCTCTCTCTCTCTCTCTCTCTCTCTCTCTGTCTCTCTCTGTCTCTCTCTCTCTCTCTGTCTCTCTCTCTCTCTCTCTCTCTCTCTCTCTCTTTCTCTCTCTCTCTCTCTCTGGTCTCACCCTGTACCCCTAGCTGATCTTGGCCTTGAAAACACGGGAGATACACCTGCCTCTTCCTCCAAAGTACTGTGATCAATGTTATATACCATCTCCCCCAGCGCCTCAGATTCCTAATTCTTAACTGCAAAAAGAATCTTTTATGGTAGAGTGTTGGTTAGTTTTGTCACACTTGACACACCTGACCTGGGAAAAGGGACCTGACATTGACGAACTGCCTACAACGGATTGGCTAGGAGGCAAGTCTGTAGGGGCATTTTCTCGATTAATGGTTGGCGTGGGAGGATGTGCCCGGCCCACTGTGGGCAGCGTCACTCCCTAGGCAGGTGTTCCTGGGTTGCATAAGAAAGCGAGCTGAACAAGCTTTGGGAAGCAAGCTAGTAAATACCACTGTATCGCCTCTGCTTCAGCGCCCACCCACCTCCATGCTTCTTCGGGGCTTTCTACCCTTCCTTCCCTCGATAATGGTGACAGAGTAAGCGCAAGCAAAATAACCCCATTATTAATAACCAATAACCCGCTAGTTGCTTTTGCTCAGCATCTTATCACAAAACAGACATCACACTAGAATGGACGTGACTTTCAGTTTTTCAGAAAGCCGAGTGTTAAGGGAGGCCTGGGGGCACAATGGCGGTGCATCTGACCTTTGAAAGCCGAGCAGTGATGTTGAGAAACAGATCCGCCACCATTTTCTTTTTTTCTTTTTTTTTAAAAAATTATTTTCTATATCCTTTGTTTACATTCCAAAGGCTTTCCCCTTTCCCAGTTCCCCCCTCACCATATTTCCCATAAGTCCTCTTCCCCCCCTATTCCCCAATTACCCCCCCCCCCATTTCTCTGTTCTGGTACTCTCCTACAAAACTGGATCCAGTCTTTTCAGGACCAGGGTCCTCTCCTTCCTTCTTCTTGGGAATCTTTTCACTTGCTAACTTCTACTCAAAGCACAGCATCCACACTGGCTTCACTCGAGTCTTTTTTTTTCTATATTCTTTGTTTACCTTCTAAAGGTTTTCCCCTTTCCCAGTTCCCCCCTCACCATATTTCCCATAAGTCCTCTTCCCTCCGCCCATTCCCCAATCACCCGCCCCCCACCATTTCTCTGTTCTGATACTCTCCTACAAGACTGGATCCATATGCCCTTTCTTTCCTCTCTCCCTCCTCTCCTTCCCTCCACCCAACTCGTCTCCTACTTTTCTTCTTCATCCAATATCGCTGAATGTTCTGCAGTATGCTGAGCTTTGCGTTAGCACCGTTCCTCCTCCTCCGGGACTCAACGAATAAAAATAAATATAAAGATTAAAGCCAGTTGTTGTTATAACGTTGTATGAAACAGAGCCAGGGCAGGAGGAGCCTTTGGGGAGAGGTCAGGGGTGAGCGTTTCAGGGTGTGTGGGAGTAAGCCACACATGAAGAAAGCATTAAGAACCCTGCAGATCGAGGACCACAGGAGGAGGGCTGGAAGGAGGAAAGTGAGGAACAGCAGGGGACAGAGGGAGACACAGGGGTCCTTCTGTTGTCTACCTCTTTTGGAAGGTTTGACTACTGTGGGGGTCAACACCATGTTTTCATAGTCATTGGGCATTATTATTATTATTATTATTATTATTATTATTATGTATGCTCAGGTGTATCATGTGTGTATGAATATGGACACACATGTGCCACTGTGCATGTGTAGAGGTCACAGGCTGACCTCAGGAGTCAGTTCTGTCCTGCTACTGTGGGTCCCAGGGATTCAAATCAGGACCTCAGGCTTGTCCACCAGGTGCTTTTATATCATTCTGGCCCCTTTCTAGGGATTTCAACAGCAGAACAGTATTTGCAATTTTTTTTTTTGTCATGCAGCATAACAAGAAATTTAATTATCATGTGTTTGTTTTTTAACTCAAAGAGTAGAGCCATGACATTTGTTTCAGATGGAAGTTATCTTCTATCAATAGCAGTGTTTTTTTGTTGGTTTGTTTGCTTTGTTTTTTGTTTTTTGTTTTTTTGTTTTTTTTTTTTTTCAAGACAGGATTTCTCTGTGTAGCTCCGACGCTCCTGGAATTTGCTTTGTAAATGTGGCTGGCCTGGAACACACAGATATCCACCTGCCTCTGACTTTTGAATGCTGGGAGTAAAGGTGTGTGGCCCCACGCCCATCATGGCATCAGTATCTTAATTCTTTTCTTTCTGAGTCTGAAAGTTTGGGGTACCATAGCCAGGCAATTTTGATTTACACAGACACATGGTCTAAAATGGCAAATTGGAAAGCGGGTCGCCTTAAAATAATCTTGGAATCTAAAGATACTGTTTTATAAAAAGAGATGAAAGAAAAACGTTTGTCCTTAGTTCTATGCAAAAACAGGAGGTTATAATTTGACTTAGAATGGCAGGGCCAGTGGCTAAGACACAGCATGGGTAATGTTCAGAAGCAAAGTTTCCCTGGAGCAGTTGGTGTTTAAGGTAAGGTCGCAATATAGAAAGACTCCTAACTGGTTCATTAATATCAAACAGCTCCCTTTTCTTGGCTACCACCTGTGGTCTGCTTTGGATAAAAGGTAGCCGGTTCACTTAAATTCTTTACTTTTGAAACTCAGGTGACCATTCAGCCCATGCTTCAGAATTCTGCTGTGTCATCATTTCAGGTTCCCTGACTCATGTGCAGATGTGCAGTTCAGTGTCGACATTGCGTTCAGCAAGACTTAACTTGGTTACCACATGCAGGGTTCTTATTGCTACACGTTTTCTAGGTCCATATATGAATTAAGAGAATCCATACCAGTTTTGTTCCGAAATCTCCAAGGGTGCCTGTATGGGAAAAGCATGGTCCCTAGAAATATCTATCTTTTGGTTTCTATGACTAGGGTTGATTGACCACAAGAGAAAGGCAATAAGAGCTGTAAAATCTATCTGTCGCTATCAAGCTTATGTGGAAATAGAGCTATAAACTCAGGCGGAGACTGAAATAATTGGGTTATATACAAGCCATGTGTTTATTAGGAAATAGGAGGTCCACACAGTCTCTAAGGATTCCTTACAGACATTATTTAAGATGTTGTTTGAGAAAGGGTGCGGTGGTTTGGATGAGAATGGCTCCCATCAGGGTCTATATATTTGACTGCTTGGTTCCCTGCTGCTTGAACTGTTTTGGAAAGCATTAGCAGGTAGGGCCCTGTGGAGGGAGGCATGTCATTGGTCAAAGACTTTAAAGTTTTAAAAGCCTATGCTGTTTCTAATTAGGTCTCTGCCTCCTGCTGTGGATCAAGATACAGGCTCTCAGCTCCTGCTCCAGTGCCACGCCTTTCTGACTGCTGCCATGTTCCCCACTGTCATGGTCATGGACTCTAACCTAGAACCATGAACCCTTTATAAGTTGCCCCTTGGTCATGGTGCCTTGCCATAGCAATGCAAACGAAACTAAGACAAAAGGCTGGAGAGACGGCTCAGCGACTAAGAGTGTATGTTGCCTCACAGGGGACTGGAGTTGGGTTCCCAGAATCCACTTGCCCTTACAGCCACCTGAAACTCAACTCCAGGGAGTCTGATGCCCTCTTCTGGCTTCCACAGCCACTGTACTCATGTGCACAGACACTAATTTAGCACAAAAATAAAAATCTTTAAAAAGAAGTGTACTAGCCAGGTGCACACCTTTAATCCCAGCACCTGGGAGGCAGAGGCAGGCATATTTCTGAGTTCAAGGCCAGCCTGGACTACAGAGTGAGTTCCAGGACAGTCAGGGATACACAGAGAAACCCTGTCTCGAAAAACAAAAACAAACAAACAAAAAAAAAACCAAAACAAACAAACAAAAAAAAAGAAGTATACTATAAATTTCACTTATTTGGTGAGTGGTTTTATGGTTTTCACTGTAGACAGAGACCGTCGTAACCACTGAGTTCAAGATACTGGTTCAATCTACTACCTTAGCCTTTTTGTTGCTTTCTTGTCATACGTAGTCTTAAGTCCTTAACATCTTGTCAGTTTCTTTTCTCATCCCCGTGACCAGATATGAGAAGCAACGTAAGGGAAGGGGGATGTCTTTGGGCTCACGGTTTGAGGGGATACCGTTGTCCATGGCTCCACAGTGGCTGGAGTACGATATGTCTACTTGTTACATTTTGGTGGTCCAGGAAACAAAGCTTTAGCAGGAAGTGGAGCTTGGTGACAACAAAAGTCAATCTGTAAAGTCAAAATAACTCACAGAGAGTCCATGTTGTAAGCACGGAGCCATGCAACGGGTAACTAGCATTCTACAGTCAGCTCAACCGGCTTCGAGGTTCATGCCATTGCTACTGGCATTGGTAGCTTGCTGCCTTTTGCTGCCCGGTGCATCTGAGCGCACAGAGCACACTTTGCTTAGCCGGTCATCCCTGACCTCTGAGGAGATCCCAGCTTCTGCAAATTATGAACACAGTTGCTATGTGTCAGACTACTAATCACAGAAGTGGAACACAGTGTTTCCACAGTGAAGACATGATCAAGCTTAGTATCACTCATAATGGGATAAACCAACATCCTGAGCCTCTTCCACCTGGGTTGAGCTAAGAAAGACACAATGTTATTCCTGTACTGTTCTTGCCCAAATGCACACCCTATCTAAAAGCATGAGGAAATGAACAGACAAACCTAAGACAGGAGCATTCTATTAATCAAGTGACCGATACTCTATAAATAAGAAAATGCCATGAAAGACAAACAGAGAAGAGGGAACTGTTCTGAACTGAAAACAAGCCAAAAAAAAAAAAAAAAAAAAAAAAAAAAAAAAAAAAAAAAAAAAAAAAAAAAAAAAAAAAAAAAAAAAAAAAAAAAAAAAAGCCCTAAAGACAGGTGGCATAAGAGGCATCGATCCAAAGGCAGTGTGAGCTAACATGGAATAGACACTATTCCCCAGCGCAGAAAGAAGGAAAAGTTCTTTGGAAAGCAGTCTTGTATCAGTGCTAACATTCTGGACTTCAAGAAATGTGGTTGTGTAAGAGAATAAATATAAATAACTTTTTTTTTTTTTAGAAAGTTAGTGATACAGCCTTTAGGGAGATCTGTAAACTACTTTCAATAACAGAAAAGCAAGGAAGGGAGATTAGAAAGATAAAAAATGGTCAAGTTTCTTGTAGGAAGATCAGTTCATTCTTGTAACTGTTTGTAGGTTTACAACTCCCAAAGCAAAACAGAAGAAAAAAAAAAACAAAAAAACAATGTTCTCTGGAGATGATTGCAGTTGTCAACGTTTTAAGATTGATTTAAACATTTAAAAGATAACATTGAAGATTGTTACCAACAAACATTTTCAAAAACATTCTTTATATTACACAACCATTGGAAAAACACCAGAAACTCAATTGTAGAGAGATACAAATAGAAGGCTGATTAAAATATGTGAATCTACAAGTAAATACTTTGTTTTATCATGTTTTATGATTCAGATAAATTTGGTTTCTAAAGTGTTCATTTCAAATGCATGAGAAATATGCCCCTTCTAGGATTAATTTTGCCTTTGAAAAATACTTTTTGGATAGAAAATGTTACATAGATTCTTCACATAGTATAAACTATTTTTGCCTATATTCACACTTCTATATGTATGTCAACATATATATGTAAATTGCATACAGATACCCAAACATGGGTACACATAATATGAATGTTGTGTATATGTGTTTTAACGTAAATTTCTTTCTTTTTTTTTTTTGTTTTTTGAGACAGGGTTTCTCCGTGTAGTCCTGGCTGTCCTGGAACTCACTCTGTAGACCAGGCTGGCCTCGAACTCAGAAATCCGCCTGCCTCTGCCTCCCAGAGTGCTGGGATTACAGGCGTGTGCCACCACCACCTGGCTTTAACGTAAATTTCTATTGCAAGAGGAGGCAAAATGCCACCAAGTATCAGAAGGAAAGCTATGACCAGGAGAAGCTATCAAGCCCTTTCCTCTACACGTCAGAAGTAAACTTCTCATAAGTGGGACTTCCAAGCACTAGCCAGATCTTTGTGTAATTAGGGCTGTACTCCTGTGAGTAATCAGTCCCCACATAATACTTGTTCCATATACCCACAAAGAAACACCCTACAAAAAATAATCTTATGGCTTTTAAGTTATTTTCCTGGACTCTTGAAGAAGTCATGCACAAATACTAATTTTAAATTTATTCTTCATGTCTTAGTCTTTCTCATTATTTCTCTTATCACTTATATTTGACAATGCGTGGGACCTCTCCCAAGATAAAAAAAGACTGAAAGTGCATAGACACACAGTCCAGGTTCCCACTGACCATACCATGCTGGGCAGACCCTGAAAGAGTGGAGAGAACTTAAGGCTGGAAGAACTTAAGGCCACAGAATCCCAATCACAAACTTGTGATCACTCTTTTCCTATGAAGCTTTTTCCAGAACAGCTAGCAATGCGTAGCCCTCAACGGGCAGAGATCTCTGAGCCTAATCAGAGGGCGAGGCAACTGGTTTGTTTTCTTGGAGGTAAGATGATACTAGTAAAGGGTGCGCCACACCCTGGCGAGGGCGATCCTAATGTGATGGACAGGTAGATAGGGCTTTTAACAGGGGAGCTTTCCATGTGTAGGTGAACAGGAAAATCTAGAGGGTGAGCATCAACCCTCAGATGGTGGCGGTGATGTAAGCATGCTACGTTACAGGCTGGACATAAGGTGGAATCCATGCCAAGGAGGCCAGAAGGGCGTCACCAAGACAGACAGAAGTAGGATGTAAGAGGGGAAGGGGAAAAATGAGGTTGAAGAAGCCAAAGGGAAGATGGTGGAAGACAGATAACCATGAGAGGAGACTGATCTGGGGGAAAATGGATACAACTTCCTTTCACAACCCTCGCTTCTTCACAATGAACAAACACGTAACACGGGGCCAAAACTATCCATTTCATACATGTGTATAGTGCACTTAGATTACGCCCTCTCCGGCCCTCTTAACACAGAATTTTAAAATCAGAAAATATCAGTACATCAGCAAGAGACAGCCAGGAGGGAGACATATTGGATGCTGACTCAGGTGTTTTGATAAACTACAAAGTTAGGAGTTGGAGAGATGGCGCAGTGGTTAAGAGCACTGACTGCTCTTCCAGAGGTCCTGAGTTCAATTCCCAGCAACCACATGGTGGCTCACAACCATCTGTAATGGGATCTGGTGCCCTCTTCTGGGGTGTCTGAAGACAGCTACAGTGTACTCATTTACACAAAATAAACAAATATTTAAGAAAAAAAAAAAAAAAAAGAGAACAAAAATACAAGGTTGGGAAGGCACCAAAGTCAAGCCTTGACTGTCAGTACAAGATGGCGTTAGAGTTTGGTTGTCTATGTTTCGGTTTATTTTTGAGACTCCTTATTGACTAAAACACCAGGCAGAACTAGTGAGAGATTTAAATAATTTTATAAATACATGCTATTGGGAATCTGTCAAGTTTAATTCCTTACTGAACATATGTTATGCTGGTATTTGGCTTTTAAAACACCAAGAAGAAAGAACATCATTATTAAAAAAACAAAACCCAAACCAAAACAAAAAAACCCTTGCTTGCTTGCTTCCTTCCTTCCTTGAACGTCCCTTGTCCCCCAAGTCCTCTATTATAGTTTTTCGACTTCTCTTGCATTCCATTGACACAGAGCCATAAAAACCTGTTAGGTGCAAAGAATTTCATTTAGTTTAAATTCCTAAAAAGGGTTTCGAAAGGGACTCATGTTTTGAAACTAAACTCCATCAAAAATATTTAGAATTAGAACTTATATGCAAAGGACCCTAGAAGCAGAGGATGCCTGAGGAGGTTTGGAGTCACCGTAGGAGAAGCAGGTTTCTCTGAGGGTGACCCCTGTGGAATGAACATAGTAGAAAGCAGAAACTCGGGGACCTGAATTCTTAACTCTGCCCGGAGCTGCCCTTCCTAAGATACTTCTCAGCTCTTTACCTCCATCATTTTATGCGTAGCATTAAAAACAATGGCCTTCTTTACGAGGGCTGACCACATAAGAACCCCCCCCCTTTTTTTTTTTTTTGGTTTTTTGAGACAGGATTTCTCTGTGTAGTCCTGGCTGTCCTGGAACTCACTCTGTAGACCAGGCTGGCCTCGAACTCAGAAATCCGCCTGCCTCTGCCTCCCGAGTGTTGGGATTACAGGCGTGTGCCACCATGCCCGGCTCTGTCATAAGAACCCCTTTTAAGCAGGACTCTCCACAAATATCAAATCTCCCTTGCTTCTTATTTTTGTGGGGACAAAGCTATGCAGATGTGCAGATGCAACTCGTCCTTTCCCTCTGCCGGGGGCCCAGCCTGCATGTTGGCTCCTGGGACTCAGAACCTGAACAGAGAGTGAAGAAATAAACCCACGAAGGTACACCTCGTGAGCCTGTGTTTTTGAGTTCACATCAGGAAACTGAGATTGTCAGATGAACCCCAGGCTTCTGCCTTTACCCCGACATCCAGACGCTATAAACTGGTGACACTGTGAAATCAGATGATGAAAAGTCCGTTAGAGCTAGCTGGTGGTCCTCTTTGAGAAGTTTCCTCTAACAGAGATGGCACAGTAACTGCAACTCGGTTGTCTCCATCAGCAGAAAAGCTACTAGGAAAGGGTCGTGGAGACAAGCTGTGAACTCTACAAGATACATGAAAAGTGCGAGCAAAGGTGCTTTGTTTGCTGTTCGTTTCTTTCTCACACAATCTCTGTCCTAGGCTGGCTTCAGCGCCCTGTGCAGCCAGTGATGAACTCCTGATCATCCATCCACAAGTCTTAACCATCACGCCTCGTTTATCCGGTGCTGGAGTTTGAACCCAGGGCTTCGAAATGCATGATAGGCCGGTGCTCTACCAGCTGAGCGACATCTTCAACACAAATGTGTTTTTTTTTTTTTCCACAGACTGACAAATCATAATTAGGACTCTTCATCTTTTCTGCTTAAGTCTCAATTACAGTCCAAACTTGCTCTTGTGTAAAATGGAATCTGTAATTATCATAGAACTAAGGACGTCACAGAGCGTCTTCAAGTGAATCAACAACTTATGGGCGTAGTTGTTGGGTCATGAGCCTTTCTCAAAGGAGTCTTCAGTAGAATCTACTTCTTTCCATGCATTTTCATCTTGGTTTATGTCTTTTTGTATTCCTGCACAAACATTATGACCAAGAAGCAAGTTGGGGAGGAAAGGGTTTATTCAGCTTGCACCTTCCATATTGCTCTGTTCATCACCAAAGGAAGTCAGGACTGGAACTCAAGCAGGTTAGGAAGCAGGAGCTGATGCAGAGGCCATGGAGGGATGTTACTTACTGGCTTGCTTCCCCTGGCTTACTCAGCTTGCTTTCTTATAGAACCCAAGACTTCCAGCCCAGGGATGGCACCACCTACAAGGGGCTGGGCCCTCCCTGTTTGATCATTAATTGAGAAAATGCCTTACAGCTGGATCTCATGGAGGCATTTCCTCACAGGAGGATCCTTGCTCTGTGATAACTCCAGCTTGTGTCAAGTTGACACACAAAACCAGTCAATACAGTTTACATGTGAAAATGCACTTGAGATTTTTTCTGTAGTATTAATTCATTAAATCATATCATATCATATCCCACAGTATAGGAATTAACTAATGGGCTTTCCAACTATTTTAAAGAATCCTCAAAAGAATCATGCTTACTGTTTTGGAGATACGGTTTAGGGACTGGGTGCAAAAGGAAAAGTTGGGAGTTTGGTGAATCTAAATAGAAGATAAACTGTCTGACACTGTTGGTAAACCTGGATAAAGTGAGCCCGCCACATTCCCATTTCGTATTATTCTTAGGATCTGTGAGGTCATAGACACATCAAAGACTTTTCCCTAAAATCCACAGTGCTGTGATACCAACCCCATTTGAAGTCATTGCCCCTCTTACTTGAGTACTGGAGACAGAGTGCTCTGTCCTGTGAGAAAAGCACACTGTGCACCAGGAAGGCAGCAAACATCCGAATCAACTGACAGTGTAGTTTCTTAGTGCGGCACAGCTGCTGACACCCCGTTGCAGGAAATCTTACAAATGGAACCGATTTACCGTAAAATGTGCCTATTTTCCATTTGAGTTTTGTTTGCTGCTTCACTGAGGCACGTAAGTTACTGATGTTTCCACAGTCAGCCCTCCAGGGCTATCTTTGGGTCTTGTTAAACCAAAAAATGTACTGTGCATAAGACAAGGCCTCGGAGGGAGATGTTTTATCTGCATCAGCTGTTCTGCACATTGCTTAAACCGGAGATGGGTATAGTTCCTTGAAGAGAGCAGCATTAGTCAGATGCTGGGGGCAACAGTGGGATGGAACCTACCCTGACATGTGCATGATAGAAACACTATTATCGAGACAGGCAGAGCCTTAGCATCATGTCTAAAGACTTTAGAGTGCTCCGTATCTCAGTGAAGTCCCAAAGATGCACGTACTCACCACATGACCTTGATAAAGTCAACCTTCAAATCTCATGGCTCCTTTCGCAGACTGTGTGTAAATATCACAAGGAATTATTTTTTAATGTAAGGTGCTCAATCAAGGTGAGGTCACAAGTATGTGCGTAAGTGAATGAATTGTGAAGACATCAGTGATGATGGTGGTGGTGGTGATGATGATGATGATATCATTCTAATTGAAGTGTTCTTTTATCAACTGCATGCCTGTCAATTACTATTTTCTTTAACTGGAAGATGAAAGTAATAGTATTCCCTGGCTGACTTGTTTTGGGAGCTAGAAATGATATGTCCACAGTTTTTTCTTAATCCATCATAAACTCTTAATAATGTGTTGTTCTCTTTTTTATTTTACTTTTTACACTCCCCTGTTATTTAAGTAATAGGCTTGAGCTTCAGGAAAGCTGTGTGTCTTAGGGTTTCCATTGCGGTGAAGAGACATCATGACCAAGGCAACTCTTAGAAAAGACATTTAAATGGGGCTGGCTTGCAGGTTCAGAGATTCAGTCCATTATCATTAAGGCGGGAAGCTCGTGGCAGCTTCCAGGCAGGCATGGTGCAGGAGCAGCCTAGGGTTCTACATCTTGATCTAACTACCGCTAGGAGAGGACTGTCTCATGAGCATCTAGGAGGAAGGTCACAAAGCCCAGTCCCACAGTGACACACTTCCTCCAACGAGGCCCCACCTCCTAATAGTGACACTCCTTGGGCCAAGCATATTCAAATCACCACCACTCTGTGCTTCATAGAGAGGTCAACTCCTTGTGATATAATGAATTTATATACAGATTTTAACTGATAAGTGCTTCCTTGAATGAGATTAGATTTCTTGGTCTAAAGCTCCTATTCTACTTCTCTCAAGGATAACTAACTCCCCCAAGAATAACTCAATAACTCAATAACTCAATAAATAAATAAAATAAAAGCTGAAAACCAAACCAGAATTCTCTATGATGAGAAGAATTTATCTGAAGCACTTCAAAAAAAGACAATAAAATCACCCAATTAATGATAATATGTACTGTCAAAAAAGTCAACAAGGATTAGAACTAGGGTGTATACGGGACATTAATTTGCTCTGTACTTGACATTTTGAGTATGTCTTAGTTAGGGTTTTACTGCTGTGAACAGATACCATGACCAATGCAAGTTTTATAAAAGACAACATTTAATTGGGGTTGGCTTACAGGCTCAGAGGTTCAGTCCTTTGTCATCAAGGCAGAAACATGGTAGCATCCAGGCAGGCATGGTACAGAAGGAGCTGAGTGTTCTACATCTTCATCTGAAGGCCGCTAGTAGAAGACTGACTTCCAGGCAGCCAGGGGGAGGGTCTTAAGCCCACACCCACAGTGACACACCTACTCCAACAAGGCCACACTTCCTAATAGGTTCACTTCCTGAGCCAATCATATACAAACCATCACAGAGTATCAGTCAAGAAAGGATGGTGATTGTTCAAGAATCATTTTAAGAATCCATTAACCATCTAGTCTACCCACAAAAGACAGCAGATTCCTCATTCAGTTACCAGTCAGACCCACATGACTTTACATTGTCTGTTAGTGACAAACAACATCTTCTTCCTAGTTGAGAAGGAACAAGTTGATATTGCAGAGCTCAAAACAGAGAAGGAAAAAAAATGGTGGCTTCTCTTGGATGCTGAACTGCCCTGAATGAGCAGGGAGAGATAAGGTGACATCATTGAGCAAAAATGGGGCACAATGTCCCCTTATCTCTCCTTACTGATTCAAAGCACCTTGCCTTCCCCCAGTAGAATTCAAGTTGCCCACCTGAAGATATCTATGGAGTCTGGAATCTTTTAAAGATTTAAATATTATTATTATTATTTTTTTAAAAATACCTACAATTGGGCTTGGACCACTTTGTTTTAACTACACTTAGTACTTTTAAGTAAGATTTGCTAACTGGTTAATCAAGGTGACTCTCCCCTTCATGGTGGTGAGGTATCTTTACCAACAGATCTGTGAGATGTCAATTTTGTTCCTCTGTCTTTTGCTGAGTTTCCTTAAACAAGATCAATGAGACCTTGGGGTAGAGATAGTAAACTCAAGAAACACAAATAAGGAATTTATTATCAATGTGACCTTCATTGTAAGTAGCTGGGTCTTGATTTTACTACCAACGGGAGACTCCAGAGAATGTGGTCCAAGGTTGACCACTTGAGAGAAGACAGATATCTGTCCAGTCTCCCACCATCCACTGGTCAAGTGACACTACATGAAATATTAATATTTTCACCTTTGAAATGTGTCTATGTGTCAGAATATCTGGACAGGTTCCCACAGGCATCTCCCATATCTAGGATAGAGAAGCCCAGGGCAGAAAGCAAAAGATTCACAGTGCAGCTAAGACATGACTGGTAACCATAGCAACAACTGGAATAAAAAGATTCATTGTAAGGCGAATAGAGCAGAATCTGGAGGAGACCTTGATGTTCATTCGTTTTTTAACAGTACCATCACAATAAATTTTGATTAAAGCTATAAGCTGTTAATAAACTTTATCACCTCAATTTCAACCTCTGAAGCATATTCTGATAAGAGATTCAGTTCCCTCAAGGGTCGTATGTATTTTTTATGGTTCTCACAGGACCTAGTGCATCCCACAGCTTTGGAATTATACATCTTAGATGTGCATTTTAAAAGTGCTTACTATTCTAGGTACTTTAAGAGATGGACTATACTTTAAAAATTACAGGTTCGCCCTCCCCCTCTAAAGAGACTTTAAACTATTCAGGGGAGAAAGAAAAAAAATAACCAATATATGGGGTCTAATAAAGCTGATCTACTGAATGAAAACAGTATTGAATATGCAGTAGGTTCATAGCAATTAGCAGCTAATAATCAATGCTTTGAGAGTCTCTCCAGGTGTACAGAAATGTGGTAAGTGCTCTAACAAATGTGAAGACAAACATGGGCAGGATTCAACTACCTTTTGCTCCAAGGAAGGGAAAGACTATTTTTAGAATCCAAAATATAAACCGTTCATACCTCTGACATTTCAATACTCATTACATAGTAAAAGGGGTGTGTACTAAAGGTTTGTCTGTATTCCAGTCAGAGGGGTTGAAGGTGTGAACGATGGGAGGGTCTGCAATCCATCTGGATCCCACAGACCTAGGTCTTGGATGTGAACCCTTGCCAGAGTATCTACTGTTGTTGGATTAAAATTCCTCTACCAAAGAGGAAATGCTTGGGGACATGTCATAGGTCCTGGCAGTAGCCTTGCTTGTCAATCATTAGGCCATTTCATTTTATATGTGTATTTCTACATATGGGCAATTTTATTATGAACATTCCTATATATGATCCTAGCTATATGCATTAAATTCAACAATCAAGATGTTTACAGGAAGAGTAAGTTGGTGTGTGTGTGTGTATGTGTGTGTGTGTATGTGTGTGTGTGTGTGTGTGTGTGTGTATGTATGTGAACAGGGAGATGGCTCAGTGGAAGAAATGCTCACCATACGAGGATGAATCTATGCTCGCATCTCAGCTTTCACACAAAGCTGGCATGGCACCTATAATGTCACCACTAAAGAAGCAATATAGGAGGATCCCTGGAGCTCGCCAGGCGGGGCAGTCTATTGAATGGATAAGCTCCAGGTTCATTGAGAATTCTTTTCTCAGAAAATTAAGATGAAGAGCAAATGAAGAAGATACCAATACTGACCTCTGGCTTCTGCACATACCCATGTATGTATGTATGGACACACACAGAAGAAACAATAGCAGAGAGATTATGCGACCTCACATAGTGTGAAGGCTAGCGGGAAGTAGCTGGCCATTCCATAGTATGATGTCACTGCTTCCGTGGACAGCTTCTGCTCTTGCTTGCATCAGTTCAGGTCTTTAAAAGTGGACGCCAGGATGACATTAAGCATTCAAGAGCATTACTTTTAAAATTAGAGAATGGGAGGGATCTAGAAGAGATAGAACCAGGCTTCAGATCAGACCACAACGTAGTACTGCATGCTCTAAGTCCATAAAGTGTAAAGTCCTTGAACACAACAATGCAAAAAATAATAGGAAACATAGAATGACCTATAAAGCCATTAAATCCTGACCTTAAACACAGACACAGCAATACAAGCAAATAAGAATGACTTCTAGAACCATCAAGTCACAGTTAACATAAGATACATCCACACTAGCAAAGATGCATGATGGTTCTAACTAGTGAGCCTGAGACTATGGAATGGCATTGAAGAGTGTTTCCTAAGTTGAAGACTAAGAGAGATGGCTTTGTCTTCTGTCATGGGCAGCTGTGACACCTGAGAGAAAGGGAAGACATCTCAACAAGTGGGCATCTGTAACTTTTGCTCTAGCGTCAGAACAGTCTGGAGGAACAAGGCTTTTAATTAAAGATTTTGGACATGGACTTGCCAGACTGTACCAGAGGTAAACAAATGTCTACCCAAGCCCCAAGTGATGTAATGATAATGATAGCATGTGGAGCAAATAAGTAGTTCCAACAATCCTCCCCGGGGCTCCCACGCCCTTGCTTGACACAGAAGGGGGTACGGTGGGCAGCCATGCTCATCACCGGGGAGATGTCTCTGCAATGCTCCGTGCTCTCAGTGTGGTTGCCATGTGAAAATGACGTAGGATGTGCTCTTTTCTTGACATTTATTTTTATTATGTTTAAGTTAGGGTGTATTTGTATGTACATGTACATGCAAGTGTATATGCATGCATCATGGTGCACCAGTACACGGCAAGGACAACACGGGGGATTTGCTCTCTCCTTCCACTGTACGGGACTGAACTCAGGCCATCAGGCCTGGCGGCAAGTCCCTTTACCAGCAGAACCATTTGCTGGCTCCAGAAACTCCTTTTGAGAGTCTCTGAGGGAGCTGGAGAAAAGGCTCGGTGGTTGAGTGAACATGCTGCTCTCGCAGAGGACCGGGGTTTGGTTCCAACCTGCGTAAAGGCTTGTGACTGTCTGTAATTCCAGTCGAAAAGATTCGGTAGCCTTCTCCTAGCCTTCAGGGAACCAGGCACACGTGTGGTGGGTAGCCAAACGGACAGGAGACATCCAAACATATCAAGTAAAAATAAACACATATCAAATAAAAATAAATACATATAAAATAAAATAAAAAATAAAAATATAAAACTATAAAAAAAATAAAAATAAATACATATTTTCTTTAAAGAGTACATTAGGGAGCTGGGATTGTAGCTCAAGTGTTGGTGGCTTGGTGCCTCTTTATACATATCGAATCATTTTGTTTTGTTTATTTATTATTTATTTATTTATTTATTTATTTATTTTTGAGACTGGGTTTCTCTGCATATCCATGGCGAGTCACACACACACACACACACACACACACACACACACACGCTAAGCACTTAAGTCCAAACAAACTGCAAACAAGCTTAGCAGACTCCGTTTAATTATGTGCTCGTCCTCCAGCAAACCCCTCCCTGCTGTACTAGCTGGAAAAGCTAGAAACAGAGAGAGTAGAACAGTGGCAGAGGAAGAGGAAGGGTCTGATGGGAGCGCAGGCAGGGTTAACGAGAGGTCAAAGCACGACCTCGTTCTGGGGCAGGAAAGACTTGAAATAGGAAGCAACGGAACTAGTGTGAAACCAGAAAGGAACCTAAGAGGAAGGCGTGAGAAGTGGAAGGAAGTTAACACGTGGCAGATGCGTCAGGATAGGACTTTGTGGTTAGAAAACTGGAGAGGTGGGGCTTAGGAGAGAGTGGTTTGGAAATGAGTGGGATGGGCAAACGTAAAGATCTTTAGACTAGAGGCTGGAGAGACAGCTTAGTGGTTAAGAACACCGACTATGCTTCCAGAGGTCCTGCGTTCAATTCCCAGCAACCACATGGTGGCTCATAACCATCTGTCATGGGGTCTGATGTACTCTTCTGGTGTGTGTCTGAAGACAACTACAGTGTACTCATATAAATAAAAATATATAAATCTTAAAAAGAAAAAGATCTTTAGGCTAGACTTCACTGAATCTGACATAGCATGCTAAGTATGATTTCCTGAGAACACGGAAATCACCCCGGTGATGGTAGAATTTGAATAGAAGACACTCTGTACATTATAAATCAGTTTCCTGAGTGAGTAGGAAACGCTGATCTTGGGGCCAAGAGGATATGGGAGGAACTGTAGAGAGTGACACGGAATGAGTGAAAAAGGAGGTTTGTGACAAACACACACACACACACACAAACACACACACAATCACAAAATAACCAGTGTGTGTTAAAAAAAAAAAGATGTCTTTATTATCACCATGGGAAGCCTACATGTGAGGTGAATTTCAGGAGTAAGACTTGTAGACTCAACATCGAATTGTATTATTGCACCATATTTTACCTCATATTGCCTTTATACCCAACCCAGGACTCCATTATCTTGACTTTGGAGTCTTAAAGCAACGTCTTAGAGGGCCCAGAACTATGTTCTCTGTTCATATGCCACAAGACATAGAGTGGCTTCAAATGTAGCACTTTCTTTTTTTTTTTGTTTAAATCCTAAATACTATTTATATAGCACAGACCCCCCCAAACAATGTGAAAAGTTCCAAAAGCTGAACATATACAGTACAACTGTAAATTTTGCGTTTGCATTAGAATCATATAACATTATTATGACTTATTTGTATAGTACAATCTTGTAGTGCATATGTGTTATTTACAAGGTTATTAAAATTTGAATTTATAGCATTTCGAATTACATACACTATTGTAGGTTATTGTTCTTCCACAAGGTCACAAAACCTCATGAACAAAGGTTTGAAAATGGATGAATAGCAAGGCCCATACCTAAACATAGTAAAAGCAATCTACAGCAAACCAGTAGCCAACATCAAAATAAATGGAGAGAAACTTGAAGCATTCCCACTAAAATCAGGGACTAGACAAGGCTGCCCTCTCTCTCCATATCTTTTCAATATAGTACTTGAAGTTCTAGCAAGAGCAATTAGACAACATAAGGAAGTCAAAGGGATACAAATTGGAAAGGAAGAAGTGAAACTATCATTATTTGCAGACGATATGATAGTTTACCTAAGCGACCCAAAAAACTCCACCAGAGAACTTCTACAGCTGATAAACAACTTCAGCAAAGTGGCTGGTTATAAAATTAACTCAAGCAAGTCAGTGGCCTTCTTGTACTCAAAGGACAAGCAGGCTGAGAAAGAAATTAGGGAAATAACACCCTTCACAATAGCCACAAACAACATAAAGTATCTTGGCGTAACTCTAACCAAACAAGCGAAAGATCTGTACAACAGGAACTTCAAGTCCTTGAAGAAAGAAATCGAAGAAGACCTCAGAAGATGGAAAAATATTTCTTGCTCCTGGATTGGCAGGATCAATATAGTAAAAATGGCCATCTTGCCAAAAGCAATATACAGATTCAATGCAATCCCCATCAAAATCCCAACTCAATTCTTCATAGATCTAGAAAGAGCAATTCTCAAATTCATCTGGAGCAACAAAAAACCCAGGATAGCTAAAACTATTCTCAACAATAAAAGGACTTCTGGGGGAATCAATATCCCTGACTTCAAGCAGTACTACAGAGCAATTGTGTTAAAAACTGCATGGTCTTGGTATAGCAACAGGCAAACAGATCAATGGAACAGGATTGAAGACCCTGAAATTAACCCACAGACTTATGGTCACTTGATCTTTGATAAAGGAGCCACAACCATCCGATGGAATAAAGATAGCCTTTTCAACAAATGGTGCTGGTTCAACTGGAGGTCAACATGCAGAAGAATGCGAATTGACCCACTCTTATCTCTTTGCTCTAAGATCAACTCCAAGTGGATCAAGGACCTCCACATAAAACCAGACACACTGAAACTATTAGAAAAGAAACTTGGGAAGACCCTGGAGGACTTGGGCACAGGGGAAAAGTTCCTGAACAGAACACCAATAGCGTACGCACTAAGATCAAGAATCGACAAATGGGACCTCATAAAATTACAAAGTTTCTGCAAAGCAAAGGACACTGTCAGAAGGACAAAACGGCAACCAACAAAGTGGGAAAAGATCTTTACCAACCCCACATCCGACAGAGGGCTAATATCCAATATATACAAAGAACTCAAGAAGTTAGACCGCAAAGAACCAAATAACCCTATCAAAAAATGGGGCACAGAGCTAAAAAAAGAATTTTCACCAGAAGAAATTCGGATGGCCGAGAAACACCTTAAGAGATGTTCAACATCATTAGTCATCAGGGAAATGCAAATCAAAACAACCCTGAGATTCCACCTCACACCAGTCAGAATGGCTAAGATTAAAAACTCAAGAGACAACAAGTGCTGGCGAGGATGTGGAGAAAGAGGAACACTCCTCCACTGTTGGTGGGATTGCAAAATGGTAAAACCACTCTGGAAATCAGTTTGGCGGTTCCTCAGAAAATTGGGCATGTCACTTCCAGAGGACCCTGGCATACCACTCCTGGGCATATACCCAGAGGATTCCCCTACATGCAATAAAGACACATGCTCCACTATGTTTATAGCAGCCTTGTTTATAATAGCCAGAAATTGGAAGGAGCCCAAATATCCCTCAAAGGAGGAATGGATACAGAAAATGTGGTATATTTATACAATGGAATACTACTCAGCAATTAAAAATAATGAATTCATGCAATTTGTAGGTAAATGGTTAGACCTGGAAAATATCATCCTGAGTGAGCTAACCCAATCACAAAAGAATGCACATGAAATGCAATCACTGATAAGTGGATATTAATGAGCCCAGAAGCCCTAAATACTCAAGACACAAATAGCAAGTCAAATGATTCCCAAGAAGAAGAAAGGAGAGGACCCTGGGCATGTAAAGATTGCATCCAGTTTAGTAAAGAAACCGAGGGGGGAGGGGGAATGATTGGGGAATAGTTGGGGGGGAGAAGAACTATGGGAACTATGGTGGGTGGGAACTGGGAAAGGGGAAAGCCTTTGAAATGTAAACATAGAATATAGAAAATAAAAATAACTAAAAAAAAAAGAAAATGGATGAATAGGTTTTATATATTAAAACCATTTTTTTATTATTTTCTATTTTCTTTGTTTACATTCCAAATGATTTTCCCTTTCCTGGTTCCCCCCTCCCCATAAATCCCATAAACCCTCTTCCCTCCGCCCGTTCTCCAATCAACCCCCTCCTACTTCTCTGTCCTGGCAATCCCCTACAATGCTGCATCAAGCCTTTCCAGGACCAGGGCCCTCTCCTTCCTTCTTCTTGGGAATGATTTGATATGTGAGTTGTGTCTTGGGTATTCAGAGCTTCTGGGCTAATATCCACTTATCAGTGACTGCATTTCATGTGTGATCTTTCGTGAATGAGTTACCTCACTTAGTATGGTATTTTCCAGTTCCAACCATTTGCCTAAGAATTTCATGAATTCATTGTTTTTAATTGCTGAGTAGTATTCTACTGTGTAAATATACCATATTTTCTGTATCCATTCCTCCATTGAGGGACATCTGGGTTCTTTCCAGATTCTGGCTATTATAAATAAGGCTGCTATGAACATACTGGAGCATGTATCCTTATTACATGCTGGGGAATCCTCTGGGTATATGCCCAGGAGTGGTATGACAGGGTCCTCCGGAAGCATCATGCCCAGTTTTCGGAGGAACCACCAGACTGATTTCCAGAGTGGTTGTACCATCTTGCAATCCCACCAGCAGTGGAGGAGTGTTCCTTTTTCTCCACATCCTTGCCAATACCTTCTGTCTCTTGAGTTTCTAATCTTAGCCATTCTGACTGGTATGAGGTGAAATCTCAGGGTTGTTTTGATTTGCATTTCCCTAATGACTAATGATGTTGAACATTTTTTAAGGTGCTTCTCAGCCATCGTAAGTTCTCCAGGTGAAAATTCTTTGTTTAGCTCTGTATCCCATTTTTAATAGGGTTATTTGGTTGTCTGGGGTCTAACTTCTTGAGTTCTTTGTATATATTGTATATTAGCCCTCTGTCGGATGTAGGGTTGGTGAAGATCTTTTCCCAATTTGTTGGTTGCTGTTTTGTCCTTTTGACAGTGTCCTTTGCCTTGCAGAAACTTTGTAATTTTATGAGGTCCTATTTGTCAATTCTTGATCTTAGAGCATAAGCTATTGGTGTTCTGTTCAGGAACTTTTCCCTTGTGCCGATGCCATCAAGGGTCTTCTCCAGTTTCTTTTCTATTAGTTTTAGTGTGTCTGGTTTTATGTGGAGGTCCTTGATCCACTTGGAGTTGAGCTTAGTGCAAGGAGATAAAAATGGTTCAATTCCCATTCTTCTGCATGCTGACCTCCAGTTGAACCAGCACCATTTGTTGAAAAGCTATCTTTTTTCCACTGGATGGTTTCAGCTCCTTTGTCAAAGATCAAGTGACCATAGGTGTGTGGGTTCATTTCTGGGGCTTCAATCCTATTCCATTGATCCACCTGCCTGTCACTGTACCAATACCATGCAGTTTTTTTAAACACTATTGCTCTGTAGTATGGCTTGAGGTCTGGAATACTAATTCCCCTAGAAGTTCTTTTACCGTTGAGAATAGTTTTAGCTATCCTGGGTTTTTTGTTATTCCAGATGAATTTGATAATTGCTCTTTCTAACTCTATGAAGAACTGAGTTGGGATTTTGATGGGGATTGTGTTGAATCTGTATATTGCTTTTGGCAATTTGGCCATTTTAACTATATTAATCCTGCCAATCCACGAGCATGGAAGATTTTTCCATTTTCTGAGGTCTTCTTCAATTTCCTTCTTCAGAGACCTGAAGTTCTTGTCAGACAGGTCTTTGATTTGTTTGGTTAGAGTCACACCAAGATACTTTATATTGTTTGTGGCTATTGTGAAGGGTGTCATTTCCCTAACTTCTTTCTCAGCCTGCTTATCCTTTGAGTATAGGAAGGCTACTGATTTGCTTGAGTTGATTTTATAACCAGCCACTTTGCTGAAGTTGTTTATCAGCTGTAGGAGTTCTCTGGTGGAGTTTTTTGGGTCACTTAAGTATACTATCATATCATCTGTGAATAGTGATAGTTTGACTTCTTCCTTTCCAATTTGTATCCCTTTGACTTCCTTATGTTGACGAATTGCTCTAGCTAGTACCTCAAGTACTATATTGAAAAGATATAGAGAGGGGGCAGCCTTGTCTAGTCCCTGATTTTAGTGGGATTGCTTTAAGTTTCTCTCCATTTAGTTTGATGTTGGCTACCGGTTTGCTGTATATTGCTTTTACTATGTTTAGGTATGGGCCTTGAATTCCTGTTCTTTCCAAGACTTTTAGCATGAAAGGATGCTGAATTTTGTCAAATGCTTTCTCAGCATCTAATGAGATGACCATGTGGTTTTTCTCTTTGAGTTTGTTTATGTAGTGGATTGCATTGAAGGATTTCCGTATATTGAACCATCCCTGCATCCTGGAATGAAGCCTACTTGATCATGGTGGATGATAGTTTTGATGTGATCTTTGATTCTGTTGGCAAGAATTTTATTTAGTATTTTTGCATCGATATACATAGGGAAATTGGCCTGTAGTTCTCTTTCTTTGTTGGATCTTTGTGTGGTTTTGGTATCAGCATAATTGTGGCTTTATAGAACGAGTTGGGTAGTGTTCCTTCTGTTTCTATTTTGTGAAATAGTTTGAAGAGTATTTGTGTTAGGTCTTCTTTGAAGGTCTGGAAGAATTCTGCACTAAAACCATCTGGTCCTGTGCTGTTTTTGGTTGGAAGACTTTCTATGACTCCTTCTATTTCTTTGGGGGTTATGGGACTGTTTAGATGATCTATTTGATCCTGATTTAATTTTGGTATTTGGTATCTATCTAGGAAATTGTCCACTTCCTCCAGATTCTCCAGTTGTGTTGAGTATAAGCTTTTATAGTAGGGTCTTATGATCTTTTGAATTTCCTCAGTTTCTGTTGTTATATCTCCCTTTTCATTTCTAATTTTGTTAATTTGGATACCGTCTCTGTGCCCTTTGGTTAGTCTGGCTAAGGTTTTATCTATCTTGTTGATTTTCTCAAAGAACCAGCTCCTGGTTTTGTTGATTGTTTGTATGGTTCACTTTGTTTCTACTTGATTGATTTTAGCCCTGAGTTTGATGATTTCCTGTCTTCTACTCCTCCTGGGTCAATTAGCTTCTTTTTGTTCCAGGGCTTTCAGGTGCGCCATTAAACTGCCAGTATATGCTCTCTCCAGTTTCTTTTTGGAGGCACACAGGGCTATGTGTTTTCCTCTTAGTACTGCTTTCATTGTGTCCCATAGATTTGGGTATGTTGTGTCTTCATTTTCATTAAATTCTAAAAAGTCTTTGATTTCTTTATTTCTTCTTTTTCACTGAGTAGAGTATTGTTTAGTTTCTATGTGTATGTGGGCTTTCTGTTGTTTTTGTTGCTATTGAAGACCACTATTACTCCATAGTGGTCTGATAGGAGGCATGGGATTGAAATTCTTATATTTGTTGAGGTATGTCTTGTGATCAATTATATGATCAATTTTGGAGAAGGTACCATGAGGTGCTGAGAAAAAAGTATATTCTTTTGTTTTAGGATGAAATGTTCTATATATCCATTAAATACAATTGGTCCAAAGCTTCAACTAGTTTCACTGTGTCCCTGTTTAGTTTCGGTTTTCCTGATCTGACCATTGAGGATAGTGGAGTGTTGAAGTCACCCACAATTATTGTGTTAGGTGCAATGTGTGCTTTGAGCTTTAGTAAAGTTTCTTTTATGAATGAGGGTACCCTTGCATTTGGAGCATAGATGTTCAGAATTGAGAGTTCTTCTTGGTGGATTTTTCCTTTGACTAGCAAGCAAGAAGTGTCCTTCCTTGTCTCTTTTGATGACTTTAGGTTGAAAGTCAATTTTATCTGAAATCAGAATGGCTACTCTAGCTTGTTTCCTAAGACCACTTGCTTGTAAAATTGTCTTCCAGCCTTTTACTCTAAGGTAGTGTTTGTCTTTGACACTGAGGTGTGTTTGCTGTATGCAGTAAAATGTAGGGTCCTGTTTTCATGTCCAGTCTGTTCGTCTATGTCTTTTTATTGGAGAATTGAATCCATTGATATTAAGAGATATTAAGGAACAGTGATTAATACTTCCTGTCATTTTTGATGTTCTTTTTATATTTGAGTGGTTATCTTCTTTTGGGTTTGATGGAAGAAGGTTACTATCTTGCTTTTTCCAGGGTGTAGTTTCCCTCCTTATATTGCTGTTTTCTACCTATTATCCTTTGTAAGGCTGGGTTTGTGGAAAGATACTGTGTGAATTTTGTTATATCATGGAATATCTTGGTTTCTCCATCTATGGTGATTGAGAATTTTGCTGGGTATAGTAGTCTTGGCTGGCATTTGTGTTCTCTTCCAGTATGCATTAGATCTGCCCAGGATCTTCTAGCTTTCATAGTCTCTGGTGAGAAGTCTGGTGTAATTCTGATCAGTCTTCCTTTATATGTTGCTTGGCCTTTTTCTCTTGCTGCTTTTAATATTCTTCCTTTGTTTAGTACAGTTGGGGTTTTGATCATTATGTAACAGGAGGTATTTCTGTTCTGGTCCAGTCTGTTTGGAGTTCTGTAGGCTTCTTTTATATTCATGGGCATCTCTCTCTCTCTTTAAATTAGGGAAGTTTTCTTCCATAATTTTGTTGAAGATATTTGCTGGCTCTTTCAGCTGTAAATCTTCACTCTCATCTATACCTATAATCCTTAGGATTGGTCTTCTCATTGTGTCCTGGATTTCCTGGATGTTTTGGGTTATAAGCTTTTTGCATTTTGCATTTTCTTTGACTGTTGAGTCAATGGTTTCTATCTTTGGCATCTGAGATTCTTTCTTCTCTTATATTCTGCTGTTGATATTTGAGTCTATGGTCCCTGATTTCTTCCCAAGGTTTTCTATCTCCAAAGTTGTCTCCCTTTGTGATCTCTTAGTTGTTTCTACTTCTGTTTTTAAATCCCTAATGGTTTTGCTCAGTTCTTTCACTTGTTTGTGTTTTCCTATAATTCTTTAAGAGATTTTTTTGTTTCCTCTTTCATGACCTCTGCCTGTTGACCCAAGTTCTCCTGTATTTCTTTAAGTGATTTTTGTGTTTCCTCTTTATTGCCTTCTATCTTTTGAACCCCATTCTCCTAAATTTCTTTAAATGATTTTTGTGTTTCTCTTGTAAGGGCTTCTTTCTACTTTTTGATCCATTTTCTCCTGTATTTCTTTAAGAGATTTATTTATGTCCTTCTTGTGTTCCTCTAACAGCATCATGACCAGTGATTTTTAAATCCAAATCTTGTTTTTCTGGTGTGTTACGGTATCCAGGACTTGCAGTTGTTGGAGAATTGGGTTTAGATGCTGCCATTTGCCTTTGCCATCTGGTTATCTCTGGCGTTAGTTGGTCCTGTTGTCACTGGCTGGTGCTTGAACCTCCAGTGATCCTGTGATTCAGCAACACTGGATGACTGGGTTTTCCCTGGCACAGATTGCTGATGTGCTGCTCTACTCTTGGGTGCTGTTGGAGCCCTGGTGTGTCTTGCCCCAAGCAATGTTATACTCGGGTTGTCTCTGTGAACCTGGTGCTGCCTATTTTCTCATACAGTGAACGAAGATGGCAGATGCTGTGGGGACTTTTCCAAGTGCTGATCACTCTGTAGGGCAAATGTCCCCCCGACAGGGCTGGCACACTGATGGCTGCAGAGCTGCCCAGGTCCTGGGTGCAGGCAGAAGCCTGACAGGCTGAGACCCAAGTGATGTTCAACTCGGGATATCTCTGTGTACCTGGCATTGCCTGTCTGAACCGTCCAGTGTCCGGGAGCCAAGATGGCGGAGGACCCCCCACCCCAAATCTAGCACTTTCAAAGGGAGAATTCCCCTAATGTTCCCAAGAATCCTCTCCTTGTTTCTCACTGCCATTGAGTAATAGTTCAACTATGGTCTAATCACTGGCAAAATAAATAAATGAGCAAATGATCAAACAACCAACATACATACATACTTTTAGATGAACCCTTTTTAAAAAAAGATTTATTATTATAAATAAGTACACTGTAGCTGTCTTCAGACACACCAGAAGAGGATGTCAGATCTCCTTAACATATGGTTGTGAGCCACCATGTGGTTGCTGGGACTTGAACTCAGGACCTTTGGAATAGCACTCAGTGCTCTTAACTGCTGAGCCACCTCTCCAGCCTCCATGTCCAGCTCTTAAGCTGAAACCACAGTGCCATATAGTACACCCTTGTGTCTCAATAAGAAAAAGTGAGAGTGAGTATCAGAACTCTGTAACTCCCTCAGTTACATTCTTTTGTGATTACAAAGTGTCCCGGACTCCTGTTGCTAATGCTGGGTGAGTGTGATGAATGAGTATCAACCAAATCTTCACGTCTCTGAGTAAAGAAAGCTCTGCCTTTTCATTAAGGACTCAAGTTTCCTTTGATTCTGATGATTACACTCAAGATTCCTTTAATTCTGCTGTTCCCACATTGCAAAGGATAGACCTTCTGACCCCCCAACAGAGCTAAGGGCCATAAGAGCAGATTTCATTTTGTCTTATAAAACTGCAACAATGTTACAATTTTTTTTTTTTGGCTCAGTCTCCAGGACATCCTTATATTGTTTCCACTAAGGCTACACAGATTCTCCCCCAGCCATACATCCCAAATGTCTTTTTCTACATCAGAATTAACCCCTTTGTCCAACACCCTGAAAATAGAAATCGAGAATTGTGCTCAAGTCTAGAAGTTTGAGGTCCCAAGGGCTACATTAGTTGGTTGTAGAGGTGTTGCCTAGGGGTCCATGGCCTCGGGTTCCACCCTTGGTACCACAAGTCAAGAGACTGGAAGGTGTCTTGAATTTGAAGTCTTTACAAACTCTAGTGGCAGGCAGAGACAGAGGGCAGGTTGTCAGAACAGCCAATAGTAATATAAATATAAGGCTTTCACTCTCCTGCTTTAAAATGAATGGTATCTCCCACACAAGACGATTTCCCAATGCCTTGAGAATTTCAGATAGGGCTGTTTATGAGTGGGCACGGCTAACCATACCAGCCTCCCTGCCCACATTCCAAAGGCATTCTTGATTTCCGTGATCACATCCTTATAACTCTGTGCTTCCAAATGTTCTTTTGTTTCTACCAACAATTGCTTACCCCATTTCTTTTTTCTATCATGTGGCTCCTGCTCTTCTTCTGGGACATCTGATATCTCTTCCTCCAGTACCCATTTTGTTTTTCCTCTCTGCTCCTGTGTCTCTTCCCAACTTCCTCCTTTCAGATATGGTTCGCATTGTTTTGTACCATGGATTTCTGTATTTATCTCTTCTCCTGAGAGTACAAGAATGTTAACTAATGTCTTTCCTTGTCTTAATTCTGCTATCTGAAAATTAACCAGTAGCTACGTTTGCTGGATAGACTTCTTTCCTTTCAGAGAAACACCTTTCAATGTATAATTTACTCTATGGAATTACTGCTTTCTATTTTGATGGTGCTAAACTATTTGTGATGAATAAAACTATTTATAAGAACACACTGTGCCAAACCCCACAGAAAACAGCAGCCAGATAGTTGTTATTTAAAAAACAAAACCTCCAGCATTATAAAATTTCTTAATTTAGTATTTTCAAATGATAAGTACTGACATACATCTTTGTGAATAAATTAACCTGCTCATTTGCAGAAGGAAAAAAAAAACCCTGGTGTTGTTGGGTCACATTGCAATTATTTGTGGTTGACTGGCATAGAGAGGTGATGGCTTCTTGAAGTAAAATAAATCAGGCCAGCAAAGCTGTTTTCAAGATGATAATTTGATGATAGACTTTTAAAATGACTGGGCAGTTTTCCTGGAAACCAAAATCATTATGTGTCTTGTTTTGAAAGGAATGCCCTAACCCTCTTATTAAATTGTTTGAATGCCATAACTCATACATAAAATGACAGAAAATTAATCGTTGTGTTTAATTTGTTCCTCTGATAATGAAACAGAATTTTATTCCGTTCTTTATGAGATAAAGAAATCTTCAATGCTGTTCTAAGTCTGGGCAAACTTTGGGCTTGTTACTCCCACAACATACCTCTGAGATCACAGAACTCCCTTCTAATGTTGGCCTGTCCCTGCTGGCCTCTGTTTCTAAACCACACATTCTTTTATGAGAAAGTGGCATGCGATCCTGGCTTAGCTTACAGGAGAAGGAACTATCAAATGTGAAGCTTTCTCCCACGGTATGGTATTCCCAGTCCGGATAGTGTGTGACTGATGAACAGGGGGGGGGGCAGGAACAGAGATTCTAACTCTGAATGATGAGACCACCCAGCCTTCTAGATTATAGCTTACCCCAGGCTAGAGACCTATCTGTGTCTATAATCCCGAATATACACTTCCTAGGCCAGGACTCAAAACCAGTCATCTACTAAAGCCATCCAAATCAAGTTCATTCAATCCTTGCTGGGGTTTGGGTCTGGTTTGTTCCCCCGTGGTGTATGACCTGAAAGCTTAGTTCCCAATACAGGGATGTCAAGGTTAGGGAAGTTATAAGAGTTAGACCTATTGGAAGATAATCAAAGTCACCAGGCTCTGTTCCTATGATTGATATTGTCTTCACAAAGGGAGTTGGAGATGGGGCATGCCAGTAAATTGTATTAATCCCAATACTCAGGAGGCAGAGCTAGGCAGATCTCTGTGAGTTTAAGGCCACCTGATCTATATGATGAGTTACAGTCAAGGAAACATAGCCAGACCCTGTCCCAAACATATCATAAAATAAGAAAAGTGAGTTGCATCTTACTGGAGTGAATTCGTTTTCATTGTAAAATCAGGCCACTTGCCACCGCGCTTTCTCTTCTGATTCCCCATCTATCACACCACGACGAATTTGGAAGTATTTTTCTCACTTAAGGAAAATATTTAAATAACTTGCCCAATGTCACCATGAAAGACTTGAAATTACAAACTGAACGAACGTATAAGATTAAAAGGGAAAGTACAAATTTTTTTTTTATGAGAAATGTAATTCTCAGGTGGTATTTCAAAACACTGCTACAGAGTAAAAATGAGTACAACGTGTATGCAATTAATATGTGTACAATTAGCCTTGACTGGAGGCACACTTTGAGTCTTCCTACAAACGTGACTAAGCAACAGACCTTGCTGTGATAAATGTCAGGATCTGGTGACTGTCAAGACGGAATCAAAAATCGTATTATAAAATAGACCTTAGATCTATGATCCAAGTGTTATGGGGGTGTGTGTGTGTGATTGATGGGATAAAGAGTTGTACATACGAGGAGGGCAAACAAGAAAAATGAATGCTAAGAGAATGAGAGAGAGAAAAATAATAAAGTCACAAACTCACTCTCATATAGAACTGCACTGGATGAGGGAGAAAATGCTGGGAGATGATATTGGAAGTGCAAGCTAAGAGAGGGAAGAGCTTTGGGGAGCAAGGGCACTTCTGGGGAGCAAGGGCCCTCGGGAGCTAGCCACTTGACAGATGGGTAAGGACGAGTCTCTCAAACTCATGGCCTCAGTAGATATCAGTCACGTGACTTCCATCAGCTGTTAGGGCCTCTTAAATAACCTCTTGGTTTCTCTTCAACGTTTTAGAAGAGAAAAACTGAATTCAGTCATTAAGTATTGACTCAAATTCGGAAAACCATGGCTTCAACACTTTAAAGCATTGAACAAGTCCCTTAGAAGCGGAACTTCCCTTCTCTGCCCATGATAGATGACGACTTACCTCAAGAACATGTGACTTTTAAAAACAAAAGGCTGACGTAGGTCAGGAAGGTGTGTGGGCAGGTTAGAACCCTTGAGCTTAATCCAAACAACTTGGGTAGTTGTCTCTAAACTGATTTTTGAGAAGCAACAGTGTTTTACAATCAAGGCATCTGCATGCCTTTAAGAGTATGACTGAGATTAGTAATTAGGCAGGCAATAACAATTAAAACGTTTCCTGAATTTGGAGAGGTTCCCGAGTCAAATAATACTCTGTCAAATTTCTATCCTAAGAGCATGGAATTTCCATGAGTCCACACGGACCCAACAGCAGCATTCGTACTTGACATCATGACCTTACTGATGAAAGAATGAAACAGATCGCATCTGGAGTGGCCTCATGTCAGGGAAGCCAAACAACTTGAGAATTTCCGAAATATGGATCCAGTTTCTTTGATGAAGTACACAGGCTAGGATGGTTGTTCTAGTCTCTCCCGAAGAAGCGAAGGGAGCTGGGTGTCTGCCAAGCAGGGACTCCCCAAGCGCATGTTCAGCTTGCGGGATTTGTTTTGGCTTGTTGGTGCAGCAAAGCATTCTTTCCGCCACGCCTCTTGTTTCAGTTGTGGTTGTGCTCTTAGGGTTCCACTTTCTGGTATTGTTCCTTTCCTCTTCTTGGGCAGCCGGACTAGCCCTCAAGAGTGTCACTTTCTGTGTGTGGTGGACAAGTGCCCTAGAGTCTTTTCCCTTTGCTTTCTATGTCAGATATGTTGAGTTTCCATTTTTCTTTTTCTTTTAAAATTGTACCTGTGTGTATGTGTGTGTGTGTGTGTGTGTGTGTGTGTGTGTGTCACTATTAAACACTAGGAGTGTCTTTGGAGATCAGAAGAGTTTTGCCAGATACCCTGGCAATGGAGACACACACAGGCAGTTGTGAACTACCCAGCATGGGTGCTGGGAACTGAACTTGAGTCCTCTCCAAGAGCAATGAGAACTCTTAACTCTCTGGCCCCAGATGTTGAGCTAACACTCTATTCTAATTGACTTATGGTATGTAATCAGAAACACAAGTTTGAAGATGTCTGAGTTTATTCACCTGTGTATTTGCCGTATTTGCCTATTTGGATATTTCTGCCTAAACCTATCTTATCATAGACCTAGATCTCAAACTTGGTTTCTACTTAGTATTATCACAGATGGGTCTCCACTATTATATAGTATATATATTTTTAGATCTACAGGTCTCTCTCTATTCCTCTCCTGTCCCCCCCTCCTTCCCTCTCTCTCTCCCTCTCTCTGCCTCTCTCATACCCTCCCCTTCTCCCTTTCGCTCTTCTCTCTCTCTCTCTTCCATCCCTCCTCCCCTGCCCTTTTGGTTGTAAGCCTTGTAAGCCTTAGCCTATAATAACTGAGTCATATTTCTAACCCTCTACCTGTTTTTGAACTAAGTTTTCATGTAGCCCACGCTAACTTCCAACTTCCTTTGATCCTCCTGTATCCATCTTCTCTTCCACACCCAGTCTTATGAAGTGTGGAAAACCCAACCCCAGGCCTTATACATTGGAGAAAAGTACCCTACCACTGGCCACATTACACAGTCCCAAGTTAATGAAGTGCTCATGGTTTTAGCACTATACCTAA
Organism: Apodemus agrarius; assembly: GCA_964023405.1. NCBI lineage: Eukaryota > Metazoa > Chordata > Mammalia > Rodentia > Muridae > Apodemus > Apodemus agrarius. The sequence goes on from OZ030018.1 coordinate 20,291,826, forward strand.
TGACATGTACATCACAGCCTTCCTTGATCAAAATGTGTCCTTTTGAGGCTGGCTTACTAGAGTGTGGTGCTTCCTGCACTAAAATCCTACGAGATTTTTTTTTCTTTTCTTTTCTCAAACCTGTCCACATTAATAAGCCCTTTTATTAGATGATTTTATCAGCCTGGGAGCCCTCATTCTCTCCTGATTATCACTACACAGATATTTCAGAAGTCACATTCACTGCCGTTTGGATGTTTGTTCCATGTGATGAAGTCTTTGATGATATTTGCTGCCTAATAATCTTGTTGCACTTCTTATTAGAGATTCTTGGGCAATATCCTCTTTATACAACATTTTTGGCCTTTGTGAGTCCCCTGATCAAAGGCTGCTCCCTAGCAAGGACTCTCTCTAGATACCACACATGGAGTGGACCATGAGATAGGCTGTCTGTGCTCCCCTTCTCAAACTGCCTCCACTTTGGTCAAACCAAGCTCTGCATGCAAGGAATGGCCACCTCCTCCCAGCCCATTTCCTTTTCTGTGGTACTCAGTTGATCCCAACTGCTCCCTTAGATACTCATCACCTGATGAACAAATAATGAATATGTGGTGAATTTATGCAATTAAATATTATTCAGCTGTTAAGCAAAAGGAAACAATGAAATATTATTCAATTAACTATTGTTTAAGAAAAAGGAAATAATGAGATCAACAGGTAAATGGATGGATCTGGAAACAGAATCACACACAATGGGGTATCTAGAAACAGGAAGGCAAGGGTCACATGTTGTTTATGATTGGGGTGTGTGTGTGTTATATTTGCAGTACCCATAGAGGTCATGAAATTAGTAAGGGGATATGCGGGGCCATCTCAAGAGAGTGGGGAATAGAGTGCAGTGGTCTAAAGGGTTAAAGGAAGATAATGGAGTAGGAATGGTTAGATGAGACAGGAGCCGGGAGGGCAGGGCATTTGGAGAGGGATAACATACTGTAAAGGCATTTTGAAAAGCCAGATGGAAATCTACTACTATAAAAGCTTCCTAAAATATATACATGTGCATATAAAAAACAATTTTAAATGGAGCTACCCTATAATAATTGGGCAACAATGCCCCTAACATAAACTATAGGTAACAAAATAAGTGTTCAGTACCAGAAATGGGGTACCACCTGTGTATTAGTCTGGGTTCTCTAGAGTCACAGATCGTATGGGCAGTCTCTATGTAGTTAGGGAATTTGTCGATGACTTACAGTCTGTAGTCCAACTCCCCAACAGTAGTAGCAGCAGCTGTGGATGGAAGTCCAAGGATCTTGCAGTTGCTCAGTCCCACGAAGCAAGCCGGCAAGGAAGAAGCAGTCTTCCTTCTTTCAATGTCCTTATATATGTCTCCAGTAGAAGGTGTAGCCCAGATTAAAGGTGTACACCTTTAATCCCAGATGAACTTGAAGTCTGGGATTAAAGGTGTATGTCTCCACACCTTTAATCCCAGATGACCTTGACTGGAATCCATGCTTCAAGATCTCCATGCTAAGTCCAGGTCAGAAACTTATATCTCTGAGCCTCCAAATTAGGATCATAGGTGAGCCTTCCAATTCTAGATTGTAGTTCATTCCACATATAGTCAAGTTGACAACCAGGAATAGCCACTACAATCCACCCCTTGTCAACTTGACACAGATAATATCTCATGTCCACATGAAACAATAACAAGGTCGTGAATACGCCTAACATGATATAACTATTCCTCGTACAATCGCAAACGCATTTGTAAATTTACAATGGGGCAATGTCCCTTGGGAACATTCTTTTAGTGTCTCAATACCAATTGATGTTAAAGGAATTGGAAGACAAATGTATCCTTAACAAAATAAGATAGAAGCATTCATATTACTTATAATCCTCGTTTCTGCAACTGGTTACGTGGCCTTAGCTGGTATTTATAACTACCTTCCTCTGCTACCCATTCTGTATTTCCTTCACCTTCAGCAAGCACCTCAGCAGGTCTTGGCTCTTTTCCTGGAGGATTGACCCATACCTTCATTCCTGATGGGTCATCCTTCCTCATCCTGCTTGGATTATGCTGTTGTAGTTTCCCATTGACTTTAATCACAGGACAGGGTAGTACTAAGAGACGCCCTAGGGGATCTCCTGCTCTCCAGACATAATCCTGCTTACCTCCATAGTGGAGAGGCAATCCAATTTCCCCATTGTAATCTGGATCTATCACCCCTCCTAACACAGTTATTCCTTTCTTAGCCTGATGGTTTAAGGGCATTAGAAGCCCAAAATGGCCAGGGGGAAATCTGAGCTTCCAGTTCAATGGAATGTTTGTTGTGGCTCCAGGTAGGAGCACTCCCCCCTCTGGAACCAAAACTTCTAGGCCAGCAGAACCTAAAGTTGTGGGGACAGGAAGCAAAAATTTTCCTAGCGGGTCACTAGGAGTGATAGTGAGTGGAACTATTCCCTTTTCCACCCCTTGATTCCTGGACCCATGAATCCTGGCTATGGGAGAAACTGTACCATATATTGAACGCTGATTCAAAGCATATACTGCCTTCTGAAGAACTCTGCCCCAGCCCTCCATGCTGTTGCCACCTAATTGGCGCTGTAACTGTGTCTTCAAAAGGCCATTCCATCTTTCTATCAGACCAGCTGCTTCAGGATGATGGGGAACATGGTAAGACCAGTAAATTCCATAATCATGGGCCCACTGCCGCACTTCTCTGGCTGTGAAATGAGTTCCTTGGTCAGAAGCAATACTGTGTGGAATACCATGACGATAGATGAGGCATTCTGTGAGTCCATGGATGGTGGTTTTGGCAGAAGCATTGCGCGCAGGAAAGGCAAATCCATAACCGGAATAAGTATCTACTCCAGTAAGAACAAAACGTTGTCCTTTCCATGGGGGAAGTGGTCCAATGTAATCAACCTGCCACCAGGTTGCAGGCTGGTCACCTCGAGGAATGGTGCCGTATCTGGGGCTCAGTGTTGGTTTCTGCTGTTGGCAGATCTGGCATTCAGCAGCAGCTGTAGCCAGGTCAGCCTTGGTGAGTGGAAGTCCATGTTGCTGAGCCCAAGCATAACCTCCGTCTCGGCCACCATGGCCACTTTGTTCATGTGCCCACTGGGCAATAACTGGGGTGGCTGGGGAAAGAGGCTGACTGTCCACAGAACGCGTCATCTTATCCACTTGATTGTTGAACTCCTCCTCAGCTGAAGTCACCTTTTGGTGAGCATTTACATGGGACACAAATATCTTCACATCCTTTGCCCACTTGGAAAGATCTATCCACATACTTCTTCCCCAAATGTCTTTCTCACCAATTTTCCAATCGTGATCTTTCCACGTCCCTGACCATCCAGCCAATCCATTGGCTACAGCCCATGAGTCGGTGAACAATCGTACATCTGGCCATTTCTTCTTCCAAACAAACTGTAATACCATGTGCACTGCCCGAAGTTCTGCCCACTGTGAAGATTTTCCTTCACCTGTATCTTTCAGGGTTGTCCCAGAAAGGGGTTGTAATGCTGCAGCTGTCCACTTCTGGGTGGTGCCTGCATAACGTGCAGAGCCATCAGTAAACCAGGCCCTAGTCTTCTCTTCTTCAGTCAGCTGGTCATAGGGAACACCCCATGAGGCTATAGGTGCATGCTTGGCAGCAGATGGCATTGTAACAGGAGTAGAAACCATAGGCATCTGAGCAACTTCTTCATGTAACTTGCTTGTGCCTTCAGGACCTGCTCTGGCCCGATCACGTATATACCACTTCCATTTGACAATAGACTGCTGTTGTGCACGCCCTACTTTATGATTTGGAGGGTCTGATAACACCCAACTCATGATGGGGAGTTCAGGTCGCATAGTAACTTGGTGTCCTATTGTCAAACGTTCAGTTTCCACTAAGGCCCAATAGCAGGCCAAGAGTTGTTTTTCAAAGGGAGAGTAGTTGTCTGCGGATGACGGTAAAGCTTTGCTCCAAAATCCCAAAGGTCTCTTCTGTGATTCACCTACAGGGGCCTGCCAGAGGCTCCAAACAGCATCTCTATCTGCCACCGACACCTCAAGTACCATTGGGTCTGCTGGATCATATGGTCCAAGTGGTAATGCAGCCTGCACAGCAGCCTGGACCTGTTGAAGAGCCTTCTCCTGTTCTGGGCCCCACACAAAGCTAGCAGCTTTCCTTGTCACTTGGTAAATAGGCCTGAGTAACACACCCAAATGAGGAATGTGCTGTCTCCAAAATCCAAATAGACCCACTAAACGTTGTGCTTCTTTCTTGGTGGTGGGAGGGGCCAGGTGCAATAACTTATCTTTCACCTTAGAAGGAATATCTCTGCATGCCCCACACCATTGTACTCCTAAGAATTTCACTGAGGTAGATGGTCCTTGAATTTTGGTTGGATTTATTTCCCATCCTCTGATACGCATATGTGTTACCAATGAATCCAAAGTGGTTGCTACTTCTTGCTCACTTGTTCCAATCAGCATAATGTCATCTATATAGTGCACCAATGTGATATTTTGTGGAAGAGACAAACGATCAAGATCCCTTCTAACTAAGTTATGACACAGGGCAGGAGAGTTAATATATCCTTGAGGCAAAACAGTAAAGGTATACTGCTGGCCTTGCCAACTGAAAGCAAATTGCTTCTGGTGGTCCTTATGGACCGGTACTGAGAAGAAGGCATTTGCCAGGTCAATAGCTGCATACCAGGTTCCAGGAGATGTGTTAATTTGCTCAAGTAACGAAACTACATCTGGTACAGCAGCTGCAATTGGAGTTACTACCTGATTTAATTTTCTATAGTCAACTGTCATCCTCCATGATCCATCTGTCTTCTGCACTGGCCAGATGGGAGAGTTAAAGGGAGATGTGGTGGGAACCACCACCCCTGCATCTTTCAAGTCCTTGATCGTGGCAGTAATTTCTGCAATTCCTCCAGGAATACGATACTGTTTTTGATTCACTATTTTCTTTGGCAGAGGCAACTCTAAAGGCTTCCATTTTGCCTTTCCAACCATAATAGCTCTCACTCTACAGGTCAGGGAACCAATGTGAGAATTCTGCCAATTTCTGAGTATATCTATCCCAATTATACATTCTGGAACTGGGGAAATGACCACAGGATGTGTTCGGGGACCCACTGGACCTACTGTGAGTCGGACATCCGTCAAAACTCCATTAATCACCTGTCCTCCATAAGCCCCTACTCTAACTGGAGGGCCACAATGTTTCTTGGGATCTCCTGGGATCAGTGTCAATTCAGAACCAGTATCCAATAGGCCCTTGAAAGTCTGATTATTTCCTTTCCCCCAGTGTACAGTTACCCTTGTAAAAGGCCTTAGGTCCCTCTGGGGAAGAATTGGAGAAAGAGTAACAGCAAAACTTTTAGGTGTCTTATCAAAATCCTTCCTCAGGGGAACCTGGCCACCCCTTCATTCAAGGGGCTCTGGATCTGCAAACTGGCTCAAGTCTGGAAATTGATTCACTGGCCGAGATTGCCTTTTGCCATGATTCACTGCAGCCTTTTTATCATTTGTTTGAGGATTTTTCTGCTTATACAGCTCAAACAGATATGCAGTAGGTTTTCTATGCATTTCATCTCTGGAAACACCATGATTGATTAGCCAGTACCAAAGGTCCAAACGAGTCATACCATTATAAATTCCACCTCTCTGCCCATTACCAGGTACGTCATTATAAACATTGTTTTGTCTACGCTGTCCATTATAAAAACTACGATCACCTTGTCTCTGGCGATTCAATGCTGCCACCTGGCCCTTGTTAACTCGGGGCCCGATTAAACCCATTGAATTTAATTCATCTAATTGAGCAGCAGCATCTCCAACCCTAAGGTCTGGCACAAGGAAAAGGGCAAGAACAAAACTCTTTAAATGTGCCGGTGCCCCTCTCACCAGTTTGCGTCTTATAGGACTGGTGAAAGGCATGTCTTCTGGACCTTCCCATTGTGGGGGATTAGGTTTTATACAACGTATCCACTCTAGCATTGCAATTTCCCTAAGCCTTAAAATCCCTTCATCAACACTAAGCCAAGGGATATCAGGCATCTCCAACTCCTTTTCAGTAGGCCATCTTTTAATAAATACTTCAGCCAACCAATCAAACAAACTTTTGACACCTTTTTTAACTGTGCGAGCTTCTATATTAAACCTAGAATCTCCACTCAGAGGACCCATGCCGATAAACTCAGCCTGCTCTAATTTTATGTTCCTTCCACCATTATCCCACACCCTTAAAATCCATTCCCATGCATATTCCCCAGACTTCTGCTTGAATGAGTTAGCAAACTCATTAAGCTCCTTAGTAGTATAGTGTATTTCCTCATGGACTACACTTTCTACCTCCCCTTTAGGGGCCTGTTTTGCCTTGAGTCTGGTTATAGGTCTAGAAGAAACTATTGGTGGGCCCGGAGAAACATCAATATTGTCAGTAAAAGTCACTGCTGGTCTATCAGGCTCTGAGGGATTACTTTCCTCAAGTGGAGAAGGCATTAATTCAAGGGGTGGGGCTGAGGGTACTACTACTTCAGGTGGAGCAAATCCTTGAAAATCTGAAGATTCAACAGGGTCTTCCCACACATCCCCATCCCAAGTTATAGGATCCCATTCTTTGCCAATTAATGCCCTTACTTTAACTGCTGACACCCTCTGAGGTTGAGACTTGAATTTTCGCTGTATTTCAGCCAACCTTATAATGAGTGCTTCAGTTTGATTTTCTGCTACTTGAGCTCTATGGCTGCTGGAAAGAAGATTCTCTTCAAGGGCACACTTGGAAACTTTTAAATTGTTTACTTGAGTCTGGAGCTGTTCGATTTTATCACACAACTCCTTCCTTTCCTTCATTGCTTTCTCCCGAGATGCTAAGAGTAACAAGCCAGCAAAATCATTTTCCGGTTTTTTCCCCAACTTGTAGAACGTATTGTATACCACCGAATCACCTAATTCATCAAGATAATCAAAGGCTTTAGCTTCTTTAAGCTTGGAATATAGTTTCATCCATGGGTTTTCAATATCCCCCGAGCTCCCAGGAGGGAGAGAATTTGGAGAGGTTTCAGTAATTGAGAGTGCTGGTGGGTCAACCAACCAACTCCAAAATTTTGAAACATTCATCCTTATACTTCTGCTCCTCTAGAACCACTTCTGGTACCACTTCTGTATTAGTCTGGGTTCTCTAGAGTCACAGATCGTATGGGCAGTCTCTATGTAGTTAGGGAATTTGTCGATGACTTACAGTCTGTAGTCCAACTCCCCAACAGTAGTAGCAGCAGCTGTGGATGGAAGTCCAAGGATCTTGCAGTTGCTCAGTCCCACGAAGCAAGCCGGCAAGGAAGAAGCAGTCTTCCTTCTTTCAATGTCCTTATATATGTCTCCAGTAGAAGGTGTAGCCCAGATTAAAGGTGTACACCTTTAATCCCAGATGAACTTGAAGTCTGGGATTAAAGGTGTATGTCTCCACACCTTTAATCCCAGATGACCTTGACTGGAATCCATGCTTCAAGATCTCCATGCTAAGTCCAGGTCAGAAACTTATATCTCTGAGCCTCCAAATTAGGATCATAGGTGAGCCTTCCAATTCTAGATTGTAGTTCATTCCACATATAGTCAAGTTGACAACCAGGAATAGCCACTACAACCTGTAAAGCTGTTGGTCAGTCAGGTCCCATACACTCCGCAAACGTTAGAGGCTATTGCAGTATTTTTGGTTCCCCTCCAGAACTTGATGCTAAGACACTATTACTGAAGATGCCACACACTCGAGTCACAGAACATGGAGAGATCAAGCTGCTGCTCACCCACAAGTTCAATACCTACTGTCTAACTTTCATGGTACTAAAAGGTGCTGTACATGCTACCAAAGGGAAAAAGAAAGTAATCATCAATTTTACCCAGATGTGAACTATGATAAACAGAAGGCGGGCAAGCCATGCCCACCAGTATACTAGTGGCATAAATACTAGAATAACCAATGCCTTTCTAATTGGATATATGACTGTTCCACACGTTGAAATCCATACCTGGCATGACTATCTAAAGCCAAGAACCCATGGGTTGACAGGTCAAGGCCCTAGTGGAAAAGCTAAACTATTGCTCTGAAAAATAGGTATAGTGTATTAGTCAGGGTTATCTAGCATCCCAGAACTTATGGATTGCTCTCTATATTAAGGGAATTTATTGTGATTACTTTTTTTTTGTTTGTTTGGTTTTCCGAGACAGGGTTTCTCTGTGTAGCCGGGGCTGTCCTGGAATTCACTCTGTAGACCAGGCTGGCCTCGAACTCAGAAATCCTCCTGCCTCTGCCTCCCAGAGTGCTGGGCTTACAGGCGTGCGCCACCACGCCCGGCTTTTATTGTGATTACTTACAGTCTATAGTCCGACTAACTCAACAATGGGCAGCTGTGGATGGGAAATCCATAAATCCAGTGGTTGCTCAGGCCCACGAGGCCAGCTGTTTCCGCTGTACTGCGGCATAAAAGCAGGTCCCAACAGATGTGCTGGCAAGCAAGTGCAGGCAGGCGAAGAAGAACGAGTCAGCCTTCTTCCAAGGTCCTTAGGAGGCCTGCGGCAGAAGGTGTGGCTCAGTTTAAAGGTGTGCACCACCACGCCTCGATTTAGAACTTGCTTTCTCCCAGGCTGGCCTTAAACTCAGAGATCTGCTTGCCTCAGTCTCCTAAAATTAAAGGTCTGTACTACCTGGGCCTGGGCCTAAGCTTCTCATGTACGCTATGCCTCAAGATCTCCATGTCATGATCTGGGTCAGAAGCCTGCGTCTTCCAGCCTTACAATCTGGGTCACAGGTGTGCCCTCCATTTCTGTAGTTCATTCCAGATGTGGTTGACACATAACCGTCACATATAGCCATCATATATAGTATTAAAACAATCACAGTGACTTATCATCATATCCATAGATGAGTGTGTCTCTTATTCTCTCTTAGAGAAGCTTCTTCTTGAAGCAGATGGCAATTCTTCAAAGACCCACACGTGATAAATGTTCAGAAAATAAAAGACTGGGGAATGTTCAGTCCTCAATGGTTTCTTATACCCCTCCTATGGAGGTTCAGAATTACGGTGGAAAAGCTGAAGGAAAGATGTAAGAGCCAGCAGGCGCAGACACCTGTAAGGAAAAAGGGATTTTCAGACACAGCAGAGCATTTACACAAACGAGCTCACAGCGGTGTGACAGCATGCAGAAGACCTGTACAAGCTCAAGCCAGACAAAATCACAGCATGGAGAGGAGAGTCGTACATGAAGTCCACCCTAGCTAAAGACCTATTGGCGATTGATAGCTGATAGGAGAGAGTTGGTTTTCTTTAAGGGTAGAGCCGTTGATAGATCGCCTATGTTTCAATGGAGGGCCTACAGTATTTGGACAGTACAACTGTACTATATGGGTTTAAAACACGGAAACTCAATGTTAGGTGGGTAGGGTGGAAATGTATTCGGGAGAAATTGGGGGAGGGATGAATATGATGAAAATACACTTTGCAACTCGCAAACTAATTAAAACCGAGAGGCAAATCCATTTTTAAGAATACATGTGTTGGGGGAAACTGGGAATGGGGATAACATTTGAAATGTAAATAAAGAAAATATCCAGTAAGAAAAAAAAAAGAGTACATGTGTTGGGGTACACAGAAAGGGATTTATCAGGACACGTTTTGTTCATATCTCATTGCGATGATGCAATATCTGATAGCGCCTGTTAATGGGAATTGAGAACAAAACCAACAACCCTAACTCCTTCCCCCACTCTCTGAGAGATAAATCAATGATGAGAAGCTGCCAATTATAATGACATATACTTTATATCATTTTTCTTAGTGTGTTTGTTTCTCCATTAACTAACTAGCTAGCTTAACTAACTAACTAACTAACTAACTAACTAACTAACTAACTAACTAACTTACTAACTAACTTTACATCCATCTCCTCCCAGCACCCCCCTTGCAAATCCCCATCCTCTCATCTCCTTCTCTTCTGAGAGGGTGGAGGCCTCCCTGGGTATTCCCCCAGCCTGGCACAACAAGTCACTGTAGGACAAGGCACAAGGCACTTCCTTTCCCACTGAGGCCAGACAAGACAGCCCAGTTAGGGGAACAGGATCTACAGACAGGAAACAGATTCAGGGACAGCCCCACTGCAGTTGTTGGGGGATCTGCATGAAGACCCAGCTGTACATCTGCTATAGATGTGCAGGCTGCTTAGGCTCAGCCCATGTATTCACTTTGGTTGGTGACTCAATCTCTGAGAACCCCAAGTGTCCAGGTCACGAGTCTCTGTTAGTCTCCTGTGGAGTCCTTATCACCTCCAGGTCCCTCAAGCCTTCCCGCAAGTCTTCTATAAGATTTCCTGAGCTCCGGGAGTTCCCTGATAGAGAGGTTGGAAAAAGGGACTGAAGGAACTGAGGGGGTTTGCAGCCCCACAGAGGGAGCAACAGCGCCAACAGGCCAGACCACCCTGGAGCTCCGGGGAACTGGATCACCAACCAAAGAGTACACATGGAGGGACCCATGGCGCTGGCCACCTATGGCAGAAGATGGACTTGTTGGACATCAGTGAGAGCCAAGGCCCTTGGGCCTGAGGGTATTCAATGCCCCCAGTGCAGGGGAATGCCAGGGCGGGAGGACAGGAGTGGGTGGGTCAGGGAGCACCTCATAGAGGCAGAGGGAGGGGGGGTGGGATGGGAGGTTCCAAAGGGGAGACCTGGAAAGGGGAAAACATTAATGTAAATTTAAAAAAAAGATGACAGCAAGGAGAAAAAAAAAAGATTCCTTGGGGTCTCTCCAAAGTTTGGTGTGGGTCTCTGCATGTTTCAGTCAGCTGCTGGATAGATCCTCTCAGAGAAGAGTTATGATCCACTCCTGTCTGCAAGCATAACATTAATAGTGTCAGGGACTGGTTCTTGCCCATGGGATAGGTCTCAAGTTGGGCTGGTCATTTTCTCAGTCTCAGCTCCATTTTTGTCCCTGAACTTCTTGTTGGTAGGACAAATTTTGGGTCAAAGGTTTTGTGGGTAGGTTGGTGTCTTTATCCCTCCACTGGGAGTTTTTTTCTTTTTCTTTTTCTTTTTTTTTTTTTTTAAAGATTTATTTATCTGAGTACACTGTAGCTGTCTTCAGACACACCAGAAGAGGGCATCAAATCTCTTTACAGATGGTTGTGAGCCACCATGTGGTTGCTGGGAATTGAACTCAGGACCTTTAGAAGAGCAGTCGGTGCTCTTAACCACTGAGCCATCTCTCCAGCCCCCCACTGGGAGTTTTGTCTGGACACATGGGACAGCCACTTCAGGCTCCTTTCACCCACTGCTAGGAGTCTCAGCTGGAGTCATCCTGATAGAGTCCCTGTACACCCCCATCCAGACCTCTGGCACATCCTAGAGATCCCCCCCTCAATACTCTGATTTCTGTTCACTCTTGACCCTCTTTTCACCATGACCTTCTCCTTGTACCTGATCCTCATCCCCTCTCCTACCCTCTTCCTTTCCTCCACTGATCACCGACAACTATTTTATTTCCCCCTCTGAATGAGATTCAAGAAGACTCCATTGGGCCCTCCTTGTTATTTAGTATTTTTGGAATCTGGATCTTAGTGTGGTTACCCTGTACCTTTTGGCTAATATCCACTTATCTAATATCCACTTACCATGCATGTTCTTTTGGGACTGGGTTATTTCACTCAGGATGATATTTTTTCAGTTCCACCCATTTGCCTACACATTTCATGATGTCCTTGTTTTTAATAGCTGAGTAGTATTCCATTGTATAGATGTGCCACATTCTCTTTATCCATTCTTCCATAGAGGGGGATCCGGGTTGTTTCCAGTTTCTGGTTATTATGAAAAAACTGCTATGAATAATATATCTTTATATCTAATTAGAGCACGATATTTAAAATTTCTGAAAATCAAACAGAACCTTCAGGAAATTCTGCTATCTTCTGGGCAGAAGTGTCAGAGCACAGCAATGAACAAGAAGGTTGTGTGTGGATCCCCCCTCTCCATTTTTACATTTCCTTTGCCAGTTTGCTCAAGAATGTATATTGTATATTCAAAAATACTAAGGAAACTCAAGTCCTTCTGTGTTCATGACTTTGAAATTAACAGTGCATAATAACTCACTTCAGAAAACATACTTCACGGGCATTATTTCCCTCTTATTTTCCTAGCCTTAGCAAGAGTATAGACTTTTCATTCATAGACTTTGTCTGACTTTTACTGTTTCACTGACAAAAGCAGCGTAAAATGTCATATGGAAAGAGCCAGTCCAAATGCAATTTGGATTTGGTATTTCTGTTAACCTTTTCTGTTAGAGAAAAAGTATATATGATATATGATACATGATATATGATATATGACACATGACATATGACATATGATATGATGTATGATGTGTGATAATGATATATATGATATAATATATGATGTATGATATATAATATGTGATGATATATGATATATGATATATATATCAGTATGAGATACATATATGTACTGACTTAGATTATTGTGGCCAAATGTACATATCTGCCTCTTTTTCACTTTACTCAATTGTCCTTAGGTCCCGAGAATCAGCAGTTTTGAGGCTAGATCGATGTCAAGCTTCCTTTGTTGTGGACCCAGCCCAGAGCGTAAGGGAGAGATTATCGGAAACACTGTGCTGGCAATGACATCATCCCCTCCCTCCCAGTGTCTGCCGAGAAGGGCACAGGGTCACAGGACCCAGTGCACATTAGAGTGTTGAGCTGACCAGACCTCCCTCCCAGGCTTGTCTGATGTAGCTCTTACAAGTCCATTCCTTAAGACCCGGGGGTTGGATTTACACCCCTGAAAGCCATTCTCCTCAAACAATTGAGGTGATTGTGTTTTCATTAAGTCCTCAGTGTCATTAGAGACAGATTGAATTTCCTTAAAATACAATATGATAAGATGATGCGATTTTAACTGTGATGTCTCAAGGACTCATTTTCTCTTCTTTCCTTCTGTTTGTCTTTCTTTATTGATGAATTTTGCTGTTTCCCAAGCTGGATTCTAATGTTGGTTTCCTGAGTAACTTAGACTATAGCACACCCCAGTGTGCCCTGCTCTACTCTAGTTGTTGTTGTTGTTGTTGTTGTTTTTTAACAAACCTATCTTTATTTTTTATAACTCATTTATTTTATTTTATACACATGGGTGATTTGATTGCCTGTAATCTGTGTGCATGGGTCAGATCTCCTGGAACTGGAGTTAAAGATAGTTGTGAGCTGCCATGTGGGCATTGAGAATTGAACCCAGGACCTCTGGAAAAACAACCAGTGCTTTTCTTAACTGCTGACCCATCTCTCCAGTTTTTATTAGCCATCCCTAATCTAGTTTTTATGAAGGTAGTCATGTATACAGTGAAAATGTTAGTTTATGATGAAAAATTACGACTAAAACCAAGTTCCTTCTTTCAGTTTTTCTTTTCTTTCTTTCTTTCTTTCTTTCTTTCTTTCTTTCTTTCTTTCTTTTTTTTTTTTTGGTTTTTTGAGACAGGGTTTCTCTGTGTAGCTCTGGCTGTCCTGGAACTCACTCTGTAGACCAGGCTGGCCTCGAACTCAGAAATCCACCTGCCTCTGCCTCCCGAGTGCTGGGATTTAAGGCGTGCGCCACCACTGCCTGGCTCAGTTTTTCAATTACATGAAAAATGTAAACTGGACCAAGAGGCTTCACAATAGTCAACACTTCCAAGTCTTTCCCAATATTTCAAAAACGACACAGGCTTCCCTGGACGGTTTTGGGTTTCTGCATTTGATGTTTGTTCATTCTTTCTTATTATAAAACTAAGAAAACCCAAGAAACTAAGCAAACACTTTCTGTTTTCCTGTAGACCCAATTCATTTAACGGACTTTTTGGTTAGGTTGAGACTCAACATTTACTCTGCTGTTGCTGTTGTTACCATCAGGACTGAGCCACACAGGGGTTGGACAATGATTCACCTATACTTATGATCAGAGAGTTTTTGTGTTAGACTTCTCCGTCAAGGCTATAAGTACGGAAGCTTCCCTGTTTCCCTGGGCTGGGCCGGAGATCTTGACTTTGATACCCTCTCAAATAGAAACTGTATTTTGAAACTTGACCTTCTCCAGCTCAGAACCTGTAGTTGATACTCTCTCTTCTTGTTAGGCCGTGGCAGCTGGCTGTGGCTCCCCTTCCCAGGCTTTCCCTGTCATTAGGAGGGAAACCAAAAGGTCTTCTGTAGTTGACTGTGTTGCTGAGTTGTGGTTTTTCCAGGTCTTTAGTCATATTAAATACTTTGACAACTTAAAACCATTTTAAATGGATGACTTGTTGGTTGGGTGCATAGTCCAACATATACACGTGCAGCCTCTCTGTTCATAAACAACAGGAGAGTGCTTGCTTGGATCTGTTGCTTTGGAACTTTGCCCATATAATATGCTATGGCCAGAACTTGTAGCAGAGAGGATTGTTCCCCTCATGAGGGCTAGGAACCAGAAAGAGGGATTTAGACGAGGGTCTGACCTCTCAAAGGCATGTCTCCAGTTGCAAAACATCTCTCCACTAGTGTCTGCCTCTTTTATTAGTCACAGACCTATTGTTGTGAAGAGATACCGTGACCAAGACAGCTCTTATAAAAGAAAGCATTTAGACGGCAGCTGGCTTACAGTTCCAGGGGCTTTGTCCGTTATCATTATGGCAGGCGTGGTGCTGGAGAAGTGGCTGAGAGCGACACCCTGAGCCATAGGTGGAGAAAGTGGCACTGGGATTGGCATGGGCTTTCGAAACCTCAAAAGGCCCCCTCGCCCTGCCAGTGAGACACTTCTTCCAATGGGGCCACACCTTTTAATCTTTGTTAATTTTTAAAGGGTTCCATTCCCAGGTGACCAAATCTATACCCTGTCGAGCAAGCATTGTATACGTATATGAGCCCATGGAGGTCATTCTCATGTAAGCTACCGTATTCCTCTAGGTGTCATCACCTCCTACGAGGATCGCGTGCTGATGGCTTAGGCCTTGGGACGATAGGGGATGTTCTGGATTCAAACTATTGCAGACACCAGAGCATGAGAAATGCGCTCTTGGTAGGAATACTCTGAAAAGACCTAAAAAACTCAAATCACTTCATGTTCCACTCTTGGAGGTGAAAGGAAAGAAAGACTGGTTGGGACTCTAGCAAAATCTGAGGTTGTTTTGCTTCGAGGAACTAGACACTGTGTGAGGGAACAAGGGGACTGAAGCTTACTTTTTGAAGCTTCAAAGGGACCTGGGGAGATGGCTCGCTGGGGAAAGTCCTTGCCACTCACTTATGGGGATTGAAGTTTGGATTCGAAGCCACCAAGTAAATGTCAGGCAGGCGTGGCATCCTGCAGGACAATCCCAGCATGTGGGAGACAGAGGCAGGGAACATGCTGGCCAGTTAGATTAACTGAAAGGGCAGGCTTTGGGTTCAAGTGAGAGATCCTGTCTCGATATATAACAAGGATGATACCTTATGTTAAACTCTACCTTCTACACTCTTGCTAAAACAGGGTCTCTACACACATGAGCGTAAGTGAGCATATGGTCATATGTGCACATGTGTGCATATATGCACCCACACCCACACGCGCAGCACAAGATGACAGAGGTTTCAGTGAACAGCTGCTGGTGGCACAAAGAGAGAAAGACAAGTGACAGTCAAGCGTACTCAGAAAAATGGATAGCATGTGGGGAGTAGGAGCAAGAAGGATGCAACGGTCCTTCGTTACCACCTAGACATTTGTATGGGCGATACGGGAAGATACGCTGATTTTAGAAAGCGAGACACTGAAGTGCTGTAGGCTTGATACATGTGGCCATCAGCTAGTATCATGTCAGGATTGTCCCTGAGCACAGGAGGAAGAGGGTACATCTGTCTCTATCTCTATCTCTCTATTTATCTCTATCTAGATTCCTATCACACAGACCTTGGTGTCTATGTCATATATATGTGTGTGTATATATACATATATATGTATATATACACACATATACATATACACACATATACATATATACACATATACATATATGTATATATAATATATATTAAATCATATATCCATATCATATATCATATGTTACATGTTATACATATACACACATATACATATATGTATATATAATATATATTAAATCATATATCACATATAATATATCATATGTTACATATTACACACACACACACATACACACACACACACACACACACTGGAGCTTCCAAGTAGTCTCCATAGTGGTCACGTGACAGGGTAGAAGCCGCCAGTGTCCTCACGGTGCAGTAGGAGAGGAGCTTTCGTGAGGTGAGCAAACTCTTTCTCACGTAGACTCATTGAACACCTACTTCTAGAATCAGCAGGAAAACAGCGCTTTCTTCTGTACATGTACCTGCCAGTGTGGATTGTGGGGCGGGACAAGAAAGCCTACTAACTCAAGGCGTTAGTAAAATGACAGTTTGTTCGGAGCCCTCACATTCTCTGGTGACAGGAATCTGACTCCTCACGTTTTCTGTGGCATGAGTCCACATGTTTCTAGTCATGTTTGTCTGTTTCAAAACGTAAGGAAAGCAGAGAATGCTGTCGTGTGATTCATTTTACCATTGTCTTATTATCATTTTCACAGTACCAAGAATTTGGTAATTTTTTGGTATTTTGTGGAAAGTAATCTTAACCACTTCCTCTGTTCCTTCTGTGTTTGTGAGAGTATAACTTAAACTATTTTTTCTTACTAAAATACGCTTTAGGGAAGTACAAAAAGGAACATGTTTCCTTTTATCTGCTGCAAATATTTGTCCTTCTTACTAAAGATTAACTTTCTTTGAGTCATGGGAGAGACTCAAAGCCCACACTAAAATGCCTTATATTAGTAAAGAAAAATAAAGAGAAGTTATGAAGAAGATAAGCAAGGCACAATTTGGTTGGTTAGTGATTCTTTTCATTTTTCCCTTTCGAGTTGTTTTTTTGTTTTTTGTTTTTTTTTGTTTTTTTTTTTTCATAGTCAGGGCCAAACTCAAAACTTCACACCTGAAATTTTAAAGAAAAAGTTTTTTTTTTAGCTGATTCCGCTGCTCAACCTTGAATGACTTTTTCTCTATATTCAGCTGTTTTGTGGTCAAAATTGATCCTGGGCTCAGCACTTTGGAAGCCAGAATATTATGAATTTGAGGCTGGCATGGATTGTATATTGATACCTTAGGGGACAAGGAAAAAAAAGTAGGCAGGGAAGAAGGCTCTTCTGTTAGAATATCTATCCCACAGACAGAAGCAGCCTCCTCATTTATAAGTTTTCGTAATCATCTATCTACATCTATCTGTCTATCTATATATCTGTCTGTCTATCTCTATCTATCTATCTATCTCTATCTATCTATCTATCTATCTATCTATCTATCTATCTGTCTGTCTGCTATCCATCCATTCATGCATTTCTCCTTACATTTTTTTATTTATTGGTTTATTTATTTTTGCGTGGGTGTTTGTGTGTCAGTGAGCAAGCTGGCTAGCTGGGTAGATTACTCCAGCCACCAAGTTCTGGGTTCTCCACATGTGTACATTCACCTGTGTGTGTTTGCGTGCGTGGGGTGTGGGGTGCGGGGTGTGGGTCTCTCTCTCTCTCTCTCTCTCTCTCTCTCTCTCTCTCTCTCTCTTTCTCTTTCTCTCTCTCTCTCTCCTCCCTCGCTCTCTCTCCTCCCTCGCTCTGGCTCTGGCTTGCTCTGTCCCAATCTCTTTGCCTCGAATCTGTCTGTCTGTCTATCTGTCTGTCTGTCTCTGTCGGAATGCTACTTTAATTTGCCTCTGAGTGTTCTTAACGTCACTACAAAAACCGAAGCCTGATCTGGCATAGGGTTCTCAGTTTTGAAAGAAAAAAAAAATCTAACAATATTTTAGGTAACTGTAAATCTTCACTAGAACAAAATCCTTATTAGTAGCATTAAGCCCAGTCAGCGCGGAAGTAACAGCTTACTGTGTTTTCATAGCCCACTTAGGGTTGGTCTTCCTTAAGCCCCTTCCCGCCCTGCCCGCCCTGCCCTTCTATTCCCAGTAGCCCCCTCAGAACGCTTCATTAATTTTCGACCTTCATTTTTGTCTTTGAACAAAAGGCCATCGCATCCATTTCCAAATTATTTAGCTGTTTCACTAGATTTTTTGGGGGGGTGGGGGGGGGGGGGCAGTGGTTCAGCGAACAACTTGGCTTATTTCCTCTTTTCGAGAGAGAACAGCGACATCTGTTGGCTGTGTCGGGAACTGCACGTTGCAAATTGCACCTCATTGGGGGAGTTTTCAGTGGTTGTTGTGGTCCAAAGCAGAGACCACATGAAAATATTCGAGAGTCAGGAAATGATGTTTGGCGGTTCTAATCTCATTCTGATGTTTGACAGGTGCCTGGCTGATACTGTGACGGTTTTAAAATGATCAGAAGTTCTCTTGACAATCTTTCCTTTAGAGATAGAGTTTAACATGCATTCCCCTTGAGTGTGGGCTTAACCATCTGACCAGCATTTTAGGAAGGTAATCTGACAGCAGTGCTGGGGGCCAGGGCGGCTACTTTCAAGGGTAAGTCCTAGAAAGCTATAGAGTCTTTCCCTTTCTTCCCCGGAAGCTGCTATGACCAAGGACCTTCAGTCCTTTCCCAGAGATGTCCATGTGGTGAGGAAGTGATCCATTCTACCTTACATCAAGTAGAGATCTGAGGCACCATGGGACTGAGTTATCTCAGTCTCCAGGAAATCTTGTCCACGCGCTCAGTCAATAGTAACTGTACCCACATCAGAGCTCCAAGCTATTTGGCTGAAATCCTTGCAGATTCCATACTGACAGACACCATCCCATAATACATCTATTAAGTATAATTAACAGAGTTAGTAAGATATAATGAAAGATAAAGTACTTCCCCACTTATGTATATAATGTTTTCAAAGAGGTATTGGATGGTTGGAACTTAAATACACTTTATATAGTTCAAACCAGAGTTCTTAGGAAATAAAATTTCGGGTATTTGAGAATCAAGCAGGACTTTGGTGTGAGATTCCAAGAGTGTGCTGTGTAGTAAGTGCGTCAGATACAAAGTTTGGGAACCATACTTAAGCATATTAAACATGGCTTTGCTTTAAAGGCTTTTAGACATATTTAATGACCGTTTTGGATTTGAAAAGTTCATTACTTTATTTAATACTTGACATGCGCGTTTCTCATGTCAGTGGGAATATGAAAATAGAAAAATATTCCATTCAGAATTAAAATGCCAAGAAAGTGATTATTTGCGTGTAAATAGGTATTAACTAAACGGGGAAGGAGTCGTTTTTCCTTGTTGATTTAAGATACGTAAGGGATAATATAAAAAATGAGAGTATGTGAATTTGCCCACATGAAGAATGGAGATGACAGGTTCCGGGTATTCTGAGTCAATATGTACGTGCGGTGCAGTTAAGGACAGCAGGCTGTTTACTGCAAACAGAAGAGGCAAAGCACCCCCTAGTGGCAGTTGTTGGAGTAACCATCCAACTGCAAGAAAAACACTTGTAAACTTTGAGACAGTATTTGAATGGGACCTATATCATTCTTCATTTCAACGATAAAGTAAACCCCCAATGATGGCTCTGGATTTGTAGTTTGTTGGACACAATAACTCAGTGTTTTGTAAAAGTTAATTCAGCAGCATTGGATAGTTTTGTTTCATATAAGAAAAACCCTTCCAGGTCAACACATTAGGAAACACAAAGATAAAATGTGTGTTTTCTCAAAGCAGGTCACGTCAGAAGAAACAAGTGAAGATCAGCACAAAGGACCCTTCATATTATAAACGGAAGTAGCATCTTCCAGCTTTCTTGACAGAACAACAAAACAAAACAGAAAAACAAAACGAAACGAAAGACTGTGCTCTAATCCAAGATCCCTTGTTGGTGCGAGAAGAGGCAGGGGAGGAATTAGAAAGATAAGCAAGTCGTCGTGGCTCCGAGGCTGGGGTGGGGTGCAGGCACGGTGCCGTGTGGGGTGGGGTGCGGGTGGAGTCCTTCCTCCACTCCCAGGGGGCCAGGGCAGACAGAGGATGCAAGCGAAGCCCGAGGAGATTGCTAAAGCCTGTGGCTGCCCCACTTTCCCTAGTCTGCATAAGCGAAGACTTTAATAAACTGTGTTTGGACAAAACATAAAGTGCTGCAACAAAAAGGATAATAATCAGGCTTTGTGAATTTGCTAATTACTGTTTGCACTTCTAGACTGAGACTCTTCTCTGTTTTGTCTCTGAGGGCTGTGATGGCAACACAGTGCAATGAGTGTCTCTCTCCCTTCCTCCCCCTGTCCCTCCTTCCTCCCTCCCTCCTCCCTCCCTCCTCCCTCCCTCCTCCCTCCCTCCTCCCTCCCTCCTCCTTCCCTCCTCCTTCCCTCCTCCCTCCCCCTCCCTCCCCTCCCTTCCTCCCTTCCTCCCCCTCTCCCTCCTCCCTCCCTCCTCCCTCCCTCCTCCCTCCCCCTCCCTCCCCCTCCCTTCCTCCCTTCCTCCCCCTCTCCCTCTCCCTCCCTCCCTCCCTCCCTCCCCCCTCCCTCCCTCCCCCTCTCCCTCCCTCCCTCCCTCCCTTCCCCTCCCTCCCTCCCTCCCTCCCTCCCTCCCTCCCTCCCTCCCCCTCTCCCTCCCTCCCTCCCCCTCTCCCTCCCTCCCTCCTTCCCTCCTGCCAGGAAGATTTTTCCAAGTGTTTGCTCACCTGATGTTCAAAACTGCCACCCATCTCCATGGATTAATAATTAATTAATTAATAACTCATGCTCTCCACGGAGAAGAGGGAGGGTGGACTCGGTAGACAGCGAGGGGAAGGAAAGTGTGGTTCTCAAACTGCAAACTCCTCTCACCTCCAGTGTCAGCTAAAAGCAACTAGTTTTCACTCTTACGAATAAGCTTAGCGCACAGAGCCTTATAAACAGCGTGGAGTTCTGGAACCGGAGTCCGTTGTGAATCCTAGTTTAGCTCTATCAGTGTCGAGAGGCCAGAACATGCTGGGATTAGGACGGATTGCCTTTTGGCCCCAGTTGCACTCTCGTTTCTCTTAGGGATGTCAGGAGACAAATACAGAGTGTCAGAAGAGTGGGAAAGGTGTGTGTGTGTGTGTGTGTATGTGTGTGTGTGTGTGTGTGTGTGTGCGCGCGCACGTGAGAGTTCCTGCCCGCACATGGTGTACAAGTGCGTTCGTGCCTGTGAAGGCCCAAAGTTGACATTTTCGAGTCAGTCTGTCACTCAACCCAGAACTGGCCAATCCTGGCTAGTCTAGCTACCCCCGGGCTATCAGCCTCTGGTACCCAAGTTCCGGGACTACGGGTGGCTGCTTTATCTGCCTAGATGCTTCATGGGAGTCCCCGGATCCTGAGCTCTGGTCCTTATGTCTGCAGAGAAAGCGCTCAGCCCGTGAAAGCCTGAAAAAAATGTTAATTTTTAAGGTTTTTTTTTTTTTTTTGCACTTAATTGCTAAAAAAAAAAGTCTTAAAATATGGACTGTTAACATTAAAGGTAAGTGGATTTTAAAATATAAAAAGAAAGCTATGCATGTGTTCCTATTATTTAAAATGGTCATGAGTTATAATTCCTAAGTACAAAGGAGGGGTCACGCGGAATGGTTCTGTTCAGGACAGCTTTGATACTAAAAGCGTAGCCATTAGAGGAAGGTTTCTGTCACTTGTGCTCTTTTGGGTGTAACCCTATTTAGCAGTAAAGGAGATTTTCTCGGTCTGGGCACTGGGGTGGTGGGGTGGCGGCACAGCTGGACCGACGATGTTACAGCATCCTACGATTTTTACCCTTCTTCACTTCCCTCTTCTCCACATGCCTTTCTTGGTTTTCTCTCTGCGGTGAGCTGGCCTGGCTTTCTTGAATTGCTCTACCTCAGGCCTCGGCGGATAACCCTGCCCTTTCTACTTTAAGTGTCCCGTACAGACACCCAGCATGGTACAGATGAGCCACATAGGGCAGCCATCACCCGAGAGCTTGCTGCAAGTATGTGTTGTCAGGTGTGTCCTAGGGTCCTGAAGCTTGATTACACATTGAAAGATCCCTAAGTAATTGATGTATTCACTGACGTTAAAGAGTGTCCACGAGACGGCTCTCGGGAGAGGGCTTGTGTGACTGTCTGGGCCTGGAAGTCAACGGCACACGTGATCACAGGAGCAGGGTGAAGTGAGCCCCACGGCAGTCCCCGGGTTCAGGCCAGAGAAGTTTGTGGGTAGACAACGAAAACTACCACCGTCTTTCTGCCCTTGGAAAGGAGTGAAACTGGTGTGAGGTAACTGTGATTCCTGGGAAAATATGGGACATTTGTAGAGTCCGCAGGTAGATCCTAAGGGACAGAAGCTGGGAAGAAAAGAGTGCTCATATATGTATTTTGTATGTGACACCGTCGCCACTTTGTCACTCTGTCACCATCCTGTCCCTGCAGATATGATAAGCATTGGGATTTTCAGGTAGAGTAGACACAAGGCCAAACTGGATTACTTTGTATCTCTCTCTTTTTTCTTAATTTTTTTTGTTTTTGTTTTTGTTTTGTTTTGTTTTTCGAGACAGGGTTTCTCTGTGTAGCCCTGGCTGTCCTGGAACTCACTCTAGACCAGGCTGGCCTTGAACTCAGAAATTCTCCTGCCTCTGCCTCCCAAGTGCTGGGATTAAAGGCTTGCACCACCACCACCCTACTTTGTATCTCTTGAAAATAATGTTTCATTCCTCTCCCTCTCCTCTCCTCTCCTCTCCTCTCCTCTCCTCTCCTCTCCTCTCCTCTCCTCTCCTCTCCTCTCCTCTCCTCTCCTCTCCTCTCCTCTCCTCTCCTCTCCTCTCCTCTCCTCTCCTCTCCTCTCCTCTCCTCTCCTCTCCTCTCCTCTCCTCTCCTCTCCTCTCTTCCTCTCCTCTCTCCTCTCTCCTCTCTCCTTCTCCTTCTCCTTCCTCTCTCTCTCTCTCTCTCTCTCTCTCTCTCTCTCTCTCTCTCTCTCTCTCTTTTTCTCTCTCTCTCTCTTAGACCATGCTGACCTTGAACTCATAAAGATCTGCCTGTCTCTGCCTTCCCAGTGCTGGGATTGAAGGCAGGTGCCACCACAACACACATGTTGTTTCATATTTCTAAAGGGCCTTTGTCATCTCCCTATGGCCTATTAGATGATGCCACCAAAGGCTGGCTGCTGCCTTTCCCAGCATTCCTTGACACAGGGCTGGGCACATGGCTCTGACTTTCTCCTTAAACCACTGTAAAACCAGAGAGTAAGTTAGGATCCACAGAAACGCAGAGACCACAGGGAACGTTCTTTGCTGCACTGCTGATGATAACTAGACACGCTCACAGGGAGAGTTTTGTGGTAGTGGCTTTGAGACTGTCAGGTGGCTCGTCCCGGCCTGTGGTGACAAGGCTGTCTCATTCTGTGCAGTGGGTTGGCCGAGCTCCGTAGAGTGTGGTAGTTTCCATGGAAGTGAGCCATAATTTATTTGAAATATTTTATTTGAAATATTTTTGTTAAATTTACTTATTTATTCTCTCTCTGTGTGTATGTGTATGGTGTGTGTGTGTGTGTGTGTGTGTGTACACATGTGGGTGACAGAGGATAGCTTTCAGGAGTTGGTTCTCTTCTTCCACCATGTGAGTTCTAGGGATCAAATTCTAGTTATCAGACTTAGCGTCCGATGCCTTTGCCCACCGAGTCATCTCACAAGCCCCTTACACAGTTTCTAGGCGGCAGCAGGACAGGTTGATTCATGAAGCTGCCCTAGGATTTGGTTCGACAAGGACCCTGCATGGGCTTAGTGCTGACCTGTCGCTGGTTTGAGATTTCCAATGAT
This sequence comes from Apodemus agrarius, assembly GCA_964023405.1. Classification (NCBI taxonomy): domain Eukaryota; kingdom Metazoa; phylum Chordata; class Mammalia; order Rodentia; family Muridae; genus Apodemus; species Apodemus agrarius. Next base: position 20,315,625 of record OZ030018.1, read on the forward strand.
TCTGTCAATGAAACTTTCTTTCTTTCTTTCTTTCTTTCTTTCTTTCTTTCTTTCTTTCTTTCTTCCTTCCTTCCTTCCTTCCTTCCTTCTTCCTTCCTTCCTTCCTTCCTTCCTTCCTTTCTTTCTTCCTTCCTTCCTTCTTTCCTTCCTTCCTTCTTTCCTTCCTTCCTTCCTCCCTCCCTCCCTCCCTCCCTCCCTCCTTCTTTCTTTCTTTCTTTCTTTCTTTCTTTCTTTCTTTCTTTCTTTCTTTCTTTCTTTCTAATTCAGTGCTAGCACATGCCTGGTCCTGTTGGTACCAAATCACACTGGCAGTTTAATATTTCTTTTCCTGAGAAACAAGATAGCACACAAACCTGGTTGTACCAGGGTGTTTGAATAGGTTAGGAAAACACCGGGAACAGACCGAGGGGTTCGAGGCACTACATTTTGGGCAGGTATAGATAGGCTTCCAGTTAAGGGCCTCTGTCCGTCCACCCTCCTACCTACCTGTCTGTCTGTCTCTCTTCTTAGAGCTAAGGAAGGACATAAGCTCATGTGCTTTTATCTAAACTCTCTATGTGCTGCTCTTAGAATTATGGGCAAGTCATTTGCTGAAAATGACAGTTCAGGAAGTCTGTAGGATCTAGTCCACTGCTGTGATGATTAGCAGTAATTGTCACATTGCAGGATCTAGAATCTCTGAAGAGACAAGCTTTGGGCATTACCTAGATTTGACTAGTTGACATGGGAAGACTTACCATGGGTTTGGATACTGAACAATTTATTTTATTTTATTTTATTTTATTTTATTTTATTTTATTTTATTATTTTATTTTATTTTATTTTATTTTATTTTATTTTATTATTTTATTTTATTTTATTTTATTTTATTTTGTTTTATTTTATTTTATTTTATTTTATTTTATTTTTTTGGTTTTTTCAAGACAGGATTTCTCTGTGTGGAACTCACTCTGTAGACCAGGCTGGCCTCGAACTCAGAAATCTGCCTGCCTCTGCCTCCCAAGTGCTGGGATTTAAGGTGTGCGCCACCACCGCCACCCGACCCTGAACAATTTAAAAAGGAGAAAGTAAGCTGAGTACCAGTATTCACCACTCTGCTTTCTGACTGGACAGTGAACTAGTGACCTCAAGCTCCTGCCACAGTGACCCCTCAGTGACAGACTGGACCCTGGAGTGGTGAGTTGAGGTAAACCCGTGCTCATCTACATTTGCCAGGCATTCTGTCACAGCAACGGGACAAGAGGCTGATGTAAGATAAGTCCCTCCAGTATAGGGAACTTAGAGTTAGAACACTGAGCTCTAATTAGATTCTTACACACATATACAGACACACACACATACAGACACACATAGACACACATACATACAGACACACACACGTACAGACACACACAGACACATATACACAGACAGACATGTACACATACACACACAGACATACACAGACATGAACACACAGATACACAGATATACACACACAGACACATACACACATACAGACACAAGACACACATACAGACACACATACATAAATACAGATACACACAGACATTCACATGCAGACATATACAGACAGACACACATACAAATACACACACATACACACATACATATAGATGCAAACATACAGACAGATACACACACAGACATACACATACACACAGACACAGACAGACATATACACATACACACACAGACACAGACATATAAATGTACACACACAGACAAATATATAGACACACAGACATACACAGACACACAGACATATATATATATATACATACACACACAGACAACAGACACATAGACATATATACATACACAGACATACATATACACATACACACACAGACATACACACACAGACACACAGACAAACACATACACAGACATACATATACACATGCACACACAGACAGACATACACACACAGACACAGATATATACACACAGACAGATACACATACATACAGACACACACATACAGATACACAGACATACACAGACATACACACATACAAACACACAGACACACAGACACTCACCAGGCACTACCTTACATGATGTAAATTGCTTCCATTATTATTTCAGGAGTGATAACTTCCATTACAAGGATTAAGAATCAGAGCCTAAAATTTTAAGAAACTCCTCAAAAGAGTCATCAACATTGCCGTGTTGAAATTTTGATCCAAACGTGACGCTATGGACTAGCCTAAGCTGTGAACACACAACAAAACATCTGGGCTTTAGGTAGTTTTTTGAAACTGGTGCATTTTTACTAATAAACATCCTCAGGAGGGAGGAACCAGCAGATGCCCAAGGTTCTTCCTTGTATGTGGGACACATTTCCTCAGGTGCATTCTGTCTGCTTCAAAAACCTCTACATACATATTTAAAATACTTTCAACTCATCTGGCAACACAAGTATCTTTTATAGAAGCAGCAGATACACACAGCACCTTGAGAACTCATGGGCAGGGCCGGCCAGTCCCTGAAGTCAGACTGACTAAGTACTTTAGCAAACATTTGACTACCTCGTTAGTTCTAAAGTGGATATTTTGGACTCATACTTGAAATACTATTTGAGAGAAACTCTGATCAGGGGAGAGTAAAGAGGAAGATATTTACATTGGAATGAGAAAAAAAAACCCTCAATTTAATGCCAGTTTTTTTTTGAAGTTAAGATACGGTTTGAAAGGATGCTGTAATGTTGATACCACGTGATTTAAAACCCTTAAGTTAACCCAGTGTTCTTTCCTACAGTTGGAGACTACGCATCCTTCGACGGGGTTGGTCTCTACCAACCTGTACCATTCCCCATGGAGAAGGCCTTTGGTGTGGAATGGCTGGGATGAATCAAATCCAGTTTGTGTGTGATGGAGTTGATGCTAGTGTTAAAGGAGGAAAAATACCTTCAGGGTCTTCTGCGCCCCCCGGGCTCACTAATTGGGCTTCCACCAACCACACTGACAGCGAATCTGGCAGAAGAGGTTTATAGAGTACTCGTATGTCGGCTGCCATGGAAATGAAGACTCAGAGCAGTTGAGTTTGTGGCTTTTCAACTATGTTCCACAGCATGGGCAAATTTAAAGATGTCACTGAAGGAAGCTTAGAAAGACAGACTCACAGGAAGGCTAACCGGTGGGAAAGCAAATGTATAGAAGACATAAATAGAAGATAGATGTACCAGTCTAAGCTTCTACCCAGCATGTGCCTCCCAACTGGGTAGATTTTACACAACGGAAATTATTTCTCATAGCCCTGGAGTCCAGCAAGTCCAAAGGCAGACGCTGGTAGCCTGCCTTTTGGTGTATAGATGTTGTCTTCCCACACGGAGGAAGCAGTGAGCAAATTTCCGCAGGGCCCAAGGATAGCAACTCCATTCGAGACCTGATACACTTTCTAAGAACCCAGACTTACGAGAGCATCATTTTGGGAGTTCGAATGTCAACAGATGAATTTTAGCGGTGGGAGCAAACGTTCAGGCCACGACAGGGCTTTATTGTAAAGGTTTCGATGCAGAGTTCAGGCTATCCATTCCCCACTCATGGGTGTTGTCTCTGGCGGGTAGCCTCCTCCTCCTGGTGTGGGATAAGGTGGTGCCTTTATGAGTGGACACTTATGTTCCTTGTAGAAACTTTACTCGTTGCTTTTTGACAGTCAGGGAGATCCAAGAGATTTTTTTTTCCTGGACCTTCTGTTTCTCAGTTGCCTTTATTTCAAAGGCAATCTATACTATCATAGGGTTTCTGAACCCTGTTCCCTTCATTAAAATGCAGCATCATTTTCACTCCTGACTCGTGGTCAGGACGAGCTCCACTGATGGCTGACCGGTGAGGTATGGGAGTCATACACTTGCAGGGCTTTGGTGTTTATTCTATTTATTATATGTAAGTACACTGTAGCTGTCTTCAGACACACCAGAAGAGGGCATCAGATCCCATTGCTAGATGGTTGTGAGCCACTATGTGGTTGACTGGGATTTGAACTCAGGACCTTCGGAAGAGCAGTTAGTTCTCTTAACCGCTGAGCCATCTCTCCAGCCCCTTGGCTTTTACTCTAATGCCTTGCTTTCCCGTCAGTCTTGGAAACGTTAAGCCTTTCTGAAGGAGGAACATTGCTTTCCTTTGCACGGGGTCCCAAGCTGTCCTACCCACCGTGCTGTGGGACATGTTTGGCCACCTCTAAGTGGGAATCCCAAACACTTCCCCCACAATCCCTCCTTGTCTTCTCACTCTGAGCACAGGTTTCACACTCTCCCATCCCCAGCTTGGTCCGGCCTGAGCCACGCCGTTTGCCACCATGTTTCCAAAATATTACCTGTATTCTAACCTCATGTCACTTTCCCCGAAGGTCACTGTTTCATCTGGGCTGTGGAAGCCACTTTCTGCTTCTCCTTCAGACCTTGCATCCTTAGCTCTTTTCCTCTCCAAGCTCTTCTGTTCTCCCGTTCCTTTGACTAAGAATGTACACACAATTTTAGGAAGAACCATCTTACTGGCACTAAACACATTGGTCAACTTTCAGTGTCTACTTGTCTCACAGAAGCACATTCTCAATGTGCCAGAAAGGGTGTGTGGGGTGTCCAATTGTGTGGTTATGAGTGTGGACCCTGGAGGCCAGATGAATGTCTCTATTCCAGTTTTGTTAATTTGAGCAACTTACTTAACCTTTCTTCTGTTTTATCTATTTATTTTTATTGGATATATTCTTTATTTATATTTCATTTCCCTTTTCCTGGTTCCCTGCCTCCCCCCAAAGGTCCCACATGCCCTTTTCCCTCCCCCTGTTCCTCCATCCACCCCTTCCCACTTCCCTGTTCTGGTATTCCCCTACAATGATGCATTGAGCCTTTCCAGAACCAGGGTCCACTCCTTCCTTCTTGTCAGACATAATTTGGTATGTGGATTGTGTCTTTGGTGTCCCAAGATTCTAGGCTAATATCCACTTATCAGTGAGTGCATACCATGGGTATACCTCACTTAGTATGATGTTCTCCAGCTCCATTCATTTGTCTAAGAATTTCATGAATTCATTGTTTCTAATGGCTGAATAGTACTCCATTGTGTATATATACCACATTTTTTGGTATCCATTCCTCCATTGAGGGACATCTGGGTTCTTTCCAGCTTCTGGCTATTATATATAAGGCTGCTATGAACATAGTGGAGAATGTATCCTTATTGCATGCTGGGGAATCTTCTGGGTATGTGCCCAGGAGTGGTATGGCAGGGTCCTCCGAAAGTATCATGTCCAGTTTTCTGAGGAACCACCAGACTGATTTCTAGAGTGGTTGTACCAGTTTTACCATGCAGTTTTTAACACTACTGCTTGGTAGTATTGCTTGAGGTCCGGGATACTGATTCCCCCAGAAGTTCTTTTACTGTTGATAACAGTTTTAGCTGTCCTGGGTTTTTTTGTTATTCCAGATGAATTTGAGAATTGCTCTTTTTTTTTTCCTTTTTTTAATTTTTATTTTCTATATTCTTTGTTTACATTGCAAAGGCTTTCCCCTTTCCCAGTTCCCCCCTCACCATATGTCCCATAAGTCCTCTTCCCCCCCATTCCCCAATTGCCCCCCCCCATTTCTCTGTTCTGGTACTCTCCTACAAACTAGATCCAGTCTTTTCAGGACCAGTGTGTCCTCTCCTTCCTTCTTCTTGGGAATCTTTTGATTTGCTAATTGTGATTGAGTATTCAGAGCTTCTGGACTAGCATTAATATCCACTTATCAATGATTGCATTTCATGTGTATTCTTTTGTGATTGGGTTAACTCACTTAGGATGATATTTTCCGTCCAACCATTTGCCTACAAATTGCATGAATTCATTATTTTTAACTGCTGAGTAGTATTCCATTGTATAAATATACCACATTTTCTGTATCCATTGCCCTCCTTGAGGGACATCTGGGCAACCTTCCAACTTCTTGGCTATTATCCATAAGGCTGCTATGAACATAGTGAGCATGTGTCTTTATTGCATGCAGGGGAATCCTCTGGCTATATGCCCAGGAGTGGTATGACAGGGACCTCTGGAAGTGTAATGCCAATTTTCTTAGGAACCACCAGACTGATTTCCAGAGCAGTTGTACCATCTTGCAATCCCACCAACAGTGTAGGAGTGTTCCTCTTTCTCCACATCCTCGCCAGCACCCGCTCTTTCCTGAGTTTTTAATCTTAGCCATTCTCACTGGTGTGAGGTGAAATCTCAGGGTTGTTTTGATTTGCATTTCCCTAATGACTAATGATGTTGAACATTTCTTAACATGCTTCTCAGCCATCCAAATTTCTTCAGGTGAAATGTCTTTGTTTAGCTCTGTACCCCATTTTTGGATAGGGTTATTTGGTTTTCTGGGGTCTAACTTCTTGAGTTCTTTGTATACCTTGGATATTAGCCCTCTGTCAGATGTAGGGTTGGTGAAGATCTTTTCCCAATTTGTTGGTTGCCGATTTGTCCTTTTGACAGTGTCTTTTGCTTTACAGAAACTTTGTAATTTTATGAGGTCCCATTTGTCTATTCTTGATCTTAGAGCATAAGCTATTGGTGTTCTGTTCAGGAACTTTCCCCCTGAGTCAATGTCCTCAAGGGTCTTCCCCAGTTTCTTTTCTATTAGTTTTAGTGTGTCTGGTTTTATGTGGAGGTCCTTAATCCACTTGGAGTTGAGCTTAGTACAAGGAGATAAGAGTGGATCAATTCTCATTCTTCTGTATGTTGACCTCCAGTTGAGCCAGCACCATTTGTTGAAGAGGCTATCTTTTTTTCCACTGGATGTTTTCAGCTCCTTTGTCGAAGATCAACTGGCCATAGATGTGTGGGTTCAATTCTGGGTCTTCAATCCTATTCCATTGATCCACCTCCCTGTCACTGTACCAATACCATGCAGTTTTTTTCAGGATTACCTTTTTTTTATTGGATATATTCTATATTTATATTTCATTTCCCTTTTCCTGGTTCCCTGCCCCCCAAAGGTCCCACATGCCCTTTTCCCTCCCCCTGTTTCCCCATCCACCCCTTCCCATTTCCCTGTTCTGGTATTCCCCTACACTGATGCATTGAACCTTTCCAGAACCAGGGTCCACTCCTTCCTTCTTGTCGGACAACATTTGGTATGTGGATAGTGTTTTTGGTGTTCCAAGATTCTAGGCTAATATCTACTTATCAGTGAGTGTATACCATGGGTATTCTTTTGAGACTGGGTTACCTCACTTAGTATGATATTCTCCAGCTCCATTCATTTGTCTAAGAATTTCATGAATTCATTGTTTCTAATGGCTGAATAGTACTTCATTGTGTATATATACACCATATTTTTTGTATCCATTCCTCCCTTGAGGGACATCTAAGTTCTTTCCAGCTTCTGGCTATTATAAATTAGGCTACTATGAACATAGTGGAGCATGTATCCTTATTGCATGCTGGGGAATCTTCTGGGTATATGCCCCGGAGTGGTATGGCAGGGTCCTCTGGAAGTATTGTGTCCAGTTTTCTGAGGAACCGCCAGACTGATTTCCAGAGTAGTTGTACCAGCTTTACCATGCAGTTTTTAACACTATTGCTCTGTAGTATTGCTTGAGGTCTGGGATACTGATTCCCCTAGAAGTTCTTTTACTGTTGAGAATAGTTTTAGCTATCCTGGGTTTTTTGTTATTCCAGATGAATTTGAGAATTGCTCTTTCTAACTCTATGAAGAACTGAGTTGGGATTTTGATGGGGATTGCGTTGAATCTGTATATTGCTTTTGGCAAGATTGCCATTTTAACTATATTAATCCTGCCAACCCATGAGCATGGAAGATTTTTCCATTTTCTGAGGTCTTTTTCCATTTCCTTCTTCAGAGACCTGAAGTTCTTCTCAGACAAATCTTTCACTTGTTTGGTTAGAGTCACACCAAGATACTTTATATTATTTGTGACTATTGTGAAGGGTGTCATTTCCCTAACTTCTTTCTCAGCCTGCTTATCCTTTGAGTATAGGAAGGCTACTGATTTGCTTGAGTTGATTTTATAACCAGCCACTTTGCTGAAGTTGTTTATCAGCTGTAGGAGTTCTCTGGTGGAGTTTTTTGGGTCACTTAAGTATACTATCATATCATCTACGAATAGTGATAATTGGACTTCTTCCTTTCCAATTCGTATCCCATTGACTTCCTTATGTTGTCGAATTGCTCTAGCTAGTACCTCAAGTACTATATTGAAAAGATATGGTGAGAGGGGGCAGTCTTGTCTAGTCCCTGATTTTAGTGGGATTGCTTCAAGTTTCTCTCCATTTACTTTGATGTTGGCTACCAGTCTGCTGTAAATTGCTTTTTACTATGTTTAGGTATGCACCGTGAATTCCTGTTCTTTCCAGGACTTTTAGCATGAAAGGATGCTGAATTTTGTGAAATGCTTTTCAGCATCCAATGAGATGACCATGTGTTTTTTTTTTCTTTGAGTCTGTTTATGTAGTGGATTACATTGTTGGATTTCTGTATATTGAACCATCCCTGCATCCCTGGAATAAAGCCAACTTGATCATGGTGAATGGTCGTTTTGATGTGTTCTTGGATTTGGTTGGCAAGAATTTCATTGAGTATTTTTGCATCGATGTTCATAAGGGAAATTGGTCTGAAGTTCTCTTTCTCAGTTGGATCTTTGTGTGGTTTTGGTATGAGTATGATTGTGGCTTAGTAGAATGAGTTGGGTAGTGTTCCTTCTGTTTCTATTTTGTGGAATAGTTTGAAGAGTATTGGTATTAGGTCTTCTTTGAAGGTCTGATAGAATTCTGCACTAAAACCATCTGGTCCTGTGCTTTTTTGGTTGGAAGACTTTCTATCACCCCTTCTATTTCTTTGGGGGTTATGGGACTGTTTAGATGATCTATTTGATCCTGATTTAATTTTGGTATTTGGTATCTGTCTAGGAAATTGTCCATTTCCTCTAGATTCTCCAGTTGTGTTGAGTATAGGCTTTTGTAGTAGGATCTGATGATTTTTTGAATTTCCTCAGTTTCTGTTGTTATATCTCCCTTTTCATTTCTAATTTTGTTAACTTGTATACTGTCTCTGTGCCCTTTGGTAAGTCTGGCTAAGGGTTTATCCCACTTGTTTATTTTCTCAAAGAACCATCTCCTGGTTTTGTTGATTCTTTGTATGGTTCTCTTTGTTTCAACTTGATTGATTTTCAGCCCTGAGTTTGATGATTTCCTGTCTTCTACTCCTCCTGGGTGAATTAGCTTCTTTTTGTTCCAGAGCTTTCAGGTGTGCCATTAAATTGCTAGTATATGCTCTCTCCTGTTTCTTTTTGTAGGCACTCAGGGGTTCCTCTGTTTTAATATGAAAACAAAGATAATAATCACCCCAATGATTGCTAGTAAATTGTTTGTAAATGTGTTTAAAGCTCTCTCTGTCCACCCTGTGTGTGTGTGTGTGTGTGTGTGTGTGTGTGTGTGTATGGTAGGCCCTCGTGGAAAAACTCTGCTATTTAAGGACAAAGTCTACCATGACTGGATAGCCCCCGGGCTCAGCACAGTATAGGAGCTTCCCTTCATTACCAGGGCTTCTCCTTCTCTGACGTTGTCTGGGGGATTCTAAGCCCACACTTATGCCTCTACTTGAGGAGTGTCAGATAGCCTCAAGTCGATTACAGGCACAATCTCCTATCTCCTGGTAAGAATCTGTTCAGCCAGCCCCTGAGATTCCTGAAATGCTTCCTCATGCTAATGAGGCATGTTGGTACCCTATGCCCTCAGCCAATGGCCTTGTCCATCCTGAATGTTCCTACCCTCAGTCCTCCAAAACTTTATAAGCCTTGAATATAAGCCTTGGCTCACCCAAAGTAAAGTTGATCTGCCTACTGAGAGCTGGACCACTGTGGTCACTCGCTGAATGTACTCACAGGGCTTCGGGTCCCCCCAACCCCCCGTTTGTCATTTCTGCTCTCCCTCGCTTTATGGACCTTATCAGCCAATGACCCATGAGACCAGGGAGAACCACAGCTCCGTTTCTAAGTTTCATTTTGATTTCTTCAGCTCTCCTGTCTTTCCTTGAATGGAAGGATGATTTGTAGGTGAAGACACGATGCTATTCTTTTTTTTGGCAAAGAAATGATTAGATATGGGGGTAAGTAGAACAGATGAGCACTGGAGCCTTCCGCATCAGGCTTGGTCCTCAGCTGGAGGCCATGGTTGTTAAACATGGAGGAGATAAAGTGCACTGTCTACCATTTGCACTTTCCTCTGACAACACATCAAACATCAACCCATACCAAAGTATCTAGCTATAGACACTATCAAATAACTGCTTGGTGTGTGGGTCTAGAGGCTCTATCAGGGGCTGGAAAATGCTTTACATGTGCGTCATTGAGGGCTATTCTTTTGATGTCCCAGCCTCCTGCACACCATTCTCCTGAAGAGATAATAAAGATAATCAGAGAAAAGTTTGTTTGTCCAGTTAATAATTGCATATTAGGTATGAAGGCATAGGTTGACTTATTAAAAAAAATGTATCTGAAATGTCCTTGATTGAAGTCAACACTTGATCCAGTGGGTGTGGTCGGTGCCATTTTTCAAGATACATCTATCAGTCTCCTGCAGAACAGGGCAGGGACCTGGAGGCAGGAACTGATGTAGAGGCCAGGGAGGGGTGCTGCTTACTGGAATGCTTTCTTTGGCTTGCTCAGCTTGCTTGCTTAAAGAAATCAGGACTACTAGCCCAGGGATGGCTCCACTCGCAATGGTCTGGGCCCTCACCCCTTGATCACTAATTGAGAAAATGCCTTACAGCTGGATCTCATGGAGGCTTTTCTCAACGGAGGCTCCTTTCTCTGTGATCACTCCAGCTTGTGTTAAAAGGACACACAGAACCAGCCAGTATACCTTAGGAGATTCCTATTCATTGTCAGTCCCCAGGCCCCTTCCTGTGGCTCTGCAGGGCTCCCATTATCTGGCCAACTTCACACTGGATTTTCCCCATGCCTCTGTACAAGTTCTCAACCTTTTCCTCATCTCAGACAACTGTCCTTCGTTTCTATCCCAGCATCCTCTTCAGTGCCTTCACAACTCTTGAATATACTCTAGGCTCTGCCATTGGCCAGCAACATGCCCATGCCCTCTAGGCTCTTGAACATGTTGTTTTTTGTGTTTATGGTCACACAGCCATTTCTCTTGTCTCAGCTTTGTTTCTTAGTCCCTAGCATAAATGACATCAGCTACCCTCAGAAGTTACCATGAATGTCCAGACAGTTGATACCCATCATGATGCTCTAATCCTCATTGGTTAGGGAATTGTTTTGTTTTTCTAAAAATAGTATACATTCATACATGTATACAATGTGTTTTTTCATACTCATTCCTTTTGCGCATTTCAGCTTTTGGTGGATGACACCCAACATATCCCTGACCCATTTCATTTCTGCTTTGCCTTTTTACATTTTATGACCCACTGAGACTTATCAATACTACTCATATGCACATAGATGTTGGACCATGCACTGTAATATGGGCAACTTATCAATAGCAATATCCCTAAAGAATAAATATTATTTTTTCCCTTATGGACACCAATTGCCAATAGCTCCTCAGCTATTGGTGGGGCCCTACTGTGATCTCCTCTATTCTTGATGACATTTTGACTGGCTTGATCTTGTATAAGTCTTGTGACAATAACCATCTCTGCCCTGAATTCAGGAGAGTGACAGCCATGTCATGTCCAGAAGAAAGCTTTTTATAGCACTCCTCCTCATCCTCTGGCTATTACATTCTTTCTTCCTTCTCTTCCATGGTGTTTCTTGAGCTTTGGTTGGGTATTTATATAAATATCCCATTTAGGCCTAAGCACTCAACAGTCACAAATTCTCAGCATCATGACTAGTTATGAGTCTTTGCATTAACCACTATCCACAGGGGGGAAAAAGATTTTTCTGAACAAGACTGGGAGCAGCACAAATTCATGGACATAAATGCAAATACTTAGGAGGCAATTGACAAAATAACTATTTAGTTAAACAATAGAAAACTGGTTACCGTTTAGGGCTTATGATTTCTCCATCCCCGGACTTGTGATCAGATATACAGCCCTTGGCATAAATTCTCTCCTATAGAGCACATTTAAAGTCAAATCAGAATGTAGTTGGTTATTCCCATAACAGCTATACCACTATTGTAGTACCAAAGTATATTTTGTTCAGTAGATAGGTATTACAATTTACAGACTCCATGTTTAGTAAAACCATCGATATTTTTTCCCCTCAAAGCTTCCATAACACTTTTGGAATTATAAAAGCTAGCCCATGGGGAGGAGCTTTCTCAGATAGTTTGAACTTTATTTCTATATTCCTTGCAAACAAAGTTTGTAGTGTCTTTAACAATAAGATCTTTTTGTTTATCTATTGTGGACAATCTGAAGCAATAGCAATGGCCTCTGATGTTTTAGGGGCCCCTGAGAATTTTCCAGTTAGTTCATAGGAAGGCATCCCAAGCACAGCACTGAGATTTTCATTTAATAACTTTTGTATGAAAGAAGTTTCCTGGAGAGACTCAAAACACATCTACTCACTACAGATAGGGATACCGCAATAGACCAAAGTCCAACTTGGTTTATCAACAAGCTTTTTTAGGCTTAGAGGAGTATGGGTAGGAGGTTACTTGTAGAAGCAGAAATGACTAAAAGACAGCTGCATTACCAAAGCCCACCCCAGTGTGGGTGACGGCTCACAAAGTTGAGGACCCGGAGCTCACTGCACAGCCTATAGGCAGATGAACAGGTTGGAGAGTGTCTTTTCCTGGTACCTCAGTTGGTCCAAACCTCTTCTATGTATCTGAGCTCTTTTCTTCTTCCTCTTCCTCCTCCTCCTCTTCTTCATCTATCTTCTTTATATTTTGAAACAACCAGTTATCTGTTTCACTGAAACTTTGTTTTGTTATAATCTGTTAGAATTTCTTCTCTAATCTTAATGATTTCTTTTTTCTTTAATTAGATATATTGTTTATTTAAATTTCAAATGTTGTCTCCTTTTCTGGTTCCCCCACCCCGAGAAAATTCCCTAACCTATCCCCCAAACCCGCTGCTCACCAATCCACCTCTCCCCCATCTCTGTCCTGGCATTCCTCTATACTGGGGCGTCTAGCCTTCTCAGGACCAAGGGCCTCTCCTCCCTTTATGACTTGTGGTTTGGCTCATTTTTCTTTTCCTAGAAGTTCAGGTGTATTATTAGATTATTGATTTAAGATCTGGCTGCTTGCTTGGCTGTCAGGGGGGCTGGAGAGATGGCTCAGCAGTTAAGAGCACTGACTGCTCTTCCAGAGGTCCTGAGTTCAAATCCCAGCAATCACATGGTGGCTCACAAAGAGATCTGACGCCCTCTTCTGGATTGTCTGAAGACAACTACAGTGTACTTACATAACAATAAGTATTTATTTATTATAATAAGCATGTATTTATTATAATAAATAAATAAATCTTAAAAAAAAAGATCTGGCTGCCTTTTTAGTGTAGGCACATAGAGCTATAACATTCTCTTTTTTAAAGATATTTCCATTTCAACCCATAGGTTTTGGCACGTTGTATTTTCTTACCCATTTTATTCTAGGAATGCGTTTTGAAACCTTTGGATTTCTTTCTTTTTTTCTTTTTTTTCTTTTTCTTTTTGGTTTTTTTCCAAGACAGGGTTTCTCTGTGTAGCCTCGGCTGTCCTGGAACTCACTCTGTAGACCAGGCTGGCCTCGAACTCAGAAATCCGCCTGCCTCTGCCTCCCAAGTGCTGGGATTAAAGGAGCACCACCGCCTAGCAAATGTAACCGTTGGATTTCTTTTAAGGACCCATTTATTATTCAATAGAGTATTGCTTAATCTCTGAGTTTTTATATGCTCTTGAGGGTTTTTTTTCTGTTGATTTGTAATCATATTTGACTGTAATCTGATAGAAAAGGGAATCACCTGGGCAGTGGTGGCACACACCTTTGATGCCAGCAATCAACAGGCAGAGACAGATCTCTAAGTTTGAGGACAGACTGGTCTACTGAATGACTTCTAGGACAGCCAGGACTACACAGAAAACAAAACAGAAAATATGATTTTCTGTGCATTAAAATGAAATTTATACCTTCTTCTATGTCCATTATTCAGATATAAGAGTTTTTTTTTTTTTTTAATGTGGATACTGGTATCTGAGGTCATGTTTTTATTCATGGTTGTTCAACAAGAACTCTTATTAACAGAGGCATCTTTCCTGCCCCGATGAACCATTTAGGTTGAAGAACTAGATGCAATTCAAGAAGAAAGAATTTTATTTGTGAAAATTGGAATGGTATGTCAAAACTCAGGATATAAAACAAAGCCTCAGAACATAGGTGTAACTGAAAAATTGAGACCATTAAATTCTGTGCTGTTGTCTCTTAGGTACATTATGACTGATTTGTTTATATATTTTTTTTCTTTTTCTTTTGACAACTGATTTTGGTTTTTCTCTACTCTGGAGGCCTGTAGGTCTTACTCAGTTGGTAGAGCACTTGCCTAGCTTACCTGAGGCCTGGGTTTAATGATTAACACTGGGTAAAAATACATTCTGACATGTTTCATGATTTATGTTGAGTTTAGACACCTAGAGTGAAGGCGAACTGTTTCTTACTGTCCCACCAAAATCCCATGGGGAAAGAATTGCTAACAGTTAGTGGAATAATATGAATAACCAAGCAATCCTGAATTTGTAGTGTGTGTGCATATATATGCATATATGCACAAGGTCTCAGAATTTAGGTGTAAGCAAAAAAGCAATACCATTAAGTGAGAGGGATAAATATGATCAAAATGCCATATGTATATATATGTGAATATATACGTACACATACATTCTCTTGATAAAGAAGTGAGCTGTAACTTTCTACTTCTTCGGCAATGGCTGCTCAGAATAACTTTCTTTCAGTTTCTGCAGGCAGAAAAGGGGAGAAAGAGTAACTTTACAACCTCACAAATACTACATTAACCTCATGACCAATACTAACATCAATAAACCACATCGATAGTAAATAACCTTAATACAATGGGGTGTACACAAATAACTTTTGTGGCCTTCCCCTCAAAATCCAGAGCCCGAGTTTAATCATGATAAAAACAAGAGAAATTCCAATGAAGAGGTGCTTAATAAACACGAGACGGGGACTCCTTAAAAATTCGGACATAATGGGTCAAAACTGGTTCCTTAACTGCAGGAGATGTAATAATGTAATATGTTAAGTAGTACAAGATAGCAGGCATGGGCTTAGTATGTAAATGTTTTTGTAATTAATAAATACTAATAAATTATAAAATTAAAGTATCCTAAATTAAAATGCTTATTTAAAGAGTCAGTAAAGATACTCGTAACTTGTTTTACTTACATCTCGACTCTTGAGTTAATGGATTTCTATAAGTGATTTATTTGCTTCCTATTTAAAGGCCTCTATCATTTTGTTAAGATCGGATTTAAAGTCACTTTCTTGTGCTTCTGTTGTCTTAGGAACCCAGGGGTTGCTGCAGTAGGGTCATTATACTCTGATGGCATCATATGGCCTTGGCTTTTGACTGTGCTCTTACACTGGCCTTTAGTCATCTGGTTGTCCCTAGGTGTTCCTGGTGCTACAGGCCCCCGGTGGGCAGGGAAATGGGTGTAGGGAAGGGATCCGACTTGTGTGTTCCTAGTTCTGCAGGTCTGATGAAGGCCAAACAGTGTCCAGGGGGACAGGGTGCTGCTCAGGGCAGCTGGGCTTGCCCCAGAGGATCCAGAGGGGCAGGAGAATGGGTGTAAGGAAGGTTATCTCCTAATTTCTATATCTCCCAATATGGCCATCTTCATTGACTAAGTCAGCTTTCAAGATTTCCTCACTCCCAAAAATCCCCTCCTCTGAAATTTGCATTTTGGACCAAGATCTCAACACTTGAGTTTTTGTGGGGAACATTGCATACCAAAACTATAATATGCACCATCTGTATTGGTCTGTGTTGGATGCTGACAATCTTTGAAATTGATTGCAGTCCCAGATCCTTCTCTCTCATCTGTCATCCCCAGCCCATGTTTCACCTTGGATTTCTCTTTATTTTATTTTTTTATTTTCTTGGGTTTTAAATTTTTTATTAAACTAATAAAATTTATTTTAAAATATACAACTCAGTATTGACATTTTAAAGTCATCAAAATAGTTTATAATAGTTAAATGCCTCTTAAATATACATGATATCTTCTGAAGCTAAATGTAATATGCAATCAACCAGTTTTTAAAATCTATTTGGAACATTAAACATGATAGAAGTAGAAAAAAAATCTCTTGAGTCCTCTATGAAAGGAAATTGTGACAGGTTCCTGAGTAGACAGAAACCGTTCCATCTCCAAGGGAGAACATGCAGTGTAACTGTGGGTTGTGACGATCCCTTCTATGGATCGACCCATAGAATGAATTGGGTCGTGTTACTTCTGTTTCTATTTTGTGAAATAGTTTGAAAAGTATTGGTATTAGCTCTTCTTTGAAGGGCTGATAGAATTCTGCACTAAACCCATCTGGTCCTGGGCTTTTTTGGTTGGGAGACTTTTATTGGTTGGGGACTTAAAGAATCCCTATTTCTTTAGGGGTTATGGGACTGTTTAGATGGTTTATCTGATCCTGATTTAACTTTGGTATTTGGTATCTGTCTAGAAAATTGTCCATTTCATCCAGATTTTCCAGTTTTGTTGAGTATAGGCTTTTGTAGTAGGATCTGATGATTTTTTTGGATTTCCTCTGTTTCTGTTGTTATGACTCCCTTTTCATTTCTGATTTTGTTAATTTGGATACTGTCTCTGTGCCCTCTGGTTAGTCTGCCTAAGGGTTGATCTATCTTGTTGATGTTCTCAAAGAACCAGCTCCTGGTTTTCTTGATTCTTTGTATAGTTGTTTTTGTTTCTACTTGGTTGATTTCAGCCCTGAGTTTATTTCCTGCTGCCTACTCCTCTTGGGTGTATTTGCTTCTTTTTGTTCTAGAGCTTTCAGTGTTCTGTTAAGCAGCTCATGTATGTTTTCTCCAGTTTCTTTTTGGAGGCACTCAGAGCTATGAGTTTTCCTCTTAGCACCGCTTTCATTGTGTCCCACAAGTTTGGTTATGTTGTGCCTTCATTTTCATTAATTTCTAAAGTCTTTAATTTCTTTATTTCTTTCTTGACCAAGTTGTCATTGAGTGAGGCATTGTTCAGCTTCCATGTATATGTGGGCTTTCTGTTGTTTTTGTTGCTATTGAAGACAAGCCTTAATCTGTGGTGATCTGCTAGGATGCATGGGCTTATTTCCATCTTCTTATATCTGTTGAGACCTGCTTTGTAACCAATTATATGGTTAGTTTTGAAGAAGGTACCATGAGGTGCAGAGAAGAAAGTGTATTCTTTTGTTTTAGGATGAAATGTTCTACAGATTTCTGTTAAATCCATTTGGTCTATAACTTCTGTTAGTTTCAATGTGTCTCTGTTTAGTCTGTGTTTCCATGATCTGTCCATTGCTGAGAATGGGGTGTTGAAGTCTATTGTGTGAGGTGCAGTGTGTACTTTGAGCTTTAGTAAGTTTCTTTTATGAACGTGGGTGTTATGAACATTTGGAGCATAGATGTTCAGAACTGAGAGTTCTTCTTGGTAGATATTTCCTTTGGTGAGTATAAACTGTTCTTCCTTATCTCTTTTGATATCTTTTTGTTGAAAGTTGATTTTATTTGATATCAGAATGGCTACTACAGATTTTTCTTGGGACCATTTGCTTGGAAAATTGTTCTCCAGTCCCTTTACTCCGCGGTAGTGTCTGTCTTTGACACTGAGGTGAGTTTTCTTTATGCAGTGAAATGTTGGGTCCTGTTTAAATACCCAGTATGTTATTCTGTGTCTTTGTTTTTTATTCTATGCCTTTTTGTTGGGGAATTGAGCCCACTGATGTTAAGAGATATTAAGGAATAGTCATTGTTGCTTCCTGTTATTTTTGATGTTATTTTTAAGTTTGTGTGGCTACCTTCTTTTGGGTTTGTTGAAAGAAGACTACTTTCTTGCTTTTCTAGGGGGCAGTTTCTCTTCTTGTGTTGGCGTTTTCCATCTACTGTCCTTTGTAGAGCTGGATTTGCAGAAAAGATATTGTGTAAATTTGTTTTTGTCATGGGATATCTTGGTTTCTCCATCTATGTTAATTGAGAGATTTTCTGGATATTGTAACTTGGGCTGGTATTTGTGTTCTCTTAGGGTCTGTATGACATTTGCCCAGGATCTTCTAGCTTTCATAGTCTCTGGTGAGAAGTCTGTGGTAATTCTGATAGGTCTGCCTTTATATGTTACTTGACCTTTTCCCCTTACTGTTCTTAATATTCTTTCTTTGTTTTGTGCATTTGGTGTTTTGACTATTATGTGATGGGAGGAGTTTCTTTCCTGGTCTAATCTATTTGTTCTGTAGTCTTGTATATTTATGGGCATCTTTTTCTTTAGGTTAGGGAAATCTTCTATAATTTTGTTGAAGATATTTACTGGCCCTTTAAGTTGGGAATCTTCACTCTCTTTTATCTGTATAATCCTTAGGTTTGATCTTCTCATCATGTCCTGGATTTCCTGGATGTTTTGGGTCAGGAGTTTTTCCCATTTTGCATTTTCTTTGACTGTTGTGTCAATGTTTTCTATGGTATCTTCTTCACCTGAGATTCTCAATTCTATCACTTGTATTCTGTTGGTGATGCTTGCCTCTATGACTCCTGATCTCTTTCCTAGGTTTTCTAACTCCATGGATGTCTCCCTTCATGATTTCTTTATTGTTTCTAGTTCCATTTTTAGATCCGGGATGGTTTTGTTCAATTCCTTCAGCTGTTTTGTTGTGTTTTCTCGCAATTCTTTAAGGGACTTTTGTGTTTTCTCCTTAAGGGCTTCTAGCTGTTTACCTGTGTTCTCCTGTATTTCTTTAAGGGAATTATTTATGTCCTTCTTACAGTCCTCTATCATCATCATGAGATGTGATTATATATCAGAGTCTTCCTTTTCTGGTGTGTTGGGGTAACCAGGGCTTACTCTGGTAGAAGAACAGTGTATTGATGACACCAAGCAGCCTTGGTTTTTTGTTGCTTATGTTCTTATCCTTGCCTCTCACCATCTGGTTATCTCTGGTGTTAGCTGGTCTTGCTTGTCCCTCCTGCAAGACTGTGCATTAGAGCTTCTGGGAGATTAGTTCTCTCTGGGAAAAATTTGGGTTTGGAGAGTTGTGGCACAGGGTCAGCTCTGGAGTGCAGATGGAAACCGGAAGGATCCTGTCCTCAGCTGTTCCTTGGTTCCTGTGTCCTCTGGGTGGATCCCTCTTGGGCCAGGAATTTGAGCAGAAGTGGGGGGTCTCACCTGTGCTCTCAAGTGTGTCCGCACTCCTGGGAGATCAGCTTATCCCAGCGATATTTGGGTATGGAGCCCTGTGGCACAGGATCTGCTCCTGATGCAGACAGAAACCACTCACCTTGGATGTCTCAACTGTAAGTATCCCACGAAGGGTAGCAGAGTACACAATTTCTTAACTTGTTAGGGGATACTCAGAGCAAAACATGTGCACATTCTATTGTAGTTAGTCAAACAGTATAAGAAGTGAGGATCAATCAACTTTCCCTAGAAATATGATGAATCAGAGGTACCCATCTCAAAGCTAAACTTCAACTCTCAATTACCAGCCTTTTTCTCTAATAACTAGATATTTTTGGCAAAATCTTACTGTTTTTTCACCCCTGGCTTCATCAATGGCAAATAGTGAAAGTAGGCAGGACAAGGATCTGGATGTGCTACATCTATAATCTTTATTCTCATTTCTGAAGATGTTATAAATCATTTTGGCTTTCACTTAGCATCACTCTGTACCTAACCTTTTCCCTGCCTTTCTTGATAAAATTTTTGCCTCTTCATTATTTAATTTGACTTCAGAATACAAAAATATTTTTCTAGATATCCATTTCTTTTTGGAATTGTAAATAAGCAAAATAATGATACCTATTTCCAAAGTGAAGTGGGTATTGTTATAGAGAACATATAGTTCCACGGCTGTCTCACTGTTGAGCTAATAATGTTTTGTGACTATGTTGACATATGATGCTATATGTTGGTAAACAAAATTAAAATGGCCTCAGTAACTCAGAAAAACATCAAAACAAAACAACATTATAAAATAAGCAAGGGTACTCTCAGCTTTTAATTCACTAAGCCACTATGTGATAAAACCATCTTTTTGTTGACTGTTGTAACTTCCAAACATAACAAATTCAAAAATCATTTGGTGGGAGCTGGTGATCTTGGTTTACATCTCTTATCCCAGGACTCTTCATGTATCTAGGTCCTTGATATGCATAACTACATATCAAGGGTCATGGAGAGATGACTCAGTCATCAAGGATGCTTGCTGTGCAACAATTTAAGAAGCAGCGTGCAGATGCCAGCATCTGTGTAGCAAGTAGGACATTTTATAACTCCGACTCAGGGGGAGGCAGATGTGTGTGTGTGTGTGTGTGTGTGTGTGTGTGTGTGTGTATATGAATAGAGATTCATATATATATGAATCTCTGGGGATTTCTGTCTTCTAGCCTCACGTGCAAACTTCAAGCCCTAGGTTCAGGGAAAGAGCCTGCCTTAAAAACAATTGGTAGAGAAGAATAGAGGAGAAAACCAGATACCCTCTAGTGTCCTCAGCCCACATAAGCATGTGTATCCTCCCGACATGTGCATACAATCACAGAGACATATATGAACACACCAATAGCAAATCCTTGAAAACATACTGAGGTATAATCTTTGCACACTTAATTTTTATTCTTTGATAATTTGACTCATGTGTACAATGAATTTTTATTGTTTTCACCCCTTTCTTTTTCTCATTCCCTTTCTACTCCACTTAACCCCTTATTCTTATCAGTAAGGCCCTCTCCCACTTTCACGTCTTGTTGTTTTTGTTGTGGTTGTTGTGGGTAGTGGTGTGTTTCTTTCTATCCATTGAGTTTAACTAGGGCTACTTCCATGAGCATGGGAGGAGGAGGATTACTGAATGAATGAATGAATGAATGGATGGATGGATGGATGTATCTGTCCTCATGCATCACAGACTACTGAAAGGCCTGAGCTGGTAAGATCCTGTGCAGGTAAGCCCAGCTGCTGTGCTGTCCTTAGTCCTGTGGCCTCGTCATGGTCAGAAGACAGCATTTTACTACACTCCTCCTCGTCTTTTAGTTCTTGGATTCCTTTTGCCACCTCTTCCACAGCAACTTATATATTTTAAAATGTGTCATAATCCAAATGTTAAAGGCAGTTGCATACTCAAAAATACATTTCTGCAAACCAGATTTATTTTCTGAATATGTGCCTTTAAGCCCTTGCATTAATCACTTATTTTTCAACTTTGAGACAAAAACTGCCATGTTTCCTAGGTTGGCCTTGAGTTTGCTGTGCTGTAAAAGATGATTCTGAAGTCTGATCCTTTAGCCTGTACCTCGTTAGTGCTAGGATTAGAGTTATGTACCACAATATATGATTTATATAGTGCTGGGAGGTGAAACCAGGGCTTCTGCATGTTAGACAATCATATTACTAACTATATCCCTAGCCTTACATTATCTGATTTTAAAACTAATCTTCAAGTAATGGGCTTTATTATTCTGTTTGGTGGATAGCAATAAAAATAGGAAAACATATCTAGGAACCGTTAACAACTGTGGCATATTCTAGTTTCTTTAAGGGTATGCTGTATACATTAGTGCAAAACAGAGGTATTATTAAGTTAAGATAACTATTTTTAGTTATTGAGAATGGAAAAGTGTTTTGATGACTCTAGTCCAGATATGAAAAAGGCTTTTAGGATTCTTGTAAACTGAGCTCTTATGAATTGTGAATACATAAGTGTGCTAGGTGATTGGGGCTCAGCAGTCTAAACCCCAGTGGGATAGTAACTTGGGACTAGATTTATGAGATCAACTCAGCTGCCAAGTGTATCACTAAAAGGATGATAAAAGCCTATGGAAGGATCCAGTTATTAGTCACACGACCTGATCTAGTGTGGAGATAAAAGCTTATTTGGATCTTATGGAAGCTTGCCTTCCATTATAGGAACTCTAACAGTATGCTACTCCTGGGAGTTTGGCATTAAAATCAAGGCACGTCAGCTCTCGTGTTTGTTGCTTTCAGATATCCAAAATGGCTTTCTAACACAGGAGGCAGAAGACGGAAGCCTAGTCTCCCTCTAACATTCTTTATTCTATTTTTCTAGTATTATTATTCTATCATCCCTCCAACATCCCTTTTTAAATCTCTTTTAGTTAGAGCTTAGTGCAAAGTGATGGGAAATATAGTGTGTAACATGCTGCATTTACCATGTTCCAGTCTATGTCTATGTCTATGTCTATGTCTATGTCTATGTCTATGTCTATGTCTATGTCTATGTCTATGTCTATGTATGTATGTATCTATCTATCTATCTATCTATCTATCTATCTATCTATCTATCTATCTATCTAATTGTATATCTATCTATATATTCATTGTACATGGCAACATATTATAGATTGCAAATCTGCCTTTAACTGTCCTTTCATCATATACACATGCAAATACACAGCTGCATTATTGAGCTTGGCTGTAACAATCATCTTACTGTACATATGCATAGCAAGCCATCATATTGTATGCATTGACTACATACAAAGAATAGCCGATGTCATACAGCCAAATTTTCTAATGTTCTAGTCCCCACAGTGGTATATTTTAATCGATTCTATTGTTTCCTGTCTGAGTACTCAGCTAGGCAATGTTTACTAGCCTCATCTACGGATGAGGTTATGCGACACAATTCTGCCCAGAAATTGATTTAACTGAATATAAGTGTGCATATGAAGCCAAAGATGTAAGTCAATATTAGCTAGAATTATGATGTAGGGAAAAAAAATCAATGAAGTATCTTTGAGTTAATAGTAAAAGCTTTTCAGCTGGAACAAAGGCTCAGACTTCTAACTCCGTTCTGATACCCAAGCCAGCTAATCCCCAGTGAATCTCAGAATCAGACAAAAGCTTGTTTGTAGAGCGTTATTGGTATTCCAAGGTCTGTGGAAAATGACAAGGCATTCTGTGTGCATGCTGAATCTTAAAGTGGATGCCGTAATGCGTACCTATAACCAACCTATTATTTATTGTTTCTCCAAGGTTTCTGGACAAAGCATAATTGTTTCCATTTAAAATGTCTTTGCAGTAATCATCATCCGATGCAAACAGTAGCCTAACAAATACTTTCTAATTAGGAATGACGCTGTGCAAGGTCCCCGAGCTGCAAACAAATATGTTTCCTTTGTCCTTTGATTAGCTTCTAATCTCATGAACTCTGCATATAGCATGGAGAAAAAATAGAAAAAGAGGACAAATTAATAGGATTGGTAAAGGAAAAAGATTGACAAGGGTGATGGCTATAGATAGAGATACAGCTGGGAAATATTTAGGAGATAAAATCCCTGTATATCAGTGATGGATGAGTAGTGGGGGTGAATGTTAATAATGAAAAGATTGTGATTCTTTTGATGAGTATACTTTGTTTTAATATAAACCACAGGGAGGTGACTGCATTTTGAGACTACTTGACTCTGAGGTAGATTTTAGTAGTTTCTTATCTATTAGGTGCACGAATTTTAGTTCAGAGAAGTGTTCTCAGTGAGACCATTGTTAAAATGTGTTCACTTGACTCATCTATGTGTCCTGTGCAGGAGACTGATAAATGTATCTTGAAGAATGGCACTGACCATACTCACTGAATCAAGTGTTGGCTTCAATCCACTCTGAAATTTCAAACACTTTTCTTTTGAATAAGTCAACCTATATCTTCATACCTAATATGGAGTTATTAACTGGGCAAACACACTTTTCTTTAGATCTATTAGTAAGCTGACATAACCTGGTTTCTGTCTTGACAGGAGAGCAGTATACCTTCATTGTCTTTTCCAGGGTTACTTTGGCTTTCCATCTTCTGTAATAATCTAGCCTCTGTCCCGTAGAGATGGTAACCTGAAGTGAACCTACCCCCAAATTATAGAATATTTCAGGAGAATTCTCAGAAGTTAATAATTTTCTTCATCCCCTAGAGCTTCTATCAAACAATTGCATTAGTGGAAGCATATGAATTGGGCAACCACATCAGAAATAGTTTTGTTAATTAACTTAATATTAGTGTATAATGAAATACTTGTGGTTGGGTACTAAATGGACTAAGAGAACTATATTTACCTCACAGTTCTAGAGGTTGAAGCACTTGGCAGAAGCTTTTGCTTGCTCTGGTGAGATGCTTGTGGCAAATGCCATGATTGTGGCTGCATGTTGTGGAGAGACTCACCGTACAGTGAGTGCATCAGGAATCTATAGAGAAACTGGTTGTACTGGCTGCTTTTGTGTCAAGTTGACACAAGTTGAAGTTATCACAGAGAAAGGAGCTTCGGGTGAAGAAGTGCCTCCATTGGATCCAGCTGTGAGGCATTTTTTTCATTAGTGATCAAGAGGGAAGAGCTCCTTGTGGGTGGTGCCATCCCTGGGCTGGTGGTCTTGGGGTCTGGCAAGCTGAGCAAGCCAGGGGAAGCAAGCCAGTAAGAAACACCCCTCCATGGCCTCTGCATCAACTTCTGCTTCCTGACCTGCTTGAGTTCCAGTCCTGACTTCCTTTGGTGACGGACAGCAATGTGGAAGTATAAGCTGAATAAACCCTTCTTTCCCCAATTTGCTTCTTGGTCATGATGCTTTGTGCAGGAATAGAAACCCTGACTAAGACACTGGTATTCCACAGGCGTTAAGCTAAGACTTTGTAAGTGTTGTTCCCCAAAGGCTTCATGACATTTCATTATGCTCCACCACCTCTTAGCGGTTCTTCATACCACAATGACATCATCCAAAGAAGATGCCTACAGCATGATAGACTTTTGACATGGCACAAACGTCAGCTGGACAACTTTAAGTATTTTTGTAGACTTTTGTCATTATTTCCAAGAAGGGTAGATGGCAGGATATATGGGTCTACATTATTTTCATGGATAATGTCTTGATGAAGTTAACAATTTGCAAGATATATGACTGGAAAAAAATAAGTGACGTTGATATTGAGGGAAAAGTTCATCAGTAGTCCTCCCTCAGAGGGAGTGTCCCATGTAAATAATCATCCAAGAACAATGCACAGAAGGAAAATTCATCATTCTAGGTGGCAAGGATGACCTATTCTCCAGAATAAGTCCACCTTCTAACCTTGCCACCTCCCAAGCCTTGCTGGAGGGCAAATATAACCATGGTGAAGTAAGACGAGATCATATATAGATATATATATATATATATGTATATATACATATATATATATATATATATATATATATCAGCGATGTGGACTTCAATTCCATTAAGCTCATTTAGTTTTAAACACTGGTTATTATCAATCCAATCTGTTCACAAAAGAGACAAACATGAAGCTCCCCACATGACAGCCTCTCTTTAGAGCATTTATCACTTAGTTACCTCTTGACAAGGACCGTTTATATCATGGAAGGGGTAGAATTTGTTCTTATAGGAACAGAGTTTTACAGTGGACACACATTTACATGTGTCCCCTGAAATACTTATCTGGACACTACCACTCATGAACTTGATGAACACGCTAATACTATATTCCACTATTCCATACAACACTGCCTTTGACCGAGGACTCATTCTACAGCCAGTGAAGTACAGTAGTGGGCTCACTCTTCCAGATCACCGTTCAAGCCACATTTTCTCACACAGAAGCATCTGGACTCATATGAGAAGTGGCTTTTGGACACTCTGAGTGATGGCTGGCTGACAGACGTCCACCTGTGTGTCTACCATTCTCCTAGGATACAATGTATGTTCTAAATTGCTTGGTGATATACAGTGTTATTATTTCTCTGTTTCCAATCCTCAGTTTGGGAAGAAAAGGATTGAAACGGGAGTAAGTCCATTCACCATGTGAGAAATCCATCAGCAAGTTTAAACATGTGGCTTTTTCTTCTTCAAAAATTTGAGCCGTATTGGATAAAGTTTTGTCTTCATGGGAAGAGTGATTCTACTTAACAGTAGAACAATGGCTCTGCTAACTGGGAAGTTGAGCCTTGTATTCTGGATTATTTAAGATTGGAAAATCAATAGGCAATGGACTCTCTCTAATAACTTTTGATTTGGAATTATTGACCATAAAGAGAAAATTAGATAGTTTCTTCCTAATATCAATGGAGAAGAGTATTTCTTGAAGGCAGGAGACCCCACTGAGGTATGACTAGCTGCCCTTATATTCTCTGCTGAAAGTCAATGGAGAGTTCCCAAAACAGCCAGGTTGTGGGTTAATCCATATCTTTTAGGAATTCCTAGGCAAGAAATGATGAAGGCTGAGATGTAAATGTCACACTTGGTAATTATGCTGTGGCATATGGGAAGAAAACTGAATACCACAAAATATAATTTCTTTCAAAATGTTTCAGGTGTTGGAAACTTCATTGATTCCTCTGTCTTCAGGAGCAATTTCTTTGTTCCCCATTAGAAGAAAAAGAGAACAAAATGATAAATTTAACAGTTGACCAATGAAAAAGTTGTAATCCACAAATAATATACTCTAATTGTGAATATACTCTAATTGTGAATAATAACTCAGAACTTTATTCCTTTATTTTGAAAAAAAATTATTGATTATTTTGTTTATTTACATTTCAAATATTATCCCCTTTCCCAGTTTCCCCTCCAACCCCCACCTTCACCCTTCCTCCACAAGGGTGCTCCCCTGCCCACCCTAGCTTTCCCTATGCTGGAGTATCAAGCCTTCACAGGACCAAGGGCCTCCCCTCCCATAGATGCTAGACAAGGCCATCATCTGCTACATATGTGGCCGGAGTCATGGGTCCCTCCATGTGTACTCTTTGGTTGGTGGTTTAGTCCCTCTGGGGAATCTGGTTTGTTGATATTGTTGTTCTTCCTATGGGGTTGCAAACCCCTTCAGCTCCTTCAGTTCTTTCTCTAACTCCTCCATTGGGGATCCAGTGGTTGGCTTTAAGCATCTGCCTCAGTATTTGTCAGGCTCTGGCAGAGCCTCTCAGGAGATAGCTATATCAGGCTCCTGTCAGCAAGCACTTCTTGACATCCACAATAGTGTCTGGGTTTGGTGTCTGTATATATCCAGAGGTTAAGCAAGGCCCCCAGTTGGGGCATGGGGCCACCTACTCATCTCTAAACTCTTAACCCAGTAGAGCTCCTGTCTAAAGGAAATGCAGGGACAAAGTGTGGAGCAGAGACTGAAGGATAGGTCATTCAGAGTAGATTCTTTTCCAAAGCCCGTGACATGATCTCACTAGCTCTAGGAAGATGGTTCAGTTTGCAGCATAAGGCACGAGTCACTTCCTGTTGAGTGGGATTTAAGTCCATTAGATATCTGTTGGTTTTTACTGACAAGTGGGTTCCAGTTATTGTACCTTGATACATATCTTGGCATGCTAGTAATTATCTTGGCTCATAGGTGTTGCAGCTGGTAGACTGTTTAATTGCTTCCATCTCTTGGCAGGTTGCATAGTATTTCTTGGAACCATGGAAGTTAGATCACAGAAAAGAGACTTTAATGTCATATACAGCTTGAATCATCAGAGTCCCATGTCCTAAGTGTGCAGTTTCTTCAACAATAAGGACTCACTCTCAACCCAGGAGAGGCAACCAAGGGCTACCTTGATAATCTATATTGTTTTGGGAATCACTTGGATGACCTTGAACAACCATTTGAAAGGAAGTTTCTTGTGTTTGTGCGGTTGGTGGTTTGAATATGCATGACCCATGGGAAGCAGCATTATTAGGAGGTGTGGCCGTGTGAGTAGGTGTGGCTTTGTTGGAGTAGGTGTGGCCTTGTTGGAGGAAGTGTGTCACTGTGGGGATAGGTTTTTGAGGTCTTATGCTTAAGCTCCACCCAGGGCGGAAGAGAGAGTCTTCTTCTGGGCTGCCTTCAGATCAAGATGTAGAACCCTCTCAACTCCTTCAGCACCATGTCTACCTGGATGCTGCCATGCTTCCTGCCATGACAATGGACTAAACCTCTAAAATTGTAAGTCAGCCCCAATTAAATCTTGTCCTTTATAAGAGTTGCCTTGGTTATGGTGTCTCTTCATAGCCTGATTTTGTTAGTCTATGATCTTATGGGAAATGTTGTCAGCCAACATGACTTAACTTTCTTAAAGATATACATATACATAAATATGTATACATATACACATATATACATGTATGCACATGTATATGACTATATACATACTTTATATGTATTGTGTATAAATTTTGGTAAATATGATTCCATGAAGATTTATGAAACGACCTTAATATTAGTTGCCCCTCATCTCTTTTTTCATATTGACTCTGCTCCCACCTTCCCATCATTTCTTCCTTAAACTTAAATTTCTTATAAGACACCATGGCAAACAAATACAAGTTTTGATTAAGTGATCTTCTGATCTTGCTTTTTTTTTTTTTTTTTTTTTTTTAAATTTAAAGGAACCAACCATATGATATCGGGACGTCCAAAGTAAGCAACACAAGTTTTTAAAAGAAATCAATTCCAAAGCGACCAAATGGAAGCTCAAAAGGTCCGAATTTTTGAATTCGAATAGTTGTTAATGTGTGTTTCTCTGACGGTTTTCCCACTTCTGAATTATTCTTTAAAACACACACAGACATTCAGGCAGATGGATGAGCAGAGAGGCTCTATCTTACATTTAGATTTCTAATTAAACACCGTCAGCACCATGCCTTTAAGAACTCCAGCTGAGGCACTCTGCTTTGCTCTGCCTTGGGAGGAATGCATTCTCAACACCCCGTCTAGTGTTGTTTAGAGGTGTTTATAGTAACAGAATCTGGACTTGCTTCTCTGTGGCTGAGCTCCTGGTCTGGAATGCAGATCGTCATGGCTGTTCCGAAATATTTTTATAGACTCTTGTGCTCTCTAGTGTGTACTAAGTTTTTCCTCTCCTAATTTTTTATCACATTTTTTTTTTACATGTATTACCTTTTGTCTATTGGGGAAGGGCTATGCATGCATGGGGAGGTCAGAAGACAATTCGCTGGTATCAATTCTGTCCTTCATGTAGGTACTGAGAGTAGAACTCAAGTGTCAGGCTTGTTGGAAAGCTATTTAACTCCATTGGTCAGTTTCATTCCAGCAACAAAAGAAGCGAATGAGGAGAGGAGGCAGCAGTTTCTGAGTGATGGCCAATGAGGAATCTTCTTGTTTCTGTGTGACAGCCAATGAAGAACAGTCTTGTTTCTGTGTGACAGCCAATGAGCAATCATCTTATTTCTGTGTGATAGCCTATGAGGAATCTTCTTGTTTCTGTGTGACGGCCAATGAGGAATCTTCTTGGAGTAAAATCCCAATCTGGCACCTAGGTCTTAGGATGGTACTTTTCCATTGACTTAATGAGCTTTTAAAATTTACTGAACACAAAGCCCACCCTTTATAACCACAAACTTCCCTGATGTATAGTGATGTATGGTGTGGTCACAATCCTTGCAGGCCAAGTTGGAAACATTTCCACGGCCCCGCAAAGACTCCTGGTTCTTCTTTTTCCGAGCAAAGCCTCACATGCCCTCCTAGCCAAGGCCGCCTTGCTTCGCTTTTGCGTGTTGGTGGATTTGCCTTCGCTGGGCTTGTCTTATGAATGAGACATATTGGATCCAGTCTTTCAAGACCGGCCTCTCACACTTTAACATGGTTTGGAGGTTTAGCGTTGGCACGTGTTTCAGTGGCATGTTCCACTCGTTACTCAATAATACTCCATTTAGTTTCTACACATTCATTCTATGTGTTCAACACTGGCAAATATAAATAATGTTGTCTCCATTTTTTTTTTACCCCACTATGACTAATGTTGCGGTAGCATCCCACTTATAAACTTCGCGTGGATGCGTTTTCATTTATCTGTGCATAAATTTCTGGTAGTGCATCGAATTGAATTGCATGGTAAGTTCATACTCAGCTTTTTTTTTTTTTTTAAGTAGTGGATCCGCTATTTTATATTCCTGATAACAATTTATGAAGGTTTCAATCTAATACATTCTTGCTAGTGTTTATTTTTGTCTGACTTTTTTGTTTTATTTGTAGCTGGTTCATTTGTATTTGCCTAATGGTCAATTTGTATTTGCATAAAGGCCATTGAGTGTCATTTCATGTGCCTATGTGCCCATTCCGGTGTCTTTTTAGGTTTAGAATTTTCGATGTCTTTTGCTCATTTTTACATTGTAATATCTTCTTACTGAGTCTTAAGCCTCCCTTATATAATGGCTGTATCCCTGTAGTAGTTATGCTTGTGAACTACGTGTGTGCTGTGTCCACAGAGGCCAGAAAAGGGCACTGGTTCCCTTAGAACTGGCAGTAAAGATGGTTGTGAGCCTCCGTGGGAGTACTGGGAATTGAACCCAGATCCTCTGGAAGAACACCCAGCGCTCTTAACTCCATCTCTTTAAGCCCCTGTAAAAATTTTTTTCAGAGTTCTTTTTGGCTTGATTGTGGGAAAAGAATTTGTAGTTCCATATAAAACTTAGGGTAGTTTTGTTTCTGTAAAACTATCTTGAGATTTTATAGTGATTAAGTTGGACTCTGAAGCTCGGCGTAAGGACCACTGGCATCTTGATACTGTAGCCTGATCCACAAAAATGCTCTTTTACTTATTTAGGTTTTGCTTAATTTTTCTCAACAATGCTTTAGAGTTTTTTTTTTTTTAAGTGTTCAGTTTTGAGAGGAAAATGATTCCTGGTTGCTCCATTTCTTTTTCTGTTAATATAAATGGAATCTCCCAAACTTCAATGTTGGATTACTTTCATTGCCATGACATGGATATAAAACAATTTTTTCATAATATATTGAACATGCATTTGTAGCCTTTAAGATTTTATTCGTTTTAGTGTGTCCCTAAGGATTTCTCTCCGACAGGATCACGCAATCAGCAAATAAAGCCTGCTTTCTTTCTTTTTCCTTTCCATCATGAAAGATAGAAGAACATTCCTTTCTAATTTTTAGACCTTGTTGGATTGGTTAGAATTGTAAATATAATATTAACAGCAACAAGTAGAAAAATCAATAGCAGAAGTCCTTCCACTGTTCAGTATTAAGGGGAAGCAGTTCGTGTTTTATTAAGTAAGATATTAGTTAAAGGCACTTGGTAATTTATTATGAGAAATTTCCTTTTTCCTAGTTTCTTTGAAGTTTTATATATACTTGCTGTGTAGACCAGGCTGGCCTCAAACTCACAGAGAGATCTCCCTGCCTCCACTTCCCAGGTGCTGGATCACAGGTGTCTACCATCATTCCTGGCAGTTTATTTTGTTTTATTAACTTTTATATTCCTATTGACAGTGTCATTTGTCTTACAGAAGCTTTTCAGTTCCTTGAGGTTCCATTTATCAGTTGTTGATCTTAGAGCATAAGCCATTCATGTTCTGTTCAGGAAATTATCTCCTGTACCAATGTGTTCAAGGCTATTTTCCACTTTCTCTTCTCTGAGATTTAGTGTATATCCTGTCTTATGTTGAGGTCCTTGATCTCTGTACAAAACTCACATTTATTTTTTTTTTTTGAATAGTGTTTCAAGTGGACCAGGCTATGTTTGAGCTGCTGGTCCTCTGGCCTCCATCTCCCAGAGGCTGGGTCTGCAGATGTGTACCACTATTTGTGGCCTGCAATATGAGTTTGATTATTTGTATACAATGTGGAGGTGGTTACTATAATGAATGTATCTAACACAGCTAGTCACTATTTTTGTTATAAGAGCATTTAACACCCACTTTCATCAATTTGTATTGATATATTATTAGCTCTAAAAGTCATATTTATAAAACTCTTGCATCCAAACCCTCCCATTACCTTGACCACACAACCCTTGTAACTGCCCGTCTGTTCTGCATCTCTAAATTCACCATCTTTGTTTTACTTACAATATTTTCTAAATTTCAACCTTGTTGGTACAACAAACCTCGTTATGGCCACCTCGGTTTCCTGTTTTTCTTTTGAGTTCACAATATTCCATTACACGGACACCCACACCACCAAACACAACCTTCTTATCTCTTTGGTGGATAGTCTGGTTACTTCTAGACCTTGCTATTTCAAACAATGCTGCTGTGAACATATAACTGCGAATATCTCTTAGGTAATTTTGCATCTGTGCCCCAAGTAGGACTGTAGGCTTTGATTTTGCATTAAGCCATTACCATATTGATGGATTTTTCTTTCTCTGAACACCCTTACTTTCCAGGAATCAATCCCACCTTCTGTGGGACCAATCCTCTAAGTGTAGTGTTGAATTTGGTTTGTTAATATTTTTTGAGGGGTTTTGCATGGATGCCCATAAAGATTTGGTCCTATTTTTTCCCCTTCTTCTTGCATTGTTTTTCTCTGACTGTGGTATTACAACTGTACACCATAGACTGAGCATTAATGTCCTGCACGGTGGGTCATCACCCTTCCATGTCATTATCTGCCTTCTCCACCTTTAGCTTCTTTCTCATCTCCAACACTCCCCGATTGTGGTGGTTTAAATAACAAATGTCCCTTCTAGGCTCATGTATTTGAACATGGGCTACCCAGTTACATTATCACGTAGGGAGTTTATGACCTCTTTAAAAGGTGGAGCCTTGGAGCGTGAGGTAGAGTTGATGTCCGGGGTGAGCAATAAGGTTTATAGCCTCAACACACTTCTTGTCCTGTGCTTCTCTACTTCCTGCAAATCGATGAAATGTGACCAGCTAGCTTCCTTCTGCCCCACCTTTGGACTTTCTCTGGAACCACAAGCTAAAATAAACCCTTTCCTCCTTAAGTTGCTTTTGATGATGCTATTTTATCCCAGCAATGGAAGAGGAATAGGTACACTCTTTAACTCGAATGTCCTATTTCCTTCATCCTTAATTTCCATACGTGAGGGAGAACATAGAATATCTATTTTTGTAAATTGGCTTTATTTTAATATGATGATCCATCCATTTCAAGCAAAAGAAATCTTTTCTTTGATCATATGCTGATAGGTCGATTCACGAATTGGAAGTTGTCAATAGTAATGATACAGATAGGTGTTCATCTATCTCTATAGTAAGCTAATTATGTCTTAATTATAAGCCTAGAAGAGATATTCTAGTCTAATATAGTAGTTTTAGAATTGCCTCTATACTACGAAGAACACAGGATAAACTGAGCTTGTAAAAACTAGTAAGGACAATGGGGTTGGTAACTCATAGAAAAGCAGGGATGGGGAAGATAAAGGATATCAGATAGGGAAGATCCTTAAATGACAGGCAGAGAATTTGGAAGTCCAGTTTAAAAAGTGATCAGTTGCCTCCAAATGGAGACAAATAAATGAGTTAATTTAAGTTCAAACATCCAAAGATGTTCTTCGTAGTATAGAGGCAATTCTAAACTCCACATGGATATGCAGAAGATGCTTTCAAGCCAAAGCTAGGAGAACGGGAGTGCGGGATGGTTGGTTTTCAGGTCAACTTGCCATGAAGTGGAATAATCTGAATAGGGAACATCACCTGAAGATTTGGGCCCGATTGCCTTAGTTGATGTGGGAGGACTCATCCTGAGTGAGGGGCCGCATGTTCTGCTAGCACCCCAGATTAAAAAGGGCATGGTAAAGAGATTATTCTCCCTTTGATAGATTGGTTTTAGATTGCTTTTCTTCTTCTCCTTCTTCTTCTTCTTCTTCTTCTTCTTCTTCTTCTTCTTCTTCTTCTTCTTCTTCTTCTTCTTTTTCTTCTTCTTCTTTTTCTTCTTCTTCTTTTTCTTCTTCTTTTTCTTCTTCTTCTTCTTCTTCTTCTTCTTCTTCTTCTTCTTCTTCTTCCTCTTCCTCTTCCTCTTCCTCTTCCTCCTCCTCCTCCTCCTCCTCCTCTTCTTCTTCTTCTTAGGTTTTTTTTTTTTTGAAACAGGGTTTCTCTGTATTCCCCTGGCTGTCCTGGAACTCACTCTGTAGACCAGACTGGCCTCAAACTCAGAAATCTGCCTGCCTCTGCCTCTGCCTCCCAGAGTGCTGGGATTACAGGCGTGCGCCACCACCGCCCGGCTGATAGATTGGTTTTCTGTGTTGTTGCCGCTGATTTCTTCAGTGGTGTCAGGACCAGAGTTTTCA
Source organism: Apodemus agrarius (assembly GCA_964023405.1). NCBI lineage: Eukaryota > Metazoa > Chordata > Mammalia > Rodentia > Muridae > Apodemus > Apodemus agrarius. Next base: position 20,349,748 of record OZ030018.1, read on the forward strand.
GGCTTCCATTGTTGACTAAGGACTGGTAGTGCTCCAGGAATCTTCTGTGTTTCCACACCACATTGGGACAGCGTCATGGACTAATCTCTCGAGTTGCTTCTGTAGTGTGAGACTATGGGGGTGCTCCCACTGGTAAGGTACTGAGTATCAGGACTGAGTAGTTACTGGGTTTTCAGAATCCCAGGAGTAACAACTGTAATTACTATTTCAATGTAAGCTGATGTAGTAAGTATATATTCATCCTACAGACTCTGCAGACTCAGTTCCTCTGGATAATCCTAACTAATATACACGGGAGAACAAAATAAGACAGGACTAGAACTGAACAAAACAGTGCAAAATGCTGACTATTTCCTCTCCGAGTAGATAAAGGAGATGTTATTTTATAGTTTATTGGTGTGTGTTTGAATGTGTGTGTGTGTTCATTTGTATGCATGAGTATGTGTGTTTATACGTGTGTGCAGTGTGTGTGCATTTGTAGCTGTGTGTGTTTGTATGCATGTATATGCATGTATGCTTGTGATGCCTTTGTAGGTGTAATGTATGTGTGTTTGTATGCATCTGTGTGTGTATGTTTTTGAATGTGTTATATTTGTATGTGTCTGCATGTGTGTGCATTTGTGTTTTTATGTGTGCATCAGTGTGTTTGTGTGTTGGATGTATTTTGACATATTTCTTTCGATGTGCCAACAGGTACACCATAAAAGTGACTGTGACCTGTTCTACCTTCCCTAGTAGAGTGCATCAGTTACTATGACCAATTCTTGGCCGAATTCCTGCCACTGTTGCCTATATGAAGTCCCAGGAATGTGGGTCGTACAGAAACTACTCCCCAGTGGCTCTGAGCCTGTGGATGACTGGCTAAACTCCCCTTCACACCAAGACATTGGCCAGCACTTGTGCATAAGGGAAAGCCACCAGTGGTTGTGTTTCCCCACCAAATTCTTTTGGTACTGATAGTTTAGAAAGCAGTCAGTCAAACAAACAAACAAACAAACAAACAAACAACCCAATTTCTACAGAGTCAAACTGGATAGCTTATGAAGAATGGGAGTGTTATTCTCACACATTTGTAGACTGAGATGTTCAAGATCAACCCGTCCACATCTCTGGTCCAGTAAGAGCTGTTTTACTGCATCTTCACGAGGTAGGCGAGGAGACAGGAGCTCACCCACGCCCGCAGAATTCTTACAGTGATACACGTCTTTCACACCTTCCGCTAGGGTCCAGTTCTAAACATGTTACCCTTTCAACACCAGTTTCAGAGAGGAACAAAGGCAGTTGGAGAGAAATGCCTACTCATTTCAACTCTGTAACAGAGTCTTGGAACAGGATGTAAACTAAACGTTCTGAAGCTCCTCCGGATGACAGGATAGATGTTTGGGATGTCTTTCCTGCTCTCGCCATGACATTTTTTAGTAGTATGGCCTAAAAGACACCACCAGCGGAATACACAGACTGACATGCAAACGGAAGTCTTTGAAGCATTTGAAAAGCTGATCTGACAAACCTTTGTGGTTCAAGGGTGCACCAGTGGTTTGAAGGGGAGGGGGTATGATACTTTATACTTCACTGCGATGCCACATGAGATAGAATTGTCGCTAGTACAGTAGCTTCAGGGAAGCTTTATGAAAACATCATGCATATTCTGAAAAGAGAGGCGGCTTTTGGGTTTTGAAATTCATGATCAGGTTCCTCTCATTACGCAATTCCTGTGAGGATTCAGTGGAAGGAAACATACATAATTAAGAGGAACTCAGGCCCAACCAATATCCCTTTATTTAGGTACAATGAAATTTCGTTGAAACAATAGAATTGAAGTGGGAATGCGTTTGAAGCAGTTGCAGTTATAATTGCTTCCACTAGGGTGTGCTAGATCTCTAGCTATTCTCCACATGCCTCTTGTGTTCCGTATAGTGAATTCAGTGTTCACTGCCTTCCGAGCCTGCCAAACTCTCTTTCTGGGCTTTCTTTTGATCAATGTACTGCACACGAATTCATCTAAAAACACAAAGGAAGACAAGAGAGCATTTAAAAATGTCAAATGCAAACAATAGTTGGACATCGAATGAGTGGTTTTAATAAACAGGCTCTGATACTGGTTTTAATTTTGTGGAAATGATTCAGTCTGTCTGAAAATGCATGACGGTTAACCCGATAGAGGGAATTGTTTTGCTAGGCATTTCTTTCTTTTAACAAAACTCATTATAAAGTCCTATTATTACAAACAAGGATTGGGACACATGTCAGACCTCTTTGCTTTAATAGCATAGCTATATGACGCCATGGCTACCCTGCCGTGTCTTAAGTCTCTCAGTGTTCCTGAGATCATCTCATGGAATCTGAAAAATAATATAACAGAGCAGTTCTTAAAGAAATGCCCCAGGTAGGAGGTGGCGGAGGTCGTGATGTTTGTGTTAACAAACATTTGTGAGTAGAAAGAAAAGTTAATTCTTCATTTGCTGTACTGAACTTATTTTTCCAAGTATTAAAGTCATCAGCCAGAAACTTATCAAATGTGCATAAATTTCTATGTATTTAGTAATTAATTAATTATAGACGAAAAGATTTTCCCAGAGAGTATATCAACTTTTCTTATGGTCCTATTCTGGGTGTACCAAAGAGGTTTCTACATATCTGCCTTAGTCTAGAAACACATTTTATATGCAAATACTTCTTTTGGTCATACAGTTACATTTGGGATTTAGTTTACTTTTTTAAAAAATTTTGTTGTATTTTCTGTTAAAAAAGAAATTTCACTGCCCTCTCTTCAGTCGACATGATGATTGGGAGCTTAGAACCTTGTCTGGTTCTATGATTTGATTCCAAGATTTTAGTTATATTGGCTAGTCAGTGTGACCAATGGCTATTCGACTTAAACTATTAGCTTCATATTTAAACGAACCTCAAAGAAAACCTTGAACACTATTGACAGTGATATGCGGACAAAAATTAGCTTATATTCTGTTTAGCATCTGGAAATGAGTCGTAAATGTGTAGTCAGAAATTATTTTTAAAAATGACAATTTTATTAGACCGAACTAAACTTTTTCCATTAAGTGTTTTTTTTTTCAAGGATACAGCTGTATTTTCTTAACTTTATGTCACTATAAAATTTGGCTTATACTTATTTGGCTATACTTATGAAATTGAGACCAAATTTCATATTTATAAAAGTCCTTTTGGCTATGATAAGGCTCCTTTTATTTGTAGGAACTTCTTAGATAATTGTAATGAGTACATAATAGATAACTTTGTTTTTATAGATATGGAAAGTTTCATTTGAGTATTCAAGGAAAATAGCATGTGTTTCTATTTTCCCATATGATTATTATGTTAATGAGTTGGAGAAATATAAAATAACATCTCTGGTCTTACTGATATATGTTGTTTAAATAGTAGTAGAATAATCAGGAAGCGATTTAGTATAGTAAAAATTTTACGTTATTAACCTAGAAAGCCCTTTTGTTAGTGAAATAATTTGGGATGATTTATTGTAGCAATTGTCTCCATAATTATCACTTGCTAAATAATAGTTATTTCCTAAAACCTTAAACAAGGGAATAAGATTCATTAAGCCTGATTTGAATGCATCCAGAGGTGGAAAGAAACATTCTGTTTGACAGAATAGAAATCCGGAGGAATTATTATCCACTGTAATAAAAACACAAAACAAACAGAACTCCTTACACCTGGTATGAACTCTGGGTTGTTCTACAGAGTGAATGTTGACTATCGCATAGAGTTGAAAGCTAATGAGAGAAAATTTGAGTCATGTGGAAAAGTTTTAGACACACTAATTACTCCTGAAAGTGATACAAACGAAAATGAACATAGTTGGCGCTGAGAAGAGCAGCAGAGAGCTGAAGAAGAAACACAGGTCAGGCTGCGGGTAGCTGTGGGGCATGCAGATGCGTTCAACATGCCTTAAGAGGCCGCATTTCTTTCAGGTTAAGTTTAGAGGTGGGGCATAATAAATGAGGTTGGTTTTTTTTTTTTTAATCTAAAAAGAAAAAAAAAAGCATACTTGGGATTTAATTAAAACTATAGAAGTTCTTCAAGAAAGATTTGGACCAGTTAAGGTTCAGTGTTTATTTAATATGAAAACTAAACAAGAGAAGAAAAAAAAATGTATCTCACTTATTTTTTGACGAGTGAAGCCAGACCTATACTCTAAGGCTGCTTTTCCAAGAATATTTCAAACAAATAGAATTAATGTGAACTCAACTGACAATTCTGGGGTAGGAATGTCCCATATATTACAGCAAATTTAGTTAACATTGTAATGTTTGCTTTTCTTTTCCTTGATTAACTGAGGTAGGTACCAAGCCTTGAGTAGATTTAAAAATTAACACCCCCTTTTTTTTTATGGCTTTTCCATGTCAGGGTTATAGGAGGAGGCCATCATAAGTTATAAACCCACTTAAGACTTCTCCAAGGTTGTTTTATTTCTTAAATCAGAAATTATAAATTTGCAAGCAGAAGTAGATAAATTTGGTCGTCTGGAGGCCTCGGAGCTAAGGGGGCCAGAGGCTAAGTAAATGTCCAAAGCCTGGACAGGGAGATGCTGCAGGCCGGAACACAGAGCCCCTCGGAAAGCCAGAGGGAAGCATTTATTACACACTTTTATGGGTATCACTTTAAATTAATCTTATTCAAGTAAGAGAGAAGTAAATTGCACCCATCAAAGTTAAATGTGGAAGGAAGAAACTTCCAAACTGTTGGTGGGTGTTAGGCTGGGGGTGATGGGATTGTGATGTCAAGACTTTAGAAGATGAAGCTCAGTTACCCTGAGAGAAATAAGCTTTCACAGATTCAGGAATATATATATATATATATATATATATATATATATATATATATATATATATATGTGTGTGTGTGTGTGTGTGTGTGTGTGTGTACACACACACATATATATATACATATATATATGTATACACACACACACACACACACACACACACACCGTTAATTATAACACTTCAGAAATGGGAACAGTAAGATATGTACCGGAGAAATAAGATATCTGTAAATCTAGCTCTATGATTTTTGCAGTAAAAGCCAGTTATTTGCAATGCATATTGAGAAATTATATCACTGCCTTTTTTGAGAAGCAATTTGTTTTTATTATGTTTCCAAGAATACATGAGAGAGATTTACGACTTATAGTTTATTACTTAGCATTAACCTTAGTGTTTCTTTTAAAATGCAAACTCCCAAGGAGGTCGCACGCTACACTGACTCACTGCTACCCACAAATAAAAACTTTCTCGTACCCATGAGTAGGATGAGGAGTCGATATCGTCAGGAGTACGTCGTAGAACCAGTAGAAGGATGGTTTAAAGTAAATATCTCTTCACCAGCTTTTCCTAGCTCTAGTTACGTGAATTTAAAGTGACCTATTCCGAAAACCAAAATGGGTACGTGTTACTACTGTAGAAGGTTATTCAATGAAAACCACTAAATGACAATTAAATTGTAACTTTAGGTACTGGATACCCCGAAAGATGTTTATGACTATCGACTTAGCGCTTATAATCCATGCTAATCCTTTTTGTTTTGTTTTGTTTTGTTTTGTTTTTCGAGACAGGGTTTCTCTGTGTAGTCCTGGCTGTCCTGGAACTCACTCTGTAGACCAGGCTGGCCTCGAACTCAGAAATCCGCCTGCCTCTGCCTCCCAAGTGCTGGGATTATAGGCGTGCGCCACCACATCCGGCTTAATCCTCTTTCAAGAAGCAAAGATGGAGGGTATTTTTAGCTAGATTAAGTTTACTATTGCTTGATTCAGGGAAGTAAAAAAAAAATTTTTTTTTAAAAGAAAAATAATGGCAGGACTGGAGAGAGATGGCGCAGTGGATAAAGGCGCTTACTCTCTACAGAGGACCCAGGTTCAGTTCCTAGCACTCACGGCAGTTGCAAATATCTCTAGTTCCAGTTTCTGGGCACCTTATGCCTTCTTCTGGCCTCCGTGGGTGCAGGCATGCAGGGCACTTACCCACATGCAGGTAAAACACTCATACACATAAAATAAAATTGCACTCACAAAGGAGATTCTGATTTGTCCTTTGGTTTGACAGTAAAGCAAGCTGAGAATAATTGGTGTCTATTTATGAAACAGACTCCAATATATAAGCAATGAATAGGCTTTGGTTTTGGTAATTGACAGATCGTATCACCAAATAATGTTTTAACTTTTCTTGTATCGTGTTTATTGTCTCAATGTTTGAATGACTGGTTGTTCACGTTATTAACATTTTAATCATTACAGGGAAAAAACAAATCTTTCTGTAGCAGAAAATTTCTTCGCCTGTGCTGTTTCTTATCATTCTTTCTAACTTTTAAAGGATTAATATACAAATGAAAATTGTGTTAAAAGGCTTAAGTTTGCTCCCTAACTCAATAGGGAATTTAAGGCAGAATGAGATATGGTGAACTTTGTTGGGAAGAGTGAAATGAAGAGTCCATCTTCATTGCTAGCCGCCAGTATTGCTTTCATATTTAATTTTTATCATTGGGATCATGTGACATATGTAAAAGGAGACATATGTCAGCCTTAATGAGCTGGGTTCTTCACTTCCTTTTTGACTCTTTTCTTGACACGAGTCTGAAATTGCTGATCACATCACTTCTTTGCTGTGCTCTCAGAGGACAAACTTGCTGGCCTGTCCTTAAGATGCCCTGACATTTTAAAAGCATATGGGTGTGTTTCCTCTGTTTGGTCTTTGTTAGGGATGTTTAATGTCCCTGAGAAGCCTTCACAATGCTCATCTGTTTCTAGTTTATATCATACAAAAAAAAAAAAAAAGCCCTTGTTGTGGACCAGCCTCTGCTTATAGAAGGCAAGATGTGTTTCTTACTTTAATTAGTCAGTGGGGAAATCTTGCTTTGTGACGAATCTTCTTTTTCTCTTTGCTGAATCTAATTTTTGTTTCCTTGTACTTTCTACGCTGTGTCTGCATTGTGAGATTATTTTATCCTGGTTGCAGCATAAGATGGGTTGTAATAGAGAGATGAGCAGGTTATTTTCTGGACCTTTCTAGCCAATATCTTAAGAGACAGGAAACAGCAGACTCCTAAACATGGGTAGGATACAGCATGTATATGCAAATATTCATCTTAACTATGTAAAAACAATTACAAAAGTGAGAGGCGAGAAATCACTGAATGTATAGAAGGGAAAGATCCAGGAGGTTGCTATATGATGTAAAACCTTATCAACCCATTGTTAATATGATAATTAAACTTAGCTAGTAAAGTAGGAACAAAAACTCAATTTCTTATCAATAATAGGGCTAGGTCTCTTAAAATGAATATATCTATAAATTCAAGCCAGCAAGTAGCTCCCACCAATACAACTTGCAACAGATAACAGCTTTAATCTTACCTGTCCCTATTTTTAAAAAAATTTCCAGCGAAACTTTAGTCAAGAATATAATATAAAGCAACATAGTTTTCTTCTTTTTAATAAGTCTTGCGCATAGGCACACACTTTTCTAATATGTTAATATAAAGTAAAATATAGCATTTTAATAGCTAAGTTCATTTTTTTTTGCTTTACCCTTTGGCAATGATAATTTGTATAAACGACTAAAACCCTCAACTTATATTCAAGTATTAACATAGATGTAAACCAAGTTTCAAGTTTCCAGTCTTGATACACTGTAATTTACGATTGTTGCATTTAAAAGTCAATTTAACGTCCATGTTTGTTGCTATCAGTTTGTTTTAGCAGATTAAATTTTTAGGATCACCACATTTTTTTGTAAATGTGTGTGTGTGTGTGTGTGTGTGTGTGTGTATTATATTTGCTTGTTTGATTCCTAAAAGGAATCATAAAATTTCCTTTTAGGTTTTCCAGGTATGATTTCTGACGAAAACACTCCCACCAACTTTCCCTATGTGAATAAAAATTATAGCTCTGTTGTCAATTCACCTGGAATACAGAAAGTCCCACAGTCAACTGTAGACAAGAAGGCTTCTTTTTTCCTTTAAGACCATAAAGGATTTCTGTCACAGAGTAAAAACCTGAAGGTAGAATTTATTGGGCGAGAGATGGAGGGCAATTTGTGGTTATGTTGGGGTTTTCACAATTTTTCTATTTAAAATTTTACCACAGATTTTATGTGGCATTTATGAAGGAAAATATCATCCTTCATGGTGTGAAGTTATGAATAGTACTTTATAGAGTGTGTTGAGTGAATCGTGGTTTGAGTTTTGAATTAACGCAGCAAAAACTAAGCACACCAACATAAAACACTGTTATGCGTATGCAGACTTATTTAGCTGAATTATGGCATTTTCTGAGGTAATATTTACACAGCACAAACAGAAAAAAAAAACTTTTTCCATAGGATTTTTATAAAATAGTGTCCTGAGAGGCAACTGTCAGTCTGTACAGAAACACTGCCTGCCTTTAAAGTTCCTTGGTACCTACTCCACCCCTCAACATCCCTTAGCCTCACTAGGGAACGCTAGAGGGTACCCATTTGCCTCCCATCTTCATTTATATTATCATAAACAACCCATTAATAGAAGTATGCGCTGTGCTTCTTAATTCTTCTCTGTGTAATTCTGGTCATTTTCTTCCAGGACCTTAGAAAGGAGATCCTTACATAGTGCTGCTAAACAACTCATTATAGATATTATCTGTGTGACAAAAGGAAGAAAATAGCCAGCAGATGTTTGTTATTAATGATCTCTGGACTCTTGATTTACGGAAAGATTTTTAAATACATGAAATAAATCTAGAAATTTGAGGGCTTAAGTGCGGCAAGAGCTCATGTGTACACCACTTAAGTTCTGAGACAGGCTGTTTGCAAACGTAACATTTGGAAGCTGTGTAAAAAGTGGCATAAAATTATATTTTCTAGAGTGATTACAGATTTTTAAAATGAGTAAGCAACATAGGTTAGTAGAAACTGCAAAATGAGGCTTGTATGGTTCTCCAACAGGGGTAATAAAAGTTAAAATAATAATAATAGTAATAATAATAATAATGATAATAATAATACATGCAGTTTCTAAATCAATTTTCTAACAGAGAGTAGAGAATTCGTTGTGGGAATTTCAGGCACGTGTAACACAGCGCTTCCGTTATAATTCTCAAAAAAGATCTGCACTCTAAAATAAAAATTGCTTTCCATTTTGGGTGCAACATTCATGTTCTATGCAAAGACTTTAAAATGTATACCAAATTATATCGCTACAGATATGAAACAATCACTCCAAGTGGATAGTTTTTAAAAGATGATAACCAGAGCATATCTAAAAGAAAACGTGGATGTGAAACTAAAAACAATTGTTTGTTTAAACCTACAAACCTTTTTTTTTTGCTTTACAAAACAAGATTTTGAATTAGTAGTTAAGACGCTAGTCTTGTGCATAAGAGATCACTTTTGATTGGGTAGACATATCTTGCCTAATCAGTTTAGATTTTGCAAAGCAGAAACCATAACACTGTCTTCATACTTTCCAAGCTTCTTAGGAAAAGGTTCAGATATGGAATGAGTTATTAGAATTCAGGAATGCAGTCCAATTTGGCCTTGTCTAAATTCATGGATAATCTATCATTTAAGAGAGTTTTAGTTTTATTATTTTTCTGTGAACAGCCACACAAAGCAACTGCTGCCTTCATAAAGTTATTTAGCTCTTAGTTAAGAACCATTTACTATTAGCTGGCAAAACGATACTTATTCTTGCTTACCCAACAATGAGGTAAATGGAAATAGAGAATTGTACATTTCTTAAATAGTGTGTGCCTCCCAAAAGAAATTTCTGAGAATTACGTAGTTAAGAGCCTCCTTTAACTATAAAGAGGTCAACAGAATTTCTCCTAAACTCTGACAAAATAAAAATAAATTCTAGGTAATCAAGTTTGAAACTTGAGCAAAGGGGCCTGGAGAGATGACTCAGCAGTTCTGAAGGTCCTGAGTTCAAATCCCAGCACCCACATGATGGCTCACAACCATCTGTAATGAGATCTGAGGCTGTCTTCTGGTGTGTCTAAAGACAGTTACAGTGTACTTACATATAATAAATAAATAAATCTTTAAAAACAAAGAAACTTGAGCAAGTATGTTTCCAAATAAGAACAATTCATATATGGCTTGTCTCAGAGATCCTTTGAAGAATATTTTATTTCTTCATGCTTGCTTTACTGTGATGCTTGTGTCTTATGCAACAGAAAGTCGACTTACAGAAATTTTCTATTGTCATCTGTGATAAATTGGAGATCATTTGTGTTAGAAGGGAATCCAACACTTCATAACAATATCCATACCCAAATTACTTTGAGTGATAATACCCCCTTGGTGTCATTAAAACACACACATCTTAGTTCATACATTTTTATAATTGGAAGTTTTTCCCAATCTCATTTAAGACAGTGTTTCCAACTTTAACCCATATAGGAATAGCCTGAGGTACATTGTTAGAATGTAGGAGTAATTTACAGGTGTTGGGTGAAGCTCAAGATTAAGCATTCCTTAGTGAGCTCCCCGAAGCTTCTGACTGTAGGGCTGCACATCACTCAGTGATGTGGACCTAAGCCATGGTTTCAAATGAAGCAATTCTTGGGGCTCATCTGGATATTAGAGTTGTCTTCATTGCAGCAAGAGTCATGCAGCTGGCTGGCCACAAAAGATGTTTTTTTTCCCCCTACATTAACATTTTGTGAAGTTCTCAGAAGGAGAAACCAAGCTACACCAACAACTGGGTTTAAACGAGCTCATAGCACTTCTTATTTTTCAGCTTTTAGAATAGATTTGTTCTGACTTGTGAACTTGGTTAGGACATTAAAAGTCTCTGGATTTCAGTTTCATCCTCTGTGACATGAAACAAAAGTCAGAGTGTCCTCTGCAGACGTTAGACTTTTTTTTTTTTGTAGGAGTTTGAAAGAGTTACTTTCAGCCTTTGACTTTGTGGTTTTATAAATCAAGGGTGGGTGCTTTCACTGAAAAGCGAAACACTGGCTTAGGTACGGTTAGCAAATTGTGATTGCATTAGATTTGAAACATGCCAGCTTGAGCTTGCAGACAGTACGTGAAACAAACCATCTGGGTGGGAAGGAATTGAGAGTCCATTTTCAATGGACAGTGCCCTTTCCACTTCTCCCCAAAATTCTAAGAATGGACCCACAGATGGTGATTTCATCATAAGTGGTTTAACCCAAGAAACAAAATCTCAATGGGATTACACAGTGGGAGAGATTTATTTTTTTAAGGTCGAAAGAGTCCCCATACATTTTATTTTATTTTACTATTTTATATTGTTTTATTTTATTATTTTGTTTTATTTTATTTACTATTTTCCAATGAATTTACAAAGCACAAAGGTAATACAATAGTCGATTGGCTATAGTACCTCTTCTGTTTCTCTCCACATCATTATTAATCTCTCTGATTTTCTTATTTTCCTCAGAGCGTCAGTACCACCCATCTGCCTAAGTGAAACATTGTAGTTGAGTCATGCCGAGCAATGAATACTATTTTTAAACACTACGGCACATGCCACTTGAAATGGTAACACGCAGGGCATAGACGCGTGTTAACCACAACTTACAAGAAATTATTCTGTCAATGAACTGACCGTGTCAATGACTCTCCATCTTTCATCATACTTTGTGTTCACAAGACATTCCTGCGCTGTCCACCTCAGGAGCTTCTTCTAAGTAGAGAATTGTTTACACACCACGTGTGTGTGTGTGTGTGTGTGTGTGTGTGTGTGTGTGTGTTTGTGTTTTCAGGGTGAACAGTGGAGGAAGCAATAATGTAGAGAAGATAAAAAAGGATCACCCACCGGAAAGTTCCAGATTCCTCCTTTTGACTTCCTAGAGCTGAGCTGTGGGTCGTGGACGCAGTGTCTCCCTTCAGTTCAGTCTGTCAGTGGAGAAATGCATATGAGATTCTGAGTTGCACACATGAGAGTCTGGATTGGAGAGAATTTATTTTTTTCTCTTCTTTTTTTTTAATTGGATATATTCTTTATTTACATTTCATTTCCCTTTTCCTGGTTTCCCCCTTCCCAAAGGTCCCACATGCCCTTTTCCCTCCCCCTGCTCCCCCATCCTTCCCTTCCCACTTCCCTGTTCTGGTATTCTCCTACACTGATGAATTGGCCTTTCCAGATCCAGTGTCCACTCCTTTCTTCTTCTCGGACGGACATCATTTGGTATGTGGATTGTGTCTTTGGTGTTCCAAGATTCTAGGCCAATATCCACTTATCAGTGAGTGCATACCATGGGTATTCTTTTGAGACTGGGTTACCTCACTTAGTATGATGTTCTCCAGCTCCATCCATTTGTCTAAGAATTTTATGAATTCATTGTTTCTAATGGCTGAATAGTACTCTATTGTGTATATATGCCACATTTTTTGTATCCATTCCTCTGTTGAGGGACATCTGGATTCTTTCCAGTTTCTGGCTAATATAAATAAGGCTGCTATGAACATAGTGGAGCATGTATCCTTATTACATGCTGGGGAATCTTCTGGGTATATGCCCAGGAGTGGTATGGCCAGGTCCTCCTGAAGTATCATGTCCAGTTTTCTGAGGAACTGCCAGACTGATTTCCAGAGTGGTTGCACCACCTTGCAATCCCACCAGCAGTGTAGGAGTGTTCCTCTTTCTTCCTCGTCAATACTTCATGTTTCCTGAGTTTTTAATCTTAGCCATTCTGACTGGTGTGAGGTGAAATCTCAGGGTTATTTTGATTTGCATTTCCCTAATGACTAATGATGTTGAACTTTTCTTAAGGTGCTTCTCAGCCACCCGAAGTTCTTCAGGTGAAAAAGTCTTTGTTTAGCTCTGTACCCCATTTTTGGATAGGGTTATTTGGTTTTCTGGGGTCTAACTTCTTGAGTTCTTTGTATACATTGGATATTAGCCCTCTGTCAGATGTAGAGTTGGTAAAGATCTTTTCCCAATTTGTTGGTTGCCAATTTGTCATTTTGACAGTGTCTTTTGCTTTACAGAAACTTTGTAATTTTATGAGGTCCCATTTGTCTATTCTTGATCTTAGAGCATAAGCTATTGGTGTTCTGTTCAGGAACTTTCCCCCTGAGTCAATGTCCTCAAGGGTCTTCCCCAGTTTCTTTTCTATTAGTTTTAGTGTGTCTGGAGGTCCTTGATCCACTTGGAGTTGACCTTAGTACAAGGAGATAAGAGTGGATCAATTCTCATTCTTCTGCATGCTGACCTCCAGTTGAGCCAGCACCATTTGTTGAAAAGGCTATCTTTTTTCCACTGGATGTTTTCAGCTCCTTTGTCGAAGATCAATTGGCCATAGATGTGTGGGTTCAATTCTGGGCCTTCAATCCTATTCCATTGATCTGCCTTCCTGTCACTGTACCAATACCATGCAGTTTTTAACACTACTGCTCTGTAGTATTGCTTGAGGTCCGGGATACTGATTCCCCTAGAAGTTCTTTTACTGTTGATGAGAATTTATTTTTTAAAGCAAACCTTATCTATGGTGGGGACTCACTAACAACACAATCGAATGCTGCTCTTCCGGAATTAGATGGCACCTTTGTAGCTTTCAAAAGCCATCCCATTTCTCCGGTTTCCTTGGCTCTTCTTCCAGTATCTATTATAAACTCTTTGTTAGGTATATATTTTAGAATGTCATCTTTGATTTTTCTCAACTTTAGTTACATCTATTTTCACATTCTAGAGAGAGAGAGAGAGAGAGAGAGAGAGAGAGAAAAGATGATAGTTGAAGCACTTTCCCAGAATAAAACACAGTGGCTGCAGAGAAGAGGAGGAGCCTGGTGTGATTCAGAGATGCCAGACAACACTCCTCTTTGATGGCTACTATCAGAGAAAAGTGGTGGCTAGAAAAAACTGGCAGGACGTTTCTAGCCTTGCCCAGAAGATTCTTTGAAATGCAAAATGAAAGACTGTAGAAGCTGCCCTTTACCTTCCAAATCTTAAAAAAAAAACAAAAAAAATCCATTATTAAATTAGTGTACAGAGTGGCTAATTAGGTAGAGACCATTGCGTATGTTTTATTCCTCCTCCTCAACTGTCCTTTATGTGTTCTTATCACCACCTTCTTCCTGATCTCTTCCTCGTCTGTAGTAGTTCTCTCTTGAGCAGAGACGATTGCATATTACTTGTACTGTATTAATTTCTTCCTTCCCATCCTTCCCCCAAAGACCACTTTTTCCCATTTCTACTTACATGACTTACGTACACACATGTGTGTGTGCATGTGCACACATACACACACACACACACACACACATACACACACACTTACACTCATGCACACACTATATGCACATGTACATTGAGATTCTTACTACCAGAAGGGATGCATTTGTCTTTCTGTGTCTGTGTTATTTTATTTAACTAATCTCCACCCATTTTCCTGCTAAAGTCTTGACTTAATTTTTCTTTTCTCTAGGGCACTGAAATAAAATAAAATAAAATAAAATAAAATAAAATAAAATAAAATAAAATAAAATAAAATAAAATAAAATAAAATCACCCTGTGCATGTCTGCCACTGTTATTTTATTCATTCACATGTTGGCAATGCATAGACTGGTTGCATTTCTTAGTTATTGAGGATAATGAAGCAATAAACATGGATGTGCAGATGTCTCTGTGGTAGGCTGACCTACATTTGTTTGTGTATGTATCCTTGTATCACATAGGTTTTGAGGAACCTGTCTGTAATCCCAGCAGAGGGATTGTGAAGAACCTTCTTCACAAGCTGGGTGGACCAGGAAATCAGTGAGCTCAGGATTCCAGAAGAGAGAACCCGTCTCTCAGAAAGTAAAGTGGGGAGCATCACACAGACAATAGAGGGCAACCTGGCCCCCTCCAAAGGCGCAGGCACACACACACACACACACACACACACACACACACATACGCTCACACACATGACAGTACAAATATCATATACACATGCAAAAAAGAAATCACAGAAACATCTTAATCTAATTTGTGCACTCAAGACCTTCGGTTTCACCATAAGTTGAATGAGAGGTTTCCTACAAGTTATTTTGAGGAGTGATTTTATTTTTCTAAGTCCATTCTCAACTGAGTGTCATGGCCATTAGGAACATGTGGCTTGGATTTTAACCCATTTTTTTTTTCTAGTTGGCTCGAAAGTTAAGTGCAAATGTTCCTCAGAACTGTAGCAGCTGCGGCCCACAATTCTGTTAGCAGTCTTTGTCTCACTGTTCTGAGCAGCTAATGCTGAGCAGGAAAGCCGTCTCGCAGTCACATCAGTGTGGATATACTGCAGGTCCAAGGCATCTTTTGTAGAGCTCCCACGCTTTCGTGTCCAGAATAAAGAAACTGGATAGAGACACTAGATGAGCGAAAGCAGAGGCAGTCTGCTTTCAAGGTGTGAGAAGTGCACTGGAAACAGAGTTTAGGAGTTCAAATGCCCTATTTTACTGCCTCAGGAGAAGAGTCTTCCTATTACAGAACCATTGCCATCGAAGGGAAATGGTAAGAAAACGTCTTGTGGTTACAATGCAGAAGAAGGCATCCTCGCTGGGGAATTTCCACTCCCGGGCTAACAAAGGAACAACTCAGCTTATGCTCCCACTCATTTTCGTGGCCCCCATCTTCAGCTTGCAAAGAGAATTCAAATGTAATTATTAGCTTGACATCAACTAATTCTAGTAGTTCTTTCTAGAGAATATAGAGCACTATATTTTCAAGGCAATGGATACCCAGCGATTTCGTACATGATTTATCCTCAGCATCTCCTTGACACCAGAGAGGAGTGATCATCATGTTCTATTTTTCCCCATTAATTATTATTTATTTTTTTTTTACTTTACATCCTGATTGGATCTTCCCCTTCCTCTTCTCAGCCCATCCCTCTCACTTCCCCTAAGCCCCCCTTTCTCCTCAAAGAAGAGGAGAGTTCAACCCTGGATATCAACCCACCTTGGCATATCAAGCTGTAGTAGGACTGAATGCATCTTCTTCTATTGAGGCTAGACAAGGCTGTACACTCTGGGGAAAGGGATTCAAAGGCAGGCAGCAGAGTGAGAGACAGCCTGCTCTCCTGCTGTTAGAAGTCCTGCATCTGCTACATATATGCTACATATATATAGGGGGCCTAGGTCCTTCTCATTCATACTCTCTGATGGCAGTTCAGTTTCTGTGAATCCCTATGGTCCCAGGTTAGTTGATTCTGTAGTTTCTTGGTGGTGTCCTTAACCTATCCGGCTCTTTCAATCCTTCCTCCCCGTCTTCCCCAAGATTCTCTGAGCTCTGCCTTCTCAGAGAGCTGCGGGTCCTCAGCATCTGGTGCCTCAGCTGCGAGGTGAAGCCACTCAGGTGGCTGTCATGTTAGCCTCGTGTCTGCAAGTCTAGCAGGATATTATTAATAGTGTCAGGGTGGTCTCTCTTTCATGACATAAAATTCAGTTGGGCCAATGGTTGGTTGGCTACATTCTGCTCTCTCTTTATCCTGGCACCTCTCAGAGGCAGGAAAAATTGTGAGTCTTGCCTGCTTACTGCAGGAGGTCTTGGCCGTTTTGTGTTCCATATCTCCCATTGCTAGGAGTCTTAGCTAGGGTCCCCATCGTTGATTCCTGAGACTTTCCATTGTCCTAGATTTCAGGCTCATTCCAGAGATACCCCCCCAACACAAATTCCAGTCATCTCTTCCAGTTCTCTCTCCATCCTCCCTACAAGCCATCCCTCATGATCCCTTCCCAGATCTTCCACCCAGTTGCCTGTCTCCATCCATTGCAGATGTCTCTTTCATTTTCCCTTCTCATGGCTCTAGCACATATGTAGTAGAGGATGGTCTTGTTGGACATCAGTGGGAGGGGAGGCCCTTGGGTGCTCCATGTCCCAGTGTAGGAGAATGCCAGGGTGTGGGTGGGTGGGTAGGGGAGCACCCTCATAGAGGGGGCGGGGAGATGGGATAGGAGTTCCTGAAGGGGAGACCTGGAAAGGGGAAAACACTTGAAATGTAAATAAAGAAAATATCCAATTTAAAAAAAAAAAGAAAAAAATAGCCATCACAGAACATTAAAAAAAAAAATCAATTCTCAGTGAGATTCAAGAATCCTCCCTTGGGCCCTACTTGCTAATTAGCTTTTTTGGGTCTGTGCTTTGTAGCATGGTTATCCTGTGTTTTATGGCTGATAGCACCTGTAAGGCGTACATACCATGTTTGTCTTTCTGGGTCTGGGTTTCTCCACTTAGGATGATCTTTTCTAGTTCTATCAATTTGCATGCAAACTTCATGATGTCACTGTTTTTAATAGCTGACTAGTATTCCATTGTGCAATGAACCATCTATTCGATATCCATTCTTTGGCTGAGGGGTATGTGGGTTGTTTCCAGTTTCTGGCTATTATGAATCAAGCTGCTGTGAACATAGTGCAGCATGTTTCTTTGTGGTATGGTGGAGCATCCTTTGGGTATATGCTCAGGAGAGGTGTAGCTGGGTTTTCAGGTAGAACTATCCCCAATTTTCAAAGAAACTGCCAAATTGATTTCCAGAGTGGCTGTACAAGTTTGCATGTCCACAAGTAATGGAGGAAAATTCTCCTTGGTTCACATCCTCACCAGCATATGGTAGGTATCTCTTGAGTTTTTTAGCTTAGCTATTCTGATTGGTGTGAGGAGGAATCTCAGAGTCATTTGATTTGTGCTTCCTTGATGACCAAAGATGTTGGTCATTTCGTTAAGTGCTTCTTGGCCATTAAAATTTTTCTCTGTTGAGAATTTTCTATTTAGCTCTGTATCCCACTTTTTAACTGGGCTATTTGGTTTGTTGCTGTCTAATTTCTTGAATTCTTTATATATTTTGGATATCAGTCTTCTGTCAGATGTAGGGCTGGTGAAGATCTTTCCCCATTCTATAAGCTGCCATTTTGTCCTTTCGATGGGATCATCACGTTCTTAATGATTTCCTTTTCTGATGCCTTTAAGTTTCCCTTGGTTTCTCGGCTTCCTGACCACTGATTTGATGTCTTGTCCATCTGCTGCCTCCCCTCTCCCCTCTTCTTCCTGCTATCCTCCGCATGTGTGTCTCCACACTACCATCTTGTCTCATGGAAAGTCTGCTTCGCTTCAGTTCTCACCATTCATGATCACAGCAGCTTTGACTGCTTCATGAAAATGATTCCAGCTTCACACCTTTGCTCCCCCAGCTGCGTGGACACTCCAGCCACACCTTCCAAACTGCCTGCTAGACATCATTATTTGCATGCCCTACAGTTCCTTTTAACTAAAACCTAGAAATTCTCAGAACTGATTTATCACCTTCCTCCACAGAAAGGTTTATTATTTCTAAACATCAGCTTTCTGCCAAGTAGAACACTTTTTCATCTATTGACTTTGTTTAAAATATATAGAGTTTGCTTGGTGTCCATGTTTTAAAATTAAATATTTCCTTTCTTGCTAAGTTTTGAATTCTTACAGCCTGTCAATACTGTAGTTCACTGCTTCAGTGAGCATCTATTTTAGTTTAAGAACTATTGTGAGGTCTACTTATGATGTACCCATACCACCTAGAATCCAGAGAGCAAGAATTATTTCTTCCTTGGTTCAAAGTTTAGGAAATCTAAAGTCAGGTCAAATACTAATAACAAATAGATATCTGTTAAAGTAGTGACTTTATGAAGTCCACATTACAACATAATTAAAAACAAATGTAATCCCCCAAACTGGTTGATAAAAGAGTATATATGGATGGGTCCATGGCTCCAGCTACATATGTAGCCGAGGATGGGCTTATCTGGCATTAATGGGAGGGGAGGCCCTTGGTCCTGTGGAGGCTTGACACCCAGGCATAGAGGGATGCTAGAGTGGTGAAGCAGGGAGTGGGTGGGTGGGTGGAGGAACATCCCCTTAGAGGCAAAGGGGTGGGAGATAGAATGAGGGGTTTGAGGAAGGGAGACCAGGAAAGGGGATAATATTTGAAATGTAAATAAATAACCAATAAAAAATAGCATCCAGAAATTGGAGAAATACTACACTAGCAACTTAAGAACACAACTGAAAGCTTCAGAACAAAAGAGAAGCAAATACACTCAAGAGAAGTAGACGGCAGGAAATAGTCAAACTCAGGGTTGAAATCAACCAGTTAGAAATAAAGAGAAACATGCAAAGAATCAACAAAACCTAGAGCTGGTTCTTTGATAAAATCAACAGGATAGATAAACTATCTAAATTAGCCAAACTAACTAAAGGGCACAGTAACAGCATCCAAATTAACAAAATCAGAAATGAAAAGGAGACAGAACAACAGACACTGAGGAAATTCAAAAAAATTATCAAATCCTACAACAAAAGCTTATACTCAACCAAACTGGAAAATCTAGATGAAATGGATGATTTTCTAGACAGATACAAAACACCAAAGTTAAATCAAGATCAGGTAAACTATTTAAAGAGTCCTATAACTTCTAAGGAATATAAGTAATCATTGAAAACGTCTCAACAACAACAACAACAACAACAACAACAACAACAACAGCAACAACAAGCATAGGACTAGATGGGTTTTGTGCAGAATTTTACCAGACCTTCAAAGAAAAGCTAATACCAGTACTCCTTAAACTATACCACAAAATAGAAACAGAAGGAACACTACCCAATTTATTCTATGAAGCCACAGTTACTGTGATACCTATACCACAGAAAGGCTCAACAAAGAAAAGAAATTTAGACCACTTTTGCTTATGAATATCAATATAAAAATACTTAATAAAATTCTTGACAACCAAATTCAAGAACAAGTCAAAACCACCATTGACCACATGAAATAGTCTTCGTCCCAGAAACACAGGGATGGTTCAATATATATGAAAACCCATCAATCTAATACATTGTGTAAACAAACTCAAGAAAAAAAATATGATCAGATCATCTCATTGTATGCTGAAAAAGCCTTTAAAAAATAAAACACCTCTTTATGTTAAAAGTCTTGGAGAGGTCAAGAACTATGGTACATACCTAAACATAATAAAAGAAATATATAGCAAACCAACAGCCAATATCAAATTAAATGGAGAGAAACTAGAAGCCATCCCACTAAAATCAGGGACAAGACAAGGCTGCCCTCTTTCTCCCTATCTATTCAATATAGTACTCACTACAATATAAGTTCTCTCTACAGCAATTAGACAACAAAAGGAGATCAAGGGAATACATTTGGAAAGGAAGAAATCAAAGTATTATTATTTGCAGATGGTATGATAGTATATATACGTGAACTCCAAAATTCCACCAGTGAATTCCTACACCTGGTAAACAAAAGGGGCAGGATATAAAATTGACTAAAACAAATCAGAAGCCTTATTTTATACAAATGATAAACAGGCTGAGAGAGAAATTAGGGAAACAATACCCTTCACAATAGCCACAAATAGTATAAAATATCGTGGTGTAACTCTTACCAAGCAAGTGAAAGATCTGTATGACAAGAACTTCAAATCCCTGAAAAGGACATCGAAGAAAACCTCAGAAGATGGAAAGATCTACCATGCTCATGCATAGATAGGCTTAACACAGTGAAAATGGCTATCTTACCAAAAGAAATCTACAAATTCAATGTACTCACCATCAAAATTCCAACACAATTCTTCACAGATATGTATAGAGCAATTCTCAACTTTATGTGGAAAAATGAAAAACCCAGGATAGCCCAAACAATTCCCAAATAAAGAACTTCTGAGGGAATCACCAATTCTGACCTCAAGTTGCACTATAAAGCATTAGTGATAAAAAACCACAATCAGTGGAATGGAATCCAGGACCCAGAAGTAAACCCACATACCTGTGGATTCTTGATATTTGATGAAGAAGCCAAAACATACAGTGGAGAAAAGAAAACATCTTCAATAAATGCTCCAACTGCCGGCCTGTATGTAGAAGAATGAAAATAGATCTACCTTGTACAAAGCCGAAGTCCAAGTGGATCAAGGACCTTAACATAAAACCAGATACACTGAATCAAATAGAAGAGAAAGTGGGAAGGACCTTCAAACTCATTTGCACAAGGGGAAATTTCCTGAATACACCACTGCTCTGGCTCTAAGATCAACAATTGATAAACGGGACTTCCTGAAATTGAAATGTTTCTGTAATGCAAAACACATCATCAATAGGACAAATCAGCAACCCACAGAGTGGCAAAAAAATCATCAACCCCACATCTGATATAGGGCTAATATTCAAAATATATAAAGAACTCAAGAAGCTAACCACCAAAACCCAAATAACCCAATTAAAAAAATAGGGTACGACATGAAGCTCAACAAGAAGGAAGACCAAAGTGTGGATATTTTGGCTCTTCTTAGAAGAGGAACAAAATACCCATGGGAGGAAATACAGAGACAAAGTGTGGAGCAGAGACTGACGGAAATACCATCCAGAGACTGCCCCACCTGGGGATCCATCTCATATACAGTTACCAAACCCAGACACTATTGTGGATGCCAACAAGTGCTAGCTGACAGGAGCCTGATATAACTGTTTCCAGAGAGGCCCTGCTAGTGCCTGACAAAGACAGAGGGGCATGCTTTCAGCCAACCAGTGAACTGAGCACAGTGTCCCCAGTGGAGGAGCTGGAGAAAGGACCCAGGAAGCTGAAGGGGTTTGCATTGCCATAGGAGGAACAACAGTATGAACCAACTGGTACCCCCAGAGCTCCCAGGGACTAAACCACCAACCAAAGAGTACATATGGAGGGACCCATGGTTCCAGCTGCATGGGTAGCAGAGGATGGCCATGTCAGGCATCAATGGGAGGAGAGGCCCTTGGTTTTGTGAAAGCTCACTGCCCCAGTGTAGGGGAATGCCAGGACAGGGAAGTGGGAGTAGGTGGGTTAGTGAGCAGGGGAAGGGGAGATGGGATAGGGGTTTTTGGAGGGGATGTGGAAAGGGGAAAACATTTGAAATATAAATAAATAAAATATCTAATTTAAAAAAAGGGGGTACAGGGCTAAACAGAGAATTCTCAACTGAAGAATCTCAAATGGTGGAGAAGCACCTAGAGAAATGTTCAACATCCTTAGTTATCAAGGAAATGCAAATCAAAATGACCCTGAGATTCCACCTCATACCAATCAGAATGGCTAAGATCAAAAACTCAGGTGACAGCAGATGCTGGCAAGGATGCGGAGGAAGAGGAACACTCCTCCACTGCTGGTAGGATTGCAAACTGGTACAAATACTTTGGAAATCAAGCTGGAGGTTCCTCAGAAAATTGAAAATAGTCCTACCTGAAGCTATATCACTCCTGGGCATATACCCAAAAGATGCTCCACCATACCGCAAGGACATGTGCTCCACTATGTTTACAGCAGCCATATTTGTAATAACCACAAACTGGAAACAACTCAGATGTCCCTCAACTTCTACAGAAAATGTGGTTCACTTACATAGTGGTATACTGTTTAGTTACTAAAAAGGACATCATGAATTTTGCAGGCAAATGGATGGAAATAGAAAATATCCTGAGTGAGGTATCCAGACCCAAAAAGACACACATGCTATGTACTCACTGATAAGTGGATGTTAGCCAAAAAGTACAGAACACTTAAGACACAACCCACAGACCATAAGAAGAGTAACAAGCAGCAACTCCCAAAGCAAGAATGCTTCAATACTACTTAGAAGGGGGAGGAAAAGAATCACAGGAAGCTGAGGGAGGGAAGAAGGGACCTGGGGGGGGGAGAAGAGGAGGGGAAAAGGGGGACGGGATCAGGTATGGGGGGAGGGAATGGGAGAGAAGCCCAGGAGAATGGTAATAATCAGGCTGGGGGTGGGTGAGAGATAGGAGACCCTCTAGAAAGTACCAGAGACCCAGGAGGTGGGAGACTCTCAGGACTCAGTGGGGTAACCTTAGCCAAAAATGCCCAACAATGGGGAGAGGGAACTTGAAGAGTCCACATCCAGTAGATAGACAGGGCCCCAAGTGGAGGAGTGGGTTACTAACCCACAATCAACATTTCTGATTCAGAATTGTTCCTGTCTAAAAGAACTGCAGGGACAAAAATGGAGATGAGACTGAAGGAAAGGCGGTCCAGTGACTGGCCCAACTTGGGATCCATCTCAAGGGGAGGCACCATGACCTGACACTATTACTGATGCTGTGATGTACTTGCAGATGGGAGCCTGGCATGGCTGTCCTCTGAGAAACCCTACCAGCAACTGACTGAGACAGAAGCAGATACTTACACCCAACCATTGGACCGAAGTTGGGACTCTTACGGTTGAATCAGGGGAATGATTGAAAAAGCTGAAGGGGCGAGTGACTCCATAGGAAGACCAGCAGTCTCAACTAATCAGGACCTGAGGAAATTTCCAGACTGAGCCACCAACCAGGAGCATACAGGGGCCAGTCTGAGGCCCCTGGCATAAATATAGCAGAGGTCTGCCTGGTCAGGCCTCTGTGGGAGAAGATGCGTTTAATCCTGGAGAAACTTGAGACCCCAGGGAAGGGGGAGGCCTGTGGGGAGGAGCACCCTCTCAGAGTCAAATGGGAGGAGGAATGGGAGCAGGAGTTGTGTGTGTGTGTGTGTGGGGGTCCAGGAGGTGGGGGGGCAATGACTGGAATGTAAATAGATAAAATAAATAAAAAATAAAAAATAGTATCCGAGGAATATACTATTGATTATTTTATCAATTTGATTTGGGACTCTTAGCCAATCTAAGATCAAATGTACACTGAATTTTGCTTAAATTATTTGTTCTACATTGAGACAAATCCATTTCACAAGATTGATGTTAATAATTTAAATGTTTCTTTGGGTTTTAGACTTGATAGTGAAGTATATGTAGGTGGAAGGGATGATTTTGACTGGAGTTGATAGGATTATGAGATGTCCCAGCTGGGCAGGCTTTTGTTGCAGCAATTCATTTAAGATGCCAAGGGTAGATGGACGTTTTACAAATGCTAGAGAGACAGACCAATTTCAAATATGGAGAGGAGTTTAGACTACTAAATATCATCCCGCTTATGCAGTCTGAAGTGATCCCACTTGTCTTTAAACAAGAATTAAAAATGACATTTGCATTTAGAGGGTGCAATGAAACCAGTACAATGATCAAGTATCTTTATGGTTCATCTAAATGAAAATTGTATGATAAAACTAGGATTGACAGAAAGAGATAGGAAAGCCCTTGTGTATTATAATTATCACGACAGAGGCTCCTTACTATTCTGCTCAATGTTTGCTTAGGGCAATGGCTTACTCTTAGCCTCTGTCTTTTCTTCTGTGGATCACCTGGTGTCAGGGAGTTGTAGGACATTCAGGTCCAATTATGAAGTCAGTTCTTGGCCAGGCTTACAGAATGTTCAAGGCTCTATAGTCCCGTCACCTGTAGTTGATACTTCTTGCACCTGATCCCAATCATTATCTCTCCCTAGACTTCATTTTCCTTTCTAATCTATGTATTAATTTTAAAAGAGAATTAGACTATTTCTATTGTTTTTAAAAAAGTTATGTACCTAGACCAGTTTTAACCCTTTACTGTTGTGCCTGTGACCTCACACCAGCAGTGGTTACTTGCTGAAGGCCCACACAAGACTGAGACCATCAATTTTCCACCATGGATCATATACCTACCCGGTAATATGGCGATAGGGTATGTAATAATTTATAATGGTGTGAGGTGAAATCTCAGGGTTGTTTTAATTTGCATTTCCCTAATGACTAGTGATGTTGAACATTTTTTAAGGTGTTTCTCAGCCATCCGAAATGCAAATTAAAACAACCCTGAGATTTCACCTCACACCAGTCAGAATGGCTAAGATTAAAAACTCAGAAGACACCAGGTGTTGGCGAGGATGTGGAGAAAGAGGAACACTCCTCCACTGCTGGTGGGAATGCAAGCTGGTACAACCACTCTGGAAATCAGTATGGCGGTTCCTCAGAAAACTGGGCGTGATACTTCCGGAGGACCCAGCCATACCACTCCTGGGAATATACCCAGAAGATTCACCAGCATGCAATAAGGATACATGCTCCACTATGTTCATAGCAGCCTTATATATAATAGCCAGAAACTGGAAAGAACCCAGATGTCCCTCAACAGAGGAATGGATACAAAAAATGTGGTATATATACACAATGGAGTACTATTCAGCCATCAGAAACAATGAATTCATGAAATTCTTAGAGAAATGGATGGAGCTGGAGAATGTCATACTAAGTGAGGTGACCCAGTCTCAAAAGAATACCCATGGTATACAGTCACTGATAAGTAGATATTAGCCTAGAAGCTTGGAACACCAAAGACAAAAATCACATATCAAGTGATGTCTCACAAGAAGAAAGGAGTGGACACTGGTGCTAGAATGGACCAAAACATCATTGTGGGAGAGTACAAGAACAGTAAAGTGGGAGGGGGTGGATGCGGGAGCAGGGGGAGGGAAAAGGACATGTGGGACCTTTGTGGGTGGGGAACCAGAAAAAGGGAAATGAATTGTAAATATAGAATATATACAATAAAAAAATCAAAAAAAAGTTTATCACTGGACGAAATTCAACCTACGTTAAAAAATAATTTATAATGGATAGAAAAATGCTTATTGCATGAGCAGTTATCTCTGTGGATTTCCTGGTGGTTGCTATTACAATGTTTAGTATGTAAGTGTGCGTTTATTTCCTGATATGTTAACTATAAAGAGTAGCATATGATTTTAAAGAATGGAGGACTACATTAATCTCCCACATACTTCTTCTAGCCTCCCCAAGAATTATGAATTGAATATGAAATGCCCCATTATGAAGTGGGGCTGAGGGATACTTATCTGTTGACTAAGCCCAGAACTTGCTAAACAGAGGTTCTAAAGGCAAGGGGCTGCTTTCAATTGGATACGGATTTGGTATGTTGACAAGTTTATCTTCTAAATTGTAGAGCCTGTTTCTGAAAGAAACAAGACCTGAGAGCTAAAGCAGTCGCTAAAGGATATTAGTAATGTGAGGGAATTCTCTCAGAGTGTAAACAGCAGTGTTTGAAGCTGGTTGAAATGGTCATTCCTGTGGCTTCCTGACTAGCTCCAACTTCTACCAACTGAGTATCATGTTCCTTTTTTTTTCTACTGGTACCTTTTATAATTTTCAGAACTAAATGTAAATTTTGCATTATTTTTCCATGTAGGAACTAGAAATAAATACTTGCTTGCCCCTTTTTTTCACAAGCCTTCACTTTTTTTTTGTTTTTTTTCAAGACAGGGTTTCTCTGTGTAGACCTGGCTGTCCTGGAACTCACTCTGTAGACCAGGCTGGCCTTGAACTCAGAAATCCACCTGCCTCTGCCTCCCAAGTGCTGAGACTAAAGGTGTGCGCCACCACCGCCTGGCAAGCCTTCACTTTCTAAAGTGCTATGAAGTACCTGCAACTTTACAAATTATAAAGAGGAAGCTACAGTATGTGCATGCAATTTCTTTAGGTATTTTTAAGAAGAAATATAAAGCCTCTTATCCTTAAGTAATTTTGAGGAAATTTTACTTAATTGTTATGTGAAAAATTAGCAGATGATGAGACAATATTAAATAAATGAGTTTACCTTTTTTATATGATTATACTAGTGAATATTTATTAAGTAGGTCATAGTTAAGGAGAAACGAGCTTTGAGCTTCACCACTTCAAACAGATAATTTTGGTTCAAATGAAGAGTTGCATAATTTTCTTTTCTTATTGTGGATAGTCAAACATACTCAAGCCTTTAATCACATTTAGAAAGCCTAGCTAATAGGACATCACTTAACCGAGTGGGCACAGTGAGTTCTTTTTTCAGTTAAAGAGTACTAAATAAATAACTGCGAACATGGGCTTGCTAATTATACATTTTATAGTTATGGTACCGTAGAAACTGGATTTCTCAGCTTGATGGACACCCTATCTTACCTGTGAAATGAAAGCGAGGCTTTCGTATATTTAAAACAATCTCTGTTCTGTGTTATATAAATTCAGTCTTTTCTGGCACATATTTGCACAGGACACAGAAGATGGTTCTGCAAGGCTGTCTATGTAGATGAATTGCTCAGTGATAATATTAGCCAAAATTGTAGGTTGAGGTCAAGAGATGTCAAGTCATTATTTAAAGAAAGACAAAGTGAATAAAGCACAAATTGGAAGGAAGACATTTAATACATTTTAGCAACATATGTAGGAAGGGCATGAAGCTGGAGTGATGTCATTATTACTGGCTTCAGTTCAGGAGTGGCAGGGTGGCACTTCGCCAAAAAGGCACTTTGATGTTGCCTATTTATACTTTGTTATTTAGCTATCCATATCCAGAAGTGGAGATTACAACAGATAATTTAAGGGTGGGTGACTGATTGCTGTGATTACTGCATCATTTCAAACTTTCTTTTTAAAACACAATGACTTTATCTTATTTAGAACCTTCATTTTTTAAGATGTGTTTCCTCGAAGCATGCATCTCCATAGGACCCTTTAAAATCCACTTTGGTCTAGTTACTGTAGAGGTATTTGCTTGATAGAATGATGTTGATGTAGGTTTGTAATTCTGAGTTTTGATAATACATTAAGGAAATATTCCCATGATGTTTTGAAATTATGAAATAATATCTCTGCAGAACTTCTGGTTCTGTATCATGATTGGAGAGAAAAGAGCTGGAGAGATGCTTTCCTTTCTCAGTTCCTGACTGCATTATGTCATTATGTATTTTATTTCTTTGTAGACAATGGGATCTCTCTCTCTCTCTTTTGAATAGCTTTTACTTTATCAGCTATGTCATACACATTTATCCATCAATGACTTCATATTGGTTACTTCTACATACAGATATTGTAGAACAATCTGGTCCAATGGAAACACAAGATTGAATCACTACATGATGTGTCTACACGCAAACAGCCCCGACTCTGCTGCAGTCTGGAGTCCTCTCTGCTTCAAATCCATCCTCAAATACTTCACCCTTGTTTTGCATTCCTACTAGTCTTTATGGATTTTCTAGTGAGTAATCCCCTCAACCCCAATTAGGGCTGTGACCATAGGTTACCATACCCTTCTCAGGCTAATCAACAGCTTAACTACTTAACTGTCAAGTATAGATATCAACACCGATATGCCCTTTCTCTCAAAGAACTTTCATACTCAAATGCCAACCAACCCACTTAGAGCAGGAGCCTGGGAGACTGTGAGTTCTACTATAATTCACAGGATAGAGAAGATAGTTATTGGCAAGTTCTCCAGTCTTGATGCTAGTGGCTCTGGTAATCGCACCCATTCTGCCAAGGAATTCCAGATGACTTTAATTTCCCGAGCAATCAATGCGGCCCTGAAATTTCTGGACAGGACATGCCAAGGACATGAGCTGTCTTGAAAGGTAGATGTCTTTGCAGGACACTAATCTTTCAAAAGGAGCATTAAGTCATTGCTGACGGGTCCAAAAGGTTTTCAAAACAAGCTGGGTGGTCAAGGTTTTGAGTGAAAAGCATACAAGTTCCTTTTTAAGGTCTACTAAGACAGATAGTGTTGACATTTTAGAATTGTCTCTTTTAGGATGTAACATGCAATAGAATTCACATAGTTTATTAGTCCTGGGAAGGATCCTTTGCTTTTTCTGGTAACATTTGGCTCTAGAAAAGCAGCTTTATCTTTTTAGTGTTAGGGATGGAACCCATGACCTTGCATGTGCTAAGGAAGTGTTCTACCACTCAGGTGCACCCTCCGTCCTCAGATATTCCTTATATACTGCCAAGGCTTTATATCCATGGCTTTCATACTTGACATTTTATTGGTGGCTATTTCCTCCAACATAGTACATTCACTTCCCAGCTCATCAAGCACAGGCTGCGCTGATGTCATACGCCAAAGGCTGGTGGCACTCAACCTGACACCAGTGGGTGGCTCCTTACTGCTAACCGTCAACAGAAGACTCAACTCCATGCTCCGGTTCTAGCAGTTGTTTCTTGGAGGAGCCCCAGAGTTCATGTGCCTTAGGTTAGTGGACTTAGACATAAATTCTCTGTTTAGCTCTGTACCCCATTTGTTAATTGGGTTATTTGGGTTGTTGATGTCTAACTTCTTGAGTTCTTTGTACATTTTGGATATTAGCCCACTGTCAGATCTATAGGCTACTGATTTGTCCTACTGACAGTATCTTTTGCCTTATAGAAGCATTGCAGCTTCATGAGGTCTTATTTCTGTAGCCAGGCAGGAACCCTAATGGAGTGATAGAGACACCAACCCACCCACCAAAACCTTCAAATTTATCCTGTCTACAGGGATGGAGGAGTGACTGAAGGAATGGCCAACTAATAGCCCATCCCATGGGTAAGCACCAGTGCCTGACGCTATTAATAATACTCTGTTATGCTTTCAGACAATAAGTAGCATGTTGTCTTCTGAGATGCTCCACCCAGCAGCTGACTCAGAGAGATATAGACACCCATAACCAAACAGTGGATGGAGCTTGGGGACTCTTATGGAAGAATAACAGGAAGGATTCCAGGCCCTGAAGTGGACAGGAACTCCACAGGCAGACCAACAGAGTCAACTAACCTGGATCTTCAGAATCTGAACCACAAACCAAAAAAACAAAACAAAAAAAAAACACCCCCAAAAAACCAAAAACCACTCATGGGCTGGACCTAGGTCTCCCTGCACATATGTAGAAGACGTTCAGCTTGGTCTTCATGTGAGTCCCACACAACTGGAGTGGAGGCTACTTCAAAAGCTGTTACCTGTACATGGTTTATGTTCTTCTAGCTGGGCTGCCTTGTCTGGCTTCAGTGGGAGAGGAACCATCTAGCCTAGCAGAGACTTGAGATGTCAGCATTGGGGGACATCCAGGGGTCCCCACCCTCTCAGAGAAGAAGGGGGGGAATGGTGAGGGATAGTGGGAGGTGGTGACCAGGAGGGGCAGTGAATGGAATGTAAAGTGAATAAGTAAAAAAAAAAAAAAAAAAAAAAAAAAAAAAAGAGTTACAACAACCCAGGAAAAAATGTAAATTTAAAGTAAAAAAAAAAAAATAGACTTTGAGATGGAACTTTCTTTTTGTTTGATTTATTTATTGAATTTATTCTTCATTTACTTTCAATGGTTATACCCTTTCCCAGTTTCCCCCTCCCTGAAAACCCCCAACCCATCTTACCACACCCTGCCTCCAAGAATCTGCTCCTCCACCCAACCCACTCCCACCTACCCCCCCTCGATTTCCCCACACTGGGACATCTATTGAGCCTTCACAGGACCAAGGACCTCTCCTCCCACTGATGCCCGACAAGGCATTCTTCTGCTACACTTTTGGCTGGAACCATGTGTACCCCTTGGTTGATGGCTTAGTCCCTGGGAGCCCTGGGTGTCTGGTTGGCCGACATCATTGTTCTTCCCATGGGGGTGCAATTGCCCCGCCAGTCTGCCCGCCAACTCCTCCATTGTGAACCCCGTGCTCAGTTCAATGGTTGGCTGCACGTATTTGCCTCTGTATCTGTAAGCTCTGGCAGGGCCCCTCCAAAAGACAACCATAACAGGCTCCTTTTGGTACACACTTCTTGTCATCCATAGTAGTTTTGGGGTTTGGTGACTGTTTATAGAATGAATCCCCAGGTAGGACAGTCTCTGGGTGGTCTTTCCTTCAGTCTTTGCTGAGATGGAGCTTTCTTTACACACAGAAACTTTATTGGTGAATTCACCCAGGAATTAAGAGTTGAGGGGCTTAAAAGAAACAGGATTAGGTATAGGAAGAGATTTGAAAGGCAGTGAAGGCCATCAGCTGTATTCAATATGTGCCCCTTGGACAGCAGAGAGATGCATGCAACCACAGCCAAGGATAATGAAAGATGGAGCCAAATGCAAAAATTTAAAGTTTTTCAAAACATCTTTGCATGTATTTTTTCTTTTTATGGTAACTCAGTTCTTGAACATGGACTTCATAGATGACAATGTTGCGCTGCAAAGCCAAAAGTTTGGACATACTGCTGAAGCTTATGCAATTGTTTATGACTATTGACCGAATCCAATAAAAACCCAAAGGAGGAACAGACCCACTGCTATACTGCTTAGACATACAATCAGGGAGAAGATGGAAATTGGATTGAAGGATCAAGGAGAAGAGTTCTAGCAGCCTCATTTTCCTGCTTTGTGCAGGACACACATTAGGACCAGAACAAGAGGCAGATGATAATTTTGTATGAAAAGAAAAAAAAATCCCTGTATTTTTCAAATCTTCTTTATCTTCTATCATTGTCTGTGTACTTCATTATTTGGGCAGGAAAATGCATTTTCCATATTTCCTGTCTCCTGCTTTCTTTACCAGACTGAATATTACTTAATAGTGAATTTATTGGGTATGGCAAAAGGGGCATTGAGTACCTTCACATGCATATGTCAGATAATATATGTGGAAGGTGCTATTCAACTGTCAGCAATTGGTGCTTAGAAGTTAGTTACTATAAATTTTGGTACAGATTCAGGAAGTGTAGTTTAAACCCTGCTGTATAACACCTGTGCTACCTTGCAATCGCTAGAATTGCCAGGTTCACATTCTGACTTAAGTTATTCTGCCTTTGCTTCCCTATGAGCTTAAGCAAAGTCATCCAAATGGATCTACAGCCCCCTTCCTTTTGCCCCACTTCTACTTAAGAGCCCTGCTGGTATTAATGATGTGCTGGGAACAAATAAGCAAACTATGTAAGCCTGATGTTCTTTGCTTAATTCCCACTGTTAATTTTTATAGTAAGAAGAAATGTATGTCTTCTCAAAGCATATGAGACTTGCAAAGTTGGCGATCACGGTTTTATTGGTTTGTTGTTATTCATCCTAAATTCTCTCTCTCTCTCTCTCTCTCTCTCTCTCTCTCTCTCTCTCTCTCTCTCTCTCACACACACACACACACACACACACACGCACACACACTCTCTCACACACACACCTATTTTTTGCTAATGACTAAGACTTATTCTTAATTTTCAAGCACACCGTATTATTATTTTTTATGGAGCTACACACTGAACTGAAGTGTTACCAACACATGGATTATTGTCAACACTAGATTATTCTGTGTCCCCTTTACTCACATTTTTGCCCAAATATTTAACAAATACTTAGCTTACCTCCACTTTTGTCTTGAATGGTTAGTTCATGTTTCTTCTTTGTATAGGTATGTAATTTTTTTTTGTTGTAGATCTTTTTTTTTTTGTTTTGTTTTGTTTGTTTTTCGAGACAGGGTTTCTCTGTGTAGTCCTGGCTGTCCTGGAGCTCACTCTGAAGACCAGGCTGGCCTCGAACTCAGAAATTCGCCTGCCTCTGTCCCCGAAAGTGCCGGGATTAAAGGCTTGTGCCACCAACGCCCGGCTTTGTTGTAGATCTTATAAGTTTATCTGTTATTGCAGAAGAACAATTCATACTGTCTTTAACTTACAAATTCAACTAAATCTATTATTAAGAATAATTTATTGCCTAATAACTGTTTAAAACCTAAAATAGTATAAAATAAAATGGAATAATTTTTCTTTTAGTCTTTAAAAAAAGAATAATTTATCATTAATAATAATGGATTTGAAGTGGAAACTTAAGGGTTCTTTGGAAAGTTGGTTGGATGATGCTTTTCTGGGGCAAACGCGTGCCTGAAGGAATGTTTAGCGGAAGAGGACACAGGTGAAAGACTAAGGCAGACTTGTAGAGGAATGCTTAGCTGAAGCAGCCACAGGTGAAAGGATGTTCTGCTAAAGCAAGCATGTGAAAGGACACGTGATGAAGGATTCTTTGCTAGCAACAGGCATTTTTTGGTCTACCTTCCATTGCGTAGTTGAGCTGCACTTGTCGGGATTCCATAGAGAGAACTGCACCAAAAACCTTCTGGGGGTGTGCTGTAGTTTCCTGCAAATTCTGCAGACTTGGGATGATTGGCAGAGTGATGTCAGCTGAGACAGATGCACATGCTAAAACAAGACAGGGGCTGAGGCAAGACCCATGGAGGATACATGATGTTTAGAGGGTGTAAGTAGGACTTGACAGTTACGAAGGCAGAGCTTGGCTTGCTGGTATAACTAGCTGTGCAGTGCTTGTTGGTCTCATTTCTTCGCTGATCTTCACTTCCATGAGAGAGGCACAGCTGAGAACTTCTCCTGGTGTTCCTCTGGGTCCTTCCTGCTGACTTGTGCTGAGGCCTGGTTGTCTCTGTTAGGTAGTAGCACTGCTGCTGATTCCTATTTGCTATCCCACCTCTGCTGAACTGGATTGCTGGTGTATGTGTGAAGTGTTTGAGAGTGGACTGAGATGCCACTGCTGACCTGTGAACTGAACTGCTGGTTTCCAGACAACACAGACAGGAGTTGCTCCGAAGAACCTTTCCAAACAGGTCTACCTTCCCTGTATTCTTCCTTTTCCACTACCTCTGGTGGGTGGTGAGCATTGATTGCTTTGGCATGAGAAACAGTGAAAGCAGAAAACAGGTTTTAAAAACAGCGTGCCATGTAGTAATATTTATTATTAAAAGATTGTTTTATTTGCTTTTAAAGGTCCTTTTATTATTTTTATTGGTGTGTGTGTGTGTGTGTGTGTGTGTGTGTGTGTGTGTGTAAGAGATTGGAGAGGAGAGGAAAGGAGAGGAGAGGAGGGAGGGAGGGAGAGAGAGAGAGAGAGAGAGAGAGAGAGAGAGAGAGAGAGAGAGAGAGAGAGAGAGAGAATACTTGAGTTTACATTCACCACCTGTATGCAGGTGTCCATAGAGGCCAGAAAGCACTGGTTCCTTGGAACTGGAGTTGCTGTTGGGTGGGAGCTGTCTGATATGGGTGCTGGCAAAGGAATGACTGAAGTCTTCCGTGGTGCAGTGAGTGCCTTCAACTGCTAAGCTAGTTCTCCAGCCCCCTCCTCCTTGTGTGTGTGTGTGTGTGTGTGTGTGTGTGTGTGTATCTGTGCATATGATTTCAGGTGCTTAAAGGAAGTCAAAGGCATCCATCTTCCCTAGAGCTGGAGTTACTGGTGTTTGTGACCCACTGGACATAGGTGCTAGGAACTAAATTTGGGTCTTCTGTAGAGCAGTACGTGCTATTCATTGCACAGCCATCTCTTTGCCCATATAATGATATTAAAAAAAAAGATTAGTAAAGAAAACGTCAAAAAAAAAAAAAAAGGATTTCACATCAACTGGGAGACTTTCATTCGGTGTCACATTATTCTAAAGATTTCCATAGCTATTCATAATTAAATCGGTTTTTAGTAAAATATTGATCTTTGTGGTTTTTAGAATAACAATAAACCCTAGCTATGGGAGTCAATGAAATGCTATTTTGAGTTCATAATTTATATTTAAAGACTTTCAAGACCCCCTTCCCTCTGTTTTATTCAATACCTACAAACATCTTCGAAAATGTTCTATAAAACAGCACCTGATAAAGTGCTCATCAGCTTTAGAACAAAATCATAACTGGAAAATATAGAGTCAGTCATCCAGGGGCTCTTCAAGCCATCTTGACCTTAACAATAGCCACTTTTTTGTTCTTTCCATTCCTTCTGCTATTAGTAAAAGGCATTAAGCATCTCACCAGTTGCTCTATTATTGAAGGGACTTCTAACTGAAGAGGTTCAGTTAAAATTTCACCAGGAATGGTGGTTTTGAATGATCACAGCCTTACCCACGAAGAGTAAAGCCAATGAAAGGTACTTGAAAAGATCGTGTAAGAGTGTTATGACAGATTAGTCATGCTTCAGTGCTACTGGAAGGCATGTTATTAGATGATTGGCATTACAAACATGTAAATAAAAAGATATGAATTATTGGATAATCAATGAAATGAAAAGTACATCTCTGCCTGTCAAATGATAATGTGTGTAAATTAGAATCAGCATGGGAATAATGTATGAGTTTTCAGGCTGGTGGAGGCTTCTGAAAAGAGCTAAATGAAATTTAGGATGAATAAAACGGCAACAATCACAAACAACACACATATTTAACTTTTACAAGCATGTTTGATGTCTTTATCATGTCAATGGTTAGAACACTGGAATTGGAAGTTAATTTGCAATAGTACAGATTGGTCAATAAGGACTAAATCTAAACTCTGAGATATTTGCAAACTGGTAGTGTTCCTAAAGCTCTATATAGAATCGTTCAACTATCTGTCTATAGTTACCTTTTCTTTGATGAAGAAGTCACTGGTTTGCATAGGAAGTGTAGACAGCCAAAACTGAGCGCCGAGTGTACATGGGGCTGGATGTTCAGGCTAGAGCAGAAGCAACTCACTTGTATGGAGAACTCGATGTCATCTTTGCTTGAACATAAAATGTGAAATGTGGATGGGGGAGTATCTGAGTGCATCAATGTGGACAAATAGTTACTGTTAGCCAAACTGCTCATTGAAAGTAGATATGTGAACAACAATGAATCCCATTAGTCAGAACTGTTGTGATCATAAAAAGATAAAGAGGCTAAGAGAATATGTTCTGTGGCGGCGTGGGGAAAGGGGGCGCCCCAGCGGGCCCAAGCCGAGGCATTCCTTCCCCCGAGGGACCAGACACACACTGGCATAGTATAGACTTTATTCAGGGCATAGGATGGGAGTTAAGGGGGTTGGTGGAGGCAGAGAAAGAGAGAGGGAGAGAGTAGAGAAGCAGAGACTGGCTATGACCACATGGAGAGGGGGGAGGGGAGGAGAGCCCAAGAGGCTCAAGAGAGAAGCTGAGAGAGAGAGGTAGGAGAGGGATAAGAGAGAGAGGAGGCAGTGAGCAGCCTCCTTTATAGCAGGTCAGACCAACCTGGCTGTTGCCAGGTGATGGTGGGGAGGGGCATACCTGGCTGTTGCCAGGTAATTGTGGGGTGGAGCTTAGACAGAAACCTAACAAGAAAGAAAGGAGAAAGAGTAAACAGCACAGAACAAGCGATCAAATATAACTCTCCTCTTTATGCTTAGAAATATGCAGGAGAATAGGAAGTTTCTGAAAAAAAAAAAAAACCTTAACAATGTTGGTTAATTATCCAACTAGGAATGTGCACCTGTTTACTTAGGAAGGGGGAAACAGATATGAGACTTATTTGTTTAACAATCTCACAGTGCCATTACAATAGTATTGAGACTAGACAAGAAGTTATGGTACTTCATGCCATCCTGATGCTTTTCTGCACTTTGTTCCAAATCTATACAACTCTTCACATTAATTTTCCCATTGTAGATAGGTGACAATGGATTTCCAGAGAGTTTGAAAGGCTGTTTAATATTATGGATGTTTAATATTATGAATCAGATATATCACCCAGCAGGAGTTAACCACACCTAAAACTATGACTCCATTGTACTTAAAAGATAAAAATCATAACTTTTCCTTCACTTATGATCTGAAATGCTAGCTCATTGTTGTTCTAAAAAATATTCCGGCTTGGAGATGGCTCCGTGGTTAAGAGTGCTGACTTTTGAGCATGAAACTATGACCTGGGATTCCCAACATCCATATAGAAAAATGGTCTGATTGCATGTCCATTACCCCAGTGCTGGGAAAAAAGAAAGGAGTATAGTTTGATGATGTAGTCTAAGTCACTCCCAAAACAATATAGATTATAGATGTGGCCCTTGGGTCCCTCTCAGGGGTTGAGGGTGTGCCTGTATTTGAAGACCATGCACATTTAGGACATAGGATTCTGGATCTGATAAGAAAGGTTTTTTCCTCACCATCTAGCTTCCATGGTACCAGAGAATCCTATTTAAGCTACCAAGGAGGGAAGCAATTAAATAGTCCTACCGAGCTGCAACACTTGTGAACCAAGATAATTTCTAGCATGGTAAGATATAAATATACACAGGTGCAATAAATGGAACTCACATGTTGGTGGCAACCAACAGCCATCTAATTGGACTTAAGGCCCACTAACGGGATGGAAATCATGCCTGACATTCACCCGCTCCCCAGGTGCTGGTGAGGACATGGACCTTGGAAAAGAATCTACTACTATCACTTTGCTAGAGCTGCATAATTTCTT
Source organism: Apodemus agrarius (assembly GCA_964023405.1). NCBI lineage: Eukaryota > Metazoa > Chordata > Mammalia > Rodentia > Muridae > Apodemus > Apodemus agrarius. The sequence goes on from OZ030018.1 coordinate 20,386,642, forward strand.
ATTACATTGTAGTTGCCACCCCTTATCAGAGAAGTCTCTATAGCAAGTGGAGAGCATCACAGAAAAATCTCAATGCATCGATCAACAGACTGTGGGGACCTCAGCTCCAATGGTTACCTCTACATCAGTTTCTGCATTTACAGACAAGGGAACATCATGGAACAGGAGGCCAAACGATCATTAAGAGCCAGAGTACCAGGAAGTCAGCTGTCTCCTAGAAATGGCTGCACAAATGAGATCAGAACAATGGCAATATCAATGGCTATGTTAACATGGAAGGAGGAAAGTTTCATGAGTCCCACCCCTAGTCAAAGAGCTACAGACAACTGATAACTGCTGAGAAAAGGAGAATTAGTCTCTCCTACAGATGGGTATCTATATTTGCTGTCTAATCTAGAGTGGTTAGCTTTGGAACCATATCCACACAAAGGACAAAAAGAGACTCCACAGGGTATTTTAATTTGTACATGTGAATATATGCACGTACATATGTTAAAATAACAAAAGACAAGGTGCTGTCAATCAGCCACTCAAAAATTAATTGACAAGTGCATAATGTGTATGCCTTATAAAAATTAGAAGAAGTCTTACCTTTGGCTTTTACAGTTAAGATTTAGTGAATCTCTAGATAAGTTGTACCAAGGTTTGACCTTATTCTATATCTGCATTTCAAGTGATACAGGGGCAAAGTATGCGGATTGTCATATACAATGGAGGAGGCTTTGCCAACTCAAGTGAACAGTAGCTTAGAAAGCTCTGTTCTTGGAAACCCAACGGCCATGGAGTCCACCCACTGGCTTCCAGGTCATTTGCTTCATGGACTGGAAGAATGAGTTTCTCAGACAACCAGAAGGATGGGATTTAGAAAGGATTTTATTATATCTTCACAGGCACTAGTTTAAGAAGCAGCAGGATTCTTGTTTATCAAAAGAAAGTCCAAAGGAATGGGCTACCACTGAGGGTGGTCTAGAGACTCATATGGTTTTTCTGTGTTGAGGCATGGAAGATGAGCTGGTCAGTCTGGGTGTTCTACCAATGAGGCTTCCATATGCCTCGTTCCTAAGTATCGCAACTGTAGTTTCAGTCACAGCTCCATGGAGAGCTTTCAGGCAATGGAATACAAGGAGAAGCTGAAGAATGGGAATGATAACAAGAAATCAGACCAGGAAGGAAAGCCTTTAAACACTTCTGGCGTTTATGGCCTCCTGAGAAGACATAACCAAGGGCATTTATGGTTGTGACCAAGGACGAGAATCAAAGTCCTTGTCTCTACCCATCAGGACTCCCCACCATGCTATATACACAATTACCATTGTGTTAGCTGGAGAGATTACAGGCATGTGGCAGAATGTTTCATTGGATTCAACACAAAATTTTCAAGGCAAAACAAAAAAATTGCTTTGATTAGTTAAGTCACACTGCTTGAAATTGTTTTGATTTCTGCCAACAACATCATTCATTGAAAAAAAGGGAAGACGGGATAGCCTGTTGATTTCTTTGTTTTAGACTCTGATGGTTTACTATATCTCTTTGATTCTTTTATCCTAGGCTTTGGATAAATGTGACAATTAATGGGCAGTAAATCAGGAAAAAAAATCTAACCATATAATGAAAAAGGGAAAAGAGATCATCTCCATAATAATAAAAAAGACATTTAAAAACACAAAACAAAGAAATCTTCTACATGTAAAATTAGAATCCTTTGGATGAATTTACATGAAAAAGATGGGATTGCATCTGGAAATTTTAAGCACTTGAATTGTATTAAAAAAGAAAATTAGTCAAACCAGCCTAAAAGGTAGCCATATTGGTGAATCCTTAAAAATATGTCTGTCAAGTCGGGCGTGGTGGCACACGCCTGTAATCCCAGCACCTGGGAGGCAGAGGCAGGCGGATTTCTGAGTTCGAGGCCAACCTCGTCTACAGAGTGAGTTCCAGGACAGCCAGGACTACATAGAGAAACCCTGTATTTATAGCCTAAATACATCATATGAACATTTAATATAGACATGCCATCAAAGTAGAAGTGGTGTACTTATAAACAACAGCAGCAGCAGCAACAACAACAACAACAACAACAACAACAACAAACAGTGTCAGACATGTTTGGAAGGTGCACAGATTAAAAAAGTAGGGGGTGGAATGTGATCCCTGTGGAATATTATGTATTTAGTTTTTTCCTCAGATGGTGCTATGGTGCTTGAGTTCTGCACAGCCTTGGAAGAGACAGAATGACTCTGTCTCTTCCCACCCCTGGAATAGAGCCAGCAGACTGTGGGCCCCCACTGTGGGTATGAGGCTTGTTTATATACTAATGTATGTATTTTGCTTCATGTCCCTCTTTCAGGAAATATTCTCCCTGCCAAGGTTAATGATTCCATGCTAATTAGAAATAGCGTGAGTCCAGGAATTGAGGGTGCGTCTATGTCCTTAGCAAAATGGTAAACACTGTGACCTTCAGGAGAATATACCACTATGCAAAACGTAAGATGCAATACGAATTGTATGAGGGGCTTAAAAGGCAGCTGAGCTATGAGCCAGGTTTACGGAAAGATAAAAAGACAGGAAGATTCCTGAGTTCAAGGTCAGTCAGGGACAGAGCAAGTTTAGAATCCTGGGTGATCGGCATGTGGGAGTGGTAGTTTCAGGATGGAATCCCACACAGATAGCTTATTGTATGTGAACTGTCTGCAAGACAATTGTCTATAAGCGATAGACAGATCTCAGAATTCATTTGTAATGTTTAAAAAAATGTACTTGGTATCTCTAAGAATCAAGGAGCTAAGGTAAGAAAATGCTGATTTGTGGGATAATCAAAAGGGAACCTGGAACAAATGTCTAAATTGATATGTAAATAAAAGACTGCTTTGGTGTGTGTGTGTGTGTGTGTGTGTGTGTGTGTGTGTGTGTGTGTGTGAGAGAGAGAGAGAGAGAGAGAGAGAGAGAGAGAGAGAGAGAGAGAGAGAGAGAGAGAATTGCTTAGAGAATGAACACAGCTCTTGAAGAAATTTTTTTTCTAACAGAATTTCTGATTTTGGCTGGAGAACCCAAGATTGTTTTTGTCTTTTCCTGGTAGCTTTTCTGATTTTGGTTGGAAAAATCCATGAGCTATCCAGAGAGCTAGCAGAAAGCTGTCTCTAGCAGAGAGCTGTCAGAAGTAGAAAGCTATCTTGAGCAGACTGGAGAGCCAAGAGCTATATAGAGAGAGCTGTTTGTAGAGCCATCTTGAGCAATCTCAGGGCTTGTTGGCTTGGACCTTATGATTGACTTCCAGTCATTTCTTTTGCTGCTCCCAAACACCCCTTCCTCAGGACCCCTGACTAAGCCACGGCTAGCCCTTGGCACCATGGAACTATAGGTTAGAGTTATCTAAATCATTGTTGTGTGATTTTTTCCTGGTGAGATGTAAACAGATGTCTATTCACCAAAGCTAGGACATCGCTGATAGAACAAAGAAGAGATTCTATATAAATCTAGCTGAGTGAGCCAGGAAAGTTACTGGGATTTTCTTCCAGGACCACAGGTTGCTTGTAGGAGCACAGGTGATTGGTTCAAAAGTATTGGCATCATTGAAAGTCCCACCGACCATAGGTGCTGAGTCACAAAACTCACTTCTCTGCAGCTCTCTGTGGCTTTCAAGGGAGAACAGGTGGTAGGAAGCTCTGCTTTTCCTTTCCTTCCTTCCTTCCTTCCTTCCTTCCTTCCTTCCTTCCTTCCTTCCTTCCTTCCGTCCTTTTTGTCTTCCTTCCTCACTTCTTTCCTTTCTCCTTTATCCTGTGTGTGTGTGTGTGTGTGTGTGTGTGTGTGTGTGTGTGTGTGTGTGTTTAGGTGCCGTGGTTTACATGTGAAGGGCAGAACACTTCTAGAATCTTGTTCTCTTTTTCAACCTTGCAGGTCACAGCAAGGACACTCAGCTTGGCAGCAAGTGTCTTTACCTGCGGAACCATCTCACTGTAAATGAACTCTTTAGAAAATGTAATGTTGAGAACTGAAAGCTGCTTGAAGCTTCCTGACTAGTGAACAGATACGATTCTAAAGGTGCGATCTATACCCTGATGTAGTAAATGTCTTTTTAGAACAAAGAAACAATGTAGCTTATTCAGCGTCAGTACAAGTGTGTGCCTCTTATGGCATAATGTGTCCCTTTCATGGCAATCCCATCTCACTTTGTCTCAGGGTCTTAATGTCACAGCAGCCTATGACATTTGTGTAGCCTTAGAATCAGAGCTCTATAGACATACCAGATACCAAATGAAAATATATGCTACCTGTTACCATATTAGAGACCAAAAACGCCAAAAATGTATCTATCTAAGACAAAGCTTATATGGATATTAGCCCAGAAGCTTGGAATACCCAAGATACAATTCAGAGACCAAACGAAACTTAAGAAGAAGGAAGACCAAAGTATGCATACTTTGGTCCTTCTTAGAAGGGGAAATAAAATACCCATGGAAGGAAATACAGAGACAAAGGATTGAGCAGAACCTGAAGGAAAGACCATCCAGAGACTGCCCCACCTGGGGCTCCATCCCATATACAGTCACCAAACCCAGACACTATTGCAGATGCCAACAAGCGCTTGCTGACAGGAGCCTGTTTTAGCTGTCTCCTGAGGGGCTCTGCCAGTATCAGACAAATACAGAGGTGGGTGCTCTCAGCCAACCATTGGACTGAGCACAGGATCCCCAATGGAGGTTCTAGAGAAAGGGTACAGGAGCTAAAGGAGCTTGGAGCCCCATAGGAGAAACAACAATATGAACTAACCAGTACCCCTCAGAGTTCCCAGGGACTAAACCACCAACCAAAGAATACACATGGAGGGAGCCATGGCTCCAGCTACATGGGTAGCAGAGGATGGCCTTGCTGGACATCCAAGGGAGGAGAGGCCCTTGGTCCTGAGAAGGCTAGATGCCTCAGTGCAGGAGAATGCCGGGACAGGGAGGTGGGAGTGGGTGGGCTGGTGAGCAGGAGGAGAAGAGGATGGGGGGATGGGATAGGGTATTTTTGGAGGAGAAACCAGGAAAGGGGATAACATATGACATATAAAGAAAATATCTAATAAAATATCTAATAAAATAAAAAAGATATACACACATATAAAAGAAAACATATGCTACCTGTTACCATATTAGGGGAATGAAAAGGCAAAAAGCTGTATAAGACAAAGTTCTACTATGCTGATGGAGATTCTATGTATGTATGTATGTATGTATGTATGTATGTATCTACCTAATCTCTATCTATGCATTTCTATATATTTACTTAGATTATATATTCATATAAAACTCAGATAATATATACATATACTTTTAACTCAGATAGTATATACATATATATTCTTTTATATCTATAAATTATATGTAATATATAATTTATGCATCTCACTGTCCTATGTCCTTGGACAAAAAGGTATTATAACTGACTCTATGACACAAAAGACATTACTCTTAAGTTTCTTCATGTGTTCTAGTGTATACAGAACTTGAAAGAGGAATGGGGTCATCCTTCATGAATAGCCAGTGGTTGAATGTGTGGGTGACTGGGGTACCCCTGCTTCCAGTATTTGGTACTGGTTTCCAAGGTGAGCAGCTTAGTGCCTCCTGAGTCCCCAAACTGATGGGCCTGAATACTGATTTTGTGTCATAACAGAATTGTGACACAGCAACTAGTATTGGACCCCTGAGATAGAATCAGAAAGAGGTAACTTCTACAGGATAGAGAGGGGAACACTTCCAGCTGCTTTATTGGCAATTCATAAGATGCAAAAGCTGATTAAAAACATGGTAAGTAAAGAAAAGATAAATCTAAATATTAAAAAATAGGTTTCTGTCATAGATTAAATTCAGAAAACCCAGCACAGTGTGTCAGTGCTTGTCATTAATCTCAGCTCTTGGTAGGAAGCAGGAAAATTTAAGGTTATTCTTTGTCACATGAGTTCAAAGCAAGCAGAGGATATACTGAGATCCTGTTACAAAAAGGAGACAAAAGTAATATAAAATGAATACACCAAATTCAGTGACTCTCCTTTTTCCCTTCAGAATTATTACACTATGTCAAATCAGTAACATGAAAGCATGCTCTTGCATAGAAATGACCGTTTCCAGTAGAAAAATGACATAACTTGGAATTTGTTTAGTTATAAAACTAATACTAAGGATGGATTTTAAATAGCAAGAATACCCCATGATTTACATAATCTCCCAGGTATTTTGCTGCTAATGGAGAGAGGAATAGATGTGTGTTCAGAATCCTCGCAGAATACTGAGAGCAGCTTCAATGGCTGGAGGGTTCCCCTGCTCTGCACACCTGGAGCCATATAAAGCAGTAGCTCCCGAGCTAATTGAAAGAAAAACACTGAGATTGCTAGAGGTGAAGCGTCCAGATTACACACTTAGCGGCTGAAGTCATATCAGCCATGTTTGAATCTTTTCCCCCAAATTTGCTTTTGTTTATATATAAAGGAGAAATACCAGTTGTCAAGGCAGAAAAAAAAAAAAAACCAAACAAAACGAATGTTATCAGCTTCTTTGCTTCCACACGATTTTAGAAGATGTGCAGAAATTGAAGAACACTTTATGCTCCTTGTCATTAGCACAAAAGCCTCAGGCAGCACAGTGTAAAAGCATCTTTGTTGACTCTTGTGGATGGGCCTGTGTCTCTATTTGCGAAAATGATTTGAAACAGAAATCTAAGTTATTTTCTGGCAGACCAGGACTTATAAATTGATTTGTATCATGGAAAGTCTTCTCTGGAAACACCACCATCTCTTTGTAGTTTCACCATGCTAATCAGAATTGCTGCCCATTCCAAGAGAAGTGTATTGGGCTGAATTAATGCAAAAGAAATGGGAGCAGATCTTTAGCTAATATATAATATATGTAATATACAATATACAATATATAATATATGACATACAATATATGATATATGACACACAACATATAATATACAATATATAACAATATATAATATAACACATAACACGTAATATGTAATATATAATACATAATGCGTAATGCATAATATGTAATACATAACACGTAACACATAATATGGTATATGATATATGATATATGATGATATATGATATATACAAAATACAATATACCATATATAATATATAAAATATGTGTAAGCACACACACATGTATTAGCTGAAGAAGAGTAATAGCTCTTAAAATGTTTGAAAAATAAATATAAAATTGTTCTGTGACTTTTCTGGGGAGATGGGAACAAATATTTAGTCACCTTAGATCAGGCACTAATGACAGACATCATTCTACCTCAGCCTAGCTTGCTAAACCAGTGAGGTGACTGGGTTTACGAACAGGGACGCCGATGATTCCAAGACAGCTGCGTTATTGAAATCTTGGTCTAGCCTGGGTGACGGCTCATGAGAGCTACATCTTTGGAGCTCCCTGCCCAGATTGCAGGCAGCTCCACTAGAGAGGGTCTAACTTCCTCAGAGATTGTCCACGGCTTTCACAACCTTGGGTGGGGCCTGGCAGATCAGAGAGCTTTCTGAGCTTCCTGATCCTGCTCGAATTCACTGGTTTTCTCCTTCTTCCAAGCTTTCCTCCAGGATCCCTCTAGGGGATATATTTCAGTTTGGAAGAAAACTAAACACAATGTCCCTAAGCTATATTTTTTCACAGATTACTGATCTCTCCTAATACCATTATTATATGAAAGGTTGAAAATGGCTACCTCATAATTATCTCATTCACTGTTAATTGATATGGCGATCTTTGCCCAGGAAGGTCATCTCCCTACTTTGGCTTTTGTCTCTCATCGATAGACTAACTAGAGATTTTAATGTTATGATACATGACTGTCATTATTTATTTTGATAGTCAAATTCTCTGCAGTTGATGTTTCATTCATTTCAGCAGGGTCACGGTGATGTAACTGTCCGGGCCACTCCTGGTCTTTCTGTTCTTATATGTTACTGAATTAAGTCCTTAAAATTGTATACACTGAATCATAATATGCATTTATTGTGGTCTTGCTGATTACTCAGAATACTTTGAGATTCATTGTGTAATACATGTCAGCAGAACATTCATGTGAGTGATCACAAGTCTCTTATTTGGATATTTTGGTTGGTTTGTGTATTCATTGTCAGCAGTGAGCATTTTGACTTTTTTTGGTTGTTAGAAATAAAGTTGCTATGAACATTTCAGGTGCAAGTCTTTGCATGAACTTATTTTTTTAAATCTTGGGCAAATATTTAGAAGTAGAATGTCTAGATCATATACTGTGTATGTATTTTTTTGCCTGTGTATGATGCTTTCTGTAGAAGTTTTGCTATTTTGTGTCTGCACCAGCAGCAGACAAAAGCTCTGGCCTCTCCATTTCATATGCAACACTTGGCCAGTCATCTTAAATTGGCCATTCTAATATGTGTACAGTTGGATATTGTTATATTTGTTTACCCCTCCAGCTAAAGTTATCAAACATATTTGTACTATCCTTATTCTCTAGTGAAAGTTCTTCAGTTCAATGCTTATCCAAATTTTTTGTCTTTTTTATTGGGTTGTTTGCTTTCTTCTATGGATGTTTAGAATTCTTTATGTATTTTGGCACACATCTATTATTACATATGTAATCTGTAAATGTTTATCCTGTAAGTTTAGGATATGGGCTGTCTTTTTCACTCATCTAATAGCAATTCTTTCTAGAGTTTTTGTTAGTGTGTATTAATTGTATAACGTAAGGGCTTACCTCATGGCATTTAGAAGCATGCGTGTAGTTCATTTTGATCTCGTTCATTCCTTGTTTGACCATTGTTGGCAGCCTTCTTATTCTCCACCCCCCTTCCGCATTAGGGCCCCCAGCTCTGCGTTCATGTTTGTTTCTTCTCCTCCATAGATTACAAATAAGAGAGAATCATCTCATACTTTTCTTTGTGAGCCTGGCTTATTTCACTTAACTTAAATCTCTGGTTTTACTCATTTCTCCCAAATGGCATAGATTTATTCTTTTTCGATGAATAAAAAAAATCCATTGCCAATTCTATAGTTTGGTGATTGCAATAGTGCTCGGATACACATTGGTAGGTAGGTATCTCCATAGTAAGCTGACTTGGGTTGTATACAGTGGAGCATTACGCCTAGATGATATGAAAATTATGTTTTTGGTTCTTTGAGGTAGTGCCTTATCTATTTCCACAATAGCTGAATAGAGTGACATTCCCAGGAGCAATGGGTGAAGCCCCACCCCCACCCTGTGCCTCAGCACCTACATTTGTCCCTTGCGTTTTGGCAATAGCCAATCTAAGGAGATAAGGTTGGGTCTCTGCGGAGGTTTGGGTTACATTTCAGTAATGGCTGAGGAGGATGTTGAATGTTATTTATGTATTTAATGATAATTTGCATGTCTCCTTTTGAAAAGTACTTGTTCGATTTCAATGTGCACTGATTAGGTTATTTTTCTTTTGTCAGCTTTTTGAGTTTTAATATGCACATTTTGGAGGCTAATCCTCTGGGAAATACTTCTCCCTCATTCTACATGTAGACTCCCGGTGTTCATTGTTCCTCCGCCGTGCAAACATTTTAATTTGATGCACCATTCTTGCTCTTTTGTTGCCAATGCTTGTTCTTATTTTTGAGCTGATTCCCATTCAGAAAAATCCTTGCTTACATTAGGCCTTGAAGTGTTATTTCTGTCTAGTTGTTGTGCTTTCAAAGTATCAGATATTACATTACTGTCCTGGATCTATTTTTATTATTTTTTTTTAGAGACCAAGAGACATCAATCTGATTTTATTCAGGACCCCCTCCCCCCCTTTTTTATACAGGGGCTGGTTTTTCATCAATATGTGTTCTGGATTTTTTTTTTTTGTCAGAAATCAGATGGCTGTACCTGGTTGGGCTTATTTTGGAGTCTTTTGCTTTATTTATTTATTTTTTTACATATATGTCTTTCTGTTTCTGTTACTATAGCTTAGCAGTATAGTAACAGAAATCAGGGGACTTCTAGACAACTACATTTATCAGAATTCTTCTGGCTATTCAGGATTGTTTGTATTTCCAGATAAACATGAAGATTACTTTTTTGTCGATATGAAAAGTTCCTGATATATTGATCTTTGTCTCTTTTGTCACCATGGTGCCTTTATAGGACTCTGCAGATTCGTGTTCAAGGATCCCTTTCTTCTGTTTCTCTTACCTTACTCCTTCCTTCCTTCCTTCCTTCCTTCCTTCCTTCCTTCCTTCCTTCCTTCCTTCCTTTCTTTCTTTCTTTCTACTGAATTATAATTTTTATTGCAGAAGTCTTTATGCAATGATTAAGTTTATGTCAAAGCACTTGTCACTTAATTTTCTGTATGCTGGAGTTTCTGTTTGTATATAAAAGCTACCTTGTTTTTATGTTGATTTTTATGTCTTGGTACATTGCTGAAAGTGTTTATTAAGTCTAAAAGGATGTTTTCCATACATTCTTCAGGATCTTACAAGTATCACTGTTAGGGTCCAAAAATCACTGAAGGAAGGCCCCACCTTCAAATAGTATGCAAAACAAAGACCATTTATTCTGGAGAAATTACCAGCATGCAGGGGGTCAACCATTCATCCAAAATGAAGATGGCTTGAGGTGCTTGCAGGCCTCCTTTTATGCAGGGCTAGAGGAATTTTCCAGAAGAGTCGGACAGGTAGGGGTCAAAACAATGACATTAGTGCTATTTTGATTGGTTGGTATGCTGATTTCACTATATTTGGTGAGAACTTGAAAAATTTCAGACTAGCTCAGCTCTGGCCCCATTATCTCCTCCTGCCGGGTGTGCAGAGGACTGTCTCCACTCAGGAGCAATCTTCCCTAGATTAGGGGTGTAAAGACCCGTGTCAGTGGCTCCCCCTGAGGAGCCCAATCTGCTTCCCAGAGAATCAAAAAAAAATATTCCCAAGACTTTTGACCTCTCATCACTATTTAAAATTCTTCTCTCATATTACATCCTGACTTAAGTTTCCCCTTCATCCCCTTTCAGAAAAGAGCATGCCTCCCAGGGACATCAACCAAACATGGCATAACAAGCTATAATAAGATCAGGAATATACCATCATATCAAGGCTGGACAAGGCAGTCCAGTAGAGGACAAGGGTCCTACAAGTAGGCAAAAGAGTTAAGAATAACCCCTGCTCCCACTGTTAGCATTCCTCAAGAATATCAAACTATTATGCCATTATATATATATATATATATATATATATATATATATAAATATGTATATGTATATATATATGACATATATATATGACACATATATATGACATATATATATGACATATATATATATGACACACACACATATCTATCTATCTATCTATCTATCTATCTATCTATCTATCTATCTATCTATGTCAAAGCCCTGCAAGTTAGTTCCCTGATCTCTCACGCTCTTATGAATCCAGGTAAGTTGATTCTGTGGGTTGCGTTCTTGAGGTGTGTCCATCACCCATCTGGTTCCTCCAATCCTTCCTCCTTATCCTCAGCAGGACTCCCAGAGTATGCCTGATGTTTTGTTTCTCTGCATCTGGTCTCTTTGAGGATGGTTCTGTTAGGCTCTAGTCCTAGCACATTCTTCAGGTAGGACAAACTTTAGGTTAACGGTTTTGTGGCTGAGTTGGTGTCAATGTCTCCATTTGAGACCTTGCCTGGTTACAGAAAACAGATGGTTCAGGCTTCATGTTCTTTTATTAATAAGAGTCTTCCCTGGGCTTTCATTGCACTAGGTTTCCATCTGCCCCTGAAATGCTCCCAATTCCAGTAGTTTCTCCCTGTGTTTTCCCTCTCCCACTTTCCTACCTGGTTCTTCTTACCCACCAGTCCCCATTCCACCTGCAAAATCTATTCTATTTCCCCTTTCTGGAGATACCCTGTGTCCTCCCTTAAGCCCCCTTTGTTTTTGGCCTCCCCAGGTCTGTAGATTGTATCATGGTTACCCTGTATTTTATAGCTAATATTCATTTATGAACTGGCATGTACCATGTTTGTCTTTCTGCGTCTGGGTTACCTCGCTCAGCATGATATTTTTTTTTTGCTAGTTCCATCCATTTGCATGCAAATTTCATGATGTCATGCTTTTTAACAACTGTGTAATAGTTCATTGTGTAAATGTAGCATCTTTTTTTTTTTAATCCACTCTTTGGTTGAGGAATATCTAGGTTGTTTCCAGTTTCTTGTTAGGATAAATAGTGCTGCTGTGAACATAGGTGAGTGTGTGTCCTTCTGGTAGAATGGAGAATCCCTTGGGTATATGCCGAGGAGTAGTATAGTTGTGTCTTGGGGTAGATCAATCTCTAATTTTCTAGGAAACCACTTTAGTATTGCTATTGTGGCATTACAAGTAGCTGTGCAAGTATGCATTCCCACCAGCAGGGGAGGAAGTGTTCCCCTTACTCCACATTCTTGCCAGCGGGGTTTTTTTTTTTTTTTTTTTTTTTTTTTTTTTTTTTTTTTTTAGTTTTGCTGGAAGAAAACCATTTTTTTAAAAATACACTGCTCTGTTCACTGTGGTATATAAAAATTGCTTAATTAAAAGTCACTTATTTTTTTTAAAGCCTTTGCTAGGATATTTTGTCACTGTGGAATTTAACCTTGAGCTTCTAAACTATTTTGGTTTAATTTTTGTATGCAGTATGAGATATAGCTCAAAGTCTTTATCTTCCAAATACACATCCCATTTTTCTTACCACCATTTTGAAAGGCTGTATAATTTTAATCTTGCATCTTTGTTAAGTCTCATTGTGCATGTAGATGAGTGCTTATCCACAGACTCCTTTTTTTCATTGATTTGCATTCTCTGTTTTCATGGGGAGATGGTATTATGTTGATTAATGAAGCTTTATAAATGATCATTACATTCTACATTGTTCCTCAAAAACACATTGTGTTCGCTATTTTATTTTAGTATTTTTTTTCTGTTATGTAAACAGAAAAATTATGTGTACTTGCTGTTTGGGACATAGCATGTATATTTTATGATATTTTAATAAGTTTAAACATACTTACTTTCCTCTGATACTTTTCATACTTCATAATCCATTCTCATTCTCTGTTGAAACACATAGTGCATAATTATTTATTTTATTTAATTTTATTTATTTATTTATTTATTTATTTATTTATTTATTGGTTTTTTGAGACAGGGTTTCTCTGTGTAGCCCTGGCTGTCCTGGAACTCACTTTGTAGACCAGTCTGGCCTCGAACTCAGAAATCCGCCTGCCTCTGCCTCCCAAGTGCTGGGATTAAAGGTGTGCGCCACCACTGCCCGACCTTATTTTATTTTCTATATTCTTTGTTTATATTCCAAAGGCTTTCCCCTTTCCCAGTTCCCCCCTCACCATATGTCCCATGAGTCCTCTTCCCACCCCCCCACCCCCCCACCCCCACCCCCCCACCCCCCACCCCCTCACTCCCCCACTTCCCCCACCCCCCACCTCCGCCCATTCCCCATTCACCCCCCAATCCTTTCTCTGTTCTGGTACTCTCCTGCAAAACTGGAACCAGTCCTTTTGGGATCAGTGTCCTCTCTTTTGATTTGCTAATTGTGTAGTGCATAATTATTAACTGGTTACAATGTTGTTCAGTAGAGACTTCAGGACTCACTCAGGATAACTGTCCATACCTATTGATCGATTTCTTTCCATCTCAATCTGATAGCCGCCATTCTATCAATGTCAAGAGTGCAAAGTCTTTACATTCCAATATGAGTGGACATTTGTACCATTTGTCTTTTATGAATAGGTTATTTTGCTTATAATATTGGTCTATAATCTCATTCATGTTGGTACAAACATGAGCTTTTCCTGTGTCCTGGCTGAACAGCATCCTATTTTACATACATTTTAACGCATTTATCACCCTTGAGACTCAGGCTGTTGCAGTTTCTTCGCTGTTGTGAATACTGTGCATAAGCATACAGATGTCTCTGGGAACACCGATAACCATTTTCTTTTGCATCTCTGGACGGTGGTCCTATTTCTGAATCATATGGTAGATGTTTTGAAGACTGCCAACACTATTTTTTATAACTTATCTACTAATTTGCATTCTTACTAAGATTTGCTAGTGTTCTGTTTCTTTTGTTATCCTCACATTTTTTTTTTTCCTGGCTTTCTGAAAGCAGCCATTCTTATCGAAGTGAGGTGATATTTCACTGTAGTTTTAATTTTAATTTTCTTGATAATGAACAAGGGTGAAAATTTATTCATATACATGTCAGCTGTTTGTCTCCTGTTGGATAATGACTTCTTAAATCTACTACCAATTCACGGTTTTATTTACGTGTATGCCTGTGTGACTGTGTGTATGCCATGTGAAAATGCCTCAGATTCTTTTTTTCTTAGTTATTTTATTTATTTACATTTCAAAGGTTGTCTCCCTTCCCCATTTCCCCTCAGCAAATTCCCCATCCCATTTCCCCCTCCTTTGCCTCTATGAGGGTGTTCCCCCCCATTCCTGCCTCATCATTTTAGTGTCCCCTGACACTGGGGCCTCAAGCCTCCACAGGAACTAGTGTCCCCCTTCCAACTGATGCCAGATAAGGCCATCCTCTGCTACATATGTAGCTGGAGCCATGGGTCCCTCCCTGTGCACTCTTTGGTTGGTGGTTTAGATTTTACGTCTTTTCTCTCTTTAATTTGCATTTTCTTTCATCTTCCGGATATGAACATCTGGTCTGGTGTATAGTGTACCGTTATTCTTGTTATTCTTCTGAAGATCCTCTCTTCACTCAGTTATTTCACTCGCCATGCAGAAGCTTCCATGTTGCTTCGTGTAGTTTTAAGGTCTATTCCTTCAAGTCTGTGCTCAGCTGTGTAGCTATTCCAATCGAGACAGTCCCTCTTGCAGGGAGGAGAGATGCTTAGGGAAGAAAGTTTAAAAAATACTCATGAGGCTCTGGAAGCTAAGATCACAAAGTTCACGAGGCCTCTCCCCAGGGCTATTGGAGAAAGAATCACTCTGTGGTGAGGAGATGTTGACGGCTCTGCCTGCAAGTTGGACAGGCGGCCTGAGGGATGTGACCTCTGTCCATCTTCACTCATACTGCCAGTGCCACTTTTTAGTGAAGAGGCTGCTTTTAGGTAGTCCTTGCTCCTGTAAGCCCCTCAATACACCCATTGGCTCACTAAGTTAGACTTGTGCAGAACTACATCTTTTGACTATTGTTGGTGACTTACCTAGGTCAACAGACCCTGGTTTGTACCGTATTCCAAGATTCTGACTTTTAGCTCTGTTTAGTAATTTCATGAGTGAATAGATTGTACATTTAAGTTCATTTTGAGGATATTTTTTTTCTGACTGGTGTTTGAGGTAGAGATTTAGCTTCACTCTTTTCCATGTGGATATTCACTTTTATTATTTTAGTTATTTAGCATTTCCTCATAAGCCTAAGAAACAGTTTATAAACTTTCCCCCAAACCTAGTATTTCAGTTAGGATGGTGTTGAAGTATAGATACATTTAAGCAGAATTTTAATTTCAACAACATGGATTCTTCTGACCCAAGAACAAAATTCACTTTTATTTCAGCCGTCTTTAAATTCTCGTAAGATTTAAAAATACGTCAATCATATTTTAGTCATTATGATTTAAGCAGTTTATGTATTTTGATGCTCTTATTATAAATGATATTTCTAAAGAGTTCTATTTCTGCCTGCCTATTAGATGTTTCCAGCTTGAGTGTAGGACGCTTTTGCCTGGCATTCTTCCACAGCTCAGCTGATTCGTTAACTTCCAAAGCTTAATTATTAGATGTAGAGACTCACCCAGAAGGTCAAGTGGTTAAAAAGCGGCTTTTCCTCCTTTCCAATCTAAACAGCTTTTATTCTTTCTTCTCACCTAACCGCCATGGCTAGATACTCTGCCACAAGTCTGAGTAGACGCATTTGGTGTTCTGGGTAAGTTTTGTGAACTTGACCCAAACCTGGAATCTGGGAAGAAGAAACGTTAACTGAGGAGTTGTTAGGCCACATGATGCCTAGGCCTTTGGGACATTTTGGGAAGGGTTGGAGGTTTGTGTTAGAGAGTTGTCCCATACTCTTCCAAACCTTGCTTACTGGAGAATTCTAGTGGGATGTTGGAAGAGAAAACTTGTGATAGAGAAACGAACAGCAAAGACCATACGCGTGAGGTTTCAGATGGGAAGACTCCATAAATCGGGTCCAATTTAATTCGTTTTACATCCTGGAAGAAGACTTTGTGTTCATTTTGCCTGTTTCCTCAAAATTGAATGAGGTTGGATTTGAAAGTCATGGGTTAATTAATTTAGTTGGGGGAAATTTCATAATTACATAATATTCAGGGCGTGGCATGGTTACTGTTGGTTGAGACTGACTAGGTTTACAGTGAGTATCACAGGTACACACACGCACATGTGCGCACGCGCACAAACACACACAGACACACAAAGTACAAAGGTGTAAAAAAATACTCAGTATGTACAAGAAAGGAACGTGAGTGAATGGGAAGTGATTGCCCGAGATTGTAACTGCTGAATCGGTTACTGACAAGAAAAAGAAGCCAAATGGTTTGAATGGGGCACAGTAGGACATTAGGAGAGTAGACAGAATAACAAATGATGATGATGATGATGATGATGATGATGATGATGATGATAATGATAGAAGGAAAAGAAGAAGAGGAGGAGGCAAACAAATAAATCAGAATAGGACAAAACAAACAAAAGGAAAAAGCCAAAGAAAAATAGTAAGAAACACAGAAATACACACATTCCTACCCAGTAATCCTAGAAAAAACACAAAACCAGAGACCGTAATATATGCCCAAAGTACAAATGATACATGTGATATCTGTTTTTTGGTTGTCAATTTGACTACATAGAGAAGCTAAGAGACTAGGTACATCTATAAGGGATTTTCCTTAATTTAAATCATTTGACCTGGGAAGGTTTCCATTTATTCTGGATCTTCTGAGATGGGACCCCCATTGTTCTGGCAGCCTATGTAAAGGACACGAAGAGGGAAGCTTGCTTTCTCTTTGCCTCTTGTTCTCACTCTGGCTGGCAAATCCCCCTCTTCACCGGCGTTAGAGCCTACTTCTTCAGGATTCCAGTGAATGCTCAAGACCAACGGAGACATCCAACCTCATGACGGAGAGAAGGCAGGTGTGTTGTTTTGGGTGGATGGAAAAAGGGGGAGGATCTGGTAGGAACTGGGGGGAGGGGAATATCATATGATTTTTTTGTATAAAAATCTATTTCCAATAAAAAAAGATTAAAAATGTAGATATAATTTGGAATTAAGTGGTTTGCAATTCTTTAAATTCTTTAAAACAGTCTGAATTTACTTTTTTTTTTGGTAGCTCAGTCTCTTATAGTTTAGCTCTGTTTTTTTTTTTTGTTGTTGTTGTTGTTTTTCATATAGGAAAAAATATACTAAAAACTAGAAAGCTTCAAATGCAACCCCGAGGGGCCGCAGAGACGTCTCAAAGGCTTGGGGCATTTGCTGTTCTTGTACCGCCATGGGTGACTCACATCTTGATCTTCCATTCCAAGGACTCCAGTGTGCTGTTCACGTCTCCACCTTCACACACTTGTGTATACACACACAAAACAAATAGAATCAAATAAATCTCCAAATGTGAACTTGGAAATGTTTCCTGTATTTTTTTTTTTTGAATATCATTTCTGTTGGAGTTCTTTGGTTATTTTAAAAGGAAGGTTTATCTAATTATTTTAAAACCCAGATCAAATATCTGCATTATTACAGTATGGCCTTGTTTCATCTTTTTTCAGTGCCATTCTGATCACATCGTAGAGCATTAGGATTTCCAGAGGGAGCGGCCCACCAATGGAGACTAGTTGCACAGTGTAAGTCTTCCAGGTCTAATATCCATTTTCTTGCTTGTGACCCACCTGTCATAGTTGGAGTCGAGAATGATTTCAGGAGCTAAGAGGTTAGAATAGTGGGAATTTGTGACTCTTCAAAATCAAATCAGTTTGGATTCGAGTTTACAAGTTTGATCTTGCATGAAGTGTTTGCTTTGATGGGGTTCTTCATTAGAAATTCCTAGGCCTGCATTGATGAGCCTAAGTAGACTTAGAACCTCTGGCAGCAGTTTGGGTTATTTTCACTGATGCAACACTACGTCATTGTTACCTTTGTGGGTATTTCTATTAGCTTTTGCCAGGTACCGAATGACACATCCCCTTCCACACTCGTGATAATGTATTCTCACTGTGCAGGTGACTTTTCCCTCTAATCCTCACTCTAATTCAGAGGATTTAAATCTCTTTTGTTAAGTTATTATTGGGAGAAATAACTCCTGCATCCTCTGTGAACCTCCTTATAGAAAAAGGAGATTTTACTTCTCCTTTTAATTAAAAAAAGATACGACTGGTCTTTTCAGAATGAATCCGACCTAATTTAATGTTATAATAAAGAGGAGGTGCCGTGGAGAGCGATTTTCATGTTCCTAAAATTATACCGAGACACAAAAAAGCAAATTGCATCTGTCCTGAGCCTGTGTTTAATGAAATGTTGTGAGGGCAAGAGAGAGCAGGGAGTCCGAACAAAGAGAATACATGTGGGGTGGAGTTGTTCCTTTAGAATGATGAATTTGTTGGCTTAGTTACCAAAAGGGGTCAAGCCATAAACTGACATAAAGGAACATTCTAAGTGGTTAGAAACACAGCTTATACAAGGGTGCACTTTAAGTTTGGGAGAAATAACTTGCTGTTCTGTCTGGAAAGTTTCTGTTCCCTTCTTTTTACTAAACCAGGGAAACTGTACTGACATGCACCCAGAAGTCCGCTTCGCAGCCTTTCAAAGTGACTCGCCCTAACACTGCAAATTCTTGGCCACTTTCCAGTCTAAGGAGAGGTTAGCCAAAGACTAAAGATTTACTCGGACCACCCAAACGATCAGACTCCACCTTCTGAATCTCTGCCACCAGGGCACAAATGGAGGAACCTCAGGGCGGCGGGGAAGACAGATGGCAGGGAGAAAGAAGAAAGAGACAGAAAAGAAAACGCAACTTTTAATCAGAGGAAATTAAATTCTCCTTGCTTTCTTTCCGTTGCCCTGGGAGTATGAAAGATACAAACCAGCTACATCAATCACTCCTCGACACAGACCTTTTTGTCTGCTATTCTCCGCCAGAAGCACACATTGTGATTTTTTTTTTCTGTACGCTGCAATGGGCATTATTGTTTTGTTTTGTTTTGTTTTTTTCTTAAATTTCAGATGAAAGCCTTTGAATGCTAGCTCTGAATCTGGACAGCGCCATTTTGCATGGTGGGGGAATGATAGAAATCTGTTCTTTGGCATCTTAAAGTTTTATGGAAGATTCTCACTTATTTTAATAGATCTGTCGTGCTTGGAGACGTTTGGATCTTGCTGAGTTCTAACTGTTCTGAGATGCTTTAAAGACTCCCCTCAGGCATTTCTGACCATGATTCATGACCCTGATATCTCTGCTATCAGAAAATATATTTTTTTAAATCATTGTTTTTATTGTATAGATTTACAGGGTAGAATGTAATAATTTGATAGATGCATATGTTGTATAATGATCAAATCGATGGTTAATCTTTCTATCTCTTTAAACATTAAAAAATTGAAGAAGAACCTGTAGTAGTTGTACATTCTCTACCGTTCTTGTTCAGGTCTTCTGAATCTGCGGTGGGAGGAGACTATAGACATAGCCCAGCTCTGGTAGCACGTCTCCTTATTTTTTACCTCTTGGAGGGCCAACATCAGCACTCTTTCTCCTGAGGGTAATTTGGGGGTTAGGTACTTTATGGTTAAAAGAAATATTGACGAAGCACATTTAAGCCAGAATTTGACTTAACTAATTCAAGGCTAGTCTGACCTTAAAGTGACCTGCCAGGGAAGAGCGTGTATCTACCATCTCATGAGTAAACATGATAGGCTTTATAGATGCTTAGAATTATGGGATGAATGACTCATGTGCAGATGGTCCAAAGTTTTATCAACCTATCTGTCAATCAGGGTAAAGATCTATTCTATTTCTTACCCTGGGGACGGGCTGCTTTATCTCTAACTCATACAAAGAGCTTGGAAAAGAACTCTAAGATCTAAACATGACTTTGCTGAGTCTGTGGATTGCACCGCCTTTTACTCCCTCTTTCAAGAGATCTATACTTTTATTATTGATCATTGGTATCTTTCCCAATTCATTGGGACCTGCTATGGCACAATGGGATACTCCAAGACCCACTGGGACAACAGATCCCTTCTCCAGTGGTTTTTTTTCAAAGTTAGATGTGGATGGATCGGAGACGAGGAATGGTTCCAAGTTTTGTGTACTAACTCAGCATCCCTTTTTATCATTGGCTATGAAGTGCAGGATGTGTATCGTTCTGCTTCATAGCGTCAAACTATCCCAGAAGATCAAGGAAGATCAGCATTAATAAGAGATTAAAGGAAGCAATTGAGTAAGAGACAGTGTGAAGAAAGGTTGATGAGACTTCTGAATGAAAGGAATGCTGGGAGGACAGATGCCAGTGTGGAGACTTGGGAAAGCGAACCGGACTCATTGAGCCCTGGAAGGCCTTTGCTCCAGTGTTGCTTGGTAGAGGAATGGTGGCAGGTGGTAAGACTAATGTGAACAGGAAGACTCTGATCATAGTGATGTGCACGGCACATGGGTCTCCTGCAGTTCTCATGCGTGCCTGGGCTGAGCTGCCATGCGTGTAGGAATGGACTTATTCGCTCCTTGTGACTATTGCTCCTTTCATATAAACATTCTTTAGTGGTTTAAAACTTTCTGGAAGCAATTATGTTTCTTAGAAGTAACTCTGTGCTTTCCAGTCAAGATGCTATAAAAAAATGTTGCCATGCTAAAAACGTTAGAAATTTACTGTGACCTTAAAATTCTTAGGAAGAAATCACTATTAGTGTCACTTGCACGCCTGTAAACAGCTATTTACTTATATTATATAAACACCTGCGTGTATACATTTCAGCTCCTCAAACTTTTGTATGCTCAAATATAAACACCTTTAAAATGTTCAGTATGGCTTAGGATACTCACCATAAATTTGTTTCAATATCCATAACTTGGGGAAAATTTTTTATTCTTTTCAAACACAACAGGTTTCAAGGATCCTCTGTATGTAACGAGGCTTTCAGAAGTCTGTAAAGAAACTTACTTCTTTAAATATTTACTGCTTTAAAAAGTTTCATCTTACAACTACACAGTTAAGTTCAACGTTTTAACACTCAATTCATTGACCATGCAAATTCTTTGCCAGCATTTCGAAGTCAAATAGGGTGAGAGGGGAGAGCCTTTCCATATTCCAGGTTTAATATCAAAGCACCAGATGGAAATAATTCTACAAAGAAAGAAAGAAATCTGTTAGGATAGTTTGGAGAGCTGTTCAGTTAAACAGCCCGTCACTGGTTATGGGGCCAATTTCTCAGATGACTTATTTGAATTGCAGATACTCAAGTAGTGCACTAATTTAACTCAGAAAATGCTGAATTTCAGATATATCTCAATTAAGAATTTTAATATTTCCTTAGTTTAAAAAATGCCCCTTTGCCTTTCTGAGTAACTCTTCTTTATATACCTGAAAACAAAAGACATCAAGTCAGGCAAGTATAAAGAGTGCTGTGTAGATCAAGTTGGATAAACGAGAAAAAAAATTACACTTAATATCTACTGTTAGTATCTACGGTTCCATTTTAAAAGGACTGCGAGATTATTGACAGGTATGTTTGTTGTGAAACTCCTTTGTCAGGGGAGCAGTTTATGGCATTTCATTTTTTGACAGATTAGAATAAATTAACAATTAGACAAGCTCACTACAAAGCTTTTCAATGGGCGATTTCAAGCAAATATGAACAGAAACAAAGGGCCATGTAATATGCTTGGAAATATGCAGAAGGTGGCCAGGCTCTGACAATAGACAACCGGGGAACTGTGGAGGGCGAAGTTGTAACTCCCAGAGGGGGCTGCTTTCATATCCATACCTGTGTTTTCTGGCAAAGTAAGTGTCAAAATTTGCAACTGCCTGACAGAAAAATTATGCATTACAGGGCGAGTTATAGATTTTTGGATGAACTCCAGCTCAGATGCTTTGGTAAGGACTTGACGTGGTAAACAAAAACACTTGCATCTCCAAGCTTCAGTTTCTTAAAGATAAAACGAAAAGGAAAACAGCAATAATACTGTCGTTAAGAGAGACTGTCAGAACGTCCACCTTCTTCTCGCCCGTTGCTGAATGCTTCAAACACAGAAATCGTGAGAGAATGTCTTAGCCATTTGTTCTCCTGTCTATACAGTCTGTGGAGAGTCTGAAATACATGAGGACGGCTCTAATCGAAAACAGGAAGGACTTGTGTCTTGTTCACGTATTTGGGGCTGAGAGAATAAATTCTCAGAGGAAACAAAAGGAACAGATGTTCATTGTTCAAGTCCCCGACTTGGTCTCATCCTTTGTGTTGTATATTTCAGCAGAAAAATAGAAGAAAAGCCAGGGGGATTGGAGGATGGCCTTGTCGGGCATCAGTGGGAGGAGAGGACCCTGGTCCCGTGAAGGTTTCATGCCCCAGTGTAGGGGAGTACCAGGGCGGTGAGGCAGGAGGGAGTGTATGGGTGGGGGAGCACCCTCATAGAAGCAGGGGGAGGGGGGGATGGGATAGGAGGTTTCTGGATGGGAAACTGGGAGAGGGGATAGATAACATTTGAAGTGTAAATAAAGAAAATATCCAATAAAAACTTTTTTAAAAAAGGAGCAAAGAAACAGCAAAACCAGAGAGAATGGTACGTCTAAGATATTGATAAGGTAGAGTTCTGGGCTCCTGGGAAGAAGGGCATTACCTTGGGACACTTACTCCTCTCTCCAGCATTAAGTCTTTAAAATCACCAATGTGCTTCCATACCATTAAATCAAGTTGTGGTCTGAGGGCAACTGCAGATACATTTCACACTGCTGTTAACGTAACGGAGTAAGTTGAACTTCCTACGAGCTCTCCCTGTGGCATGCACTTTGTGGAGTTAAAAAAAAAAGTGGAGGGGTAAATTTGCTCTCACAATTTACAGCTGCTTTAAAGAAGTGTGACTGAGGAAGCCAAAGAAAGTAGATGAATATCCGTGAATCAAAAATCCTGCATGCAAGTACCTGACCTCCAAGTAGTTCTGTACACGAACCATGTGTGCCCTAACCTCGCTTTGTCCAGCAGTTGTCTGTTCAATAGATAAGGAGTTCTCTTCAAGCTCTGAAAAGTTCATGTTTCTGTGTTTGCTTCACTCTAGGAAAGGGAAATGTCCATTCTTATTCAGGGTACAGAGAAGGGTATAATTAATATCTGGACCAGTGCTGAAGACACCTGAATGCCTTTTTCCTCTTCATCTTGTGTTTCTAACCTGTATGAGCCATAGAACTGTTGAAATCTGTGCCTTACAAACGTCACATTTAGCACGTATCACTTGGGATAACTGAGGTGATGTGATTTCACCTGTTGATTTGATCACCACTCAGAGTCTTTCTGAAGTCACACCAAGGCTTTTATAAAGTACGTTGCAGAAGGGTTTGATAGACCCAGGGACTTTGTTTCTGTATTTTCAGAATGCTAAAAGCGGGAGCTGGTGATTAAAGTAGGCATGGAAGAGCTGGGCCCATAATTTTGTTTTTTTAAAAACTGTTTTCTGAGATCCACTTATTTAACTTTTCTTAGAGGCATGAAGCTCAAACTAAAGATTGAGAGAATTAGCTCATAATTCTGACCAAACACAAAATGGCCTATTCTTTAGAGTTCTCATTATTTCAAACTAATATGGATTAAATTTATACAATCATTCTTCATAGTAAGAAAATTGATGGATATTAAGGATAGAATGTGTTTTTAAAAAGATTTTATTTATTTGTTTGCTTTTTTTTTAATGTATACTTGTAAACTGTGTAAACTGTTGCTCTCTTCAGACACACCAGAAGAGGGCATTAGATCCTATTGCAGATGGTTGTGAGCCACCATGTAGTTGCTGGGGATTGAAGAACAGTCAGTACTCTTAAACACTGAGCCATCTCTCCAGACCTAGAACGTACATCTTATTGTTGGTCTCCAACTTATACTTGAAAATAGCTAGAACGTAGAAAAAAAATAGCTCTGTAGCTGTAGCGGCGCCATTTCTAGTTTCTTTTTAGAATTTTTTTATTCTTTCACAATTTCATATGTATATTATGTATTTTAATCATGTTTCACCCATTATTCTCTTTTATCTCCCTTGCTCCTCCCATAGAATCCCGTCTTCCACACCAGTCCTCCCCTATTTTTATGACTGTCTTGGTTTCCCCACTGCATTTGATTAAGGTTACTTGGGGAAGCATGGAGTGTTTGTGTTTTGCATGATAGAGTCCCGGCAACTTCATTCTTAGACAAGCAGATAATCATTTGGTTCATAGGTTTGGATCTCATCATAGGTTCTTATGTCAGGCTACCTTCAATTTCACTATGTAGTTAAGTTTGATCTTGAACTTCTAATCTTGCTTCTACCTCCTGCATGTTGGAATTGTTGGCATGTGCTATAAATCATGCCTGATTTATATAGTAGTAGGAATCAAACTCAGGGCTTTCTGGTCTACCTCTCATTAGTTTTTTTCTAACCTATTAAATTTCTTTGGCACTCAATGGAAACCAATTGTCCATAGATATAACAATGTTTATGTATTCACTGCATAACTGATTCCACTGATGATAGATTCCACTGAATTCATGCTTACAACTGTGCCCAAAGTGCATTCATGGATTATAAAATTGTAGTATATATTGAAATATGAACTGTTTTCTTTCATAGGTTGCTTTTTCCCTATTATGTATTGATCCCTTTTATCCATGTCAAATTTAAAATTACCCTGACAGTTTTTATAAAATGCCAGCTAACCAGTAGGGATTATACTCAATCCATTGATCAATTTTGGAAGTTTTTGTAACTTCACAAAATTGTAATCCAATCTCTGAAGATGTAATGCTTTTCCATGTGTTTTTTTATTACTTAAAACAATGATTTATGGTAGATCTGTCATGGGATTCATTTTCAAAAGTATTCCTGGTAGTTTATTCTGCTCAATGCTGTTATAAGTGTATTTGCTTTCCTAACTTCTTTTTCAGATTTTATATTGCTACTCTATTGAGACATGATTAATTTTATGTTGAACTTTAACAGTATTTGCTTACTTTAATATATTTTTCTTCACCAGTTCCTTAAGATTTCATAAAGATACAATAATTAGTAAATGCAGATAGTTTCACTTTTTCCATTTCTATATGAGCATTATTTATTTTTCTCTTCCATACTGTTGAATAGAAGATATTAGAATATTATTCCTTATTTTGGAGGGGAGGCAGTTGCTTACAGTTAAAAGTATGGGCTGTTTGCATTTTGTGGAAAGTCTTACTTAGAAAGGTCTTTCTGCGAGTAGCCTTTTGCTTGAAATTGGATGGCTCACATGAAATGGTTTTCTTTCATGAATATGGTTTTTGAGTGAAGAGTTATATTTAGCTCACAGTCTTGAAGTTCCAAGAGCACCGGCACAGACTCGGCTCTAGGGAGAGCCTTCCCTACTGTGTCGCATCATCGCAAATGTCAGTGGTGCTTCACGTGGGTGAGTACCGAGAAGGGGGAGGAGATGGGGATGGGAATGCAGGCCCAAGGATGATTCTGTGCTTCCGTTCTGCATTGCTTTAACATGGCTTAGCACATGAAAGTGTTCCATGAGCCTCGCCAGTTCTGCACTACTAAGATAAGTTCTGCCTAGCAACATCACTGAATACATTTTAGAAGGTTGCTGGATTTGGTTTTGTAACATTTTCAGGGAGTGGGGCATAGTTTGTATTAATATTCACAAAGGACTTGGCCTTCCATCTTTCAGAGTGTTTGTCAAAGATGAACAGTAACTCTTTTAAAACATGTAGTACAATTAACTTGCGAAACCACGCAGGCTCAGTTCTTTCTCTTTGTCATTTGTCTCTTAAGATATTGTTTCTTATAGAACAATTTTCATAGTTTGTATCTCCCCCAACATCTGTTCATTTCCTCCACATGATCTAATTTGTATGCCATTGTCTTACCGAGTCCTTTTAATCTTTCAAACATTTTTGTTACTTTCTTCATGCCTCTTCTTTAATTTTTTTGAATTTAAATTTGAATCCCTCCTTTTTCTCTTTGTCAATTTAGCTCAGTATCTGCCAGTGTTGTTGATCATTTTAAGTAAATCTTGGTTGGCTGATTTTAAAAAGTGAAGCAAAATAATGCTGTTTACAGAATCTTGTGATATCAAATATTTCTGGGCAGACTTTGTCAAGAACATACATTATGGGGCTGGAGAGATGGCTTAGCAGTTAAGAACACTGACAGCTCTTCCTGAGGTCCTGAGTTCAATTCCCAACAGCCACATGGTGTCTCACAACTATCTATAATAGGAGCTGTCCTCCTTTGGTGTGTCTGAAGGGAATTAGAGTGTACTCACATAAATAAAAAAAATAAAATAAAAAACACTCATTACTTTTGGGGTTTTTTTTTTGGAGAGGGGTTCGAGACAGGGTTTCTTTGTGTAGCCCTGGCTATCCTGGAACTCACTTTGTAGACCAGGCTGGCCTTGAACTCAGAAATCCGCCTGCCTCTGCCTCTGCCTCCCAAGTACTGGGATTAAAAGTGTGCGCTACCACTGCCCGGCTCACACATTACTTTTGATTAATAAGTTTTTCTCCCTGTCAATTCCATGTGTACATGTGATGGATTCTGGTTATTCTCTCTACCTACCCCCTCCCTCTTCAATCACCCTTTCACTTCTGTCAGCTCTTCTTCTTTCCCATGAATCTGTTTCCAGTATCCCTGACTTTCTATTTTGTTTTGTGCTGAAAGTATTCATTAGAACCTGTGGGCTAACCAGTCGTTAATTAGCTAGGTACCATACTTCCCTCTCTCCTAGAATTCGCTAGTTTCCCGTAGTTCAGCAATAAGTGCTAGGGCCCCAGGAGTCCCTTCCATATCCATAGCCAACTGTTGGGTTGGCCCCACTTGTATAGGCCTAGCCCCAGTAGAAAAACTCCTGTGAGTTCATGATTACCAGTGCTATATGGTACTTAGAAAATGACATGTTGAAACTCTTTTCTCTCTCTTCCAGCTCTTAGATTCTTCCTTTCTTCTTTTCTGCAATGGCCTTGAGCCTTAATACATGGTAAAATGTCTTGTTTATGGCTCAGCCCACTGCTGTCCTTTGTTATTACATTCTGCGCATCTATGGGTCTAGGCATTTACCCCTATTCACCACAGAGAGTGGTTTCTCTGATGAAGGCTGACAGAAGACTTTGTAGGTGTAAGTATAGATACTTAGAAGATGGCTTGATACTATGTTAATTTAGTTAAGCAGCAATAGCAGGTCCTTCCTTAGGGACTAACACCTCCTTAATCATGGGATTTTGACCAGGTATGCAGTATCAGTGATTCACTCTTGTGTAGCAGTCTTCAAATCTATTTGGGGAGTGGTTTGTTGTAACAGTCATGATTCTCTAGTACCAGTGTGCATATCTTGCCTGGTGTTATAGTTAATAGAGTTCACAGCTGGCTAAGACTGTGGATGTTTTACTCTTCCAGTAGCCTGCATAATACCATCTGGTTTTATGAAATCTAGCTAGCAGGGAGGAAACATTCTAGCTCAATTCCAGCTAGATTTTTCTGTAACTATGCAAGGTAGGAACAAACATTATGCATCTCTTTCCCTTCCTTTTTCTATATAATGTAATGATAAAAGTGATTTTGTGTGATGGGCTGACCTGATGCTGCTTGTACTCTAATGCTAGTATTGGTTCTTCAAGACAGGTTGTCTCAGAGATGAGAGAGTCCACACATAGACTTCATGTAACCTTACCCTCAAGTTATTTCTGATTGGTAAATAAAGACGCTTACAGCTAATAGATGTGCAGGAGAGTCATAGGTGGGGTTTAGGGGTTCCTGGGCTTGGGGGGCAGTTAGAGGAGAACCATGAGGAGAAGAAGGTAAAGGAATGGAGGAAAAGCTGCCATAGATTAGGTGAGTTCAAGAGAACATGGTCCTGAGGGCTGGCCAATTGTAGGTAAAAGCAGATGAAACTTAGTAAGTGATATTTCAGGGTTCTTGATAGGAAAGTAGGTTCTAATAGTATAGAGGGTAGATGTTTGCCCAACTCTCGTGCTGTTTAAGGTTTATGGTAAATACAAAGGTTGTGTGCATCTTTTATCTAGGAACTAAATGGTCTATGACGGGGTAGAAACTCTGGGACCAGAATAAATAATTTCACAACTTTACTTTAGTGATTCCACAGGAACTGTCCTGTCATAGACAGAGTTGATCGATGGTGCTAAGACTTATCCACAGCACCAATCATGTTCTTGGCCATGATGTTTCGTGCAGGAATACAAACCCTGTCTAAGACACAACCAATATAGAAAGTATTGTTAGAACCAGAGTACATTTTATGAAGTGAAATTATTTTTTAGTTCCTCTTGCTCTTTTTTTGGAAACATAATCTTTCTTGAAATTTATTATTTTCTACTAGCTTTGTTTTTGTAGATAAAAACATACCTCCCCATTTTGTTTGTAGTCATGGAAGCTATTCTGAGAAGCTCCCAGTACCAGACCCTTCACACAAAGAAAAGACCTTTCCCTAATGAGGTGTGGATTCATTTGCTCTCCTAGAATCCACACATACTTAGGAGGCCCTGTATTCTGTGAGATGTACCACCGATAGCATCATGACGGGACTGAGTAGTACTCTGTGGCTGGTCCTGTTTCTCTGCTTTGTTAACTTTGGACCAAGATAAATACCTGACAGTGTGTTTGCTAATTACGTAACCTCCATTTTTAATGATGGTAAAAAGCAATCTTACATTATATGAGTAAATGAAACCTAGTCAAGATTAATAATTATCATTGTGTATCTTAGGATTTAATCAAATTTCTATTTTATCGAGATAAAAACCCACTTTCTCAGTTTTATTTCTGGTCCCCTGAATAGACGCTCCTTGTGTGTGTTGGTTCACAGCCTCATTCTGAGGGATCCCCCTTCCCTGCTTTCTGTACTTGAATACCACATTTCTGTAACATCATCTAATATCAGACTCTCTCTTCACAGACTTGCTCAAGATACAGATTTTTTCCACTCAGGAGTTAGATTGCTTTGACTCTAAGATTGTGAGAATTCCACCTATTCTGAGGTCAACACAGTCAATTTCCTCCCTCTGGTCACATACCATTCTCTTTTGCTCTGCTTTGGCAAGGTTGGTATTTGTCTTATGACACTAGATGCAGATGTCTTGAACAGATGAAATGAAATATTTTATGGATGTCCAAGCTTCTACTTTGTGTCTTCTGTTCTGAACACGACAGATCAGGCATGCTTCTGTATGTTCTGAAATCAGTACCATGAATGGTGCCCTTACAAGATTCTGTAGGTGAGATCGATCTACTCTGAAGCAACCCAAATCTCACTGACCTCAAGTGCAACCATTGCAAGTCCAACTTTGCTGACTGAAGGATTCTGTGTGTTCTGAATGCTTAGAGATAGAGGTTGACACAGGCCTCATTTCCACAGCTACCATTGTGATTTCTTGGCTAGGAAGGTTAGGTCTGGTGCATTCTATATGGACAGTATGGTTTCTAGCCCATAACACTGCACACGAGTCTCACATTTTTTGGTGACAATCCGCTCACTAGGTCAGACCTCACGAGGAGCAAGGAGGGGGCATGCGCTTCCTGCTTGGATGTGGGAGGAATCAGATACTTCAGAATCTACACCCTTCACATAAATAAACCATCTGAAGATAACAAGCACGCACTCAAGGTACAGAGCCATTAAGTCGGCAAACAGGACAAAGCAGTGCCCGTATTAAAATGCCTCACAACTTAGATATCTTGAGACTGAAATTAGCCTAACGAAGAATATGCACTAAACAGCCACGTAATGCTTGAGAGGAGAGAAACTGAAGACAGAGGCAGTGGCTTGAGGAAGCCATGACAAACTCCCAACAGTGTACTTGGGCTGCTGCTTCCTGAGGACTAGGAGCCTGTTTGAACTAGGAGTCTTGTACACCTTTTACAACGTGGAGTGGAACTTTCCGGAGAAAGCTTTGTCCTGTCTGCAGTGCGCGAAGGGAGAAGGTGGGACACAACAGTGCTTCATACAGCTGGGCCACTTCATCTGAGCACCAGGCATGAGTCCACCAACAGTCATCCCCGGCATTTTCCTGCAGGAGAAATGATCCCCATGTTGGGAGGGTCTCTTTAATATGTCAGGGGTACGAACTCCTCACAGCAATAAGACATTAGAAGATATAATATAAAATGAATGTAGCCCCAATTAAAATGATCTCCCGTTGTTAATGCTATAGTTCAAATGTAAAATCCAAAGCGTCTTTATTATGTTTTGATGATATTTGGATGCTTTCTAAAATATTCTTTTTTTTTTGTACCCATGGATGATGGATAATCAGATTAGACTTGCTAAAGTAGAAACTTTTACATTTCTGAAGAAGCCTCATGTTTCCCCCAGTATTGGATGGGAGATGCTTGCTCCGTTAATATATTCAGGTGAAATTGAATTTGAACTTCAAATGTGTTTATTTTTACACTTTGTTACCTCAGCTTTCAAAGGAATTTGACATAAAAAAAGAGAGCTTTTTAAACTTTCAGTAAAATGGGAAATAAAAAATAAAGGGATTCACTCTGGTTGATTTCACCTTTTTATTTTTATTTTTTTGGCTTTTGAGACAGGGTTTCTCTGTGTAGCCCTGGCTGTCCTGGAACTCACTCTGCAGACCAGGCTGGCCTCAAACTCAGTAATCCGCCTGCCTCTGTCTCCCAAAGTGACTCTGGTTGATTTCAAATCATGCCTTTTAATCAGTCTAGAATCATATTATTCTGTGGACCTTTTAAAAACAGCCGGTTGAGGACCACCAACCAAATAGCACGCGCGGGCTGTTCCTAGGTCTCCTCACACATATGTAGCAGATGTGCAGCTTGGTCTTCATGTGGGAAAGGGGGCTATCCTAAAAGCTGTTGCCTGTCCATGGGATATGTTCCTCTAGCAGGGATGCCTTGTCTGGCCTCAGTAGGAGAGGGTGTGCCTAGTCTCCAAAAGACTTGATATGCCAGGGTCGAGAGATACCCAGGGTGGCCCTGTTAAACAAACAGTTGAAAATTGCCTGGGACTTAGTCTTCCGAATACACTTCCACCCTGATTACTCTTCCCATGAGCTGAATGTTTATAGAAACGGGAGATTTGTAATCTACAGAGGTTGTTTATACAAGCACAGACATAAGATACTCACTCAAGCCTATCATTTTTATCACGCTTATTAATGTTTAACTGCTCTGACATCTTGATGATTTTCCTAACAACACTAAATTGAACAATATTTATACCCATGTACTCCAGTTTAGACAAGACGTGCTGGGAGGTCTGCTCTCCTTTCGTTTGAGAGTTTGGTGCTTTTATTATTATTTTTTAGATGTTAAGGCAGTATGCTCATGATGTACTAGTTTTGGAGCAGTGATTTGTAACACGATTTATATAGCCATTTTAGAGCGCTCAACATAAAAATTTTTAGTACTTTTAGAAGCAGATTTTTTTTCCTTTCTCTTAGTTACTTTTTACTGTATTTCCCAAAGAAGGGGTTCCCGAGCCCCCTCTCCTAATTGAGGCATTTCAGACAGTTGGTGACTGCTGTAGAAAAAGAGTCTGGCTCTTTTAAAGGGTGCAACCCCAGTTGGGCAACCATACTTCAGCAGATGACCCCAAACCTAGGAGTATATGGGTAATACAAATGTGTTTAATGGGTTATTTTAAAAGGGGGTAGCGTGAAGTTGGGCTTGGGTGGGTAGAATGGGGATCGGAGGAGTTGGGTAAAGACTATGGGCTAAATATATTTGAAGTAAATTGCATGAAATTCTGAAGGATTATTAAAATATTAAAATAGGACACCTTAGTAGCTTAAGGCAACTGGTTTACTATTCATACTGTAATGTCTCAGGAATTCAAAGGGAGTTCTTGGTGGATGGTTTGTCCTTTTTTTTTTTTCATTTATTTATTTTATTGAATATATTCTTCATTTACATTTCAATTGTTTATACCCTTTCTCGTTTCCCCCCTCCCTGAAAAGCCCCAACCCATCCTCCCACGCCCTGCCTCCAAGAATATGCCACCCAACCCACTCCCATCTCCCCCCTCGATTTCCCCACACTGGGGGATCTATTGAGCCTTCATTAGACCAAGGACCTCTCCTCCCACTGACCACCAACAAGGCATTCCTCTACCACTCTTTTGGCTGGAACCATGTGTACCCTTTGGTTGATGACTTAGTCCCTGGGAGCCCTGGTTGGCTGACATCTTATGGGGCTGCAAACCCCTTCAGCTCCTCCAGTATGCCCTCCAACTGCTTCACTGGGGACCCCACACCCAGTCCAATGGTTGCTTTGCACTTCTTTTGATGAGTGGATCCTCTGAGGTTAGAAGAGCCCACGTCACAGGAGGATGCACAACTGACCCTAAAAACAGGCTGCAATAAACCAAACTACAGGCTGTATTTGAACATATAAAGCCACTTGAGAAAAAGAACATTCTATTGTGTGTAGAAGAAGGCTACACAGACATAGAACTGACATCGTGCTACAGTGCAGTCTCTAACACAATGGAGAATAGTGTGCAAAGGCACCAGCGGTACCATGACCATCTGATTGTAGGGGTTTAGTGGAACAAAGAGGAAACGGCTCTGGGATGGGACACAAAACTGAGTCTTTAAAGGATGTGTAAAAGAATACAAAGGAGGGGAGAAATATTATAATCTCAAAGTGCCGACATAATACAGAAAAGCATGATTAGTTCTTGGGTATGGAATGAACGGGTCAGTCCTGCTTGACTAAGAAATGGAAATCTTGGTCCGAGTTTTGCAAAGCGTCCCAATGCCTAGACTTCTAGGTGGATAACATCCAGAAGTGGCAAAGCGTCTTTGCTCAGGGTGGCTGTTTGGCATGTATGCCTTAATGAAGTTGGAATGCAATGTCACAAGCAGTTTCATTGTTGCTGCCTTTACAAATGATGACATAGCTCCATCAAAGATTTCAGCTGTGCAGCTGTAAAAGGCACAGAGAGCCTTCATGTTTGATTGTGATTTAAATAATAGTAATAGTAATAATAATAATAATAATAATAATAATAATGATGATGATAATGGTTAATTGAATGTCAAGATACAGTAATTTTATACCGCACAGTATTTTGTATAAATGTTCCAGATGATCTTCCTTTCAAGTCGGCATTGTGCTTGTGTGGAGAGTTAACAAATCAAAGTTTGCTAGGCACAGTGTTGTTTTTTATAAAATTGGTGACCCAGTGGAAGGTAGCACCTGAGCGGACCCATGCTGAGGCATTCTTTTTGTGAAATCAGCCACGGGACAGATCTAGTATACAAGAGAGTTTATTTGGGACCTGGAGAAGAGGGTAGAGGCTAAGAATAGGGACAGAGAATGACTGAAGGAGAGAGGAGAGAGGAAGAGAGAGGGAGGGGAAGAAGCTGCCAGGGGACGAGTGAGGGTGGGGGAGAGAGAGAGGAGAGAGAGAGAGAGAGAGAGAGAGAGAGAAGAGAAGAGAAGAGAAGAGAAGAGAAGAGAAGAGAAGAGAAGAGAGAGGAGAGAGGAGAGAGAAGAGAGGAGGAGGGGGAGAGAGAGGGGAGATAGAGGGGGCAGAGGGGGGAGAGAGAGGGGGGAGAGAGGGGAGAGAGAGGGGGGAGAGAGGGGAGGGGGAGAGAGAGGGGGGAGAGAGGGGAGAGAGAGGGGAGGGGGAGAGAGAGGGGAGAGAGGAAGGGGAGAGAGAGGGAAAAGAGAGAAGAGGGGGAGGGGAAGTGGAGGAGGAGGAGAGGGAAGGGGAGGGGGAGGGAGAGAGAGGGGGGAGGGAGACAGAAGCTGAACAGTTGTCCTATAGGGAGCCAGGCTTGTACAGGGCCGTTGCTAGGTAACTGTTGGGAGGAGCCTAGAAGAAATGGTAGCACACAGTTCTAAAGAAATTCCAATGAGGAATGATTTTTAGAAACAGAGATGATATGTTTGTTTCTTAAACCCCACACTGAGGAAATACATTTACTTAAAGCAAGCCTTCCCTCCATACATATATTTGAGTGCAGGATTCCCATTTTTACCTTAATTTTATAACTGAGAGAGCATTTCAGTATCCTTCATCCCTAAGTCAGACATTCGTCACTTTTGGGGCCCTGAGCTTTGTCAGCTGTGAAGGCTCAGAAATGTTCCTATAGCTCTGTATATCTCAGCGACCCTCTGGATATAAATACGGCAGTGACTCTTCCCTCTTGGCTGATTAAGTGAGATCTTACAGGGAAAAGTGCCCGACTTACTGCGCAACATATGGCGAGCACCCAATAAATGCTAGTTGTTTACTGTTATTTTCATGTTAACAGTGATGGCATAATTACTAATTACCGTCACTGCCTAATCTTACAGTCAGAGAAACAGCGGTACTTGGGAACCTTGACAATGATATGTGTGTACTGTGTGGCTTCAGACCTTGAAAGAGATTTTTAGGCTTTGCTTTTCACACCAGTTGGTTTCCATCTTGCCGAGTTTTCAAGGAAACCCTAAGGAGAGAAAGAGAGAGAGAGAGAGAGAGAGAGAGAGAGAGAGAGAGAGAGAGAGAGAGAGAGAGAGAGAGGAGAGAAAGAGAGAAGAGAAGAGAAGAGAAGAGAAGAGAAGAGAAGAGAAGAGAAGAGAAGAGAAGAGAAGAGAAGAGAAGAGAAGAGAAGAGAAGAGAGATATGCTGGACATCACATGAGCACAGGACCTCCTTGAAACCAACAACAGGAATTACTAAGCAAAGGTGTGGAAGAGAGCGGTCGTCCACCATCAAGACCAACAGACCGTTTTGAGTCAAAATACTTGCATTGGGCCAAATAATTGCAAAGTTCTCCTGGCTTGGACATTCTCCAAC
The DNA here is from genome assembly GCA_964023405.1 of Apodemus agrarius. Taxonomy (NCBI): domain Eukaryota; kingdom Metazoa; phylum Chordata; class Mammalia; order Rodentia; family Muridae; genus Apodemus; species Apodemus agrarius. Next base: position 20,421,602 of record OZ030018.1, read on the forward strand.
TGTGATTAAGCAGGTTCTGTTTATGGGTTCAAAACTTGTAGACAAATTGGAATAAAAGGGATGGGAAACTCTCAAGTAAAATACTGGTGTTACTTAAGGAGGAGGGCTGTTGGTTAGAGAGCACAGCTGATAGCATTTTTGGCGTTATCACAACAGCCGCATACTACCCTACGTCAATTTCATTTCCGAGATAGAGTTAGAAGGGCTGACCATTACATCTTATAAAGGACGTTAATTAGATTAATGCGTCCAGTGTCCACCGCAGAGTAGGGAAGAAAAGACTATGAGGCAAGCTTAACTGCGGGAGTGCTGAATGGAACATCAGACCCATAACCGCCCCAAGGTGTACCGAAGGAGGTGGGGATGACCTTGTCTGACGTCGGTGGGAGGGGAGGCCTCGGTCCTGTGGAGGTTTGATGTCCCAGGGTAGGGGGATGCTGGAGCCATGGGGTGGGCAGGTGGGGGAGCACCCTCATAGAGGCAAAGGGGACGGGGAGAGGGGAGTTACGGGATGGAAGGCTTTGGTAGGGATAACCGGGAAGTGGGATATCATTTGAGATGTAAACCAATGACATGATTAATAAAAAATTAAATAAAAAAAAAAGACGCGCTCATTAGCTTAGCTGTTTCATGAGATGCCATCTAAGGCTATGCATATCTTATCAGCAGCGATTAATTAACAGGTGCCATGTGGTAATAAAATAGCAAGATTCAATAACAGTTGTATTTGAATTTAATTCGGTGGGGGTATCTAGGAACGCAACCCCAAAGTGGGACCTGTGATCTACAGTAAAGAATAATTTGCCTACTATCTTAGTTTGCAATTAAAGAAAAAAAGTCCTCGGGAAACCCCGGCTTCTGATTAAAGAGAGTGGATTATGATTAATGTGCCCAAATTAACTACTAAAATTGAACGCACCGCAGAAGGATCGTCCTTGCCCCTGCGGTCCTCAGGCTGTGGAGGCTGCACTGTGCCCTCCTCTCTTATGCTTAATGATGCTCATTTGTGTTTAAAAATTTGACTTTTGGCTCTTGGGACAACGACAGTCCTTTATTTTTGAATGCAGGAACTATTCAAGGTCTCAAGAATTTGCTTTTCTCCTTTCTAATTGTCTGAAAAATTATCATTATGTGGCCATGAAGCCCAGACATGAAGAGGACTGCGTTAGCCCAGACAGTCTCTGTGCTCAGCCACGGTGCTGTGCCTCTGCCCGGGACGCTGATCTAAAATGTCCAAGTAGAAAAGTGGACCCAAAGACACATTTCCAGGAAGATAATGGCACAGAAATGACTCATTTCTTTTTGGAATTTGAGTCCCTTAATAAGGAAGTGGCTTTTTGAAGAGGATTTTAGGTGTGTTATAAAAATTCACATTTTTTTTTAGGGGATTTGCAAAGACATTTATGGAAAAAAATTAGGACTGTTCATCAGACTTTGCTAAACTGGCTGTCATTTTAAGCTGAAAATCTCATCCATACATCATTTGTTAGAAAGTATCTTCTTTGGTTGGAATCACATTTGTATTTTAGGAGAAGTAAGAAGTTATTGTTACTTTTACACTATAACAGAGTAGGAATTAATCCAGAAAACTAATATATATTTTCTCAATTAGCCTGTAGTCTACTTTTCTCTGATAGAAATTTCATTAGAGTTATCACTTATATTTTTGCATTAATAGATCTTATGAACCCACTAATGTCTAGGATTATAGTAACAAATTAAAAGTACTGGCAAAAAAATTCAATATCACAAAATCTTATTACATAGGCACAACCACTATAACATTTTAGAATTAATTCACAAGCACTTTAAAAAACAAGCATACACATGTAGTTTTTACCTATGATTAATTTCTATATTGAATTTTAGAATTCAACAGCATATATGGAGTTATTCGATAATTATTAAAATATCTATTCATTTTGGTGACTGCATAGTATTTCTTGCATAAAATTACCAAGCTGATTCAGGTTTTTCAACTATAAGTGTTTTTTTTTTTTATTTTTTTATTTTTTTTTTAGCCACAAAGGAAGTTAATTGCTTAAGATTTAATATAATTAAATTATGCTTTCTCCAGGAATGCTTAAAAGTTTTAATTTCTTGGCCAAAAAAGTTCCTTTAAGACATCTATAGTGAAAACTATAGATTTAAGGGGATTTGTCAGTGCATAGGACATGGACCTGCATTTTAAATACTTATTAGTAATAAATTTTCAACAACTCAAACACTGGCTTTAGTTTATAACATTATTATTTCAGTTATTATTTATTCACCTGTAGATTTAAAAAATCTTAATGACCATTTACATTTCTTCTGTAATTTCTTTTCTGATTATCTTTTTGCGTTGTATTTTCTTTAACATTTTCTTATTATTTTGCAAGAGAGACTGTCTCTTTGCCCCTTTCCCCCCCTTCTGTTTAATGTTCATTTTTAATCTTTATTTCAGCCACAAACTATTGGAAATTCCATACCAACTCAAATTTACTCTATGTGTATCTTTATACTCCATTTTCCTGCAAAAAAATGTAATTGTGATCTCAGTTCTATATGTTTTACTCTAAAACTCAGTCTGATCTCATGACACAGAGCAGGTAACTTGCAAATGTAAGCAGCCAGAAAGACCATCCCTTACACAAAGGAAAGGGCTGGTGTGGGTAAGGTGAAGACGCCACCACTTTGTAGTTGTCTGACGTTTTACAGAACACTGTAGCAAAGGGTTGGAGAGATCTTAAGATGCTAGTATTCACTCCCTAGTAGAAACTATAACATTAGATATGAACTCCATGTGTAGCTAGAAAACCACAAAAGATGTCATTTATATTACAGGTTCTGCTATCAGGAAGCAATCATTAAAATCAGAAGTGTTGTAACATGCGGGTGACAGGACACCCCAAGGAGGAATGTCGTTATGGAGCAAGCTGAGACAGGGGCACAGTGGGTACAGCCAAGTTAACTATTCCTGACAAGCATTTCATCTATCCACTGAAGTAAATCTGAGCAAAAAATAACAACAGGTCCAGACTATATAATCTACTATATTTTAATAGCGTTAACTAATTCATAAATGACATTACTTTTTTTTTTTCCAGAACAAGCATCCAGTGATTCTCAATTTACTTTATCTTCATAACTCCTGGATGCAAGAATCCCCCCTGAGGATTGCTTCAGTGTAAATACCTAGGAGACACTATTAGTAGAAGTGGATTCTGGGGCCCAGGGTTTTGTTAACTCAGTAAGGGGAACCAATTATAGACGGCGACTTGGTAACATGCATTCCTGTCTGCGTGTCCTGAATGTGGCACAGAGACAAAAATTGGGTATCTCAGAAAGAAATGCAAACAACATCTCATGTTTATTTGATTCTTCATTTTCCATGTATCTGTGATTTGGAGATTTATTGTTAAGATAACCTGTGAAATGCTACAGCCTGTAAGAAACAGCTAATATATACCCTGAAGACCTCCAACAAGGTGTTTGTCAGCTCACAATTCCATCCCCAGAATGCCACTATCCAAAAGAAAAAAAAATTTTAGATATCAACGTGAATGTCTCAAAGGATGACAGTTATAAATAAATAAATAAATTAATTCTACTACTAGAATTAATGAGATGATAATGAGTAATGGGTAATTTAAAACTGTTCTTTGTCATGCCTTCAAATCAGCGTTAGATTTGTTACTACAACAAACTAGAATGCCAATTTCCTTAGCTACATATTTTTCCTTTCTTGTTACCCTGATATAAAAAGAAAGCATGAAGGAATAAATATCCATACCCCTCCTGGCAAGTGACTATTGCCAGCATTTGCTGATGAGGAATTTCAGACAATCTTTTCTCACTGGCAAAACTAGAATAAAGTATCAACAGTGTTAGTTGATTTCATAATTATTATTGCCTCGAACCTGAATTCTTATAGCACGCTGAAAAGAAAGGCATCCAGCTAGTGTTTAAATCTGGTGTACAACCCAAGATATCATACAATGGTAAGAGAGTCGGGGAAGGGGGAGACAGAAGGAAGAAAGAGACAGTGGACGGAAGGATGCCTTAACTCATAGTCCTCTGCTACACAGACTGGTTTCTTTTTGCAGCATGACCACCTAAGAATGATACCCGAAGGTTTTCTGTATGCAGGAGGGCAGGTATGAGGGGTGGGCAGATCAGAGATCCATTGACTTCCATTAACTATTGGTTAGTCTTCTCCCAGGAAGGATTAGTGCCTGTGTAGTTCCAGTTATGTAGAGGATAAAGACATCAAGCTGACAGCAACAGAACCCTGTCCTAGGAAGGAAGGAAGAGCATGCTAGACAGGGTTGAGCCAGTGTTTTGTGAGGGAGCATATCCGTTCATCTGGTCAGAGTTTGTGTAGCATGGTGGGTGAGCAAGAAGGGAAGGAAGAGCTGAGTGAGGTTGAAAGAACTCTCTGTGGTGCCTAGGAGAGAGCCGATAGATAGATTTATCATTATGGGCAGGCACCTCTTAACTTCTAACTACCAGAGCCTTTCTAAAAATATGAATGTGTGTGTGTGTGTGTGTGTGTGTGTGTGTGTGTGTGCGTTAATTTGAATGTGCTTGGCCCAAGGGAAGTGGCACTATTAGGAGGTGTGGCCTTGTTAGAATACTTGTGGCTTTGCTGGAGGAAGTGTTTTACTGTGTAGGTGGCCTTTGAGGGCTCCTCCTGTTCAAGCTCCGCCCAGTGCAGAAGACACCCTCCTCCTGGCTGCCTGAGGGGGACAGTCTCTTCCTGGCTGCCTTCAGGTCAAGATATAGAACTTTTGGCTCCTCCAGCACCAGGTACAAAGCTTCCCACCAAGATGATAATGGACGGACCCTCTGAACCTGTAAGGGAGCCCTAATTAAATGTTGATCTTTCTAAGAGTTGCTCTGGTCATAGTGACTCGTCACAACAATGGAAATCCTAACTAAGACAGTGTGTGTGTGTGTGTGTGTGTGTGTGTGTGTGTGTGCATCCGTTTAGATGCACATGTGTACACACACCTACCTCCTGGGAAATTAGCTAGACCAGTTTTGAAAGCTCTCATTAACAGAATAAAATTTTAAATATCTCCTGAATAGAATAAATTGCTTTCTGCCATATTCATTTCTTTACTTTTCTAAATATTTGTGTATTTCTGTCTGTTCTTTCTCCTTAGAGCTGCTGGAGTGTTCTTCAATCTGTGTTGTCGTTCCTGAAGCATTTCAATTCTTTGTCCACTGTCTCACAGTGCTTCTGATGGTTCCACAGAGTGTTACACATTGTTTTCTTAAAGCAAACAAACAAACAATAAAACAAAGAAAAAAAAAAGAGAAACCAATTTTTCATCCTGCCATTGTGCTGTTTGAAAGGCCACTGCTAGGTGTATTTAGGGTCTCCCTGACGCTTGTATTTGGTATCTTTGATAACACTCATGAGTTAAGTACCGTCCCCTAGTCCTTCGTTTCATAGATACTTTGAAGAACTCAGGTTAAGTTTATTTAGCATTCATTTATAATATCCTTCTAGTGCAGTGGTTCTCAGCCTATGGGTTGCAAACCCTTTTGTGTGTGTGGGGTCAAAAGATCCTTTCATAGGGGTCACCTAAGACCATCACAAAATATACATGTTTATATTATGATTCTTATCAGTAGCAAAACCACAGTTGTGAAGTAGCAATGAAAATAATTTTTTGAGGAGTCCCCACCACATGATGAACTAACTATATAAAAGGGTTGCTGCATCAGGAAGGCTGAGAACCACTGTTCCAGTGTTAGGCGCATCACAAATCGAATGGTTGCTGCTCCGTTAGAAATGTATTAATTTAAGTATTGACATTTTCATGCGAAGAGCCATCCGTAACTTTGCTTTGTGCTTCCCACACTGTAGCAAAACAGACACATAGCAAATTTAATCTCTGTTTCTGTTCTTGAGTTCCAGGGTTTCTCAACAACGGCAATGTTGAAACTTTGGCCTGTGCTGTCGTACGGGATTGTCTTATGCATTAGAGGATGCTGTGTGGTACCTTCAGTCTCCACATTTGAAATTTCAGCACCATCAAAATCCCTTTTCCGTGTTTTGACATCGAAAAAACATATCTTTGAATGTTCACCTCCTGACCTCAATAACCAGAACACAACATGAAGAAAATAGTGGATATTAAATATTTAACAAGGGTACAGTTCAACAGAAGCAGTTATTTAATCCTTTTAGACATGAACTGATGCTAGTCCCTGAGGTCAGACTTTGTCAGGTTGTAGGTCTTTTCTTTGTGCCTATACCTTGCCAGAGATATTGGTGCTTTAATTAGGAATACTTAACAGTTATCTTACTTTGAGTTAGAGTACTTTACATTTAAATTCATTTTTACAATATCTATTAATATGTGGTTAATGTTGGTGCATATTATATGAAGCAGAGAGGCACTAGTAAGCAGTCAGAGGTCTTTTACTATAAAAATATACTATTGCTGGACACAATGGTAATGGCTTTTCTCATTGTTTACAGCCATCAAGTCACAGCGTACCACTGTTACCCATTTCTTCTCTCTTTGGTTATTTTCCCAGGTCATTTTAGTCATTCTACTCCCTAAGGCAGTGTGACAGCTTATGGACAGTGATCAGGAAATGGAACAGGAAAGGATGAACCAGAGAATGAAATGAGGCTGTTCCAAATGCACCTGATTGTATGAATCCTTACTGTGTGCTCTGTGAGCCCAAGCTGCCCGGGCATCCTTGAAGAGCTGTATGTGACTTCAGAACTGTCCAGCTGAGCCCTGGCAGAGTCTGGCTTTCATGTGCTGGTTCTGCCTTTCCTGCACTGGCACACCTTAGGTTTGTGTACGGATCACCATGGCTTAGAAAGTGTTAGAAGTCTGTCATGTAGCAGCTTAGGAGCTCCAACTAAGATAGAAGCTGTGTCTGAAGTGAATGTAGTCAGGAAACAAATGTGTGCAGTGGGTTAGAGCCATGACTGAAGGGAAAGAGGATCAGAAAGGGTGTGAGATTGGTTCTGAGGGCATCGCAGACAAGGTGAGGGGGGGTCATCATCTTCCTTTGCTTACTTCCCCAGATGCGAAAAGTAAGTCCTTTGGGCTGAGGACACCACAGAGGGTCCAGAGGCCCCTGTACTGGAACTGACCTGAATGCCTCTTTCCTGAGGACTAGCTTTCATGGTACCAGAAGGCACCACTCAAGCTTTCAAAGGAGAGAGACAACCAACACTCATACCCATGCATAGCACCTAGGAACTTCATGGCACTATACTCTAAGGGCACAGTAGGGGTGTGCACTGCACACAGTGTCAGTAACCAACAGTTCTCTAATTGGACTGAAGAACCACTAAACAAGAGGGAAACCGTGCTTGGTTCTGGAAACTGAGCTAACTATTCAGTTCTGGTCCTGTCATGGTCATTGGAGGGGAGTTTATATGAACTAATTTACCAACTCAGCAAAATCTTTAACAACAATTTATAAATCTTTGTCTTTGTACTCACAGATAATTGTAGTCTTTGTCCTATCAAGGAAACATCTCTTTGAAACAGAGGCCATGACAGAAGACCACAATGAATCAAAATATAGAATTTTGGAGCCTAGTCTCAATGGATACCTCCAAAACTCTCCTGCATTTAAGGCTCAGGGAACACTGGAGAAAAGGGGAGGAAAGATCATCAGAGCCAGAGGTTCAGGGAATGGTTTGTTTGTTTGTTTGTTTATTGTATTTGTGTTCTAGTAACATCAGAAGCTATGCCCACAAAATCTCATCAAAATAAATGCCCAAGCATTCTCTGAGCCAGGAGGACATCAAGCAACATGCCAGAACTGGATGGGAAAAGGCCTGTGAGACTTCAACCCTACACAAAGAACTCTAGGCAACTGAGGAGAGGTGGTCTTCCTCAGTGAAGGGAACAGCAATTGTTTGTCTAGTGCCACATGGTCAGCCTCAAAACATTCATAAAGGCAACCTTATACAGAAAACAGATTATATTTAAACATACACCCACACCCACCAACAATTCGTAAAAACAGAGTCCATGAATTTGAAGGTAAACAGGAAGCTTATATATAGACAAACTGAGGAAGAAAAGGGGAAATGTCATTAAATTATTATTTCAAAATTAAAAGTTGAGATGAAATTGTCTAAACTAAAATGCCATATTTTTCTTTCAAATTACTAGAGAGGTTTGGAAACATGTATTTATTTCTACAGTATGAGGTGGATCATATTTGGTGAGCTAAGAGTAGAGCCCTTTTACCTCTGAGCTTGATAGATCATGGTACCTGTGCTGTAGAGGAAAAAGCTTAGAATCAGCAGAGAAACTTTTCTGAGTGCCAGAAAATCCTGGTTGTCTTACTTCTGTTGATGGGATGAAATAACATGACCAAGGCAAACTAGAAAAGGAAGCAGTTCATTTGGGGCTTGCTTGCTTATAGTTTCAAATTTATTCTATGACCATCATGCTAGGGAGTGCCATGACATGGTGCAGACATCCTTGGGGCCGGGTGGGGTATGGGGGGGTGAGAGACAGAGACAGAGACAGAGAGACAGACAGATAGAGAGACAGACAGACAAACAGGGAGACAGAAAGACAGAGACAGAGAAACAGAGAGAAAGAAGACAAAAAACAGAGACAGAGAGACACAGAGATAAAGAGACAGACATAGGTACACATAAACACACAGAGACAGAGACAAAGAAAGACAGGAGAGATAGAGAGAGCCTGAGAGATAGAGAGAGGACACAGAGAGAATGGTGTAGGCTTTTTTTCAATCAGATGTATTTATTCACTTTACACCCCAATATAAGCACCCCTCTTCTACAAGTACCCTGTCATACAGATCCTCCCCTCCCCCCTCTGGTTATTAGCTCCCCACAATAAGTTGCTGCAGGACTAGATAGATACTCTGTCACTGAAGCCAGTCAAGGCAGACCATTTAGTAGAACAGGATTCACACATAGGAAGGTAACAGATTCATAGTCAGTCCTACTCTAGTTGTTGGGGGAACTTACATGAAAACCAAGCTGCCCATAGGCTACATACGTGCAGGGGGCCTAGGTCTAGCCCATGCTTGCTCTTTCTTTGGTTCATGATTCAGGCTTTGGGAACCCCCAAGGGTCTAGGTTAGTTGACTCCACTGGTCTTCTCATAGAATGCTTGTCCCTCAGGTCCCTTGGTCCTTCTCTGAATTCTTCCATAGAACTCCATGAGAGCTTCCATAGGACTTCCATAAGCTTCCTAATGTTTAATGTCTGGCTGTGGATCTCTGCATCTCTTTCCATGGGCTGCAGGTGAAGGCTCTCAGAGGACAGTTATGCTTGGCTCCTGTCTGCAAGCATTACAGAGAATCATTAATAGTGTCAGGGATTGGTTCTTAATCGTGCCGTGGGATGGGTCTCAGTTTGGGGCAGTCATTGATTGCCCCTTTGTTTCTGCTCTGTCCTTGTCTCTGCACTTCTTGTAGGTAGGACACATTTTGTGCCATGGACCGACTCAGTTGGGACACACACCTGTGGGGGAACCAAGGTCTTTGGTATGCAGGAAGGCACCAGTCCGGCGAATGACAGACAGACACACCAGATGTAGGTTGAGTCTGAATGCACTTTACTGTTCTGAGGCAGGAACTTTTATACGCATAAGTTGGCATTACATTACTGAAGAAAAAATGTATCCAGTGAAGTGATTACAAAGAATGACTAACATAAGCATCTGGCACAAGGAAATACAAAATCAATCAGGTAAAAACTTCAGAGAACACATACAAAGCATCACGTCCCTTGATCAGAATAGCTGTAGTTAATGATAAACTAGTAGTTCAAGAGTTCTTGAGAACACTTCGTCATACCCCTAGGTACTTTGTTCATGTGTACTCTTTACCTAACATCTAACTTCCTTCTTGTGAGACTCTTTTAGGCTCACTTTGAAACTTTACTTAACTGATGCTTTCCATGTCAGGGTGTCAAAGCCACCTAGCCATACAATTATATATATTGTTGGGAGGTTAATTCTTTAATGTATTTAGGTAATAATTGTATAACTGATCAAAAGGCAAAGCAATGGATCTCTAGAAGATAAATCATGGCCAGTACTGTAGTTCAAAGAATGAACTCTTGTCAGCTTTAACGCCTGGGTGCTCACAACTCCAGCTACCAGGAACATTTTGTAAATGAAGAAACAGGTCAGAGAAAAGTCACACAGGCAAGGCTTGCCATGAGAAATTCAGCTCAGCATCTCTGGCCAGGAGTTCCACAATCGAGTTCCTTAGAAGACAGCCTTATCACAGACAAGGCTTTTACCTATAAACATTATCACACAATGTCCACCGAGTGCGGTTTAATTGTGGAAATCATACAGTGTCTACGAGATTCGTGTGGCAATTTTGAGTGGAAGGTTTTGTGGGTGGGTTACTGACCTTATGCATCTACTGGGAGTCCTTCCTGGCTAACAGGAAGTGGCCACTTCAGGATCAGCTACAGTCACCCTCATATGCTCCCTGGGACATCCACCCATCCCAGTTCTCTGCCCATCTCCCTTTTCTCTCCCTACATCTGATCACCCCCACTCCCCTCCCCACTTCTCCTACACAGTTCTGAAATCTATTTTGTTTCTTCATCTGAGAAAGATGTCATAGGCTTTTGAAACCCCAAAGCTTACCTCCACTGACATACGGACTCCAACAAAGCCACACCTACTAATCCTTCCTAAACTGTCCACCACTGGAACCAAACATTTAAATATATGAATCAATGGGAGCCATTCGCATCAAAACACCACTTTGAGCTAAACATTGGCTGACCTGTTGGGTTGGAATTTGACCAAGTTGTAGGAGTGGAATCATTGCTTCCTGACTAACCCTCCACTGCTCCACCAAGTCTCCAGCTGCTGGGTATATGTGGCATTGTCACTTGAGAACTAGATAGGAAGACAGAGAACTCTCAGCATGCTGTGAAGATCCTATGCTAGGGTCCTGAAAGAATCTGTGGAGCCTGACCTCAAGGTGTCTGAAGCCAGATGAAGGCTGAAAGTGAGCAGTGACCTCTTCCAGATTTACTTAGACTCTTGGTAAATGGGCTCAGTCCTAACCCCCAGCTCTCCTATTGGAGAGAAGCAAACTGTTTCAAGGCTGGTGGTTAATGCTACCATGTCTAAAGACAGAACCATAACTCTTAATTATAATAGAGACAAATCATCAGAAAATACTGACATGTGACCCAAATGGTGAACACAGAGGACAAGGATTTTATTTGTTTTTTTTGTTTGTTTTGTTTTTTGGGTTTTTTTGTTTGTTTGTTTGTTTGGTTTTTTTTTCTTTTTTCTTTTTTGGTTTTTCGAGACAGAGTTTCTCTGTGTAGCTCTGGCTGTCCTGGAACTCACTCTGTAGACCAGGCTGGCCTCAAACTCAGAAATCCGCCTGCCTCTGCCTCCCAAGTGCTGGGATCACAGGCGTGCGCCACCATGCCCGGCTGAGGACAAGGATTTTAAAGTAAAACTTACAGTTTAAAGAATTTAGAGGAAAGAAGTAAAATATGGATTCAAAAGATGGAGGATTATAGCAGATGTCTAGTATCTGGAAATAAAAAAAAAATCTGACAATGGAGACGTCTGTAAAATGGGATCTTTTCTTTCTCTGATTCAGATTTGCCTGCAGATTACAACACTTGAATGCTAGTATCCTTTTTTTTATTTTTTTTATTTTTTTATTTTTTTATTCAATATATTAATTTTTTTAAAATTTTTTTTTATTTTCTATATTCTTTGTTTACATTCCAAAGGCTTTCCCCTTTCCCAGTTACCCCCCACCATATGTCCCATAATTCCTCTCCCCCCATGCTATTTCCCACTCTTCCCCCCCCCCCCACGATTTCTCTGTTCTGGGTCTATAATACTGGATCCAATCTTTACAGGCCCAGGGTCCTCTCCTTTTTTTCTTCTTGAGAGTCATTTGACTTGCTAATTGTGCCTTGAGTATTTAGGGCTTCTGGGCTCATTAATATCCACTTATCAGTGATTGCATTTTGTGTGTATTCTTTTGTGATTGGGTTAGCTCACTTAGGATGATAGTTTCCAGATCTAACCATTTACCTACAAATTGCATGAATTCATTATTTTTAATTGCTGAGTAGTACTCCATTGTATAAATATACCACATTTTCTGTATCCATTCCTCCTTTGAGGGATATCTGGGCTCCTTCCAATTTCTGGCTATTATAAACAAGGCTGCTATAAACATAGAGGATCATGTGTCTTTGTTGTATGCAGAGGAATCCTCTGGGTATATGCCCAGGAGTGGTATGCCAGGGTCCTCTGGGAGTGGCATGCCCAATTTTCTGAGGAACCGCCACACTGATTTCCAGAGTGGTTTTACCATTTTGCAATCCCACCAACAGTGGAGGAGTGTTCCCCTTTCTCCACATCCTCGCCAGCACTTGTTGTCTCTCGAGTTTTTAATCTTAGCCATTCTGACTGGAGTGAGGTGGAATCTCAGGGTTGTTTTGATTTGCATTTCCCTGATGACTAATGATGTTGAACATCTCTTAAGGTGTTTCTCGGCCATCCGAATTTCTTCTGGTGAAAATTCTTTGTTTAGCTCTGTACCCCATTTTTTGATAGGGTTATTTGGTTCTTTGGGGTCTAACTTCTTGAGTTCTTTGTATATATTGGATATTAGCCCTCTGTCGGATGTGGGGTTGGTAAAGATCATTTCCCACGTTGTTGGTTGCCATTTTGTCCTTCTGACAGTGTCCTTTGCCTTACAGAAATTTTGTAATTTTATGAGGTCCCATTTGTCAATTCTTGATCTTAGAGCATAAGCTATTGGTGTTCTGTTCAGGAACTTTACCCCTGTGCCCATGTCCTCCAGGGTCTTCCCAAGTTTCTTTTCTAATAGTTTCAGTGTGTCTGGTTTTATGTGGAGGTCCTTGATCCACTTGGAGTTGATCTTAGTACAAGGAGATAAGAGTGGGTCAATTCTCATTCTTCTGCATGTTGACCTCCAGTTGAACCAGCACCATTTGTTGAAAAGGCTATCTTTTTTCCACCAGATGGTTGTGGCTCCTTTATCAAAGATCAAGTGACCATAAGTCTGTGTGTTAATTTCTGGGTCTTCAATCCTATTCCATTGATCTACCTGCCTGTTGCTGTACCAATACCATGCAGTTTTTAACACAATTGCTCTGTAGTACTGCTTGAGGTCAGGGATATTGATTCCCCCAGAAGTCCTTTTATTGTTGAGAATAGTTTTAGCTATCCTGGGTTTTTTGTTGCTCCAGATGAATTTGAGAATTGCTCTTTCTAGATCTATGAAGAATTGATTTGGGATTTTGATGGGGATTGCATTGACTCTGTAGATTGCTTTTGGCAAGATGGCCATTTTTACTATATTGATCCTGCCAATCCAGGAGCAAGAAATATTTTTCCATCTCCTGAGGTCTTCTTCGATTTCTTTCTTCAGGGACTTGAAGTTCCTGTCATACAGATCTTTCACTTGTTTGGTTAGAGTTACGCCAAGGTACTTTATGTTGTTTGTGGCTATTGTGAAGGGTGTTATTTCCCTAACTTCTTTCTCAGCCTGCTTGTCCTTTGAGTACAAGAAGGCTACTGATTTGCTTGAGTTAATTTTATAACCAGCCACATTGCTGAAGTTGTTTATCAGCTGTAGAAGTTCTCTGGTGGAGTTTTTTGGATCGCTTAAGTAGACTATCATATCATCTGCAAATAATGATACTTTGACTTCTTCCTTTCCAATTTGTATCCCTTTGACTTCCTTATGTTGTCTGATTGCTCTCGCTAGAACTTCAAGTACTATATTGAAAAGATATGGAGAGAGAGGACAGCCTTGTCTAGTCCCTGATTTTAGTGGAATTGCTTCAAGTTTCTCTCCATTTATTTTGATGTTGGCTACTGGTTTGCTGTAGATTGCTTTTACTATGTTTAGGTATGGGCCTTGAATTCCTGCTCTTTCCAAGACTTTTAGCATGAAAGGATGCTGAATTTTGTCAAATGCTTTTTCAGCATCTAATGAGATGACCATGTGGTTTTTTTCTTTCAGTTTGTTTATGTAGTGGATTACATTGATGGATTTCCGTATATTGAACCATCCCTGCATCCCTGGGATGAAGCCTACTTGATCATGGTGGATGATCGTTTTGATGTGCTCTTGGATTCGGTTGGCAAGAATTTTGTTTAGTATTTTTGCATCTATATTCATAAGAGAAATTGGCCTGTAGTTCTCTTTCTTTGTTGGATCTTTTTGTGGTTTAGGTATCAGCATAATTGTGGTTTCGAAGAACGAGTTGGGCAGTGTCCCTTCTGTCTCTATTTTGTGGAATAGTTTGAAGAGTATTGGTGTTAAGTCTTCTTTGAAGGTCTGGTAGAATTCTGCACTAAAACCATCTGGTCCCGTACTTTTTTTGGTTGGGAGGCTTTCTATAACCCCTTCTATTTCTTTAAGGGTTATGGGACTGTTTAGCTGATCTACTTGATGCTGATTTAATTTTGGTATTTGGTATCTGTCTAGGAAATTGTCCATTTCCTCCAGATTCTCCAGTTGTTTTGAGTATAGGCCTTTGTAGTAGGATCTGATGATCTTTTGAATTTCCTCTGTTTCTGTTGTTATATCCCCCTTTTCATTTTTAATTTTGTTAATTTGGATACTATCTCTGTGCCCTTTGGTTAGTCTGGCTAAGGGTTTATCTATCTTGTTGATTTTCTCGAAGAACCAGCTCTTGGTTTTGTTGATTCTTTGTATGGTTCTCTTTGTTTCTGCTTGATTGATTTCAGCCCTTAGTTTGATGATTTCCTCTCTTCTACTCCTCCTGGGTGAGTTAGCTTCTTTTTGTTCCAGCGCCTTCAGGTGTGCTGTTAAGTTGCTAGTGTATGCTCTTTCCAGTTTCTTTTTGGAGGCACTCAGGGCTATGAGTTTTCCTCTTAGCACTGCTTTCATTGTATCCCAGAGATTTGGGTAGGTCGTACCTTCATTTTCATTGAAGTCTAAAAAGTCTTTGATTTCTTTCTTTATTTCTTCCTTGACCAGGGTGTCATTGAGTAGAGTATTGTTCAGTTTCCATGTGTATGTGGGCTTTCTGTTGTTGTTCTTGCTATTGAAGACCACTTTTACTCCATAGTGATCCGATAGGAGACATGGGATTAGTTCGGTCTTCTTGTATTTGTTGAGGTCTGTCTTGTGACCAATTATATGATCAATTTTTGAGAAGGTACCGTGCAGTGCTGAGAAAAAGGTATACTCTTTTGTTTTAGGATGGAATGTTCTATATATATCTGTTAAATCCAATTGGTCCAAAGCTTCAATTAGTTTCACTGTGTCCCTGTTTAGTTTCTGCTTTCCTGATCGGTCCATTGAGGAGAGTGGAGTGTTGAAGTCACCTACAATCATTGTGTTAGGTGTGATGTGTGCTTTAAGCTTTAGTAAAGTTTCTTTTACGAATGAGGGTGCCCTTGCATTTGGCGCATAGATGTTCAGTATTGAGAATTCTTCTTGGTGGATTTTCCCTTTGACAAGCAGGAAGTGACCTTCTGTGTCTCTTTTGATGACTTTAGGTTGAATGTCGATTTTATCTGATATTAGAATGGCTACTCCAGCTTGTTTCCTGGGACCATTTGCTTGTAGAACTGTCTTCCAGCCTTTTACTCTAAGGTGGTGTTTGTCTTTGACACTGAGATGTGTTTCCTGTATGCAGCAAAATGTAGGGTCCTGTTTCCGTATCCAGTCTGTTAGTCTGTGTCTTTTGATTGGGGAATTGAGTCCATTGATATTAAGAGATATTAAGGAATAGTAATTATTACTTCCTGACATTTTTGGAATTGTTATTATTATTTGTATTTGAGTGGTTCTCTTCTTTTGGGTTGGATGAGATGGGGTTTCTATCTTGTTTCTTCTGGGGTGTTGTTTCCCCCCTTGTGTTGGTATTGGTATTTTTCCCCTATTATCCTTTGTAGGGCTGGGTTTGTAGATAAGTATCTTGCAAATTTGGTTTTGTTGTGGAATATCTTGGTTTCCCCATCTATGGCAATTGAGAGTTTTGCTGGGTATAGTAGTCTTGGCTGAAGTTTGTGTTCTCTTAGGGTCTGCATGAGGTCTGCCCAGGATCTTCTAGCTTTCATGGTCTCAGGTGAGAAGTCTGGTGTAATTCTGATAGGTCTTCCTTTATATGTTACTTGTCCTTTTTCTCTTACTGCCTTTAATATTCTTTCTTTGTTTAGTACATTTGGGGTTTTGATTATTATGTGACGGGAAGTATTTCTGTTCAGGTCCAGTCTATTTGGGGTTCTATAGGCTTCTTGTATATTCATGGGCATCTCTCTCTTTAGGTTGGGGAAATTTTCTTCCATAATTTTGTAGAAGATATTTGCTGGCCCTTTAAGTTGTAGATCTTCATTCTCATCTATCCCTATAATCCTTAGGTTTGGTCTTCTCATTGTGTCCTGGATTTCCTGAATGTTTTGGGTTACCAGCTTTTTGCATTTTGCATTTTCTTTAATTGTTGAATCCATGGTTCCTTATGGTATCTTCAGCATCTGAGATTCTGTCTTCTATCTCTTGTATTCTATTGTTGATATTTGCATCTATGACTCCTGATTTCTTCCCAAGGTTTTCTATCTCCAACATTGTCTCCCTTTGCGATTGCTTAGTTGTTTCTACTTCTGTTTTTAGATTTTGTATGGTTTTGCTCAGATCTTTCAGTTGCTTGTTTGTGTTTTCCTGTAATTCTTTAAGGGATTTTTGTGTTTCCTCCTTTATGACTTCTACTCGTTGACCCATGTTCTCTTGTATTTCTTTAGGTGATTTTTGTTTCTCCCCCTTATTGGGATTCATTTTTTGCTCTATATTCTCCTGGATTTCTTTAAGTGATTTTTGTGTCTGCCTTGTATGGGCTTCTAGTTTTTGATCTATTTTCTCCTCTATTACTTTAAGAAATTTATCTAAGTGATCCTCAATCTGCATCTTTACCAGTGATTTTAGATCTGAGTCTTGTTTTTCTGGTGTGTTGAGATATCTGGGATTTAATTGTGTTTGTCTTGCAATGGCTTCTAGCTTTTGATCTATTTTTTCATGTATTACTTTAAGAGATTTATCTAAGTGTTCCTCTATCAGCATCCTGACCAGTGATTTTAGATCTGAGTCTTGTTTTTCTGGTGTTTCGGGGTATCCAATATTTATTGCTGTTGGGGAACTGGGTTCAGATGCTGCCATATTGCCTTGATTTTTGTTAGTAGCGATCTTACGTTTGCCTTTTGCCATCTGGTTAACTCTGGTGTTAGTTGGTCCTGTAGATACTAGCTGGTGCTTGACCCTCCTGTGGGGTTGTAAGGCTATTTCCCAGCGACTGGGATACCTGAATCACTGTCCTGCCTGGTTCTTGCTCACAGATTGCTGACAGGTGGCCTGAGTCCCCCGAGGTCTTAAACTCAGGATATCCCAGGTATTTGGTTCCGCCTGTTGGGCGGCTGCTCTGCACTGCTCCTGCTCAGGGTTTGCTGTCTGATATCCTGTTTCCCCAGGGGTCTTAAAGTTGGGATATCTCAGTTATCTGGTTCCGCCTGCTGGTCCCAAGCTGCTGGGAAGCTGGCTGGGTCCGGTTTCCAGCTTCCCTGCCACTGGCTGGATGGGAGGCTGGTTCGGCCTCTGGCTGGGTCTGGGCACCTGGCACACTGGCTGACTCTGGCTTCCTCACCACCAGCTGGACGGGAAGCTGCAGGCAATATGGCAGCTGCCTGCAGGGAGCTCGGGGTCCGCCCCGCGAGTGCAGAGTGCACCCGCTATTCTGTGCCCAACTCCCACTCCAGGCCTGAGTCCCCGAAGGTCTTAAGCTCGGGCTGTGTCGGGTACCTGGTTCCGCTGCCGCCGCCGCCGCCGGATGGTTCTGAGCACCTGGCACGCTGGGTGACCCTCCGGCTTCCCCACCACCAGCTGGGTGGGAAGCTGCAGGCAATATGGCAGCTGCCTGCAGGGAGCTCGGGGTCCGCCCCGCGAGTGCAGAGTGCACCCGCTATTCTGTGCCCAACTCCCACTCCAGGCCTGAGTCCCTGAAGGTCTTAAGCTCGGGCTGTGTCGGGTACCTGGTTCCACCGCCGCCGCCGGATGGTTCTGAGCACCTGGCACCGCTAGTATCCTTTTATGTGTATCACCCCTTTGACTCCCAACCCCAATATTATCCTAAATTATTTTTCATTATCAAATTATATCTCATTATCTTACTTATTATCCCACTCATGATAAACTCAGTCACGAGGGGGAATACCATATACTGCATGTATCCAAGAGTGATAAGTCAGGAAGGACACATAGTCAACAATGTCATGGTTTCTTCTCAGAAATATGTCACAGGATTGGTCTGAGATTTTTAGATGTTTCTGGGCTCTGTGTGGTGTCAATGCGCTGATCTGAGCTACTTACAAGTTGTAAGTCCTCCCAGGAGTTACACTTCAAATCAATGCAAGGAGCTCAATATCAGGATACAAGTAATTAATAGACAGGAGTCCAGAAATTAGCGACGACAAAAAGCATCAAAGAGGTGTGTACAACTCCCTCCCGCAGTTGAGGAATTTGTTAAAATTATGGATCGCTAGGAACTGTTCTAGATTTTGCTAACTTTGCTAGGTTAGTGCTCATGAACTGTGGGTGATCCACAAGCTGTGTGAACTGGAGATGTTCATTTCCTGTATCTTCAGAGGGAACCAGCAGAGCTAGTTTCTGTTCCATACCATTTCAGTGAGTTAGGTAGGTATGGGTAATTTATCGGCATCTTATTATTACTTAATGTTACTTCTGTACGGACATCTCTGCAGTATTCTGTTGTGTAGAGTACCAAGTGCTTCCAGAGAGAACACAACTAACTTGAAGACTTTTCTTGTTGTCTAGGTTGGTGCTTCTCCAACGTTTCTGATTTGTATTCTTACCAGTCTCAATGAAAAAAAAATTTGAGCAAATACATGCTCTTCAATGTAAGTGTGGTTGTCTACTCACTTGTACCCTTTCCTGGGAGTTCAAACATTCAGTAGCCACAGTTTTATCAGCAACGGTTGGATACTAGTCACTAGAAGTTTTAATGTGCTCTTCATTACTTCCATTGTTCCTCTTGCCTTCTGGGATGTGTACACGCCACTTCAAATCTAGCTGAGAAACAATTAGGGTAGACATATTTTTCCCCAGGGATGTCTTGGTGCTTCCTTTTTTATTCCAATGCTCATCATTTCTAATGATAAAGATAATCCCATGCAATGAAATTCATCATGGACAGAATTTCACAGAAATTTCCAGAATCAATGAGAAAGTATAGAGAAGATTAGACTAGAATAATTGCTTCAAAATAAGCTCACGATTTTTCCCAAGCAACTGGGAACCAATTAGAAATGGCAGAACATTTTAAAGGCTCCTCCAGCATTGAGGGCTCTTGGCTTCCCTCAACACAAGTTGAGAGTTCAACATCCAGTTTTGCTTGATGGACAGATATTTGTGGTTGTGAGCAGTGGAAAAATTTCAGTTTAATGATTTTCAGAACAATAGTATCCATCGTTTAATAATTCTCAAGAAAAGAAATCCACACAAAAACATAATTATTACAACATGTGCTTCATATGGTAAAGACAATTAGTTGCAAACCCCAGACTTTCCTTTCTCATTCAGCACACACAATAAAAATAGCACTTCATTTTGGGCAGGGATTTCATACTTTATGAAGTACATAAATATTCATTGTTTCATTTGATGTTTATAACCATCCTGCTAGGCAGCCAGGAATGAATGTCCCTGCTTTTCTCATTTGAAAGACTTGAGAAGGAACAGATGAGGTAAATGAATGGTTTAAAGGTCACAGAGTGAATGTGGGTGGAGTCCACATGAGATAGCTCTTATGTGCTGGGCTCACCTTTCTTTAAATATCTCTTGTTTGGTGGGGCCAGACAATGACTGCAATTTATCTGCATATTTAAGTAAAGAAGACTTTCTTAATGTTAACTGTAATCATGAAGTTTTTCTTAATACACACTCTTTGCGGCACAAGTACAGTGAATATAGTTCTCAGTCCATTGCTCCTCTGATTCTTTGTCCTGAGAAGAAGAGAGTCAGAAGGGAAATCCCACGGGTTTTCCCTGGAGTTTTCTCATGCCTTAATTGTAGTCCATGATTCAGGTGATGTCTATTTGCCTATCTTCTTGTCAAAACCCTCTTCGAATGAAAACTACCTATGTGACTTTTGTTGATACTTGTGCTTCCTTTATAAGAGATAGATTGTGAAGTTAAGCAAACCAGTTTAATCAATTTCCTTAATTAGGGTGATGGCATCTTAAAGACGTTGCGTGAAATTTATTGCTCACATCACTGTAATCTCAGGACCACGTGCTGCCGATCGCCATTAATTGGCCTGCCTTGGAAAGGAGGGGACCTCTGTAGGTGACGTTTCCTGCTCACCAGCTGCCTAAAGACTGCCACCACTGTGTTTGATCACTAGAAAAAAGGTTCTCCTATGCACTTAGAATTGCTTTAACCTTCAGGGTTTTCTTTATATTTAGTCAATAATTTTCTATATTATCATTCAGAATATTTATTTGCTTCTGTGTACTTTTCTTTATTATATACTTATATATAATATATGTATATGTGTGATTTGCTACAACTAAAAAAGGGAATTATATATAAGATATGATACATATAATATATAATTTATATACATACAATATATACACATATATAATATGTAATATATACATACAATATATACATATACATATATATATGTATATGTATATTATTGCTGAGATGGAGTCCAGAACTTTTTATGTGTTAGGTGGGTGCCCTACACTGAGGTATATCCCAATACCAGCAGTTTATATTCTCCTTTTCTCAGTGTTTATTGTAGGAACGGCAGTAAAATGTACAGTATTTCCCAGAATGCATAAAATAAATATGCCCTATCAACTTAATGAGTTTCTATTTTCTATCCTGTGTCGATATGAATATATATATATATATATATATAAAACTACACAGCCAATGCTGACGTGGGAAACTATGTTTAATGGAGAGTTTTCGGGCAGAAAATGAATTTGAAGCCAAATTCCAGCACCATCTTGAAGAAAGTCAACCGGTAGCACCGACTTTGGGTCCAAGAATAAAAAGGAGTAAGAGTGACTGAATTAGGCGTAAGTCAGTTCTCTCTTTCCAAATTATATTTACATCTTGTAAAGCGGGCTTCCCGCTTCTGTCCTAGTTACTACGTACAGTTATAAGCAGTTAGCTTGCATTGTCTATGCATACTGCATTATGAGAGATGTTACTTGTAGTTCTCTAAGAGAGGAAAAGAAGACCTGTGCCTTTTATTAAGGACGGCTTTAAAATCCCATGAGCCTCTTCCTGGGGGAAATGTTAAAACTACATCCCTGGAAGAGAACCTCTAAGCTCTTCATCCTCCTTGGCCGTCTTGCATGCCATGACCTTTGAACTCGCAGGCTAGTTGGTTGCGAATACTGATTTGAAAGGCTTTCAGATAAGGAAGGTCCCATTAGCTGGAACCATATGCTTCGCTTTATGGGTTACTTTTCTATATGGAACTTTACCATGTTGTGCAGTTTCTCTTCAGACAGGCAGTCCTGACTCTGTTGTCTACTGTGCATTATCGGTCTTCCTTCCGACTGACGCTGTTAGCTTAAAATCATAAGCACATTTCCACCCTGAAAAATATAACAGAAACCAGATTTATTGTCTAGATTTTATTGTGGGAAATGTGAAAACAACAGTTTTACAGTGTGGTCCGCGGAGGAGATGATGCATTTCTGGGAGTTATTAGGGGCTGCGCACAATGGGGGTGTTCGGGACACAGCCGAGTCGCGGCTGAGCTGAGGGTGGCCTTGAAGTGGAGGCTTCTTCGCTGAACGCCAGAGGATGAGACCAGATCGTGGGTGTTAGTGTTTAAAGAAAAACTGGATGAGGAGCCAGTAGGAGGCAAGGCTCTGTAAGGCAGGAAACAGTCAGAGACGGCTCCCACTCCCCCCGTTAGGAGCCCATAAGAAGACCAAGATATACAACTGTAACGTAAATACAGAGGTCCTAGGGTCAGCCCTATGCAGTCTCCCAGTTGTTGGTTGAGTCTCTGGGAGCTCCTAGGAGTCCAGGTGAGGGGATGTGCCTAGTCTTGGTGCAACTTGATATGCCATGGAGTCTTTTTTTTTTTTTTTAAAGAAAAGATTTATTTATTTATTTATTTATTATATGTAAGTACATGATAGCTGTCTTCAGACACTCCCGAAGAGGGAGTCAGATCTTGTTACAGATGGTTATGAGCCACCATGTGGTTGCTGGGATTTGAAATCAGGAAGAGCAGTCAGTGCTCTTAACCACTGAGCCATCTCTCCAGCCCCATAGGAGTCTTTTCTGAAGAGAAACAGAGGATGAGTGGATTGAGTGGATTGGGGATTGGGGGTGGGATGGGGAAGAGAAGGGAGGGAATCTGGTTGGAAAGTAGAAATTGAACATTGAATGTGTGTGTGTGTGTGTGTGTGTGTGTGTGTGTGTGTGTGTGTGTGAAGTTATAAATTTCCTTTCTTTTGTGATTTAGCCAATGTACATAACAGAAGGTAGAGTTGAAGAGACAGGTAGATCAGTCATACCCTCGGTTTTCCTTGCTGAATTAGAGTGTCCGGCAATAGGTTGGAAAGAACTAAGCTTCAGAAAGCACGTTCCTTTTTATTTACTCGTTGTCTCTGGAGGAGGCAGGGTGTTAAGATTTGTTTTCCTTACTTATCAAATGTGGTTCCTAAGTAGTAGCTAACTCCACACGGTTCTGAAATGGATTCAGAGAGTTTTCAGTCTCTGGTCATCTTTACGCAGAAACGATTTTCCATGAATCGTGGTGCATTGTCATGTGAGCTCCTTGGTGATACTGAACCCACTTGCTTGAGTATGGAGGGTGGTCAGATGTACATAGGTAGAATTTGATTCCGTTTTCTAGACTCCAGCCCAGAGACTGAGTGAAGCTTTGGCTATTGGGATATATTTCCCCTTCAGCTTACGGCCAGCATCTCAAGGATAAGTGCATCCCGTGGGCTATTATGGTGTCATTTAGGGGGAGCACACCCTTGTTCTCAGTTGGCTTCTTGCTTGTTCCATTTGACACTGGTTCATCTGCGTAGTCAACTAACTCCTGCCAAGGACAGGTCTGCCCCTACACCTAAGAAGGACCTTTATTTCCAAACCCAGGAGATGACAATTGGCAGTTGCTATGGCAACACGCTCACTGCAGGCTTTCCAGGAGCTTGCTGGGCAAGCACCATGATGGTTGGTGTGCTGGTCTCGAACCAGGCACTAGCATGGCTGACTATGTAGTTCTGATCAGAGACTCTCAGAAGCTTCGACGTTCCCTAACAAGGTGGTTTCCTTCAGTGGAGCAGAATGAGTTTGATTAATACGCAGAGAGCAAAACCGGTCAGTGTAGGAATCATTGCTGGTTTAGTAAAAGCTCTGGATCGTTTATAGCACATAAAATATTTTTTCTACTTGGCAAATTATGTTCCTGTAAAAATAGCACAGAATCATGCGGTGCCCCGTGAGAAGAGGACCAGGGGTTGTATTCTAACATTCTTTCATAGAGGTTTGAATTAGATTTTGCCTTTGTGCTAAATGTGCAGTAAAGATGCTTGAGTTGTTTATTGTGCAGGAGAGCTTTTGCTTCATGAAAAGTTATTGTATTTACCTTTTAAAGACCCATGTCATGGATTTTTGTGTAAACTTTGGGCAGGATGCGACAGCCCTCCCATTTCATTTTCTGCTTTTCAGGAGGAACCTTTATTTTTTTTTCCTCTCTCTCAGAATGACTGTAATAGGAACACTTTTATCAGCACAGATCTGTCCCCTTTGGCTAGTTGTGCAATGTTTTGCTATCACTGAATTTTCAAATTATCATGAAAGTTAATTTTAATAAGATCAAAAAAAGCTTTTTCTTCTGTGAGTACCTGCCATCCATGTGAAGAGTTCTCTCATAGTTAGCCTGTTTTCGTTTGCAAACATCTCCTTCTCTCAAACAAATCATTTTGAAATGATGACAAAAGATGGAGCGACTACAAGGGAACCTGTTTTAAGATGTAACTGCAATGTAATTATTGCATGCCCGATAGCAGGGAGAGGGAACTTGTAGAGACAACCTCCAGCAGGAAGACAGGGCATCAAGTGAGTGCGGGGGTTGCCATCCCACAGTCAAAACTCTGGCCCATAATTCTTCCTGTCTGAAAGAACTACAGGGATGGAAATGGCGAGAAGTCTGAGGAAAAGAAGGTCCAGCAACAGGCCCAAAGTAGGATCCAGATCAAGGGGAGATCCCAAGGCCTGACACTATTACTGAGTCTATGGAGTGCTCACAAAGGGACCTAGCGTGACCACACTCTGGAAGACCCAACAAGCAGCTGAAAGAGTCAGATGATATTTGCACCCAACCAATGGACAGAAGCTGCTGACCCCTGTTGTTGAATTAGGGAAAGGCTGGAAGAAGCTGGGGAGGAGGACAACCCTGTAGGAGGACCAGCAGTCTCAATCAACCTGGACCTCTGAGATCTCTCAAACACTGGACCACCAAACAGGCAGCATACACCAGCTATTATGAGGCCCCCCAACACAGATACAGCAGAGGACTTCATTCAGAGAAGATGCACTCAAGAGACTGGAGGCCCCAGGGAGTCTAGAGGTCTGGTTGGATGGGGAGTGGGGACATTCTCATGAAGACAGGGGCATTGGGAGGAGGTATGGGATTTGGAACAGTCAGAGTGGGGTGGGGATAAAATCCAGAGTGTAAAAAATAAATAAAAGACAAAAAAGGAAAAATATTAATTATATTTTTCCTTCTATTTTTGTGCAGTGTGTGTGTGTGTGTGTGTGTGTGTGTGTGTGTGTTAGTGTGTCTCTCTCTCCGTGTGTGTGTGTGTGTGTGTGTGTGTGTGTGTGTGTGTGCATATGTGTGCATGTTTTTGCATGTTAGGGGATGTGTGTCTACATATGCATGTGAAAACCAGAGGTTGCTGTTGGGATCACTGGGAATCCTCCTCTATTGCTTTTCAACCTTATTAATTGAGTGAGGGCTCTCAGTCAAACCCAGAGTTTGCAGATATGACTGGTCTTTCTAGCTGAGTTTGCTCTGGGTATCCAGATTTCTCACTTCCCAGCTAGAGTTACGAGAGGCCAGCTATTGCTACCTGGACTCCAGGTGGGTTTCTGGGCATCCTGTTTTCACTCTTCCAAGGTACCTGCTTAGCCTCTCAGCTGTCTTCTCAGCTCCTCACTCACCTCAGCTCCATCACACAGCGTTTCAGAGTGTGAATTTATCTCTCTTCTCCTGGTACGAAGCAAATTTGTTGATGGCATATTTCATTTCTATATCTCATAGGGTTTGATCTCGACCAGTTCGCTTTTCCCTCGATGCTCACCGATCAGTTCGTGGAACGGAGCCTTTAAAAATAGGGTACTTGGGCTGGGGAGATGGCTCAGCCGTTAAGAGCACTGACTGCTCTTCCAGGTCATGAGTTCAATTCTCAGCAACCACATGGTGGCTCAGAACCATCTGTAATGGAATCCGTTGCCCTCTCAAATGTTTAAAATAAAATAGGGTACTTAATAAGGAGATTCACAGAGAAAGCTGGCAGACATCTCTGAAAGAACAGGTGCGTAAGCTGCGACACGTAGCCCTGGAGACTTGGGCAAGCAAGCCATCACCAACAGGTTTAACTAAGCCAAAGATAGAATGCCAGAGTTAGAGCGGTGTGAAAAGTAGCCTATGCAGGAAGAAAAGGCCAAGAGATTAGGAAAAAGAAATCCCTAATTGGATTTCCTAACAACGAAAACATTTAAATAAAGTCAATTAGATAATTTTATAACCAGCCACTTTGCGGAAGTTGTTTATCAGGTGTAGAAGTTCTCTGGTGGAGTTTTTTTTTTGGGGTCACTTAAGTATACTATCGTATCATCTGCAAATAGTGATAATTTGATTGCTTCCTTTCTAATTTGTATCCCTTTGACCTCTTTTTGTTGTCTAGTTGCTCTGGCTAGAACTTCAAGTACTATATTGAATAGATATGGAGAGAGAGGGCAGCCTTGTCTGGTCCCTGATTTTAGTGGGATTGTTTTAAGTTTCTCCCCATTTAGTTTGATGTTGGCTACCGGTTTGCTGTAGATTGCTTTTACTATGTTTAGGTATGGGCCTTGAGTTCCTGTTCTTTCCAAGATGCTTAACATGAAAGGATGCTGAATTTTATCAAGTGCCTTTTCAGCATCTAATGAAATGACCCCGTAGTTTTTTTTCTTTGAGTTTGTTTATGTAGTGGATTACATTGATGGATTTCCATATATTGAAACATCCCTGAATCCCTGGGATGAAGCCTACTTGATCGTGGTGAATGATTGTACTGCTGGTGGGTTTGCAAGCTGGTACAACCACTCTGGAAATCAGTCTTGTGGTTCCTCAGAAAACTGGGCATAATACTACTGGAGGACCCTGCTATACCATTCCTGGGCATATACCCAGAGGATTCCCCAGCATGCAATAAGGATCCATGCTCCACTATGTTCATAGCAGCCCTATTTATAATAGCCAGAAGCTGGAAAGAACCCAGATGTCCCTCAATAGAGGAATGGATACAGATAATGTGGTATATTTACACTATGGAATACTACTCAGCAATTAAAAACAATGAATTCATGAAATTCTTAGGCAAGTGGATGGAACTGGAGAATGTCATCCTGAGTGAGGCGACCCAATCACAAAAGAACACTCATGGTATTCACTCACTGATAAGCGGATATTAGCCCAGAAGCTTGGAATACCCAAGAAACAATTCATATATCAAATGAGGCCCAGGAAAAAGGAAGGAGTGGCCCCTGGTCCTAGAAAGGCTCAGTGCAGCAGTGTAGGGGAATACCAGGACAGGGATGCGGGAAGGGGTTGATTGGGGAACAGGGAGAGGGGAAGAGGGCTTATGGGACTTTTGGGGAGGGGGGATCCTGGAAAGGGGAAATCATTTGAAATGTAAATAAAGAATATATCGAATGAAAAAGTGATAATTAAAAATAAATAATTTCGCAGTTAGATAAATGCAAAAAGAGCAATAAAAATAAGTACAAGTGACTTCTAGAGCAAAGAGAAAATAAGAAACATAGAGTACAAGAAGAGAAAAAGGAAAAGAGATTGCCAATAATAAAAATAATTATTAATAAAATTAGGTCAGTGTATTAAGAAAAATATAATTTAAAAATACAGTTGATTAAAAACACTGCTGAAAGTATAGGAAAGACTCAAAGGTATAGCACAAATACAAATCCAAACAAAGAAACATTAAAAGAAAAGCACATTTAAATATGCCTGACAGTCCTCTTCCCCATTTCTGTCTCTGTTCTCTCTCTCTGGTATGTGTGTGTGTGTGTGTGTGTGTGTGTGTGTGTATGTGTGTGTATGTGTGTGTATATGTGTGTGTATGTGTGTGTGTATGTGTGTATGTGTATGTGCATGTGTCTATGTGTATGTATGTATATGTGTTTGGGTATGTGTTTATGTGTGTATGTGTATGTGCATGTGTCTATGTGTATGTATGTATATGTGTTTGGGTATGTGTGTGTGTGATGTGTATGTGTGTGTGTTTGTGTATGTGTGTGTATGTGTTTGTTTATCTGTTTGTGTGTGTGTGCATGTGCATGTGTGCGGGTGTGCATGTGTCTGGGTGCACATACGTGTTTGAATATGTGGAAGGCAGAGGTAGTACCAGGTGGTTTCCCCAGTTACTCTCCAACTTTGAAATCTCTCCCACCGCACCAGAACAGACCTGTATTAGCCCCAGTTCTAGTGGTACAGATTTGCAACCTGAGCACAGCTGTTGATGTAGTTCTGTGTTAGAACATTTGCCTTACATATGTGCAAAGCCCTAGCTTTGATCTCTAGCACCACAAAGCAGGATAAAAGAAATGCCCCCCTCTATTATGTGATATTAGGAATTAACAGTTTCAGATGAATTATTGAACATATTTCTTTGCATCCTTACTCTCTCATTAAGCTCCTGAGATTAAAAGAGCTGTTATCCCCTACATAAATGCTTGGAGACATGTCAGACTGCAATCGTCTCTTAGGTCACAGTGGCTGCTTTCCCGTTATAGAAGTTTGCGGTACCTTGCATGGAGCCTGAGTTTATGGTCTCTTCACCTCTCATTGGAGCAGCTCTGCTTTTATTTCTTTCCTTTTTGCTAAACTGTGGACCAAATTTTACTCACAGAAACATTTTTACCCGGTATTGAATGGCAAACAGTAGTCTGTAGTTTAGTACCTATAGTAGCTGGCTCCTTACGGAAATCAGCGTACAACTCTTATGAGAATGTGTCCACTGTGGGTATCAGTGGTATAAACTTAAATGTTTATTTTGAGTGATATCAGACTCATCAAACTGACATAATTTTGTCTCTTCTCTTAATTTTGTGTAATTAATGTAGTTCCTTAGGTGATGCTTGGGAGAAAGAAAATGTATTCAGATATCCTACATTTGTCTCATCAGTAACCAATCACATTAATAATAATAATAATAATAATAATAATAATAAAGGGATCAATAAAACATCAAAATGCTCATGTTCTTAGAAAATGACAGCTATGTGGATATGAATACTCCATCTGTCTTAGTCTGTGTTACTATTGCTGCCATGGAACACCATGACCAAAGCGATTGGGGAAGAAAGGGTTTATTCAGCTCGGACTCCCACATCACGGTTTAACATCATTGGAGGAAGTCAGGCCAGAATCTCAGGCAGGGCAGGAAGGTGGAGGCGGGAGCTGATGCAGAGGCTGTGGAGGAGTGCTGCTTACTGACTTGCTCCTTATGGTTTGCTCAATTTGTTTCCTTATGGACCCAGGACCACCAGCTAAGAGGTAGCCCTACCCACAGCGATCTGGGCCCTCCTCTATCAAGCAGTAATTAAGAAAATACAGATCTTATGGAGACTTATTCTCAGCCGAGGTTCCCTCCTTTTAGGTACCTCTAGCATGTGTCAACTTGACATAAAACTAGCCAGAACACTACTATTCTGCTGAGGAGAGTTCTAGGCATTTCTGTTAACCAGAGAACCATTTAACTCTTATGTATAGAAAGTGCTAGCCAAAATCAATGACTCTCAGAGTCAGTTGGGTTGTTCATCCAGTCTCAGTTAATCTTGGCCATACACCTATGGTGAGTGGTTATCTGGGTTTGTAGCTCTGTTATCGCAGTGTCTGGACTAGCTCATAGTCATTTTCTCTCGGCTGACTTCTGGCCTAGGTGGGCATTCCTTCACACAACCCACAGGAAGAAATTGGCTTCTTCACATGGAGTGATGTAGATCTGAGAGAGTAAAAGGCTGGAAGAGAAGCCTCTCGAGATCTAGTCTAGGCTTGGGGATTTTTAAAATCCCTTCTGGCATGTTATGTTGGATGGAATATTTCACAAGCCCAACCCAACCCAACTGCAAGAGCTGAAGACACAGATTGTATCTTCCAAAGGGAGGAATGCTAGTCATGCTTCAAGAGCATCCATATCATGGCATGGCTCATTCTGTGATATTTGGCTGTTGACAGCTTAAAAACCTCATACCTCCCTCTCTACTTCTTCTTACATCCTAAAAAGCTGCTAAGGAAGCTACATACTTTCTCCTTTGGAAGGCAGGGCAGCTCAAACCACAGAAAACCCTATGTATGTGGCCACCTTGACTACAGGCACTCCTCTAGCCACCACTAAAAATTCTGGGTCAGTCATTCCTTGTCTCATGGCACGTTTGGATGAGCATGGAAAGTATCTGGTGCTCTTCCCCAATGACTTGACCCTTCCCCCCGGCCCCTCCCCGTGTGTGTGTGTGTGTGTGTGTGTGTGTGTGTGTGTGTGAGAATGAGAGTCACACACACACACACACACACACACACACACACACACACACACAGAGAGAGAGAGAGAGAGAGAGAGAGAGAGAGAGAGAGAGAGAGAGTCTATGAGAATAGTACAATGTCATGAACAGAGACAAATGGTAAAAACGCAGCCATGTGGGTAATCACTCAATAATGTCAATATTTGTCAGAGTTTGTTAGTTACAAGCAATCCTCAGATCTCAGTAGCTCATGCCTCTGTATTTGTGTATATATGTATGTGTATTTCTGTTTATGTTTTCAAAAGCATTTATTTTACTTTTAATTATATGTGTGCAGGTGTGTGGGTATTTGCATGTGAATGAGGGTTACACGCAGAGGCCAAAAGCCTGAGTCGATTGGGGGTTGGAATTACAGGTAGTCCTCAATGCCCTATGTAGGTGCTAGGATCCAAATGTGGGCCCTCTGCAATAGTGATGTGAGTTCTTAACTACTGAATTATTTCTCCACCCTTCATCAAAGATGAAGGCCAGCTTCTCCTTGAACTCATGATTCCCTGGCTTTTTCTTCTTCAGCTCATCCTACTGAACATGTGCACATTTTATGCTGGGTTTTGTTCTGTTCCCTTGGCTTGCGGCTGAGCCCTTGTGCTCTGGCTGTCATTGCAGTAGGCTGGTGGCTGCTTGACGCCCCATGGCGTGGGTCTTTGTCTTCTGGGATCTAAACAGATTGAATACCTATCAGCCTGGATATGCCATTAGAATATAGGAAAAAAAAAAAACAGACAAAAGAGTTGGGGCAAAACCAGAGTGGTTCTCAGAGGTCTGATTAGGATTTGGACTATGTCCTGCTTTGCTGTATATGATTAGCTAAGTCCAACAGTCCAGTGTAGCTGGACTTTTGGCTACTTTATGATTATTTTATTTTACCCTTCTTCTCTCTTCTTCCAACCTTTCAATACCCAACAATAGGTAGGAAAGAAAAATGAATAGAAGGGGAAGGAGTAACATTATTGTTACACTACTTCCTGCTGGTTAGGGGCATCAGGTTCCTTGGGGCAAGTTTGATCTTTGCTGTTAGGATATCTAATTTCTTCTTTCCATCTCTTTGTGCTCAGCTACTTGCCAAATCGAAACTATCCACAAACTGCCATCAACCAACCAACCAGCCCCTTCTATTGGGGCCCTAGCATTTATATAGCCCCTGAAAAGTTCCCAGAATTCCAAACATCACACACTCTTGCAGAAACTATCTGCTGCTGGCAAAATCACACCCTTGTTAGAGCACGAGGCAAATCATAGTCAGATGTGGTAGACATTCTGAAGCAGCACCACACCCCACACCTGGGTTTAAAATGAAACCATATTCTCAGAATGCTGACTTTTTTTTTTTTTAAAAGAAACCAAAATTCTCACTACAGTAAGCTAAGCCAAATGGTTTCTGATTAGTGGGGCAAGAATAAATACTCTTTCTAAAAAATGTACAGTGAACCACAGTGGTGAGATGAGTAATTTTTGTCAGAGGATGGGCCCAGAGAAATATGAATAACAGCATGATTTATCTATGCAAATAGAATAAACAGTCAAAAGATTAAAACTTCTATAACCTTTTCATCTGATAGTTCTCTATCTTGGAACTTAACAAAAGAACGCTGAGGTGATATTTGAAAATGTAGGGCTCTATATTCTCTCTATAGAAGAGGAACCTTATGTAAGAAAGCCCCTTTAGTGATAAAACGCACATCTTCATGATCGTCATCACTTATCTGTTCAAATGTTATCCTGAAAGAACATTTAACATCATAGGGAAATGTTCCTAATAGCAAGTGACCAAAGTTCATGTAAAAAGTATATATAATTTATCATCCTATAGGAAAAATCAGTTTTATAACTACATGTATGGAAAACAAAGATTACCTATCCATCACCTCAAACATTAATCATTTCTCTACTGTGCAGTTAAGAAAAACAATCTGTTTTAGACACTTGGAAATATGGAATGCACTGTTGTTATCCAATTTCCTTCTCCTGTGCAACAGAATACCAAAACTTGTAATTCTTCTCTAATTATATCTCGTTACCTCAGCATGATCTCCATAATCCTCTGTCTTTGCCAGTCTGTGATAACCACTGATAGACTTTGGGTCTCATGAAATAAGATTTGAAAAGAGATTTATTTTTATTTCTGTGTATTTCTGTGTGCATGCTTGCACATGTTTCAGATAGGGGTAGTGCCCCCCATAGCAGTGCATAGAGGCTGATGGATCCCCTGGAACTCGAGTTATTGTCAGTTCTAAGTTGTCCATGTAGGTGCTGGGAACAGAACTCAGGTCCCATAGAACAGTTCCTAACCCCCTGAGCCTTCTTTTCAGTCCCAACATCATAATACATCTATATAAAGATTCTTTCCATGGGCTCTAATTTTGAAAACAGGTTAAGTGTCTTCATTTAGTGTGAGAGAAGCGTAAAATGTATAATTGTTTCATTGGTTTATCAGTGATCTCACCAAAATAATTGCTGAAAGAAGAAACTTAAGGAAAAATTCAGTTTTCTTTGCTTTGGCTGCTTTTGTCTTATAGTGAGGTCATGGGCGGGGCTTGGTATTCATTGTCTTCTTTCTTTTTAATCTCACAAATGGTGTCTTCAAGAATGTACTGCACAGGGGTTGGTAAAACTGGAGTAGAGATGCAGGAGAGAGGTTAAAGGTGCTGGTATCCCTGACATAGCTGCACCAGCTGGCCTTTGGGGCACCTTTGAGTATTTATGGGGGTCTAGAAGAACCTCGTCTGATGGGAAATATAGAGCAGCAAGCTTTCCTCTGAGAAGTAAATCCATACATCTTCTCGACTGTCAGCCTCACTAAGACGTGGCAAGCTTATACCTGGTCTCGGCTTTTGGGAGTTTACAATTTCTATCAAAACAATGTTCATTTTAACGCTCCTGGTGAAACGATTGTTTTCATGGGGGGAAATCTGTTGGAACCAGTTTTAGCACATTATCCATAATTAAGGCCACAAAAGATTTATTCGAGGACTTTTATTGAGGGCTCAGTATGTTGCACATACCTGCTTCTCTTTTTAACACGAGAAAGGGTAATTTATAGCTTGGTAACCTGGGACGGAAGGTTACGGCATCTAGTGAGCGGGAGGACTAGAGCCCTGAGTTCATACGTCGAGAAAGGGTAAACGATCTAGAGTTTTCAGTCCCGGCAGAACAAAGAAAGCTTTGAGACTTGAGAGTCCAGGCAGACATTTAGAACTAAGTTGTCTGCAAGAAAAGACAGGAAGAATGCAATCGAATCCCTCTACGGTTTTGATTTTAATGCAACCTAATTCCGGACCGATTATCTCCTGTTCAATCCAATCAGCTGGTAGGTGTGCAGGGCCTTGATGAAATTTGTAAAGCCCCGTCCAAAATGAAACCAGGAGGCCCCCTTGTTCCAAAACCAGGAGGAATATTCTATGAACGGTGCTAAAATAGGGAAAAAAAAACCAACCCCCACCCCTGAACCGTCCCCCCCCAAATCAAAACAAAACAGAAAAACCCAAACCAGTACTTTTCTGTTTTCCTTTGACTTATTATAGTCTATTTAATACAATCCTACATAGAAATTGTAAGGTTTTAAAACATTAGTACGAATTTTAGAAATCATTTTTATGACCCTATTAATCCAAATTCATCGCCACTTAATCCACATGTAACATCACTAAAGTTCGAGAATTTGTATGTTGAAGCTCGTGCACAGTTATGTGTGTCATTGGGAGCCGTCCTCAAAACAGCACAACAGCACAACCTTTTTTTTTTTTCCGAGACAGGGTTTCTCTGTGTAGCCTTGGCTGTCCCGGAACTCACTCTGTAGACCAGGCTGGCCTTGAACTCAGAAATCCGCCTGCCTCTGCCTCCCAAGTGCTGGGATTACAGGCGTGCGCCACCACGCCTGGCAGCACAACCCTTTTAAAATTGCGATGTGCTGTTTGTAGCTGACTGGTCAGTACGGAGCCCCTGGAAGGCGAACTGACCAGCCGTTTCTTTGTTGTTGTTGTTGTTTTTGTTTTGTTTTTTTTTGTTGTTTTGTTTTTTGTATTTTTTCTTTCCTCCCATGCCACCACAGTAGCTTACATGGAAAAGGAACATGACTGAGAAATGGTTCCGGGGCCTTCTTGCTCCATTTCTGATTCTGAGAGTACTACCATCGACTCCTTTCTGTACCTGAGACAAGTTCTGATTCAAGAGGAGACAGAGGGTCCCTCAGCCGGGAGTTCCCTCTTAGTCGGAACACCAGTGCGCTTGTTCTATAGGCGAGGTTTTGCTGAACCATCCCACACCGCAGGTCCCCCAGAATTCTCTACTCAGGAGCATCTTGTAAAAAGGAACACGATCCAAACCATGGTTAGCTAAGAAGTGGCTTTCACTGCTGCTGTTCGTTCATAGCCTTTATTCACGCTGAACGATTATGTCATGTGATAATTCTCACCAAAATTTGTCCATGCTGTCGGTTTTTCCTCTGCTCAGTACTATGTCTGGTTTACCACGCCCACTGCTTCTCATTCTGGCTCACTATTGGTTGAAAGAAGTGAGCCAGATGTGATCCGGTGATATCAGATGATATTTGGGGGTAAAAGCTGCTCGCGAACACGTGCTGCTTTCCGTCCCCCTAACCCACACTCCGTCCTTCTTATTTCTCCTTTTCTGCCTGGGTCTTTTTCTCCTTAGCAGTATCTAAATAGCTTTCCATCCTAATTTAAGGATATTGGTACACCCTAGAGAGGGTAGGAGATACGTTAGCAACGAGGCTATATGGGGTATGGCAAAGCTTTATTTTCTCAATATTTTCATTATTTTTAAGATCTTAATTTTTGCAATGCCAAAGAATGAACCTCGGGCTTCGTGCACACTAGGCCAGTTCTCGGCATTGATCTGCACTGCTAGCTCCAACCGCTTTTTTTTTTTTTTTTCATTGACTTGCTGTGGTAGACTGAAGGATGGTTTATTTAGTGATTCTTGGAATCTGCTGCCAAGCAGGCCCTGTCCTCACTGTTTCCCGCCTCAGCTGACGAGTTCAAAGGAGCTTGCCTGGAACGAAGAAACAAAACCGGCTTGGAAAGAATGACATGGGCGCATGCGCCTAATTACATATTAAAACGTAACAACTTAGTTGGAGTTATTAAGGGATCAATTTGTGCTGCGATCCGATTGAGTGATAAATAGATGAAATGTGTCCTAGAAATAAATTTGAATAAGTAGAAAACATCACCAAGGATGAGGAGAAGATTAAAGACCAGCAGGAGGAAAATAATAAAAAATATAGTTGTTTTTTTCCCCCCTGTCATGCTGTATCAACCCCACGGAGTTACTGAAGTTTTATAATAGCTGCTAACCCCATAAAATCAATCTAGTGAGTTCTTCCCTTGTTACATAGGACAAACGTTGCATGGGAGCGTTTTCAAGATGAAACATGGTTTTCCCCTTTCACTCAAATTTGAATGAACGGTTTCACTTGCATTTCCAGCTTGTAGATGACAGATAGCAGGACTCCGAGGCTCTATGAGACGTTTATATAAACACATCTTACTGACTCCACTTCCCTGGATAACTCTGACTAAGCAGATATTACTAAATACTCACGAAATTATGAGAATGATGGAAATAAAAGTAATATTTTGATAATTGATAGTTCTCCATAGATAGACCTGGGCTCTCGTTGTATTCTTTTATGTCTGCATGCCTGTTCTTATCCCAGAATCACCATTGGATGTCCAAACCTCATAGGTATATCCTTGTACAGTCTCAGTTCAAAAAACACTAAGACGTCTCATAATCCTGAATTTTACTAGACTAGGTTTACCTCATTGGCTGTCTCATAAACAGCATTTAATGCCCTTCCCAATGGTATTGTTTGGTCGGTGGAAACCTTTGCATACTTAAGAACATTTTCTTTAAAGGAACACAGTCCCGGAACATCTGCTGTGTGTTTTGAATTGATTAGTGCTAACGTGATCAGCATTAACCCCTGTCTGAGGCTACTAAATTTCTCTCATTTGAAGTAAAGGTCTATGATTTAATAAAGGATTCAAGGAAAGAAATCTGAATGGGGTTATTGAATTTGTTAATACATCTGTCGCAGAGAATAAGCAAATCTTATAAAAAGTATCAGTCGTTCTCCGCTGACGGCCAGTCGTCTTGCCAATCCCTCGTGAGACTCTGCATTTGTGTCTTAGGGATCTTTGTCTACTGAAGTTGACTTCCATTGCATTCTCTCTGGTTGTTTATTCCCAGCTCACTTTCCAATATTATACTTTGTTAAAGGCGAAAGGCCATTTTTACCATTGTTATCATGAACATTAAAAAAACGTGAAGTTTGACCAGGTTAGCTGAGAGAAAAAGGATAAATACACACAGCATGGGTTTGTCCAACAGAAACACATTTTGAGGCTGTTTAGAGCATACATACATGTTACGACAGATTTTCCTAACTCTGCTGAATCAGGATGGTAAACAACAAGTCAAATGAATAAGTGATGTTTCTCTAAAAGCCAATAAATATCCATGTAGGTTCCTCAGTACCTTTTATCTGGGGGCTTTCTCTTCTTAAAATAGTTAATGACGACTGAGAGAGCATACTCTGTAAAAACTTAGAGCAGCTGGTTCAAACAATGCAGGCATTGTTCTAAACCTACCATTCAGTGTTTTCCATTAAATGTGGTTAAGAGATTTTTCTCATACTCAAGACGGTTTAAACCCACGGGGAAGCCTCTCAATATCGGATTCGCTTCACTTTGGCTTACAAAGTATTTCAGCTTGTAAATCCGAACTGCCTAAACACCCTGACAGGGCTGTGATGGTGGAGCGGTCCACCGCTACAAGCCGTGTTTTGTAGTATCGCCAGCGAAGGGATAATTAAGATTGTACAAGGTCGTAATGATAACCCTAGTCCAATATGGCTGATATCATTTAAGAGGAAGACATACTGGGTACTAATGTGCACAGAGATGAGACACAGTAAAGCCATGAAAAAAATGTGTTCCTTTCTAAGCTAAGACCAGAAGCCTCAGAAGAAACCAAAGCTAACACTATAGTCATGCTCACAGCTTCTAAAGCTATAGGAAATAAACGTGCTGTTT
The DNA here is from genome assembly GCA_964023405.1 of Apodemus agrarius. NCBI lineage: Eukaryota > Metazoa > Chordata > Mammalia > Rodentia > Muridae > Apodemus > Apodemus agrarius. Next base: position 20,458,552 of record OZ030018.1, read on the forward strand.
AATTCACCTACATACTTTGTTATTTCAGTGACGCAGCTCTCCTAATGACTGAAGGCTTCTGTATGTGTATATTTTGTAGTGTTGGCTCTCTAAGTCTTATAAATAAGCGCCTTACTAAGGCAGTCTTTTATGCCAAATGGAAGATGAAATTTCTCAAATCTCTTCTGGATCGACGCCTTGGATTTTAGTTCTGGAGGGCTCTGTGGCTGGTGTAAAAGTCTCTAGAATAGATCCCTCTGCCCACATATCCTGACTCTGTACTTTCAAACAGAGATGTTTATTCTGAGAAATGATGTGAGTAGGGGTGTCTGCTACCATAGCACAGCATAATTTATCCTCTCTGATAGGATTGTGGGCTGAACTTGTTACAATTACATAACAACCAAGCAATGTTTTCTTGCAATTAAAGAAAATATACCAGGGGGAAAATGGCGGTTCAGCACAGGGATACAAGGAGCAGCGGAACTGTCCTGTTCTTTGTTTATGCAAATGACTGCTGAATCCACAGATAATTTGCTCATTCCCACTCATCTCTACGGAACAAGCTTAAAAATATTTTATCCATATCAAGGGAAGTATAGTCAGGAGATTAAAGGCCTAAAGCTGGTAAATGTGACTCTTCATTGTTTATAGAACAGGTTTGGCAAGGGTCCGAAGCATCATCCCCACTTATAAAATCATAAAAATCCCTCTCTTCAACAGGAAACAAAGCCAGAGTTCATTTGCACAGTTTTGCTGCAGTAATTGAAACCACTTAGGGATGTTTATTGTTGTAAGACCAGAAACAATAAAGACAGCATAAACAAGACACTGACCCAGTGTGATGCTATCGGATGAATCAAAGAAAAACAAGCGCGTTTCTCTGTACACAGCTGAGCTCATTCCCTCCCTGACTGATCAACTTGCCAGCGTTTGGCTTTAGGCTGTCTCCTTTTGAAACAGAAAATGAGGGAAAGGGCCAGCTCAGCGAGGTTATAAAGATAGTACTGTCCCCGTGTGTTTCTCTTAGTTCTCTTCCTTTTAAAGTTGCATGCCACGGCATAGATAGATCGAGTTAGAAAAGGGAGCTAGCCCTTAATCTCAGCCACATGCTCTGTCTTCCACAGAGAAAAGATGAAAACGTCCGTTTCTATCTTAAACACAACACTTTGTGTCGGAACCGAAGACGTCTTACACAAAGACAATATGTGTGAAGCGGTGCCGTGAGGATTGAACGTTCAATGGATTCCCTGCACATCAAGTGTTTTGGAAGACAATGTTTTAGAAGCAAAGTGGAACAAGGCTGTGTGTCGCGGGTGCGGGGAAGGCAGGGATGTGATTTTGGTCACTTTAAGAAGACTTCCTTCTGCTTTGTAGCTTTCATTCTGGTAGATCGTGAGATTCGACACTGTTGACTTGTGCAGACAGGCTAAAGCATGATAGGAATTTCCTGGGGTGGGGGTGGGGGGCGGCAATCCTGAAAGGCACCGGGATGGCACCACCAATTGTACTACCTGGGGGGCAGTCCTAGGTTAGAACCAGTTAGAGCCAGGAGCTAACAATAGAAATCTTGTGGAAAGACTTGCCGGGAGGTTGAGGACAGGGGTGAGGTGGCTTCATCAGAAATGTTCCCGTACTCTCAGATATTTGATCCCTGGTTGGTGGTGTGTTTGGGGCAAGTTTAGGTGAGACTGACGGCGTTTCTGGGGAAAAGTCCATCACCGGGGCGTAAAATGTCTCACCTGCTTCAGTTCGTTGACTTTGCTTCATGCTTTCAGTAAACGATGTCAACTTTCAGCACCTAGTTTTTCCCGCCATGCCTGCCCCTGCCACCATGCCTGCCTGGGTCTTGCTATCATGCTTCCCTGCCATGACAGACTCTTATCCTTTTACAACTATAAGCCCAAATAAACTCCTTCATAAATTGCCTTTGCCATGATATTTTTTTTCATGGCAAGAGAAAAATAGCTAGTTCAAGAGGAAATAAAGCCCAGACAGCAAGGACTACAGATGAGGTGGTGGCCAGCTGATCACAGTTCTGACCAGGACAGCATACAACATGCTCAGAGAAGGCCAGGAACAAGAGCGACAGGGGTTCTTGCATATCTTAATGTACAAATTGTTTTTGTTTTGTGTAATTTTTTTTTTTTTTGAGACAAGGTTTCTCTGTGTAGCCCTGACTGTCCTGGAACTCACTCTGAAGACCAGGCTGGGCTCAAACTCAGAAATTTGACTGCCTCTGCCTCCCAAGTGCTGAGATTAAAGGCGTGTGCCACCACTGCCAGGCGATTCAATTCTTTCTTGATACCTAGTGGAAAGTAGGCTTATTGAGGACAGGTTCAAATTTATTACCGAAGCCAAAGTAGCAACAAAATTGTACCCAACAGAATATAAAATTAACAATGTTCCTTGCCCATCTACAGTTCTCTCCTACAATCTTTATGTATATTCCAATGGTTGCATCCAGGTTGCCAGGATTGTACAGAAAGTGATATATATTTCTGTTCAATATTTCTATATCAAAGAAGGAGTGCATACTTATGAAAGGAATATACATTTCTAAATGTATTATATATATTTTCCCCTTAACATACAATTATGTACTGCTAAGTCTACATAATGTTTTTTGTATGTGTATGTATATATATATATGTGTGTGTGTGTGTGTGTGTGTGTGTGTGTGTATTAAGAATACACATACACACATCTTTTTTTGTAGAGTACTTTGGGTCATTTTATTCATGAGACATTTTCATTGTTAGCTTTGTAGTGCTATTTATACTGCTCTAATTATTCACTACATGTATGTTTGCTGAGATTTTGTTTTAATATAAAAATAATATTTTGTTCTGTGCCATTTTCATCGGAATATGCCCTGTCTATAGGGATTTTATCAAAATCATATATTTTCTGGTCTTCATTCAGTTTGCCTACTTCACCCCTGGGTAAAAAGTTATTGGATTTATTTTTAACTTTGTTTCCCATTGTCCTGAGATTGACCACACTTATTTTAATGCTCACAATATTATAGATATGATAAAAGTTTGGTATATCAATGAATGAATGGACAGATAATTAGGATTCTTTTTCTCTATGATGTGTGTATGTGGGTATATATATTCCACAATATACATGTAGAGGACAAGGGACAACTCTGTGGAGTTAGTTCTCTCCTACAATCTTTATGTATATTCCAATGGTTGCATCCAGGTTGCCAGGATTGTACAGAAAGTGATATATATTTCTGTTCAATATTTCTATATCAAAGAAGGAGTGCATACTTATGAAAGGAATATACATTTCTAAATGTATTATATATATTTTCCCCTTAACATACAATTATGTACTGCTAAGTCTACATAATGTTTTTTGTATGTGTATGTTCTAAGGGCGGTCCATTTGTTAATGAATAACCAATTTGCATTGTTTCCACTGGGGAAGACGATTCTGTCTCCTCCACGCTTAACATTCCTTTGCTTCCTATAGTTCTTAGCCTACGGTCAGGGTCTCAGAACGTGTCTATGGGTGTCTTCTTTGTTCAGGTCATGTTTAGGCATCCACGTTGATGAGACATTACTCAGAGTAATACATTTTGAAAAATAAAGAAGATGTTTGATGTAGACTGATCAACGATGAATGTGGAAAAAAATAAAGAAAAATCTAAGTGTGTCATACATCAATCTCCAATTTGTGCTGTCACCTAACGTTCATGCTTTTGTGACAGCAGGTGACGGATGATGGGTAAGGCATAATTCATGACTATCCTTGGGAATACTTGTATTATAAGAAACAGATTTTGGTGTCAAAAATATTTTCAAGAATTTGAAATAGCAATAAGAGAATGAGAGACTGATGGATTAATATTTGGCTTTTGGATTCAGTAGTAGCATACAGAATATTTACAGTTGTATTGTTAGACTACAGGAAAGCATACATTCACTCCAGACCCTGCTTTAAATTATGTTTTCTCGTAAAGGCACTCATGTCATGGAAAGTGGAAATAACAGTTTCTAAGTTATCTGTGTGGCCATTTGTCACCGTGGTGCAGTGTAGTGGTTGAGCGATAAGCTTTATAGCTGGAACCCTTGCCTTCTAATCCTCGTTCCTCCATTTACAAGAACACATTTAGGAAAATTACTTAATCTTTCCCATTTGCTCATCAGTAAAATTGTTGAAAAACTAGGCTGGACCTCTAGGAGCCATTGTGTGGCTTAGACGTTTTAACAGTTGTCAAAAGACTCTGAGACCCGTGGCAAGGATTTGTTAATGTGGGTTAATTTGGAAGTTTCCCATTACTGCAAATTTCAAAATAATCCTTGGGGATAAGGGCTGACTGATGAGCTGCAGATATAGTTGAAAAAACTGGAAGCAATCTTGTGAGGGAAGAAGGAAAGGACATCGGACACACATGGTCTAGTAAGGGGACAAAGAGGACACAAAATGCCTACCCACCCACCTTCGGAAAATTCAGATATTATCCAGAACTATTTAAGACGGTGCCAGGAAATAAGACACGAATAGAACAAAATCTCTAGCGGAAAAAAAAATTCTGGTTAAACACCAGGAATATAACAAACAGATACTTCTAAGTAAGGGGAATGAGGTAACTGTGAGAGAGAGCCAGAAAAGTGACGGAAGCCTTGTTGTTAAAGTATTTTAACCCAGGACACACCACACTAAAATGTTATTAGACTTTTAGTACTCAGTATGACATATCCAGATCCCCATTACCCTTTCTTTTGTGTCAGCAACAAAAAAAAAAAAAAAAAAAAAAAAAAAAAAAAAAAAAGAGTTTGTCGGTAAAAGGTTCAGAGTTTGGCCTTGTTTTTGCCTTCAGAACTCAGATCTTCAGTTCGTAGATAGAAATGCTTAAATATTTCAGTAAGAGATGAAAATAAGAATCTAGGTTTGAAAACTAGACTATACTAGAATAGGTCTAGGAAGCCAGACTGTGGATCCTAGTTCCTGAGTAGTGTTATGTGGGGTCTCATCTCTCTGGAACCCTGATCTATTTTCCTCTTCTGTCCTCCCTTACCCTGTCCCATTCCACCCAACTGCATGTGGACCATGTGTAACGTGAGAGACAAAGACTCCTTGGAAACCTGGAAGCTACATGATACTGAAGAATGCTTCCATCTAACATTGGAACACGCTTGTGTGACATTTTGGAATGAGTTTCCTAATTTATGTCTTAAAGAAGGGCACCCTTGGGGATTAAAATTTCCAGTTGAGTACAGGATAGGGAAGCATCCTTGCAACTGCTTACATAAACAGTATCAAACCAGAACATTTTTCTTTCTTGTTTGTCAAACGCTTCAATGTTATATAATCCATCCTAAGCATAGCCACGGGAAGCACCGAGTTTTACCTTCTGCAGCCACGGACGGCTTTGAAACATGTTCATGTCTGAAAAAAAAATACATTTACTCCTGTGATCTGACCTATGGCTGAAGTCACACAACACCTTCATAGGAAGAGTGGCATCTGGTTTGTGGCTTGAAGGGGACTTAATTCTGCAGGAGGACGAATACAGAAAGGAGTCATTGGTATAAAGCCAAATACATGTGGCTGTTAGAGGAGCAGAATGCTAAGATTAAGTAATCCATGATCTCCAAACATGAGTGTATAGGGAATCCATGGGATGGAGAGAGGAATGGAGGTCTGCTGAGTCACTGCCCACAACAGAAGGCCAGCACATTAAAATATGAAAATTATTTTATGTGATGAGATTCAGGGATCACCAACCTAAAATATTTAATTTCACATAGATTTGAGAATTGGAAGGGTCACTCTGTAACCTCCCACCTTCCAGTTTCTAGGACCCTTATGTCATAAGCCCCTCTTCCATACCCTAAGCTCTGATGATAAATACAAGGTCACGCAATAGGAAATGAATGCAAAGGCCAGCCTAGATCCCATCAGATTATGGTGATGAGATCAGAGCATTTTGCTCAGTCAGATTGCTCAGACTCCACTTCAGCATCACAGACTTGGTAAAAAAAAAATAGTTTGATCTATTTTCTTTAGGTCTTAAGAATCTAAACATAGAATCGTATTGCTTTATTATTGTCCATCTGCCTTTTATTGTAGAAGCCTCAATTAGGAATTTAGTGATGGATGGAGGCAGATATTTCTTTTTCTCTATATACACAGTGGACTAAGCACTGGAAAAAGAGACACGCGTAAGCTTTATCCTTAAGCTTCTTCTAATGTACTAGCCATGAACGTCCCTTGCTCACACCAAGCCCTTGATCGCTGGAAAGGAACACACACAGTACAAACAGTATAACAACTGGAAAAAAATCAATAAGCTTAGTAGAAATCAAATAGCAAACTTGTTATGTTGATAGCTGTCCTGGAGCATCCATGGTTAATATAAAGAATGGTCAATTGACATTAGCTGTTTTATTAAATAACCACGATGAAATTCCTTTAAGGACATTCTTAAAACCTCTTGTCCATATCTGTAACTTTCTTTCTCAATAGCTGGTCTCTCTTCTTTCCAAATTATTGTGTTTTGTACACAGGAGAGTATGTTAGGAGAACAATTTACTTGATATCGATTCTGTTGCTTAAGGTCATGGGGTCTTTTCCACATTGGTGGAACCATTGTCTCTTTTCTCTGTTTTACAGCATTGTTTTGAAGATGAAACAAAATGACATAAACAGTAAGAAAAATGTATAGGTAAAGTGAATTGGAATGTAGCCCACTGAAGGCCTTTACTGAAGAGTGACTGTTAACCACAATTACCACCTTCATTACAGCAAATAGTCAATTAAACACTAAGCAAATGGCAGCTTCTACAGCTCTGTGAGATTACTGAGGAATAGCTGGCACTATCTGAATACAAAAGTATCCAGATTCTAAGAAGACATGTTTTAATGTTATCTCTTTTTAGAAGTTTGATAACATTTTGAGGGCTTCCTGCTTTATTAACCTTTTCTGGGATAAAGAATTGAGAATTGCATTCCTGTAGCAGAAGAGGAATTCCACTTTATCAACATCTGACATTACTTAGAAATCGCTGATGGCTTTGAAAGGGGTATTCAGCTCAGCGGGTCTGCCATCACTGAAAGCATTAGAGACCCTTATCAAATAAGAATTGATTAAACTTACAGCTTCCCAGAAAGGCTATTAATGCAGATTAATAAGCTTCTGGGAGATTAGAATTAGTGAGTATTGATATAAAGCATATATGAAAATTAGAATATCTTGTCAGGGAAGAACAAAAGGAAAGTGACTTTCAAAACTTTGTATTTGATCTTATAGGTCCTTATTTCATGTGTGGCTCTATGTGTGCATACTTTAATCAATGACAGATTTTTTTGATAATGTTAATGTTTTGAAAGCTATTTCCTGGTGAGCATGACATGTGTTTTTAATCCTTTGAGATGAAAAGCTTTGGTTATCTTCAAATAGGTTAAACTGTGTATAGCAAAGATCATGACAGTTGGCTCTGAGCTAAGAAATTAGTGCTCCTAAATACCACATTGTAAGGTATGTTTACACTTAGCCTTTGCTATATCTACTGTTTTGGAGCTGAGGCTTGAATCAGAAACTCTTGGAGACTAACCATGTGCTCTACCACCAAGTTATTACTCTATTCTATACTGTAATCTTTGGAGAAGTTACTAAGCATTAAACAAAATTGAGAGTAGTATTTCTCAGATAACACTCTGGGAAAATTTTCAGCATCAGGCTGTCAGCATCATGACTTAGCTGCTAACAGAGTTTGCTACCCAAGACTGACAACTTGAGTTTAATTCCCAAATCCACAGTGGAAAAATAGTGTCAAATCTTGAAAGGTCCTTAGACCTTTATGTCTGCGCCATTGTATGTAGGTACCCTAACCCCATACCTCACACATACAAGAATGATCAAAAAGTAGAAACCATAGCATCAGGTTTACAAATTCTAATGATCTGAAAAAAAATGTACTGTGTAAAATTTAATGGTGATTTTAGGAGAGTATCAATAATTGTACATCCTTAGGTACATGGCAGGTGGTATAACTGTTGTGATTATTATCTGAATTTTTAAATATTTTCTCACTGGTTACTATACTATTGAAAAGTACGATTTCTCATTAGCTTAAAATTAACAATGTGGGTTGTTCAACTCTTTCTTGTAGGTTGCCCTGTGCATTCTATGATCCTGGAAGCTTCCGTGGTCTCTACTCATTGGGTGCCAAAGCAACTTTCTTTATATTATCTAATTAAGTAATGAAAATATGTTCATGCATTGTCAAATCTTTGCTGCTTTGGAACTGTCTGATAAGTGCTATTTATATCATTGTTTTTGACTAATGTGGCAGTTAGTGATAACTGTTCAGTGATAACTGTTTCACTGATAGACTCCAAAATCATACAGTAGATTGAGTGTACCTATGGGGGAGTATCTCCAAGTTAATTGATATAGGATGTCCCATCTTAATTGTAAGTAGGACCATGCCCTGGGCATGCCCTGGGCAGAGGATCCTGGACTGTATAAAACTTAATTGAGAGATTAAGTTGAACATGGATTCCTTGTTCTCTGTTGACTGTGGATGAAAGGTGACCAGCAATCTTCAATTCCTCCCCCCAACCCCCGCCACTGTGGGTTGTCTGCCATGATGGACTGTAACCAGGAATGCTTGCTCTCTCAGATTGCTTTTGTCAGGGTATTTTATCTCCATAATAGGAACACCCAAGCCTTCCAGTTCTTTGTGACTTCTGGTTGACTATGCAAAAATACACCAACTGCATATACAATATTTTATTCATTTCTTTGTAGTACTTTAATTCAGAGTTCTGCCTGCTTCTATCCCCCAAGTGTTGGTATTAAGTATTTGCACCATGTCTGGATGAAAAATCCAACTCTTAAATTAAAATGACCTCTCATTACTTTCTAGAATTAAATTTATTTTCAAGGAACATTTTAAAATGATGTAACAAAGATATTAATCTTAGTTAATTTTAATTTTTTCTTGTAATAATAAAACACCATGACCAGAAAAAAGTTACAAAAGAAAGCATTTAATTTTGGGTTTACAGTTTCAGAATATTAGAGTCAATGCTGGTGAAGAAAAGGCATAGCAGCAGAAACATCTCAGAGCTTGTATCATTATTTGCAACTTGAAGGGAGGAAGAGAGAGAGAGAGAGAGAGAGAGAGAGAGAGAGCGAGCAGAAGAGAAGGAAGACAGGGGAGAGAGGAAGAGATAGAGATAGAGAGAGACAGAGAGAGAATGAGACACACACAGAGAGAGAGACAGAGAGAGAGAGAGAGAGAGAGAGAGAGAGAGAGAGAGAGAATGTTTTGAAAATTCAAAGACTGACCACAGTGACCCACCTCCTCTAACAAGGCCACACCTCCTAATCCTTCACAAATAGTTCTACCAACTAGGGACCAAGCATCCAAACTTGTGAGAATATAGAGGTTATTATCATTTAAGCTACCACATGTACTATGTACTCATATAGCGCTCTGTCATTCTAAGTAGGTAGCCTTTATTGTGGTACGCACTTTAAGGTTGGCATAGACATTAACTGATTGACAACTTCAAAGATTTAAGTAACAGAATCCAGACCCGGAAGACTTCTGAGTATAAGAGATATAAGAAATATTTGTTCCTCTTGGATTTTCAGACATAATTCGTGTCTATAGCTCTAGAGAGAATTTTTCAGATAGTTCTAGATAGAATATTTCATATAATTACTGTTTGTTATGTAAAAAATATTAATTTTAATGACAGATGAAACTAGTATCTTACCAAACCGACCTCCTTCAAATTACTTTTCTTTCCTCTTGCAAAGTGTTAGAATCTGATTAAATGAGACAAATTCTATCTATTCAGTGTCTTTCCTTTAATAAGCTGTGGGTCTTAGCATTCCTTTCCTGATAGAAACAGTTTTATGCCATTGGCTTATAGGGAAGGACACAAACAGAAGATAGGAAAGATGAACCTTTTGATATCTGATTCATACCATGAGATGAAATATTCAACTATATCCCATGTTTGAGACTCTTGGTAGTTGGATAAAAGAATTCAGATTCTTTGAAATTTATTGGCTTATCTATTCTAGTATCCAGAGTGAGGTCCTAAGGGTTTAAGATGCACTATATGAGCACCCTAAGGAAATGAGAAACTGGATGATTTACACTAGATCAGTCAAGAGTGAACACACAAATGTTACTATATATATTCATGAAGGAAAAGGGATGCGTTAGTACCTTCATCTGATGAGAAGGGAAAGGCAATAATAACCATGGAACTGTGTAGCTACACCTACAAATGAGCTATCTCACCTACCTCCCAATAAAGCGATGTTGTCTATGGACCAGAATAGAGCTATAGTGCTTAACAGCTTTAGAGCTACAGTATAAATTGTTCTACAAAAGAAACCATGCCTTTGTTAGGTTCTGAGATTATTCCAACCTCATCATTATTAATGCTTAAATAATAAACAACACAATTAAGGGACCATCATTTTTCATTCTGCCTTCCTAATGCTACAAATCCCAGGACCATTTCAAGTTGAAGGGGAATAATGACTGGAGGATAGAAAAATCACAGTGTCTTCTAAACCTGCCAGTATATAAATGGATCACCATTTTTATGTATATTGTGTGTTTTGTATGGCTTTCAGGAGAAGGATACATTCTACAAAGGAAACCATGCTGATATAAGTTCTGAGATTTTTCCAGCTTTATCATTATTAGTGCTCAATGATAATCTGCACAATTAACTACTTACTTTTTTTTTTCAAAAACTACTATTGCTGCTGTTACAGCATCAAAAAATGTATTTGGTGTGCTATGTAAGGAAAATGCAGGTGGGATATATTTGGTTAGGCTTTGTCATTTAAGATATGATACATAGACCAGAAAAACATTGAGTAAGATTGCTTACATTGTGGTCTGTGTCCTGACCCAGTTTTTCTCAGGGTAATTCATATTTATATTTGTCTCTCTTCCTTTTCCTTTCCTTTCCTTTCCTTTCCTTTCCTTTCCTTTCCTTTCCTTTCCTTTCCTTTCCTTTCCTTTCCTCTCCTCTCCTCTCCTCTCCTCTCCTCTCCTCTCCTCTCCTCTCCTCTTCTCTCCTTACCTTTTCTTTTACTTTTTTCTCTCCTTCTTTTTGATCCTCATCTTACCCCAGATATGAAACTATATATAAATTTTTTCAATTCCAGGTTATGGATTTCCTGGAGCACTTAGAGTTTTATTTGTCTAGTCTTTATTGTTAAGATTGTGGCAGTAGCTGATATAAGAAAAACATACCATTTCATGGTGGTCTTACCTGTGGTCTCAGGCATGTCCACACTCCTGGGAGACCAGTTCTCTCCAGACGGTACTTGTGTATCTAGTGCTGTGGCACAGGATTAACTATGGGTACAGACAGAAACCAGAAGGATCCTGTCCCAGGCTGAACATAGTGGAGCATGTATCCATATTGCATGCTGGGGAATCTTCTGGGTATATTCCCAGGAGTGGTATGGCTGGGTCCTCCGGAAGTATCACGCCCAGTTTTCTGAGGAACCGCCATACTGATTTCCAGAGTGGTTGTACCAGCTTGCATTCCCACCAGCAGTGGAGGAGTGTTCCTCTTTCTCCACATCCTCGCCAACACCTGATGTCTTCTGAGTTTTTAATCTTAGCCATTCTGACTGGTGTGAGGTGAAATCTCAGGGTTGTTTTAATTTGCATTTCCCTAATGACTAATGATGGGGAGTACAAGAACAGTGAGGTGGGAGGGGGTGGATGAGGGAGCAGGGGGAGGGAAAAGGGCATGTGGGACCTTTGGGTGTGGGGAACCTGAAAAAGGGAAATGAATTGTAAATATAGAATATATCCAATAAAAAAGAAAACAATGACACAACAGTCAAAGAAAATGCAAAAAATGCTAAAAGCTCCTAACCCAAAACATCCAGAAAATCCAGGACACAATGAGAAGAACTAACCTAAGGATAACAGGTATAGAAGAGAGTGAAAATTCCCAACTTAAAGGCCCAGTAAATGTCTTCAATAGAATTATAGAAGAAAAATTCCCTAACCTAAAGAAATAGATACCCATGAACATACAAGAAGCCTACAAGAACTCCAAATAGATTAGACAAGAAAGGAAATTCCTCCTGTCATATAATAGTCAAAACACCAAATGCACAAAGCAATTGCTCAAAAAGTAAGGAAAAAGGTCAAGTGACATGTAAAGGCAGACTAATCAGAATTACACAAGACTTCTCACCAGAGATGATGAAAGCTAGAAGATCCTGGGCAGACCTCATACAGACCCTAAGCAAACACAAATGCCAGCCCAGGCTACTATACCCAGCAAAACTCTTAATTCCATAGATGGAGAAACCAAGATATTCCATGATAAAACCAAATTTATAAATGTATATCTTTCCCCAAATCCAGCTCTACAAAAGACAATAGATAGAAAATACCAACAAAAGGAGGGAAACTACACCCTAGAAAATGCAAGAAAGTAATCTTTCAATAAACCCAAAAGAAGATAGTCACACAAATGTAAAAATAACATAAAAATATCAGGAAGCAACAATCATTATTCCTTAATATCTCTTAACATCAATAGACTCAATTCCTCAATAAAAAGGCATAGACTAACAGACTGGATACATAAACAGGGCCCAGCATCTTGCTGTATTCAGGAAACACAACTCAGTGTCAAAGACAGATACTACCTCAGAGTAAAGGGCTGGAAAACAATTTTCCAAGCAAATGGTCCCACAAAACAAGCTGTAGTAGCCATTCTATTATCAAATAAAATCGACTTTCAACCAAAAGTTATAAAAAAGGATAAGGAAGGACACTTCATACTCATCAAAGAAAAAAAATCTACCAAGAAGAACTCTCAATTCTGAACTTCTATGCTCCAGAGGCAAGGGCCCCCACATTCATAAAAGATACTTTATTAAAGCTCAAAGCACACATTGCACCTCACACAATAATAGTGGGAGACTTCAGCACCCCACTCTCAGCAGTGGAGAGATCATGTAAACACAAACTAAACAGAGACACATTGAAACTAACAGAAGTTATGGACCAAATGGATTTAACAGTTATCTATAGAACATTTGATCCTAAAACAAAAGAATATACCTTCTTCTCAGCACCTCATGGTACCTTCTCCAAAATTGACCATATAATAATTCACAACAGACCTCAAGAGATATAAGAAGATTGAAATAATTCCATGCCTCCTATCAGATCACTACAGGCTAAGGCTGGTCTTCAATAACAACAAAAACAACAGAAAGTCAACCTAGGCATGGAAGCTGAACAATGCTCTACTCAATGGTAACTTGGTCAAGAAAGAAATAAGAAAGAAATTAAAGACTTTTTAGAATTTAATGAAAATGAAGGCACAACATACCCAAACTTATGGGACAAGATGAAAGCAATGGTAAGAGGAAAGCTCAGCTCTGAGTGACTCTGAATAGAAACTGGAGAGAGTTTCTACACTACCATCTTAACAGCACACCTGAATGCTCTAGAACAAAAGGAAGCAAATACACCCAAGAGGAGTAGGCAGCAGGAAATAGTGAAACTCAGGGCTGAAATCAACCAAGTAGAAACAAAAAGAAGCATACAAAGAATCAACCAAACCAGGAGCTGGTTCTTTGAGAAAATAAAAAGATAGGTAAACCCTTAGTCAGACTAAGTAGAGGGCACAGAGACAGTATCCAAATTAACACAATCGAAAATGAAAAGGAAGATATAACATCAGAAACTGAAAACTGAGTCATTCAAAGTCTCTAAACCAAAATAATCCCAGGACCTGATGGGTTTAGTGCAGAATTCTATCAGACCTTCAAAGAAGACCTAATACCAATATTCTTCAAACTATTACACGAAATATAAACAGAAGAAAACACTACCCAATTCATTCTACGAAGCCACAGTTACACTGTATATTCTCCCTTGGAGATGGAATGGTTTCTGTCTAATCAGGAACCTGTCACAATTTCCTTTCATAGAGCACTTCCTAAGAGATTTTTTTCTACTTCTATCATGTTTAATATTCCAAACATATTTTAAAAACTCTTTGAGTGAATATTACCTTTAGCTTCAGAAGATACCATGTATATTTAAGAGGCATTTAACTATTGTAAATTATTTTGTTGACTTAAAAACATTAATACTGAGTTGTATATTTTAAAATAAATTTTATTAGTTTAATAATAAAAAAGGAATCCCTTTGTTCTTAGTCTTTCCTGAAATCATGGTTCGTAGATCAAAGAAGAAAGGCATTCAGATCACATCTAACTCAAGTCATTTGAGTCTTTGTCCTAAGTTTGCAGTCTTTGGCAATAGGGGTCCATGCAAGGGAATCAAGGGCTACAGCTATAATCTCTATTGATTAGGGAATCACGTGGACTACCCTGGCCAACCATTTGAAAGGAGGTTTGTCATGCATGATACTTGGAGCATTCTTATGCTGAGTGCTTGGTTTATTTTAAGATGTGTGTGTGTGTGTGTGTGTGTGTGTGTGTGTATGTTTCAGTGTCCCTCTCTGTGTGTATGTTTATACATATACATACACTTATATGTATTGTACATCACTGTAAATGAGGACAATATCATTCCTAGAGGTGTGAATGATTTTAAGAGACAGAATAGCAGGAACTTAGTTAGGAAACACTGTCTCCTAGAAATGGCTGCATAAAACAACTCTGTAACAGTGACAATAACAATGAACATGTTAGCATGGAAGGGAGAAAATTTTGTGGTTCCTCAATCCTAGAAAAGGAACTCTAGGCAACTATTGACTGCTGGGAGGGTATGAGGTGTATGCTCCCTTTTTTGCTTGTCCAGTGTAGTCAGTCTTGAAATCATGTACACACAACAAAAAAGGACCCAGTGGATTATTTTTATATATTTGCATCAAACATACACACACACACACACACACACACACATACACACACACACACACACACACACACAAACACACACACACACACCAGCACCACCACTACCACCACTAGCGTCATACAAATTCCACACCATACATAGAAAATAGACATTAGTAAGGCAGAATTAGTTCTGACCTCCTGATATGGTCTTCCTTAGGACATTATACACTGTTTAAAAATATTTATATTGAGGGACCATATGAAATCTTTGTGACCAATATTTGCAACTGTTATACAGATCCAAAATTAGTTCGATAGAAAAATATTTATAACCATCATGACATTTATAACACGAGAAGTTTTTGGTTTATAGGAACATTTGATGAATGGAAAGGATTTGGGGGTCATGAAGAGGAGAATAATTAAATACAGGCAAGAGTCTAGTGTAGGATTACAGAGACAGTACTTGTGTGTGGGTGCAAGTTAATGGCCTCCAGGCTGGCCGGAGCATCAGGAGTGCGGCAGATGAATTACAGCCCACTTGGGCCAGTCCCACTATAGTTTCCAACTATTATAACAAGGTTTTTTGGAAAACCAGAGCTGCGAATTCTTAACATGTAATTTTGGTCTGAATTATCGATGTAAAGCAACTGACCAAGATTTACATTACCCTTTACCCACTTCCTGTCTCATACAGGCAAGCAATTAGATTTTGCCAAGAGGATGTGGGGTTGTAGGAAATGCAAGCCAGAGAAGAAGCACATGTCTAAATCACATGGAAGGTACATGCCTATCAGCAAAAAAACCACTTGTTTCAGACTTCCATGTTAAACACTGCATTTTGCTTATATTTATTATAGGAGCTGTGGATGACCCAACTAAGAAAAATACTTAACAACTGTGTAGGGTTTGGTGTTGATGATCTTAAAGTCTCCAGCTCATTAAAAATTCTGTTCCATGGATCTTGGTCAGTACATCGTCAGGCATGCTTTGTCCTTTGCTGAGATTTTTTTTATTGGATATATTCTATATTTACATTTCATTTCCCTTTTTTTGTTTCCCCACCCCCCTAAGGTCCCACATGCCCTTTTCCCTCCCCCTGCTCCCTCATCCATCCCTTCCCACTTCCCTGTTCTGGTATTCCCCTACACTGATGCTTTGATCCTTTCCAGCACTAGTGTCCACTCCTTTCTTCTTGTCAGACATCATTTGGTATGTGAATTGTGTCTTTGGTGTTCCAAGATTCTAGGCTAATATTCACTTATCAGTGACTGCATACCATGGGTATTCTTTTGAGACTGGGTTACCTCACTTAGTATGATGTTCTCCCTTTGCTGAGATTTTTAACCAAGCATTTGCCGAGCACCACCTGGAAGGGAGGAAGGCATTTCATTGAAGCACAGACATGCCCTGAGCGTGGTATGGGATGAGATGAGTGGGATCAGACCCTTGACTGACTGATACCGAATGACAGGTCATTCCATACTTAGCTTGGGCCCCCATGTCTCTGGTTATTTTGTGAATGCTTAGTCGACTCTTGCTCAGTTCTTAGGTTTCTAGACTTTTCTATTTTTACGATTTTCACTTAATTTGAAAAGGTATCTGACTGCATGACTCACTGGCATCGAAAGGAAGGAAGCCCGTGTTAATGATGTCCACGTTTGCCACAGTCTCAGGGATGGTGCATGTTATAACCGGCATCCTAATACAGATACGGTTTAGAAAGCCATGGCATTCCTGTTACACACAGCATGTTACCTCATACAGTATATGAGAATAACAGGAAAAAAGGAAAAAAAAATAACATATACGTGAAACCCGCCCTGATGTGAATTATTATCTGTTTTGAGTTTTTGGCTTTAATTCCATTCTGCTTTCACGTCATATGGTTGTGCTCCGTATTCTATACTGAAAGTCAGATGTGTGGAAGACTTTCGATCTGCCTCCTCTTAACAAAGTGTAGTTGCAAGGAAGAAAAGCAGCAGAGGAACCGGCATGTGGACTTTGTTAGTTCTGGTCTTTCTTTCACAGTGAGACCCTAAGGATAGCATGGTCTGAGTGCTCTTCTGCTACACATCCATGATTGGCTCTCACTCACAATGAGATTGTGTTTGGAGTAGGGTCTTTGGGTTGAGGCTAGGTTAAGTGGGATGGTGAAGCTTGGTTCTCTGTGACGAGACTGTTATCCTCTAAGTGGAAGGAGAAAAAGAATTTCTAAAAAAAATATTCGATTTTATGACCCAACAAACTATTTGCTAGGTTGAAATTGCCCTTTCCTTTGGCAAGTGAGGACACCAGAACCAGTAACAATAATATCAACTCTAAATAGCATCTTCTTTATTTTTTAAGGTGCTAAAATACATTTTGATCTTATGACTTGTTTAAAGATGGTCCTTCAAACTAGGTTTAGGTTATCAAATGAAATGTCAAAATGTCCAAATTTTCTCACGCCATTTGTTCATAATGTTTGAACGAATTATAAATCATTAAAACACTTATATACTACTGCTACGTTTTAAAGAAGTATACGCCGGGTGTGGTGGCGCACGCCTGTAATCCTAGCACTTGGGAGATAGAGGCAGGGGGATTTCTGAGTTCGAGGCCAGCCTGGTCTACAGAGCGAATTCCAGGACAGCCAGGACTACACAGAGAAACCCTGTCTCAAAAAACCAAAAAAAAAAAAAAAAAAAAAAAAAAGAAGTATCCTCCTCATCCTCCTTAAAGAAGAGACAAGCGTGTAGACTGCTGAGGTTGAGAACAAGTCCACAGTAAAAAGGCCCATGCTGAAAAGAAACGATATGACAATCAGCAGATGATGGGAGTTTAGGGATTTGCACAGATGGACCCAGTCGCTAGCCGGGATTTCAGAATAAGGTTCTGGAAATGCGAATACATATTTTTGGAGTCATCATTGTTTTATGGAGTGGAAGGTGTGAGTCCTGGAAGGAGTGGTTGCTACTGAGATCCTTCTGGTACTGTGAAGACTGACAGAGGGAGAAAGGCCAGCGTGGACACACGGGGAATATATCAGAGGCCTGAAGGGCACATCTGAGATGATTGAGGGCCCTTCTACAGCAGCCCAGATGAAAAGTAGGACTTGAGAGAAGGCAAAGGCGGTAGCAGTGGTAGAAGGACACACACAGGATCCAATACTTAGAGGACATTGACAACTCATCATCAGCACAGAAGGTGAACTGTGAAACAAATAATCAAATCATATCTGCAGGTTTCAAACCTGCTATTGAAGAGTTCAAGAGAAGTTATGAGCCTGGGGGATAAAGGATGCCTTCACTGGACTGTAAAGTATTGCATCTCTGTGGGAGGAGAAGAGAGATGACTGGGATGCAATACTATAAGCTAGCATAGAAATAGTTCATTTAAAATAAATTAAATATTTGATAATGTATGCTTTAAATTAAAGATAAGAACTCTTTTAATATCTGAAATAGTCTCATCTATCCCCCCAAAAACAACACAGGAGGAATTGCTATTTGCCAAATAAAAACATGCAGTTAAATCCTTTGGGATTCGTATATCTTGAATCTGCCCTTGTAAACACTGCAGACAAGTAAAATAACCCATGCCAGATTATGGATGGTCGAGAGCAGTAACGGCCACCAGATTTGTGGGCTGAATTACTGATTGCTGTTCAAACTAATGAGTGCTGGGCTATATTACTAGTAGAATAATCCTATCTTTTTTTTTTTTTTTTTTTTTTTTTTTTTTTGTGGAAGAAAAGTCAGCCTAATAGTACACTTTAGATTGCCCCAAGGTCAGAGATGATCTATTTCAGATGCGTTTGTAAAAGAGACTATTCTATGTTTTCTAATAGATATTTGTTCAGTTTAATCCTCATGTTAGAAAATATTGGCATTTCTGCACAGGCTTGAAATAAATAAAAGAGAAACATTTGCTAACTTCTGGGTAGGTAGATAGTTGAAGCCATCCCAGGCTTTGTCTAAATGACACCGATGCTTATTCTATGCTGACTGGCACTTGTCACCTATTTTTCCCCCCAGGAAAATTCTCATTTATCATAGTTTGAGCTAATATGTTTTTCTATTTCAAAAATCATATTTCAACTCCTTATCCAATTTTGTACAGATTTACCTTTTGGCTGTCCGGTAAAGTAAAAGTCTTTCGGAAGGCGCGGCACTATATTTAATAGTTATTGCTAGGCCGAGGCAACCAAAGCATTACTGAAATCAAATTAATTGGCCAGAAGGGACTGAGCCTGGAAGCATTTTGGATTAAAACTGTTCTCTTCGCCTCTGTCTGGAATAATATATTTCTAATAATGCTGCTTTACATAACAGATCCATGGCAGTTCAACCCTATGGAGATCTCTTCTTTGCTCACAAAACCATCTATATTGTTTGGCCAATAAAAAAAAACCAGGTTGAGATTCTGTTTTATCTTCTCCCACATTAGCTTCATATATTTCCCATGGTGAAATTAAAAGTAGTTCGCCTGCATTATGCACAGAGTGAGGGGCGCCTTTCCATCACTGGATTACAAATCTTCACAGGTGCATACGTGTGTTTATTTTAAAATAGGAGCTGGAACTTACTAGTCAATTTGTGAGGACTAGAGAAACTTTAAATAGAAAAGCAAGAAAAATGTTGGAGAAATATATACTTCTTAAAATTGACTTGGGCTCCTTCAAAGTGTTTTGGGTTCAAGAAATATATTAGGAAAGGGAAGAATTCTTCATAAGAAAGAACTGAAACTTGAAACTCAGAAATGTTTTAGATATTGCATAAGTATGCTGGGCCTTATTCTTGTAAACATTAGGTTTTGTTTTATTTTGTTCTGTTTTGTTTTTTTCTTTGACATATCTATCTTGTCTGTAAGAAGTACAATAAAGCCTTTAAATTTAGAAAGGAAGAGACATTCCTTCAATGTGAGTCATTCATTACATGAGAAAAATGGTGCTTAACACTAGCTCTTTAAGATATGATAGAAGGTTACCACTTCTTTGTAAACCAAGGATTAAAAAGTTTTCTACCCCCAAAACTTTATTCTATATACTTTAAGACATGCCTGTGTTTCTAACATCTATTTTTCTCTAATCCTCCTAATGATGGTCATTATAGAACTTAAATTTTACTTTCTGTTCTCTTTGAAAATAGGCTAGTTATGTGATCCTGGCAGGAAGAAGTGGTAAGACAGGTGAAAGCAGTGCTTTGGAAGGGAAATATGAAAAACGAGTACATTTTCTTTTAAACATAAGATATTTTATGAAAGGCAGATGGATGAAGACTCTCAAAACTGGGTCCAAAGCAAACATTTATAGGAATGTTGAGATTTAATGTTGATGGTCTATGTGGATTTGTGAATATGAGTGTTAAGAGGGGATAACATTACCAGCAAGACCATATCCAGAGGGTAGGCAAGGACCCCGGTTGAGGGATAGGGCAACCCAGTGTAGGAGAACGCCAGGGTGGTGAGGTGGGAGTGGGTGGGTGGGAGGGGGAGCACCCTCATAGAAGCAGAGTGAGGGAGATAGGATAGGAGGGTTCAGGAGGGTAAACTGGGAAAGGGAATAACATTTGAAATGTAAATACATAAAATATCCAACAAAAAAGAGGTAGCGTTACTAATAAAAATGTCATTACAAAGCCAGTTACTTTGTACAGTGAATAAACATTAACAAGCCAAGAGGCTGCATAAAAGCCATGTGGGAATATATCCTATACATGTGGCATTGAGGCATTTTTTCTGTTTTAAATATTATTATTTATTCTTTTAATATTGCATCTAATTTAACTTGACCTACTTAGCCTGAGATCTATAAGAAAAGTGTTGGTATGGCAATCTCTAATCAGACTTCACGTTGGATGATTTTGGGCATAAATTTTATAACAAGGAAAAGGGTTGAAGCTAGATCAGGACTTGAGTTGCTGTTAAACTTTGGAATGTTGCCCCTCTATGTTTTGAAAAGAAGAAGCTGATAAAATGAGAAAGAATGATATTACTACCAGTGTAAACTTTGCTGGATCCTCCCACTGTGAGCTTTTGCTATGACTTTCTTCTCATGTTCTTAAAAATCACCTTTTTGCACTCACATTGTTAATACCAAGACATTTGATCTTACATACTCAAGATAATTCTGATATGGTCACAGTACACTCAAGAAATATTGATATTTTAATGATCGCTAACATGCAGTCCATATTCTGGATCACTCAATTGAGCCTACATGCTCTCTTTAGCTGTTTTTTTTATCTTCAGCTTTGCATCTGATTAATGATCTTATCGTAAATTTGTTCATCATATTTCTCTAAACTTCTTGAAATTAGGGCAGTTCCTTACATTTCTTTTTCATCCTTGTGACTATGGTATTTTCAAGAATGTAAGCTAGTAGTCTCTAAAATTAACACACAATTTTATTAGCGCAATTTATTTCTTATGATCAGATTTCTTATTTTGTCAAGAGTAATGATGCATTGATGATATTCTGTGTTTCCCATTGTATTGGGTCCTCAGGATGAGGTTTTATTCTTTTGTTATTTGCTGGTGATGCAGGTTTAACCTCATGATTAAGATAACAATTACAAAAAAAGACCAATATATTTAAGTGCTATATCCCACCTTTATGCTTATTCTGTATGTTGCTATATTGAACCCTAAGTCAATTCTCAGTCAATAGTTTCTACATCTGAGAGTCCATGTCAGTCAGAAGAGTGTTTAACAGTTGTTCTGAGAAAGCAGGAATTCGCATGATATTTTGGAACTGAGTCATTCACTTACTAGTGGCCATCTGGTTCAAGGTAGAAATTATAAAGCTTTCACCAGAGATGTTTGCTTGTGTGATATTATGCTGGTAAAATGAAATGCAATAGCGAGTTTGCTGTAGTAAACATTTAAGTTGCATACGAGAAACTAATTGTAAATGCAACAGCTGGGGATAGTTCTTGCTAGGGGGCAATTGGTGCTCTGAGAAGAGTAAATGAAGGATTGAAAGAGATGAACTGTCAATAAAGGACTAACTGTGAATGCTAAAGGTGCTTCTTACAGACACACAATGTGATTCTCATTTTCTTCAGCCTGAAGGCAGGAGACGCTGATGACCAACCTCAAGAGTTAAGGATAATAGAACTAGGAGAAAGTTAACTTTGCCAACTAGTTAGGGCTTTCATGAAAGGGCCAGGGGAGTTTCTGGTAATAAATGTGACTCACAGATATTGGATTTTAATGTGTGTGAAAGTCACAAGACTAGGTTCCTTGAGCCAGACTCCTGAACTGCAACCATACACACTAATTTATAAGTTGATTCAGTTACATATCTTTCTTGACACATTGCCGAGTCCTACATGACCATGTGAAAGGGACGGTGTGACATGGCATCCTGCCCCTGGAACAGAGCCAGCTGGGCATGGGCATCCACAAATGTTGACAGTTTCTAGGCATGAGGGAATGTCCTCTCTGCCAAGGCAAATGACTCCATTATAATCAGAGACAGCATGATCTGGGATGTGAGGTTATCTCTAATGCCTTTGACAAAATGGTAAATGCTGTAACCTTCAGGACAGCCCTTAAGGCTGTGGAAAAGAACTCTGAAAACATGAGTTAAAAAGTATATAATTTCTCAACTATTCAAAATATAAGGATGCAATATTAAATATATGAAGAGCTTTAGAGAAAAAAAAACAAAAACAAACAAACAAACAAAAAACCAGAGGTAGCTGCACCATGAGCCAAATTGTGAAAAAGATACAAAGGCAGGCATATTCCTGAGATCAAGGTCAGCTTGACGCAGAGCTTATTTGGGCCCAGGTGTGGGGGGGAATGGTAATTTCAGGACAGGATCCCACCCAGCTAAAGTTATTGTCTGTGCTTACAAAGTCAGGCAGCTCTCTGAATTCATTTGCTTGAATTGAAAAATGTGCTTGCTGTCTTTTTCTAAGAATCAAAGGGTAGGAGTCATGGAATGCTAATTCCTGGGATAATCAAAAGTTTACATGGAGTAAATTACTCCATTGAGATATAAATAAAAGAGTGGGCTTTGGTCTATGAGAGCTGAGCTACCTGGATGAACTGTCTGGAGATCTCCAGAGAAAGCTTGTCTTGAGCAGAACACAGGCATCAGTTTGTACTCAGGATTGATATTCAGTTTTTTCCCTTAAGCTGAGGTTCATCCTTGGTAACACATGTCACTCCTGTTCCTTCTGTAGGGTAGTCCAATAAAATTGGTTAATTTTTGTGCTAGTTGAGATATTAGTTAAGAGATCTAAGTCAAATTTGTCAGTAGGAGCACATAAAATTGAGAGACATGGTAAATTTTGTAACTAACTTAAATAAAGCCAAGCAAAAGAGTCCCTTGGTGACTTAAACACTTCAATGTCCACTCCAAAATGATGAAGTACTGTCCTTAGACTTTACCTATACAAAGCATCTAGACACATATGCCACCAATTAACTGCTAGAAGACAATGCTATAGGATGCTGGAAGATAAAGAGAAAACATAATAACATTAAACATTGTTGCATGATAAATTTATTAAGACATTCTTGTAGAGAAAAAAAATTAACTGCAGTTTGTGTTCAAGGGATTAAATGTTTGTGTTTTCCCAGATTGGCTTGCTGATATCCCCACTTTCAAGATGAAGTTAGGAGGAGGCAGGGCCTCTGGGAGGGAATAGGGTCGAAGGCAGACTATTCATGAATGGGATAGATACCTTTATAAAAGGATACTTTTATAAAGATAAAATCCAAGAAGACTTTCTAGTGTTTTTTATTTAAAAGTCACACAAGGTTTCAGCATATATCCTAGGACCCCACCAGAACCCAGATATATTGATAATATTCTTAACCTTTAATCCTAAAGCATATATTAAATATATGAAGAGCTTTAGAGACCAAGAAATACATTTTTGTTGCACTGCTCATAGGCCACACAAACTGTCTAAGGCAACATGCCCCATCAAAGTTAAACTAAAAGCTAACTCTGAAATGGAAAATTCACTTTGATATAACCTTAATAACATGTAGGAGTGGGTTTTTGATGAAAGAGAAAAAATAAACACGTAGAAGATGTTTATTGGCCAAAAATTTGACTGAGATCTCTGTCATTTTAATGAAACAAAAATGACTTCTTTAGAACCAGAAAGTGAAGGTGCTTGAACGTATTGTAAAACAGAACAATTCATTGGCACTGCTTTCCCCCTCACTAAAAAATTAGTAAGGAAACTTTGCTTCTATGATTAAGTTCTGACCAATGCCCCTTACTTATTACGAAACAGACAACATTCCATGGACAGAAAAATCACAGAGGAAGTTGAAAAATGGGCAGATATGTGATGCTTAAAAGTGCATTTTGAAATAACATTTACTGATATTTGAAATTAATCATTTTCCCCTGGGAGGGATTTGAGCTTTTCTGAAAAGTAGTAGAAGCCAAGTTGTATGTCAGTCTCATTGCCGACTTGGATTAAAATCGGCACGATATAGTAGGGTTCTGGCTTTGAGCCAGAATTTTTCAAAATTAAGGTTGACAGCTGTTTTATATCCAGCCAAAATTTATTATCTCTAGAAACAATATGCATGTCTTCTTCAGTTATGGAAATTCTACATGATCCTGGATAAGGTATTTTATAGAAAGAACTAAATCCATTAGGTAATCATTACCATGATATTCTAAACTGATTTTGAAGGAAAGTGTTCTTTGTTGGTTGAAAAGAGGTAACAGTATTGGGCTAAACCCCCTCTAATTAAGAACATTAACAGCCCACAGTACTTCCATATCTGTGATTTTCTCTACATATAGATTCTACTAAGTAGCAGCCTTGTATAGAAATGGTCAGTCAACAATAACAACAACAACAACAACACACACACACACACACACACTTTTTTATAAGCTAGTATGGAAATATTTGAGAGACACAAGAACATAGCCTAGCTATGCATGTACATACTCAGAACTAGCATACTCCTCCTCTCAGAAATTTACCTTATAAGGCAGAGAGAAAAGTTGGCTATTATATTCTACAACTCAATAAAATTACTACTGAAAGCATTAGCCCTGTGAAAAAGAAAACAGCTCTACCTGGAAGACAGGCTGCGACCAAAGGTTTAGTACTTGGAACAATTTTAGAAAGTGCAGGGATGGGAAAAGTAGAAGAAAAGAATGGAGACAAGAATGCTGCCTCACTCTACTAGAGAGAATTTCATGGCTCGTGAGTTAAAAACGATGCTGTATGGAGTATATAAGAGCTCTCTTCCATAGGTAAAAAGACACAGCCAAGCCCAGAGCAAGAATATCATTGTTAAAGCAGTATACAGCACACTGACTATAATGGACAGCAAACTTTAGGAGTGTTAGGGGGTGTGCAGGGAGATACTCATGGTGAGTACATGTGACATTTGACCCTGCTATTACTTTCTTCCATCTCTCTTCTGAGTGTGATCCCATGTCTCCATTTTCTCTTTCAATCTCCAACTGCACTCATTACTTTCTGAAGCAGTTATGAGCATGAATTTATAAGTACATATGCACATATGCATGCATAAATGTATACTGGTTAAGGGGATATGGATGAAGCGGAAAGGGGGCTCCAACAAGCAAGTTTCATCAATTTGACATATACACATACATGCATGCACATACCTACAAATGTACATATGTACACACATAGTCAGACATATACATATATACACGTATATACTCAGTTGACAGGTAGAGAGAAGCCCCAAGCAGCTGGCTCCAGTCTCCAATCCCACTTTAGTTCTGCGCCCAGCCTTTTTTATACCTTATCAGACAAAAGTGCTCTATGGAAAAAAAAAATTACCTCACAGATAAAAATGGTACACAAGAGGAAGTTACAGCAGAATATGCATAATAAGTTGAAAGCAGTTGTTTTATCTGCATCTCATTCTATAAGCTCATTGTGAATTCAAAGCAATAGTTTTATGTATTCATGACCTTGCCTTATTATGGTGCATACCTGTGGCCTCATCCTTGGACCTGAATGTTCTTCCTTGATCATAAACCTGTCCCAAGCCTATTTCTCTTCCTAGTGCAATTTATGTGCTTGCAGTGTGTGAAAGCTCACCGTACTTCTTCTCATGGAGACTTTACTTATTACTCCATGAGGGGGGCACATTCTGTTGCTGATTCGAACTTTATTTTACCTTTCTGTCAAAACAAAGCTGTGTCCTTAGACTGTCTATCAATTCTAACTTCCTCAAATAATTTGAACCCAATCATAAATTCTATAAAACCATTGACTAATTTATTCAAACAGCATTATTACATAAAGGCATATCCTCATGTTGATCTGTTAGGAAATCTCCCCAACAGAGTGGGTCAATGTCTAGGAAACTCTAGACAATGAGGGTTTTTCCACACCATGCCAGATAAATGACAAACATAGGGTGGAAAGACATATCAGCAGGCAAGAGACCATCTTGGGACGAAGTCCCTGGGGTCCTTGCCTCTTCAGAGCACCCCTTCATTGCCATGTAAACCAGTGGGCTATCTCCAGAAAACTTGCTTGCTGAGCCTTCCTTGCACGGTTTCTGCCACTAGCTAGATCAGTAGCCATTGGGTCACAAGACAATATTAAACTGTCAACAGGCTGTGAAGTCGAGCAAGGCAGATTCCACGCCATTGACTCTTGTTCATTCTTTGCACAACTGATTTTTGGCTTCCTTCTTTTAGACTGCCAGCTAATTTGTCATTTAACTCTTTGTGCACTCTTTCAGTTTTCTCTATCAATACCCTACCTTCATCTGCCAAAACTTATCGTTCATTTACTACCGGAGGTTACTAATGATTATCCTAGATGGATAGTGCTGATAACTTTATGGTGATAGTATTCAGAAATGAATTTTGAGCTGCATTAAATTCACTTACTTGATGTCCTTCCCATGTGTACTGCACATAAGGATTTAGTAGTGTAGGTTCTTGAGTCTGTAAATAGTGTCATTGAGTCAATCCCTGAAGTCAGGAGTCCCCGCATTTGATGACTTGGCTGTGAAAAGTCCCCCAAATTGTGTAGCCATTTAATGACTCTCACCTATTCACTTAGTTGGGAGCCATGGTATGGATTTGGTGTATTCTCTATGTCTCTGCAAAGTCTTCATTATAACAAAGAAACACTGCCTGCTGATAGCCGACAACCCAGAAAGCAATTTCTTTATAGAAATGCTTTTTAATAGGATGAGGCACCTTTTCAGAAGCTGGGAGTTTTCTTGAGGTTCCCCTAAGTGTCTCTTTGAATCCTGCCTCACCTGACTTTGCCACCCTCCAGCCATTCGGTGACACTTCTGAGTCGCTGCTGTTCTTTCTTTATATCGTTTTCAGCCTTCGCCTCAGGAGCAGGGCTTCACACACTGCCAGTGACTTTCATAATATGACAGTTTGTGAATGTTAATATTACTCAAATTAAAATGCCTGTCTGTTTTCCTGAGCCTAATCCTCGCGGCTCCCCTGCTGCGTTTGATGACTGGTCTGTGAAAAGTCCCCCAAATTGTGCAGCTGTTTAATGACTCCCACTTATTCACCGCAGCATTCATCAATGACAGATCACAGAAAATCAGAAACTCAAATGTCAAATCAGACATTGAAAATTTCATGAGAACCTAAAAGGCCAGAACCTTCCCAAGTTTTTTCTCTTAATTGCATCTGTAAAGAGACGGTGCAATTTTCCTTGGCCACCATCACGGATGCAAATGAGTGTGAACTTGAAAACCCTCAGGCAGACTTTTCCCCAAACTGACTAATGGGGTATTAGGAGGCTGTGCAAATGAGCCTCATTCTACATGAGCATCTATTCCTATGCAAAAGGCACCACACGAGGGAGGAGACACTTCTCTATAATTATCTTTTAAAACAATATTCCTACATCTGATTTTTTTCTCTCACTTCATAGCTCCATCTAAAAGATGGGCTCCATCCTTGTTTTCTGAGATAATAATGAAAAAAAAAACATATCTTGGAAAAAATGTCTATGGAATGTTGGAGGATTTTGCTACAAAGTGAGTTCCAGCACAGCCAGGGCTACACAGAGAAACCCTGTCTCGAAAAACCAAAAAAAGAAACAGAACATTATTTCAAGGGAAAAGAGAGACTACTATTTACAATCTACATTTATACTATCAAAAATACACTCTACAATAAGTATTTTTTTAATAAGAGATTTTTGTATTGTCCAGGTGATTGATGGGTATATTTGGATAGAGTCTTATAGGACAGAGTAGTTCTCTTTTTTTTCTTCATCAAAAGACTTCCTACTATACAGTAATCTTAGAAGGTTTGTGGTTCCTGGAGCCAGGGTTACATGTTCATTGACAGCTTACAAGACAGCTCAACATGTCAGTCTTTTTGAGGTCCAGTTATATGACTTGGATCTTCTGACCAGTACTCAAATCCTGCTTTCTAGTCCTTTATTTCATAGGCTGTTGGTTAGGAGAGAAAGGTCTAGCCCCCAATGTTCTTCTATCTGAAATCTAACTAACTCCTAATAAGATGAGCTAGGCTATATTCAAAAGGCTTGTCTAAACACCTCAATCTATGGGTTGAGTAGTTGCCTCTGCTCTTCTGTTCATCCTCTTTGAAGCAGTGGATTAAGGTATCATCTTGGCAGGACAAGGGAAGGAGTTGCCGTAAGTTCATTTCAAATCTCTGTTTCATCTCTGGTAGTATCCCAAAGGTCAAAGTTATTCAAATTAGCTAATCTGCACATTTTTGGAGGTAGGATATCTCTTCTTTGTCTTCTGTGCCTGTCTACGTCACACATCTCTTGGATTATCGTTCATTAAAGTTGTCTTTTTCTTCACTGTGCCAGAGTGTCTCTGATCTAGGTTTGATTCTTATGTTGATAAGTAGTGTTGAGGACATCATAAAACTGTGAGGACTCTTGACATATTTCCTTTGAAAGAAAGTGATTTGGCAATCTCTTATTGTGAGTGATATCTGTGCTGTCTCATGTTGCTGCCATAATTTTTAATGGTAATCTCTCAACTCATGTCTTCATTTATAATAGTCAAAATTACTAATACTAACTTGGAGAAAAATATTATTATAATTATCTGTTTTGTCTGCATGAGAAGAATGTAACTGTTTCCCATGTTTACCAAGATATTCCTTTTCCTGGTTTGACACTTTTACTTCCTTGCTCTGAAATTCTAATATTTTCCCTTGTTCAGGATGTCCCTCACCAACAACTCTTTGGTCATCCTAATTCACCCCTCAACATTCATATCATTATTTGTTTGTATCTTACCCATGAAAAGGCGAGTGCCTGAATGTCATCATTTTAGGATTGCTAATACACATCATACCATCAATTTTTGTTCATCAGACACTTCTCTTGCTATTATTCCAATCAGGAAGCAGTATGAGTGTAACGAAGTGGTCGTTATTTTTTCTGGCATACATGGAAGAGGACGAGGTGGATGCATGCAGAGGTGGGCAAGCATATTCATGAGAGTTTGATAGCAGAGGTGCCAAAGCCACAGCCGTCTATAGCTTCAAGAGCAGGCACAGAGGGGAGGCTAAGTTCTCTTGGATTGTAAAGTTAGACATTGGTGAATATTTGAAGGGTGTGACTTTCATCAGCTATCGTACATTTAGGATATTATTATATGTACACATAGACTGTACTTCTCCACGGAGATGGTGTTCAAATGAGTAGTGTGCATAATAAACATGTGACTAATGAGTTGGGTGTGGTAAATGTTATTTTCCCCATTTAATGAATGGAACTAGTAATTTCAGAAAAAGAAATGTCAATTAGAGGAAACTTGCAACACCCTTTTGCCTCTATACTTTTTCTACAAACATGATTGTTTCCAACTATACTCTGAGAAGAAAGAGAAGGCACATTAAGGGAAATTCCAAAGTTTCACAAAAAATATCATAATGAATATGAAAGTGCACATCTGCAGACTCTTGCCCAAACCTATCTCTTGCCTTAGAATATACTGAAACAGCATTTGTTTATTTTTTTGAGTTTATTATATAATTATAATATTTCCTGCTTCACTTCTCTCCCTTCAAACTCTTCCATATCCTCCTCCTCCCTTTATGAATTTCATGGTCTCTGTTTTAATTTTTTGACACACACGTGTGCGCGTGCACACATACACACACACACACACACACACACGTGTTTCTCTTTCTCTCTCTCTCTCTCTCTCTCTCTCTCTATATATATATATATATATATATATGGCAGTATATATATATATATACTATATTATATATATGGCATATATATAATCTCTAAGTATATAATATGCTCAGTTCAGTCTGTACAATGTTACTTAAATGTGTGTTTTTGGGCCTGACCATTTTTCTATTACATAACCAGTTGGTGGGCTCCTCCCCAGGGAAGACTGTTTCTCTCCCTCTCAGCATTCCTTAACTTCCTGTTCTTTGTGTAGTCTTTTCTGGTGGGATTTCCTCTTGTCCACGCTAGCACATCTATTGTTCAGATCTTATTTGACCCCAATTGTTTTTATGCTTCCAATTAGTTTTTAACTGTAAGAATTTGTACTAGATGTGATATATTCATATAAACTGTATTATCAGTTTTATATGAAAACTAGGCATGCAATTTCACATGCTAAATTTCATGAAAGGGAATGAAACTCCATGCTATTTGGTCAAATGTCTTCTTTAACCTAAATTGTGTCAGTCTGACATATTGAACAAAATTCTACTTCATTCTTCCGACTAGTTCAAATGGCCTTCCTCTTTCTACCTAAGTTTTCAATCTCTGATCTTTTTGCTTAAGTTCTTTGCATTTTATTCAATTCTTTCAGGATATTTGATCAGACTGTGAACCTTGTGAATCCATCATTAACGTGAAAAAAAAAACCTGTTTTTACTAGTGGCGTGACTCAACCTGAGCCTTTAATCATCCAAGAGCTTTGTGCTTGACTAGTGTAAACAGGATCACACAAAGGCCAAGAGGAGGAGCCAGCAACCAGGTGACAGGAAGGGAACAAAGAATTACCAAGAAAACAACATAGAGAGTAAGAGCAAGTCAGAGAGACATAGAGGAAGCGGGAGGGAGGAACATTCAGTTTGAGGGAGGCTGACATGAGGAAGGGGCATTGCTTCTGGGACATTGGCTGAGGAGGAAGCGAGCTGGATGCTTTCTCTGCCTCTCTGATCTAGCAGACATTCACCCCAGCATCTGGCTCCTGAGGTCTCACTAGTAAAATCGAATGATTGAGATCTTGTTAAACAACAACAACAACAACAACAACAACAACAACACTCAATTAAATCTTCCATTTACTCATCTCCCACATAGGATAGGCTTTCCTTTAAAAAAAATTATGTTAGGGCTCTGTGTGGGCAGGATTTATTTCAGATATGGCAATAAAGGAACCAGGTCTGATGTCTCACATAAAATATTGAAGAAATCCAACTAACAACTCTAGTGACTTAGCAAGCTCTTAGCATGCTATCATTGTTGAGAGTATGGGGGGGCGGGAGGAAAATAGGAAAGAGGAATGATGACAATTGTTTCCTTCTTGAAGTATCCCCTGTTGAGTGTACTGTCTGGAAATAAGAGTGGGGAAAAATAATTGAGTTTTAGTTTCTGTGTTGTAGGTAGACATGGAGGACAATTGGTGACCCCAGTCACTAAGGCTGATGAATGGTATGACTAGTGCTCAAGGCAGAAAATCACCCCAAATTACCCGGGAATTTATTATCAACTAAGCCCTAAGTGTAATAGGATCTACATCTCAGATAGGTTCATTTGTCTATCCATCTGCCACAATCCAAGTTACAATTTGCAATTATAAGCATTTCATTAATCAGTTAACAAGGCATATTTATAAGGCACATTAATTCATAGATTACATCAGTAAATTGGCTCTGTTTTTAAAAAAAGCAACCTTGGTGTTTTATCAAGGAAAACAGCTAATGCTGTTTACTCCATCCAGTGTCTGGTTTTGTATTAAAGTATTGATGGGGAACTGGGTTTAAAATGTAAATCAGTAGGGATGCTAAATTGCTTTAGTTTATTATTAGTAGGGTAAAGAGGCATATTGTTGTTTGGGACTAGATAAGATACAAAAGATATAAAATGAGTATATTTTTAAAATGCAAGAGCAATGACAAGAATGGCTAAGGAATTAATCTTTCCTGATAAGATGTCTGGTTCTTATCACTGTGTCGCTATTAGGTGTGGTCACAGTATCTTTACTATCTCCAGAATCCACTTTTTAAAACACATAATTAGGAAAATTGACATGGACTTTAAGTTCTTAGAAGCATTTTAGTTAATTATTTTATAATATTTAAGTTAGTAAGTATTTTGGAAAAGATAATATAATTCTGATTTTTTTTTTAAACCTGTGATTCATGGGTCTAAATTGCTGGTGAATAATTATTCCAAGAACATTTATATACTTGCAATTTTAATCATATATAAACTCACTTTTCTTATTCCGGAGTTCTGCTGGTACTTAGATAATTTTGAGTGCCAGGGTTAGAATGTGAATTCCCTCTTCAAGTTTTCATCTGTTAAGTTGAGCTAACAGCTAGATCATAGCCCTTCAATGGTTTGTATTGTTATGTCAAAAAAAAAAAACCCACAGTTTTTCTGTCATTCTGAATCAAAATACAGTTCTTAGTCACTCTTTTATCTACCTTGACATTGACCATCTCATTAGTATGAAAAATATTATCAGAAGCATAATCAATGTTTACTGAAATTTCTGAGTCCGAACAGTTAATCCCAAATCCCCACGGCTCAATAGCATGCGTCTCTTGGCAATTATACAACTGGACCACCATTTTAAAATGAGCAAGAAACATGTAAATCTGATCTTGTGTTTTCTATTCAGCAGTGTTGCAGATGATTACCATTTAGTGCCTAGGGCATCAGAAAAAACTATTGATTGTCTTTCACATACAGCTACGCATAGTAAAATGTTGAATTTTGCTGCAGGTAAAATGTGTCCTGTCAAATAATAATCAACAGCCAATTCACATGTGTGTTTGAGAAAAGGGTTCGCGTTTTGCAAGTGCATTAATATTGATTCCAGCTTTCTCATTCATGCCGAGCATGTATCACACACGCTGGTGCGTGTGCTTTGGCTTTGGATATTTTTCACATTAATACTATTTTATTCACTCTTTCAATTAAAACCTACCCCGAAGACAATCATTTTTGTTACCGTTCCTGAATTTCTCACCACAAAGGAAAATGACTGACTCTTCAAAAAAATCTTGCTGAATGTATTATCAACTCCACCTAGTAGCTTGGGAGATACAGGCTGCAAGCACAGACACACCATGCTTCCGCCAGTGATCTGTGTGACCAGGACCAATGTGGATCCTGGATCCTGGATGAGCAGCTGTGGAATGCTACATGTGTGTGGGCCATGTTACCTCCAATGTCATTTCTATTTCTAGGAAAATAATGACTTTCAAAACTGGTAAATTAGAACTGTTGAGCTGTTATGTATACTTCTTTTCCTTCTTACCCCAAATCCTATATTATGGTTTAAGAGTTGTGTTACAAGAAGGCACAGTTCATGCTCTTCAGCTTTTGGTGGCTGAATTATGACCATTGTTTTTTCCTTCTGCTTTCCCTGCCCAACAGACAAAACAATCCCAATCCGCGAGTTACATAGGGAGTGAGTCTGTAAATAAAACAAACGAGAAATACCTAGCACGTGTAACTGCAGCAAGCTTTCTGATCTGAAAGGCAAAAATTGTACCTTTTGTAATTTTTATAACAGAAATATGTTGAGGAGGGTAGGGTTAGGACAACGTTTTCAAATAGCAACACCATGAACTCACATGCCACACACAAGCTGGAGTCATGTCTTTAATGATCTGAATTGCTACTCTGCTCCCAGAGAACAGAACACTTTCGTACTATTATAAACTAAATATCACATTATAGCTTCAATAGAAGATGTGGCAAGTGTCTAGACAGAAGCATAGATTTAGTGCAATTTACAACCTAGTCATTAGCAGGTACAAAGAAAAAAGACAATAACTCTGTGTATAGTTATATTTTAAGTTTATGCTATAAAAGTGAAATGAAGGTAGATAGTCATTTAAAGATTAACTTAATGACACATCTTTTGACTCTTTCTATGATGTCTAAACAAGATGAAGGGGTGTTTTATTTGGAAAATTCCCTCACTCTCTCGTAGCACATTTTAAAATTTATTATGAAGGTTTGGGTTGGATGAATATGTGATTATAGGTGTGTGTGTGTGTGTGTGTGTGTGTGTGTGTGTGTGTGTGTATACTCAGTGGTCTTTCTGTTGGCTGAAACTGAAAATCCTCTCAGTGGCCATGAACAATTTAAGTCATTTATCTGTATCAGATATCTGCACAGAAACTAAGTCGGCAAAGGAAATAAGGACCAACCTGTGAGGAGAGTGGTGAGCAGCTGACACCCCAGAATCAATCTGTGAGAGCCCCCGCCGAAGGGCTCAGTGTTGGTGACAACTGTGCTACAAATGCCAAGGGGACAGTGCCCACCTCAGAGGTGGAACTACGCCACTTGTGGTTCTGCTCACACCTTCTGAGAAGTATGAGGAAACTTCAGGGAAATCTGAAAGTGAAGGGTTTGGGAGAAGATCAAAATTGAGGAGCAGAAATGGAGGAGGACAGAGTGCGCC
Organism: Apodemus agrarius; assembly: GCA_964023405.1. NCBI lineage: Eukaryota > Metazoa > Chordata > Mammalia > Rodentia > Muridae > Apodemus > Apodemus agrarius. The sequence goes on from OZ030018.1 coordinate 20,493,002, forward strand.
TGGTCCAGGGAAATTTTGCATACTACAGAATAGGGAGAAAAAGGATGGCGGGAAAGAGGGGGGTGGCATAATTGAGAGAAAGAAAAAGTGACTCATGAAGGAATAATTAATTAATTAATCTCTCAAACCAAGCAGTCTGTTTTTTTTTTAAAGTCACTGCTTTTATTTATGTGGGACCCTGCTATGACTTATATGTGATACACACACACACACACACACACACACACACACACATGGTGTTTTAACTATATTAAAACTTTGTGAGAACACTGTACATTTCTATGAAAGATTAAAATAGTTGTTTGACATTTCAACGGGAGTTCCAGTACTAACCATATATTTTATTAGATCCCATCTTCTGCGTCTATGCTTAACAATGCTTTGTTTGAAAGCAACATCATGAAACAACATTCATACTCTACTGATCTGAAATTGATGAATGCAAGTAGAATTGGCTCATCTTAACTTTTAAGAAGCAAGCCTTTTTACCAGCCTTGCTAAGCAAGAGGGAAAAATTCAAGGAAAATATTTAAATATTCAGACAATCTTATTCCAAAGCAAAGCTACATTAATGGTACCCACTCTCATATAGGTCATGAATCTGAAAAGGAGACCAAGACAAAGGAATAGAGATGTTGCAGAAGAACAATCTTTTCGATAGGACACATAAGTCGTGAAAACTGAAAGGAGGTTGTGGTGTGTGGAAGGTTCCAAGGATGGGAGAGAGGAGGGATGGAGAGAATCAGTACAAACATTTTTGTTTTGGAAAATGTCATGAAAACCTAGCTTAGTATGCACATGGGAAGTAATCAAAGCAAAGTAAATGCACAAGCTGCTAAGAATGATCATTATAGGACTTAACGATCATCTAAGTACATACTTAGTTCTCTAAATATCTCATTGTGTTCTCTGATGGGCTTACATAAACCCAGAGAATGCTTTTACTAATGTTTTAATAAGGTCATGGGGTGGCCACTACTATCAACTGCTTACCAAACAACTGCTTTCCTCTTCTTCTTAACAAAGCTTAAAATTCAAAAGAAATAGCAATATCTCTCCAGAAAGCTATTCTCTTTTCTGGCTTCTCTGTAGGTGGGGTTCTATTTACCTGTTATAGCCAAAGAGTTTTTAAAGTCAACTTAAGTAATGAGGTTATATTAAATGTTTCTTGGGTGTTGGAGAAAGCTTTACCTTTTTTTTTTTTTTAAAAAAATTGGATATTTTCTTAAGTAATGAGGTTATATTAAATGTTTCTTGGGTGTTGGAGAAAGCTTTACCTTTTTTTTTTTTTTTAAAAATTGGATATTTTCTTTATTTACATTTCAAATGTTATCCCCTTTACTAGCCAATCTCTGTCCCCCCCCAAACCTCCTCTCTCTTTCCCCCTGCTTCTATGGGGGTGTGCCCCCATCCACCCACCCACCTGCCCACTCCTGCCTCCCTGCCCTCAAATTCCCCTACACTGGGGCATCGAGCCTTCACAAGACCAAGGACCTCTCCTCCCACTGATGTCCAACAAGGCCATGGAAGGACCAATCATGCAGTATTGCTTTCTTTTCTTTTCCTTTCTGTGTTGATGAGCTGAGTGCTTGTCCATGTGGTGCCAGGCTTTAAGATGAAAGTCAGCACTGGTAACATGGTGGCACACAGTAGAATCTGGGTCCCCATGGTACCTCAACAACAGTGATTCCAGGGCTAGGGCAGGGTCTTTGGAGCTTCTTATTGGAGAAACATTCTCTTGGCTTGGATCAATTTTACATGTTTTGTCATTTGTAGTTCCATCTATTCCCATTTGTTTATTAACTTAGACTTTTTTTCCTGCTGTTGATTTTGAGACAGGATCTAATTCTATAGCCCAGGCTGGGCTTGAACTCATGATTATGCTCCTGTTCCTATCTCCAGAATGCTAAAAGTACTGGAATGAAAAATACCACCAGTAAATTCCCTGGTATAATTTATTGTTATGTGACATGTTAAGTAGTGAGACCTGCATGTAGGTAGTTCTGAGTGTATATGTACCTCATATACACTTCAGATTTCTTCAAAATTGCTGCTAAATATTTACTGGTATTTGTAAGACACTAGGTCTTTTTATTATGTCCAACTAGGAAAAAACAGGAAAGGAATCTTAGTATCTTTTAGGATTAAATCCTTCACATCCTATTGGCTGAGCTATTTCTCAGTAACTGATATGATTAGTTAATAATTAATCTAATCATTGACCAAAATCTTGGATGGAAATCAGATTTTAATCTCTTTTAGCATAGGTTTGCAGCTTCCAAAAAGCTTCTAAAAACATTAATGAGACCAAGCAGAAGCCTCATGGAAAATGAATTTTGCTTGAATTCAATTTCTAGTGTTTCATAGTCAAACTGCTAGAATAACAGATTTCCTTTCCCCATTAGCTTATATGGGTAAGTGTAGAGAATAAGAAAGAAACACCATTACTATTCACATTTTGTAAGTAACACAGCCATTGTGGCCTTCGTATCAAATTTTATATCATGTCCTGAGATGGAGACCATGTTCTCATATCTGAACGAGCCATACACATACATGTAGCTTTATGAGCTCTAAGCAAGGGAACAATTCAGTTCTCAAATCAAAATGATGCTCTGTCGAGTTTGGAAGTGGAAAAACAATCACATAGGAGTAATTATTTTTAAAACCCACATATGGATAATGATTTGGAATAGTTAAACAGGTTCTCATGTCTTACAACTCTCTGGGCGCCTTCTACAGCTTTATGTCCTCATTGTAAGGAAGGAAAAATGGAATATAAAAGTAATTTCCTTTATATTCAATTCATTGTAAATGCAGACAGTATGCTTTCCATTTTCTAAACACACACACACACAGGCACATGCACGTGTACACACATACACACACACACACACACACACACACACATGCAAAGCTAAGCTATCTCATTCTTTAAAGGACAAACACAATGGGATTTTCTTGGGCCTATTGACTGGTCTTGGTTTTGTAGATACCTAGGTTCTGCTGGATACCATTCTTTCATTTATATCAGATACAAATTTAGAATTTAGTGGGAGCAGAAAGATAAAGCTTAACAAGTCCGGAAGACCAGAGGGAATTCTAGAATTGTTCAGGCAGTAGAATGAGGCTGGTGCGATGTCTGTCTATATGATGTGTGACTTAGAAGTAATGTTTTTGAATCGTTTGTATGTTATTAAGGGTTCAGGTCACAGTCCCAATCCTTTATGAGTCACCTGATATCCCAAAGGGCCCTTGCTGAGTTTAACAGCTCTCACTAAATCAGCTTTAGCAGGTCTATAGTTTTGAAGCATAGGTTGTCAAGCTAAGATAAATCATAGAGCTAGGTAACAGCTAGGTACCTTGACAAAACACATGGGAGTATTCATCAAAAAAAAATCATAAAATTCTGTTTATCAGCTTCATGTTTCTTACATTAATATATATATATGCACATATGTATATATGTATGTTAAAAATCATTCTTATAAACTGTTCAACAAAGGCAAATGTATACATGAATTTATATGGTTTTCAAAACTTCTGTTTTAAGAATAACTTTTACTATCAAGTTTTACTTTTAAAGGTAAATTCAGTGACATTAAATGGGATGTTAGGAAACATCTAGAATCTAAAACCCTGTGATTTTAACCTAATATGTGCAACTATAAGCCAATCAATTCAGTATATTTAGCAACTGAAAAGGATGTCAAAGTGAGTCGCTTGGCCCATGTCATGTCAACCAGCCAGCTCAAGTCTTTGTATATTCAAAATTTTAATCAATTGGCCCTATTAGAAAGCCTTTAGAAAAGCCATGCAGAAATCTTTCATAGTAGAAGGTTCCCACAATATGTACATATATAAAAAGAATTAAAATGGAATTATCCTCTTATAGGGGGACAACACACCAAATAGACACCATGTGCTACTAAATAAAAAACCCAGTACCAGTGGGTTACCTCTTTAGAAGTTGTTAGCCAATCATATCCTGGAGTTGCTCAAATATTATGGAGTTGGATTGTTCTTGTTTATCCTTCAGAACTTGATGGTGAGGCTCCTGTTGAAGACATCACATACGTAAGTCAAAGAACATGGAGAAGTCATATGGGTACCAACCTAGAAGCTTCATCTCTTATAGTTAACTTTCATAGTGCTGGAAGACACAAGACATACTACTTGAGGGCAAAAGTGTTCGCCAATCTCATGTAGCCATGAACCCTGAATCTACAATAACAACCTGCCAGGCAAGATAGACCCACTGGTACAATACTGGTGCAGTTGTTTTGGGGTTAACCAACCACTATATGACTACATTTGTATTCTACTCTACAAGGTGGAATCAATAGTTGGTACTGGAATCTATGGTCAAATAGGTCATAGGTGCTATAGGAGAGCCTACTATTATTATTCTACTATGCAGAACCAGCAATATAATAATTCCTAATGACTTGTTGCTATACTCATAGATCAGTGTATCTGTCAACTGTTGCCACGTGCACTTTTTTTTTGCAGTAGATGGTGACTAACACATTTTTGCATACAATAATGCAAAACTAGGGAAAAAAACATTCCTCCATTGTTCTTGTCAGTGAAAGTGGTCTATTTGCCGGGCTATGCTCTCAGAGCTGGTATATGATGGAAATCAGGAGCAATCCTAAAGATAGTCTCAGAAGTTTAAGGGCATTTTTATTCTCACATCCTTGGGGGGCAGATAAAAGGAACGTGTGTCCAAGAAATAACCGAACAACCATTCTAGATCAGGTGACCAGCATACTGCAGACTGGGAGTGAGAGACGGAATTAAATTTAAAGATGGCACTTGAAAGTGCCAGGCTTCCTGAGTTTAGGGCAGAGGGCTGGCTTGCTTGGACTAATGAGTAAAAGTGTAATGTAGAAGAGGTTTGCAACTGATGTAACCTTATTTAAAATTAATGCCTTTGAAGTACACATGAGATTTCTTCTTGTCTAATTTTATGACAATGATGGACCGTTTAAGGTCAAGTTAATCAAGCTGAGTTTTTAAACTTTATAGAAGTGCCTTGCCCTTGTCCTCTTTGCATCATTCCAAGTGGTCACAGCTACCACCACCAAATGAACACTTTATTCCCACCATTCACATATAACAGGGATAACTCGTTTCTGCCAGAAGCCATCATGTTCCTTTTACCTCTAGAATAGACTATCAAAGCTTGTGCTCACGTAATGGACAGAGGGAGAATATAGAAACTTTCCACTATCAATTCTACCTTTAGACGTCTTTAAATTTTTTTCTTAGATTTGGGTCTTTAAATTATTCATTTGCCTTTATTATTTGCATTATATTAGAGATGTGTATTAGCTTCAAAGATGAGGAAAGAAACCAAGTTAGAGATAATAAGTATTCTCAATGACCAATGGGGAGAAAATGTCAAGGGCAAATAAGAACATCCAGGAGTTTGTTAAAAATTTGGCAAATTAGGCACTGATTGGGAATTCTTTGAATGGATCTAAAGTAGATATCAAAAACTTTCTGTTTGAACAATTTACATGGCGATTTTCTAGAAGGTAGCCTTATTAACATACTAATTAATATTATAAACAATTAAAATTGCCTAATCTCAGGGGTTACTCCAAATTGGTACATATGTATACCATCCTGGAGAGAATACTAATATCTTGACGCACATCTTTATTACTGAAGTATCATATTACTATATAGTAAAACAAAAGGGAACTTCTTATCTTGGGGGATAAGTAGAATGGAAAATACTAATAACTAGCATTTGTTAATTGCAATGAAGTTTGGGCACTGTTTCCATCTCCGGTCTTAGGCAGAAGACTATTCTTCCAATTTGGGGTGGGATATTCCCAGGATGACACAGTAAATTTTGTGAGGTATCTAAAACCCAGATGGCAGGGACAGAATTAAGCCTATCCACAAAGGGCTTAAAAAATGGTGAGCAGAACATATGTGATAGAATATGTTATCTTCATGAGTGGAGCTCACAGGCAATTTGTTACTTTACATGTCATTGTGACAAAAGACTTAAGGAAAGGTTAGTTAGCATGGCTCACGGTTTCAGGGAGATTGGAGTGCACAGTGTCAAGGGAAGTATGGAGGAGTTCACGGCAGCAGAAGCATATGGTAGACAGACCTTGGTTAGATCCGAGGAGGAAGCAAGGAGTCCAGGTAGAATCAGGTGCAATGTAACTTTCCAAGATCTCCTCCAAGTAGCCCACCTCTTCCAGCTAGGATCCATGTCCTAAGGCTCTACATTTTTTCAAAATATTGTCATAATACACAATATAGGGATCAAGGCTTTAAAACATGCATTGCGTGTGACATTCCTAGTCAATTCATAACACAGGGTGTGGAAACATTTTAGGCGGGGATCCAAGATCTTATCCCAAACCTTTGGTATTGGAATTCCTCAGAGTCCCTCTGAGAACGGTCTCAGAATGCTTATCTACTGCTTTGTGGATGATTCCATTGCAGATTTCAAAGGAAATAAAAGGCAAGATTGTTTTTTAAGGCTTAATTTTGTTTTTACGTATGTGTATGTGGCTTTGCTGTGTGTATATATGTCACTTGCACGTGGTGCCCATGGAGGCCACAAGAAGACATTAGGTCTTCTGAGATGAAGTAATAAGTATTTGGGAATCACCTCATGTGGTCTCTGGAAGAGCAGCAAGCTCTCTGTACCACGGAAAGCATCTCTCCAGGACCCAAAACAAGAATTTTAAAGACAGTTTTTTTTTTTAATACAAAGAAAAGTAACCAGAGGCAGGAGTTGGTGGGTGGGTGGGTGGGTGGGTTGGTAGAGGAACATCCTCATAGAAGCAGGGAAAGGGGAGATGGGATAGGGGGGTTCCAGGAGTGGGGGAAACTGGGTAAGGGGATAGATAACACTTGAAATGTAAATAAATTTAAAAAATAAATTAATTAATTAAAGAAGAGAAGTAACCAGTAATTAAGGTGTTTTATTGTTAAAATATAATTTTAAGTATACGTCGTCTACTCTTTGGCCATGTTGAAGTCATATGATCCAAGAAAGATTCCTTATCAAGCATCATTTCTGCTTTATCTCATACCTCTGACCTTTTAAAGCTAGGTGTGGGGGATGGAGTTTAGGTAACCCATATTTTGTTATGGCAGCCAGAATTAACTAAGACATATAGGTTGTTTTAACTTTATAGTTGATTTTTAAAATACATAAAAATACTTTACTGTTCATTATGAAAATGCTCTCTTGGCCCAGGATTATACTCATGTGTTGACAGCAAAGAATCTCCCAACCTGGTAAGACTCTTGCTGTAATAGACTTCCTATCTTTTTTTTTCTGTGTTCAGAGAGACTTTTACACATAAGACTTTATTATGTTCACTGGTTTGTGGCAACTTGGGTTATTTATGTCTAACAGAAACCTTTCAAGTACCGACAGCATCATCTGTACATGATTAATAATCTAGGTCTATTCACTATTAAATTAAAAATTGCACAGTAATGAAGGCTTACGAGGCCTGGAAAGCTAATGAATGCCAAGAGATGTCGTATTCTCACTGCTTTGACTGCTGTCATGCTGCTGTGCACGTGGTGACAAGGGTCTGAACCCACCTGTCAGTCAGTGGTTAGAGAAAAGATTGTAGAAAATAGGGACTTCTGTGAGCAGAATTCAATTACTGTTTCAGGAAATAGATGCAATTTGTAGTCGCATGCTGTCATCTGGCTACCTATACAATATCCAAAGAAAGGCGAAAGATGGAAAGTGTAGGGATAGCTAGATGAATAGAATGTTCAGAGTCTGTACTCTCACATACCATGTATGCGTGTTTCTATATTATTAGAATGTCATCCCATTCTTTTCTGTCTGAAAGGATATTAAGGGGCAGCAAGGTGCTTCAGTGGGTTAAGGTGCTTGCTGCTAGCCTAACAACTGGAATTGGATTCCTGGGTAGAACCAACTCTCACATGTTGTCCTCTGACTCCCACACATACATCACAACACATGTGTACTCACACAGATACAGATATAAGTGACCTGCAAGGAAGTTAATTTAAAACCTAAAATAGGGACGAGCCGGCTTTGTGGCTTTCCAGTTGTTCTTCACTCTCCGTGTAGAAAAGGTGGTTTGAGACATTAAGAAATTCCACAGAGACATCCCGGGATGCCGCTGTGATGCTCTCTTTACAAAGAGGTGAGGGAATTGCCTAAACGGTGGTCAAAAATTAAAAAAGAATAGGCTTCTGAGTTGCTGGAGATTTATTGCAGCTAATCATGGGAAATGCAGGTCTGGAAGAACAGTAAGGGTGCAGGAGAGGTGGGTTAGCGTGCTCTAAGGGCGGTCTACATTGGAGGTTTCAAACTGTTGGTCATGATCCCTTGGGGCTACATAGTAAGTATTTACATTACAATTTATAACAGTGGCAAAATCAAAGTTATGAAGTAGCAGCAAAATAATTTTATGTTTGAGGGGCTCTACATCACTAGGAACTGAACTGTGGCATTACAATGTAGTTGTAGCATTGGAAAGGTTGAGAACCACAGGCTTAGATAAAAATAGCCCTTCCAGAGTAGGGGAAAGTTTTTTTTCTATATTCTTTGTTTACATTCCAAAGGCTTTGCCCTTTCCCAGTTCTCCCCCACCATACGTCCCATAAGTTCTCTTCCCCCCAACTATTCTCCAATCACCTCCCTACCATTTCTCTGTTCTGGTACTCTCCTACAAAACTGGATCCAATCTTTTCAGGCCCAAGGTCCTCTCCTTTCTTCTTCTTGGGAAACATTTGACTTGCTAATTGTGCCTTGAGTATTTAGGGCTTCTGGGCACATTAATATCCACTTATCAGTGATTGCATTTCATGTGTATTCTTTTGTGATTGGGTTAACTCGCTTAGGATGATATTTTCCAGATCTAACCATTTGCCTACAAATTGCATGAATTCATTATTTTTAATTGCTGAGTAGTATTCCATTGTACACACACACACACACACACACACACACACACACACATATATCACATTTTCTGTATCCATTCTTATATCTGGGCTCCTTCCAACTTCTGGCTATTATAAACAAGGCTGCTATGAACACAGTGGAGCATGTGTCTTTTCTGTATGCAGGGGAATCCTCTGGGTATATGCCCAGGAGTGGTACGCCAGGGTCCTCTGGAGTGTCATGCCCAATTTTCTGAGGAACCGTCAGACTGATTTCCAGAGCAGTTGTACCGACTTGCAATCCTACCAACAGTGGAGGAGTTTTCCTCTTATAGAAGAAGACATTTTGAGGTGATTAGAAAGTCTGGATGCTATTCTTTATTAGATTGTACTTTTCTTTCTTTCTTTCTTTCTTTCTTTCTTTCTTTTCTTTTCTTTTCTTTTTTTTTTTTTTTGCTTTTTTTTTTTTCGAGACAGGGTTTCTCTGTGTAGCCCTGGCTGTCCTGGAACTCACTCTGTAGACCAGGCTGGACTCGAACTCAGAAATCAGCCTGCCTCTGCCTCCCAAGTGCTGGGTTTACAGGCATGCGCCACCTCGCCCGGCGGATTGTACTTTTCAAAATGCCTATATTTAGGCTGTGATCCCCATAAGCCCTGAAAGAGACTGTATTTGGTATCGTGTCTTATAGAGATGTAATGTACATGCTTACAAGTGGATAACGTGTTAGAATTCATCCACAAGTTGACGGACCATTCTCAGATCTGTAAAAGAGGACTCAGGAGAAAGCAAGTCTGACGGATAGATGCGTTGGGACTTCTGGCTTCCTGAATTGTGAAGAAGTACATTTCTGTTGTCTAGGCCACCTACTTTGTGATGCTCTGTTATGAAAGCCTGGAAACAAGAGAGCAGATTTTATTAACAGAGCCAGAGAGACTAAGGAAAGGCGTCTTTTGAGTTTGGAGTGGAATAAAAAGGATAACGTTTTCTATCACCTTTTAAACAATTTCCTCACCTCTTTGTAAAGAGACCATGAGTACCATGTTATGTTGACTGTGATGTATTGATGAGCTTGAAATACAGATGAGACAGATAAAAAGGCAACTGGAAGAGAAGTGAGGCTATTTCAGAGTGTCATGCTCAATATGAGTAAAAAAAAAAAAAAAGAAAAGCCGCTAATTTATATTCATTTAATTTACTAAATCAAAATTAAGACTGTTCCAGAGATACTGAAGAATTTATAAAATAATCTTTTGTGTAGGGTTGGGGGCACTGTACTAAAACCGTTGTTTGAGTTCAAATAAAACATCTTGGACAGTCTCATGTTTTTAAAGCTTAGTTCCTTACCAGTCGCACTGTTTAGGCAGTTGTAGAGCTTTGAGGAGGTGTGCCTTCTGGTAGAGATGACTTGCTAGGGAACAAGCCTTGTGCACTGTAGAGCATAGATCCGGCGCTCTTCATTTCCCGACCCAGGAAGTGTAAGTGGGCGGTTTCAGGCTCCCACTGTCTCAGTAACTGGGTATTACAACTGAAAGCAAGACTACTCGCTTGAAAAATGCTCATCTTAAATGTGGGATGCTGTGTCTATTCTTTATGAAGTTTTTGTAATCACATAAACCAATGTTATTGTCTCTGTTACTGTTCTATTCCTGTTAGCAGATACCATGACTAAGGCAGTACTTAGAAAATAAAGCATTCTCTTTGGGCGGGGGTGGGGGGTGGGGGGCTGCTTTCAGTTTCAGAGGGTTAGTCCAGTACTATCATGGTGGGGAGCAGACAGGCACAGCAGTGGATCAGTACCTGAGATGCTTACATTCTGATCCTCAAGCAGTAGGCAGAGCTTGATTTGGTTGAGCTTGATTTGGGCTTCCGGAACTTCAAAGCACACTTTCATCTAAAGAGCAGCTCCAACAAGGCCACACCCACTGTAACAAAGCCACACCTCCTAATGCTTTCCAAATAGTTCTTCAGGGACCAGCGGTGGGTGGTGGTGGCATACGCCTTTAATCCCAGCACTTAGGAGGCAGAGGCAGGCAGATTTCTAAGTTCGAGGCCAGCCTGATCTATGGAGTAAGTTCTAGAACAGCCAGGGCTACATAGAGAAACCCTGTCTAGAAAAACCAAAAAGGAAACAAAACAAAAACCAAAAAACAACAACAACAAAAGAGAGAGAGAGAGAGAGAGAGAGAGAGAGAGAGAGAGAGAGAGAGAGAAAGTATAGGAGCCTACAGGGCCGGTTGTTTTTCAAACCACCACATTTACATTGAAGATAATACATGAATATTAAAGACACTCAAGCCTTAGCAACTCCATCTAGAATAATGATTGATTTCATGTATCTTAGCTTAGATTTTATGTTTTTCAAAGTTTTTCTGAATTACTTGCATCACGCATTCACCTTGTTTGCTTTTTTGTTTTGTTTTTAATTTACTCTTTGTTTTACACTCCAGATTTTATTCCTTTCCCGGTTCACCCTCTTACTGTTCCATATCCCATACTTCCCTTCCCCCTGTCCACACAAGGATGTCCTCCCCCATTGCTCCCACCCCACCAGACCTCTCCACTCACTGGGGCCTCCAGTCTCTTGAGGGTTAGGTGCATCTCCCCTGACAGAACCCAGACCCAGCCGTCCTCTGCTGTATATGTATTGGGGGCCTCATATCAGCTGGTGAATGATGGCTGGTTGGTGGTCCAGTGTCTGAGAGATCTTGGAGATCCGGGTTAATTGAGACTGCTGGTCCTCCTACAGGGTCGCCCTCCTCCTCAGCTTCTTCCAGCTTTTCCCTAATTCAACCACAGGAGTCAGCAGCTTCTGTCCATTGGTTGGGTGCAAATGTCTGCATCTTACTTTTTCAGCTGCTTGTTGGGTCTTCCGGAGTGTGGTCACTTCAGGTCCCTTTTTGTGAGCGCTTCATAGCCTCAGTCATAGTGTCAGGCCTTGGGACCTCCCCTTGAGCTAGATCCTACTTTGTGCCTGTCCATGGACTGCCTTTTTCTCAGGCTTTTCTCCACATTTGTTCTTGCAGGTCGTTCAGATAGGATTACCTTTCTATAATAAATCCATCCACAAAATATTTCAGAATGCCAACCATTGCTTTAAATATTGTTAGGAAAGTTACATAGTGCCAAAATTATGAAAGGGCTTATATCCAAAATAATTTGGGCTGCAAGCCCACATGTTGGAAGTGAGGATAGCTTACAGTATTGTCTTAAGTAGACAGGGATGGTACTGTAGACTGATCCCAACAAAAGGCTAGGAATATGGGAGAAAACAAAGAGGGCTTTCTGGAATTTTCTGGGTTTTGTATGCAAATGAGTCTGCAGAATGGAAATATCAGTGAAAGTTGAGTATTAACATTCCCTTAAGTTCAGGTAAGACTTCTAGGTTAGAGACTGAAGTTAAGAATGGGAATAAATTAAAATAATAATAAAAATGTAATAAACCACCTAAGTGGACTTACCTACAAAGACTACATAAGTATATCAATAACTGCAGAAAAACCCTTTCACAAAATTCAACATGCCTTCATGATAAGGTCCTGGAGAATTTAAAGCTAAAAGAAACATATCTTAACACAATAAGCTGTATAAATGTATATATATATCCACAACCAACCAACGCCATAGTAAATAAAGAAAATCTTGATTCAATCTCACTGAAGCCACGAATGAGACAAGGAAATCCCCTCTCATTCTTTTCCAACATTGTTATTGAAACACTAGTTGGCGCAAAATGAAAAGAAAGAATGATATAATGATTAAAAATATGAAAAACGTCAAACTAAAAAAAAATGAAGAAGAAGAAAGACAGCAGCATTCAGTATTTACTAAAGCCACAAGAGTTAAAATTAACCACACCCCAAGGAAGGCAGAATGAAACATGAATTGCAGAACTGAGTTTTATGGACAGGATAGGTGGGAATAAAACCAAGTAGAATAGAATGCACTGAATTTGCAAGAAAAGAATATTTTGAAAAGGAAGGACTGGGCATTGTTTCCAGGAGTCCCAAGGAATAAAATCAGAGAATAGGTGCGTTCTCACTGCTTCTGCCGACAGATAATCATTCCTGACTTTGGAAGTAAAGTTGGAGCAGCAGCCATCTAGCTGTGCACTCAAAAAGGAGTGGAAGATAAGAGGCTGGGATGAGGGGGGAAATCTCCCCAAAGTGGCCTTGAATAGGTAAAAAGAGCAGTTGCTAGATTAGGTGTGCAGAGTACAGGGAGGTGATATCAGTATGTTATTTCCTCATAGAAACTGACACTATATTTTATAGACTATAGTTTTTATAATTAATGAGTGTGATAAAGCCATCATCTAATGGCATGATAATTTGGGTGCCATCACTAAGCTTTCCTGTCTAACACATATGTTGGTTCCAAAATCATATTATATTAAAGTATAAGTGTGTTAATTTGTTAGACTAGTTTTTTTCATTTAATAAAATTTATCATTTATATCAGGTTTAGATTTGTAGAAAGATGAAGGACACAGTAGGCAATTCCCCATTTCCCTTACTGTTGATGTATTAATCATTCCATTGTTGGACGTAAAGGCAAATGTTGATATGGCTCCCTTTCCTCGCTCTTCATACTTCCTTAGCATTGTTTGCTTTAGAGTCATGTTTCCTAAACCTCTTCTAGGTTTTGATTTATAATATTTTCCATTTTTTTGTTTACCTTAATGGGTTCAAACAGTGCCTGTTGCATATCATACGCTATCCCTCCCAAATAACTGTAATGTTTTTGGTGCTGTTAGATTGGAAGTATGGTCTTGGAAAAGGTGATCACAGAGGTACAATGTGGTCTATTACAGACTATCGTGGGCATATAAAAACTACACAGTTTATGAATGTTGGCTTTGGACACTGGCTCTCATGGAATCTGCCATTTTTCTATTGTTCTTTCTACCCTCCCATTGTCTTTCCATGTTGTATTTTTTTGGGAAGAAAATTACTATGTGTACCTGAGATTTAGAGTAAACCTCTCTCAGAGTGGAATATATAAACAAACATCATATTTGAAATTGGATTGTGTGAGAGCTTTATATTATCTCTGCTTGTTAATTGACTCGATTATATGTGTTAGGATGGATTTATACATATTTATTTTATCCTCTGGTTTATAATCCCGTGGCGTAGCATTGTTCTAATTGTTCCATTTTTGGGCCTTGGGGGGATGTCCAATAGACTCCTGTGCCCTTTGACACACCTTTGTCTCAATATTTTGTTTTGTTAGTTATGCTCATGAGATCAAGAAAATTTCTATTTATTCTTTATTTGATAAGTGTTTTCAGCACAAAATGGTGATAAAAGTTAAAATGTAACGATTCTAAACCAGTTGACAAAAATCCTATAAATTCTCTTTCTCAATTATGTTCATATGATTAATAATATTATTTGGTTTTCACAGATTGAAAGGCTATTACATTCCTACAATAAATTCTATTTAGCAATGGTATATAATTATACTGCCATATTACTGTATTTGACTTGTTAATATTTTATTAAGAATATTTGCATTGGTGTTTAATCACAGATATTTGTTGATAGTTTTTCTTGTAGTGTTTTGGTGTTATTTTTTTGTACTAACAATTGATAGAGAAAGCTTTGTGTTGAGCTAGGATTTTTTTTTATAAATTCAATTAGGCTCAAATCAAAGTAATTCTTAGTTATTCTACTTAATATTATCATTAAATAATGCCTACAGCATTCTATTATGTACTGAAGTAGATTCAGAGATAGACAAAATATCTTCTGGATTTCCTAATGCTGACAGTCTAGGGTTAAATATGTTCTCTTAAAATAATATAGACCACATTGACTGTGATAAGAAGAAGGAAATTTCTATCAAAGCCATTAACAAATAAATGTATTCATCTATCCAAGAATGTTTGCCCTAGGAGATGTAGTGCATATTTTTATATCTTGTTTCTGCTTATCTCCAGGGATGAGAAGGCTTCAGCTACACAACATATACTAAGGAAAGTCTTTCCAATAAAGGAATACACTGTTGGTATGCATCTGAATGAAGCTCTCAATTTGTCATTCTGATTCTGAGGAGCATCAGTTGTCACAGAGTCAGCTAAATGTTGTCAACTACTTTGCTTTCAGCTTCCCTTGAAATGCTTTCTTATCTTGTCACAATATTTGAACATCATGACAACTTTTAGAAATTAAAAAAAAAATGTGTTTTGATTTATTCCCAACTGAATGATTAGAAAGGATATAAATAAATTAATTTTATTCTGAAGTTTAAATTTCCGAGTCATAAGGAGAGGGTTATTTTTATTTATACATCATTTTTTTAGTATGTGCACACATATGTGTGTGCTTATATGTTCTCTCTCTCTCACTGTGTGTGTGTGTGTGTGTGTCTGTGTGTGTGTGTGTGTGTGTGTCTGTGTGTCTGTGTGTCTGTGTGTGTATACAGGTACATATATGCTACAGTGCATATGTGGAGGTCACAGGACAGCCTTGGGTTTAGTCTTTTTTGAAGCTGCATAGTCTATGTTAGCTGACCTGTGAGTATCCAGGGATGCTCCTACCACTGACTCCCATCTGTCTATGGGGATCCAGAGGTTGCTAGCTAGCTACCCAGTTTTTACATTGGTTCTGGAGATTCAAACACAGATCCACACGCTTATGTAACAAGCACTTTATCCACCGAGCCATCTTTCCAGCTTTCATTTTTATTGTGTTGACCTCATGCTCTGGCTCACATGTTGTATCTGCTCCCTCTTGGCCTTCTCAGTGGAGTGCCAAGAACTGGATTTAGCCATTGCATAGTCAATGGCATTATCTTTATGGAAAGGGAAATTACCTTCATTGACACCCCCCCCCATACAGATTTTTCCTTTGTGCTGTCTCTCTTCTTGTTTCAGTTCTTACGTTGTTCAACACATGAACTGACTACCCGTGGACATGGAGCAGTTGGGTGGATCTAGTGTCACAAGCAGAAACCACATTTTTCTGTAGGATCTTTGCCATTATCAAATAAAAAAACCCGTTTTTTCAATATATTGGATAAGATTATGAAATGCCATTAAAATGAATTCTGTTTCTTTTCACCTTAAAACTTGGGCTGTCTTGTTAGAAACTTCAAATTACACATCTGCCTCGCATCATGTTTTTATTAGACAGCATGGAGGTCTATTGAGAATAGGTAGGATTGCTATTTGTCATTAAAATGAACTTAGTTATGGGTTTTAAAGGGCTCATAATGCATCTGCTCATGTTTCAGATGCCATAGTATAGTACTAGACCGTCACCCAAACAACCATGTTCCCAACAGATTTTCCCATGGTAGGAAGAGATGGTAAGAAATCTGCCTCAAAGAGTAAAAGTTCTGCAAAGTGGAGAGGAGAGGGCACTGATCTCTGATTAGGGAGCTTTATCTGCCCTAACAACACAAGCATCATCAGATGTAATAATCTCTTCCTAAGTGCTCGCCAGGTTTTCATTCCTGAGCTACAGTCCCATCACATTTGTAGTCCCTCTTCTATTTTTGCATGGCACAGCTTTTGCACACTCTCCTCATCAATTCTATTGACCCTCGAGCCTTACTAAATTATTCTCTAGGCTCAATGTCTGCATTTCCACAGTCCGTGGACAATGAGAGGAGTTTAAAAAAAAATTCTTCCTCTCTCAGCAAGTTTCTCTTATGTAATTTATGCTCCATTTGTATTTTCACATAAATAAAACACTGTAAACTCATGCATCATTTTGATTGCTGTCTTCTGGAACACTTTCTATGTTTCAGCTACACTGGGTTGTAGAATTCTCAGTATTGTTTCTTTCCCCTTGGAGGATAAGTACAGATCCTATACTTAGAGTGATTGATATATGTTCCAAAAGGACAGGCATCAGGTCACAACTGGGGTGTTTACTCCAACTACACTGTATATACACAGCAGAGAAAATGGTTCATAATAATAGATGACAGTACATACTGAAAAGTTTTGAAGGAAAATCAAGTATCTTTTTAATTTGTGATGGTGCAGTGATCTTTGGCACTGATAGACTCGCAGAGATTTTTCTCAAAACACAGTTGTTTGGGTCAAGAATGGAGAGTCTTTCTAAATAAAAAATTATGAGCATCAGGATCAGGTTAAGAATTTGGCTGATTGGAATTGGAAACAATAATCTTACATTTTGATGCTAAACATTTAAAATAATTGTTAATTTATGTCATAGAGATAAGGTGAAATAGGCCTTTTAATTATGGAATCTCCCTTTTCACTTGGTGAGTTCAGTGGAATCTGTGAATGATGAAAATAGTCTCAGTTAAAAAAGGGTTTGCACCCGTGCTCAGTCCACTGGTTGGCTGGAAGTACCCACCTCTGTATTTGTCAGTCACTGGCAGAGCCTCTCAGGAGAAGGTCCCCAATGGAGGAGCTAGAGAAAGGACCCAAGTTGCTGAAGGAGCTTGCAGCCCCATAAGAGGAACAACAATATGAGCCACCCAGTACCCCCAGAGATCCCGGGGACTAAACCACCAACCAAAGAGTATGCATGGAGGGACCCATAGCTCCAGTTGCATAAAGTAGCAGAGGGTGGCCTTGTTGGACACCAAAGGGAGGAGAGGCCCTGGGCTCTGAGAAAGCTAGATGCCTTAGTATAGAGGAATACCAGGACAGAGAAGTGGGAGTGGGTGGGTTGGTGATCAGGGGAAAGGAGGGGATGGGATAGGTGGTTTTTGGAGGGGAAGCCCGAAAGGGGATAACATATGAAATGTAAATAAAGATAATATTAAAACAAAGGGGGTTTGAACAATATCAGTACAAGTTTCAGCTGGAAACTACACCTGGTGTAACTACATATCTTCTTACAGAAGATGAACCAGTGGTACCAGGTACCAACATAGAAAAATCTCTTTTGAAGTTAAATTTAAAGGCTATGAAGAACAGTCTTGTGCTGATGATGAGGATTTGGAATGCAACAAGTAGGTAGATGGATGCTTGACAATATCCAGAGTCTAACACTCCTCCTCATGGATCTTGTTTGTTCTTGGCTAAGAGTTGAGCTGAGAAGAAGAAAGTCGAGATAAAACAACTCAATAACAGGAAGCCTGCGATAGTTACAGTCCACCCGGGGAGGATGAAATAAAATTTCACTGTATTCTTTATGTAAATCTACATTATCTCAGATTTGTGTTCTTGCTGAAGACCTTTAAACATGTTTTGTTGCTTCCTCTCCCTTTTAAAGATTCTTAACATTGCATTTACTGTGCTTATAGGATGCAGGTTTTTAAGTCCATGGAAGGGATGGATACCCATTGAGGACCACTATCTGGTAGCTAAAATTTTGGAATCCCAAGGGATTTTGACATATTGAATCTAAGGTCTTTGGAGTTCATGAGCTTATTATTGTGCTAAAAAGCTTCTTTGAGAATTTACTAGAGGTATAAAAAGTGTCATCAGGTGACTTATAATACAATTTAAACAGGTGGTTTCTTTTTTTTTTCTTGTATGTTATCGAATCCTTAACTCGACTATATCTGGAATAAATTAAAACACAAGCAGTGGGCACACATTTTGGATCTGTTTCAGTGCCATGTTCCCGATGCTCAGGCCAGGACAACCCTTGTGGGGCTTCATGAAGCAGGTAACTGGGCTGTAGCACTGCACACCAGGAGAGCTCAATGCAGTAGTTATGATATTTTATCTCAGGAGCAACATGGACCTTCTTCTTCAACCCACTAGAAGGTTCCAGGTAGATCAGTGATCATCAATTGCTCTACCAGAATATTGATGTTCTCAAGGAGTTTTGCACAGGGTGCCTTCTGCCTACTAGATTACTCAGCACTCCAGGCTCCCTCTGAGTGAGGAGGACAGCTTGCTGAGAATGATACGCTTCATGTGGTGACTTAGTCATTGGAAAATGCTGATTTCATTCTTTTCTTTCTTCTTCAAAGCATTGTTTTAAGGAAGGAAAGACAATGGAAGTGTCCTGTCTGCCATGAATGCAACATTTATGGAACATATGGTGAGGGGGGAACCGGGAAAGGGGAAAGCATTCAGAATATAAACAAAGAATATAGAAAATAAAAAAAATGGCCTCCTAATGCAATGGCTCAGATTCAGCTCTTGGTGTTATTTGGAGATGGTAGAACATTTGTGTGATGGGAGTTAGGGAACAAAAATTAGTTCAACAAAAATTGTTTTATTAAAGACTTACCTTAAAATGTGTTCATTTTATTCTGGTTTCTTACTTCTCTCTCTCAATTTCCTCAGTCCCCCTTCCTTTCCATTCATCCATCCATCCTTCCTTCCTTCTTCCCTCTTTTCTTCCTCCCTTCCTTTCTTCCTTCCTCCCTCCCTCCCTCCCTCTCTTCCTTCCTTCCTTCCTTCCTTCCTTCCTTCCTTCCTTTCTCCCTCCCTCCTTCCTTCCCTCCTTCCTTCCTTCCTTCCTTCTTTCCTTCCTTCCCTCCCTCTCTCCCTCCCTCTCTCCCTCCCTCTCTCCCTCCCTCTCTCCCTCCCTCTCTCCCTCCCTCTCTTCCTCCCTCTCTCCCTCCCTCTCTTCCTCCCTTCCTTCCCTGCTGCTCTCCTTTCCTCCCCCCTCAACTTTGCTGCACCTCAGGGTCCTGTCAAGATGAACTGTCATGTCACAGATCCAGAAGCAATGGGACTCACCAACTGAGCATGGATTGAATCTCCCCAAATTGCAAGCCAGAAGAAGTTCTTCTTTTCAATTATTGTTCTCAATTATTTTGACCCTCCCTTCCAACAGAAAACTAGCTCCCACCCTGACTTGGTCTGCTTTCTGCTCCTCATATAGGATGTCCCATACTGAGTAATATGCAAAGAAAACAAAAGTGTGTTGTTTTTCACAGGACTGGAGCTTGAAGAATTGGCGCTGGTACCCAGTGAAGAAGGCTTTTGTGCTTTTTCCATCTCATGGAGAAATGAAGAATGAGTGAGCAGCTGCACACGTGAGCTGTAAGGCAATCTGAGTTCTTTTAGGTAACCTGCTCTCAGGGTTCTGTTAATTCATTCACATTCCCCACGACCCAACGAACACTTAAAAGCCTCACCTTCTAATATGGTTGCCATACATTAAATCTCAGAATTTCAGAATTTCAACATTCAAACTATAGCAGTTATGCATTCTCTGAAAATTGATAGCTTAATCAAATATAGGGTTTTTCTCCTGTATCTATTTCAATTTTTTTCCCTTTGAGACACAATCTTGTATACATCTCAGGCTGCATTCAGGCTTGCGATGTAACAGACTACAAGTCCTTATCCTCCTGCCTCCACCTCTTGAATACTAAGATCAAATACCCGTGTTACAACCCATACTAGTAAAACTGACTAGTCTTATGCTGGGTACCTAATGTCTGAGAAGCTTCTGGCAACTTTCCATCAATCTATATGTTTTATTAATTAAAACTATTTGTTATTTTCTGCTTTAGTTTGCTATTTTCCTGAGTTTTTTTTATACCTTTGTTTATATTGTCTTATTTTAGATTTTTGTTTTTGAGATGGGGATTCACTCTATGGCCCAGGTTGATCTCAAACTAAAGCCAATTGTCCTGTCTCAACCCCTAGAGTTCTGAGACTGTCCTCAGGAGATACCATGCCTTCTTTATCATTTATATATTCCTATCCAAATATTAATGACACTTTGCCTAAAATACCAGATTTGTGATTTCTCATTCACTATCTTCGTATGTTTATGGGCTCTCCATGAAGTTTTACTTTTTACTTCTACCAAAGTCTCTCTTGAGTTTTGTAAGTCAAAGAATCACAGAATAAAAAATACCCTGTACAAGCACGGAGAGCTTTCTCTGTCAATGCTTTTTCTTAGGCTTCCCAAAGATGGTACCTGTGCCAAGTAGGTAGACTGGAAGGATGCCAGCAAAGACACACCTTTAATTAAGAGCACAGCTAACCAAACGGGTTGGCTTGAACTCAGCTGTGTGTCATTGAGAAATCCTGCCCTCACAAACCACGTCTGGTTTCTGTTTCCAGGGAGTGTCATACACTAAGCTTTTTCCTTATTTATGAACATATTCTGACTTTTAAACATTCAGATGGATAAAATTTACAGCTATTGCAAAAGTTGAAATTTAAGCCAAGGTACTAAAGCCAATTTTCATGCAAATACATCCTTTGGGTAAAGTTAGAATTTGGAATAATTTCATCAGTTATGACAGACAACTTTATAAGTCATAAATGGCAATGCTGTTTAATTTCTATTTATTACCAGGTTAAATGAGGTAAAAGACATAGTCAAACCCAGTGAATTGGTGAAAGTAGCAATTGGCTGACTATAATGTTAAACTCTGCTGATATTTTATTTTAAATATTTTATTTTTTCCAACACCCACAATCATGAGCATTTTAGGAGACAGTGTAGAACAATTAATACAAGTGCAAAATGCATAATGACTACGTCTAGCAATTGGTGATGTTAATTTTAAATGTCTTTGTTTACCCTGCAGAAGAACACACTGGTTTTCCAGTATTTTATTTGTCTTTTGAGTTTTAGAACTGCTGTGATGCCATAGATCTACTAGCATGAGAAGAAGAGGGAGACAATCTATGTCTTGGTCAAATATTGTACTTTAAAAAGCACTTTGGATAGTTCTTTTGTGTGTTTTGTCTCCATGAATGTTTGTGCAACACATGGGTGCAGTGCCAGCAGGGGCCAGAAGAGGGCATTGTATGCCCTGAAACTGGAGTCAGGAACTTATGAACCATCTTGCAAATGCTTGCATGCTTGGAATCGAGCTTGAACCCTCAGGAAAATCAGACAGTGGTATTGACCTTTGAGCCATCTCTCTAGCCTGTAGCTTATTTTTTATATGAATCTCTTAATATTTTTGATTTTGATATTCAAAAAGAGTAGACACTTTTTTTTTTTTTTTTTTTTTTTTTAGCTCTTCAGTGCCACTCACTGAAATGGGACTCTTGACCTACCTGACTTCTTTTGTTTCCCTCATCATTTTTCCTTGAAAGTAAAGCTATGGCATTTCAGAGAAACTGGCAATGACCTTTTAAACACAGGAGTAAACTGAGGAGGTGGAGAGCAGCCAAGTGGTAGCAACACTCAAATTCCTGCTGTTGTTTGTAAGTTGTATTGTTTGCAATAATTCACACTCACTTTTGACTTTTTGGCCTTGGAAATTTTACGACTTTGCTATACATTTTGAAAAAAAAAATCCCCCCTTCTTTTCCTGTCTCCTTCAAATACTGTAATGGTACGTAAGGCTAGCAGTTTAACACGTGACTTTTACGTTTACCTCATTTTTCAAGTATGTTTTTAATTTCCTCTCATATTCTGAAGGTGGTCACTTTTTATATAAAGATATCTAAACTGTTCTTTCCTTAAACTGAAGTAACTTTATTATTTGATACAGACCCCTTCCTAGAGAAAGACTTACCGGGGTTTGTTTCTTTTGTAATTCAGAGACGGTTTCACAGTGGCCAAAGATAAAGTGTTAGGTTTTAGAAAACATGCGAAATTATACTTAAAAGAAACGTAAACAAAAACAACTGTGTCTCAAAGTATTGTCTGCTAGAGTCTGGTTATGATTCATCCACCATTCATGTCTCTTTTGTTTGATAAATAGATTACTTTCCTTGTCTTTCTAAGCGGAAGGTTACTGTTACCATTTTCATGTGGTTTCATGAAATTTAGTAGCTATTTTTTTCAATCTCTCATCTTTTCTATATGCAAAAGCTTACTGTGAACTGAAACTGGGGGCATTTTCACAATGTCTCCCTTCTTCTTTGTCACCTAGAACTATATTCTAGGAGACTTTAGTATTACTGATATTTGGGGGGGGGGGAAATCTGCTTCTCTTATGATTCACCCCTTTCAAGGCTTTTTATGAAGAGTGAATGCAATTTTACACTTAGACAAAGCTTGCAAGAGAAAACATGAAAGTTTAGCAGCAACAGCAAAGCCCTTGTGAACCTATTTAAGTTCATGAATCATAAAGTTCGATATATTCTTTTATCTCATTCTCAAAGAAAATAGTCCTTATCATGAGACCTTTCTAGTCACAGACTAGCAGAATGAATCTATTCATTCCCGAGGATGCTGTTCAGATGGAACCTGCATACCTTTGAAGTTTTATTCTGGTTGGTGTGTGGTTAAGGTTGGAATCTTAGTGTGAAAAATCCCAGTGTACATGTGAATACTTGATAATGACTAGACATTCCAAGAACAGACATAAAGCATGATTCCCTATAAATCTGTCACTCTGGATCATAATTAGGATAATTCCATTTTGTTTTAGTTGCATGACATCATTTGGTTTTAAAACAAGCAACTTCATCACAAGAAAAATGTTTAACCGTCAAGTCAGCAGAGCCCAAAGCAAATTTCCCATGTGTTAACATCAAGAAAATCTTGCATAGACAAGCATTATAGCAACTTCTGAGAGGAGGCTGGGATGACAGAAGCCAACTTCACTTTGATACAATCAACACCAACGCCAGAAGCACTTGTTACAAATATTGCAGCTAAAAAGAGACATCACAATAAGATGTATGCATTTCACTGAAATCTTTAGCATGCTGGACATGTTGAAACTATACACCCTGCAGCATCCAAAAGGAGGTTAGGAACTGTAAGATCTCGACTTTTTGGATTGCTTTTCAATGCTTTTCATTTTTGAACAAGAAACAGACAATACGTTTCCAGGGAACTCCTGACACTCTAGGATGGTATTTAGTGTGGATCCTCAAGCATGCCATCTCTACCCCTGGATGAAGAAGTGTCTCTTTTAAAAGCAAAGGGCTGGCTTCTGCATCTAGATCGTCATATATTTTCCTCTGAATACTGATTTTCGAATGACAGTGC
The DNA here is from genome assembly GCA_964023405.1 of Apodemus agrarius. Taxonomy (NCBI): domain Eukaryota; kingdom Metazoa; phylum Chordata; class Mammalia; order Rodentia; family Muridae; genus Apodemus; species Apodemus agrarius. The sequence continues at coordinate 20,516,729 of OZ030018.1, forward strand.
TCTTTCGGTTTCTCCCACACTTGGGGAATTTATCTTTAGGCAACTTCAGATGGATCCATGCTGGGCTTTTGACGATTGAGCTCTAGCTCAGAAAAGGAGGTTGAAAGAAAAAAAAATCTTTTTCATCATCCGATGGAAGTGCAAAGAGATATTTTTGAAGAACAGGGTGTAATTAGCCTAAATGGAATTGGGCCAAATCTGCAGCATTAACAGGCTAAATGTGTCTCTAGCTCTTAGAGCATTCCAAAGATAGGCTCATTCTTGACTGTTGTGGATAAAGACTGAAGCATCTACAGAAGTCTAAAATAAGAAAATGGGAAGCATGTAAAAAGAAAAAAAAAGCCCAGTCCTCGTACAAATTAAAGAAGACAACTAAAGCTTGCGAGCCTTTCCTCAATGAAAAAAAAAAAAAACAAAAAACAAAAAACCCACGTGACTCACTCTTCCAAGTAGACACTGGAATGCCTCACTGGGAATGGGGACAGATAATAAATGTAGCTGGCACTCTTGCCCAAGAGGAACCATTGTTCTGTGTCAGGAATGGAAGCCAAACCCTTTCAAGAGTTAAAGAAAACCTAATTTAGGGGTGCATCTAAATTAGTTGCACAAAAGCAACTGGAATAAGAAAGGGGTTTAAAAATATCTCCTGGTAGTGCTCAGCATGCTGGCGGACCCAATGCAATGCAAAACAACTCCCCCGCCCCGCACCCCCACTTTTCAAAGAAAGAAAGAAAAATGAAGAAAGAGAGGAAGGAAAGCAAAAGACCCCAGTGCTGTCCTGCTCGATCTGTACTCATTTTGACCTTTAGAGATGCGTTTCCAAGTTCAACGTGAAATTTTATGATTCTCCCAAAGCTGAAATGATCCCACCCCCCAGCTACTATTTGTTCCCAGCTGCAGGGTAACAGGTAGGCTGAATGTGGTAAATGCACCTAAGAGCCTGGGCTGCTTTGTTTTCAGTAGGAAGTCTCACACAGCGCCCACTGAAAACACATCTGGAAGTTACTAAATGACTGAAGGAATGTTATACAGATTTTTTTTAAAAATCATTCTGCCCAGGAGTTTTATTATTCTAACCAAGTGAAACATGACTAGGCCTGTTATTTCATTCAGGTGAGAAGACAATCTTAGTTTTAGAGATAAACTTTTATTTGAATGTGGTTTTGGACTTCAAAGGGTGCTTTGATTTTGAGCACTGGACTCTCAGATTTTGGTTCATGACAATAGCAGACATCTCAGGCCGTTCCTTTTATTCTTATCTAAAGCACTCATATTTGAAGTTGAAAGATCTTCACAATGATGTTTTGCAAGGGCGGTTTCCATGTTACTGTGGCCCAGAAGAGGGACAACATTAGACTGCCTGTGGAGACAATTGGAATTAGATCCCCAACTGAATGCTGTTGGAAAATCACACAATACTTAAGAAAAATGGTGATAATTTTTTTTGTTTTATGTCATAGATTTATAGAAACAAATTGGAGAATGAATGTGAGAATATGATAAATCTATATACAAACGATATAATGGAGTATAATACTTTCCCTGCTGGTGACATTTTCTCAACACACACGCTTCGTATTATGAACTGTCTTTCATATCTATGTCTGAGTTGTACTTAGACCTTATTCGAAGTTTAGTATAGAAGAATTAAAGAACTGTTTGCTTGCACGATTGCGTTTTCCACAGTTATTTCTGGTTTTTTTTTCTTTTTCTTTTTTGCTTTTTGTTTTTTGTTTTTTGTTTTTGGTTTTTCGAGACAGGGTTTCTCTGTGTAGTCCTGGATGTCCTGGAACTCACTCTGTAGATCAGGTTGGCCTCGAACTCAGAAATCTGCCTGCCTCGCCTCCCACGTGCTGGGATTACAGGCATGCGCCAACACTGCCCGGCTCCCACAGTTATTTCTAACATCAACTTCTGGTATTAATTTAGAGAGTTTTAGTCCAACATGTCACATGTTTAAGTCTCCAACGAGGCCCTTTATCCTACTTTGTCAAAATGTACAAGAACTGAGGGGTGAAAGGACGCAGTGAGTGTCACATGATTTTAAGTGGCTCTGAGCACTTAGCATTGGCGTTCACCATTATTACCACCGTGGTTTGAATCTCTCTCCTGAGAATCATGATGAGACCTAATTGCCACTGTGGTAGTCTCATGACGGGTGCCTTTGGGGGATTATTAGGTTCTGAAGGTACAGCTTTCTTGAACGGATGCAGGCTGTTACTTCAGGACCACATTAGTGATCTAGTAAGTGGGTGACTTTGAAAAGAATAAGTCAAGACACATTTTTTTCCCTTGAGGGCTTGCTCTACCGACATGTAATGTAGCTCCCTTATGTTATATTATGATACATCTAGAAGTCTTTCATTAGTTGAAGCACTTTGGCTTTTCATCCTTACACATTAAAATCCCGAGCTATCAGAAAATAGATCAAGACAATCACCTATGAAAAGTGAATAAATACAATATGTATATGTATGTGTATGTTTATGATGTATATGTGCATGTATAGTTTGGGAGGCAACATGAGAGGAGAGAATATATGTGGAATGTGGTGGCAGACTCTTCAAAATATGGATGGTGATATGGGATTATGGAATTAAATGCTGTTGAAGAATTAGAAAGTGACCTCAAGCTATAATTCACCAATCTGAAGAATGAAAACTCTGCGATGCGCTTCTCATTGAATTTTACTATTTATTTGAGTAGAAGCGGTTGTCTCTTACATTTGTTCCTCAAGCTTAAAATGCATGCGAGCCACCTGTTCAAAATGCACCCGCTCTGGATTGGTGGCTGGTTGGAGAATTCACTCAGCCACTCGAGCAAGCACACCAGCAATGGCAACGCCTTCATTCCTCAGACAACAATGTGAAGTGATGGAATTCTACATTATGCAGACATTACAGCGTTATACAGACAGCCGCCCACACACTGTTGTTCGGTTTATGCTATTTTGATCACGATGGTGAAAAGTTAGTACACATACCATACATATCATACCTAGAATTTTGAGATTTAAATTTTTGCGGGGCATAGACATTCCCATGATGTTGGGTGGTGACAGCAAACCAAAGGACCCAGTGGGCCATTTGACCATGATCCTCCAGGGTATTGGGTGGCTGTGCTGTAACATAGTCAAGTCAGGTTTTTTAATTGTGCTTTATATTTATACTCTTTTCAATTTTTTGATTGGATTGCAGTGCTTGTATCTCTCATTGTAGGTTAGGGTTTATCTGCCATTATTTTTCCCAGCACATGTGATACTCCAGTGCCACGGACCGACTCAGTCGGGACACACACCCATGGGGGAACCAAGGTCTTTGGTATGCAGGAAGGCACAGGTCCGGTGAATGACAGACAGACAGATGTAGGTTGAGTCTGAATGCACTTTACTGTTCTGAGTCAGGAACTTTTATACACATATAAGTTGGTATTACATTACTGAAGGAAAAATGTGTCCAGTGAAGTGATTACAAAGAATGACTAACATGAGCGTCTGGCACAAGGAAATACAAAATCAATCAGGTATGAACTTCAGAGAACACATACAAAGCATCACATCCCTCTGTAGTTAATGATAAACTAGTAGTTCAAGAATTCTTGGGAACACTTTGTCATACCCCTAGGTCCTTTGTTCATGTGTAGTATTGGATGGACAGAATAATGTCTAGCTATCCATTCGTCTACTGATAGATGTTTGCATCACTTCTAGTTTTTAGGTATTTCACATCAAAATTTATAAGCATTGATAGCTATGCTCTTTTGTGGATATAATTCTATTTTTTCTAGGTAAATAAGTGTAGAATTCTTGAGTTATATAGTAGTATATGCATGTTTAGCCTTTAAGTACATGACCTAATTATCAGATTGGCCAAGGTGATTGTCTAACTTTATATATTTACTAACAGTAGTTGTAAATTCATCCACACCTCCCCTTCCTCAGTAATTAATTTGTTAATTTAAAAAACATGAGAATTAACTTGAGGTTTACCTGGTGATTACGGAGTTCTATCTCCCTGTCCTTTTAACTTAGTGTTGCCATGGTAACTGGTGACCTTGAGATTTTTATGGTTTTTGGCCATCTATGTACTTCCGTTTGTAACCTGTCCAATTTTTTTTTTTGCCAATTTACAAAATCTGATTTATTTATTGCCAAGCTTCAGAGTTGCTTTGTATAGTGTAGATCAAGGGCTTACATCCTTTTCTATAAAGGACCAAATACTGTGTTGGTCAGGATCAGTCCAAGGGGTCCAGGGAATCCATCCAAGCTGCCAGTGTTGCTCCCTTGGTCAGTGCTATTTCCTTCACAAGTGCTATTTCCTTCACAGCATAGCCTTGTCCTCCTTGTCTCTGCTCCACAGAGTTGTGCTTGCTTCTGCACCCACGAGAGATTGTTTTGGGACCCTCCGCAGACTCCCACGGTTCTCTTTAAGTAGCTTTCTATTCCCTGTTCTCTGTCTTGTGGTTTGTAGAAGTCTTGGTTTTTAAAATTTTGCTTCTGTCTTCTCAACTCAAAACCACTCATTGGCTCCTTTGGGACTTCATTATCCTGTGCTGGAAATGCCCCTGGGGAGTGGCAGTAAGATAGGGCAATTGTAGGGCTTAACATTTCCCCCCCTTCCCTCAGAGGGCATGGTCAAGTTCTTTCTATTATTCAGTTTCATAAACTCACTGGTTCTCGTGTTTTTAAAAATTGTATTCTTTGGAGAATCTGGGAGAAATTAGAAGAGAAAACACGGTAGAAATAGATTATGTGAACAATTTTATGTTTCTCACATTACCAAACCAAACCAAACCAAACCAAACCAAACCAAACCAAACCAAACCACCACAACAAAAGGCAGATTCCCCTGGATGTACAGAGGTTATGATGTAAACAGTAACAAGAGATCAAGCACGTTTTAACACTTTTGGCAGCAACACTAAGCTCCTTTTGCTGTTGTGTTCTATCTATGTGAGGAGACAGTAGCCCGGGTAAATCCAACTCTACAAATGTTTTACTTATGCTTGCTCAATCTGTCACTGGAGAAAAAAAAACAAAGCTTCATAGAATTAATTAATGATGATGATGATAATAACAACAACAACAACAATAAAAATGTCATTTAAAATGCAGATTCATATCAAACTAGTTTAAGGAAATAAGATCATTGACAGAAAAATTTAGCAAACCTTCTGGAGTTTCCTTTTCACAACTAAACACTGCAAATTTTCTGTCAGTGCATCCAATACATAGCTCTTTCCAAATTTCCATTGCTGAGAAACAATCTTAGTGTATATTTCCCTGATTCTGGAAAGTGGCTCACACATAAAGAGCCACAAAAGACATGGAGATCACCTTGGTCTTATGGGAACCTGAGGATGTCAGAAAAACAACCAAGCAACCAACAACAACAATAACAAAGAAACAAGAAAGGGAAGGAAAGTGCTGCTCTGAATGGTCAGGCAATGCGGGACTTACTTCTTCCATCAGCGGACTGTTGTAAGAACTATAAGGGTTCTTATATGGGTGGAAACATAGAGAAAAATGAGCTATGTTAAACACAGACACGCACACCAGAGGCACAGGCATGCACACAGGACCTCACACACACACAAAAATGGAGTTTTGTTTGCTAAGTGCAGTTTTTAATTCCTGCTGAGGTCCTGAGAAAGGCAGCTAACATTTATGCTGATGCATTAGTTGCTTTTACTTAAAGTGGGATTGAATCATCATTCACCAAAACTAACCAAATAAATTCATGTATTCCTTCACTCTTCTTTGTATCTGACAAACCACAGGAATAAATTAATGGAAGCAACTAAATCACAAGAAATATATGGACTATCGCCATCTACCTAAAACAAAGAAAACCAGTATTTTATTGAATGTATAGATGGATTCTAGACTCAAAGTGAAAAATATAAATAATGGCTCCAGTGGGATTTTTTTTCCTTTTGTGTTTTATGTGCAAACCTAACTTAGAACTAATTCCAACTGTAGCTATTGTTATTAGGGTAAAGAGTAGAAGATAGCTAACCAGAAGTGGTAGATGATTCTATAGAAAGCATCATCATTGATACACAATAGGACATTACACACAAGACCTGTACAGGTTTAAGCCAGACAAGATCCCAGCCCCGAGAAGGGGGAAGTAGACATGAGGTCACTCCTCTAACCAAGTAGTTGTTTTCAATGGACACCTGCTGAGAAAGGTCGAGGCACTTTTCTCCAGTGGAGTGTCTCTAGGTATATCAGTCATATTCCAGGGCAGGCAGGCCCCATGTCCAGGAGCAATTGGTAACTGGCTAACCTAAAATATACTCATTGTATCTTTGCATGTGTGTATGTGTGTGTACATTTTGTTTTGATATTTGTTTTTGTTTTATTGATTTTTCTTTTAGCTCATCAGCTTTGATTTTGTTTTGTTTTATTTTGTTTTGTTTTTGAGAAAGAAAGAAAGAACTTGAAGTTGGATGGATGGGTAGGGATGTTGGGGGATCTTGCAGGAACTGGGGAAGGATACATCTCTCTATCAACAATTAAAATCAGAGAAATACTAATATCTTGTGAGTTGAACATATTGAGGATTTTAGCATTGGGTGGGCCCTGGGTACAGCTGTGGTGGGTGGTCTCCTTTGTTCACTAAGGAAGATATGAATTATGATTTTCTCCTTATCCTCCGAGGAATTCTAATTTGTTTACACTATTATCTCATTGGTCACTGTAATTTCTAGTAGGTGATATTGTTAGAACACAGCTGACCAGTAACATAATTTCTAATAAATAAATATGTTCAACTGCCAAATGCTTAGTGACTCCTTTTTCAATGACAGTTATTGAGTCAGCATAGAGAGAGGAAGAGAAATTCATTAACGGCATCGAGAAAAACATTTCGCGAGTCAAGCAATATACGCCACTTCTTACCTTCCTGATGTCCACTGGCTTGCACTGGCATAACTTCATTGGTTTTTGCTCCAAGTTAATTTCACTGATTAAGTCTGAAAAACACGAGTAATGTCCTTGGGGTTTCTGGACACATTCACCGAAACCGGTCAATTTTTTGAAATGCCACAAACTGAGTCCTATCAGAATCACTTCCTTGGGAGAATAAAGGTGTTATGCCATTTAAAGCAACGTATGAATATCTACTTTAGGCAGTGCTTTCCCCTTACCAGACTTCTTTGAAGGGCATTTGGACTGAGCTGTCAATATCAGAGTTGCATTTTCTCTTGTTTCAGACCCAAGGAAACATAGTTGAAATATTTGGTCTAATACTATCTGAACAGTGCAAAAATAATGTAATTACTTATAAGGGAACCCAACACAGAAAATAACTTTGAATCAGATACCTCTATCTTGTAGAAATATGCACCACTGGGATAGCAGAACTTTTGTCCTGATTTTAATACTGTTGTTTTGAATTCCAAAAAATATTCAATAGAATATAAAGATTTTAATGTAAATGAATTTTAGATTTTCTATAGAGATAAGCAAATATGTATTACATTAATATCATACATTGTGGGAATGGACAGAGAAGGGAATTCAGAAACCATCACAATCCACTCGTATTTACATTACTGAAAAGAGATTCTCTGAAGAATTCATATTAAATAACAGAAAAAAATGGGTGAATTAAGTTTTTATAAATATTTAGAAAAATGTTGAGTAGCTCCTGTATTAAAGTCTGCATTTCTATAAACAAAACATTGGGGGGAAAGGTCTCTAAACTTGAATATATGAAAAATTAAATAATTTAGTCTCAAGAGGAGCATAAACTATTCATTACTTGCCATTAGAAGTTGACCATTGTAAAGTGTTAGACATTAGATATTAACCTTTACATGGTATATATATGTTATTATCATGCACACAGTGATAACAGACACTCTTTAAAGGAGATCAGCCTTTGCCCCTTGGGCAAAGAAGTAACAACCCAATTGAAATCAAGCAGAAATAATTGTATTTATCTGAGATATATACAAGGTGTTCTCTGAGGCTGCAGAAGGTGTTAACTAATATATATTAGTTTGGAAATTGCAAGTATTTGCAGAGGACTTAACTAGAATATATATTCAGGGAAATGGATTGGCATTAAAAATAAAGGCTATTCTAAATTACTAATGGGCTACATTATTGAATTTAATCTGTAGGGTATGGAGGGAAGGATTAAGGTTTTTCTTTTCATTTCCTGAGAAATGAATACAAAGTAATCTTCCTAATAGCCGGTAGAATATATTGGAGGTGAGTTTTTAAAGCTAATTATAATTTGTAAATTCCAAACATAAGTTAAACACTTATATCATTTTTATCCCCACATTTTGTTTCTAGTTCCTCCACGTCCCCCAACTCTTTTGTCATTTTAATAATTATTTTAATTATGTGTATTACATATGCATAATTATATGTGTATATCACTATAACTTTGTGAGTCCATTTAGTGTTGCTCATATACATATATACATGTGAAAACTTGCTTTAACTATGTTTTACCACTTGGGACTGAATAATCTATGAGGTTGTCTATCTTTAGAGAAGACTGATTCTCTACCTCTTAGCAGCTATTAATTTTATATAGCTTTTCATCTGAAGGCAGGGTTGTGTGAGATTTTCCCCACCCCCTACAGGATGTCAACTCACATTGTCATTTTTCAGATCTTGTTTAGGTGACCATATTATTAATATTTCATGGGTCCAGCTCCCTGTCATTCTGACATGTTTCCTAAAACTTACATGTGATGGTTGTGTTTTAGATAGGTCAGTGGAGAAAGGCCCCTCACAGTCAGCTCTCTGCACTTTGATCAGCTGTGGATTTCTATCATCATCTCAGTCTTAGAAAAGAAGCTTTTTTTGATGAGGATCAAGGGCTACACCTGTCTGTAGATATCAGTATTTAGAATGTAGTTAGAAATTATGTTGGTTTAGGAAAGTGTTGGCGTTAAGTATTCTTGGGTCCATGACGTCAAGGGCCACAGGCAATTGGCTAAGATTATACTAAAAATTCCAGGCATGGATTTCCTCTTCTGCAGCAGTTATGTTCAGTCAAGAGGCTGACTGTTGGCTACATCTTAGATATAAGTGCCTCAATGCTGTTGTTGCCTTCTTTAGGATGTCTTGCCTGGTTGGCCATTGTTGGAATTTATGGGCTTTCCACAGGAGTAGGACTTTTCCTTGCTGTTTTCCTTTGGTGGCTTGACTAGTACCTTAAGATGCTTAGTCAACAATTGTAACCAAGTAATTAACTAGTTTTTATATTTGCTTTTCTTCTTTTCCTACTTAACACACTTCTTCCCCTCTGATTTCTGGGAACATGCTATTTATCTTAATTTGAAGTTATGTTTTGAGAACTTAGGAGCCATATGTCATCATAGAATTAAATATAACACTTAACTTTGAGTTATTGTTTTCTCTCCATTTTGGGAGAAAATGGAAAGCATTTTTCTTATCCCATATCTTTGTCTCAGCTTGTTAGTTCTTTTTTAAAGAAATTTATTTATTTACTATATGTAAGTACACTGTAGCTATCTTCAGATACAGCAGAAGAGGGTGTCGGATCTCATTACGGATGGTTGTGAGCCACCATGTGCTTGCTGGAATTTGAACTCAGGACCTTTGGAAGAGCAGTCAGTGCTCTTAACCACTGAGCTATCTCTTCAGCCCCCCTAGTTCTTTTTTAATATTATAAATATTTCTATTAGTTTTTCATATTAACTGATATGTTATATATTTCTTTAGGAGTTGAAAATTTAGATAACATCTACTAGCTTTACCTCATGTGAAATGCAAACATAATTCTCTAAAATACCCTTCTCTTTGTTTTCTTTATTGCTACCTTAAGATGCCAGATTTTGAAAAAGTCTAATCTCTAAGCATTCTATAATTTTGCTCTTCTTTATTTATTACTACCTTTCCCCCCTTTATTTAAACTCCAGATTTTATTCCCCTCCTGGTCCACCCTCTGACTGTTCCACATTCCATAACTCCTCCATGCCCCTGTCTCCAAGGGGATGTCCCCACCTCCCACCCCACTAGACCTCTAAACACCCTGGAGCCTCCAGTCTCTTGAGGGATAGGTACATCTTCTCTGACTAAAGCCAGACCCAGCAGTCCTCTGCTGTATATGTGTTGGGGGCCTCATATTAGCTGGTGTATGCTGCCAGGTTGGTAGTCCAGAATCTACTTTTAAAAATCTCGTTTATAAGAAAATTCACTGACTCGTTTTTAAAGTTCTATTTAAGTCTTTGATTCTGTGATACTTTTTATTCATTAATTCAACTTTTAATACGAAAATTACATTTAAGTAGGAAAATGAAACATTTGTATCTATAGTTACTTTTTGATATTTTCTGAGTATAATAATATTAATTCATCTCCATTACTGCTGTGTCAAGGCACAAAACTGATACTTATATCTTCTATAAATAATGGCAAAGTGTTAGGCTGAACTTTAGAGAAGTTGCTAATGGTCTTTTGATTAGTCCATTCCACAGAACATTGGAGTATAATGCCTATGGCTTTCTTGAGACCAAGACTATCTTTCATAACTTATCTGAAGCTCTAATCTAGATGGATATTCTGGTTTTTTTCAGGAAACTCTGCCAAAGCAATAATTTAGACTTAAATAATGTAGTTGATAATTTAATGGAAATTGTATGTCTAGTTTCCAAAGCATGGTATTTTTATTTTTATATCTCTAGCAGTCTCTTCATTAAGCTAATATTTTCTTGATTTATTTGACATAATCGTTAGGGTCAATCAAATTGATATTCTCTTATGTTTTATTTAATGATTTTTATTTTTTCTTGTACATTTTATACATGAATACAGTGAAATAACTAATCTATCCTGTTTCTTCTTATGACTCTCCTCATACCTGACTCAATATGTGCCCTCAGTTTCATGCATTCAATTTTTTAATAACTCATGAAGTTCAATAAGTGCTGCCTCTTTCAGCTCTCCTCCCATATTTTAGTTCTTACGTTTTTTTTCTGTCTACCTTTCTTTTAGTGTAAGGAATAAGTGTTTTCTTCTGTTTTAAGGGCTATTGTACTGTGTTAATTGTATTATTGTTTATTGTATATAAATCTGTGAGTGGGGAAATCATAGGTCCTAGGGCAGAATTTACTAATGTTATTTTACAAATGGCCATGTTTTCAAATTGATACACACACACACACACACACACACACACTCATGCACATGAACACAGACACACAAACATGCACATGCATACATTGAAACACACATAGACACATGCATACACAGAAACACAGATGTTCACACACATACACACACACACACACACACACACGCGCACGCGCGCGCGCGTGCGCGCGCGCGCACGCACGCTCAGCAGCAATTAGTACAGTGGTGCATAATTGCTTAAGGTCTTACTATGTTTTTTTATGTAGTATTAATTGAATTAGTGTCCGTGTCTTCACTTTCAATGTGTTGCATGCATTTAAATGCTAAAGGATTCATTGTCTTTAAATCCAAAAATCATGCCGCATTGCTTCTTTTGGCCATTGTTCAGATGTTTGTTTGTTTATTTATTTATTTATTTATTTATTTATTTCTGAAATGCTCTCTGATTGACCAGGAACTAACCCTGTTCACATGGTCAGATCATTTTTAAAGCTCTTAGAGCCAGAAAATTTCATATTTCAAGAGGATAAAAAAAAAGCACATAGTTTTAGACTTACTAATTTTGACTGAGCAGTTTATGATACTGTAAGTTTAATCAAGTTCATCTGGAATCTGCATTATCAGAGTTAAACAGACACGTGTATATTAAAAGTATTTCCTGTGAGTTCTATATTAAGCTCGCAAAAATTAATCGATATTTTTATTACTTTCTAGTTTCATTGCTGTGTCAAAATATTTGGCAAAGGCAACGTAAGAAAAACAGGCTTTATTTTGGTTCATAATTAGAGGCTACCGTCCACCACGGGATTCGCCGTTGCGAGGAACTCCCGCTACAGCGATGAGAGGCAGTTGGCCATTTCAGGTCTCTAGCCCGGAAGCAGAGAGTGATGGATGCTCCTGGTCAGCTTGCTTTCTCTTTCAGTCTCTCTGGGACCTCAGTCCATGAAGGAGAACCACAGTAGTTAATATGGGTCTTTACACCTCAACATACTCTAGAAAACCCCTCATGTGTGTATACACGAGCCTGTCAGTGTGTTCCTAAGGTTATTCTTCATACAGTCAACCTGGAAGTCAATATGAACCAGCACAACTCTCTTAGTTTTTAATGTCAGTGTTCACATGATCAAAAATAGATGCACCAAGAGAAAGAGTTAGAAAACAAATGTGCCTTTGTGTTTGCAGAAGAGTTATTAAGTGGTCATTAGGGAATATGTAAGGGTGATACTGTTGAACATCAGAAATGTTTCTGCCGTTGTTTTGTTTGGATAAATACTATAATGAATACATCGATGCCCTTGTTGAATTTGAAAGGTTAATTTCAAAACATTTTAAAAATAGCAAAAAAGGCCAGGAGCTCATTTGAACATGTCAACATACATTTTCAGAGGCTTTAATATCTTTGTTCTTGTCCAAAAAATGCACTTATTGATTGGAATATGTTTGTGCTCATATAATCATAATGGTAACAAAAATACTAATCCATGCATTAAATTTTATGGTATGGAAGGATGGCTAAACTCTTAGAAGGATGTTATTTCTTAGTCTCTCAAAGACGTGAGCTTATAAACACTTCTGGAAAATACAGCAAAATACTGTATTTAAATTGTAGGTAAGACTTTTAGGGGACAGTAGTGTTTCTCTTGTGTACCAGAGCCATCTAATGGTGTAGGAGTCCCTACAGAGTAGCAATGTCAGAGTTTGCAAAGCGTCTATATCTTTATGTCACGGGTTGAGGTACCTAAGTCACTGGGAACATAAGCTTTTTAAAAATTTTTTTATTTGTTTATTAATCATTCCATTCGTACATCTCAAATGATATCTCCCTTCTGGGTTACACCTCTATACCCTCCTCCTTCCTATTCACCCTCTCCTCTCTCCCCTTTGCCTCTCTGAGGGTGCTCCCCACCAACCCACTCCTGCTCCACTGCTCCAGCATCCCCCTATGCTGGGATATTAAACCTCCACAGGACCAAGGGCCTCCCCTCCCCCTGATGTCAGGCAAGGCCATCCTCTGCTACATATGTATCTGGAGCCATGGGTCCCTCCCTGTACACTCTTTGGTTGGTGTTCTAGTTCCCGGGTCCTCTGGAGTGTGTGACCAGCCAACATTGTTCTTGCTATGTGGTTGCAAGAGGACAGGAGAGAGGTACAGAGAGTCAGGAAATCAAATACAAATATGTAGCAGTGGGGGATGAGGAACTAGAGAGTCCCACATGCCTGCCAGGGAAGCGAGAGGCCCCAACTGGGATGACTTTAGCAGAAATGCACCGTGAAAGGGAGATAGAACCTGTAGAGACCATGCCCAGTAGAAAGGCACGGGCCCTAGAGGGATGGGGCCACTCACCCATCTCAAAGTTTTTAACCCAGAAATGTTCCTGTCCAAAGAAAAGACAGAGACAAAAAAAATGGAGCAGAAAAATGAAGGAAGAGCCCCCAGGGACTGCCCAACCTGGGCACCCATCCTGTCTGAGGACACTGTTACTGTTGCCAACAGACGCTTGCTGACAGGAACCTGGTGTGGCTGTCCCATGGGAGGCTCTGCCAGCACCTGACCAGTGCAGATGGCAATGCTCACAGCCAACCATCAGGCTGGGCTTGGGGAGCCCATTTGGGGAGCTGGAGGACAGACTGGAACAGAAGCTTTTGAGAAATAATTTTACATTGTGTTAAGCTACAAAAATTTGGAGCTCATTTTTTACTTCAGCCTCATTTATCCTAAATAACATAATCGTTCTATTAATTACATTCACGTTTTACTGGAGGCATCCTGTCTTATAAAAGTAATTGATTGCAAGTTAGAATATTATCATTAGATATTGATCAGGACAATTTTATAACATGAAATTGATTACAATGGTGTTAATTCACTTCCCAAAGGTAGCATACTAATTGTAACATAAAAGAACCAAGTATTTTCAGAATTGTTCTTGCCAATAGTTTAGCCTGATTTCACTTTTTTTTAAGGAATATATTTCTTTCTACTGAAAAAAAAGTATTTTAAAAGTGGAAAAATAGGGTACAATAAATTTAGCCTTTGGCATATGTGATTTGTTTTTCTTCATCTCTAAATAACATGAAATTAATTTTGAAAATGATCAAATTTCTTGATTTTCATTGGTTTATTTTACTTTTCAGAATCTTGGTCAGAATGTTGAAATGCTAACCCGTGCAACAGACTGCAAAGTAAGTTAAAAGAAAAAACTTTGAAAAGGAGAACATTGTATGACTTTGTGGTAATAAGAGACCATAAACAGATACAAAGAATTTCACATTCCAGTAATAGTGAAATTTGTATAAATTCTTGTTCGTGATCCAAAAGATTGACATATTTGTCTGCAGAGGTTTGGTGGTACATATCTTAGTCCCAGCATTCAGGGTGGGAGGCAGAAACACCCTGATTTTGAGGTGTACCCTTGAGGAGACCCTAGCTGTCATAAAGAAGCTCTCTCTTAAGTTTATCAGCGAAACATCCAACTGATTAACTAACTGACCAGCCAGCTAAACAATTGACTACCCAACCTACTACCCACCCACCCAAACAGACAGCCAGCCAACTGATCAACCAACTGAGCAGCCAAACATCGAGCTGACCAGCCAACAAGCCAACCAAGCAGCCTACCAACCCACCAATAACCCTGCACATCCTGTCTACTTTTCTGAGAATGATAGTTGCATGCTCTGTTATGCCTAATTATGTTCTGATTAAAACTTATTTTGCCACGAGAAAGATAACACCTGCGTGCATATTTTAGTTTATGCCTAATTTGTATCCCATACTAGATGGGGGAAATTTTCTGATTGAGTCCAAAAATGTGTGCCACTAATTCCATAATGTATATGGCCGTCTTCACTGTTTTCATCTCATCAGGCAAATTCTCTCAGTTCTGTGTGTCATTCTCAGCCCAGGCCCTTGCGATGAATAATCTCTCCCCACAGTATGATCAAAGCTAGTTCCTTGTACTTTTTATAGAGTTCATTTTTGTTCTCTCAGAGATCATCTAAAAGAGTCTATATATGAAGATTCTTGGCAAGGAGGAGGAAGAAAAAGGTGTACAGATCTTGTTAGTTTAACACTTGAAAGTATATTTATTGTTAAGATATCAATAAAATAGATTTTTTCAATATGGATGTAAGCCAGTGATCAATTAATTATCTTTGAATTGTTCAAGGTTTATCTCAAATGTCTACAACAAACAAACAAACAAACAAAACACTAAGCAACATATCCATATTGCTTTTATCAAGTGTCAGGCTAAACATTCTGGTAGCAAATGAATCAATGTGGCAGAACTTTGAATGCAGAACCTGTTTTGGAATCCATCTGTAAATTGGTTAAAACCATCCCACTAATTGTTCTATTGCGCACTTCTCCCCTCTCCTAGGGTTACTTAGCAGGGCGCCATTATGTCTCTCAGTGCGCCGATCATTACGCCAACAGGACTGATGGCAAGCGACTTGCCTTGGCCCACGCCGTGTTTGCTGTTTTCCCTGCAGTCTCTGGCAGCTTGTTATCTTGAACTGCATTTGTTAGCTTTGAAAAGCACAAGTGTCAAAAAGCATGATTGTATTGTTTCTATGTATAGAGAAGGAATTTAAAAATGAAACAGAGTAATCTGCAGAAATTATTAAGCATATCCCTTAGAGACTTTATGGGGGACAGAACCAAAGAGAAGCAAGGGAGGGAGAGTGTACCTGTACAATCATATTTTAATTAAAACAAAGTGATTTAAGGGGATAATAATGCAAATGTTGACTAGAGAGAGGAATAGAGCAACATGACCTACTGAAATGTCAGGCGCCATGAATAATTACGTTTAAGTGAGTTATTGTTTTGTTACATTTAGGTAAGTTACTTTTTGGAATTTCTTTTTGTTTTTGTTTTGTTTTGCTTTTTGGTGGTTTGAGACAGGGTTTATCTGTATTGTCCAGGCTGTCCTGGAACTCACTCTGTAGACCAGGCTGGCTTCGAACTCAGAAATCTGCCTGCCTCTGCCTCCCAAGTGCTGTGATTAAAGGCATGCGCCACCACTGCCCAACTTTTTTTTTTTTTTTTTTTCAAGACAGGGTCTGACTATATGGCTCTGGATATCCAGAACTCTCTATTTAGACCAGGCTAGCCTTGAACTCATTGAGATCAGTTTATGTTTGTCTTCCAAGAGCTCAGACTAAAGGCTTGCATCACCGTGCCCGGTCTGGAAATGTTTTAATTTTACAAAACTTTTCAGCACCAGAAGGAACTGATACATTGATCTCATTATGTTATGGGGTCAGCTTAGATCCAACATAACTCAAACACAGGGTCAATATAGATGACATGAATTTATTGTCATCCAGCTGCTACCAATCGATCAGGGCCTCAGAACAGACTCAGGAGCTGATCTACAGCCCTAGAGGGAAGTTGTACAGCATATTTTAAATGGATAAAACCATAAAGCAAGGGGGATTGGGGTGGGTTGTAGCATTGTCCAATCTTATTTTGACATAAGGGGTTGAGTAAGGGAGTTTCTACCAATGAGGATAGGAGTTGATTCCTTGGCCTGGGAGCATGAACTTAGTTTGAACCTAAGTTTGAGCAAGACAGAGACGCTAGTTGCCCTTGAGATAGCGGGACTCAGACAATGGTCTTCTTACATGGTTTCCAGCAGACAACTGAATTAAGACAACTGTCACCTTACAAGAGAAGCACAACTCAAACACAGGGTCAATGCAGATGACAAGAGTTTAGTGTGTTTTGAGCACAACAGAAGTTGTTCAGCTATTGGAAAGTGTCTTGCTCCCCTAGGGCCATGGACCCTGAACTGAATTTCCCCTAGGATTAAATGGAGTCTGAAGACAAAACATCAGTACTTGGAACAGATTTCTTTTGCTTGTTCTTAACAGTTAGGCAATCAGAATTCTAGGCCATGCCCTTTTCCTGGATAATAATTTAATTCTGCAATACATAAGCACATGGAAAAAAGTAGTTTAGTGTGACTACGATGCTCTTTCTTTAAAAATTTACTTTCATTTTATTTCTGCTCTTGTAAGTAATCCCTCACTCATATTCCTTTAAGTAACCCAAATGAAAAACTCATTGGTTTATCAAATTGGACTTTGGTGATGGCTGCACATTAGTTTATTGTGGGATCTCTATCTGGGGTGAAGAGTTGGGTGTTGTGTTTCCACAGGACCAGTCCTTTCACACAGCAGGACTTCTTTCACAGCCTAGCACATCTATTCCTTATTGAATGCTATAGCTCAGTTGAAAATTCTGGCACAGTTGGTGCGCAATTGTCTATGTTATAATATTGGCTAACTGTTCTTTCATTAATTATTTTTTAAGTTATGGGAAAAGGATCCTGATAAAGTTTTAGTCTAAGAACTCTTTGCACTCTCTAATGTGGTTTGGGACACCGTTTGACAGATGTTCATAGGCAAAGCACTTTCTTATCCTTTTCCTGGCTGTTAGGAAGGACATCATTATTGAGCATATTATGATATAAATGTATTAATCCTGTATTACTTCAATTGTTTTTCCTTTTAAAAGCACAACTTTTGATTTTATAGCACCTTAAGCTTTATATTTTAATATTTTCTTGATGGAACTCCCGTAGTGTAAATAATTTTTCAGTGTTCATAGCAAGGATAGAAAACACATATGAAGCACATTGTTTTATTTTTATGTTAAACCTTGTCTCTTATAAAGTTTTAATGTGGTCTCAGCATTTTTGTTAATGTAATTATCAGAATTCTTGTTAATGTAATTATCAGAATTCTTGTTAATGTAATTATCAAAGGTGGTATTTGAGATGCAACCCAAGGATGAAATTATAGTTTTTAAGTCGAGATCAATACAACTTACAGTTACCTTTTATAATTAAAACATGGTTTTAATTATAGATTTTTTTCATAGACAATTTTTTTCTGACTGTAGAAATTACCTTTCATCTCTGGCCTAACTAACGATTTTTTTTTTTTTTTTGGATGAGGAAACAGAATTTGTAATTCATTGTGATGATCATGTGACTTTCAAGAAATTTTAAATGTATTCTTTATTAATTCCTTACATTTAAACAAATTAAGTCATATTAACCTACCATTACCTCCTTCTAAATCACCCCTAATGTCATCAATACCTCTATTATTAATTTTTCCAATATTTAATTTATGGATTGGGTGGTTTTTCTGCATATGTATCTGTGGACCCCTATATGTGCAATACCCAAAATGGCCATAAAGGCATGTCAGATTCCCATGGAACAGGAGTTATAAATGATTGAGTTACCATGTGGGTACTGAGGTTAAATTCAAGGACCTCTAGAAATGCACATGGTCCTCTTAACTACTAAGTCATCCTCCTAGCCCTTCAGATCTGTATTTTTAAGTCTGCTAATATATTGGATTATGTTCATTGAATTGTTTTTTGCAAAAAATATGCAACTTGATCTTGATGTCCTATCGTTATACTATATTTTGGATTGGATGAATAAGATTTTGGCTTAGAATACTTCATGTATATATGAAAGATATGGTTTTGGTATCAGAGAAATCCTAGGTTTATAAGGTGAATTCAAGGGTATCTCATCCTGTTTAGACTTATGAAAAGAGTGATGCCAAGTTGATAAATTTTCCCCAGAAATCCTGAATTAGAATTCACCAGCAACATCTGGATCTCGATTTTTCTCTTGGTGGAGATTGTTAACTAAATTTTCAATTTATTTAATACGTATGATTTTCCAGGTTATTTCTTCATTTGTCTGCTTTCATGTAAGCTATTGAATTTACAAGCATTAAGTTCTTAATGAAATCCCTATCCTAAGTTTTAACATGTGTGGAATATACCACAATGTCACGTCTCTTGTGCTTTATTTGGCCACACTAAAGACCGATTCAAAAACCCAATAAGCAAGTTGCTTGGAATAGTTTCCTTCATTGCCCTGCAGACTACTCTACTTAATATTCTTTTCACATGTGGCTAGGTAATTAGACGTTTCTTCATACAGTTTGTAAAACACTGGCTGTGTTTTGTTTTGTTTTGCTAAGGGACAATTCTTTCAAAACTATGTACACAAACTTACTCCATTTTCTGTGATCAGTGGTTCGTTTTACTGTGTATCGACTTCTTCACATACATGCTCTACTTTCTCACATCATCCTATTTCAGTGGTCTGCTTCTCATGTACTGCAAAATTATACAGTTTTAATAATGTTATCATCATATGCAAAATTTATCTTCCTTATTTGCATCATTTATGTCTGTATCAAGTTGAGCCTGCCTAATCTCATTTATCGTTTGCATTTATCTTCTATAAAGTTTCGGATAGCATTTCCTTTAATTCAAATATAGACTTAGAATTCCACTTAAATTTTACTGATATTCCAAATGGAACTTTATTAAATTTTTTATAAACACTCATGTTTCTTATGAGTTATACTGTATTTAATATCCTACTCATTATTATAAAAATTCTATAAAGATCTTATGCATCCTTTTAAGATTCCTTACACAAATTTTATTATATAAAAATTTTGTTGTACCTTTATTTAATTTTCTACATATATTCAAGGTGCAACATGCTATTTCTAATGTAATAGTTTTCTAAATTCTTTGAGAATTTTATACAATGTGCTTTGATTATACTCATCCCTGTTTTTCACCAACTCTTCTACATAGCTATCAGAATACAGCTTTCTAATTCTTTCTGTGTTCCTGTGTATTCCTTCTAATGACCTCCTAAGTTTAATTTTTGTTGCATGTATACTCATGTGCGTATCCACTGGAGTGTGGTTTGACTACCTAGAGGCTGTTCCTTCAAAGCAAAGTGATTTTCTCTCTTCCAGAAATCATCAAAATATTCACAGATCCCCCAGTTATGCGTGAGAGCTTATGAGTCCCTCTGCTCTCCATGTTAAAATTCTTATCTTGTTCAGGTCTCGTGCAGGCAAACACAGCTGGTGTACACGCAATGTGGTTCTGTCATGCGCCAGAGTCTTCAATTCTGTCTTCCATGATCTCTGGGTCGTACAATTTTTCCATCTCCTCTCCTGAAGTGGTGTCTTAGTATTGGGAAGAAGAAACAGTATAGAAATAGCATTTGTAGCTGAGCACTTCATTGACACTTATACTCTGTTCTTTGACAAGGTATGAGATTGTGTTAATCACCATCCATTGCACAAAGACCTTCTCCTTGATGAGGTCTGAGCTCAACAGGAAATGAGTATACAGGAACAAATTGATAGGCCAGGTTGACACTATGTCTATTTCACAGAATAATAGTAGTGACTTTACCTCTGTGGCCTATGAGCTTCGCAACCATTGGTTCTTGGACAGAATTACAGTATTAGGTGTGCGTTTTCTTCTGTAGAACAGGCTTTAAATACAACTGTAAAGCAGCTTGTTAACCCTATAAGAATGTGTGCCACTATTGCACCTGCAAGCATATCCTGCCATGCTGGTTTTTATTGTAATTGGCAGCTTGAGGATTTTGACATTTTTACCTCTCTGTAGCCTATGTAACACCTTCCATTGTGAGAGAGAGAGTCAGCATGGATGAAGTTTTCTTCCTGGTTAGTATGAACTTAATTTCTCCATTTTCTATACCCTAAATGGGTGGTGTTGTCAACAATGTGGTCCTACTGTTAGTTCTGTTGGAAGTTCAAGAACAGTGGCAATTATCTTGAAATTTTTTTTTGGAAATCTGTAGGGCGTCCTTGATCAACAACTTGAAAGGAGATATCTCAACCCTGTCATTGGGCTTTTTATATGTTAATCTGTAGCTTTTGGGAGAAGCATTATTCCTTGTGTATAGTAGCTCTGATTAAACTCATTTAATGAATATATTAATATTTCAGAAGAATATAAATTAATAAATTTCCATATGGCTATTTAAAACACCTTAAGTGTTAACTATTCATTCAACAATGTCTTCCTTTACACTACCCTCCTAACAAGTATCTTTGTCCATTGTTCCTCCTTTCTTCTTCCTTTTGGTTGTTATACTGTCCCCATCCATTTAAGATCTTTCTTCTGCCCTCTCCACCATAGCCCCTTTTGTGTTTCTGCATCCTACAGACCCAAGTTAAATATACAAATCTAAGGATTTACAAGATCATAAGATTTGATCATACATGGGTGTGAGTGAAATTTATTTTTCTGGGTCTGGATTTTTTATTATGTATGCTTATAGTTCCATGTATTTACTTGAAAATTTCATTTTTTTACAGATATGTAAAATCACATTGGGATGATTTCTTCATCTTTTATTGTCCATTCATCTGGTACAGGACATTTGATCACACTGTGAACCCTAAAATCATGTTACCAAAAAATACTTGTTTTTAATTTTGGTGTGGCTCAGTCTTAGCACACACTTTTAATCCAAGCACTTTGGAAGTGTACACCTTTAAATCCCAAACAGTGAATGTTGAAGGGAGAAAAGCTAGACATAGATAAAGACAGAAGGAGCCAGAAAATGAGAAGGAGCCAGAAGATTAAAACACATTGTTATAGTTAGTTTGAGGTTAAACAGAACAGTTCAGAATAGGAGAGGAGAATGGAGGATTGGAGAAGAGCAGAAAGGAGGGGAGAGGAGAGGAGAGGAGAGGAGAGGAGAGGAGAGGAGAGGAGAGGAGGGAAGGGGAGAGGAGAGGAGAGGAGAGGAAAGGAAGGGAGGGGAGAAAAGAAGGGAGGAGAGGAGAGGAGAGGAGAGGAGAGAAGAGGAGAGGAGAGGAGAGGAGAGGAGAGGAGAGGAGAGGAGAGGAGAGGAGAGGAGAGGAGAGGAGAGGAGAGGAGAGGAGAGGAGAGAAGAGGAGAGGAGAGGGACAAGATTGGATCAGTCATCTGGAAGAAGAGTTTGAGGCAGAACACCTGAGTTGAATTTGCCAGCAAGAGATCACAAAGAACTATCAATGATGCACTTATTTAGCAGGAAGTTTCAGAGGCTGAAAATATCCTAGGCCTAGATTAGTTGTACTGAGGCTAGAAGATTCCAGGACTAGGCCTAGGTTAGCAGACTGAGGGAGTACTCTCCGAGACAACAATTACTACAGGAGAAAAAAGTTACTTTTACATTTATTGGTTGATGGACTTTATTTTTTGTAATCTGTTCATCAGTAGATGAATGTCTGGGCACTTTCCATGTCCTACCTATTGTGACTAGAGCGGCCATGGCTAGAAATGAATATTTATTTTTGAATTAGAAAACAGAATCCTTTGGGTATAGCTGGGTCACAGGGTAGGTTCACTTTTAGTTTCTTTGGGAATCACCGTGCCAGTTTCCAAAGTAGATACACTAATTTTTGCTTTCACCAAATTGAGTGTTTCCTCTCTCCCAGAATCCTTTCTGCCCTCCAATTCACATTCTCCTCCTCTTCTTCATCTTCTTTTTTCTCTCTCTCCTTCTTGTTCTTCTTTTGTCTTCTTCTTTTATTCCTCCTCTCTCTGTCTCTGTACCCCTTCTCTGTTTCTCTCTTTCTTATAAAGCTCAGACATTCTGCTAGGGTAAGATGAAATCTCAAGTTAGTCTTAATTTACATTTCCATAGTAAACTTGGTAAACTCTTTAAAGTATATATATATAATTTCTGTCCTTGAGTCCATTTATATGCTGAATTATGTTTATTGATCTACATAAGTTGGACCATTCCTCTATCACTGGAATGAAGCCAAATTGCTCATGATCAATGATCTTTTTGGTGTGTTTCTGAATATAGTTTCCAATAATTTTACTGAGAACTGTACACCTATTTTTATCAGGGAGATTGGCTAGAATATGGTATTTTTGACTTGATAGCTATCTGATTTTGGTATCAATAAC
Source organism: Apodemus agrarius (assembly GCA_964023405.1). Taxonomy (NCBI): domain Eukaryota; kingdom Metazoa; phylum Chordata; class Mammalia; order Rodentia; family Muridae; genus Apodemus; species Apodemus agrarius. The sequence goes on from OZ030018.1 coordinate 20,539,648, forward strand.
ACTAGCCTCATAAAATGAATTATGAAGTATTCCTTCATGTTTATTTTATGGAACAATTTCAGTAGTATCAGTTTTAGTTCTTTGAATGTTTAGTAGCCTCCTCTGTTATATTTACCTGGTGCTGGGCTTTTTTTTTTTTTTTTTTTTTTTTTTTTTTTTTTTTTTTGGAAAAACCTGGCTCTGCTCCATTTACTGTTACAGATGAAGTAAAATTATTTCCTTTACCTTGGATCAGATTGGGTAGGTCTTAACTAGAAACCTATGAATCTAGAAATCCATGTTCTTCTTTTAGATTTTCCATGTGAGTAGAATATAAAATTTCACATTATGTCTTCACGATCCTTTGAGTACTTGTTCTAATGCCTTCCTCTTCATGTCAAATTTTATTAATTTGGATCTTCTCTGTCCTTTTTGTCATTATTTTGCCTAGTGGTTTGTCAATTTTGATTATTTTCATGAAAAAACAACTCTGTTTTATTTATTTATTTTGCTTTATTTCTTAGTAATTTCTGGTTTGGCCTTTGTTATTTTTCTTCTGTTTACTGCCTTAGAGATTGTTTTATCTGGTTTCCACCACCCCCAAGGGTTTAAGTTCTAATATCAGCCTGTTTATTTGTGAGTTTCCTAATATTATAATGTAGGTGCTTAGATCTAGAAACTACCCTCTTATGATTACCTTCAATGAATCAGGTATACTATGTTTCAGCCTAGCATGGTTCCCTTTTTCATTTCTGCACTGAACTGGAACACAATGTTCTTTAATCTCCATGATATTTTTTTCACTTTCTGTAGATTAGTTCACTTTCTGTAGATTTTGTAACTGTTGATTTTTTATAAATTAGGAATATTGTTTCAATTTCCCCACATTTCGAGGGCATTGCTTTGTGTCCTTTTGGTGTGGTATATTTTAGAGAGGATTCCATGGAGCATTGAGAAGAAAGTGTGTCCTTTGGGTTTTAGATGGAATGTTCTGCAGATGTTTGCTTTGACAATTTGTCCTTGGTGCTATTTAAGTTTAGTGTTTATTAATTTTTTTGTACAGTTGTTTTGTCTAATGTGATTTTACGATATTGTGTGTCTACTACTATGCAAGGGTTAATGTGTAATACATAATCACCTTGAATTTTGGAAGTTATGAAATTAGGAGGAAATTAGTAGAAGTAAATTAGTAGAGTAAAAGAAGAAGGAGGGAAGAAATGAAAAACAAAAGGAAATGAGAGGAGAGAGAGAGAGAGAGAGAGAGAGAGAGAGAGAACGCGCTAGAATAGCACTAACAGATAAAACAGTAAAAGATACAAATTGTAGATACACTCTTGACCTCCTGTTGCTGCAGACTGTGAGGTCAAAGATGTAAGGAAAGGAGACTTGGCATGAATGTTGATTTCAATGCTCACTAGAACCAGTACTTTGTCTCTCTGGTTCTGTCTGGGGTTTTCCATGTTGATTTTAATTGGGGCTGCATACCATCACCTGTCTCTTTTATCTTGATAGCAATGCTATCAAGATTGCTATATTTGTATGAGACAGTTAGTAAATACACTACCATTCATGAGCTTTGGTATCTTTTCTGCTCACACTGTTGGGTTTTCTACACAGAAGGTACCTTTTTAAAAGACATACTTTAAAAATTTTTAATCATGTGCATTTATGTGTTTGCACATAGTGTGAGTACCTGCAAGGGCCAGAAGAGGGAACAGGATCTCCCAGAGCTGGCGTTACAGGCAGTTGTGAGGTATCCAGTGTGGATGTGGTTTAAGAAAGAACTCATGACCTCTGAGAGAGCAGAACACCCTCAACTGCTGAGCCATCTTTCCAGCGTCCAACACAGATGATCTTACCTTCTATGGATAGTGATGGCTTTTTATTTTCAACATTTATAGCAGCGATGAATCTCTATCTTCTCTAGAGTTGCTTGGGTAGTACTGGGTCTGCCTTTGGCTAGTGACATCACTGACATCTCAATTTGGAGAGAGAAAACACAGTTTTTAAATTGGAGGAACAGTTAATATAATGACATTTTAGTCGTAGAATGGAGAAATAGGAAAATGCCAAGTCTTTAAGATGGAGAAATGACAGGTATAAGAAACCACTTCTACTTATAAAAAAAAGAAAACAAATAATATCCAAAGAGGGCAAAATATGGAAAACCCTTTCCATTCTGAGACTTCAGACTTAGTTTCATTCGCGGAGGTAGTTACAGTTCACAGGCTGTCACAGATATTTATTAAAGCTTTCAGGGTATCCAAGACAGTTGGGATTAAATGTGGGAGCAGAAGAAACCCTGAGTGAGTGAAGTCCTGAGGAATGTATATTTTAACATGGTATGGCCATGTTGAAGATTCTCAAGCGCTTGGACCCAAGGAACAGGTGGCAAAGTCTATGGTCCAGGCTGAAGAGAGGTAGCTACAGTTGCTGAAAAGTTTATGGATGATTGATCAGTGTATACAAAGATTAGCATCTTGCACGTTTACACCCCACAACTTCTTGCCTGCAGAGACCACTTCTGGACTAGCAAACCCCTCCCTCTGGGCTCTATCTTACAAACAAATTGAGGTTCCAGGATAGCAGTGTTAGCTGTTAAAGAGCCTCGCTGGATCCCAGTTTCACTGTATGCATGCCTATTCTTTTTCATTCCCTCTTTGCCCTAACTAGGGTTCTGTGATCAAAGCTGTGCAGGGGAAAACATACAAGTTTCACTGGAAGCAACATTTTGAGAGATATTTTGTTGACAGTATTTCATGAGAATTAATTCTGCAGTGTTGGAGGAAACAGCCTGGGATTCCTAGTCTTGAAGTCACTGTAAAGCCAATCAAGGAACACCTTTTTGATGGGTCATATGGGGTTCACTGTAGTGATTTCGCCAAATTTCTGTAAAGTGTTGCCAGAACCAAGTCTTGGAGAAGCCGAATGCCGTAGAATCTTGTTATGGTAGAATGCTTGTGGCATATACTTCAGGGGCTTGTCTAGAAGAACACACTGGGAGAAGGAAGAGAAATGTGTTTTCCTTCAGTGTGATTCCAAGACCACCTGTTGACAAAGCTTAGCACTATGGTATTTGCACAGGAGAAGAAATTTAGCAGCATTATGGGTTGAGCTGTGTCCCACCACAGTTCTATTATGAATTCCCCACCTCTAGTACTGCAGAAAACCCCCGTGTTTGGAGACAGAGTCTTTAAGGAGGTAATTAAGGCAAATCACAACACGATGGTGGCTTTAATCCTGTGTGGCTGGTGTCTTAAGAAGAGCTTAAAGCACAAATGTGCCCAGAGAAAAGACCATGAGAAACACAGTGAGAAAACAGATGTGTGTATGCCAGAGAATGAGGACTGAGTAAATGCAACCTGGAAAGTGTCTGCATCTTAGACTTCTAGTTTCAAGAAGCATGAGAAAATAAATTTTCTTTATTTCCGTAAATCAGCCTCTAGTATATGAATACTTTTTGTTATTTCTATAAAGTGTAAATTTGAAGTTGAGTTATTAAAAATTGATAATTCCCCTACCTGTCAAATTGAAGATCATTTGAAAAATTCTCTAAAACTAATTTCTTATGCATTAAAATGAGATTTTTATCAGAATTGAAAGCTGTGAGAATCAAATTCTAAGAATGAGTCCTATTTACTCCTTGGTCCCTGGTGTTTGAGATGGGGACTTCCTCATTCACAGAAGCAGTTTCAGGTAGAGCCTAACATTTGTAATCAGAAAAAGTTGCTGACTGATTATTTTAGCATTTCTATGTCATGTGACTTGGCCCAGTTATTTTATTCTCTGGACTGCAGCTTGTTTCCCGCAGAAATGGAAAGTTCTAGTATTGATTGCTGGGGGGGAGTAAGGATGAAATGGAAATGAAGGAATATGCACAAAACAATTGATTTATATCACACATAATTATTATTCAGAAATATATGAAAATGTGTATTTGTTGGACTGGACTAATAGAATTTTAGTGGGTGAATTTCAAATTTTACAACTGGTTGCATGAATGGTATGTGTGTGTATCCTATGCTGGGTGGTAATATATTTAGAAAGAATCAAATCTCTGTCTCTCTGTCTCTCTGTCTCTCTCCCCACCCCCAATACCTCTTCTGTCTGTCAGTGAAGTAGTTAGGAATGACCACACAGAAAGAAGCACATTACTTTTCTAAGTGTGAGAGAGAAAAATAAAGCTCACTGAATACACAAAATGGCAGGGATGGGGTAGGGGTTTCTAAAATATATGCAGAAATGAATCAAGGGGTTCATGCCAATAGAATCATAAGTTGGAAAAAATAAAATGACCTGAAATCCTTGAGAAAGAAAATAGCAATAAAGAACAGGAAATCCACCGAGCTTCAACTTGTTTTCAGAAAGTGTCCGGGTAAGCCAGGCCATTGAAATCTGGCAGGTATAGAACACAATTTCGCTGTAATGATTTTGGTCAGCACTATATGTAACGTTTCTTCTGAGGCAGCTTGCCCTCCCACCCCCCCCTCAATGTTTCATGTTTTGGAACTTTTTTTTCTTGTGATAATATGGCATGGAATAATCAGCTTGCTTTAACTCTTACTGACTAAAAAAGCAAGATCAAGCAAGTTCTGTCACGTCTCCCACCCAGTGACTGTTTGATGCCGAACTTACCGTGGGGCTGAAATCAATATAGGAATTTGTCAGGACTAAAGTCAGATGAGAAAACACACAGCTCTGCACTGGGATTCCTACTGCAAGTGAGCAGATGTTTTTGTATTAAAAATGTAGTGGCTAAAGTTTGACTTTATTGCTCTAGCAGGCATGAACACACCTGACTCTCTCCTGGTAGTCTCAGCCAACAAAGCAATTCTGTTTATGCTAGGGGAGGAACAAAGAGTGAATAGAGAGGCCAGTCTGTTGTGTCTGCAGACCTCACTCTTAGTATGTGAGTCTCACTTTTAGGTAGAAGGGAAAAATCAATAATCCTTTTAAACTGCCCTGGATTCTGAGTGGGAAATTCTTTAACCCACTGTACTGTGGTAACTTAGAGACAGTGAGAGAGTATTCAATGCTGTTTGGCCAAGAACTTCAACTCTCTTCATTATCTTTTAATTCTGTCTTGATTGGGAAAGAGAACAAATTCTGTCACTGCCCTCTGAACATTAACTCTTTTATGTTCAGTCCCTGTTCTCAGCATCTTTGTGAAAGTCAGTCTTGTTTTCAGGTAGGCACTTGAAGATAGACATAGTTTAAGAAACAGGTACAGGAACCCGAGAATGAAAACCTATAAACTTTAGCTGGATCACCATTAATGAAGACACCATCTAAATAAAGACAACTGCATACCAATTGGAGCTGCTGGGAATACACGAGGAAGAAATTGTCTATTTTTCAAGATTCTGCTTGCCTAGGTAGAATCGATGAAGGAAACAAGTATCCACAACTTGGAATTATATGCAAGTTCCATCGTAGAAGAACATAGTGGTTCAGAATTCTGCAAAGATTCAACATGGCTCTGTACCAGACATCATGCTAAGTGCAAGCCAAGAGAAGCCTCCACGGACCTTGAAGAATAGCTGCAGATTTAAACTTAGCTAGGTTTGATGGTTTGCTTATATTATCATCAGAGAGGAGCCTGAACAGAAACTTCATTCAACTCAAGGACTGAGAAGACAACCCAGGCAGCATAGTGAGGCCACATCCCACTGAAAATGATGCAGCAAAATGGCAAAGGCAGGCGATGGCGATGAATGGAAACCTGACTGTCCCAGGCTGGGATAATCGATGGCAGAATCAGGTGGCTGTTGATGGTAGCTCGGGTCCTGGAGGTGAAGGGTTTTAATAGTGGTCATTCTTGAGAAAGTTAGCAATATAGCTAAGACACAAAGTCTGAGGGAAGACTGCTGTGACAGCAGAGAACGATCTTCTAGATTTATAGGCTTTAGACAGCAAGCAAGAGAAGAAAAAAGAATAAAATGTATTTTGAACATCAAGTGATTTGGAGAGAAGCACACTGTATGTTGATCAATTAAGGAGTCAATAGTCTCCCGGAATAAGTTCCGAATTTATAACCCCAAAGCTTCAGCTCAAATTCCATTTGTGTAATAAAATGTCTAAGCTTACTAAGAATGAATGAATGAGTCAGTATATACAGATCATGTGCCCAACACTCACTGTGCATATGACTTTGTATGTTCCGTCTCTAACATTCAGAGCAACTTTTAGGCAGGCATCTGGAAGTTCATTATACAAGACAGAAACCAAAGCAACAAACTATCATAACTTAGACTGCATAGATACATTCGAAGTATTATTATAAGTATTACTGCCCATAGTGCGAGATTAGGTGACACAGGAGCTTTTTCTTTTCTTTTCTTTTCTTTTCTTTTCTTTTCTTTTCTTTTCTTTTCTTTTCTTTTCTTTTCTTTTCTTTTCCATAAAATATAGTTTATATAAGGCAGGTGAGAGTATTTTTTAGGTCGGTCTAGTAGTGTAGAGGAATTTTAATCCAGCAACGTGGCTTCTGTGGCAAGGGATCACTTACAAATACCTTCTAGGTCTGTGTGATATAACTGGAATAACACATATTTAATTCCTCTGCCTAGAATACAGATATGCCCTTAGTACACACCTTTAATTGCTGACAACGAAGGTAAAGTTAGTTCCAAGAAGGAAGTAGACATGTCTTAAAAGTAACTTCTATTTGAAGGGCGGACAAAGTGACAAATCAGAGAAAGATTTGACAGGATGAGCCAGACATTGGATATGCCTGACTCTCACTAGAATAGACAGGAAAGAGAGGTTATGTAGGAATAGCATGGAGAGAGGAGAGAGAGAGAGAGAAGAAGAAGAAGAAGAAGAAGAAGAAGAAGAAGAAGAAGAAGAAGAAGAAGAAGAAGAGAGAAGAGAAGAGAAGAGAAGAGAAGAGAAGAGAAGAGAAGAGAAGAGAAGAGAAGAGAAGAGAAGAGAAGAGAGAGAGGTGAAGACAGAATGAGCCAGAGAATAAGGAGCCAGAAGATTAGAACATGTGGTCAGAATTAATTTGAGTACAAACGGAGTAATTAAATCTGAATCTAGGAGAAGCCACTTTGACTCAGTCAGATTGTAGAGGAGTTTGGTCTAGACAGTTGAGTTGAACCAGCCAGCCAACCAGAGTTCAGAAAGTGAGTTTATTCAGCAGTACGTCTCTGAGAGAATAGTTACATCTGCTGAATAAAAGATACTTCTCCAGTACAACACATATATGTACCATTGTGGGATGTATTAAATGTGTTCCTTTTAATGTGGCCTTATTTTTTGAGATTTATTGCTCATAAAATTATGTAAGGAAATAGAACATATAAATCATGATGTTTGATATAATAAATATCCCAAAATATATCTGAAAAGGGCACATAGGAATGGATGCATTCTTTCTCTCTCTCTCTCTCTCTCTCTCTCTCTCTCTCTCTCTCTCTCTCTCTCGGTGTGAAGTGCTGAGGATTAAACTCAGGGTCATATGATACCACAGAAGTGGTTTAAATTGAGGCATATCCACAGTCATAAACAAACTCACTTTGAATCCATTAGAATGTTTACCTATAATAGGAAGGATAACAGTTAAGGGATTTTGGACCATAAAGGGATATAAAACCACTGTGTTTTGCTTGGACCAAGGGCTAAAGTGTATGTGAAATGAGTGCTGTGATTCGTCAAGCCTCACCACCTGATGTCTGTTGAGAATTAAAGCATGGAATTGTTACAATTCTCAAGGAGGAGTGAACAGAGGTCTGAGAGGAAAAATTTAAGCATTAAAGTGTAGACAGTACACAGAAAGCAGTTGTTTGGAGCAACAGAGTTGAAGGGGAAGCCATGCATGAAGGCCTAAGGATATGAAGCAGTTTCTAAGTGATCTTCAGGGAGCCCTACACATTTGACTTCTCTAGCCTCCATGGTGAGGTTGACAGCGGCCTTTCGGACACAGTAGGTGTCAGACAATGGTGAACCTTACAGTCAAGAATTGCTGTGTTTAAAGTTCAAACACCACCCCTCATCAGCTGTGAGGGGCAGCGCCTGACTCTCAATCTTTTTTAATATGAATGTCTTTAGCTGTAAAGTGTCCACTTTGTTGTGTCAATATTGAAAGTAATCGGATGGCACACTCATCTGTGTAGAAAGGGCTTGGCTCATGGAACGTTCATTAGCATGGGAAGTGCCTGATTTGCCTTATATATGGTCCCTTATATATTCACTAGGCAGATTATTGAATGAGACATCGTTATAAGCTACACACTGGTTATGCAAAGATGGAAATACTATAATGTATGCCTTGAAAACAACTAAAGTCCATTAGGGAAAATAAAATTTAGTGTCTAGATGAGGAAGAGCGAGGAGGGAGGGACACTGAGGTCAGGTCAGTGCTCCTTAAAGGAGAAAAGGCTTGAGTGTTGTCATGTGGGCTTAGTAGGAAACACTGTCCAACTCCTGGTCGTGACTATTCCAAGGAATCAGGGTGGCAAAGGGTACTTACTTTATTCTCCACTGTAACACTTTAATTTCTGATAAATAGGTGTGTGTTCCCGAATACAAAATAATGTGGCAAAATTGCCTACAGTGCGACCAAACTGTACCTATTTCTGGAGCCCATTTCTTCTTCTTTTTTAAATCCTTGGTTTATTTATTTATTTACACTCCAGATTTTATTCCACCACCCCCCCAGTCCACCCTCCGACTGTTCCACATCCCATACTTCATCCCCACCACCTGTATCCACGAGGATGAGGATGTCCCCCACCCCCAACCAGACCTCTAAACTCCCTGGAGCCTCCAGTCTCTTGAGGGTTAGGGTCATCTTCTCTGACCAAACCCAGACCCAGCAGTCCTCTGCTGTTGGGGGCCTCATCTCAGCTGGTGTATGCTGCCTGGTTGGTGGTTCATTTCTTTGCTACTAGTGTAATCTGCTTTGCTGGGAAACTGAAGAAGCGTATGTGGAATGTGTCTTTTATGAGGAAATTTTAGGACCTTCCCATCACTTGGAGCTATTTTTTCTAGGCTTTTATTAATTGTGCATCATTAGATATATACTTTGTGTTTCAGGTAACCTTTGTCACAATCCTCCTGGGGTACACACACAGGCATATATTTGTGTTTTATATGTCAGGTGTAATGAGTGTATCAACTGTTATTAAAAAGAGAAAATAGAAAACCAAGAAGGATACTCCATGTAAATGCTGACGTAAACTGAACATGCAGGGGGTGATGTCAGGATGCTTTTGCTTTACAGTCTCTTTTGCAATGGCAAGCCTCTCCTGAAACAACATTTAATGTTTGTTTTTCAAACAAACTCATGGATTTATTTTGTAAAAACTCATGAGTGTTTTTATTCATCCCATATCCTTTCCAGGCTTGTCCTTTGCCAAAGGAAACATGATTAAGGCAGATCAGGAAGAGGTCTGGGCAGCAGTAAGACACCAGGGCTGTGTCTCACACACAACTCAGAAGAGACAATGGGGAAATCTCTGTGGATAACTCTTGTGGAGGGCGTTAGAGCTCTTCAACTCTTGTCAGGCAATAACTCAAACTTCAAAAACTGCCCCAGACATCAAATTGCTAACAATAACTTAAATTTAGCTCCAAAGCATCCTTAAAAAAAAAAGAAGAAATCTAAGTCTTAAAAATTTTATAAAGCCCAGTGGCAGTATTTAAGCCGGTATTGACAAAGCACTTAAATAGACCTATTCCTGTATGTTCACTTCTGTGCTTCGAATACTCTAAGATGGAGTGAACCCCGGGAGTTTTCCCTCTATCTTCACTTTAAGTATCGACAGAGTTTGAAATAAAATATGTTTATAATGAAACCTACAGGAAGAGGATTGTTACTGCGTCAGCTCTCCCTCACCCCGACTTCAGTGAAGCAGGATTTACCAATTGCCTTGTTGTCGGTACAAATGCAGCTTGTTGAAGTTGTGCGATAGTTTAAACACCACGAGAAAGTGTAGAGATACTGAGTGGACCCATAACTTAGAAGCGTTAATGTCTTCAAGGCACAGTCAAAACCATTCAGTTGCCATGAGTCCTGTCCTGATTCCTGCCTTCTCTCTACAGTCTGGTAACTAACCGCTTGCAAAGGAGCAGACTGATGGTCTGAGTTACTTACATACGACAAGCTTTTTTTTTTTCCCCAACAGCTCAGTTGATGAAAGCTAGTCAGTTTTAGAAACAGAGTGAAATACAATAAAAAAGCTAATAAAGAAAGTGGAAGAGACTGTGTTGAAAACTCTCTGTTGTGGTCTGGAAATTGTGCTGTCAGGTGGAACTCCAGCTGGAAAAGCAGGCACATATGATTAGTAAATTGATGTGGCCAGACCTGAAAATAACTACTAATGATGTTGCCTGTCTAAAAACTCTAATGTTAGGAATCTCACTTTCCGTCTGTAGGTATTGCTTTGAGACAAACTGTAAGGTTCACACATCCCTTCATGGAAACATCTGGGCCCCAGACTTGGTACACTGCCTGGGAAATTCTCAGCACAGTGTCAGGCAGGACTTTAGCTTTCTAGGTTCTTTCTTCAATGCATGCCAATGTTTATATTTGGCTTTCGTGATTAGCCATAACTACCCTTTCAACCTTACCTTTGATGTCATTATTTGTGATACTAAATACTAAATAATACTTCATATACAGGCAACTTTCATCCCCAATGTATTATTATGTATAATCATGTTCTAACAAATTATCATTACATCTATGTCTGAATATGCACTAGAGATGAGCAAACTTTCCTAGATCAAAGCTGGCATGGAAAAAGTCTTCTCAAATATTTTTTATTACATATTTTTTACTTACATTTCAAATATTATCCCCTTTCCTGGTTTCCCCTCAGAAAACCCCCTATTCCATCCCTCCCTTTCCCTGCTTACCAACCCACCCACTCCTGCTTCCCTGTCCTGGTATTTCCCTATACTGGAGATTGAGTATCTCAAATGTTTTCTTTGCTGAAATTGCATTTATAATTGAAATGTGTGGCTATTATCTCAAAATTAAGATACTTCAATAATTAATGATGACTATAAAATTGTATATTCGTAGAGAGATTACTAACTTCAAGCAATACCACAAAATACCATTTATAGCATTGATTTATTTTAAAAAATACTTATGATTTTAATTATTTAATAGCAAACGGGACAGTAATTCAAGCATATCTTTAAAATCTTCATTCTTTTCTACTTTGTGAAAATAGAATAAAAAGTAGTGTCTTCAACCAAAATATATTTAATTAAACTTTAAAGCAATAGGCTCCATACAACTAATTTTTTACTGTTTTGAACATTTGTATGTTAGACATTCTAGCAAAAGATTTTGGAAATAATTTCTAGAGTCATTCAACATTCTCACTAATGAAGATGGAGAGCCTGAAATTTTCCAAGCTGTAAGTCTTAGTGACAGATCCTGATAATACACACCCGAGCAACATTCCTAAAACTATTATCTGCTTGCATAAAATCAGTAGTCGTATTATTAAAATTATTATTTTATATCTTACAGGTAAAACCTGAAGAGGACCTATCCTTATTTTACATTAACTCAAAACAGAATAAAATAATGAAGACATTTATTATTTATGCTTTGCTCAGTATATCCTGTGTTTTGCAGAGCTGACACTGGAGTGAAAAGATTATAGAAAATGACAGGAGTTTGTCACTGAGAATGTAACAAGTGTACAGTCTTTCTGTTTATACACATTAGGTATTTCTTCAAAGAGTAACTTCACCTGGCCATCTTGTTACCAGATAACCAGCTTCAGGTCCAAGACAAGTCACAGGACACACAGGAGTTATGCAAATATTTCTTTCCAGAGGCTGCTTTATCTGTGTTTTTAGATGTTTTGAAGAAAAGATGGTCCTGTGACAAAGAAACTTTATAGCTGAGCATTGCCCTCCAATAGCCACTATGACTATAGCAAAAGAGAGCAATGAGCTGCCCATAATTCTGGCGCCTTTAACTTGGGAAGGAGTGGTGATTCTTACCTATCACCTGCAGTGTGAACCTGCACTTGGGTCTTAGAGCGGATGCTAAAACTGGTGTAAAGGCAAGGAAATTGAGACAGACAGAGGATACAAGATAATATTAGCTTAAAATCCAGTTATAGGCTTTTCTTTGCCATAATTCTAGATCTAGATTGAAGGATAAGATTTTGTTAAAGGATTTATAGGGCTTGTATTCGTGGAAACAATAAAAATGGAACTAAAATTTGGAATCTGAGCTATCCTTTTAGTTTTAAAAATGTTCCATAACTACTCTGAAATGTAATTCTTAGGTCAGGCCATTGAGTCTCCTAAAGTGAACATTTTAATGGTTCCCAGTGTAGATATAGGTTTACAGAAATCATTGCAATCAATTATAGAGAACTTTCTCATCTTAACAACAACAACAACTCATAGATTTTAACTGCCATCCATCCTTTTTCTACCTTCCATATTCAATGAGTATTCTGCATATAGTTGCATATTTTGCCATTTCTATAATAGACTCACACCGCAAAAGGTCTTTTCTAACTAACTCCTTTTACTTAGCATGTTCTCCAAATCTATTGTACAACACAAATTCACACAACATTACATGGACACACCACATCTTGTGAATGGGGGTATTGTGCAAATATTGCTACAAAACACCCATTTTCATGTTTTGTGTAGACATCTGTCTGATTTTTCTTGAATGTATATCCACACGTGGGATTGTTGGTCCTACTATAATTCTATGTTTAATTTTTTTGAGAAGCAATGACAATCTTTCCTAATGTGTCTAATTTTGAAGCCGCCTTCCCTAGACAACAGTATGTAAAGGTTTTATTTTTTTCTCACCAAGACTGATTGATTGCCTGTCTCTTTTAACAGTTACACTAGGGGCAGATCATTGTCGTTCATTGTTTTTCTATTGTGAATAATGGCATTGAGTATCTTGTGATGTGCTTATTGGCTATTTTCATGCTGTATCTGTTGAGTGAATGTTTCACTCTACAGTCTAGGCTGGTCTCAGACTTACCTTGTCTTCTCCAGAGTGCTACGTTCATACGCATGAGTCAAACAACTGACATTAATTCTTCGGAAAACTATATATAAAACTATATACCTTTTGTCCATTATTGTTTTAAAAATAGCATTTATTTATCTTTTCATTCATTCATTATATATTTATATGGGACACATGCATGCCTCAAAGCATGTGTGAAGGTCAGAGAACAACTTCCAAGTCACTTCTCTTCTTTCACAATGTATCCTAGGGGTGCAGCTCATGTTATCAGGCTTGGTGGCAAGTTCCAGGAGTCCCGAGTCATCTCATCATCCTGTTTTTTAACCATTCAGAAAGTGATTGTTAAATAGTAATTTTTTATTCTTCTAGTCTGTCTATATTAACTCACATTATATAATAAGACAGCAATTTCCTCTCATCCATAATTGATTCAAGTAGTTTTAGTGCACTGTTGTTATTTCTACTACTATTGTTTTGATGCTAATAATTTTTTTGCTTAAATCAATGGGACCTTTCAGGCCAACATCTCTTTTCATTTGATAGTTCCATCTAATTTCAAATGACATTCTCATATTCTGCCTGCATAAAATTTTATGCGTTAATCTTGCCTTTTCCCTATGGAATTGTGATTCCTTTCACATGGAGTCAGATAGTCCATTATTGAGCTACACCCAGCCATTTCAGTTCATTTTATAATGGCCCTAGAATCAGCCATTTATACAACTGCAATAATGACAGTGGTAACACACTGGATTCTTTGATTGGAGAACGGACTTACAAGCTAACATCCTGGGACAGGGCATATTGATTAGAAACAGTGTTCTCCTGGTATAGGACTTCTTAGGGGAAAACTGGAAAATGTATCCATTTGTAGACAATTGCCCATCCCATTCTTATTTATTTGTACCAAAAAAACCTGTGGATTAATGCTTACCACCAATGGACACAAGATTTTCCTCCTTTTCATTCTTTTTCAACATTATGAACTCATTTTTTTTTATGTTTGAAAGTTTTCTTTCTTTTTTAATTTTTATTTTCTATATTCTATGTTTACATTCCAAAGGCTTTCCCCTTTCCCAGTCCCCCCCCCACCATACGTCCCATAATTCCTCTCCCCCCCCAACTATTCCCCAGTCGTCCCCCCTCCCCCCATGGTTTCTCTGTTCTGGGTCTACAAAACTGGATCCAATCTTTACAGGCCCAGGGTCCTCTCCTTTCTTCTTCTTATTGTGGATTAACTTTCTTGTTTGTTCAACCTTCTTGTCTTTAGTCACATAGTTCTGCGGGTCCTCTTGTTGGCATAGGGCTTGCAAAATACACTGGATATGCTGACCAAGTACTTTTGCAGCTCCAAAGCCACTGACTCATGCTCCTGAGTTCCCACAGTTTCCTGGGTTCCCACAGGAAAGGAGGCAGAAGCAGCCAACTAGACGAGTCTGAAGAGGCTTTTACCTCAAGGACTGACTCATAAAACAAACTGTCTTGGTATGAATGAGATGAGTAAGATGACAGTGACTCCTGGTTCAGGAGAGATTATTTTCTCTTTCCCAAGATGTACCTCTGCAGAGTGAGTCAAATGAACACACCATAGTAGCACTGGCAGCTTGTAATTCTGTTGCCACGCACCAAGGACAGCCCGTCAAAGGCTGTTGGGCCCAGGTTAAGTCACGGAAGCTCAAGAAGGATGGAAGACCTGAAAGAGACATGTGTTAGGGATGGAGAGGATGCCTGTGAGCAGAAGGGATTGGCCCCCAGAGTGAACATTCTCCTACTGTATCTGGCATTGAGTCAAGATGGCGGTACCTTGAGATTGCCTTGAGGATGGGGCTCATCCTAAGAGAGAACAATTTGCTAAGAAATGAAATGGAGATGTACTAGATGCTATGCTATTTCATGAGCACTCTATTTGTGTACTGAAAACTGTAGCTGGCACATGACAGAAATGGTATGAATAGCCACACTAATATAGAGCAAGGGTATTACATTCTAAAGCATTTTGAAGCCTTTGAAATCCACATAATCAAGAATTTTATGGAAAAGTTGAGAAGTAGGAGATCATTACTTATGTGTCACAGCCTAAGGCAACTCCAGTTCAACTTGTACCTCACATTCTTTTTTTTTTAAATCAATATCAGATTAGTATATATTATTCTTTGGAGAGGATTTCATGTTTATCTCAGATTTATGTAATTGCATTATATAAAGTTTTATTAGCTGTTTTTAATACCTTTTACATCCACACATCTTTTATTGTCCTTTGTACATCATAACCCAGCCTGTATTCCTGGGTAGGAATTACCATCTCTTGACATCACCTTAATAAATGTACCATGTTAGGCACGTCTCTTCTGCCTCTGTCAACATCGGGGACAGAAACGGGTGGTAGAGTTTATTTTTGTCCAGCAAGCTTCTCGTTTGCTTCGCTTGCCACAGCAGGTTACCTTGGTCTTCCTTCTGCTGACTCTGACTTTCCTTCCTGCTCTGTATAATGCACACACAGCACACTCCAGCCTATGCAAGCAGTTGGAGTTTGAATCACAAAACAGTGTGAATGGCTGGTCTTTCACTGCAGCTGTAGCCTAACCGCATTTCCTAGTGGTCTAAGTACCTCCCCTGTATTCTACCTTTTCCCTTTCTTTCCACATCCCTCACCAATGGTATTTTGGTTGCCTGTGCCTCAATGGCTCTCTAAAGCTTTTCTTATGCTATATTTTCTGTGAGAACATCTGAACGCTTTTCCATATGAATGAGTTTATTTTTTTTTCTGTTGCCTCATTCCAGTATTGCAAGTTGTGTTACTGATATAGCCCAGGACTCACTGTTCATTTGGATTATAATTACTCAGCGGCACACATTTGGACAGGAGGGTGCTAAAATCTCAGAGGAATCGTTAATGTGGTTTCATGAAAAAGAAAGCTGACATTTTTGTACTTTGCAAATGGTTTTGATGAAGAGGAAATGAATAAAAAGAATTCAAAAGAACACAAGTACCATTTGCACAAACATTCCTCCACTTTTGGTGGGATTGCAAGATGGTACAACCACTCTGGAAATCAGTCTGGTGGTTCCTAAAAAATTGGGCATGACACTTCCAGAGGACCCTGTCATACCACTCCTGGGCATATACACAGAGGATTCCCCTGCATGCAACAAAGACACATGCTCCACTATGTTCATAGCAGCCTTATTTATAATAGCCAGAAGCTGGAAAGAACCCAGATGTCCCTCAATGAGGAATGGATACAGAAAATGTGGTATATTTACAAAATGGAATACTACTCAGCCTTAAAAACAATGACTTCATGAAATTGTAGGCAAATGGTTGGAGCTGGAAAATATCATCCTAAGTGATTGAGGAATGGGCAGAGGGAAGAGGACTTATGGGACATATGGTGAGGGGGAAACTGGGAAAGGGGAAAACCTTTGGAATGTAAATAAAGAATATAGAAAATAAAAAGAGTGTGGAAAGGGTCCAGACAAACCAGTCTGTCGAGCTATGTGGTGAGGGTGTTTGCCTTTATGGGTCACAGTCACTGTTACAACCTCTAAACCTTATCACTGGAACAAAAGTAGCAGCCGATGACAATATATAGGTATATATAGGGGTATGTGTGAGTTTGTGAGTGTGTGAGTGTGTGTGTGTGTGTGTGTGTGTGATATCAAAGTTTCAACACATTTCTTAACAAGTACAGAAAAATGTACCCAGTCTTTGCCTAAGTCTCACAAGAGTGCTAGAATCAGCTTTTACTATTCCTCCATCAACTGAATTCATTTCCATTTTTGCCACTTGATAATTCCACTACCTTTCTTACAGATACTTCATATTCACCGTGTTTAAAAGAGAAGCAATTTTCTTGTGCTAACCAGCAGTCTTACTATTTATTTCAAAGATCAGATGATTTCCACCCCCCCCCCGAGGACTACAACATCCAAATCTGTGTTCTTCTTTATTATCTATTGGAATGCAAAGGTTCTTAATTTTAAAGGTCCATTCACTATTGTTGGATGGGAGATTTCTGTGCATCTCTCGTGTTTGCTTTGTGGACATTCACAGCTTAGTACAGACTATCTTTACATGGAAGTATGTGCAGCAAAAAGCTCCAGAGAGAATAGACCTTCATGTATTATTTCATTTAATGATCCCCGTGCAGTGAGCTAGGTGCTATAATTTTCCATCTCATCATTCCCTTTGACAATAGAAGTTCTTTTTTTTTCTTTTTTAATTTTTATTTTCTATATTCTATGATTACATTCCAAAGGCTTTCCTCTTTCCCAGTTCCCCCCCACCATACGTCCCATAGTTCCTCTCCCCCCCAACGATTCCCCAATCATCCCCGCCCCCGCCCCCCCACGATTTCTCTGTTCTTGGTCTACAAAACTGGATCCAATCTTTTCAACTGGTGGCATATGCCTCTTTGAGAAAAGTAACTTGTTCTTTCTTCAAAGAGAGACAGGACTTATTTGCCTCTGCTGAGTTAAAAAAAAAATCTCAGAGAACTCATTTGGTTAATATCTAAGTAGAGACAAATCAACCATTAATGAAAACTGGGCTAAGGTTCTAGTAGAACATAAAACACTTGTTCTGTAGTCCATAGTATGAAGATCCAATTTACTGATGTTTTCACATTGCTTGTTTGCTCTGTCATGAAGAGGGAAACGATGACTGTCTGGCAAGGAAAGTATTAAGGCAGTCCTTAAGGAGAAAATTAAATCGAGAAAGTACATTTATTCATAATTTTCTGCAGTTATCAAAGGGTGCCATTTGAAGATTCTAAGTTATAATTAGTAAAACAGCAATTGAAACAGATGAAGGAGACCCACCTCCCTGGGGCACTGGGCAGGCATTACGCACTGTTAAAACCTTTAAAACCCACTATTAATGTGCTTGACATGCCCTTCTGTTTCTTACTGTGAGCGCTCTTTCTGATACTCACTTTTTTATACATAGATGAAGGTTTTGTGGTAATTCAGCTCTCTGATTGACAGTTCTTAGATTCTCTCACTCTCTGTTTCCTTGATGTCTCAAGTAAGAGAACTAGTTACACGGGGCTAGCTAGCTTACTTTTTTTTTCTATATTCTATGTTTACATTCCAAAGGCTTTCCCCTTTCCCAGTTCCCCCCCACCATACTAGCTAGCTTACTTTTATGTCAGTATTTGCAAAGGCAAACACTCCATGGACTCCTTGTGAAAACTCCACAATTGCAAATAATTGCTTCCTCTCCTGACAGCGCTCCCTCAGCCTGAAGGGTTTTAGTTTCCCAGTCTGAAGGAATGATAGATGACCAGGAATCATTCTCACCTGGGTCAGATGTGGGTCATGGTAGCCTAGTATTACTATGGTTATTATAAAAGACACAGGGATATGATTGGTACAGAGAGGACAGAGAACAGAAACTGAAGATAAAGGAAGTCTAAAGAGCCAGAACCGAGAAATTGGAAGCGTTTTTAGGCCCAAGGATCTCACATTATAAACATAGGAGCTGTTACGTTGGTCAGTCAAGGGTGAGGACTACTCATAGCTAGGTCTGCATGAATGCTCAGCTGATGATGGCGAGGGTGAAGGAACGCTATACTGGACACTATACATGTCCTATACCAGGTACAGAACTAAGAGTCCTGCTCACTGAGGTTTGCACAAGAACCTTAATATAATAAGTACTGCCACCTGGCTCCTGCCAACTCGGGACATTTTTTTCCCTGCCACTAGGACTTGCTGGACTAGAGAACCACAAGTTATGTGTACTTCCCAGTGAGCTATTCTGCTGAACTTCAGTCCCTCCTTTCTCCTGCTCAACATTGCTTCTTGTTATCGTGGATGTAAACCTCTCACTGTATTCCCAGCGCATCAGCCTCTGTAAGTACTGAGCTTCAGTTCCTGCTGCCCTTGGCTTTAATGTCTAAATATTCCTTTCCCATTTTTTCCCAGTGACTAAAGATGTGTCTGTGGTGTTTCTTTGTTTATGAGAAGCTCTTACTATGCAGTCCAGGATGGCCTCATAGTCTGCACCCTCCAGTAGGAATCTAATTGCTCCTGTTTATGTCATATCTCAATGGTTTGTCTTTATCTACTATATGAAGAATTTTGAGAAAGACAGTCGATTTTCCTTGCTCCAATTTTCTCTCATCTGTGTACATTATTGCTATGATTAATCATTGCTATTTTGGTCATTCTGGTTGATTGTTCCTTTAGTATACCTTCACTCCTCTTATTTTAAGGATCCTTTCCATCAGGAAGGAATATGGCTCCGTATTTAAATGGGTACATTTGTCTTTCTATTAAATGTCCATCTATGATGGGCATATCCATGAGCTTTATTTTATTATCCTGCCCCAATAAACTGTAACAACCTTCTCATACATCAAGATAAGCTGCTTCTAGTGCTGTGGGCTTCCTAGTATTCTCTACTTAGTCTTCGCCAAAACCTAATAATGATAGCAACAGCATTTCAAACACAAAAGATTCTACCATTCCCTAAGAAATTAACAATAGCTACAACACTTTCAGGTAAATGGATATGTAGGTAACTAACTCTGTGAAAATAATACATAGTTGCAGGACTGAAGAGCTGCTCTTGAACAACCAATTTTATTTGAGGTCATTTAGGAAAATTTGGAAGATGATTGAAACCTTTGAGAAATTAAGCCTAAAACAGTTAATCACTCTCACATGGAAGACCATTTGGACCAAAAAGGCTATAGTTAATTTGATCCCTAAACAAATGGAGACTTTTATAAATGATTTTTTTTTTAGTCCAGGTGAGAAAATTTCATTTAAACTATATATGCATATTTATAGATAGACTTGCAATTATTATAGGGTTAATAATGTGCTTTTAATGACTTTTCACACACCCTTACTATCATTTTACCCATGTCTCCTTCTATATTTATCCCTTCTTTTCTCTCTTAGTAGCCCCGTCCACATTTTCCCATTTCTTCCACCAGATCACGTGACACGCCTATTCCCCGCCCCCCTCGCTTCCCATTGCTCCCCCCATCACCCGCCCTGGCAATGGTTTCACTGATTTTCCTGATTCATGCACTTACTCCAGCATGTGTACTCACACCTCCAGAAGATTTGAAGTTAGGAGGCTCAGGCGAGAGAAGCCACGTGACATGCGCCTTTCCTGTCATGACATGTGTGGGTTCCCTCACTCAATACGATCTTTCCTAGTTCTGTTTGCCTGCATAGTTTATGATGCTTCCTTCAAGAGTCAAAGACCATCTAACAAAAAGCCTAACACCAAGGATAAGAATTCTTCTTTTAAGTTACTGGTGAGAGTTTTACAAGAAACTCTGACATTACTGGCTATCACCATTGCCCTTGGTGACCTCCCAGAGGTTATAGGTAAGTCCATGTTGCTGTAGACATCGTGCACTCAGACACAGGGTCCAGAAGCCCCGAGCTCGAACTGACACGGAAGTCTCCTCCATGAATAATAGCTTTTATGGTACAAGAGGTGTCAATCAAACACAGTCCTACTCAGCTATGATGCCTCTAAGACATGAGAACAACAAGGCATGGTACAATAACCTTAAGGGTGCAGGGTGACCTGCTTACCTTGGCAGTAACCAACAGCCCTTTAATTGGACTTAAGACCTACTCGAAAGAGGGTATCTATACATGGTTTGGAAACCTAGCTACTACTCAGAGCAAGTGAAGTTGATCTTAGGGGGAAAACCTACAACCACAAATTTATTAAACCAGCCTAATCCCTAACTACATTGCAAATATTTGTCCTTCTACCCAGTGATAAATGTAACCTTCACTCCTCATCAAGGGAACTTTTCTTTGTGACAGGTCGAGACCATTGCTGAACACTACAACCAATCACAATGTAGAGTTATGGCGCCCAGTCCCAGTGAGCACATCTACAGAAAAGCTCCCACACTGAAGGCTCAGGGAATATTGCACAAGAGAGGGAAAAAGAGTTGAACGCACCAAAGGATGAGGTGTTTTCCACGAGACTGTATTTCTTAGGAATGTCAGAACATAGAGCCATAAAGTCTCATTATCATGACTGCCGAAACAGAACCCCAGGAAACATCAACTCTACATAAAGAACTACAGACAACTCAAGAATGCTGAGGGTGGGAGACATGGTTTCCTCTTGGGAAGAACACACGAATAGGTTATCCAATACCAAATAATTTGCTTTGAAAATATACATGCAATTAGTAATATAGAGACTAATCATGGTGTATTTAAATATTTAGGAATAAATATGTATTTTATATGTGTATATATTTATATATTTTCATGTATTAATATATATCATTGTTAATAGTAAATCTTACACACACACTCATATATATATATATATATATATATATATATATATAAAATGTAACAATGAAAAAGAGCATGAATTTGAAAAAAGAGCAAGGAGGCGTGTTTGGGAGGGCTTAGAGGGAGAGAATGAAATGATGTATTTACAGTCTTAGAAAAATAAAGGAAATAATTAAAAACTAATAATGTAACATTTTTCCTTAATTATAACAATTATCCAACAAGAATGTAAGACATTTTATATTTCTGATTTTTCTGTGATCCCAGAATAAAGTTCTATTCAAACATAAAAATAAAACAGAATAAATGATTTTTTAGTATTTATTTTTATGAATATAAGTATGTGCCATAGTGTGTGTATTTTCACCATATTCACACCTGTGGAATACATAAGGCGTCAGGTTTCCTGGAACTTGAGTTATAGGCAGCTATGACTAATGTGTGTTCTGGGAAGCAAACCCAGGTCTTCTGCAAGAACAGGAAGTGCTCTTATCTGCTCACCATCTCTTTATCTCCACAAGAAGAGTCTCCATCCCAAAGGTGTTTCAGGCTCACTTTGCGATTGTCTAGGAACAAATTACACCAAATGATCAGGAGAATTTCCTTTCAGATCCAGTCTATTCCACAGTCTTACATTTCCTTAAATCTTCCCCATTCGTTTTCTAGAACATTTAAGGGGAAGACATTATCTATATCTATATATCTTTTATATTATATATAAATATTACATTATATAGAGCTTTTATATTATATATAATATATATGTTGTTTTTTAACATCTAAAGGTCTTGCTTTAACTTTTTTACTGACCACATGGGTGTTCATTCCCAGTACACATCTCAGACATAATGCATTGAAACTTGCATAATTTTCTGCGTTTTATTCGTTGCCTTTGTATATAATGTTTCTTCTGCATGAATCTCTCACAAGACTCAGTTATCACCTGCTTGTCAATCCTTAACAGTCCAAATAGATAAAGGTCAGCTGGGGACTTCCTGCATCCAATAGACTGCTTAAGCGCCCTCATTTAAGGTTTCCTGAATTTTGTGTTTTGCCCTTATGTAACACGTGTTATTGGGAATAACATTTTAGGTTTTTTTTCTTTGCTAGATTTATAAACTTCTTGTAGACCCAGGTAACATTTTGTTCTTGATATGTTCTTTTTTTTTTTTTTTTTTGAGCAGGTGGTGTACAGATTGCTCTTTTTTTTCTTAATTGGATATATTCTATATTTACAATTCATTTCCCTTTTTCTGGTTCCCCACCCCCAAAGGTCCCACATGCCCTTTTCCCTCCCCCTGCTCCCTCATCCACCCCCTCCCACCTCCCTGTTCTTGTACTCCCCCACAATGATGCTTTGGTCCATTCTAGCACCAGTGTCCACTCCTTTCTTCTTGTCAGACATCACTTGGTATGTGATTTATGTCTTTGGTGTTCCAAGATTCTAGGCTAATATCCACTTATCAGTGACTGCATACCATGGGTATTCTTTTGAGACTGGGTCACCTCACTTAGTATGATGTTCTCCAGCTCCATCCATTTCTCTGAGAATTTCATAAGGCTAAGCGCATGGCTTGTTGAAAACGAATTCAAAACTGGTTTTAAAAAAAATCAAAGAAAGTTACTCTAGTGATGCTGATAACCTCAGGCTCTTCTAACTTCCCATCACCTAGGTTTGATTCCCAGCACCTACTTGGTGGCTTACGACCATCTGTAACCATAGTTCTAGGGGATCTTCTGACTTGTACCAGTTTCAGTAAGCAATGTGCATACCTGGTGTACAGACATCCATGGGGGCAAAGCATCCATACAATAAAATGAAACCAAATACAACATTTTTAAATCTTATTTTATGTTTTTACTTATTCACTTTACATCCTACTCACTAGCTTCTCCCAGTCACCCCACCTACAATCTTTCCCCCATCCTGCCTCCCCTTCTCCTCTGAGTGGGTGGGGGCCTCCTGGGTATCCCCCTATCCTGGCACTTCAAATTCTTGCTAGACTAGGTGCTTCCTCCCCCCACTGAGGCCAGACAAGGCAGCCCAGGGAGAACATAAGCCGTATATGGGCAACAGCTCTTGTAATGGCCCACATGAAGGTCAAGGTGCACATCTGCTATATATGTGCCAAGAGTCCAGGTCAGTTGACCCTGTTGGACTTCCTGTGGAGTTCTTATCCCCTCCAGGACCTGCAATCCTTCCTCCTATTCTTCCATAAGAGCGCCCAAAGCTTCATCCACTGTTTGTCTGTGGGTGTCTATATCTATGTGAATCAGATACTGGGTGGAGCCTCTCAGAGGACAACAGGCTCCTGTCTGCAAGCATAAAAGTGTATCATGAATAGTTTTATGGATCCGTGCTTGCCCTTGGGATAAATCTCAAGTTGGGCCAGTTCCTGGTTGGCCACTCCCTAAGTTTGTGCTCCATTCTCTGTGCCTGCATTTCTTGTAGACAGGAAAAATTTTGGATTAAAAGTTTTGTAGGTGGGTTGGTGTCTCTCTTGCTCCACTGGGATTCCTGCCTGGCTACAGGAGGTGGCTGCTTGAGGTCCCATGTCCCCAATGTTGTGAGTCACAGCTGAGGTTACCCTCATTGATTCTTGGGTGTCTCCCTTTCCCCAGGTCTCTGTCTCGTCCTGGAGATGTGGCCCCATTTCCAAACTAAATAAAATTTAAAGCTTAACTTGATATTGTTAACCTTTTATCTTGATTTTGTTCTCTTTCTAGTAAGCATATTTTGATTTATTTTTTACTTTATTCTGGCATAAAATGTTCTCCTGAATTGCAGTGTGTTTGACAGATACTCTTGCACCTGTGGGTCTATTTATGCACCTTTTTTTTTTTTTGCTGCATTTTCTTCTTTGCTGAAATGAAATACATTAATGGGCTTTCTTCTTGTCCACTACTTTCTTCTAATGGTTGGCCAGTAGAAACCCCTCATGCACTTAAGAGGAAAGGATGATTAAAAGGTCAGAATATTTATCACCCACTTCCTTCCTTTGTGATGACGGATGGCTTGCTTCAACCCCCAACTCTCACCTCTTTCAGGCAGTTGATCTCTAACACTTTCCACTTCTGTGAAGTAGAGCGCCATGCATTGCCTTCCTGAATCTTGGCCAGTTTTTAACTGACTCCCGCCAGTAGGCCTGATCAACGCAATACTCCTTTGTGTTATCTGCTCCCAAATCTGTTTAACTCCATCTTTCATGGAGAACGTTGTGGTTTTATGTTTGCTTTATTTGATTTTAGCTAATACGGTAATTGGCTGAGGAATTTGCTCTAGGAGGGAGACCTTCAAAACCAAACTTTCAAATGGAATTACCAATATAAGCAAATACTAAATGGGGAAAAGTTCTGTGTTTTGAGAGATGGAGTATGGGTAACCCCTGATAAGATTTAGTACTGCATGTTATTCTAATGTCATTAGATGAGACGCAGATGGAAGGAGATTGAGTGGCTGTAGTATTTTGTAGGGATGGTAACAAGAGTGATTATAAGATTATTGGGTTCTCTCAATGTGTTTATAATTCTAGAGGTCCACATATAAGCAAATATAAGCTCTAGCTACTAACACCAATTTATGAATACCACTGAAGACCTAGATTCTGCTTGTTGCATTATCAGAGGTATCTTCTCTCTCATGAATTCATGGTGTGTGTGTGTGTGTGTGTGTGTGTGTGTGTGTGTGTGTGTGTAAAGCTGAAGACCAACAAGTTGTATTATAAGCATCAGTTCATTACTTGGCTTCTTTAAGTATCTCATACTAAGAAATGGACTATGATGGGAAAGTCAAGTGTTCTTATGTGTGTGAAGGAGACATTTTTCCACTTGGAACAAGCATGTGTTTATATGGATTTATCTTAAGGCTATACCATACCTTCTCACCTGTCTGATCTTTGGCCATGCTTTGCAAGCTTGATGTAGATTTGAGTCACCTGGGGTTTCTTTCAAAATGAAGACTTGATTCAGTGGATATCGGGAGACAAAGGAATGTAGACTGAACTATCTTCTCAGTATTTACCTTGAAGTCTTTACACTAATTAAAAATGGTAGACAGAATTGTTGAAAGTTGGAAATATTTTGCTAAGAATTATTCATGCCAAATACAAGAAGACAGATGTTAATTAAGCACAATGGTAGCCATAACTGTGAAATCCTTAGTGGTTCATGGTAAGGGAATCCTGCTGAAATAAAGGACATTCCGTTTCACCTTCAACAGTGAATGAGACACATAGCTTGCCTTTTTAGATTTTAGAAGCAGTATATATTATCTTTGGTCATCTTTTTCAAACTCATCTTCTCATCTGGATATGCAAGGATGGTAGGAACGATTTAACGATTTAGATCTCAAGTAAACAATACTATAAGAAGTCTGGTTTTCATTGAAACTACCTTCCCATTTGAGCCTAATAACTTAACCTCACAAGTGACTTTTTAAAGTATCTGTTACAGATAACTCAAACAAAAGAAATCCCAGCATGGACTTTTTTTCCTCTTAACCTAAAATAGCCTGTGACTTTTTAAAGTATCTGTTATGGCTAATTCAAACAAATGAAATCCCTGCATTCCTTTTCTAATTTTGTTTGAAAATTTACACCTCCCTTGTACTGCTCTGATAGGCAGTGAGTGTAGCTAGAAATGTGTGAAATGGAGCCATAGTTTTCAGGCTGTACTGTTTGTTATCATATCCACGCCTCCATAAAATGGACTATTGCACATCACCATTAAAACACAGAGATGGTATGTTTTAGCCCTAAACGTATGTGCTCTGGGAGGCACAAGTATATAGAATGAATGTCGGGCAGGGTCCGATTAACAGGGTATCTGTTCAGTTGCTATGCAGTCATGGAGACAGGAGAACAATGTGTTTGATTTGATGGGTGATCTGATTGTTACACCAACGATTGCTAGGCGTGGACAGCAACTCCCAAGGTGTCTATAAAGGCATTGCAAACAGTAAAGACCATTGTTTGCTGCCCAGATTCTTTGACTTTTGAGGACTGGGGTTCTCACTTTCCAGGCTTTTAAGTGTCTTGGGAGCAAAGGTTTCAACTGAGCTCCTGTTCAGGACTTGCTCTTAGTTGGACAGGCCACTCATTAACTCATGTTCCCTCTCTGAGGGTAGTGCTATCCATCAACTGGTCAACAGAGATAAGAAGGCCTGTCTCAAGGCCATAATATAGAGTAACTCCAAAGAAGCGCCAGGCTCCGACGTTAGCCACAGGCATCATAACTGTTTAAATTCTCCTGTGTATTCCCCATCCGTTTCCTCACTTCTTAGTTATTTATCTTGAGTATGTCCACATACACTTTCTGCTCCTAAATCTGAATTTGTTTATTAAGGATGGCAAGCCTGTGACAAGAGTGATCGATGTTCGGAGTGTTCTGAAACAGTTGTGACGTAAATAACTGCTTATTAGGCCTTTTAATAAACTTAAGGGACAAACTTTCATGGATATTTTTATGTTCCTTAATTACAATTTTTTCATTGAATTTTTTTTTGTGTGTGTATGTGTGAAAAATACTAATATCAGGCAACAGGCCAGGTTTCAAATGGAATATGACCCCAATGTTAGAGTGCTAGAGATTATTTGTGTGTCTCCTGTGTGGAAAATAAAAGCCCACCTATGAGCATGAGAGACAAACGTAGATTTGAAGGGGAGAAAGGATGCTCCACCCCAGAGATGTCTACCCCCACTGCTGCCCATTGGCACCCTTCATCCTCTAGGTCCTGAGAGACTCGTAGATTGCATCAGTGAAGTCCTATGTCCTCTGGTTTATGCTTGGATTCATACAATGAAAGCTCCATAGAAAGCAGGAAAGGGACAGAGAGGGACGTGGGTGCCTTTTCTTTGTCCCCTTCATGCTTGTGAGGTTCTCTTGGGTTTACTGTTTCCATCAAAGCTGCGTCACCCTTGGAAATTAGGGTGTTCAGAACTTGTCCATTCCTCATAGCAAACCTTTACTGCGTTCTTGCGATGTTTCTGAATCTCATTATTCTAAGTATGTTTCTTCTTCATTACAATCTTGAGGGTTAGAGAAATGATTTAGTGGTTAAGTGTACTGACTGCTCTTCTGAAGTTCCTGAGTTCGAATCCTAGCAACCACATGGTGGCTCACAACCATCTGTAATGAGATCTGACGCCTTCTTCTGGAATGTCTGAAGATAGCTACAGTGTACTCACATATAATAAATAAATAAATCTTAAAAAAAGAATTAATAACCTTGAATTATTCTAATTTGATTATTTTTTAAAAAATCAAGATCCTGATAAACATTTAATTAAAGAAAGAAAAGTAATTAACTTTTCTAATGGGACAAAGTACAAGAACGTAGCTAAAACTAATAGGAAAAATTCATATTCTGGTCCTACCCATTTACAACATAAGGACTTTCACAAATGTTGCAATGTAACTTCATTTTCAATTAAAAACAGAAATTTATTTCTATTTTAAAGGGGATATCAGTATTAAAATTGTCAGTAACATCTCAGAGACCTAGGGAGCATTATAAATGTAGGTTCAAATACATCAGTCTTAAGTTTTGCTTAGTGTGAAAAAACATTGTCTTTGAATATATGTATATACAGACTTTGAAAATATATGTTCTCCCTCTATATATAGATATAGTCTTTGAATATATACATATATGTATATTATACAAGCATATATTATATATTAGAAGAGAATATTATTGTATATTATATATTGTATATATTAGAGGAGGAAGTAGAGTAGATCTGGGAGAGAAAGTAGAGGTCTGTAGTTTGGAACATTCTTCCTTCCATCAAATCTACCTCTGTCCATCATCCTCATATGTGGGTTTTTATTTTCCACACAGAAGCTAACAAAATATTTTTTTAAATTTATTTTATTATTTAAATTTTATTTTCTATACTCTTTGTTTACAATCCAAATGATTTTCCCTTTCCCAGTTCCTCCCTCCCCATAAGTTCCATAAGCCCCCTTCCCTCTGTCCATTCCTCAATCAACCCCTTCCCAATTCTCTGTCCTGATAATCCCCTACAATGCTGCATCAAGCCTTTCCAGGACCAGGGCCCTCTCCTTCCTTCTTCTTGGGAATCATTTGATATGTGAATTGTGTCTTGGGTATTCAGAGCTTCTGGGCTAATAACCACTTATCAGGGACTGCATTCCATGTGTGTTCTTTTGTGAATGAGTTACCTCACTTAGGATGATATTTCCCACTTCCAATCATTTGCCTAAGAATTTCATGAATTCATTGTTCTTAATTGCTGAGTAGTATTCCATTGTGTAAATATACCACATTTTTTTTATCCATTCCTCCCTTGAGGGACATCTGGGTTCTTTCCAGCTTCTGGCTATTATAAATAAGGCTGCTATGAACATAGTGGAGCATTTATCCTTATTACATGCTGGGGAATCCTCTGGGTATATGCCCAGGAGTGGTATAGCAGGGTCCTCCGGAAGTGTCGTGTGCCCAGTTTTCTGAGGAACCACCACTTCTCAGCCATTCGAAGTTCTTCAGGTGAAAATTCTTTGTTTAGCTCTGTACCCCATTTTTTAATAGGGTCATTTGGTTCTCTGGGTCTAACTTCTTGAGTTCTTTGTATATACTGGATATTAGCTCTTGTCAGATGTAGGGTTGGTGAAGATCTTTTCCCAATTTGTTGGTTGCCATTTTGTCCTTCGGACAGTGTCCTTTGCCTTACAGAAACTTGGTAATTTTATGAGGTCCCATTTGTCAATTATTGATTTTATTGTTAAAATTCCTCATAATAAAGTGGGTATTTTGCAAATAAAAGTTGAAAATACAGAGATGAGGGTTACAGTGTAGCTATTCAAATGCTTCCCAAAGGTGCACTGTTAAAGGCTTGGTTCCTAGGCTGGCACTATTGGAGAGAGAGAGAACACTGAGGTGCTACTGAGAGTTCCTTAGTCAACTGAGGGGATGAAGGAACCCACTGTGTTCTCTTTGTCTCTTCTTCCTGGCCTGTGATATGGACAGTATTGCTCTGCCATGTTCACTGGCCAGCACTTGTTATCAAACCTGAGATCCAAAGCAAGGAGACACATCGGATATGGACCACATACATCTCAAATACTGATGCCATTTAATTATTTTAATGTATTTAGCATATTTGGGCATTTTGACATCAATTTTGAAATTGTTTACCATAAAATCAAAAATTTTCCTTATTCATTGTAATTTCTGTGGTATTTGAGCCTTGAAACGTGTTATTGTGATTTGGCTAATTATTTGCAGCACAATAGATTCAGAACGTTACACTTTATATTTGTACTTACTTCTGTTGGCTACCAGTGGTCATTTGCAATTTATTCCTCTCCTTTGTTTCACTCCCAGTAATAGAATGTATTTGTTCCTTCAACATCATTCATATTTCTTAGTTTTGTTAATAGAAAACTAAGGTTTTCCAATAAATTTGGTCCAAGCTGATTTTAAAGATTGGTGTAACAACTTGAAACATAATATCTAAGATCTGTATTTTTTTATTTGAAATAACTATGATGTATAATGAAATACAAACCTTTCTAGCATTTTTTCCAGTAGGAAATATCAAAATCTGAGTCCTGGTATATATATCTGGTATCATGCTAGCTCTGCCAGAAGGATACTTTAGCCATAAAATCATGATCCATTAAGCATAGGAAAGCAGAGTTCTTATTTTTCTTTTCTTCGTTTATTATTTCCATAAATTCCATTTCATTTTCTGCAGTTGCTTTTGCTCAAGGTCAGTATAAAATATTCCTTTGCATCTTGTGGTTTTGAGCAGTCATAGGACTTTTATTAGGAAATTAGACAGGAGAGGGATTCACTTACCAGACTACAGTAGGGATCTAGCATGAATAATCCCCCTGCCCATCATATTGTCCTAGTCAGGAATTAGAACGTCTGAAAGATCTATATCATGCTAGGCTGTGTTGACAGATGTTCTGTAAATGTGTTTTGGAAAAACCCCTCCCTTTCACTACTTCCCATTTTTAAACATTTAGACAATACTTTTTGAAGGTTTTAATATTTTGTTTTATCTTTTTGCAGTTTTATATCTCGACTTTTATTCAACAGAAGTTACTTAAAATGCATTTTTTATCACACACAAAAAAGTATAGTTATTGCAAGTCTGAATGGAGCCTGTTATGTTTTGGTATGTGTAGTTTTATATTTTAATAGGACATCAACTTGTAAAAGCAGTTAAGTGTTCTTACCCACAGAGTCTTCGCCCTCCAGCCCTTATACCATTTTTACTTACGTACTTTATTAATTTTATTATACATTTATATACATACATTTGTATAAATAAATATATATATATATACATTTATTTATATGTGTGTGCATATGTGCTCATGAACATGAATATGTGGACTTGTATACCTGTCCATGCTTCTGCAACACCCAGATAAGGACGTTGAGTGCCTTGCTCCCCGCTGCTCTGCCTCCAGTATGGTTACACTGTGTATTCCCACAAAAGGGAAACACACAAATATCTAGTCCAGAATACCTAATGACTATGGCTCAAACCCATTTAAATAAATTACAGACTAGAGTTCGATGTTCATCTGCAGATGCTTACCTTTTCTAGAGTCTAGTCAGAGTGCTAATTCACCGGCGTTATCTGGAGAGTCACGGGCTCTGTGGGAATAAACTTTTCCTCATTTTATTGTATTTTCTAGCTTCCTTTCCCTTTTTGTTTCTATTACACAAGAAAATTTGGTCATTCACATATATATATATATATATATATATATATATGTATGTATATAATATATATATGAACTTAGAAACAGAATTAAAGGTCATCAGACAAGAAGTTACAACCAGAGGTAAAACTAAATTATGTTGCAAGATTTGGACCTTTTGTTGTTAATCCATGGCTTCTCAAAATTACATGTTCCATGGTGTGCCAGCATGCTTGAAAAGGGCATTAGGAAGGAATGACACTCCCTCCTGATTTAAGTAGCGTCCATATTTCATACTTAAAGGTTTACATGTACTTTCAAAATCCCACTAAATAAATATTGCAAACAACTGGTTTGACATTTAATGTTTGCCTATGTATTATATGATTTTTCAAGTCTCCAGGCCAAGAAAAGAAATGTAAATATTCTCCAGTCCCTTTTAAAATTCCTGACAGTTAATAATAGAAAATGAGAAATGAATACTTGAGTTTTTATTTCCCCTACCAACTATTAGGGTGAAGTAAGAGAACATAGTTTACAACAAAGTTAGCCACCTCGTTAGGTGTTATAATTATTAGCTGAGATAACTTGTTACATTTTTTATCAACTAATAAGAATCCATGCTGTTTAAAATATAAAATAAGATCTGGAGAGATAGTTCATAGGTTAAGAGAGGACTGGGTAATCTTTCAGAGTATCCAGGTTCTATTCCCAGTACCCACAGGGCGGCTCACAACCGTTTGTAACTTCAGTTCCAGAGGATCTGACACGCCTTTGTCAGCACACAAAGGGTTGTACAGAGGTAAATACAGGTCAAAGACCCATACATATAAAATACAAATACAAATACTAATAAAAAAGCAGAAATGTAAACAGATAAATTCTTTTAAAACTGCAATACATTAGAAATGCTCTCATTTTAGGGTAAATTTTTCTTTGTGCTTTTTGTATCCCACAAAGATTACATTTCTCCTCCTCCTCCTCCTCCTCCTCCTCCTCCCCTCCCCTCCCCTCCCCCTCCCCTCCCCCTCCCCCTCCCCCTCCCCCTCCCCCTCCCCCTCCCCCTCCCCCTCCCCCTCCCCCTCCCCCTCCCCCTCCTCCTCCTCCTCCTCCTCCTCCTCCTTCTTCTTCTTCTTCTTCTTCTTCTACTTCTTCTTCTTCTTCTGCCAATAGCTGCAAGTAAAGGCAACATGACTGTGTTACTTTAAGAGTTGTCGATTAGGAAAAGGGATACACAGTGTCGTAGATATGAGATGTGCCACTGATATTCTGAAAATATCAACTTTCAGGTACTTACTTGGCATGGTAATATTCAACTATTTTATATTTCCAATATTAATAAAGACCTAGGGTCAAATTCTCACTCTTTTCCTTACTTTTTCCCTTAAAGATCAGGGTGGATTGTCTTGAATCCTCCCTAAAGATAAACATAATTTTCATAGTGTCACATTGGGAACCAGATACCCATAGCTTTAACCATTTTATTAAAATATTTGTAGCTACATTCTAAAAACAGAGAACTTTCATGGCACATCCATTAGATTGCAGTCCTCAGAATTGTCTTTCTATCATATATTTTTCTTCCCAAAACTTAATTGGACCTTAAGCTGTCTTGTGAGGAGATGAATTCAAGTTGAATATAAGTTAAATAATGGGAGCATGGAAGTAAGAAATTGTGCTGAGATTTCTTTCTTTATTGCCAGGAAAACATTGTTCCTTGGTGAACTATTTTAATATCCAAATTCATGGCCCATATAATAAGATAATGATCTTTTTCCTTAGGATAGATATTTAGGTAAGTGTTGAAATAATATCTGAAAAGGCATTCCATACAATGAAATATAGGAAAATCATTCAAGCTCAGGATAAGATAAAGTATGATGATATAAAACAGCTGCTCAGGTCGGGGGGAGGCTCTCATAGGGTAGCCATGCTAGATTCCTGCCTGCAAGCATAAGAGAGGGTAAGTAATTGTGTCAGGGATTGGTGCTTGCCCATGGGATGGGTCTCAAGTTGGGCCGGTTATTGGTTGGCTACTCCTTCAGTCTCTGCTCCATCCCCAATCACTGCATTTCTTGTAGACAGGATAAGCTTTAGTTCAAACATTTTGTGGGTGCATTGGTGTCCCTGTCACTCCGCTGGGGTTCCTGCCTGTCCCCCCAAGGCAGCCTCCCCAGCCTCCAGGTCCCCAATGCTGTGCAATTGGTCATATAAAAATAACCAATTTCTATATACATGGTTTTGAATATTATTTTACATTAAACAGACTTTAAGTGTCCTTTAAACTTGCTTTACTTGACTTGTTTTGGGCTTAGTTTTGACAACATATGCAGAATACTGTGTGATGAGAAACAGAAGAGTATAAGACAGGAGACAAAAATTGGTCTTTCCCTCCAAGCTCGTCGCTGTACGTAAATTACATGTGTACTTAGCATGACTGATCATTCATTTGGATATCTTAATCATATTTTAGCAGTTTACAATAAGTCAATAACTCCAATAACTCTTTTAGAAAAGATTAGGAATTATCATTTTATTCCTGTTAAGTTTAAGCCTTAAAAATTATAATTCTTGAATTAAAGAACCTCTAGCTTCAGAGTTAGGACAACCCCCATTGACTCTTGGGTGCCTCCCTTGTCCCAGGTCTCTGTCTCTTCCTGGAGATACCCCCTCCCTCATTCCACCCTGGTCATCATCACTTGCAGGTTTCCTGTCATTCTTATAGCCTCTGTACCCCTCCCCAAACTCTGCCTAGAGCTCCCCCCACTCTTCTTCCAATCCCCTCTCCCACCCAGTTCCTCCCCTCTATCTTCCTCCCAGGACCACTCGATTACCCCTTCCAAGTGTGATTCAAATATCCTTTCTTGTGCCTTCCTTCCTGTTCAGCCTCATTTTGGGTCTGTGGAGTGTAGCATGGACATCTGTATTTTACAGCCAATATCCACATACCATGAGCACATACCATGCATGACCTTTTGAGACTGGGACACCTCACTCAGGATGATATTCCCAAGATACATCCATTTGCCTGCAAAGTTCATGTGGTTTTTTTTTTTCATAGCTGAGTAGTATTCTATTGTATAGATGTACCACATCTTCTTTATTCATCCTTTAGATGAGGGATGTCTAGGTTATTTAGAGTTTCTGGCAATTATGAACAAAGTTGCCATGGATATAGTTGAGTAAGTGTCTTTGTGGGATGGTGGAACGCCTTCTGGGTATATGTCCATCAGTGGTACAGTGGCGTCTTGAGGTAGAACCATTCCCAGTGTTATGAGAAACGTCCAAACTGATTTCTGTAGTGGTTATACAAGTTTGTAATGCCAGCAGCAATGGAGGAGTGTACCCCCACTCCACATCCTTGCCAGCATGTGCTATCACTTGAATTTTTGAGCTTAGCCATTCCGATGGGTGCAAGATGTAATCTCAGAGTCATTTTGATTAGCATTTCCCCAATGACCAAGAGGCTCCATCCACCAGCTGACTCTGACAGACGCAGACACCCAGAGTCAAACAGTAGATGGAACTTGGGGGCTCTTATGGAAGAGTAGGAGGAAGGACTGCAGCCCCTGAGGGGCTAGGAACTGCCCAAGAAGACCAACAGAATCAATTAACCTAGACTCTTGGGACTCTCTGAGACTGAACCACCAACCAAAGAACATACATGGGCTAGACCTAGACCTCCCTGCACATATGTAGCAGATGTGTGGCTTGGTCTTCATGTGGGTCCTGAACAATTGATTGTATGTGAGATATGCTTTTCTAGCTGGAATACATTGTCTGGCCTCAGTGGGAGGATATGCCTAGCCTCACAGAGACTTTATGTGCAGGGTGGGGGGATACGGGAGAGGAGGCAGCACCTGCTTAGAGGAGAAGGGGAGGGAGAATAGGGGAGGGATTGTGAGAGGGGGGTCCCAGGAGGGTACAGTGAGCTAGATGTAATGTGAATATTTTAAAAATATAATAATTAAATATTATATTATTATAATATAATTAAATATTATATTTATTATATATTATATAATTATATATGTTATATATAATTAATATAATTACATGTAATAATAATAATAATAATAATTTAAATAAAAGTTATGAATATGAGAGGGGGATTTTTGCATATTTTTTTAAAAATAATTATTTAAAATATTGATTAGCAATGATCAAGACTTTAAATGGCAAATATTACAAACATAGATTGTTATTTTTATAATCATTGAATATTTGGTATTTTGGTAGATATTTAAAGAAATAACTACATATTACCGAAAATAGTTTTTTCTAATGCTTTCTTTCCAAGATAAGAATTTGGTTTCAAGTCCCAGTATATCTTCATTATTTTTTAAGTTGAAAACATTTTTTTTTAATTTTTATTTTCTATATTCTATGTTTACATTCCAAAGGCTTTCCCCTTTCCCAGTTCCCCCCCCCCACCATATGTCCCATAATTCCTCTCCCCCCAACTATTCCCCAATCATTCCCCCTCCCCCCACGGTTTCTCTACAAAACTGGATCCAATCTTTACAGGCCCAGGGTCCTCTCCTTTCTTCTTCTTGGGAATCATTTGACTTGCTAATTGTGCCTTGGGTATTTAGGGCTTCTGGGCTCATTAATATCCACTTATTAGTGATTGCATTTCATGTGTATTCTTTTGTGATTGGGTTAACTCACTCAGGATGATATTTTCCAGGTCAAAACCATTTACCTACAAATTGCATGAATTCATTATTTTTAATTGCTGAGTAGTATTCCATTGTATAAATATACCACATTTTCTGTATCCATTCCTCCTTTGAGGGATATTTGGGCTCCTTCCAATTTCTGGCTATTATAAACAAGGCTGCTATAAATATAGTGGAGCATGTGTCTTTATTGTATGCAGGGGAATCCTCTGGGTATATGCCCAGGAGTGGTATGCCAGGGTCCTCTGGAAGTGACATGCCCAATTTTCTGAGGAACAGCCAAACTGATTTCCAGAGCGGTTTTAAATAAAAGTTATGAATATGAGAGGGGGATTTTTGCATATTTTTATGGATATAGAAATAAATAAAATCTTTTAAAAGGTTTGGCCATATTTAAAGCTCTATATGGTCTTAAATTTGACACAACAATACTACCTTAAAGTGTAGCTTAGAGATACATTTACAAGTATGTACATGGAAGTTTATAGACTGCCAATACAAAATAGATTATTTGGATTAGACAACAGAATAAATTTATCTGTGCTTTCCAATTTCTTTAACATCTATCATCAGGCAGATCTGGATCAAGTAGGTAATTTGGAGGCTTTGTAAACTTGATTTGAAAGTTTTCCCAGTGTGTAGCTCAGAGCCACACTAGAGAATATTTATTGAAAAAGATGTTCAAACGCAAGCTATACACTTATTTTTGCACTTAAAAACCTCAGATCAAAATTGCTCATACCCTGGGCTCATTCTAAACCTGAAGGCACCTAAGTCCTACTGGAAAATCACTGACTTAAAATTTGGAAGAAATCAAGTTCCTAATTATTCAAAAGGAGTTGAACAGCACAGGGCAAGTCTCTAAACTTCTTTTTTATTTTTGTATTTAGTAACCTTTGCTGTGATTAGTTTTCTTTTTTTTTATTAGATATAGTCTTTATTTACATTTCATTTCCCTTTTCCTGGTTCCCTGCCCCCCAAAGGTCCCACATGCCCTTTTTCCTACCCCTTTTCCCCCATCCACCCCTTCCCACTTCCCTGTTCTGGTATTCTCCTACACTGATGCACTGAGCCTTTCCAGAACCAGGGTCCACTCCTTCCTACTTCTTGGACATCATTTGGTATGTGGATTGTGTCTTTGGTGTTCCAAGATTCTAGGCTAATATCCACTTATCAGTAAGTGCATATCATGGGTATTCTTTTTTTTTTCTTTTTTCTTTTTTTTTATTTTCTATATTCTATGTTTACATTCCAAAGGCTTTCCCCTTTCCCAGTTCACACCCACCATAGTTCCCATAGTTCCTCTCCCCCCCCAACTATTCCCCAATCATTCCCCCTCCCCCCTCGGTTTCGTTACTAAACTGGATGCAATCTTTACATGCCCAGGGTCCTCTCTCTTCTTCTTGGGAATCATTTGAATTGCTATTTGTGTCTTGAGTATTTAGGGCTTCTGGGCTCATTAATATCCACTTATCAGTGATTGCATTTCATGTGCATTCTTTTGTGATTGGGTTAGCTCACTCAGGATGATATTTTCCAGGTCTAACCATTTACCTACAAATTGCATGAATTCATTATTTTTAATTGCTGAGTAGTATTCCATTGTATAAATATACCACATTTTCTGTATCCATTCCTCCTTTGAGGGATATTTGGGCTCCTTCCAATTTCTGGCTATTATAAACAAGGCTGCTATAAACATAGTGGAGCATGTGTCTTTATTGTATGCAGGGGAATCCTCTGGGTATATGCCCAGGAGTGGTATGCCAGGGACCTCTGGAAGTGACATGCCCAATTTTCTGAGGAACCGCCAAACTGATTTCCAGAGTGGTTTTACCATTTTGCAATCCCACCAACAGTGGAGGAGTGTTCCTCTTTCTCCACATCCTCGCCAGCACTTGTTGTCTCTTGAGTTTTTAATCTTAGCCATTCTGAATGGTGTGAGGTGGAATCTCAGGGTTGTTTTGATTTGCATTTCCCTGATGACTAATGATGTTGAACATCTTTTAAGGTGTTTCTCGGCCATCCGAATTTCTTCTGGTGAAAATTCTTTGTTTAGCTCTGTGCCCCATTTTTTGATAGGGTTATTTGGTTCTTTGCAGTCTAACTTCTTGAGTTCTTTGTATATATTGGATATTAGCCCTCTGTCGGATGTGGGGTTGGTGAAGATCTTTTCCCACTTTGTTGGTTGCCGTTTTGTCCTTCTGACAGTGTCCTTTGCTTTGCAGAAACTTTGTAATTTTATGAGGTCCCATTTGTCGATTCTTGATCTTAGTGCGTAAGCTATTGGTGTTCTGTTCAGGAATTTTTCCCCTGTGCCCAAGTCCTCCAGGGTCTTCCCAAGTTTCTTTTCTAATAGTTTCAGTGTGTCTGGTTTTATGTGGAGGTCCTTGATCCACTTGGAGTTGATCTTAGTGCAAAGAGATAAGAGTGGGTCAGTTCGCATTCTTCTGCATGTTGACCTCCAGTTGAACCAGCACCATTTGTTGAAAAGGCTATCTTTATTCCATCGTATGGTTGTGGCTCCTTTATCAAAGATCAAGTGACCATAAGTCTGTGGGTTAATTTCTGGGTCTTCAATCCTGTTCCATTGATCTGCTTGCCTGTTGCTATACCAATACCATGCAGTTTTTAACACAATTGCTCTGTAGTACTGCTTGAGGTCAGGGATATTGATTCCCCCAGAAGTCCTTTTATTGTTGAGAATAGTTTTAGCTATTTTAGTTTTTTGTTGCTCCAGATGAATTTGAGAATTGCTCTTTCTAGATCTATGAAGAATTGAGTTGGGATTTTGATGGGGATTGCATTGAATCTGTATATTGCTTTTGGCAAGATGGCCATTTTTACTATATTGATCCTGCCAATCCAGGAGCAAGAAATATTTTTCCATCTTCTGAGGTCTTCTTCGATTTCTTTCTTCAAGGACTTGAAGTTCCTGTTGTACAGATCTTTAGCTTGTTTGGTTAGAGTTATGCCAAGATACTTTATGTTGTTTGTGGCTATTGTGAAGGGTGTTATTTCCCTAATTTCTTTCTCAGCCTGCTTGTCCTTTGAGTACAAGAATGCCACTGACTTGCTTGAGTTAATTTTATAACCTGCCACTTTGCTGAAGTTGTTTATCAGCTGTAGAAGTTCTCTGGTGGAGTTTTTTGGGTCGCTTAGGTAAACTATCATATCGTCTGCAAATAATGATAGTTTCACTTCTTCCTTTCCAATTTGTATCCCTTTGACTTCCTTATGTTGTCTAATTGCTCTTGCTAGAACTTCAAGTACTATATTGAAAAGATATGGAGAGAGAGGGCAGCCTTGTCTAGTCCCTGATTTTAGTGGGAATGCTTCAAGTTTCTCTCCATTTATTTTGATGTTGGCTACTGGTTTGCTGTAGATTGCTTTTACTATGTTTAGGTATGGGCCTTGAATTCCTGCTCTTTCCAAGACTTTTAGCATGAAAGGATGCTGAATTTTGTCAAATGCTTTTTCAGCATCTAATGAGATGACCATGTGGTTTTTTTCTTTCAGTTTGTTTATGTAGTGGATTACATTGATGGATTTCTGTATATTGAACCATCCCTGCATCCCTGGGATGAAGCCTACTTGATCATGGTGGATGATCGTTTTGATGTGCTCTTGGATTCGGTTAGCAAGAATTTTATTTAGTATTTTTGCATCTATATTCATAAGAGAAATTGGCCTGTAGTTCTCTTTCTTTGTTGGATCTTTTTGTGGTTTAGGTATTAGCGTAATTGTGGCTTCGAAGAATGAGTTGGGCAGTGTCCCTTCTGTCTCTATTTTTTGGAATAGTTTGAAGAGTATTGGTGTTAAGTCTTCTTTGAAGGTCTGGTAGAATTCTGCACTAAAACCATCTGGTCCCGTACTTTTTTTGGTTGGGAGGCTTTCTATAACCCCTTCTATTTCTTTAGGGGTTATGGGAGTATTTAGCTGGTCTACTTGATGCTGATTTAATTTTGGTATTTGATATCTGTCTAGGAAATCGTCCATTTCCTCTAGATTCTCCAGTTGTTTTGAGTATAGACCTTTGTAGTAGGATCTGATGATCTTTTGAATTTCCTCAGTTTCTGTTGTTATGTCTCCCTTTTCATTTCTAATTTTGTTAATTTGTATACTGTCTCTGTGTCCTTTGGTTAGTCTGGCTAAGGGTTTATCTATCTTGTTGATTTTCTCAAAGAACCAGCTCCTGGTCTTGTTGATTCTTTGTATGGTTCTCTTTGTTTCTATTTGATTGATTTCAGCCCTGAGTTTGATGATTTCTTGTCTTCTACTCCTCCTGGGTGAATTAACTTGTTTTTCTTCCAGGGCTTTAAGGTGTGCCATTAAGCTGCTAGTGTATGCTCTCTCCAGTTTCTTTTTGGATGCACTTAGAGCTATGAGTTTTCCTCTTAGCACTGCTTTCATTGTGTCCCATAGATTTGGGTAGGGTGTACCTTCATTTTCTTTGAATTCTTTTTTTTTTTTTTCCGAGACAGGGTTTCTCTGTGTAGTTCTGCCTGTCCTAGAACTCACTCTGTAGACCAGGCTGGCCTCGAACTCAGAAATCCGCCTGCCTCTGCCTCCCAAGTGCTGGGATTACAGGCATGCGCCACCACGCCCGGCTCTTTGAATTCTAAAAAGTCTTTGATTTCTTTTTTTATTTCTTCCTTGACCAAGGTGTCATTGAGTAGAGTATTGTTCAGTTTCCATGTGTACGTGGGCTTTCTGTTGTTTTTGTTGCTATTGAAGACCACTCTTACTCCATGGTGATCTGATAGGAGGCATGGGATTAGCTCAATCTTCTTGTATTTGTTGACATCTTTCTTGTGACCAATTATATGGTCTATTTTGGAGAAGGTACCATGCGGTGCTGAGAAAAAGGTATATTCTTTAGCTTTAGGATGAAATGTTCTATATATATCTGTTAAATCCAATTGGTCCAGAGTTTCAATTAGTTTCACTGTGTCCGTGTTTAGTTTCTGCTTTCCTGATCGGTCCATTGAGGAGAGTGGAGTGTTGAAGTCACCCACAATTATTGTGTTAGGTGTAATGTGTGCTTTAAGCTTTAGTAAGGTTTCTTTTATGAATGAGGGTGCCCTTGCATTTGGAGCATAGATGTTCAGTATTGAGAGCTCTTCCTGGTGGATTTTCCCTTTGGCCAGCAAGAAGTGACCTTCTGAGTCTCTTTTGATGATTTTAGGTTGAAAGTCAATTTTATCTGATATTAGAATGGCTACTCCAGCTTGTTTACCATTTGCTTGTAAAATTGTCCTCCAGCCTTTTACTCTAAGGCAGTGTTTGTCTTTAACACTTAGATGTGTTTCCTGTATGCAGCAAAATGTAGGGTCCTGTTTCCGTATCCAGTCTGTTAATCTATGTCTTTTTATTGGGGAATTGAGTCCATTGATATTAAGAGATATTAAGGAATAGTAATTATTACCTCCAGACCTTTTTGAAATTATATTTATTTATCTCATTTATTTTTTATATTCGAGAGGTTATCTTTTGGGTTTGATGAGAGGAGGTTTCTATCTTGCTTCTTCCCGGGTGTAGTTTCCGTCCTTGTCTTGGTGTTTTCCCCCTATTATCCTTTGTAGGGCTGGATTTGTGGAGAGATATCTTGCAAATTTGGTTTTGTCATGGAATACCTTGATGTCTCCATCAATGGCAATTGAGAGTTTTGCTGGGTAAAGTAGTTTTGGCTGAAGTTTGTGTTCTATTAGAGTTTGCATGATATCTGCCCAGGATCTTCTAGCTTTCATGGTCTCAGGTGAGAAGTCTGGTGTTATTCTGATAGGTTTTCCTTTATATGTTACTTGGCCTTTTTCTCTTGCTGCCTTTAGTATTCTTTCTTTGTTTATTACATTTGGAGTTTTGATTATTATGTGACGGGATGTATTTCTGTTCTGGTCCAGTCTGTTTGGGGTTCTATAGGCTTCTTATATATTCATGGGCATCTCTCTCCTTAGGTTGGGGAAGTTTTCTTCCATAATTTTATAGAAGATATTAGCTGGCCCTTTAACTTGTAAATCTTCACTCTTGTCTATACCTATAATCCTTAGGTTTGGTCTTCTCATAGTGTCTTGGATTTCCTGGATGTTTTGGGTTACCACCTTTTTGCATTTAGTATTTTCTTTGACTGTTGAATCAATGGTTCCTATGTTATCTTCGGCTTCTGAGATTCTGTCTTCTATCTCTTGTATTCTATTGTTGATACTTGCGTCTATGGCCCCTGATTTCTTCCCAAGGTTTTCTATCTCCAATGTTGTCTCCCTCTGTGATTTCTTAGTTGTTTCTACTTCTGTTTTTAGTATCTGGATGGATGTGCTCAGATCTTTCGCTTGCTTGATTGTGTTTTCATGTATTTCTTTAATAGATTTTTGTGCTTCCTCTTTCATAGATTCTACTTGTTGGCCCACGTTCTTCTGTAGTTCTTTAAGTGACTTTTGTCTTTCTTCCTTATTGTCTTCTTCTCTTTGATCCATCTTCTCCTGAATTTCTTGAAGTGATTTTTGTATTTGCCTCGTAAAGGCTTCTAACTTTTGATCCATTTTCTCCTCTATTTCTTTACGAGATTTTTCTATGTGTTCAGCTACCAGCATCCTGACCAGTGATTTTATATACAAGTCTTGTTTTTCTGGTGTTTTAGGGTATCCAGGGATTCCTGTTGTTGGAGAACTGGGTTCAGATGCTGTCATGTTGCCTTGATTTTTGTTAGTAACGTTCCTTCGTTTTCCTTTTGCCATCTGGTTATTTCTGGTTTTAGTTGGCCTTGTTGTCAGTGGCTGGTGTTTGAATCTCCTGTGAGGCTGGGCTCACATGTTGTTTCTCTGCTGGTGAATATGTGTGACTGCTGCTTTAAGGGATCATAAGCTGGCTGCCACCCATGCGATTGTAGCCCCTGTTGGAGTCTGTCTACCTGGGCTTCTCCAGCTGTGTCCTGGTTGCAAGGAACTCGGCCTGCTTGGCTCCGAGAGCCTAGCAGATCCCCCGTGAGGGTAGCCCTGGAAGGGGTGTCTACCTGGGTCTTTCCAGCTGTGTCCTGGTTGCAATATGGAGGCCCTCTGCTATCGCTGGTCCAGGGGCTGGCGAGCTGGTTGCAGAATGCAGCCTCGGTGCTCGGCCAGAGGGCGTGGGGATGTCCCACAGAGCCTAGGCAGAACTCAGCCTGCTTGGCTCCGAGACCCTAGCAGATCCCCCCCGTGAGGGTAGCCCTGGAAGGGGTGTTTACCTGGGCCTTTCCAGCTATGTCCTGGTTGCAATATGGAGGCCCGCTGCTACCACTGGTCCAGGGGTCGGCGAGCTGGTTGCAGAATGCAGCCTAGGTGTTCGCCAGAGGGCGCGGGGATGTCCCACAGAGCCTGGGCCTTTCCAGCTGTGTCCTGGTTGCAATATGGAGGCCCGCTGCTACTGCTGGTCCAGGGGCCTGCGAGCTGGTTGCAGAACGCAGCCTAGGTGCTCGCCAGAGAGCATGGGTATTCTTTTGAGACTGGGTTATCTCACTTAGTATGATCTCCAGCTCCATTCATTTGTCTAAGAATTTCATGAATTCATTGTTTCTAATGGCTGAATAGTACTCCATTGTGTATATATACCACATTTTTTGTCTCCATTTCTCCGTTGAAGGACATCTGGGTTCTTTCTAGTTTCTGGCCATTATAAATAAGGCTGCTATGAACATAGTGGAGCATGTATCCTTATTGCATGCTGTGGAATCTTCTGGGTATATGCCCAGGAGTGGTATGGCAGGGTCCTCTGAAAGTATTGTGTCTAGTTTTCTGAGGAACCACCAGACTGATTTCTAGAGTGGTTGTACCAGCTTGCAATCCCACCAGCAGTATAGGAGTGTTCCTCTTTCTCCACATCCTCGCCAACACCTGCTGTTTCCCAAGTTTTTAATCTTAGCCATTTCAACTGGTGTGAGATGAAATCTCAGGGTTGTTTTGATTTGCATTTTCCTAATGACTAATGATGTTGAACATTTCTTAAGGTGCTTCTCAGTCATCAAAAGTTCTTTAGATGAAAAGTTTTTGTTTAGCTCTGAACCCCATTTTTTGATAGGGTTATTTGGTTTTCTAGGGTCTAACTTCTTGAGTTCTTTGTATACATTGGATATTAGCCCTCTGTCAGATGTAGGGTTGGTGAAGATCTTTTCCCAATTTGTTGGTTGCCGATTTGTCCTTTTGACAGTGTCTTTTGTCTTACAGAAACTTTGCAATTTTATGAGGAGGTCAACATGCAGAAGAATGAGAATTGATCCACTCTTATCTCCTTGCACTAAGCTCAACTCCAAGTGGATCAAGGACCTCCACATAAAACCAGACATACTAAAACTAATAGAAAAGAAACTGGGGAAGACCCTTGAGAACATTCACTCAGGGGGAAAGTTCCTGAACAGAACACCAATTGCTTATGCTCTAAGAGCAAGAATAGACAAATGGGACCTCATAAAATTGCAAAGTCTCTAAATTTTAAAGGATCACGTGATATAGTTTTTGAATCCTTTGTCCTTCCTACTATACAAAGAATGTAATGTCTGATGGGAGAGTGGCAAAGCCAGCCTTCTAAAGGCAGGACCTACAATCACATCTGCTGCTGCAGCCATGTTTTCCTGTGCTGGAAAATAAAACCCAGTGAAATTTAGAGCTATTTATCTTTCCAGTTTTCTTCATTATTTTAAGATTGAGGTTGTATGCTCAATGCGGTGATGAATTCTGTGAGAGGAAGAAACACAATCATGGTTGCTGCGGCACATTATTTTCACTTTCAAGGCCTTAACTAAGCATTGATAGCTGTTTAGTGAGTCAACTAGTATCCAAGTTAAATCACAAAACTATCCATATCCATATATATTTATTATCCATATATCTATATATGTATATTATCCATATATATACATCCATATCCATATATGTATAAATGTGTATATGCATATATATGCATATACACACATATATGCACATACATATGCATATATACACATAAATTATATATGAATATAAAATTATCCATATCCATATCCATATATCCATATAACAGTTCGGCCTGAAAGGCAATTTTTGAGG
The DNA here is from genome assembly GCA_964023405.1 of Apodemus agrarius. Lineage (NCBI taxonomy): Eukaryota > Metazoa > Chordata > Mammalia > Rodentia > Muridae > Apodemus > Apodemus agrarius. The sequence goes on from OZ030018.1 coordinate 20,584,317, forward strand.
GAAACCTAGAGCCTTTTTGAGTATAGTTGACCACAGATCCGTACTTCATTCAAGACTGTAAGCAGCTCAGGTGTTTGCTGGTGCGGTCGACGCTGTTGTGTGTCCCTCTGATTCATTTCCACAGAAATGTTTGCTGGAAAAACTTGAAATAAATGACTACGTTCAGACCAGATCTGAATGTTGCCATGTCCCTGGGCAATCTAATTGTAGTTTTGCAAGCTCTGGCTTTGTGTTCTAAAATTTCAGGCAATTATTTATGTCATAACAGATCATTAGTATGAATTATTCTATGTGATAGGCAGGACGCAGTGTGCAGTGCATTATATTAGAGTGAAATTCTCCTCACTGCTCATGATAATCACCAAACAGCTCAAAGTGAGATTCAAATTGGTAGCACAGATCTAGGAGGAGGATAAAGGATCTTTTGCGATTTTACCCCATTGCTTTTTAAGTGAGTTCAGATAGAAGAACAAGTGAAAATAAAGAACCCAAGATGGAGATCATAATGGCTAAAGTAAGCACATCTTATCCCCATGAATAGCTTAGCCACGTTCTTTATTTTCTTTCCATCTTGAGTAGCTTCTGTTTCATTCTGGGTGTGAGGATCGCTCGCTCTTCACATTACCTGCAACCTGGGATCTGAGACTATTTTTCTTCAAGCATAGACACACTGTGTGTCTTCGCAGAGCTCTTTGCTATGTATCTGAGCCTTTTGGGCAGGCATAGCTGTAAAGCTTAGGCCGAAACTTTATACGCTACGGTGGGAGTCACTTTGGGTAATTTTTCTTTCATATGGCTGTGAGTATATTTAATTATCAATGACAGCTCTAATCAGAAATCATACGTATTTTATAGGGAAAATTGTCTTCAACTACACACACACACACACACACACACACACACACACGCCACCTTTCTCTGGCTCTTTTTACTGGCTCAAACTGTACCTCACGGACCTTTATATTCCATTGCAACATAATTACACCATTGCTCCCCTTCTGTTTTCCTTTCCATATCTTTCATGTATCATCCCTTGCTCTCTTTCACATTAATGTCTCCTTAAAAGTTGTGTTATTCCACGTATGCATAGATGCATAGGTATATAAATACAACGTGCTGGGTCTCTTTAATATTGCTTGTATGACTATGCTTTCAGAGATGGCCACTTGGAATTGATTAACCAATCAGGAGGCTTAGCCCTTGGGATGACTAATTTTCCCTTATTGAGCAATCTTTAGTGGTCTACAGTTTTGTCTAGAGGGAGAGGCCCCATGCCATTTCTTCATTCCATATTAGCATGTCTATTGGTGTTGGGTCCTGTTCAGGCAGCCATATTGCTGAGGTATCATGGGCATAGCTTCCCAGTTGGTTTTATGGCTGACTTCTTGGTCCTCTGGCTCTTACAATCTTTCCACCTCTTCTTCCTTGTTGTTCCCTGAGCCTTGAGTTCAAGAAGTGTGTTGTAGATGTATCCATGGGACCTACATTCTCCACCTTTAGTTGTTCTTCTGTATCTTGTCCAGTTGCAGCTTTCTATAATACTCTTTTATGAAGAGAAGTTACTGCGAAGAGGGAAGAGAGCGACACTTGTGTAGGGAATCATACTGGTTTATTAGAGAAGGTTCTCCTCTAAGTCCCATGACCGTAGAAGCCCCATGGAGCTTTCCTAGGTCTCTCAGACCAGACATAACTTCTTCCTGTTGAGTGGGCCTCAAGTGCATTAGAAAGTGGTTAGTTATGGTCAAGACATGACTACTTTTTTTAACTCCATCTTACCAGGTTGATCATTGTTGTGGTTCATAGGCATCACAAATAGGGAAGACTACTGGCTGTGGCCCTCCCTTGGCAGCTTGTATAGTGCCTTCTAGTCTAGTTGATGGATCTCTTCTAGTCCTGGAAGCTATGATGGAGGAGGCTCTCATGTGAGATCATCCTGGAACTTCTGTGTCCTGTGTCTTAGCGCATGATGTCTTCTGTAATAAGGATCTCTAGGAGGCAAGAATGAACAGCTTACATACATACATACACCACACACACACACACACACACACACACACACACACGTATATTGTCAATATATATATTGACAGTATCTTCAATGCTGGTAACCAGGAACTCAAAGGGGGATTTTTTTCATGCCTACTGTTGAATTTTTGTTAGTGAATGGCTCTCATGGGTAGTATTATCAGCCTAAGTGATATATAATTTAATCATTTAATATATATTAAATTTATAGATACACTAATTGTATTTACAAGTAATTTTAGGTTAAAAATTTTAATTTTTTTAATTTCTCTCAGTGTTAGTTTCTCCCCCCTTCTGTTTCTTCCTCTCTGTATTGGCATTGCTCTCCTCTTCAGAGTTGAATGCCTGAGCCCCTGTTTCTCTTATTCCTCCTTTATCTCGCTCTACGCTCCTGTTCCCACAGGTGACACTTCTCTTCACCTTTGTTGTTCCTGTTCAGTTGATGGATCTCTGCGGTTGCTCCAGGTTATAGACTAACATCTGTAGATTTGTAAGCACAGATGAAAGAGAAAATGTAGTGTTTGTCTGCCTGTGTCTGGATTCCTTCACTCAATATAAAATTTTCTTGTTCCATCCATTTATGTGAAAAGTTTATTATTTCATTTTTCTCTATAGCTATCTAGTATTTCATAGCATATGCATCATTTTTTATTATCCATTAATTTGCTGAATGTGAAAACTTGTAGTCCCAAACGAAATATTCAACTATTCCTCGTCAGATTTTAAACCTATGTCTCTCAAGTTCAACATCTTCATTTTTCACTTACTCAATATATAGTACTTTGACCTTAGCTTAATGCAACATGCTATGGACAAAAAAGCTATTACCACGAGTAAAATTGAAGTATTTATTTTGGTATTGTGTCAGACAAGCTAGCTGATAGTTTAACACTTTAAGTGATAATTTAAGCACTCAAGTGTTTCTGCGGGCATATAGGTTATATAATCTACAATGATAGAAAAAAGTAATTGATGGCAGCTATGACTAAACTAATAACTGGTGAAAAGCTGATTATAATAGTCAAAGATAGGCTTCATTATTTTCATGTAAATTTTTATAGCTGATACCATAATTTTTCTTCACATCTTATATTATATAACATAAGTGGAATGTATATAGATGTCCTAACTAGAAGTTGATAGTCAGGGCTATCTGAAAGTATCTAGGATCTGAGATTTCATCCTAATTATAAATTAACAGTGATTTCTCTCTGTTCTCATAGAAATTATGGGATGCTTGTGTCAGGAAAAGAAGGCAGTTACTATCGAAATGGCATGAGTATGAGTACCAAGTGGTATTTTTAACAAGAACTCAATGCTTCAAATTTACCAATAAACACTTGGGAGTCTTGTGCTGGGGTGAAAGTCTGTTCGTTCCAGAGAAAGCACTGACCTTCTTCCACAGGAGATGTCCCCAAAGGAAGTTCTTCTTCTCCACAACATTTCAAAAGCCCTTCAAACTGAATGTCCCTCCTTTCTACTTCTTGTGTGTCTTCCCATCTATCCTCCCGACTCCCTCTCACTCTCTGTTTGTTTCTATGTTCACTCCCTGCCAATTGGTTCCTCATTCTGCCTCTTGACCTAGGGTCGGCTTTATTTAATCCTGTTTTCAATAAACAGAAAGCTCTTGGGTTAAAGGAATGTGCTTGGGCTGAATCACACCCTGACGAGAAACAGGCTTTTCCAGTAAATGGTACAAACTCAGGTTTATAGAGTGATCAAATATCCTGCAACAGAAGAGGTGCACCCCGATGTTCTTCATGCCCCAGTTCCGAGAGCTTTGGGGTGATGGAGGCAAAATGTCCCCTTCTCATCGCATCTCTGGAACTGCAGGGAAAGGCTACTGACACGAGGAACTCCAAATCTCAGAGTGAGGCTTTGGGTAAAGCTTGGTATAACCCCTTTAAGACGGGAACACTAATATTTGTAGTGATACTCTGTTTCTGGAGAGGGATTACTTTTGTTTTCATTGCTGAAGAATGCAGCCAACTCCATCATCCAAACATTTTTGAAAAGATGGTACAAAACAAATCAGCTGCTAAGGTATCTGGAGGCAGCAGAAATAAGATAGTCATGAAGAAGTATCACCTCTCAGTCAATATGTGAGTTGCTGGATGATGAAAGGTAAGAACCCACAGAAAAGAGAAGAGTGGAAATCATTCGTTGAAAAGGAAGCTGTGTTTTCCTCTGGGGAGAAGCTGAGGATATGATTAATTGTACAAAAGCATATTGCTACTGTTTGTCCTAGCATGGTTTAAGAATTATGTTTCTTTGGGTGATAGGTATACTTCAGAGATACATATATATGGAATATGCTCTTTTATTGGTCAACTGATGTAATGTGAAGCTTTATTTCTCTGTTGTTCTACACAGTCCCTAGTAAGGGTTAAGCACAAGAGTAATTTCATAAAATGTGAAGTTGTTGTGAGGCAGTAGAAAGCCGGAGAGGTCCTATTGCATGTTTTCCACGGTTTTATGGACCTGGTAAATCATTGTCTTAGAGTTGTTATTGCCGTGAAGGGACACTATGGCAGCAGCAACTTTTATAAATGAAGCTGGCTTGCTTTCAGGTTCAAAGGTTTAGTTCATTGTTTTCATGGCAGGAAGCTTGGTGGCATACAGGCAGACATGGTGCAGGAGAGGTAGCTCAGAGGTCTACATCTGGATAGGTAGTCAGCAGAACCAGGGAGTGACCGCAGGCCTGTCCTGAGCCTGGGAAACCTCAAAGCCCATTTTCCACAAGGACACACTTCCTCCACCAAGGCCATACCTACTCCAAGGCCACATCTCCTAATTTATGCCACACCCTATAAGCCTATGGGGGCCATTTTCATTCAAACCACTCTACTCATTGTATTGTCAGCGGGGCCAATGGGCCTTCTAGGAAAGGAGATAACTTTTGAAATGTAAATAAAGAAAATGTCTAAAACAAAACAACACAGCACAAACAAACCAACAAAACAGTGACTCCAGATACATTTCTTTCGCCAGCGTGATTCTCTTCCTCAGCTCCCATAACCACGAGTCTCCAGTACTCTGATCAATTTCTTGTTCCACATCTCTTACACTAGTTTTCTTTCTGACCACTCATGGGCTAATGCAGCTCTTATATGCATTATAATAAAAACTTCCAATATAATCTTTAAAACAATGCTTTCTTTTCTTTTCTTTGATTTATTTTTTATTGTTTATTATTTTTATTGTTTATTATTTTTCTTTATTTACATTGCCAATGGTAAAACCCCCATTGGCAATGTAAATGAAGAAATCCTCCTCTAAGTATCCCCCCTCCTCTAAGACCCCCAACCACTCCCCCTCCTCCTTCCCCCTGCCTCCACATATATGCCTCTCCACCCAACACACTCCCTCTTCCTCCCCACCTCGGTTTCCCTTTGTTTGGGGCCTCTGTTGAGCCTTTGCCTGACCAAGGACCATTCCTCCCACTGATGCCCAACAAGGCCTTCCTCTGCCACATTTTTGGCTGGAACCGTGTGTGCCCCTTGGTTGATGGTTCAGTCCCTGGGAGTCTTGGGGCATCTGGGTGGCCAAAATCTTTGTTCTTCCCATGGGGCTGTAAGCCTTTCAGCTCCTTTGGACTATCCTCCAGCTACTCCATTGGGGACCCAATGCCCAGTCCAATAGTTGGTTGTTAGCATCTGCCTCTGTCTTTGTAAGGCTCTGGCAGGGCCCCTCCGGAGACAACCATGGCATGCTCCTTTTGGTATACACTTCTTGTTGTCCATAGTAGTGTTGGGTTTTGGTGACTGTTTATAGGATGAATCCCTAGGTAGTGCAGTCACTGGGAGGCCTTTAATTCAGTCTCTGCTCCACACATTGTCTCCCTTATTGCTCCTGTGACTATTTTGATCCCTTTCTTAGAGGAATCAAAGCACCCTCACTTAAGCCCTCCTTCTTCTTGAGCTTGGTGAATTGTAACTTGTTTATTTTGAGCTTTTGGGCTAACATCCAAAATAATGCTTTCTTAATCATCGCCATCACTTTAGTTCTCTGTAATATTTGTAGCCTATTATTCTTAAGTATTTACAGCCAAGTCATCATATTTTGATTTATGAACTAAAGGCATTAAGGATATTCTGAAATAATATTTGTTTTGGTGACATAGCTCAGCAGGTAAAGGCATTTACTGCAGGGACCATGGTATGTTTGACCACCATGATCCATATGATAGCAGAAGAGAACTGGCTCCTGCAAGCTGTCTTCTGACCTCTATACACAGACCATGGCATGCATGTTCAGTGCATGCACTTATAAACATAATCATTATTTTTAACCAGTAAAATTTATTTGTCCCTTTGATATCCAAAGCAAAGATAAAAATGAGGTTATCTTTCCTTCATCAGTGCAGCTGTTCACTAACAACCAGAACCAATATGAACATATGATTTTTTGTAGTAGATTTACCTATATTGGAACCCTAAAAGGACCTAAGTGTGTTGAATTCGTAATAACGAAATAAGGAAGACCAGAACCAGGACAGAAATAACAGAATGGAGCGTCAAGAAACTGTAAAACAAATCATGGTTCTCCAAATGTAGAGTTAAATTCTTTTACTTGTCTTTTGCAGGAAACAATATTTTTTCTGATTTATCTTTAGCTACAATATGTGCCTATGGATCCCTTGGTAGTATTTTGGAACCTTAGTTTCTTCAAAATAGTTACCACGTTAGCCTCTTCTATGAAATGGCCTTCCCCTAGTCATCTGATAATGCCAGCATCAATAGTTATCATTCAGATCGACAAATGACATCTTTTTGCTCTAAAAATTCTTCTGTTTTGATTCAAAAGAACACACACACACAAAAAAAAAAAAGAGAGAGAGAGAGAGAGAAAACAAAAGTATGTTTCATTCAGGGGGATTAGAGTTTAGAACAATATTACTAAGGTAGCAATGCAAGTCTCTCTCTTTTTTTGCTCTATTTACTTTATTAAAAAATAGATCATGAACAACATTTATTTTTTTCCCTAGAATTATATTTTAGTTTGTGGGGTTCTTTCCAATGTATAGTTTATCTGTTTGTCCCACAAAAGATCCGATTGTGTCCGTCAGGTTGAAGAACTTAATCCCTAAAGCACAAAGCTTTTGGCCAAGTAGAGTTAGGTTAAGTGAATCAATGAAGCAGGAAAGCAAGACTAATTTCTTTCTATAATCTATTCATCATTAACATATTAAAGAAAAACAAACATATCCACTGTTGATTTAGAAGTAGGTATAGCAAGAAGTGGATGGATAAAGAGAATCAGAAAGAAACAGGGAGTACATAGCCAGGAGCAGAAAGACTACTAAATTGTCTTTATTTATTCATATATGTAAAATGTTTCATTCATCCTAAGCGCCATCATGGGCTGAGGCTACTAATCAAAATAAAATTCATGCAAATATATGTACATGATTTGCAGATGAGCCATGGCCTCCAGGTTTCTGGAAAGTTGCCAGTATTGTCCTTCATACGGCAAACTTTGTGCTTTTTAAGCAATGAAATTGGCTTTTCTTTGTTTTCAAGACAGAGGTCACAAAGGATGTAGGGCAGAAAGGGAAACAGGAAGTCTCCTCACCCAGCCCTGACTGTCCCAAGAGGTGGACATTCAAAGATTTCTGTGTTACAAGAAAGCATTGCCCCCCGGATTGCCTAAAATTTCAGACTTAAAAAAGGATCATCAGTTCAGCACAAGACTGGCTCGAAACTATAATTTATGAGCAGATTTTTGCATTGTGTCTGTTGAGCGAATCTGATTTCTAGACCCTCTAATCGCAAAAGCAATTTTATTATTTAAGATGTGTCTTAGGAAACGTCCTGCAGAGTACAGGCTAGAACCGGTTATCTTTCTTTTGTTCTAATACGAAACAGATATTACCACATAAGAGTGCAACTTGACTGAGACCATGGTACTGTGCTAGAAAGCCACATCTGCCACGTCGAGTGGCCACATGAAAGAGTGCCAAGTATCCAGACATTTGAGGAAAGCCTTATTTGTCTTTTTAGCCCCGGGGCTAGGCAAACCAGCTTCTGAGCTCAGTGCTGCAGAAGTGAAAGACCACATGTAGCGCACAGAGGCACCCAGCTAAGCCCAACAAAGCCCAGGCAACTGAGAAACCGTACATACACCTTGGCTGTTTGAGCATTCAGTTGGGGAAGTATTCTGTCACACAACACTAGATAACAACAGAAACCGAAAACAGGAGGAAGGACAAAAGCCCTACACACATAGTCATATTGAAATTGTGAGTTGAATACAATAGTGGAGATAAAAGAGAAGTAGGCTGCTCAGAGGTGTGGGGGCGACCATAAGCACATGATCTGTCTTTCCCTTTTTTAATCTTGCGACCATAAAGAATTGACTTATTAGTTCAAATGCATCGATGGTGGAGTTCTGTGGTTTACTGTATGTTATCATGTCTCTGTAAATAGTGACTAGTTGACTCATTTTTTTTTCAACTTGGCTACTAATTATTTCCCTCCCTTTTCTGACTTCCCTCGCTATGGCTGTCAGTATTATATTGAATAAAGTGCTGAAAGGGTGAGTCCTCGTCAGTCATAGATCTGTACGATGTCAGCTGTCACTCAGTTGCTACAACGGTGGTGTTTAAATGGTTATATATGGCCTTTATTATGTGAGACATATTCTCTCCATACCTAATTTGTTCAGTATCTGTTATTTTACAGGGATATTGAATTTCCTGCACCTGAGACATAAAATGCCTTCTGTATTTTTGTTGTCAGAGTGTATCTTCTATATTTATTTTTAAAATATAAATATGTATTGCTGGGCTTCCTTCTTAGTGTTTCTACTATATCCTCTTGGTTTTGTGTGTGTGTGTGTGTGTGTGTGTGTGTGTGTGTATTCTGTATAGTTTTATTTGTCTCAAGAAGTGAAAAAGTCTCTTTTATGTTTTCATATATTGGCTATTTAATACTATTAGTAAATGATTCACAGACACCGAAAATATAGCAGGATCACAGGTGAGAGACTTATGATGAGTCAGCGAAACTGTTATTTAATTATGGAGACCAATTTATCATCTTAATAGAAGACTTAAGTACTTTAAAATTAATTTTGAATGATCAGTCATCCACTCTTTCTGATACCATGGCTTTATTCATTTAATGATCTAGATCTAAGCTTATGCAAACTTATATAAACAGATAATTAGATGAGAAATGAGAGCTTTCGAGTTCAGCTTTAGAATATTAACTTATCAGCATAAGATGATGTATATGACTTGCTGAATTTTCCACTTTAATTAGAGAGATTACTTATTCATTAACTTAATTTAATACAAACCGAAGGTCTTAAAGTTAATGATTCTTGAGACAGCATTTAAACTGGTCATACAGCACAACAGAATCAGAATTAATATCAAGTGTTCTCACAGATATAACCTTTTATAATTTTATTAAGATAAAGTCAATAGAATGCATGAGTTTACATGATTTGTAGCAGTGACTCAAGTTCAGAAGTTATTTAAAACCATCAATATTTATAATTTAATATAGTCAGAGACCTATGTTTAGATTTTCATAATCTTAAATATTCCTTGAAATAATTATAAATGATCTTTATCATAAACATAACAATTTAATAAATTATAAGTAGATTAGCAATAGTAAAGTTGTAATCACTCTTACTTAAAATATGCATGTTGTATTAGATTAGACTGAAAAAATTTCTGAAAACTTTTCTGCCTTTTAATTCACTTTCCCTCTTCTATATGGCTTTTGAACTCCACACACGATGAGATAGAATTATTTCCTATACCTCTTGCTCTGAGCCAAAGGACAGATTAAACGTAAGACACACAGAGACTCCACCCCCACCCAAATAAAATAATACTACTACAAATATAAAAAGAAATATTGGAACTTGATTTTTCTTTCTGATGTTGAGAAACATACGTTAGGATGTAGGACGAGGTTTGCACCACTATCAGCAAGCTCGTTGCCTGATATACAAAGGAAAGCAGCTGAAAGCGTTGGTTAGCTATCATCCTGCAAAGAGAAGAGCGGATCAGCAGCGTAACAACTATGCACTGCTCACATCAAATGGTTTAACACAAAAACATAAAATATAAAACTAGTGCCAGGACTGGAATATTGTCATAGCCAACACAATGGGTGTAGTAAAACATTAAAGCAATATTAGCTTTGAATCAAGAGAGTAGGCAGGGGTTGAAAACAATGGGAAAGGGTTTACTTGGGAAATTGTTTGGCACAGTTGGGCCATAGTGGAATTTATGACAAAATTTTACTTTCCGGAAGTTTGAAAAATAAAAAAAAAAAGCATCTAATTGTGGAACCTCAAAGATTGTCTCCTGTAATGCTGAAGATGTCAATGAACTCAATTACTTTTTTACACCACATGTGGTAAGGTATGGAAAAAGGAGTATAAATCACAATTATGATTTATTTTATTTTCCCAAAGATTTAACAATAGAAATTAGTCATAGATTCCTGGGTTGAAGAATTTATCTTCATTTTACTCTCCTAAGCTGCAAAATTTCACAAGGAAATAAATAGTCTTAAAGTAAATTTACAACTGAAATCTTGAGTTCCATAGTCATTTATAAAAGTTGAGGATTTCAGCAAGACAAAGGTATCCTTGGCAACATACATACGTTCAGATAATCTTAAGGTACCCTGCCCTGTCCAGAATATGGATGTGCCAAATTTGGGACGTGAGTTTTAGTGGAGAATTTTAGCAAGAGCTATCAGTTAAGCCCATAGGCAAGGCATGAAGGTTTTGTTACACTAACAAAAGCACCAAAGGTTTGTTCTAGAAACTTCTGCCATTATCGGAAAGGGAAAGTCCTCTCACTGTTCAGCATGGGAATCGCAGAGGTGGACTTCAAACTCAGAAATCTCCCCAAGCAAGTCTCTCATAAGGGTGGGAATGAAGGGACCGTCAGAGATCAGGGTGGAGGGTTCTTTCTGTGTGGGGCTTGGTGAAACATGGCTCTCTCTCTGTTCCTCATTCCTTTCCATTCTGATTAGAAGTGTCTGTTGTGTTTCTCTGCATCCTCCTTCAGTCATCCTCCTGAGGTCGTACGGCAGGCCATTGCACATCCAGGGACTCTTAGCTGTTGCCAACGTTCATGGCCCGCTTTAAGCAAGGCCGAAACAGGTCATTTATTTCTTCACTTCTATGCCTGTCTTTCCTTTGGCAAGAGACGCCTGATTTAAATAGATCTCACTCAGGCGGGCCAGTGGCTCAGCAGGTTCAGGCTCTTGCTGCCAAGTCTGATGACCTGAGTCTGATCCTCAGGACCCACCTGGTAGAAAGACAGAACTAATTCTCCAACATTATCTCCCCATACCAGGAACACAATAGGATGTTGTGCTCCCCCCACATAAATAAATGTAATGAAAAATTTAAAAAGATAAATATCCATTAGTTATCTGAAGCCTCTAAAACACTTGGAGTATCCTCACAAAGCTAAAAATACCCACCCTCTCCCCCAAAAAACTACAAGAAGGAAAACATCTTAAATAATAGCTAAGTTATGTAATTAACTTAGGTGTTTGCCAATATAGCAACGGGTAAAAGAAAATGTGGTTAAAATCTACGGCAGAACTTTATTCAGCCACAAAGGAGAATGGAAGTTTCTGGAAGTGTATATAACAGTGCTTATTTTATACATTTTTTCCCATTCAAACATTATATTGATCAAAATATACCATTACGATAAGATTTATTGATTTTTATGTTTATAAAAGTTTTGCCTTCATGTATGCGTGTATACCACATGTATACCTGGTGACTCTGGCGGCCAGAAAAGGGCATTATATCCTCTGGAGCTGGAATTACAGGCAGTTGAGAACTGCCACATGAGTACTGGAAATCATACCTAGGTCTTCTGCCGGTCAGCAAATACAAGCATTGAGGCATTTCTCCAGCCTTGGCCCCACTTATTGGGTTGAGAACAATCTCTGACTTAGAATTGTTCCTGCCTAAAAGAACTGCAGGTACAAACGTGAAGAAGAGACTGAGGGAAAGGCTGTCCAGTGACAGACCCAACGTGGGATCCACTGAGGCTATGGTGTGCTCACAGACAGCAGCTTAGCATGGCTGCCCTCTGAGAGGCCCAGCAAGTAGCTGACAGAGTCAGATGCAGATATTTACACCCAACCAATTGCCTGAAGCTGGCAAGCCCTGTGGTTAAATTAGGGAAAGGCTGCGAGAAGCCGAGGAGGAGGTTAATTCCATAGGAAGACCATCAGTCTCAACCAACCTGGACCCCCCGGGAAACCTCTCAGACACTGAGCCATCAACCATACATCAGTCGATATGAGTCCCATATACAGCAGAGGGCTATCTGTTCTGGCCTCAGTGACAGGAAAGACACCTGACTCTAGAGAGACTTAAGGCCCTAAGGAGTGGGAGGCTTGGCAGGGTGGGGTCGGGTATATCCTCTTGGAGACAGGAGGGAGGAGGAATGGGATGAGGAACTGCAGGAGGTTGGGCCAGGAGGAGGATAACGACTGGACTATAAAAAAATGCAGATATTGATAATGCAGATAAATATTTTTATATTCAATAAAAAAGATAGAAGAAAGATTATGTAAGTTGGCCAAAATCGCACACGGACTGAATGTGAGAGGAGTTTGCTTGGAAGCTGCTCTGGTTTCAGAGGCAGATTTCCTCAGCACCCAGAACACAAATTGAAATGGAGTACAAGTCACTCACCTCCAGGAGGAACCTGAGCAGCCATAGGAGGTAGACTTTGGCTCTTTGTCTTTACTTCTCCAGCAAGATAATATATACTTGGGCCCAAACATATTTTCACCTGGTAATGGTAAACTCAAAGTCAATACCGTATACCTACCTCAATTGCACTGTTTTTCTTGAATTTTCACTTCTAGTGTGTCAACATATATTAGTGAATATTGATTCAGAGATGAAATGATGAGATTCCAACCAGCAGGGATATGGAGACTGAAGTGCCCATCTCCTCGGCCAGGCAGGACTTCCAGTGGGAAGGGGGGCACCAACCCACCCACAAAACCTTCAGACCCCAAATTTGTCCTGTCTACAAGTGTCCCGCGCTACCGTCTCGCCAGCAAGAACGGCGCGGCACACTCAAGATCCTTCTGCAGCAAAGCTTTAATGCTCCTGAGAGGGAGAGCATAAGCCTACAGAGTGGAGACCCAGATACCCAGAAGCCCATCCCTTATATAGGCTGTAACCCCTGCCTCGGACGTGTCATCCCCTGATTGGCTGCAGCTCGGAAGAGGCGGAGGCCAAGGGATGGTAAACTACCCAGCACCTGCGCACTGACTTGTTTACTTCACTCCGGCAGGATGTTTACGCCGTCGGCTCCCCACATACAAGATTGTGCAGAGAGAGAAAGATGGAGCAGAGACTGAGGCTACAGCCAACCAGTGACTGGTCCAACTTGAGACCCATGCATGCCCTACGAGAGAGCCAGTCCTGACACTAGTAATGATACGCTGCCATGCTTGCGGATAGGAATCCAGCATCACTGACTCCTGAGTGGCTTCATCCGACAGCAGATGGAGCTCAGGGAGTATTGAGTGGGGGCTAGAACTGAGTGTGCCCAGGGGTGAAGGACAGCACAAGAAAACCTGCAGAGTCAACTAACCTGGGCCCATGGGCCTCACAGAGAATGAGCCACCAACCAAAGAGCTTGCAAGGACTGGGTCTTGCCCTCCTCCACATTTGTAGCAGATGTGCAGCCTGGTCTTCATGTGGGCCCCGAACAATTGGAACAGAGGTGTGTGTGTGTGTGTGTGTGTGTGTGTGTGTGTGTGGTCTGACTCTATTGCCTGCCTTTGTATCCCCTTCTCCTGCCTGGACTGCCTGTCTGGGCCTCAGTGGGAGAGGAAGTACTTAGTCTTGCTATGACTAGATGTCCCAGGGTTGAATGGTACCCAAGAGGACCCTCCCCTTGGAGAGAAGGAGAGGGGCTAATAAGGGGAGGAGTTTGCAAGGGCAGGACAGGAAGGAGGAGGGGTGTAATTGGGATGATGTGTGAGCAAAAAAATAAATAAATAAATTATGGGAAAAAGAGATGAAATGAATTTTCAGGAGAATGAATGCACAGCAGTGGTTTCAGAGATAGTACACACGCATCGTTTTCCTCCCTTACTCTCATTCTCTTGTGAATTTACAGTGGAGTTTTCCAGAACCAACATTGTATATGACTGGGCAACAGGCTAAGAGTGAAGGCAGAATATGATCAAACAAGAAAAATGAACAATATAGAAGTGTATAAACTGAGTGGAAATCTTCACAGTTTCTTTGTTTTGTAAAATAACACATATTTTCATAAAAATCTACTGTTCAAGATGAAATTTATTATTAACAAATGTTTATTATTTACTATGGTAAAATGTCTTCACTTTTACTTCCAATATATTAAATATTGATAGGTCCAATACACATAAAATTTTAAAAAGTAAAAGTGTGGTAAGGTGAAATAGAGTGTGTGATAAGCCCTAGTTAGTTTTTAGTTTGTCTTAAAATAGTTTTTAACTGCTTATATTAGAAAAACAATATTAACTTAACAATTATTATACTTTAGTGTCTCAAATTTGGTATATTTTAAGGTATTTTCTTCATTTTTCTTTTATGTTTGTGACCAAGAACGATCTTCTTTACTGTAATTTGTCCAGACATCTTGTATTTCTTTGTTTAACCATGCTTGTATTGTGTACATAAACATCTTCCTTTTTATTGTCTTGCAACACTTCAGCATATAAGGCATTTGTAATCTATGATAATTAATGATCTCTATTATTAATTTAAGTTGTACTTTTCAAAGTTAAGGAAGCCTATTGTTTCAGGAAAATTACCTGCTTCGCTTTAATATTTTGGCACTTTTAAAATATATGCTAATTATCGCGTTGAGAATCGTTATTGGGTTGTTCTATATAGAGGGAAAACAATGAAAATGGCTCTAAGGTATCAATAATTTATGAGGGAAAAGTCTATTCCTACTAGATTACATCTTAAATATCCACGGAAGACAGGAGGGAGACCATTGATTCTTTTCCAGGGGAGTGGCCTCGTCTTAGGGATTTCGCGGGGCTCTTGAAGCGCTGTATCTCCCCATAGTTCTAGTATCTTCTTTAGCAATTGAAATGTAGAGAATGAGATCTGCCACATACATAGTCACTTATCAGACAAATTCTGCCTCTTTCTGATTACCCGCCACAGCCCCTTGCCTGATTTCCTCCACGCAGAAAGACCCAACACACCGGCTCGCTTGCTTCTTAACGCTCCCACCCGCCTGAACCCTGGGGTTTCCTAAATGGTTTCCAGGCCTGCTGCCATATCCGATTTTTAATAGGAATCGCTAAAGCGAACTATAATTTGAAAGTACGTAATCAAGGACACTGTGGGATTCTCAGCTTTAGGCAATATGTTTTTTCGGGTAGAAGAAAGCTCTGGCGAACAGCAGACCCGGCTCCTTGCACCAGCTGTGCCCCGGGCTTTTTTCTAAAATTCCGGTGAAGTCACTCCAGCCTCCATTGTCTGTCTGCTCGACTGGTGGAATCTGCGGAAGTCCTGCCTGCTGGTCTCCTTAGCACCGATCACGTGAGGATTAGTGAGATGAAGGCTGGAGAGACAGCTCCCCTTTGGGGGAAGGGCACTCTGAAAGAAAGGTTTTAGAGAAAAGCTGTACTACTAATGGTTTCCAAGAACGCAGACCGCCCCCCACCCCCACCCCCCCGCCCCAGTCTCATGTTGTATGCATGTTTTCTGGGAATTAGGTCATTATTGCCTTTTCTCTTTGAAATAAAAACATTTAAAAAAAGAAAAAGAAAAGTCTTCGTTTGAAATTAAACAAAGAAAGCAAGCTTTTGTTTCTTTCATGTACAGTGTAATGTTTTTTATTTTATTTTTTTATTTTTAGCATAAGCATATTGCATTATAGCACGAATTGGCGGCTTTCTCCTCAAATACACTCCCATCTGCTGACTGGACCTCAATTGAATATGCCCAATTACACCTTGTTTAATTGCCCATCTAGGCTAGTGGCATGACTATATTACAATTAATGTCTCCATAGATGCTCATATATGTACATATAAACTTTTTTTTTTGAGTTGTTCTACTGCAAATTAAAAATCATGATTCCATCTACCTATTCTAGCAGGAACCACTCATCCCAGTTACTGTTTAAAATCGTGCCCAGAGGCACGGACTGAGGGGATGCCTGATCTGGCTTCACCTTCCTGTACTTCAAAAGGATGTGCAATTTATAATAGGGGAATAGGAGAGTTAAGAAAAGGGATGGGAGCCGGGCGTGGTGGCGCATGCCTTTAATCCCAGCACTTGGGAGGCAGAGGCAGGCGGATTTCTGAGTTCAAGGCCAGCCTGGTCTACAGAGTGAGTTCCAGGACAGCCAGGGCTACACAGAGAAACCCTTTCTTGAAAAACCAAATTAAACCAAAATAAAAAAAAAAAAAGAAGAAGAAGAAAAAAGAAAAGGGGGGTAGGAAGAAAAATCCATGTGGATATGAGTTTGTTTTTGTTTTTGTTTTTTTTTTTTTTTTGGTTTGTTTTCTTCAACATCCAAATATCCACATCCGGTGCTCTCTTTGGGTTCCTCAATTTAAAGTGTTGGTTTTGATTGTGCTTTATTACGGGCTCGTTTAGTAGTAATCACCAAACACTCTGGCGATACTACTTTCATCCAACCCTAGTTCTCTCTCAACCAAAAGGAAAATCCGCTCTTAACTCCACATGAAGGCCCAAGAAAGCTTTTGACGTTACATTGTAATGAAAAAAAAAAAAAAACTAGGACTTAGTTTGATTTGAAAATACTTTCCAAAGGAATCATCAGATTACCCTCTGAGGGTGCCCTGAGATGAGGGAGCTTGCAGCCCACGTGGTGTTTTCAAAAGAGATTCCAATGTCTGCCACCAAGTTGGGAGAGATAATTGTTTCAACAGTATTCATAATCTCACAAGCTTAATTGATACAGTAAAAGCTCACAAACCAAACCTGTGTATAGGAATTCTCTTCTCTTGAAGCCCTGAAAACTAGCAGTGTAGACGGATAGCTTTTGAATCTTTAGCAATTCATTACCCTGTAGGGCCTCAACCATAACTGCTAAAACAGATGTGGCTTATCTGTTTCTGGAATGTGTTTTTTCTGAGGGGAAATACTTCTTTCTTACCATTTCTTCATTTAAAGATGGAAGGGTAAAGAAAATGACACTTGCTTTTGGGTTGAGAAGTATGTTATGTTTTAATACTAAATAAGGGCACGTGACATGTTTCTAGCACTATAACATAAGGTATGATATTCCTTACAGGAACATATTTTGCAATCCATATTATGGTTTTAACACTTCTTGCTATTGTAAAGCACTGTTTAAAAAACTAAAGAGTTATGATGAAAATTTCCCTCTGGAAAAAATGAACTACATAAGTATGCACTCAAAATACCAATAGGATCTTAGAAAATGGGCCATATACATTCACGTGTTCATTATCTATTAAACAAGTTAAGTTTCTTTCTATCTCAAACCTTTTAGAGATTTTACTACATTTAGTACATTGAAAATCAAAATGAGAGCAACACTTGTGTAAATTCATGTTTTAAAAGAAAGAAGAGATATATTTATATAAATTAATCACATAAATTTTATGTCTAAATGAATTTAAGAGTAAATGTACACTAACAGAGTTTAGATGACTTACAATTTTTTCTTTATTTCATTCATTGAGCATCATGATTTTAGGATCTGACAAGCTCTAAAATTATTATTTTCTTGTTTCATTGATTAAGCATTCATTGATTCATCTCTGGTAAAAGTTTCCAAAATCTTGGAATCTACTGTTTGTCTCTTGATGGAAAGGATTTGTAAAGGGAGAACAGCATTCTGGTGGAGATAAATCAGTTGTCTCAAAAATTTAAAGCAAAGCCAAATTATGATTTATCTCAAAGAAAATGAAAGCTAAGAATACTTTATTTCAAAAACTGAAAGAGAAAATGAGCCACATTCTCTTAAGAGTTTATGCACGACCATGGGAGTTGTCCAGGCAGCATTAGAAGTTAGGAGCTGGAAGACCACCATGGTATCCATACTACCTGATGCATTTCAGAAAGATGACTGGTCATCTTGGGATGGTATTATTTTTAAGCTTCAAATATAGAAATATCTACCTTTATTGTTTTTTTATTGTAAAATAAACAATGACGTGTTATTAAGTGAGTTTCACCTTTCCCTCCCAGAAGACAGTCTTAATAGAATTTACACTCCTGATGACATTGATCCTTGCTGTGGAAAAAGGAAAGACAATGTCTTTTGGTTCCTATAATTGAAATCCAAGAAATATTAGAAAGAAAAGATATAAGGCTTCCACACACAATTTGCAGCAGAAGAATATATCCTGAGATCATCCTCGGAACCACCTTGCCATGAATGATAGGTCAAGTCTCTAAATGTATATGGAGAATGACAACTTAGTGATCATAACTTAGTGACGTTCAGGCAGCCAAGGTGTTTGCCATGTGTCAAACAAGAGACAAAATGAAAGAAGGAAGGGGCTGTGCACAGGTCCCACAGCAGCAAGGCTGTAGTAGCGATTTTGTCTTAGTTATTTGAAATTTTGTATTTTGATTATATTCAACCTTTATTTCCTAACAAATGTATGAAGATATGATAATTATAGGATAAAAAAGAAGACATTTAGAATAGTTCCATCAAATCTAGAATCTTTCCATTAATCAGATCTCTCTAAAGTATTGTTTGGTAACTTGGTCAATGATACATTGTGTTTATTTGATTGGTTTTGCTTTTAAGTGGAATGAGCAGAAATGTTTCATGCTATAAGAGCCCTTTGTTTATTGTTTTATGCACAGAATGGCAGCAGACCCAATACCTCTTGTTTCAAATTGGTTAACTTACAAATGCTATGCAACTGTTATTTATGAATTGTATGAAAATAATTCATGGATCTCTCTGATAGAAAATTCAATATTAAGGGATTATATTCCTCAGACCTGCTTTCTTTTTTGATGTTCTTTGGATTATGCCAGTTATGAGCCATTGCAGATTACTTATTTAAAATTGAAAAAGAAGAATGATGGGGATTGTTTCCTTGAATCATTTTGTCTTTATGCTGCTAACCTTTACCTTATAAAATATGCCTCCCCCACATGCCCCTAAAGCTTTTAAGAAATATTTGCTCAGGAGATTTGAGTTGTAGTCTGCTAGAAAAGGCACCCCACTTTGATAATTAGAACAGTGGACCACAGGTTTGGCTTTGACACAGCTAGCCATCATTTTGTACCGTGCTACTTAGCCCCTTCAAGTTTCATCCTCATCATCTGGTCAACAGTGAGCTAAACCATTGACTTGTTATGACCTACCACTGTGTGGTAATGAATCTGGGAGTATTCGTGTTTACAGCCATGAGATTGGGGGAATGGCCCCACAACCAAAGAGGAAATAAAAACAGATTAAGAAGAAATTTGTAGAGCCGAAGCACAAAGACAGAAAGGGTTGTCTTCTTTACAGGAAATGCTACATCTTCCTTGATTTCCTGGTCATGCTTTTATTTACTATTTTTTTTTTCCTACACAGATTGTGGATACATCCACGACCTCTTGATACTGTAAGTTATTTAAACATACTTTTAAGATGGAGGCTCTGTGGCACAAGCTAGTGATCCTAGGTACTGAGGCAGAATGACTGCAAATTCATTGCATAGTTGAATCATAGAGAACCCTCAAGGCCAGGGAGAGAAAATCGGGAAGAGTGCATTAAAATAAGAAACAGTGGTAGAACGTTTTGTAGAAACCATGATGCCTTGTTCAATCTGTGCTTCACAAGCAATCAAGCAAGCAAGCAAGCAAGCCAGCCAGCCAGCCAGCCAGCAAGCAAGCAAGCAAGCAAACAATAACAAGAATATTCCCTGAAAATTGCAGCCACAGATACTATGCTTCTAATAAAAATATCCAAAAAGAAGACCAGTCTAACTGAATTGGGAGATCCTGTTGACCTCACCATTCTATTTGAACTGAATGATCATCAAGAGAAAATAGTCCTGAAATTTGTGCTCTCACTTTCCTCACTTCAAAAAGTTTTCATCATGTGCAGTATATTGCTTATGTTTGTCAAGGTTGCTTCATGCTGCTCAAGCACTTTCAACTACAAAGGCCAAGACGTATTATGGTATGATTGAGATCTAACCTTATGTTTGGATATGGCTACTACAAACGAGGCTCAAAGGATAATGTTTTCATACAGAATAAAACCCTACATTCCCCCTAATCCTAAACATGTTTTCTCTAAATATGACCTCATGGGCAGTGCCTTTTTGATCTAATAGTGTATTGGGTGAGGAGGCTTTGTTTAGACACAGCCTCATGTACTGCTGACGGTTGATATAAAACCGATGCTCCGTCTTTCCAGTTTTCGCCGCTTTTCCATTAAAATCTGGTGTTTGCTGCAACACAATTTCAGATTTTGCAACACGATACCCCAAGAGACAGGCCAACACAGGCAGCTCGTTGGAAACAAGAATTCTGGTAACGGCAACAGCCAAAATACTGGCCAAACACCACATAGAGAGAAGTGACACCGAGGGGGGTGTGAGGATTCCTAGGATATTGTTTGGTCGTGGCTGTTGTTGTTGATATAGTTTGCCTGATTTTCTGTTACCCACGCTATTCTGGAAAAAATTTCACCATCTGGATGTGGTTTTTGTTTCTGAGAGAGAGAAAAAATTATGTCAATGACATATCCTTCGTTTAAACATATTCAAACGAGGAGAAAGGACATGGATCAAGATGCTGTAGATTTCCGGGTCAGACTGGGACAAGTTATTTGATAAATACAGCTTAGGGTGAAAAGTGTATTTATGACAAAAAAAAATATCCGTGGGGGGGGGCGGGGGCGTTCCAACATAAGCTGACAATATGTTTGGGGCAGTCATGGGGCCTGCATGCAGCATGACCGTCTGAAAGTTCAAAGGCAGTTTGAGTCTCTGCACTGGATAAACTTGTAAGAGTTTTACAGTTTCCGTTCAAAGACCTTGGTATTCTTGTTCCGCTAGGAAGGCAGGTACAGGACAGGGATCTGACATTTGCTGCAGATTCTATGGCAAACTGGAAACTGAGCTAAACCCTGACAGTCAGCTACTCTTCACCTCTTCGCCTCCTTTCCGTTATTCCACGGCATTTCAGTGAATTTCAGTGCGGATGTGAGCAAGGAGTCTGACTTTATTTTGTTTCCGTGCTAGTGAATTTTTGTCAACTCGATACAAACTAGTCAGTTTAAGGAGGAGCCAACCTCAATTGCCTCTGTCAGGCGATTGGCCTGCGAACATGTTTGTGGGCCATTCCTGGGCGATGAATGAGGTGGGTCGCCCTAGGCCACAGTGGGCTAGGCACACTTGGCAAGCTGGTCCTGGGTTGTCTAAGAAAGTAAACGGGACAAACCGTAGGTAACAGGCAGGTCAGCAATCTTCTCCATGGTCTTGGCATTACTTCCTATTTCCGGGTCTGGTCTTGCGTTCCTGCTTTGGCTTCCCTCGATGATAGAGTGTCACCTTTCCTCTTCCACATTGCTTTAGATCATGGCCCTTATTAGAACAACAGTAAGATAACCAAATCAGAAATAAATTTGAAACCTGAACAAATGGGAGAGGTTTTGTTGTTGTTGTTGTTTGTTTGTTTGTTTTTGTTTTTTGTTTTTTTTAACTCATTTGAATGCTCCACTTTGGTACTTTAACTAAAAAAATATACTTTGACTTATTAATGAATAAAATAAAGACAAGTATCTGGGGTCAATCGAAATCTTATTTCTATACTTTTTTTGCTATGAAGCTAAATTCCACTTTCTCCTAGTTCAGTAATATAATGACTGAAGTTTCAGAAATTGATTGGCATTTGGCAATAATCAATGAGTACCAATCTTCTCTGCCCTTAAGACTAGGTTTCCTCAGTCTTGTTCTGGAGATAAAATGCCTCCCTTTCTTTTCTATGGGTCCTAGGAGAATTGAAGATGCCACTGGAACTATCTTGTGTCTCTGCCGTGTGATTATGTAATGAAAGTATATCTGAAGAATTATCATTCGGTACGATGAGAAACAACTTCCTATGTTTTTACCATTTTAACCAGATGCCTCTTACTCAGAGGCTAATTCATAGAGAGATATTTTAGTAACCCTTTTAACAGTATAGAATAGTCTGTGTCAAATATTATTGCATAAAATCTAGCAGATACATAGTGAAAAATTCCTGCACGCATCATGTTTTCAAAGTTCTGTGTATTTAGAGTCTTTTAAGGTACTAGACTAAATTCAGTGAGTTCTATTTCGTTCTGACCATCCTCGAGGGTTAGCTCTGTATTAACATAACATTAGACCTTGGAGACAAAGAAGAAAACCAGGTCTCTGGCAGCAGCATGAGAATCCTTGGCAGTATCGGGAGAATCTGGACTAATCAATGTGTTTAATCACCTGGGCTGCATAAATACCCTGCTTTTATGATATGCCAGGAAAAGCTATGGAAGTCAAAGCAGATGCTATAATTAGGGTTTATGTGAGCTCCATAGAATGTGCAATTATAAAAAATGACCTAGGGAGAGGAGGTTATGTTCCACGTTCTGTAGTCTAAACATCAATATTAGGCGTTTGTCATCAGCCTATTTAAAAGCTACTGCTTTTAAAATAGCCACGGTGATGGATGACTTAAATCCAGACCCTAACAGCCCTTAAGAGCAAGCTCAACCACAAAGAATGACTTCCTTTCATTTTAAGAAATCTCGAACCTCTTAACAAATCAGCGGATGATCTATTATAATGATTTTTATATTAATATGCTATATCTACCATTAAACTGGTTGCATTACCCATAAACTTAACAGACAGATAGGTTTCTCTGAAGACAGGTTGCTCGATAGCCTGTCGTTAATGGGGGGTGAGCAGGTCTTCAGGGGTGGGGATGCCATCCAGGGATTGTTCAGGATCGAATGCTGTCTCAAGCAGCCACAGTGCGCATCAATGACGTCATCCACAGTAAGACAATACGATTGAAGCCACTCCAAATTTAGGCCATTTTTATTACACATAATCTGTTACTGTGAGCATTGTGCTTTTCTTTAGCAAGCTCTGCTATAACTTACCAGGGCGACCATTACTTACGTGTTGCTGACTGATATTTTCATGATGTTCTTTCCACGCAAGCGGCCCAAGGAAATCACATTATAAAAACAATAGCACCGCCAGCAGAACACCAAAGAAAGAAATGAGCAAATCTTCCTGTGCTATGTACAACTACTTAAAAAAAACACGTGTAGATACTAGCAGGTATCCAAAGTGAAAATTGGCAAGGGGGCATGCCACTTGAGCAGTGTGAACCAAAGGAAAGCAGAAACGGTTCCCATTTTCATTTAGGTGTAAAAAAAGAAGGAAATCAACTGCAGACATCCTAAACTGTGAATCAGTATGTGAAGCAACTTAAGGAATTTAGGGCTTCCACGGTGTCTATTGAATTAGTCAGAAGCCGAGTCTCAAGAGTTTATAAACAAAGATCAGTTCTTGAGACAAATATCTAAGCATTGACCACGAGCAACGCTGTTTAGAGATTCTGAGATAAATATACATAATACAGAAATAAAACCCTAAGGTAATAATATCATTCAGATTTCAATTTCCATATCTGGCTTGTGAGCAGGGAACAGATCTTTCATTTCCTCCCGTCCCTTTACTACCTTTCCCATCTGATAGTGTTATTATTCACATGTAGACCTTTTCTTCGGGCGTTGCCTGCTCTGTTCTACACAGTTTGATGCATGGTGTGTTCTTTACTGAAACAGTGTCATGAAAATGAGAATTAGATAATCAATAGGTAGGCCTCAAGTACTGCATGCAGTTTGCATTTGAAGGCAAGGACTCAATGAAGTGTAAGAATATGGATAAGGTAGAAAAATATATCTCAGTTGAAATCTGAGGCTTCTTTCCTTCTTGATCAGGGCTAAGAAACTGCCGATATTATGATAATGATTTACACTTTGCTAGAATTATGTCCAAATGTTTCCTAAAACTTTTGATCTGTGTCAAACTACTGTGTTGAGAGTAACAGTTGTAATTTATAATTGAGTGAAAATAATATTGAAAATCATATCATGTTTAGAGTAATTATTTCTCTGATTCGTGAATCAGAGAAATATATATACATGTATGTATATATAATATATGAATAATATAATATATGAATAATATATGAATGACTGTATATATATGTATATATAAAAATAAGATAGTGTGGTATCAAAAAGTATCAAAAAGATAGTAGATCTTTTTGAGTTTTAAGGCCTGCTCCTGGGGATCAAGCCTAATAATAGGGCACTTATTTAACAGCTATGACTCCACGTTCAGACACTAGCACTTACAAACTGTTTAAAGTATGTGAAGTTTATCAACTGTTTGAAAATAAACTAAGATTCTAAGCAAACTTAAATATTAGATGTCACTGTAACTTTGGATATTTTAGGTTTTCTTCTGACATCTTGCCATGGTTCTATATATTTTATTTTATTTTATTTTATTTTGTTTTGTTTTGTTTTATTTTACTTTATTTTATTTCATTAATTTATTATTTTTTTATTTTTGTTGCTTTGACAGAAAAGCAACTTAAGGGCCAAAGGGTTCATTTAAGCTCACAGATCCAATTATAGTCCATAGCAGAGGGGAAATCTGGGCAGCAGCAGCAGAAAACACCCATTGACATCACACCCACGGTCAGGAGCGGAGAGCAATGAATGCATACATGGCCCTTGGCCCTCTTGCTGGTGGGCCACTTGATTTCTCTCCTATCATTCCACTACCCTTGACTTGGAAATGGTGCTGCCCACAGTTGGCTGTGTGTTCTTAAATTACTTACCTTAAAAGACACCCCTCCCGACACACACACACACACACACACACACACACACACCAAGTCCATACATTGTAGCAAATCTCACATTGAGACTGTCATGGATCTTTTAGGTTGTGTCAAGATGAGTATTAAATAACCATCAGAGACCCCAACTCCTAGACTTTCTTTTCTATTTTATATCCAGAATCTCTACCCTCTGAGAGTTAGATGATAGGAGGTGTGGTGCTAGTCAATATTCCTTTAAATTTTTTGTGACATGGAATAACATGGAATTCATCTTTAAATTGACCTTATAGATGGGTTTCTTGATCAGCTACTCATTTCTTACCTACAATTAAACATTTATTCAATTTTTGTTCTTTAGTAGTTTTTCAAAAAAGCCTTTTATATGTGTTATGTGCATGTATGTATACAAGTGTGTATGTGTGTGTGTGTGTGTGTGTGTGTGTTAGAAGGTGGTATTAGATACTCTAGGCTGAATATGGTTGCTTGGAATTGAACTGGGTTCTTCTGTAAAAGTAGCAATTACTCTTAACCACTGAGCCATTTTTCCAGTCCCCTTAGGGATAATTATTTTAAAAAAGCAACTGTTAGAGAAAACTGTTTTAGAATTTTCTATGCCATTTAACAAAGTGCCATGTGAAAACATAACTGTTTTCTACTCCTTTTGGTTTTAGTTCCTGTATCATTTATTAGTTGTCTTAGAAGATTATTAGTAGACATAGTAGAATATCAAGACTAATTGTCTAATTATTTTTTATTTTTTGTTTTTTTCTAGCCATGCTTGATTTATTATTGGATATTTTCTTTATTTGCATTTCAAATATTTCCCCCTTTCCAGGTCTCCCCTTTGGAAACATCTTATCTCATCCCCCTCCCTCTATGAGGGCGCTCTACCACCCACTTACCCACTCCTGTCTTCTGCCCTGGCATTCCCCTACACTGGAGCATCATTGAACACCCTTTGGCAAAGGGGCCTCTCCTCCTACTGATGTCCAACAAGGCCATCCTCTGCCACATATGCAGCCTGAGCCATGGGTATTTTTTTGGTTGGTGGTTCAGTCCCCTGGAGCTCCCGGGGGATCTGGCCGGTTGACACTGTTGCTCCCTCCACAATTCCTTCTGTTTCTTCTCCAACTCCTCCATCAGGGACTCCACACTCAGTCCAACAGTCAGTTGCGAAACATCCATCCACCTCTGTATTTGCACAGCTCTGGCAGAGCCTCTCAGGAGGAGACAGCCATATCAGGCTCCTGTCAGCAAGCACTTGCCAGCATCCACAATAGCGCCAGGGTTTGGTGACTGTCTATGGAGTTCTGAAGGTGTTTTCTCCTTTGAGCTGGTCATCCCTTGTCATCAAATGTAAGCTCTTGCTGTCAGGGTTTAGACCCAGACATGACTATTTTTTTTTTTTAACTTTCCCCAATTAGCTTCCCTATTAGTCTACAGCCTTGTTGGGAAAACAAAGAAAGGTAAATGAAAAGTCAAGACTAGGTCTGGTTTGAGCTTTATAGTACTGACATCTTTACTGTTGTTAGCCAAGGATGGAAGAAAAGTTCAGCTTGAAAGAGAAAATTGAAATTAGGTAAATGGTATGTGTGGTGCACAAGCTATAAGCAAAGGAGCAGAATGTGATTGCGTTGCAGCCTTCCGAATGATATACTATTACTTTGAAATGTTATGAATTTCCAAGACTCCTCCATGCATAAATACAAAAGAAATCCCCACACTTTAAAGCAGAATACAAATCATTGCTATTATGCACTTTAATTGTCAATAAACTGCAATAAACTATATATTATAAAATAATGGGCATGCGAGTTGGCGTATCCGAAAGCCTTTATTAAGCCCTAATGTGATCTACAAGTGCTAATTATGTTTTTATACTAATAATTAAAATTGTTGCCACTCTAGTCCATGGTTCAGCATTTATTGGAATTTTTTTCTCTCTTCAGAGTCTTGCTCCAGTATACAAATGGCACAGAATTAATATTCCCACCACAAAGGGCAAAGCAGAGGAATGAAAACAGCACAGAAAGGTTGGACCAGAGGGAGACCAAAGCCATTCAGATAAACATCAAACATGGAGGCAGCGTGTGTGGTGGCACCTAGGACAGGTGGTCACTTGGTGTGGGTCCCAGTGGGCATGGCTCTTCGTGCCTTGCTGTCTCTGTTACATATTGTGCTGTCTGTAGAGTCTGATAGCCAGTGTCTACAGCCTTCCTCACAAAGACTCCACTTTCCTGTCATTTCTAACATCTTGGTTTCTTCATTTCACCTGCTGCTCTCTCAAAATATTAAAAAAGGGTGTCTCAGGGACGCTGATTTTTTTTCTGGAAGCTTGGTGTCAGCCGCTGTGAGGCTTACATCCTTCTTGTATTTAGGGTTCCACAGAAGCTAGTGCCAGGTGCATAATGCAAAGCCTGCCGATATGTTCCAGGTGGACATGCTTCTGGTTCTTTTAGCCATGGCTTCAGGTGATAATATTTACCTGACTAACATGCAAAACTTATTTTTATGGGTGCTTATGTTTGAACCAGGTACTCTTCCCCTGCTGCTATATGTTTTCAAAGTACTCTCTTCTTAAAAGAAAGTCTTTTGAAGTGACTACATTTTTGTGCCTTGGAGGTTTTAGTTGGTAGCATCTTGCTCTCAATACACTGTTCCTATTGCCTCAATGAATCAAAAATATCATTTCTGTTGAACGGTGTTTATTTTTATTTATTTTTATTTTTGGTGTTTATTTCTTTAATAGCTATCGCTGCTTTGTCCTTGTGCTTTGTCTCAAATTTTAACTCCATCCCTTCTTTTTTTTCTCATTATTCTGCATTTTAAATGGTTTTATTCCATCCCTTTAATTGAATTCTCATGATAAGCATACATACCTAGGAAGCATCCAGCAACAGCCATTCTGCAACCAGAATGCTGTGATATCTTGAAATTTCCTCACCAAGCAAATTGCCCATTTATTGTGGATTCCTTCTCACTAGCAGTTTCACAGAGTTGTGGATAAGGCTCAATGTTGAGTACTTTTTAGCCTGCATGAGACTCTGGCTTCAATCCACGCACTGCAATTAAATTTCAAAAAACAGTGTAGATCCCAGATTCCTTTGCTAGAATGTGTCACAAATGTCCTGTGGTTGAATTTCCAATAGAATCCTTGTTTCCGTCTGAAGTGTCACGGCAGAGTCTGCACTGTCCACCTTTATGGCACTGTCCTACCATCTCAAACCTTCCCCAGCCCAGTTCACTGACCTCTGCCTACATCGCTGTAAGGTTATGTTAGACCATCGCGCCAGACTTTTCCATATTCTCCACGCAAACTAGCTTTGACAGCCTAGTGAGACACATGGCCCAATTTAGTCACAGTTCTTACTCCTCCTAATAGCCTTATTAATCACTTTATTTTTTTTTTATTGCTGTGACCAAATTCTTGACATAAGTAAATTAAAACAAGGAACAATTTGCACTGACTCATTGTTTCAGGATATTTTATGCCATTGCGGTGAAGAATGCCTGGTGGACAGGAGCCATGAAATAATGGGAACTACTCCCATTGTCAATCCGTATAAGTGAACACAGAGAGCAGGCCAGAACTGGTAGAGTGTACAGGCTATTCTAGTAATGTAATCCAAAAGCTTGACGCAAAATGGTGACACCAGCTAGGGGTTCATTCTGTAGACACGCGACTCTGTGTGGCAAGTTATAATTATTTTTCTTAAATTTGCAATTATTTTTTTGGGGGAAATATCCAATTTTCAAGTTTCAGTTATGTACAAGTAAAACGTATTCACATTTTAATCAAAAGTTGTCAGACTGATAAAAGGGATAAGCTAAAGATAAGCCAATTAAAGCACAGAGTCAGAAGTAAATTGGAAAATAAATTCGTAATGAGAACTGAAGAGGTAAATGTTGTGGATACCGTTGGTTAGAGCAACGTAGGGAGGGAAATTCTAGAATGAAATGTGCAAGAAAAGGAGGTAAAGAATTTGGAAATCCAACCAACTATGAGATTCAAGATGGTTGAGTGGATCCAACGAGACGAAATCTAATGTGAGTGAAAAGATCCATCATAATTGAACTGGTTAAGGCTGAGAATAAAGGAAATCCTCTTACAGCAAAAGAACTGCCCATGTACAGGTGCAGCAGTATTTGTAATAGACAAAATGGGGAACAAGCCGAGCGACCGAGTGCCAGTTTCCTTAACCGTCATTAGACAGGCCAGGCTGGCCTTCCTTTCTCATCTCATCCCCATGTTCTGGATGCTGAGATCACAGCCGTATGCCACCACACTCAGCTTTGGGCTTAACATTTACTACCACTAAGTACTATATTGTATGGGTTTGTTTATTCAATGTCCCTTAAGGGACAAATATCCAAGAATATCTATATCTTAAGGTCTTTCAGGGGATCATGGAGATATGATTTATTGCTGTAAATGCAGGAAGTTTCACAAATGTCATCTTTAGTTTGCCAGCCACTTTAAACATCAGCTATTAGGGTAATTTGCTCTGATTTGCCAATGGTGTTATGAATTGGATTGGTAGTTTAGGACTGACTTTACGAATCCTACATTCTATCCCCACAGGGTATTTGGGGAGCCAAAAGTATCTTTATCTCTCTTGCTTGCCATTTCTTACATTCTATACTGTATTCTACAAATCTTGTAATATTAAACCTTATCTCTATAAATGTCCAGAAAAATACAATGAAACTGAATTGTTCCCTTAGCTATTATAACATAACTAGAGTGCTCTGTGTAATTCTACATACTTCTCCACTGAGGTTAGAGTATCACCTACACTCTTTTGAAATGATTTCCAGATTCTCAAGTTTTAAGATATAATCCTTTGGGAAGATTGAGTCTCCATTTTACATCTGCTTTTCTCATTTTCTAATCATTTGTAGGTTAGGCATGCCTTGTATCTCCTAAGCAAACCAACAGGCCTATGAAATGGAATCCCTCCCAAGACAGAGTTACCACGTTTATAGCACAATTCAAAGCTCAAATTGTACAATCCTTTGCAATTGATCGCCTTCTTGAGTTCAGGTAGTGTTGGAAAAAAATGCAGTATACAATGGCCTCAATTCTCCTTTCATAGCATGGTGGGGCTTGTTGAAAGGAGAGAGGAAAATGAAAAACAACACCAGAGTTTGCACATTACTTCTCTAGGGGCTAATCTTTCTTGACTCTTGCAAGAGTTGCAATATTGCATTGAAAAATAGTAACTTTGATTTCATGGAAAGAGCAGGTTCATTTCAGGCATAATTATTTTACAAATTTTCAATATTTTTATAATTATGTAGGTTATAGTCTGAGAATATAACATAGATTTCATAATCATATATATCTATAAGTACTTTTTGTACAGCATTAATAATAGATACAAAACATCAAAAGTTATCCAGGCTTTGAGCATCATGGCTTTAAAAATAACTTCTACTCTTTTATTTGCTCTAGTAACATAAGCATACTCAGGTAGAACAAAATTATATACATAGTTCATACTTAAGTTTACTCAAAAACTAAATTAGATTATTACTCCATTATTTACTTTGTGCAAGGGAGCTGATCATAATATTAGTAATGATGAAAACTGTCTTTAGGCTCTATCCATCCTTCCTTTTATCTATCATCTATCTATCTATCTATCTATCTATCTATCTATCTATCTATCTATCTATCTATCTATCATCTGTTTATCATTGATCTATCGTCAATCATCTATCATCATCATCATCATCATCATCATCATCACTGTAATCGTTGTCTCTGGGTGTACTATATTCAGGAACTGTTTGAACCAATAATACTTAACATACTGTTGCAAGTGCTGTCATCACTACTACCTCAGAGATGAAACTAATTCATAGAAAGGTTAAGTAATTTATTTATTGTTAGAAATATAGGACACTATACCACTAGATTCAAAGAACAGCATTCCAAAACTGGGTGCATCAACCTTATAGTTGAGCCACTGTGATAAGAGTCCATGTTCAACATCCTTAGTTATCAGGGAAATGCAAAACAAAACAACTCTGACATTCTACCTCACACCAGTCAGAATGACTAAGATCAAAATCTCAGGTGACAGTAGACCCTGGTGAGAATGTAGAGAAAGAGGAACACTCCTCCATTGTCGCTGGGATTGCAAACTGGTACAACCACTCTGGAAATCAGTGTGACGGTTCCTCAAAAAACTGGGCATATTACTACCTGAGGATCCAGCTATACCTGGGTATATACCCAGAAGATGTTCCAACATGTAAGAGGGACACATGCTCCACTTTGTTCAGAGCAGCCTTATATAGAATAGCCAGAAGCTGGAAAGAACCCAGATCTCCTTCAACAGAGGAATGAATACAAAAAAATGTGGTACATTTACACAATGGAGTACTACTCAGCTATTAAAATCAATTACTTCAAGAAATTTTTAGGCAAATGGATGGAACTAGAAAATATCCTGAGTGAGGTAACCCAGAAACAAAAGAACACACATGGTAAGTACTCATTTATAAGTGGATATTAGCCCAGAAGCTTGGAATACCCAAGGTATTACTCACAAACCACATGAAGCTCAAGAAGGAAGACCAAAGTGTGGATACTTCAGTCTTTCTTAGAAGGGGGAGCAAAATAGTCAAGGGAGGGAATATAGAGATAAAGTGTGGGGCAGAGACTGAAGGAAAGGCTATCCAGAGACGGCCCCACCTGGGGATCCATCACATATACAAACACCAAACTCTGACACTATTGTGGAAGCCAAGAAGCGCTTGCTGTCAGGAGCCTGATATAGCTATCTCCTGAGAGGCTTTGCCAGAGCCTGACAAATTCAAAGGAGGTTGCTTGCACCCAACCATTGGACCAAGCTCGGGGTACCCAATGGAGGAGTTAGAGAGAGGATTGAAGTAGCTGAAGGCTTTTGCAACTCCATAGGAAGAACAACAATATCAACCAACCAGACCCCACAGAGCTCTCAGGAATTAAACCACCAACCAAAGAGTACACATGGAGGGACCAATGGCTCCAGCTGCATATGTAGCAGAGGATGGCCTTGCTGGACATCAGTGGGAGGAGAGGCCCTTGGTCCTGGGAAGGCTTGATGCCCCAGTGTAGGGGAATAACAGGCTGTGGAGGTAGGATGGGTAGGAGGTGAGCACCCTCAGAAGCATGGAGAGGCAAGATGGTATAGGGGGTTTCCAGAGAGGAAACCAGGAAAGCAGATAACTTTTGAAATGTAAATAACTAAAATATCCAATAAAAAACAAAAAAAAATGAGTCAGTGTTACATTGGCTTCAGTGTGTGAACTTGTTATGTTTTGGAAAGCATGGTTTTAAGTGTGTGTGTGTGTGTGTGTGTGTGTGTGTGTGTGTGGTGTGTTCGGTGCAAGTGGTGCTATTGTGTTATCAAGGCTGAGAGATGGTAGGTATCTTGATTCACTCATTCACTGACTTTAAGATGCCTTCATATCGAGATTTGGCTATTTCTGTGTCTATTATTAACCCCGGACAAGCATTTTTTTTATTCTAGCTCAGGCTTAACAATTGTTGAGGTATGTCTTCCATAGGCTGACAGCTACATCTCTAAGCCAGGACTGTCACAATACAGTGTGTTTAATGCAAGAAACAGGAGGCAAATATAACTGTGTTCTTCCATGTTTCCCAGGAACAAAAGGATGGAGCCTGCACAGCTAAGCCCTACTACGCTGTAACACACAGCTTCTGAGACTGCAGGGCGCTACCACCTGTGAAGCCACACCACCGCAAGTGGAGAACGCGAAAAGCTTCGCAACAAAAATTTTTGTGAGGCTTAAGAAGAAGTTGGTCGGCAAACAGCCTAGCATTAATTTTACAAATGCACAATGAATCTGAAATACTTTGGCAGTGCCAGCTTGTGTGGTATTGCAGAATACACTACAGTCTTAGTCCTCGGTTCTGAGCCTATGAAATGTGCACCTGGCGTCAAGAAAGCTATCACTTCATGCAGTGTCAGTGGCCACAGCCTGAAATAACCTGGCTGAAGTTCAAGACTATTGTAAATTCTGAACTGTAGTGCTTTTACTGTCTATACGGAGTTTCCTGTTCTTGCCGAAATAATAGCTTACCCATAGAAACCAGGCTTTTAATACTGATTGAGTCGAATTCTGCAACATCTATGTGCCACGACACCAGTATGTGTTTGGATTGTATAGAGTTAAAAAGACTCAATTAAAAAATTTTCATTTTGATTGTGCATTTATTTAAAGAATCATTAAATACACATGGGCTTGGGAGAAGGACACAATTTCCATCAATTTCCGAAATGGCCCTAAACAGATTTCTGCCATATTTTATTGAGTATTTATGCAAAGAGGCATTCTCAGTATTGATGAGTGTAAGACATACATTAGTCTACTTTGTAAAGACTACTGAGGATATTTTACAACCTGCATTATTAAATATTCATCCAAGATTAAAATCTTTATGTGCATATAAGTGAGAACATCCATCTCCCTAGGAGGCAACAAAACTTTGCTTTTGTCTTTAATAGTATGTTAAAATTGCATGTATTACCAAAGAAGTTTAAGATAAATATCTCCATAATTTACCTCTAGTGGCTATTTACTTTAATCTCTATTTTACATACCTATAAACATTATGTACATAGAATCACATCAAATTTTCTCAGGTGCAAAGGAGTTGCAAGTAGAACTTATAAAGTCTACTTCTAACCAATCCACCTATTCTAAAACATTCTTCAGTTTCATTTCCCATTGTGTAGAAGTTCGTACTTGTATATATGTTTTGACTAATGTATTTCCTTCCTTTTCATCCCAACTTTACTTGCTGGTTTTATTTTCATTTTTCTTTTCCTCTCCTCTCCTCTCCTCTCCTCTCCTCTCCTCTCCTCTCCTCTCCTCTCCTCTCCTCTCCTCTCCTCTCCTCTTCTCTTCTCTTCTCTTCTCTCTCTTTTTTTCTGTTCTGTGCATCAACTCATTGACTCTGCTCAGTGCTGCCTGTATGTTTTGGGGTACAGGACCTTAGGCAGGGCACATGCAGTCTATCTGAGTCTGCAGCAACTCTGCCTAAAACCGACTCTTACCTGCCTAGCAGCTGTTAATTGTCAATTGCTCCCTGGCTAAGAGTGGGACTTGGTGAGTTCCTCCCCTATTCAGGCTTGTATTTTGGCTGGCTTGATCCTGTGCAAGTTTTGTGCTTGCTGCCACAGGTGATGTGAGTTTGTGTGTCTAACTGTGTCATCATCTTCACCAAATGCTGTTTTGCTACAGATATCTACCACCTCTGGCTCTGAATGGCTTTCCATTCCTTCTTCCCCCATGTTCCCTGAGTCTTAGTGGAAGGGTGATATACCTGTCCATTTTAGAGCAGTGAAGTAGATAGTCTCTTAGTCTCTGAATATTGACCAGTTGTCTTCTCTGTATTAATGGCCACCTGCTATAAAAAGAATTTGCTCTGGTGAGAGCTGGGAGATGCTCTAATCTACAGAAGTAAAGATAAGAACTTGGAGGGCAGTTTATGATTGTGTCCATTTAGCAGAATAATCGTTTATCCATCATTTCTTTATGTCATAAGTAGACAAGGTATTAGCTGAACAAAAGAAAGGAAGTAATCTAATCAAGGGTACGTGATATTCTGCAGGTAGAGCTGTGTGTGGGGTTTCAAGATCCCAGACAAGGTCAGAGAAGGAGAGGCCTTGCTAATAAAGGGAGTCTGCCATTTTGCATGGAGCCAAAAGGCTATCCAGACAGTGGTAGCCTTTGACCGTAATTAGCAGGGTAACAGTAGCCTGTCAAGTTTGTGGGTGTGGAGGAAGGCTGAACAAGAAAGGTTCGATTCAGTGACAGATGGTAGGGCAGAGTAGTGGAGAGAATACAGGGAGAGATAAGTAATACGAAACACTTGAAAATCCCATATAGAAATTTAACACTACAGATGCTTCTTAAAATACATTCATAAGGAACTTCATACGGACTTACCCTAAGACAATGGAATGATGCTTCCAGAGACAACACAGGTGATAGAATAAAAATCCCAGGGAAAGAATGGCCCATCTTATTTTAAAAGTGTCCATTAGTGGGGGTCTCATAGACACTCTCTCAAACATTACAAGGTCTGGTGCTTTGCTCTTGGTTACCCTCTCGAACCGGATGACAAGACCCCACTGCTGAAGACACCATACCATGTACGTGAGTCACAGGGCTTGGAGAAATCAAGCTGGTGGCATCCTGGCTCCTCCATTCCTGCTGGTTAGCTTGCATCCTGCCGGAAATGCTGTGCGTGCCCTCAGGGGAGCAGCCGTCCACCTCTGTATCTATCCTTTACCCTTTGGTTCACTGTGCTCTTTTTTATTGAAAATGGATTCTTTTCTCGTACAATATATCCTGATTACAGTTTTGCTCCTCGATACTCCCCCCTCCCCCGCCCCCAGCTCCTCCTCGCCAACTTCCCTCCATCTGGGGCCACTCCATTTTTGTCTCTCGTTAGAAACGATCAGGCTTCGAAGACAAGCATGACGAGATAAAATATAATAAGATAAAACAAACGAACGAGAAATCACACCCATCGCACTGAGGCTGGACAAGGCAACTCAAAGGAAGGAAAAGAGCCACATTCTTTCTCTTCAACTGTGGCCCCGGCGTGTTTTCTCATCAGAGTTTATTTTCTCAAATGTAGATCGAAACAAAACAAAAGCAACTAGCCACCTACTACCGTCTCATTTGCAGGCTTTGAAACAGGAGGCATAAAGAAAATAGTTAACGGGGAGGGCGAAGAGGGGGCGACAACTCCCGAACTGTTTGAAAATTTCCCGTGTTTCCTTTCTGGAGATGGCGGCCTGTACAGTGCTATTGCAGCTGTACTGTTTTCATACGGACAGCTGTTACATACGTAAAAGGAATCCATCTTGCAAATATATAACCACAGCAGTGCCTCAAGGCAGCACCAGTGAGGTAAACACATGGGTAAGTGAGCAGGTGACAGCTGACAGGGGACATATGATTGTCAGGAGATATAATTCACAAGCGTCATTCATGTCTTGTTTCTACTGGAGCAGCGCCTACTGTCTTCCCGCCCTCCACCGACGATATTCCCAGGCAGCTCACCAAAGTGCACTGTAATATCTTACGGATAGCTGAACAGGAACTGTAAATGTGTTGGTACCTGGAAGAAGTAGATACGTAAAAAAGAATACATCATCCAGCCTACTGAATTATAATGGGGCTCACTCATATAAAATTCTGGGAGTTGGGTATTGCAAGAGATTTCATAATATTCAAAAGCCCATTGAGACACTTAACCGTGTGTGTAGCACACAGGAAGGCATCACGGTGAGAGAAGAAAGGGTCTAATGCTGAAACGAGAGATGATTTCTACACGGATACATCACAGTGAGGGCCAACCCAAGTCTCAAATGCAACACAGGCTGAAGAATTTCTTTTAATTTTCTGTCCTCGTGCTTTTTTTTTTTTTAAATCTCCATCCAGCAACTTTATTTCGGTGGAAATTCCAATTAAAAGAGGATGGTAGTTTTGAGCCATTTTCAAAGGTCTCCATTATTCTTGGATAGATAGAAAAATATGGATGAACCTTTGAGAGATAGCCCATCACTGATGGTGTGTTTTGTTTCTGAGACAGTTTTCAAGGTATGAAAACTATTTGCTAATCCTCTCAAACAAAAACAAAAACAAAAACAAAAACAAAAACAAAAACAAAAAACAAAACAAAAACCCGTACCTTTGCAGGGGAGCTGTTTCCAGCAATTCAATTCTCTCTACGATGGAAGCATGCGGAAGTATGCAGTAGGCAAGTCGGGTTCTTCTAAGATGCTTTACTTTTTAATGTTTGAAATCAGTTGAATTGTCGTCAATGTGATCAATATAAATGACGAAGGCAGTTGCTTCTCTCTCTTAAGGTAAACATTTTATGTTAGATTTTCCCCCCCAGATAAACAGGTAAAATATGACTGACAAAACCAAACTTCAGTTATCAGGTGCCATGCTCTTAGAAATAAAAATCACTAAGTCAAAAAAAAGTCCTTCTGTAGCTTTATAACAATTGTAGAACACCACATCACGTTGCCTATATGTCTACTTACGTTTGTAGTGTACTCTGAAGATTTGTGAACAAGGGGAAAAATGCACTGCTTAACTTTTTAAATAAATAGAAAAAAATTGATCAGAGCTAACTCTTTTAAACCTACTGTAATTGGAAAGAATATAACCTTGAAAGATTCCCAGTGTGGCCTCCTGAAGGTGGACTCAAGAAGGTGGGAGGCTGCTGTAACCCAGGTGACGTAGCCCATGTCACCCGTCTTTCGGTTCTGAAACTTTTTAGATTGTTTACTCGGTTCCATAAATCTTCATTTTTGGATTATGTACATGTGTTGATAAGGTTTTTTTAATTTTATTTTTTATTTATTTATTTTTTTAGGGGGAGTGTTGGCTGGACCAAATAGAGCCATGTGGTAACACTAACCTGGCCTGCTGAAATCACGTTGCCCTTAGGCTAGCCTGTGGAGCATTTTCTTGATTTGTGGCAGATCTAGGATGGAGCAGCTTCTGTGGGCAGTGCTACCACTGACTGGGCAGGTGGTTCTGAGACCTCTGAGAGATGTTGCTGAATGTGTGTCTGGGGAGAAAGGCAGCAAACAGAAAACTCCTTCATGACATTCAAGTCCTAACTTGACTTCCTTTTCCTGCTGGGATAAAAGCTCTCAGGTGAAATTAACCCTTTCCTTCCCGGGTTGCTTTGGGTCCAAATATTTAATCCCAGCAATTAGGAACATAACAAAGGACACCAGATGGAATAGAAAACTGAGCATGCTAAATGAAATTGGTGTCTCAGAAGAAGGCAGGTAACCCACTTAAGATGGAGTAACATAAATTCTCTGAATGAACAAACTACAGTCATCAGGGCGCATCCTGGGTGAAGGATGACTTATGGGGAAGAAGGTAATGATCAGTAATAATAGGATGGCTTTATCACTCAAAACCAATGAGATGAAGAAAGGAAAAGTTATCACAAGGCTATAAAATGCAAGACAGACATCTCCTAAGGGATGTCTTATGGTTACTACAATACAGCTATGCTGTTTCTCTTTTTTCTTTTCTAAATATTTTATTACATATATTCTTTATTTACATTTCAAATGTTGTCTCCTTTCCTGGTCCTCCCCCCCCGAAAGTCCCATAACCTATCTCCCCTTCCCCTGTTCCCCAGTCAACCCTCTCCTGCTTCCCTATCCTGGTATTCCCCTATACTGCTGCATCTAGCCTTCCCATGACCAAGGGCCTCTCCTCCCTTTGATGTCCAACAAGGCTATCCTCTGCTGCCTATGCATCTGGAGCCATGGGTAACTCCATGTGTACTCTTTGGTTGATGGGTTTTTTTTTCCCCTGGGAGCTCTGGGAGTACTAGGTAGCTCATATTGTAGTTCCTCTTATGGTACTGCAAACTGCTTCAGCTTCTTGGGTCCTTTCTCTAGCTCCTTCATTGGGGACCCTGTGTTCAGTTCAATGTCTGGCTGAGAGTGTCCCCCTCTGTATTTGTCATGAACTAGCAGAGCCTCCCAGGTGTCAGCTATATCAAGTGCTTTGCCATTTCTAAGTTAAGTAAGAAAGGGTCTGAGAAAATACCTGTAATTCTCTCCTTTTCTCTCTCGTCTCTGATAGAGGCAGAGGAATTGGAGTAGTCTCCAAGGCCAGTCTCCATGAGCGGACCTAAAGCATATAGCATGAGATAGAAGCTTGGAAGAACAGTTCTCTAGTGACACTGGATAACTTCTACTGAAGTTAGTTTCAAAATGAGGATCTAAGAGTAGAGTTTACTAACAATATATATAGTTTATACACACACACATACACACACACACACACACACACACACACACACATATATACACATATATGTTCTGGTTAAGGTTTGCTTTTAGTTCTACATTGTAGATTTCTACAATTGTCCAAAGACACAGAATATCTTATTATTTATTCTTCTCATGTACATCTTTTGTGGTGCGTGTATGTGTGTGTGTGTGTGTGTGTGTGTGTGTGTGTGTGTTTGTATCTGCATTTGTGTGGGTGTTTGCATGTATGTGAATGCAAGTATGTGTGTGTGTGTATGCATGTATGTGGATGCAAGTACACGTATATGATGATTTACGTGGAGAACCAAGGCTGATGCCTGCAGTCTTCCTTGGTCATTTCTTTTGGTTTATTAGTTGAACTCAGAGTTCATAGGTACAGTTTAGCTAGTCTTCTAGCTATTGGGATCCATGATCCTTATCTACTTTTCAAACACTGGACGTTTTGTTTGGTTGCTACATTAATTTATAGTTTATATGGGTACTGGGGATTCCAACTATAAATCTTACATTGGTATAGGTGCTCTCACTATTGATCAGTCTCTCTGGAAGCTTACTTGAAAAGCAAGTACAAAAATAAAATCTAATGCTCACCATAGCTTGACGCAGTAACTAAGTGTTCCACAACATAGTTACAGAGGGACCTGCCAATCTCTAGATTTTTAAAATGTGTGCTTGTGTGTGTGTGTGTGTGTGTGTGTGTGTGTGTGTGTGTAGGGGACATCTGTGTACATGGATGTGTGCAGGGAAGGATATTGAGGGCAGGCAAGCATGTCAAATGTCCTCCATCATCATCCTATTACTTATTCCCTGAGAACATTCCTTCTAGAATTTGAACCTCCTTGTTTCAGATAGCCAGGATAGCTGAGCTCCCAGGATCTCCCTTTCTCTGCCCACCCCAACTGGGCACACAGGCTGACTCAGCCATTCTCCACGTCTATGTAGATACTGGAAATCAGAACCTAGGCCTTCACACTTGTTCCGCAAGTGCTCTTACCATACAATCCTCTCCCCTGGAATGTCAGAAATTACTTGTAAAATGTAAATGCTAGCCAGGAGCCAGACATTAAGAGTAAGAACTATTCAGAGGATTCATTCAGAATGAATGATGGAAGAAAAAATAGTGCTAAGACAAGTTGTCAAGAAAAAATATTAGTAAAATATTTACAAAATTAATTAATGAGGCTGAAAACGTAAAGAATATTTCTCAATTTAGTGCAAGAGAATGTGAATATAAAAAAAAATCAGCCATCTTCTAGCAATTCTAATTATTTCTATATAAGTTTGGGACATCTTTGATATTTGGAGTTGTATCTTTGTGTGTGTGTGTGTGTGTGTGTGTGTGTGTGTGTGTGTGCCTTCTTTTGTTAATATAATCTAGATCATAGAGTTGTCAATGGTAATAATTATCTTTTACTGTGTGCAATTTGCTAAGTAAAATTTTCTTCACCATACAAACAGATATAGAGTGAAACTGCAAAGATCACACATCCTCCAGTGGTGATTTAAACACTTTAGGGAGAAGAAATTGCTATTTCGATGAGCTGTTCTCAGATGCAGATGACTAGAAAGTTTCCTAAAGTTTGTTGGTTTTGGACCTGCAGAAACATTATGAGCTGAAAAGTCATGAGTGGGATGCTCCAGAAAATGTAAAACCTGCTTTTAGGTTTTAGAAGTCTTTTAGAGCAGGGGGAAAGGCAGCCTCAGGAAGGAACTTCCAAGGCCGTTCATAGGTCATGACCAAGATGATCAAATTGTGAAAAGGATTGAAGCTCTGTCCTGTGGACGTCTTACAGTCCAGTCGGGCTATTTCAGAACCGTATGCCTTTTCAGCTAGCAATCCTAACAAGAATTAAAGAGTTATTTGCAAAGAGAGGCAAACTGCACTTGGGTGGGTGGTTCGGTAATGGGAGGAATGATTGCGAAACTGCTTCTAGGCTGTCTTGGTCAGTGTTCTACTGTTGTGAACAGACACCATGACCGAGGCAACTCTTCTAAAAGAAAAGCATTTAATTGGGGCTCACTTTCGGTTTCTGAGGTTTAGCCATTATCGTCTTGGCAGGGAGCATGTTGGCAGGTCGGTGGGTATGATGATGAAGACATAGCAGAGAGTTCTATGTCCAGATCCACTGCAAGCAGGAAGAGAGCCACTAGGGCTTGGCTTGGGCTTTTGGAAGCTTAATTCCCCCATCTATAGTGACAAACTTCTTCCAAGAAGGATCTCTGCTAATCCTTCTTAATTAGTGTTCCTCCCAACGATGAAGACTAAGCATTCAAATCTAGGAGTCTGCTTATGGGGCCATTCTTATTCAAGCCATCACTCGGGCCTTTCTTTGAATTCTGACGTGTGCAGATTAGTCCCGTCTCTGTGCAACAAACAGGTATGCTCTAGCACATACTTGAGAGGAATTGAGGAGAAATCATCGGAATGGCAAAATGGAGTCGTGGGCTTATCCTCTAGGTAACAGAGCTGAAGCTGAGCGGAGCGAGGCAATGAGGCTGAGCTATCATTGACAACAGCGATGGACGCGTTACGTTTGTTGCTGTGAGTCCCTGGCTCTGTTATGAAGTTGTTATGAAAACAGCCAGAGACTACCTTTCCCATTTAGAAAGACTGAAATTACTCTAAGAGTCCAATTGGTATGGAAGTTTCCCTAACTCTTTATGTATTATACACATGACACCAATTATTTGTGGTTCCCCCCTCCCACAAACAGTTCTTTGTTTATTTTCTCGGAAATTTCTGTTGGAGAATTCAAACGCAGAGAATTGAAATGTTATCTAGGATTTGGTGTTTCAAGTTCGCAGTCCAGGTTCTTTGACCTTATATCCACCACAGAGGGCATTTTGACTTAGAGGTAAGCCTAGGAGAAGAGTGCCCCATGATTATTCTATCTCCATAGTCGCTATTTTATCTAGAACTGAGAGAGATAGAGACATGGTGGCATGAGTCACAGAGCGTGTAGAACTCTAGAGAAGAGTATAGAAGATGGGCAATGATTTGTTTTCTGGGTAGCTGTCAAGAAATGGAAACAATTCCCAGATGTTTGTCTTGAGAAATACGTGGCAGCCTATGATTCTAAGAAATTCTGATTTTATACATGCATCACAGACTCTTGAGGATTGTTAAGCTTTCGATCTAGTGAATCCTGGTAAGGTCCATCAAATTGTCAATG
Source organism: Apodemus agrarius (assembly GCA_964023405.1). Classification (NCBI taxonomy): domain Eukaryota; kingdom Metazoa; phylum Chordata; class Mammalia; order Rodentia; family Muridae; genus Apodemus; species Apodemus agrarius. The sequence goes on from OZ030018.1 coordinate 20,626,255, forward strand.
CTTGCCCTCCTTTTGTGGCTTTTGAACATTTGTTTCTCTTCCTCACATTTATTTTCTTTGCCCAAGTTTCTTGTAATCAATGACCAAAGTCCAAGACTTTTGCTCACCCCATTCAACCATTTGATAACCTCTTTCCTTCCCCGCTTTTCTCTCCTGAACCTTCATAGTTGTTTGTGGATCTGTCCGTCTCTGTCTCCTCTGTCTGTCGTCCGTCTGTCTCTCTCACTCACTCACTTTTTATCTGTTAAAGACTCTCTTGTCAAGCATCTATGTGCAATTGGCCACCACTTTTCCTTAAACAGCTCTCAGGAATGTGGATGAATTATCTCTTTCCTTGCCTTCCGGTGAACTTCAACCTATATATTAGCTTATTTAACAGTCCCTATTTCTGAATATTATTTTCAGAATATGCATGATAGATGAATTTTTTTATTTTAGCCTTCACGAATAATTTCATTGTTAATTTCTTAAGACATTGATGCTTGAGAGTTATTTTTGGTATTCATATTTTGATGCACTTTTGTTTACTAGTACACCTTCATACTAGACTTTAACATTAAATGTCAATTAAAATATTCTATTAGAGGAAGTCATAAATTCTAGATGGTCCAACACAGATTCTTATTTTGAGTTATAAGTTATTGTCTAGTAGATTAACATGTATGCATCTCTATAAAGTGGGTACGTTATGGCTATCTTTTATACACTGTAACATTTAATATGTGCTTTTGAGCAAAGCGCATTTATTTATAAAACAATAGGTTAATAACCATGTTATCAGTGTACTTTGGTGAAATATGCCAGATCTCATTGAAAATAATGCGATGTGTGTTTTCAGAGCAGTGTTATTTGATTATAAGGAGAGCTACAACATATTTATTAACTTATATTACATAACATATCACTTGTATTTGAGATGTAACTCTAGTAACTGATTGGCATGTGAGAACAAAGTATCTGGGAGATTTCTCCTCATTTCAGAAGGACCCCTGAAAGAAGGCTATTCATGTAAGAACCAAAAGTATTAATAAACCAAACCACTTTCTGCTTGGAACAAAAAAGGTCAGAAGAAAATGACCTCTTTCAAAATCATCATATTGCCAGTATTCATGGTAGACTATATCTGCTCAACAAATCTCATGAAAAATTCATTTACTTGTTTTTGTACAGAAGAAAGCTCTTGCTTTTATTTATTTTATTTTATTTTTATTTATTTATTTATTTTTTGTGGATTGATAACTCCATCCAGAAAGGGCATTTGCACCTGATGGAAAAGAAACACGCTGTAGCCAGCTTTGTGGCTGTCTTCAAAACCTTCCACCATCTGAATAACCCCCGAGGTTAAATAGCTGGTAGACATCTGTAGGGGGAAGTAAGAGAAATGAGATCATCAAGGAACGATATTGTGCTTACAACATGTGGCGAAATGAGTGTGTCTTCACCATCTGTTATTTGTGTGTGTATTTTATTATGTAAATGTTCGTACACACTGCATTCTAAACAAAGGAACATTACTTCCACTTTGTCGGTGCTGCCAAGCTTAGCGTATGTGTCCTGGAAAAAGAAAAGTGGCAGACAGAAAATTTGGGGTTCATCTGGCCACTTGTGTCCTTTTCCTTTCACCGAGAGGGTGAGAGACTCTCTGTGGGGCTTGATTCCTTTTCTACATCCTGTTAACAAATACAAAGCTCTGCTGTGAATGAAAAACAGTGTCTTAAATACTACAGCTATGGTCTAAAGCTTCTTTTGCTGGCATCTGCAGGAAGAAAGACACTAGATGCTAGGACACCCTGGGAGGGTTCCAATGTACACTAGTGATAAATCTAAGCTAGAAAATGAATTTGGACGAAGAAAACAGTCTCTGTGCAATTTTTGCTCGTCTGTTTAATTCCTGGCACTTATCGTTGGGTCATGGGAAGGTTCTGCTGGACTGCTGTCATTGTCTCCCCCTAAACAAGAGGAGTGTGTGTGTGTGTGTGTGTGTGTGTGCGCATGTTTGGGAGGAATAGAAGTAAGGAGATTTGGGTGACACATATTCTCGTTTAAATTTTCATAAAATTACCAATTTAAATTGAAATGTAATTATCCTAACTGGCATCTTTTTGGCAGCAACATAAAAAAAAAATCCTCCGGCTTTACTGTACCAAGGAAAAGCCCCGAGGAGCCCTGACACTGGCCTTTAATCAAAAGCTGAAAAGACACAAAAGCTTTCGGATAATCTATGCCAAGCTATCTTGGACAGCATGGAATTGCCTGGAGCACCCTTCTGGTGGCATTTAAAACACCTGGTGCCCTTAGAAAAAAAAAGTACAACTGTGTCTGCGATTTCTCCTTCTGTAATTCCCTTAAATCCTTCTATCTCGAACCATTCCCCTATCTTTTTAAAAGTAAGGATGCTTCAATGACAGTAAAATAAAGCAATTTTATTTACCAAGAGAATGGTGCTTGTCATTGGCTATGCCTGGAGGTGTCAGACGCGGGTGGCCATCTGCACAAACACTTCCTCACTGTTTATTTCGTGGGGCTTAATATAATTAAACTATCATTGTGCTCATTGATTCAGTTCAAATTTTAATTTGATAATTGGGGGAAAGGTGTGCATTTGAAATGGAGGCAATTAATTGACACTTTAAATGCACTTGAACAGAAATAATTTAAGTTACACTGTACTTAGTGGTGACTTTCACTGCCATGTTTATGTGGATTCTCCCTTTTAACTTGTATCATTACTGGGTAGAGGTAAATAATGTTTCTCACTCGAAATCCCATTGATACTGGTAGTCTAATTCTGAAATTTGGCTTTTTTTTTTTCTGCCTAAAATAATCCCATTCATTTTGCAGTGATTGGCTTTTCTAAAATTCAGACGTTTTAACTCCGAACAACAATCTATTCATTCATAACTAACCTAACACACATGCAAAATAATTATGCAGATTGTTGCATAATTTTGTAAACAGACAGTGTGATTCGCCTACTAGCAAACACCTTGCATAAAGAGATAATGAGAACAAAAAAGATGCAGATTTCCAATTTATAGTAGCAGCTCTACTTGACTTGAATAAAAGAAAGAAAAACAACTGGTTATAACTTATTTAACCTTTTTTTCCAGTACCAGGTTTACTGTAATTTGTTCAAAGGCAGCGCATGTATACATTTTGGTGAACCTACTAAAATTTCCAAAGGAACCATATTTATGGATAAAGCAGTTTTTGTGTGCTAATTAATCTTCCATCTGGAAACAAATATGCTCTCTTATTTTTTTCTACATCAAGAACAAAAGCTGGGGTGTCTTAGCTACAATATAATCATCAGTTTCCACTAGAGTTATTTGATTCACAAAGCCTGCAATTCATTTCATCAAAATGCCTAAGAAAATTCAATTTTGTAAAATGTTAACTACCTCACGTTATACCTAGAGTAAACATCAGCTAATAAGCAATGGTTGTTGTTTCTCCATATGCCTTGAGAGGTTCTGTTCCTAATGTGTAGGGTTGGAGCAACTGCCCCTCTTCACATATGAAACGCTGTATTCTTTTTACAATGTACCAATCAATACTTTTAATATTCAGTGTAACCATAGATAAACACTGGAAATTTTTGGCAGGTCACTTCAGTGAGGCAAATCAAGCTCATATTATTACAGTTGGTAACTTTATTAAAATAGGCCCTGTGAAGATTTTATGAAGTCCAGCTTCAATTCAAGCCTGGCAACAATGCTCTTAAAATCTTTTCATATAAAGGAAGTTTGCTCCCAGTTGAAAACTCATGACTAAGAATTCCAAACCCCATCAAAGAGGAAAAATAAACAAACAAGCAAAGAAATCCCAAACACTCAGGAACATACAACACTTATAACACAACGCATTTTTAGTAAAGAAATAGTTCACCCATACAATAAATATATTTTTATGCCAACTCTCTCTACCACATATATTCAGACAAATATCTGTAAAAAACTATTTTGATAAATCAATTAATATAATTGTTTTAGGAAAGAAGATTATAATGCAAACCTGATTGCTAATCATTCTGAGACATAAAATGATAATGTAGCTCTCCATAAATGTGTATAATTAAAATAATAATAATAGTGTACGAGTCCCAAGTAGAATTGTGGTCTTTAGAAACATTAGAAGATTTTCAGCCAGGATGGAAACTGACAGACAAAATGGTTCAAGAGCTCAGAACCATCAGCAGACAATGATCCGGTGCTTAAAAATCTGCAAATCCCAACAACTAGTTAGTGACAGGACCAGGATTAGAAACCACACTGATGTTTGAACTGCCACATAAGTGTTTATTATGCTTAGTTGCTTGTAATTTCAATAAACTTGGGCCAGACGATAGCAATTTTGTACAATCTGACATCTAATTTAGTAACTACACCTTTAATACAATTTTCATTGATTTATACTTTATGTTTTGCATAAAAGCCAGATTTCACGAATATAGGGAGGAATGGTTTCTTTCACTATTTTTATCTTGCGCTTGGACGTAAGTTCACTGGCATTGCTCCCAACAATGAGTACAATGAAGGTCCTATTCTTTGTAATCAATTTTCAGAAAGTCTCATCCCTTTTCTCTCAGCTTAATTAATCATGTAGAAGTCCTTAGTTAGACGAAAATAAAGTCTTTAAAGACCTTAACTTCTTATCTTCTAGTAGGCAAGTTTTCTGGAATTCAATTCTATATCTCATTACAAAACAAATTTAACATGAAGATTAGCATACCATCTTTGGATTCTATGTTATGTACGCCAGGCCTTGTTTTCCAGAAGGAGAGCCTAAGTTACTCAACTTGATTTTGGTTTAATTAAACAGACAATATCTATCCTTAGTCCATGATTTTTAGGTAATAAAAAGCATATGACTGCCGGGCGGTGGAAGCGCATGCCTTTAATCCCAGCACTTGTGAGGCAGAGGCAGGTAGATCTCTAAGTTCGAGGCTACCCTGCTCTACAAAGTGAGTTCCAGGACAGGCAAAGCTACCCAGAGAATCCCTGTCTCGAAAAACAAAACAAAACAAAACAAAACAAAACAAAACAAAACAAAACAAAACAAAACAAAAGGCATATGACAAAATTACTTCTTAGAGACTAGCTGGGCAATTTATATGCACACATTCAAGCAGACCATTCAAAGAAAGCATAAGAAAAATGCTTAAATGGATGTGCTGATAACAAGACTAAAAGCTTACTTTATCAACAGATACATTAGTTTGGTATTATAGGGTTTTTTTTTTTTTAGATATAAACATAAAATTTAGTTGTGTGCAAATATTTTCTGGCTTCATTAGCTTTCTTCTTTTCTGTGTGCATGAATTTGGTCAAAATAGTGTCAGATAGAAGGAAATTGGGGATAAATCAAATCTGAACAGCAATTTTTATCTGAGGATCTTATGGCTTTATCACACTGGCTACCAAAAGATGGGTAAGAAGATGGGTAAGTAAGAGATCAAAATGATTCGATATAAATGCAAGTCAAGAACAAGTCAGGAAGAGAATGTCCCATCCTGACTTTACTTGTTGATGTTAACTTTGGCCCCAACCGGGTTGTGAGAACTATGCTATTTCTGTATGTGCCCATGCAATAGCTTTTAAATTTGGGGGTCAGTACTTGAAAGTTTTCTGAATCTTGATGTTTCTTCAGACACACAAAGTGTATTAAAATATTTTTTTCAACTGGAAACAAAATAATATTGAAATACTAAGCAAACTGTGTACCGTGATTTTGAGAAAAAAATAACCTGAAGGTAAGCAGATCAACTTGTGCCCACTAAAAGATAATTGACATTCATGTAAACCCCACTTCAGTTGTCAAAACCTTGACATTTAAACAGCAGCTTCTACTTACAGTCTCCTCTTTCTGTATATTACCTTTGGCCTGCCGTTTTTCAGACTTTGCAAGTATGTTAAGAATTTGGCCGCGTTAGCGGTTTTGTTTCAGTGTTTTCTTGGAGCATTCTGTGTGTGTGGGCTCTTGACTCTGATGTGGCTGTTCCTAGTGTGACTATCAGTCACCCATGGGATTCTTTCGGCATGGGAGGTGTGGTATGTGGCTCGCCTTCCCTCCTTTCGCCCACTTTCCCAAACCCTAGTCGCATCGGTGCTGATATCAGGGAGCTCTCTGCATACTGAACTTACACATTCCCCTTTTAAAAGCTTTACAGTGATTGTTCGGAAAGCTCGAGGACCTCATTAAAATAAGAGACGCAACGTGCATATAATTCCTTTTCTAACAGAGAGTCAGTGGCAAAGATATGAGGAACCTTGAAACCCAACAATCCCAAGCTTGTTCATTGACTAGCATGTCTCTGCTAGGGTACCAGGATGCACATTTCCTTTTTCATTTTTTATTGGTTATTTCATTTATGTACATTTCAAATGTTATCCCCCTGTCCAGTTTTCCCTCCACAAGCCCCCTCTCCTGTCTACCCTCCCCCTGCCTCTAGGAGGTGCCCCACCACCCGCCCACCCACTTCTACCTCATTGGCCTCGCGTTCTGTACCTTGGGCCATCAAGCCTCCACAAGACCACAGGGCTCCCCACTCAGTGATGGCAGATAAGGCAATCCTCTGCTACATATCCAGCTGGGGCCGGGGTACCCACTGTGTACTCGTTGATTGGTGGTTTAGTCCCTGGGACCTTTGGGGGCTCAGGTTGGTTGATATTGTTCCTCCTATGAGGTTGCAAGTCCCTTCAGCTCCTATAGTCTTTGCTTTAACTTCCCTGTGCACAGTCTAATGTTTGTCTGTGTACATCCGCATCTGTATGGTCCGGCTTTGGCAGAGGTTCTCAGAGGGACAGCTATACCAGGCTCCTGTCAGTAAACACTTCTTAGCATCAGCAATAGTGTCTGGGTTTGGTGTCAGCACATAGGATGGATCCCAGGATTTTTTTTTTTTTTTTTTGATGAAGATATCCTTTCTTTTTTGTTTTTTTTTTTATTTTTTATTTTTTTGAGACAGGGTTTCTCTGTGTAGTCCTGGCTGTCCTGGAACTCACTCCGTAGACCAGGCTGGCCTTGAACTCAGAAATCCACCTGCCTCTACCTCCCAAGTGCTGGGATTAAAGGTGTGCGCCACCACCACCCTGCAATATCCCTTTTTTTATTGGATATATTCTTTATTTACATTTCATTTCTGTTTTCCTGTTTCCCCGCCCCCCAAAGGTCCCACATGCCCTTTTCCCTCTCTCTGTTCCCCCACCCACTCCTTCCCACTTCCCTGTTCTGGTATTCCCCTACACTGATGCACTGAGCCTTTCCAGAACCAGGGTCTACTCCTTCCTTCTTCTTGGACATCATTTGGTATGTGGATTGTGTCTTTGGTGTTCCAAGCTTCTAGGCTAATATCCACTTATCAGTGAGTGCATACCATGGGTATTCTTTTGAGATGGGGTTACCTCACTTAGTATGATATTATCCAGCTCCATTTATTTGTCTAAGAATTTCATGAATTCATTGTTTCTAATGGCTGAATAGTACTCCATTGTGTATATATACCACATATTTTTGTATCCATTCCTCAGTTGAGGGACATCTGGGTTCTTTCCAGCTTCTGGCTATTATAAATAAGGCTGCTATGAACATAGTAGAGCTTGTATCCTTATTGCATGCTGGGGAATCTTCTGGGTATATGCCCAGGAGAGTGGTATGTCAGGGTAATGCAATGGCAAGTATGTTCATTCAAAATAAATACAGTAGCAATATTTGTTGGTTGTTGGTTACAATCTGCCCTATGTTACCATGTGTGTCTCTCTCTAATTTTGCTGTACACTAGCTAGATTTGGGTTGATATGCCTTTCCATAGCATCACATGCAAATGAGAAGAATATGCACCTTCAACACTTAAAAGAAACTTCTAGCTATGTTCAGTTCTTATCCATGATAGATTGCTAACCTAGGTTCCTCTAATGAATCAAGATGGTAGGACATTGGCTCTCGGTTTTTTCAGGAAGATATATTTTCTTTAAGTTCAAAACATAAAATGTTGAAGCCAACCTGGAACTTAAATTTCATTCCCAAAGGGTTTTGTGTATTTGATTCTGAAGGGTTGAATGGTCTGAGATGAAAGCTCTTGCTTTATGTGTGAAGGATGGAAGGGTTGGCTCTCTGAGGCTAATAGCATTCCTATCTATTATGACCTTATTTACAGTAAGGGAATGCCATGGCTATTGCATTTCATCGGCAATGATGTCTTGACTATGTTCTGTGAGTAATTGCAGTATCTTTTCATTTCCCTTTTGTTATAAGAACACTTTATACTAAAAGCTTTTAAATATACACCGAGAGTGTATAATCCAAGTTATCAAGTCTAATAAGAAATTATTTTGGCAAGTTCAGAGCCCTCTCAGAATTCATGGGCTTAGGGTTTCATATCTAATTGGAACCATTTAATGTTGGAATACGTTTGTTCTACCAAAAACAGTGCAGTGCTTTTGTACAGACATTAGAGGGAGGCTTTAAGAAATTCTTAGAAGGTTTTTGTGACATTTAGATAGTGTTTATTTAACAGTAGAAATCCCTGTGTGCTGAAGTTTTGAAATAGAGACAAAATATGGGAATAAAGATTTATATACATAACTAAGAATCAAAAGGCTTTAAAATTGGTTTGCAAAAAAAAAATTGTGAGTTGATATAGGGCCAGATTATTGAAAAATACCACGAGAGTGATGGTATTCTGTTTAACATGTTACTTGCTAATTTTTTTCTTAAGTGTTCAGGTCAGTGGTGAAGGAACCCAACTCAGGTTTTGATCTTAATAATGGCTTAAGCTATCCCAGGACTGTAAGGTCTTCAGGGAGGGCAACCTCCTCTCCAACTTTCTGAAAATGTTTTCCATACCTGACTCATTTGTGTGAGTCATGAATCATTTGTATCATAGCCATCGTGCCATTTGTATGGGTACGAATCATGGTATGCACTCAAGTAAAATAAAATATAAAATCTATATCTGCATCTCCTTGAAATACCTAGGCCTAGGATAAAAGAACCCCATATGACCCAACCGTGGTCAGAATGTTATACTCATTACACAAACATCTCGTCTTTTGGAACTTTATCTTTTAATTTTGATAAAGCTTAATATATTCATTTTTGAAAAGTGAGCCAAAGATTTTATGCTGTACTGAAGGCATGGCTTATCTTAAAAGGCCCAAGACTTTGTTACTTTATTTAACTTTGTTTTTAAAAACTGTTAATACTTCTGCATAGAAATTTTTGGTGCTGAAGTTGTATGCAGTCTTTTACAGAATTTAAAGATCTTTGTTTTCCTGCAAGTATCTAGTTGCTAAAACATTGTTTTAGAAAAGACATTTCTACTAGTCACTTAAAGAGACTTAATATTTTCAAAAATAATAATAGTTGAGCTTATTTCTGTATACATTTACTTTCCATTTTTGTATATGACTATTTCCTTCCAACATAGTATCTTCTCATTCATAACCTATACAACTTCTACTCATTATTTTCTTCTTTTAAAATTGTTTGGCTATTCTCCATTTACATTTTATAAGTTTAAGAGCAACCATGGTGATATCTGCAAAAACATACTTTCTTACATACTATGATTTCATTGAACCAAAAATCCACTTGTTATGTCTTTAGTCTCTTATTCTGGAAGGGTTTCTTAGGTTTCTTGTGTGTCCATGATGCACACACGTCAAGAGTTTCCTATAGTTTTTTTTTTTTTTCGAAATATTCTTCAGTTTTAACTGACTGATGTTTCCTTATATTAAGTTTAGGTTTTTCAGTTTTTGGAAGAACATTATAAAAATGATCCTGCCCCCTTTCCAATATAGGACATCAGTAAGAAGAGAGCATTGCTTTGTCTTATTATTCATTATTTAAATCATTTGGTTAAGGCAGTGTATACTAATAAAATTACACCCTTTTAAATTAGTAAATATATCATAGGATAATTGTTTTCTATTAATATACTTTCAAATTTCCTAATTCTTTCATTGCAATATTCAATGAATGCTTTAGTGTGTCCTGTGAATTTTCATTTCAAATACTAATTCTTTTATTCTGGGATATTCTTGGAACTAACTTAATTAGTTTCAAACTAAGAGTGAGTTTGCTCGTGATGGGCAGCAGGTTAGATCTCTGCTCAGTCCCTGAGTCGCCTGAGAGTGTTTCTCTTGAGAAAGTCTCATCCAGTGTATGGTTTAGTGGTTATTGAATTGTTTAAGCTGACTATACTGGCATTGTCTGGATGTCTGCCCTTTAGTGTCCCTGCACTCCAGTGACCCTGAGCACCCGTGACTCTTGTCCTATTTCCTTTCTTTAGTAAGTCAATGGGCATGCAGGGGAATCCTCTGGGTATATGCCCAGGAGTGGTATGCCAGGGTCCTCTGGGAGTGCCATGCCCAATTTTCTGAGGATCCGCCAAACTGATTTCCAGAGTGGTTTTACCATTTTGCAATCCCACCAACAGTGGAGGAGTGTTCCTCTTTCTCCACATCCTCGCCAGCACTTGTTGTCTCTTGAGTTTTTAATCTTAGCCATTCTGACTGGTGTGAGGTGGAATCTCAGGGTTGTTTTGATTTGCATTTCCCTGATGACTAATGATGTTGAACATCTCTTAAGGTGTTTCTCGGCCATCCGAATTTCTTCTGGTGAAAATTCTTTGTTTAGCTCTGTGCCCCATTTTTTGATAGGGTTATTTGTTTCTTTGCGGTCTAACTTCTTGAGTTCTTTGTATATATTGGATATTAGCCCTCTGTCGGATGTGGGGTTGGTGAAGATCTTTTCCCACTTTGTTGGTTGCCGTTTTGTCCTTCGGACAGTGTCCTTTGCTTTGCAGAAACTTTGTAATTTTATGAGGTCCCATTTGTCGATTCTTGATCTTAGTGCGTACGCTATTGGTGTTCTGTTCAGGAACTTTTCCCCTGTGCCCAAGTCCTCCAGGGTCTTCCCAAGTTTCTTTTCTAATAGTTTCAGTGTGTCTGGTTTTATGTGGAGGTCCTTGATCCACTTGGAGTTGATCTTAGAGCAAAGAGATAAGAGTGGGTCAATTCGCATTCTTCTGCATGTTGACCTCCAGTTGAACCAGCACCATTTGTTGAAAAGGCTATCTTTATTCCATCGGATGGTTGTGGCTCCTTTATCAAAGATCAAGTGACCATAAGTCTGTGGGTTAATTTCTGGGTCTTCAATCCTGTTCCATTGATCTGTTTGCCTGTTGCTATACCAATACCATGCAGTTTTTAACACAATTGCTCTGTAGTACTGCTTGAGGTCAGGGATATTGATTCCCCCAGAAGTCCTTTTATTGTTGAGAATAGTTTTAGCTATCCTGGGTTTTTTGTTGCTCCAGATGAATTTGAGAATTGCTCTTTCTAGATCTATGAATAATTGAGTTGGTACAGACCATTTGAGTTTGAACCATTTCTACACCATGCCGATTGTGCCTGTGGTATGTGGCTGCATGCCACATAAAACCAAATAAAGAACAGGGGAAGCAAAGAAAACACATGATGACCCTGTTTCGATTTTGTGATTTTTTTTTTTTTTTTGTGAGTCTTGGTTCTATTCCAAAATCTTATCTTTGCTCTTCCGTTTTCGGAATTCACCGGTAACTATATCAACCAAGTTTTCATGTTGTAGCTGTATCTAAAAGTACAGCTTTGTTGTATGATAAGTTATTCTTTAGCGTGGCTCAAACATGATTTAAAAGCTGAATTTTCGATAGTAATCTCTCCCCTAAAATTTATTGGATGTGAGGTTGCAAACCGTTGAGAAGAAAATGTCAGCTCTGTGGGATAGCCTGTAACCCACAGCACCGCTTACGCTCACAGCCTTCTGACTTGTTGACCGTCATAGCACACGAGAGCTTAGCTGTCACCTGTGTTCAGCGTCACCTCGGGTGTTTTTGGCCGTAATTCATTGGAAGAGATGGAGCATTCATTGGGCTGGATTCGCGTTCCATTCTAAAAGAAACAGGATTAAGAGAATCTGTCCCCCGAGTATCATTCGAATGCCATTTGGTAAAGTTGGATCATTCATATTCTACCATCGTGGAAGCTGAATAGAAATCAAATATAAGGAAAAACACAAAACAGAAGAAAACAAACAAATCAGAAGCAGGGTCCTAAGAGCAGTGGTGGGGTAAATGTTTAGAGAAAGGCGTGAACAAGAACCGGGGTGCAAGGGATTCAGCTGCCCCAAATCCTCTGGTGTACTTTCCTACCTAATGTATGTAGCATCATTCTTTAAGTAGTTGTTGGAAACCTTTGTATCATAATGTGAAGCCTTTTCCCCCTCCTCGAACTGACTTTCCTTATTTGCAAGTTTAAAAAATCCCCAAGTAGCTTCAACACATATCAGGGGCATTGTGAGTTAAGTTTATTATATAGTCACAAAAAAAAAAAAAAAAAGAAAATGTGGCAGGTGGTGCTACAACCTCAGGTGGTCCGAAGAGTTTGTTATTTAAATCGAGATAATTTCTAAGTAATTATGTTAAAGTCACCAGAAAGTTAATTAGACAAGGATCCTATCTGTTAATTTGAACACAGTCAGAAGAAACAAGAGACAAAAATGTATTGCAAGCTAAGGATTTTTTTTATTTAAATAATGGTAAATAAGGTAATGCTTAGGAGAAGCCCTCCAAATGTAGTTTGTCCTCTCCTGGTACTTATTCTCCACTGCTGGGTCAATCCTATTATTGTAATCAAATTTCTGCTTAATCAATTTTATTTCTGTACTTAATAAAACGACGCAGTTTTTCTAGATGCTCTGGTTTTCCAATTACAGAGCCACTAAGAAATCAATTGCTTAACCAATGTTAAAGTAATATGATTTGAGTATGAATTAGTCACTAACAGAAGGACATAATGAGCCGGATGAAAAATAAGAACCTGTTTCTCCCCATCCCCCAAACAAATAAATAAATCTCAGCAGAGGCAAAGCTTGGGATATCTTGGATTTGTCAAACATTTCATGGATCTTCCAAAACATTTTGGCAGGATAATTCCCTAGAGTGATTCATTATCCATCAATTCATATTTCAATGTCACTTAATATTTGTTGAATATTCACAACATGAAGTGTTGCACAGCTGTGGAGACCATGCTTCTCCGTCTCTCAGCCTCACACTGCATGCTTTTTAAAAGATGAAAAAGTAACATATATTTTAAATTTTGTCGAGAGGATAGGAGAAAATTGGCTTAAAAACAAATTAACACATACACTCTCCAAGAATAAATTTTCATACTCTTTTAGAAGATGATCATTGGTTCTGAAGGCATAAACTAGGTCCCCTATTTAATTTACATATTTATATATGAGAACACACTGTACCATATTTGAATGTTCACATAAATGCACAAACCTATGGGTATCTTTTTGAGGATTCTAATTCTTTCAATTTTGAAATTAATTTTATTTAAGCAGGTATATTTTAATTCCACTACTACTTCTGCTGTTTATAAAACTACAATCTTATTGTCAATGAGAACCTAAGTTTTAGGTTTCTGTTGAGATGCATGCATGTGTCTATTACTGGTAAAAGCTGAATACTCTTAACTGTTCTTTATTTGTATTTGAACCATAATATGAAGGTATTACATGTTTAATGTTATATGAGTCCTGTTTTCATTTGTCTCATAAATAGACATATCTCACCATTTCATTTTGTTGAGCAAGGCTTTGTCAGACCATAGAATCTGTAGTAAGCAGGGTTCTCCTTAGGAATGAAACCGATAGAGGATTTAGCAAAGTAGCTTACAGTTGATAGGGCCTGCGTATTCTTTTTATTATTATTATTATTTTTTTACTTTTCTTTTATTGGATATTTTCTTTATTTACATTTCGAATGCTATCCCCTTTCCAGGTTTCCCTGAAAGGAGCCTGATGTGGCTGTCTCCTGAGAGGCTCTGCCAGAGCCTGACAAATACAGAGGAGGATGCTCACAGCCAACCATTGGACTGAGCATGGAGTCCCCAATGGAGGAGTTAGAGAAAGGACTGAAGGAGCCTAAGGGGTTTGCAACCCCATAGGAAGAACAATAGTATCAACCAACCAGACCCCCCACGGCCTGTGTGTTCAAAAAATGGTTATCTCAGTCTATGCAAATCCAGTAGCTGCTCGATCCATGATGTGAATACCCAAGGCCTCAAAAATTCTTACAGAGTCACTGATTATGAGTCCACATTGGGAAGCCAAAGAATTGAAGTTCCGATAATGGCAAAAGGTGGCAGCAGCAGCAGCAGCAGCAGCAGCAGCAGCAGCAGCAGCAGCAGCAGCAGCAGCAGCAGCAGCAGATAGGTGGATGCTTTTGCCAGCAAGAAATGCAGGCAGATGCAGTCTTTCCTGTGACCTCTTTATACTGAGCTGCCATCAGAAGGTGCTACTCACGCTGGAGGAAGGCAGAATCTTTTTCAGAAAAATCCATCTTGGAAATTCCCTTTCAGACCTTCCTAGGATTGTATGTTTTAGTGAGTTCCAGTTCCCATAAAGTTGACAATAAAAAATAGCTACATCATGTATAGCATTTATGTGTTTTGATTCACATACGTAATTTCTAGACTTTGCTCTTTTTTTTTTTTTCTTCCCTTGCATGGTGAGTTGCTTAGAATTGTTAACTACAGCTTTCCAACCACTCTAAAAGAGGAGTTTGGGTTTCTTTCTTTCTTTTTTTTTTAAAGACCTTCATGTGTGTAGATTTAGAACAGTGTGTGGTATGTGTGGGTTGTCTACAAATATTATTGAACTAATAAATGGCTCCTCTAAGAACTGGTATTGTTTTCTTCCCTATTCAAATTTTATTTAAAAAATCGAACTGAACTTTCAGATTAGATTGTGTACAGTTTTCTTCAACATTATTGTTTCTTTCTACCCTAATTTAAGGCTTATTTCTTTTGTGTGACAATCCCTTCCTGTGGTCTAGGCACATCAATTCTGGATGGAATATCTCCTACCTATAGTCTGACCCTTACCGAATTACTTTGCCTTATACTTAATTCATTACTCAGAACTTAAAAAATATATCAATAAACATGTTGACTATTGAGTATGAACTATAAATGAATTTCACCCCTAAACTATAATATATGCCAAAGAACTTAAATGCTCATTTAATAACTGTCAATATACTTGTCATGATATTTTCACAGATTCTAGCTATTTTCAGTTTAAATAAATTATAATAACCAACAGTTTCGAAGATGTTCAAATTCCTTGCATCTAAAAGAATGTTATTATTTTATTATATCCTCATTTGTCTATAAGGTGAGGAGATATATTGTTAGGTACAATACGGTATCATTCACAAATACTAATTTAGAATGAAAGTAGAGTGTCATGAAGAACATAAGGCTGTAAGAAGCCAAAAATGCTGGCTTTGGAGAGGTTATACTGGGTGCCATAATTATTTGAGGAGCTATAACTGATTTCAGTACAGCTCTAGAACACCCCTTCACTACTTTATTCTACTGTATTCTAGACA
Organism: Apodemus agrarius; assembly: GCA_964023405.1. NCBI lineage: Eukaryota > Metazoa > Chordata > Mammalia > Rodentia > Muridae > Apodemus > Apodemus agrarius. The sequence goes on from OZ030018.1 coordinate 20,641,703, forward strand.
TACAGACTGCGCCTTTCCAAAAAGTAAATGGAAGTTATGATATGACATCTGCTTGCCTCCCTTGATTTTGTCCCAGCATAGACTTATGCATTCCAGCCTAAAGTTTCTCTAAAATGCTGAATTTACCAGTACACTTTACAGAGTCAAGCATATTTTAAATTAACGTTTAAAAGAAATAGAGTGCTGAGTGTTGTAATTATTCAGTAATAACCGAAACAGCTGCCTGCTTGTCTGTTTTTTTTTTTTTTTTTGTTCTTGCTTGGAATTTCTTTTCAGAGTTTGAAAGAAGGCAAGCGTTGGAAAGAGTCGGTTTCGACTCTTGCTGGTTGTAACTTCTGAAGGTGAAAGGAGAAATCTTATGAGCTGGCACCATGGAAGATATGTCCTAACCCTTCTTTTCAAAGAAATATTGAAAAACAAGAGCAAGCTGTAGTGCCAAGAACAAAGCATTTTTGTTCCTCTAAGAGCAGCCCTTCCTAGTGGTCTCCTTGGCTGCCATAAGTAGGTTAAGGTGATGGTAGATTTTTATTTTTATTTTACAAATATCTGCATATTTTAATTGATTTTGTAAACAAAAATCTATATAATTCATGATAACTAAACATCTGTGGAACACATGCTAGTCGCTAGTCATTGGTACCATGTGCTTCCATGATACGGTATGCATACGCCTATCTCAGGCTCTTCTTTATTATGTTGTATTATTTTCTTTGGGGGCTTCTTGGAAAAGACTCGCAGTCACACATTTCTAAGTACAAAATTAGAATCTGCTTCTAGTCACTAAAGTATCGTCCATGTTGAGGCCTTTTTTTTTCCTTCCTAGTTATCTGGCAAGGGGCTGTGCCAAAAGAGAAGTGACATCCCAGAAATTTAAACATCAGAGTCTTTCCGAAGATATTCGCCGATGGGTTAAAGGATGACCACCAACATATTCGTCAATGACATATTTTTGTCACCATATTTCAAAAAAATAATCCGAATGTTGCTTTTTTTATTTTAATTTATTTAGATAAACATTCTCTATTCAAAGCCCTCTGGCTCTAAGATAAGCATGAGTTTTATCTCCATTCATTCATTTAGAAGATTATAGGGGTGGGGGCTAAGAAAAATCTCATTTTTACTTTTGCTAATCTTCTGTATGGTTGATTGAAATCAGTGATGCCCTCTAGACTCAGTCCTTAGACCCCCAAGAAAGGAAGCCGAGGAGCTAGCAATATTGCCTTTGTGTCCCTGTTCAATCTCAGCATTCCCATTTAAAATTATCAGTTATCTGCCACACGGTGATGCATTTGAACTCAATTACTTCCCTGAAAGAAGCCAGAATTCATAGTGGAAATGCTTTATGATAAATTTACTCTCTGAAGCCACTGCCTTCTACAGATAATAACACAACTCTACCTTTATCTAGCTTTCTTCGTAGGGACCACACTTATCTAGATTTCTACCATTAAACAGTGTGATTTTGCCTTTAATTGTAGCAAAGAAACCAAATATAGCTCAGGGTTAACATTTTTGGTGGCTTCCTTTTGAGTAGCACTATTAGAAGGTGTGCCCCTGTTTGATTATGTATCCCTCTGTTGGTGTGGGCTATAAGATCCTCATCCTAGCTGCCTGGAAGTCAGTATTTTGCTAGTAGATGTAGAACTCTCAGCTTCTCCTGCACCATACCTGCCTGGATGCTGCCATGTTCCTGCCTTGAAGATAATGAACTGAACCTCTGAATCTGTAAGCCATTCACAATTAAATGTTGTCATTTATAAGACTTTCCCTGGTCATGGTGTCTGTTCAAGCAGTAAAACCCTAAGACAAACACCTGTCAAAACAGCAAAAGTCCTTCTTTGTAGAAATAGGAAAAAGCAATTCTTAATAAAAAAAGCAGTTCTTAATAATAAAGAACTAAAATAGATACCACTGACCAATAAAATTTTAACCAAAAGAAAAAGGGTATGATTCAAAATTTCACAGTACCAAAGTTAAATATACAATACAAAGCTCTATAATTCAAGTAGGGTGGTACTGGCTCTCCAGACACCGTGGACAATGTAATGGAAAAAAAAAAACTAAGGAATAATCCATCTATCTAAGGTCAGTTAATTTTGAGCCATATACCAACATTGCAAAATGGGAAAAGAACATCCTTTCAATATGTTATTGGGAAAACTGGTTAGTCATGGTCAGAAAAGAAGCCCTAATTTTACCCACTATATAAGAACAAACTCAAAATGAATTAATGCATAGGTGACTGACTGCTGGTCTCATTACAAATTTCTTGTTTCTTTACATTTATTACTTATTAGTCTATTTTACCTTAAATTACTTGCTGAGGGCACAAAGAGGCTGTGTTTCAGAGATAGCCAAGGTTGTACCTCGTGCTACAAATGGACTTGATAATGTGTAAAAGTCACCCAGGTCGTACAGGCTTTGAAGGCATGAAGGGGTCATGGAGACCAGCTGAGGTTTGGCACTGTTGATGTTGAATTTCTGAACCTTTTCTACACCATTCCTTTTTGTGTATTATTTTATCAGATTTATTGTTATTTCTGATTTTTATTGTTTTTGTTTACAGCAAAATCAAATCCCTGACCCTTAACATTTATGCATTGACATATTTTTTTTGTTATATGGAACATTACAACATTCACTTGAACTTAAATGAAACAACAGGATGCTAGCTGATGACTCTTAACGTGTGGGTCTCTGTCCCTTTGCAGGTTAAATGACCCTTTCACAGGGATCCCATGTCAGATATCACGCATAGCAGGTATTTACATTACAATTCCTAAGAGTAGCAAAATTACAATTATGCAGTATCAGCAGAAATAATTTTATGGTTATGGGTCATCATCCCATGAGGAACTGTATTAGAAGGTCACAGCATTAGGAACAACTGACTGTTATAGGGCAGGGTGAAACACTCCATCCTACTGGGAAGCCCCATTAAGACAATGGCTGCTTACAGATTGGGATGAGATCCAATGTACATCCAATAGAGGGCTAAAATCCAAAATATATAAAGAAATCAAGAAGTTAGAGTGAAACACGCCAAATAACCCCATTAAAAATCTCAGAGCTAAACAGAGGATTCTCAACAAATGATTCTCGAATGTCCAACAGGCACTTAAAGAAAATTTTAACATCCTTAGTCATCAGAAAAATGGAAATCAGACAACCTGAGATTCCACCTTAAACCACTCAGAATGGCTAAGGTCAACAACTCAAGCCACAGTGTATGCTGGCAAGGATACGAAGAGAGGGGAACACTGCTCCCGTGTTGGTGGGATGGCACACCTCTATAACCACTCTGGAAATCAATTTGCTGGTTTCTCAGAAAACTGGAAATAGTTTTACCTGAAGACCGAGCTATATGGCTCCTGAGCATATATCCAAAAGATGTTCCACCATACCACAAGGGCATGTGCTCCACTATGTTCATAGCAGCCTTATTTGTAATAGTCAGCAACTGGATACATTCCTCAAATGAAGAATGGATACAGAAAATGAAGTCCATTTATACAATGGAATGCAATTCAGCTATTTAAAATGATGACATCATGAATTTTGCAGGCAAATGGATGGAACTAGAAAATGTTATTCTGAGTGAGGTAACCAAGACCCGAAAGGACATGCATGACCAGTGGATATTAGCCTTAATGTATAGAATACCCAGGCTACACTCCACATACCCAAAGAAGTTAAAAAGAAGGAAGGCCCAAGCCAGGATGTTTGGATTCCACTTAGAAGGGGGAAAGAAATAATCATGGGAGGCAGAGAGAGGGAGAAACCTGGTTGTGAAAGGAGATGGAGATGGGAATGGGGGTGGGGGACAGGATTAGGTATGGGGAGAGACAGGAGAGAGGCCCAGAGGGACAGAAGAATGAATGGAAATCTGCAGCTGCAGGGGTTGGGGCATGGGAGGAATCTTTAGGAAGTCCCAGAGACCTGGGATAAGGGAAGCTTGCAGGAATCAATGTGGGTGACCTTAGCTGAGATATCTAACACGGGAACATGGAGCCTGAAGAGGCCACCTCTTGTACCCAGGCAGGACCCCCCAGTGGAGGGATAAGGACACTAACTCATCCAAAAAATTTCGACCACAAATTTGTCCTCTCTTAAATAAATGCAGAAACAAAAATGGAGGAAGAAATGAAGGCATGGCCGACCAGTGACAGGCCCATCCTGATACTCATCCCATGGGCAAGCACCAAACGCCCGCCATGATTAATGATACTCTGGTATGCTTACCTATAGGAGCCTCGCTTAATTGTTTTCTGCGAGGCTCCACCCAGCAGTTGACTGAGACAGATGCAGATACCCACAGTCAAACATTGGATGGAGGTTGGGGACCCTTATGAAAGAGTTGCAGAAATGAATTGAAGGCCCTGAAGGGGATAAGAACCACACAGGAAGACCACACATGTCATCTAACTTAGACCTCTGGAAACTCTCACAGATTGAGCCACCAACCAATCGGTACACAGGCTGGACCGAGGCTCCTGTCAATAAGGAAGAGGGCTGCCTTTTTTTGGCCTCAGTGAGAGAGGATGCACCTAATCCTGCACCAGAATAGGGGGCATACCCAGGAGGGGCCCCCTTTCAGTGGCAAAGGAGAGGTGGGTGAAGGACTCTGTGATGGGGGAGCAGCAATTGGGATGTAAATTCATTAATTCTAAAAGAAAATTCTAAATGAAAAAAAAAAAGAAATGGACAAAAAACAAAACAAACAGACAAACAAAACAATGATTCAAACAAAAACATTAAGACAGAACCAACTCAAAAGGGAAGTCTCTGAAACTGACCTGATTTACTGACCCTCCACTCTTCCCAAGAGTGTGTAAGTGGAAAGGGCTGAGCGTCACTCCTAGACCTGACAAGCTGCAAAGGAGACTTTGAGACAGGCCAGCCTTCTGTATAAAAGCAAGGCACCAGCCAAGAAGCCTGAGAATAGGAGACCAGCTAGCTGAGCTCCCTAGGAGAAACCAGGAGCAGCTGAGCCGGTGGAAAGGGGCCACTCGCTGTGGCGAGTGCTTCCGGTTCCTAACTTTTCTAAGCTTTCACCCAGGCTGTGGTGGGCTTTTGTAGTTGGGCTGTCTTTGCATCATTTTTGCTCCTAGAGCAGACCCTTACCCACAGTACTGTCATACAACTCATTGGTTCACCAAAAAAAAAATTTTTTTTTACCCTATATAAGTTAACATACCATGCTTTTAGCCCTATTACTCTGAATCGTTCTCATAGTCCTTGCTGTAACTTAATTGTTTTAGATAACATATTCAGTAAAAACTAAAAAGCGGCCATCCGATATCATATAAAGGAATGGTCCAGTCTGGGAATCGAGCTCAATGGTGTTTTCTAGAATGCATGTGACCCCAGATTCGGTTTCAACACTGACAATGACAAGAATAACACCACCAACAAACTGTCTCCCAAAGACACATTAAAACATCTGAGCAATAGCAACCACACAATATTTCTCTGTGATCAAGCTCAATTTGGCAATGGTCATTATTCTAGAATAACAGGGGCCATGGCTCAACTTGTAAAATCTTTGCTGTGCGAGCAAGAAAACTTGGGTTGGCTTTCTAACACTCAAAGACAGAGACAGGAAATCTCTGGTGTTTACTGGCCAGTCAGCCAACCCAAATCAACAAGTGCTAAGTTTCAGTGTCAGTATGTCTCAAAAAACTAAGGTGGAAAGTGATTAAATAAGATATTTACACTGACTTCTGTCCTCCACTTTAACATTCACACATACAAGTGGGCACAAACCTACACATCCTATACATACATACATACATACATACACACACACACACACACACACACACACACACACACATATACAGGCATCAGAAAATCTGTCAAATGTATCTATGAAATAACAAGTATGATGTACTGATAAATCCCCAGTATTCCAAAAATTATGAAATAAATTTTATACCTATTGAAAACTTTAGCCAGTATAAGAGATAGAATATCACTAACACAGAACTGTATATGAAAACATAAACACTTTGAATGGGTATTTTGGAAAGTGTATAAAATTTATTTCATAATTTTTGGAATACTGGGGGCTTATCAGTACATCATACTTGTTCTAACACAAAAGCCCATGAGTGGCATGTCACATTCAAACAGCAACGTGGAACTAACAAGGGGTTTAATTATGTTTTGCTCTATTCTACAGCTTAAATGTTCCCTGTTCTTCCTAAGACTCGATGCTCTCAAGCTTTGTAAGAGTCTAGTCAATTGATTTACATGATCTTGCCCATGAGGATGGATTAGCTCAAGTTCATCTGTTTACGGAAATACTGTGCTCTTCTGAGATTTTCTTTTACATACTTGAACCACTGTGCTTTGTCTTTGCCATGTACATATGAGTCTTCAAGACATGTTAAGATCTATTTTGTCAGGGCATGGTCTGGGGACCCATTATATTGCTCTGATAGTTTATTGCTGGTCCACAGTTAGACAGAGAAACTGAGAGTAAATGGAGCAAGTAATTTTATGATTGTAAAACCTCATGTAAAAGTGTAACCACATTTTATATAGCCTAATTTTACTTCCCTGGTAATTAATTTCTTAATACATTCAATTAATATGGCATTTCTTAAAGATTAAAATAGAAGACAAACTGGCCATCGCCTTAGAGCATTTGAGAAATACTGTAGTCACTATTTGAAATCCTTTTCTCAGCCTATCATTAACTTTATTAATGATATATTCTTTCACTATTCATTTAATTTTATTACACACAAATGTTTTATTGCTCACAACTTTTTGCTTAGCTATCCTAACATTCATCACACAAAATGATGATTTTATGTGTTGTTATGACATCAGAATATTTTCAGTATTTCTTAAAATGATATAGAATTTACTTTTTATAAGGTGAGAGCTAACTTACTGAACTGTTTTGCCAAGTGAATTAGTTATTTTTCTATGATTGTGGTAAAATCATGTGACAAAACAGCAACGTAACGCAGGGCTTGTTTCATGTCTTACAGTTATGTACGTTTTATGGTTCTAAAGAGGCAGAGTCCACCATAGCAGGGAAGGCGTGGCCTGGTGACTAGAGCAGGAAGCAGGAAGATCACATTTCACTCCCAGGGATGAAGGAGAGGGAGGGAGAGAAGAGAAAGCGGTGGGTGAGGCTCTAACACGCAAAGCCCACCTCTGTGAAGCTCTCTCCAGCAAGTCTCCTCCTCACGATCATTCTGTGGCCAATTGTAGAGAGAGTATCTTGGGTCTGTATGAATGTGGCACCTATCAATGATAAATCTGATGGTCTATCACTTAGGCAGAAAAAAATAAATGTACAAATCCAGTAGGCAGAAAGGATTCTGGGATAGTGCCAGGTGGGAGATTTAGCCAGGGAAGATGTGACAAGATCTGGCACTGACCATAGGCAGAATGTAGATTAAAATAAACGGGTTATTTTAATTTATGATCTAGTCGGAGAAGAGCTTAGCTATAAGGCCAAAATACTTGTAAGTATATTTTAAGTCTGAGTCCGATTTCTGGGAGTATGGGGCAGGGAGGAAGGACTGTCTAACTTTTGACAGTCAATCATGCCACCACCAACTGAGGACCAAGAGTTCAAATACATGAGCCTCTGGGAGACATTTTACTCAAATCACATATTTTGATAATCTGTTTTCAAAATGAAGGATTGACCTAGGATCTTGCACAACCTTTGTAAGTACTAGACAACTAACCTGCATTCTCAGAATAATTATATACTTTGGTTCAGGGTTTTGGAAATGAATCCAGGATGGGCTTTTATTTATTCCACAGTGCAAACAGGCCTTCAACTTTTGAGTCCTGATCCATACTCCCAAGAAGTTAGGATTACACCATACTAATAGCCTTAACTTAGAGCTCTTTTATTTATTTTTTACAAGTAATACTCCTCACTGACATGAAATGTCATTGCTTTCAAATACAAGGTAATATATACAGGTCATTTTCTGAATATTCCATTTCATATTATGGGTTTTATTTATTTTTACATGCGTATAGCAATTCTTCAAGAAAGTTGCTTTTGTATATTTTGACTTTTAATAAGATGGTTTTAGTTTCTCTGTATGTTCAGCTTTAGACTAGGCATACCTAGAATCTGCCTACCAAATTCTTTACAAATTTTATTGAACAGTGCCACCATGGCAAAAAGGTCTAACATTAATTAGGAAAAACTATCATGAGATTTCTGACAGGTGGAAATGTTCCAGACATTTATCTGGGAATAATTACCTCATTCAATTAATGCCATTTTCTCTCTAGCTTTAAAAAATATTTACATGTATGCATGTAAGTGTGTGTGGTATGTGCTCATGCGTGTCTGTAGCCACACCTACTCATGCATTCCCCCAGAGGCCAGAGGACGGCATTGGGTGTCTTGTGCTGCTACTTTTTGGCACATTCTACTAAGACAGGGTTTCCCACTGAACTTGGAGTCAAGCAGACAGCCCTGTTCATGTTCATGTTCATGTAGACGATATCCACCAATGCTAGGGTTATAGACATATGTACTAGGGTAAAGACACATGCAGTATTTTATCAGGGTGCTTGGGGTTTGAAAGCAGGTCATCATTTCTGAGTTGCAAGCTCTTTCCCCGTGAGCCATCTCCTTAGCCCACATATGGAAATATTTTCCTTGCATCAGTTTTGTACACTGTATTTGCGATCAGTCTTAGTCTTTGTGCAGATGTTCCTGCGTCTGTCTCTGACGTCTCATGTATGTGTATTTAACATTTATGCAATTTTATTTGCTGATTGAGCTAACAGATTTTTCTGCAGTATTGAGTTGACCACTTTCCTTATCACGTTGGTGGATTTCTTACAGGATGTATGCCTCAGTACTTTTCTTTTATTGCTAGTTTTTAGTTTTAACTTTGCATACATGCCATATTAATCCAGGTGCTAATACATGCCAGTGTCACCAGACTTCCCCTTGGAGTTGGAGTTGCAGGTGGTTTTGAGCAACCTGATGTGAACGCTTGGAATTCAATTCTTCTCCCTTACAAGAGGAGCATGCATTTGACCACGAGCCACTTCAATAGCCCCAGCCTTTGGCCTTTCCTGTTATTACCATGGGAGTTATCGTTTTTTGTCTTTTGTCAAAGTTTAGAAACCTATTGACATATAGGTATGCAAGATATATATACATGCATGTATATGTATATATGTCATTAATCCTAATGAATAGGTAATATTCACTTATTAGTCCTGTAATAAATGATAGTTCCCATCCCCACAAATATCGTCGTATTCTTAAGTTATCTCCTTTCAATCAAATATTTTTTGCTATTATGAAGATGAATACTTTTAGTCTTGTTCATGTATGATATTTGTAATAAAAATTATAATCTTGTTTTTCCTTTATTAGAAACATGCACAATAGTTTTTCTTTGCCTGTTTGATTTATGGCACTTACTAAATGCTTTCATTTTGTGTGTGTGTGTGTGTATGTGTGTGTGTGTGTGTGTGTGTTTGCCAGGAGGTTTTCACTTGTTTCATATGATTCATTTTGGTTTGCATTATTTCTCCAGATTATTCTCAAATTAGACTGTTTTAGGTTACTAAGTTTTGCTTTTGAGCATGATGTAATTTTGTTCACTTTTACCTTCATTCATGATCCTGTACTTGCCTCTGCTTTATAAATATTGTCTGTGTTTCTGCTTAACATGTACCAACTTTTGAAATCAGAACTGTTCTTCATTTATGTCTTTGGAATAATTTTTTCTCTTGCTGAATTTGGCGTATGCTATATGAATTTATGGACTAAATATTTGATATTTTTCTATTTACAACTGAGAAAATGCTCATCTCCCTTCTCATGTTTTTTAATTGTTAAATATTTTTTCACAAGCGGAACATTATTCTTGTGTCATAAAATACCTCACTTTGTGTTTTATAGTTATTTTCTCCTTTAATCTTGGTTTTCTGACTTTGGTGATACTATGCCATTATTACATAGACTTGGAAAGCAAAATTAAGATCAATAAACTAATTCTATGAGAAGCACTAATAGTGTAGTAAACAGATATCAGAAATCTAGTGATTGATTTCACAGAATGTAAAAAATGGACAAGATGCTTCTTGACCATTTGAGTTTTCTCAATTAAGAATTCTTTGTTTAGCTGCAGCTTCCCGCCCAGCTGGTGGTGGGGAAGCCGGAGGGTCACCCAGCGTGCCAGGTGCTCAGAACCATCCGGCGGCGGCGGCAGAACCAGGTACCCGAGACAGCCCAAGCTTAAGACCTTCGGGGACTCAGGCCTGGAGTGGGAGTTGGGCACAGAATAGCGGGTGCACTCTGCACTCGCGGGGCGGACCCCGAGCTCCCTGCAGGCAGCTGCCATATTGCCTGCAGCTTCCCGCCCAGCTGGTGGTGGGGAAGCCGGAGGGTCACCCAGCGTGCCAGGTGCTCAGAACCATCCGGCGGCGGTGGCAGAACCAGGTACCCGAGACAGCCCGAGCTTAAGACCTTCGGGGACTCAGGCCTGGAGTGGGAATTGGGCACAGAATAGCGGGTGCACTCTGCACTCGCGCGCGGGGCGGACCCCGAGCTCCCTGCAGGCACCTGCCATATTGCCTGCAGCTTCCCGTCCAGCTGGTGGTGAGGAAGCCAGAGTCAGCCAGTGTGCCAGGTACCCAGACCCAGCCGGAGGCCGAACCACCCTCCCATCCAGCCAGTGGCAGGGAAGCTGGAAACCGGACCCAGCCAGCTTCCCAACAGCTTGGGACCAGCAGGCGGACCAGATAACTGAGATATCCCAACTTTAAGACCCCTGGGGAAACAGGATATCAGACAGCGAACCCTGAGCAGGAGCAGTGCAGAGCAGCCGCCCAACAGGCGGAACCAAATACCTGGGATATCCAGAGGTTAAGACCTCGGGGGATTCAGGCCACCTGTCAGCAATCTGTGAGCAAGACCCCTGCAGGACAGTGATTCAGGTATCCCAGTCACTGGGAAATAGCCTTACAACCCCACAGGAGGGTCAAGCACCAGCTAGTATCTACAGGACCAACTAACACCAGAGTTAACCAGATGGCAAAAGGCAAACGTAAGATCGCTACTAACAAAAATCAAGGCAATATGGCGGCATCCGAACCCAGTTCCCCAACAGCAATAAATATTGGATACCCCGAAACACCAGAAAAACAAGACTCAGATCTAAAATCACTGGTCAGGATGCTGATAGAGGAACACTTAGATAAATCTCTTAAAGTAATACATGAGAAAATAGATCAAAAGCTAGAAGCCATTGCAAGACAAACACAATTAAATCCCAGATATCTCAACACACCAGAAAAACAAGACTCAGATCTAAAATCACTGGTAAAGATGCAGATTGAGGATCACTTAGATAAATTTCTTAAAGTAATAGAGGAGAAAATAGATCAAAAACTAGAAGCCCATACAAGGCAGACACAAAAATCACTTAAAGAAATCCAGGAGAATATAGAGCAAAAAGTGAATCCCAATAAGGGGGAGAAACAAAAATCACCCAAAGAAATACAAGAGAACATGGGTCAACGAGTAGAAGTCATAAAGGAGGAAACACAAAAATCCCTTAAAGAATTACAGGAAAACACAAACAAGCAACTGAAAGATCTGAGCAAAACCATACAAAATCTAAAAACAGAAGTAGAAACAACTAAGCAATCGCAAAGGGAGACAATGTTGGAGATAGAAAACCTTGGGAAGAAATCAGGAGTCATAGATGCAAATATCAACAATAGAATACAAGAGATAGAAGACAGAATCTCAGATGCTGAAGATACCATAGGAACCATGGATTCAACAATTAAAGAAAATGCAAAATGCAAAAAGCTGGTAACCCAAAACATTCAGGAAATCCAGGACACAATGAGAAGACCAAACCTAAGGATTATAGGGATAGATGAGAATGAAGATCTACAACTTAAAGGGCCAGCAAATATCTTCTACAAAATTATGGAAGAAAATTTCCCCAACCTAAAGAGAGAGATGCCCATGAATATACAAGAAGCCTATAGAACCCCAAATAGACTGGACCAGAACAGAAATACTTCCCGTCACATAATAGTCAAAACCCCAAATGTAATAAACAAAGAAAGAATATTAAAGGCAGTAAGAGAAAAAGGACAAGTAACATATAAAGGAAGACCTATCAGAATTACACCAGACTTCTCACCTGAGACCATGAAAGCTAGAAGATCCTGGGCAGACCTCATGCAGACCCTAAGAGAACACAAACTTCAGCCAAGACTACTATACCCAGCAAAACTCTCAATTGCCATAGATGGGGAAACCAAGATATTCCACGACAAAACCAAATTTGCAAGATACTTATCTACAAACCCAGCCCTACAAAGGATAATAGGGGAAAAATACCAACACAAGGGGGGAAACAACACCCCAGAAGAAACAAGATAGAAACCCCATCTCATCCAACCCAAAAGAAGAGGACCACTCAAATACAAATAATAATAACAATTCCCAAAATGTCAGGAAGTAATAATTACTATTCCTTAATATCTCTTAATATCAATGGACTCAATTCCCCAATCAAAAGACACAGACTAACAGACTGGATACGGAAACAGGACCCTACATTTTGCTGCATACAGGAAACACATCTCAGTGTCAAAGACAAACACCACCTTAGAGTAAAAGGCTGGAAGACAGTTCTACAAGCAAATGGTCCCAGGAAACAAGCTGGAGTAGCCATTCTAATATCAGATAAAATCGACTTTCAACCTAAAGTCATCAAAAGAGACACAGAAGGTCACTTCCTGCTTGTCAAAGGGAAAATCCACCAAGAAGAATTCTCAATACTGAACATCTATGCACCAAATGCAAGGGCACCCTCATTCGTAAAAGAAACTTTACTAAAGCTTAAAGCACACATCGCACCTAACACAATGATTGTAGGTGACTTCAACACTCCACTCTCCTCAATGGACCGATCAGGAAAGCAGAAACTAAACAGGGACACAGTGAAACTAATTGAAGCTTTGGACCAATTGGATTTAACAGATATATATAGAACATTCCATCCTAAAACAAAAGAGTATACCTTTTTCTCAGCACCGCACGGTACCTTCTCAAAAATTGATCATATAATTGGTCACAAGACAGACCTCAACAAATACAAGAAGACCGAACTAATCCCATGTCTCCTATCGGATCACTATGGAGTAAAAGTGGTCTTCAATAGCAAGAAGAACTACAGAAAGCCCACATACACATGTAAACTGAACAATACTCTACTCAATGACACCCTGGTCAAGGAAGAAATAAAGAAAGAAATCAAAGACTTTTTAGACTTCAATGAAAATGAAGGTACGACCTACCCAAATCTCTGGGATACAATGAAAGCAGTGCTAAGAGGAAAACTCATAGCCCTGAGTGCCTCCAAAAAGAAACTGGAAAGAGCATACACTAGCAACTTAACAGCACACCTGAAGGCCCTGGAACAAAAAGAAGCTAACTCACCCAGAAGGAGTAGAAGAGAGGAAATCATCAAACTAAAGGCTGAAATCAATCAAGCAGAAACAAAGAGAACCATACAAAGAATCAACAAAACCAAGAGCTGGTTCTTCGAGAAAATCAACAAGATAGATAAACCCTTAGCTAGACTAACCAAAGGGCACAGAGATAGTATCCAAATTAACAAAATTAAAAATGAAAAGGGGGATATAACAACAGAAACAGAGGAAATTCAAAAGATCATCAGATCCTACTACAAAGGCCTATACTCAAAACAACTGGAGAATCTGGAGGAAATGGACAATTTCCTAGACAGATACCAAATACCAAAATTAAATCAGCATCAAGTAGACCAGCTAAACAGTCCCATAACCCTTAAAGAAATAGAAGGGGTTATAGAAAGCCTCCCAACCAAAAAAAGTACGGGACCAGATGGTTTTAGTGCAGAATTCTACCAGACCTTCAAAGAAGACTTAACACCAATACTCTTCAAACTATTCCACAAAATAGAGACAGAAGGGACACTGCCCAACTCGTTCTTCGAAACCACAATTACGCTGATACCTAAACCACAAAAAGATCCAACAAAGAAAGAGAACTACAGGCCAATTTCTCTTATGAATATAGATGCAAAAATACTAAATAAAATTCTTGCCAACCGAATCCAAGAGCATATCAAAACGATCATTCACCATGATCAAGTAGGCTTCATTCCAGGAATGCAGGGATGGTTCAATATACGGAAATCCATCAATGTAATCCACTACATAAACAAACTAAAAGAAAAAAACCACATGGTCATCTCATTAGATGCTGAAAAAGCATTTGACAAAATTCAGCATCCTTTCATGCTAAAAGTCTTGGAAAGAGCAGGAATTCAAGGCCCATACCTAAACATAGTAAAAGCAATCTACAGCAAACCAGTAGCCAACATCAAAATAAATGGAGAGAAACTTGAAGCAATTCCACTAAAATCAGGGACTAGACAAGGCTGTCCTCTCTCTCCATATCTTTTCAATATAGTACTTGAAGTTCTAGCGAGAGCAATCAGACAACATAAGGAAGTCAAAGGGATACAAATTGGAAAGGAAGAAGTCAAAGTATCATTATTTGCAGATGATATGATAGTCTACTTAAGCGATCCAAAAAACTCCACCAGAGAACTTCTACAGCTGATAAACAACTTCAGCAACGTGGCTGGTTATAAAATTAACTCAAGCAAATCAGTAGCCTTCTTGTACTCAAAGGACAAGCAGGCTGAGAAAGAAGTTAGGGAAATAACACCCTTCACAATAGCCACAAACAACATAAAGTACCTTGGCGTAACTCTAACCAAACAAGTGAAAGATCTGTATGACAGGAACTTCAAGTCCCTGAAGAAAGAAATCGAAGAAGACCTCAGGAGATGGAAAAATATTTCTTGCTCCTGGATTGGCAGGATCAATAGAGTAAAAATGGCCATCTTGCCAAAAGCAATCTACAGATTCAATGCAATCCCCATCAAAATCCCAAATCAATTCTTCATAGATCTAGAAAGAGCAATTCTCAAATTCATCTGGAGCAACAAAAAACCCAGGATAGCTAAAACTATTCTCAACAATAAAAGGACTTCTGGGGGAATCAATATCCCTGACCTCAAGCAGTACTACAGAGCAATTGTGTTAAAAACTGCATGGTATTGGTACAGCAACAGGCAGGTAGATCAATGGAATAGGATTGAAGACCCAGAAATTAACCCACAGACTTATGGTCACTTGATCTTTGATAAAGGAGCCACAACCATCCAGTGGAAAAAAGATAGCCTTTTCAACAAATGGTGCTGGTTCAACTGGAGGTCAACATGCAGAAGAATGCGAATTGACCCACTCTTATCTCCTTGTACTAAGATCAACTCCAAGTGGATCAAGGACCTCCACATAAAACCAGACACACTGAAACTATTAGAAAAGAAACTTGGGAAGACCCTGGAGGACATGGGCACAGGGGTAAAGTTCCTGAACAGAACACCAATAGCTTATGCTCTAAGATCAAGAATTGACAAATGGGACCTCATAAAATTACAAAGTTTCTGTAAGGCAAAGGACACTGTCAGAAAGACAAAACGGCAACCAACAACATGGGAAATGATCTTCACCAACCCCACATCCGACAGAGGGCTAATATCCAATATATACAAAGAACTCAAGAAGTTAGACCCCAAAGAACCAAATAACCCTATCAAAAAATGGGGCACAGAGCTAAACAAAGAATTTTCACCAGAAGAAATTCGGATCGCCGAGAAACACCTTAAGAGATGTTCAACATCATTAGTCATCAGGGAAATGCAAATCAAAACAACCCTGAGATTCCACCTCACTCCAGTCAGAATGGCTAAGATTAAAAACTCGAGAGACAACAAGTGCTGGCGAGGATGTGGAGAAAGAGGAACACTCCTCCACTGTTGGTGGGATTGCAAAATGGTAAAACCACTCTGGAAATCAGTGTGGCGGTTCCTCAGAAAATTGGGCATGCCACTCCCAGAGGACCCTGGCATACCACTCCTGGGCATATACCCAGAGGATTCCCCTGCATACAACAAAGACACATGCTCCACTATGTTTATAGCAGCCTTGTTTATAATAGCCAGAAATTGGAAGGAGCCCAGATATCCCTCAAAGGAGGAATGGATACAGAAAATGTGGTATATTTATACAATGGAGTACTACTCAGCAATTAAAAATAATGAATTCATGCAATTTGTAGGTAAATGGTTAGATCTGGAAACTATCATCCTAAGTGAGCTAACCCAATCACAAAAGAATACACACGAAATGCAATCACTGATAAGTGGATATTAATGAGCCCAGAAGCCCTAAATACTCAAGGCACAATTAGCAAGTCAAATGACTCTCAAGAAGAAAAAAAGGAGAGGACCCTGGGCCTGTAAAGATTGGATCCAGTATTGTAGACCCAGAACAGAGAAATCGTGGGGGGGGGGAAAGAGTGGGGAATAGCATGGGGGGGAGAGGAATTATGGGACATATGGTGGGGGGTACCTGGGAAAGGGGAAAGCCTTTGGAATGTAAACAAAGAATATAGAAAATAAAAAAAAAATGATAAAAAAAAAAGAAAATACAAAAAAAAAAAAGAAAGAAAATTTTTTTCAATTAAAAAAAAAAGAACTACCAAAAAAAAAAAAAAAAAGAATTCTTTGTTTAGCCTTGTATCTCATTTCTAATAGGGCTATTTGATTATCTGGAGTCTAATTTCTTAAGTTCTTTGTATATATTGGATATTAGCCCTCTAGATGTAGGATCTTTTCCCAATCTGTTGGTTGCTGTTTTGTTCTATTGACAGTGTCCTTTGCCTTACAGAAGCTTTGCAATTGTCAGTTCTTGATCTTAGAATTATAGAATAAGCCATTGGTGTTTTGTTCAGGAACTTTCCCCCTGTGTCCATGTATTTGAGGCTCTTCTCCACTTTCTCTTGTATTAGTTTCAGTATATCTGGTTTTATGTGGAGGTCCTTAATCCATTTGAACTTGAGCTTTGCACAAGAAGATAAGTATGGGTCAATTTGCATTCTTCTACATGCTGACCACCAGTTAAACCAGCATCATTTGTTGAAAATGCTGTCTTTTTTCCACTGCATGGTTTTAGCCTAAAGAAATGTTCAACATCCATAGTCATCAGGGAAATGCAAATAAAAACAACACTGAGATTCTACCTCACACCAGTCATAATGTCTAAGATCAAAAACTCAGGGGACATCAGAAACTGGAGAGTATGTGGGGAAAGAGGAACACTCCTCCACTGCTAGTGGGACTGCAAGCTGGTAAAACCACTCTGGAAATCAGTTTGGCAGTTCCTGAGAAAATTGGACATAGTACTACCTGAGGATCCAGCTATACCGCTTCTGGACATATACCCAGAAGATGCTCCAACATATAATAAGGATACATGCTCCACTATGTTCACAGAAGCCTTATTTATAATAGCCAGAAGCTAGAAAGAACCCAGATGTCCTTCTACAGAGGAATGGATACAGAAAATGTGGTACATTTACACAATGGACTACTACTCATCTATTAAAAATGATGAATTCATGAAATTCTTAGGCAAATGGATGAATCTATAAAATATCATCCTGAGTGAGGTAACCCAATCACAAAAGAACACACATGCTCCTCAGTCCTTTCTCTAGCTCCTCCATTGGGGACCCCATGATCAGTTCAATCATTGGATGCAAACATCTGCCTCAGTATATGTCAGGTTCTGGCAGAGCTTCTCAGGTGACAGGTGTATCAGGTCAGCATGCACTTCTTGGAATCTACAATAGTGTCTGCATTGGTGACTGTATATGGGATGGATCCCTAAGTGGAACAGTCTCTGGATGGCCTTTCCTTCAGTCTCTGATCCACACTTTGCCTCCATATTTGCTCCCATAAGTATTGTGTTGCCCCTTCTAAGAAGGACTGAAACACAGACACTTTGGTTTTCCTTCTTGAGCTTCATGTGGTCTGTGAATTGTATCTTGGGCATTCCAAGCTTATGGGCCAATATCTACTTATCAGTGAGTGCACGCGGGCACACCAGCACACATACATACAAGTTATATGACTAAGACATGAATGTCTCTTTTCAGGAATATTTCAAAGCAAAGCTAATTTTTTAGCTACCTACAAATTAGAATAATTCCTATTAGTGTGTGCAGATGAAGCTTAAAACTCAAATTCAAATAAATCTCTAACTTTAGTTTCTTGAATGAAAATTGAAGAGACTGGCCTTCAAAAATTCACAGTGCCTTTTCAAAGCCTTCTTAATATGAATTGGGAGGTGCAGGGTTAGTTAGTTCCTTGATACTACTGTTCTTTACAATATACCCATTGTCTAGCTAGTTTAAGAAGAACAAAAAAGAAGGGTTTCATGGTTACTAAGAAAGCAGTTCTCATATTTTTAAAGGATCATAAACACCCAAAAGAGAAATGTTGATAGAGATATAGCATGAACAGAAACCATATGGCCATGTGCTAGAGACTGGGGGAGAGGCGTGGAGGAAAAAGGAAACATATGTTTCAAATGTAAAGTCTTTCAAATAATCTTGCCATAAATTTTACCAGCAACAGAAAAATAACTACTCCCAGTTCAGTCCTAATGCTTGTTTTCTATGAGAATAGAAAATAGAAATAGAGTGTTGAGCATACAGTTCAGAGCTGTAACTAAAACGTCACAAAGACAGACTTTGTACATTCGCAAAATAATGCATAGTTTTGTAGCACTAAGTGAGCAAAAGGGACAAAGACCAGACCTTAAGAGTAGAATGGAGAAATTCTACTCAAGCAACAGGAAGAAGAGAAACGAATGTAGGAGACTAAGATGACATAAATTCCCCAAAGGTCAAATAAAAACAAAATGACTCAGAAGTATTATGCACACATGCAATTGCCAAGGTCACACAAATCCCTTCTGTCACTTTGGATCCTACACAGTTTACCTCTAATTTTTTTCAACTGATGATTCCACACACAACTTGCATATATCCAAGGCGCTGGAAACACATCAGTTTACCCAGAGTTCTTTAACTCTTCCCTCATGCACATGATGTCAACCTCTAGATGACATCAGAGCCTAGACAACATAAGATGATCTGAGGAGAAGTAATTTTGGAGTTTAAGTCAAGATTGGGAAGATACCAGACTAGAAGTTTCAAGTAAAACAACAAAAAGGAAGTGATGTAAATTATAGCCAAATCTCAGTCAGAGAGTACCATGAACAAATAATGACAAGCCAGAGAGAAGGAAGGTTTTTCAAAGGCTGTGATCTCCCAACAAGCATGCGTGAAGTAAGAGGGAGTTGTTTGTAAAGAGAAGTTTAGATCTTCGGCTGTGCTCCCGAAGTGCTTGTCTAAAACTCTGACTGGATTTGTTTCTTTTGCTGTGTTCCTCTGACATCCTTTTCTTCACAGTTCTTCTATCCCTGACGTACTGATGCCTCAGGTTTGAAATAAGAAAAAAAATCAGATTTACATTTATATTATTCTTAATTTCCCTAAGGAGTAATTTGTAGGTTTCTGGAGCCTCTCCCACCAAACCTCCAAAAGTCCTGATTACCCTTTAATCAATAGAATGTGTTTGATGTACTGGTGGAAAAGCCAGGTTTGATAGTAAATTGGACCTGTTAGCTTGTGGTTTGAATTTCAGCTGTGTTTGTCTCAGAAAGCTGTGTTTTATTAGGCCAAGTCCTTTATAATTATGAAATTTTCATACTTTCTTCTTAGTTCTTACTAGTTTCTTCTCCTCTCCCAAATTTTAGCTTTTCTTGTCAAGCAAAAATCAAGAAGAGAAAAGGACTTTTGGGTTTTACTCATTTCTGGGGGTTGTAGAGCTCCTGTATAAAGACTATGGAAAGAGGGAACAAAGAGAATCAAGAAAAGAGAAATTTTGTAGCTTTTTAGTTTTGTCTATGATGATCTCTCTGTTACACCTTTCTTTTTGGCCTATAGTGTTTGTGTATATTTATTTCTATAACATAGCTCTCTTACAACAATATTTTAAGAATCTCCTGATATAACATCACCACACAGAACCTATAAAAACAGCTCAGATTTAAAGAAATAAATGTCCAGTTCTTCAAAGATGCTTATCTCTCAATAAGAAATGCAAAAAAATACAGTGAAGTAAACCCTATTCTGAATTAGTCTTTGGGTTTGTTTCAGCATTTCAATGAAACTCTTTGAGCACGGGCAAAGATTCAATTTGAAAAACTCAACCCTTCAGCCTTCTCCTGACAAACTTCTTCCTAACTGGTTAGTCAGTGATAGAAAATAATTAAAAAGCTGACTTTTTTCAAATTAATTTCTCAACACTAATGATATAAATGATAAAGCCACCATTAAATTCAAGATTATAAATTAATTGGCTAGCTATGTGTCACAAGAAAGCAGGTATAAGAAAGCTAAGCTTTCACTGGACATTATAGAGTGGATACTCATTAAACATTAATCTGAAGACTGACATGAGAAAGAGGAACAGAATTTATTCATTTAAGCTTAGGAAACCTACAATTAGTGTTGAGTTAGCTTATGACATCCTCAAAATCCTGTCAGTTGGTGCTTGTGAGTAGCCTTCTGATATATAATTATACTTCATGTTTTTGTGATATTATTAATATATAATGTAATATATATTATCTCATAAATATGGTATCTATGACAAATTCATGTGTTCCAGAGTGTATTGTAAGCATTGATTTAGCATACATACATTTAGTTTGCCTACAATGCATGAGGAAAGTACGTTTCTATCACTGATGAATTTTTTCCTATTCTTTCTTTTATGTTACTTCTTGTCTACTAAAACAACTGTTGCTTGATTGCTGGTATTTTTCTTTGTGAGGGATCAGCACAAGGAATACTGTCCATTTACATAATTTTGGTTATATTGTTTGTACTAGGTTGTAAAAGTCTTTAATGCTCTGGTGATAAGACTTTTATCAGATACAATAATTCTGAATCTGCTTTTTCATGGAAATAAAAGAGACCACCACCAAATACCAGATAGCTGGGGATAAACTTTTTTTTTTTAAGTCGGAGCAAATCCTTTTTGATTTTGTTCTTTCTGTTTTTACCTTGTTAGGTAGTTGATGCCTCCTTATGTTCTAAGAAACTTCAAAGTGTTGTAAGTATTCTTGAGTAATTTCTTATATACATTTCATGGTTTGGTGTGCACATTTACATCGACGGTCTGTCTTGACTGCTTTGTATGTATTGATACATGGTCACTGCTTACCTTGTCGCTTTGTGGATGTTAACTTTTGGAATCAATTGGTGGAAGCATTTTTGTTTCCAGTAAATGGAACTTAGTGTTTTTTATAAGAATTTACTGATTATACAGTTTAGCTCCATCTTTCAAGCCTGTCATTATACCAAATTTATCCGTCCTCAAACCATTCTACATTATTTTGATTAAGGATCTTATTATGTTTTAAGTTGATTAAATCTTACAAATTCATCATTGTCAAACTTATTTTTAGATAAGCTAGAAACCTACTTCCATAAATAATTTATAATATGCTTGCCAAAAATCTACAAAAATTCAAAATTGGATAAGTGTAATTAATATAAAGGACACTTGGGTAATATTTAGCACCATAGCAACAGTGAACAGCATATGTTTTACTATACCTCCCCATAGATTTGGGTACTTTTAAATTCATGTTCAGTAGAGCTTTTACAGTGTTCTCTGTCTTTGTGTGGCATATCAGACTACAAGGTAGACTAGCTTATAGTCTAGGCATTACGGATTATTCTCTTGGTGCAAATATTTACCTCTGGTGAAAACTACAGAAGTGGTGTTCCTAAGAAAGGGAAATTGATCTGATAGTCTTTACAACAAAACTGTACATTGACTCTCGGGAAATTTAAGATCTAATATATCCTGCTAAATTCTGATGTTCAATTAAAATGTCTGACCTTTATACTACTGTACTAAGTAGTCATTGGTTGCACTAGGGGATGTAGTCTTAGGTGAATTGATTTGAGGGCAGTTTGCATAAATACCTCATACTTGAGAGTCAAGGGCACCACTGGTAGGTCTTCACTGATAAGTCTTCATTATTGAAGGAATGGGGATCAGGGTGTTAGCTGCACAGGACTGACTATGCCTCTGAGTCTCAGGCTTGTGTTGCCTGAGCACTTAGTTCATACTCCTTTCCGGAGATGTTTATGAAGACTTTGAATGTCTGTCTTCCACAGCTGAAGTTGGCCAAAGGAAGATTAGCTTAAATACCCCTGGTAAAAAAGGACAATTACTCCTTTATGTAAGTGATTCTTGTTCCCACAGGGTTCTTGCCATGAAGTTTATGATGCTTAATAGATGGAATTTAGTATCAACATGGCAAAAAAACGTCTAGGAATGAATAGGAGTGATTTTCTAGAATAGTTTAAAGTAGGAAGATCCACCTTTGCCAGGAGCCATTCTCACTTAGATCTCAAAACCCCCTCCTTTCAGCCATTTCTAGCCTGCTTTTTCTAGCCTGCTTTTAGAAGGAAATATATTTTCTTGAAGATTAACCAAGTAGTTAGGTGGTCAGTACATGCAGAGCTCACCTGAGTGGGCTAGAACAAACAGAGCTCACCTGTGGTTAGGTTACCATAGCAACTCCTTTCCACTTCCCCTCCTCGTGATCAATTTATTGTGCCAAGTTCCTGCAGCAATAGTCAGCTTTTCCCTGAGATTCTGAGAGACAATTCTGAGACACTGTTCCTGAGAAATAATTCTAACCCCCTGAGATTGTTCCCCTAATACAATGACTTTCCCCTTTTAACCCCCCCTTTTAACCTTGCTTGCTTCCCTTTAAATTGCCTTGTGTAAAAAATAAAATTTGACAGCTTGATCAGAATACTGTCTTGCTGCCCATCTCTCATGTCTCTTGTCTCTCGCCTTCTCCTACGTGGTCCAGGGACCCTGTTGACTGTCCTACAGCTCGGGACACACCTTAAGTAGAGGAAGTACCATTGCATTATCTGGGATCCCAGAGTGAATAAAAGGGATAAGTACAGGTAAACTCAGACATTCATTTATCTCTGCTGCCTGACTGTGGATGCAATTTGACCAGTTACCTTAAATCCCTGCTGGCATGCCTTCCTCTCTGGGATGAACTATGCCTTGGTTCATAAGCCCAAATAAACCCTTCCATATATACACATATATACACACACATATATGTATGTGTATATATATATATATATATGTATATACCTACATATATATACATACATATATATGTATACACGCATATGTGTATATATATATATAAATCCACACATATGTTTATATATATACACACACATGTACATATATATACATACATATACATACATATGTGTATATATTTATATGTGGAAAGAGCCACATAAGGCTCTTGAGGAATACATAAGGTTCTCATATATATATGTATATATATATACATATATATATGCAACATACACATGTGTATATATGCATATATGTGTTTATACACACATATATCTACAAATGCAAACACATATATAATTAAACATTTATATATATACAAATATGCATATATATAGATACACACATATGTATTCACAAACACACAAAAAATACACACACACATACATATATATAAATAAAACACTAAACATATTGGTTTGGACCTCCAAAAAGGTTTACAGGTGTCACCACTATGATGATCCAGATAGTGCATCTCAAAAAGTGATTCTAAGCAGGACCTACTATAAAATATGCTCTCAGGTACAAAGTCTAGAGCAAAGACTGAAGAAAAGGCCATCTCGAGACTGCCCCACCTGGGGATCCATCCTGTATACAGTTACCAAACCCAGACACTATTGAAGATGCCAACAAGTTCTAGGTGACAGGAGCCTGATATAGCTGTCTCCTGAGAGGCTCTGCCAGTGCCTGACAAATACAGAAGTGGATGCTCACAGCCAACCATTGGACGGAGCTCAAAGTCCCCAGTAGATGAGCTAGAGAAAGGACCCAAGAAGCTGAAGGAGTTTGCAACCCCATAGAAGGAACAACAATATGAACCAAGCAGTACCCCCAGGGCTTCTAGGTACTAAACTTCCAACCAAAGAGTACACATGGAAGGACCCATGGCTCCAGCTACATATGTAGCAGAGGATGCCCTTTTCAGACATCAGTGAGAGAAAAGGCCATTGGTTCTGTGAAGGCTCAATGCCCCAGTGTAGAGGAATACCAGGTCAGGAAAGTGGGAGTGGGTGGGTTGGTGAGCAGGGGGCTGGGAGATGGGATAGGGGGTTTTCTGAGGGGAACCCAGGAAAGGGGATGACATTTGAAATGTATATAAAGCAAACATGCTAATAAAAATTATGCTCTCAGGAGATATAAAAGAAACTGATTATGATTACATTTTCATTAAATAAGTATATTTTTCAAAGGAGAGGGTATGGTTTTGAATGAGATCATTTCATCTTAATGGTTGTAACTCTAGTAGCCTTGACCCTATAAGATCTTCAGTTTGTTTATCCAGTTAGCATTCAGTGCCTATTAACTTCTTTTCCAGGCTCCAGACTATCTCATACAATGGAATCACAACTATTATTTATTAAAATTCTATAGAGACCCATACAGGTTTTTAAAAATCTTTCTTTATTGCATTTTAGTTCTCCTTAATTTTCTGTGATAAATTTTTCCACCTCTGCAGTCCAAAGTCCTGCTCATTCAGATAGTCTCTTTGGTGACATTATTGCTGTAGATTTATCTCTACTTTTCTGTGACTCAGTTTAAGGGATGTGTCCAGAAGGAAACAGCCCAACATAATATGGAACTAACTTGTCATATTTTCCTGGTTTAAAGTTAGCAGCTGTGCACTTTATGCACATGATGTCACCATCTTGTAGCTATTAATGGTAAGAGGGGAAGTTTAGTAACTATTTTTTTCACCATGGAAAAATATAGTTTGTTTTTTTTTCTGCAAAAAGACACATGCCTCTCTACACTGATAAAATTTTACATAATTTTATCTGGTTTATTTTTCTTTAAAATGTTTCATTTTTATTTATTTTACTTGTATGAATGTCTTATCTGCCTATATATGTGTGTACCACATACATTTTTGGTGACTCTGGTGGTCAGAAGAATGCATAGGATCTCCTGAAATTGAAGTTATGGGTGGTTGTAAGTCACTATATTGGTGCTAAGAACCAACCTGGGTCTGTTGATAAAAACACACTCTTAGCTGCTTAGCCTTCTCTCCAGTTTCCATAGACTTAGTTTGATTTTCATTAGATCTGAACCACCATCAGAACTTGCAATTTATTTCAGTAACTAATTTACTGTAAAATATTTCAGAGGAAATAATCATTTTCTATTGCTTTTCACATATACATATATATATATATATATATATATATATATTCAATATATTCTTTGTTTACATTTCAAATGATTTCCCCTTTCCTGGATCTCCCCCTCCCCAAAGAAAGTCCCATAAGCCCTCTTCCCTCACCCTGTTCCCCAATCCACCCCTTCCCACTTCCCTGTCCTGGTATTCCCCTACACTGCTGCATTGAGCCTCTGCAGGACCAGGGCCCTCTCCTTTCTTCTTCTTGAGCATCGTCTGATATGTGAATTGTTTCTTGGGTATTCTGAGCTTCTGGGATAATATCCGCTTATCAGTGAGTGCATAACATGTGTGTCCTTTTGTGATTGGGTAACTTTACTCAGGATGACATTCTCCAGTTCCACTCACTTGCCTAAGAATTTCATGAATTCATTGTTTTTAATAGCTGAGTAGTATTCCATAGTGTAAATATACCGCATTTTCTGTATCCATAAAAAAATATTACAAAATTTAAATGTCCATAGTTGTATGTTACTTTTCCCATGGCTATGACAAAATATCAAACAAGGGGTACTTAAGAAAGGAAACATTTTTTTTATTCAAGATTTGGGAATATAGTCTGTCATTTCAGTGTGGAGGGACATGAAGCAGTCGGTTATATTATATTCATGCTCAGGATGCAGGAGAGATGATCCTCAGCTTGCCAGCTTTCTTTCTGTATTTTATACAGTCTAAGATCCCAGTCAATGGAATGATGGAACTTACCCATGTTTTCAGTGGATCCTATCATTTAATGTACTCCCTACTGGTAAACTTCTTAATAGACATGCATAGAGGTTCAAAGCTATTTTACCAAGTGACATTCAAGATTAATTATCACAAAAGTCTTGGCAGATTGTGAGTACACATGAGACCATATGTGTGTCAAACTAAAGAAGGAAGATCATTACCATTCTAACAAATGCGCTCAGCTTCCTGTAAATACCCTAGATCAATATTTGAGAGTCAGAAGCTGACTGTCAAGTCTCCAAAAGTAGTTGGAAGCAAAAGCACATCTGAACAATACCAAGACCCCTTTTCGTGGTACAGCCAACTAGTTGTTGTTATGGCCGTCGTCTAGGCTTGCAGGTCATCAGAAATGGCATGTTTTGCGGGCAGGGTATGCTATCAGGGTATGCCTGCTCCACCTCCAACTGAGGTAGATTAGACCTGTTGCTCACCGAGTACAGCTGTAACTTTTTCTCGTCTGTGCTGCACAGATCCAATATCTCATTTCTTATGCTGCTTCATCTCAGCAGAGGAACAGTCTATTGGTCGTCTCATGTCCTGATAACATGCACTGTCACAACATGGTTTTGCTGTGAAGAGAGTGAAACATCTTTCTTGTTACCTACAGATGTTCATTTCTAATCGTCTCTCTCTTTTTCTTTTTTTAAATTGATTATTGCATTTATTTACATTTCAAATATAGTTCCCCCTTCCCAGTTCTCCTCCACAGACTCCCTATCCCATTCACCCTCCTCTGCTTCTACAAGGGTGCTCCCCCACCTACCCACCCACTCCAGTCTTACCACCGTGGCATTCCCCTATGCTGGGGCATCGAGTCTTCACTGGATCAAGGTCCTGTCCTCCCATTGATGCCAGATAAGGCCATTCTCTGCTATATATGCGGTTGGAGCCATGGGCCCCTCCAATTGTCTCTTAAGTCAGAAGGATCACATAACTGTATTAAAAATAAATCACAAGAGTCAGAAAATGTCTTGTGATTTCTATGAGATCAGGTATAGTTCCTTTGGGAGTCTCAAGGATAATGTTCATAAATATTACAGAGAAAATTACAAGTTTCCTACACTGCTATATTGTAAAGGTATTGCCAAATTCCTTTAAAAATGATGCTAACCCGAATATGTAATGATATGTCCAAGTTCCTGGCTTTGAGAGTGGCTGTACGGCTCTGAATAAAATTTTCTATTCCCTTCTGACAAGCAAGTTGAAGAAATCTGTAGAGCATACATGAAGATAAAAAGAGATCTAGAACTCCTTGTGAAATAGAATTCATTATTGCCTCCCAATATTTAGACTTTTAATATTATCTTATCAGTTTTTAAAAAGAAATATTTTGACTTATTCCCTATCTATTGTATGACTTTGATATCTTTTAGTTGTCTTATTTCTCTAGTAAAGACTCCAGGTAGCATATTGAGCATGTATAGGAAAAGTGAAGTAAAGAAAAGAATACAGAAATAGAAATAGAAAAGAAGTATTGAAAAGAATTCAGACTTTAAAAAGTTAACCTTAGTACTCCTCAAATCATCCGACAAAACAAAAACAGAAGTAACCCAAGAAGTTCCCCAATTCTTTTTAGGAGGCCACCACTGCTCTAATATACTAATCATATAAAGACCCACAAAAGAAGGAGAATTAATTAAGAACGAGGATATCATGCAGTCAAATGGATGGAACTAGAAAATATCATTCTCAGTGAGGTAACTCAGACCCCAAAGAACATGCATAGTGTTATCTCACTAATAATTGGATATTAGCCATAAAAAAGTACAGAATCCCCAGGATACAATCCACAGACCTCATGAAGTTTAACTCTCTGAGCTGAAGGACCCAAGTGAGTATGTTTCAATCCAGCTTGGGAGAGAGAAGAAAGCAATCACGGGGAGTGGGGGGAAAGGCAGAGGGAGCGAGGGACCTGAGTGAGAGAGGGAAGGGGAAAAATGAAAGCGGGAACACCATCAGGTATTGGGGTAACAGGAGAGATGCCCGAGGGTCTTGAGGGAGGATGGGAGGTGGGGGACCCTCTAAAATGTACCAGAGAGAGACCTGGGACTTGAGAGACTCTCAGTACTCAAAGGGTGGGACTTTAGATGAAATGCTCTACAGTGGGGAGACTGAACAGCAAGAACAGGGCTACACAGCTCCATGTAAGACAGTGTCCTAAAACGCAAAGGATAAGCAAACACTTGCCCCATCTCTAACTCAGAGCCGACTCCATTCCATAGTCATAAGCGAATGAAAAGGTTTTCTTCAAGAGTCTCGATGGGGGAAAAAAACTTTTGAGGGTTGTTCCCAGGTCCAGCAGTAGCTGAGCCACACAAACAAACTCTGTGGTGTCTTTGAGATTCTTTGTCTTGCAATGTTAAGGCAGGGTGCTCTTTTTTTGTTTTTTTGTTTTTTGTTTTGTTTTGTTTTGTTTTTTGTTGTTTTGGCTTTTTTTCCTCCAAAGATCCTCCCAGATTGGTTACATGCAAATGAGTATAAACAGGGTCTAAAATGAGATCTTAAATGAGAGTGAAGCATATAAAAGAAAAAACAAACAGAATCATCTACTGTATATAATGTTGGGTTTGGATGAGACATCTGCACCCCAAACAAACTAACGGAGCTACGTCTCAGAAGAGAGTAACATTCCAAGCAGAGAGTAGATTTCTAACCAAATCTCCCAGCCCATGACATAGACTTTCTCTTGTAGGACTGCCATTTTCTTTTCAGACATTTCTGAGGAGTGTGCTATGTGACTTTCACATCTTAATTACTTATGCACACAGGAATAATTTAATTAAGTAGCTTATGAAGTGAGCATTAAATGTGTTAATCTGCACAGAGTATGCATGATGTGAGTACATATAAA
The DNA here is from genome assembly GCA_964023405.1 of Apodemus agrarius. Lineage (NCBI taxonomy): Eukaryota > Metazoa > Chordata > Mammalia > Rodentia > Muridae > Apodemus > Apodemus agrarius. The sequence continues at coordinate 20,670,642 of OZ030018.1, forward strand.
AATATTTAGCCAGAACCATTCATCACTTTCATTATAAATATTATTAAGTTATCATTCCTTTCCTGTATTCCAGGTACTATTTGGTAAAAAAAAAAAAAAAAATGGCTGATTCACTTAAAAGCATCATGTCAAGCGGTTCACCAGGGAGATTGAACCAATCTATAACTGTAAGCCTAATAATTAAGGCTTCTTTTCCTTATTGGCATTGCTGTTGCTGTCTATTCTTCTGTCTTGGTTATATGGACGTGTGCAATTGGCTTTCATGAGAGGAAAGACTTTAAAAGTTCGAAGGGCATGGAAAAGCTTTGATGTGATTATCATGCATTGCCTTTTCCAAACTGTATGCCATCTTCTTCAATGTATTGTCTATATTCATTCTCTGTGATTTGTTTTAAACTCTTTATTCTTAGTCTCAGTATCACTCCCAAATGCACTTGACACTAAGCCTGTTTTCTCAATGTGATACATTTGCATGTACCTGTGTGGAGGACATTTGGTTGCCGCCATTAGCAAATGCTAAGGTAAGGCTTTATGTATTGGTGAGAAATATCTTGAAGGCTACCTTTCTGCTATGTTGAAAGCAGAAGGACATTCTTTCAGAAAAGAAAATCTGTAAGAGAACTTTTCCTATCAAATTAAAACCAATAGACAGTGTTTGCAAAGATTGCTTAGACCCTGGCTCTGGGAAAGGAAGACATCAGAAAAGTGTAATATCTAACTTAGCTAATTCTATTTTAGGGCTTCTGGCTGTTTTGTCAATGGTTGGTTGGGTCATTAAATAAGCCAAACTGAATTCTAAGTTAGTCTAACAAATATGAAGTATCATAAACCATTCTTTTTGATATTCAGGATTGTGAAAGGTGAATATTGTCTACATGTTTAAGAAAAACTTATTCTCAACATCATTGTAGAGGACTATTTCTGAAGTAAGCAGGGGTTCATGTAAATATGACATGTCTAATGTGAAGCGTTGTCTAATGTGACACCTATCTTGAAAAGGGTATATTCTTTTTATGTCCATCTCTCTTTTTTTATAGATATTAATATTAGTCATGTCATTTTCCTTGAGTCTGCTTAAATTATCCAATTTATTTTGCATGAATTCTTAGCCTACGATATTATTTTGTTGAGCTCTACATACATGAGTTGTGCGTCTGTGATTTGTACCCCAAGTGTGGCAGATGATGGTTACTTGGAGGATGCCAAGCAGCGGTTACCCTGGCAACCATAAGCAGGGGATGCTTCCCAGAACTCCCGCCTCCCGTCTTCCCCATCACTTTCTCCGTTTGGAGAGTAAGATAACATTGTTACCAGAATTAGCCAAAGCTGTTTTTTATCCCTGGCATAATGAAAGAGACACGGCTTATGGACGACTGCCTTTTCCTTACCACCAGGGACCTTCAGTCATGCTCTCCAGTCAAGTCTGAGTGGAGAGGGTGCCATGTCTAAAGGACAGAACTGCACACTCTCCTCCTACATATGCTGTACAGTGGGAGAATTAACTGTCTCAACTGTTTCTATAAGCATTTGTGGGGGATGAACTAAACTGACAGATTGTCATAAAGTAAGCAAATTTCATTGTCAGATACTGTAAGACAATTTCTATCTGATCTAGCGAATCTGAAGTGACATATTTAATTGTACTTTGTCAAGTGCAGAAAACCAACGTAATAACATGGAATTGTAATCTTAGGGTTGACATGGAAAACTTTTTAAAATTACTTATGCCTCTACTGAGATGTGTGGGTTTCCTGAACCCCAAATAAGTGTCGAGCCACAAATCAGCTAAGGAAGGGTAGGGAGACATTCTTACTAACGGAAGCAGATGCTTACTGACGGAATCGGGATGGGGATGGAAGGAGTGTGAGGTTTGGAGTCTTTCTTGAGAGAGCTGCTTTCCAGGCCTTGTCACTAGAGCGGGATTTCTAGGTCCACTCCAGAGACAGAAGGAAGTACACACTTAGCTGATAACATGCTGTCCCTTGCACCCACTCTGAGGCACTCCAATCCAGTCCACTCCAGCTCTGCATTCTCAGCTGATGACTGTCTGAACAACTCTAACAAAAATAGGCACTGTTCTCTGAAAGCTAACCAATGACATCATCAGCGGGCCATGTGCAGGCCATAGCAGGTTTTCCCCCCTCTATCCTATTCCTTTTGTTCTCACTGTAGACATCCTGCACCCATCTTTGCCATTCCTCAAGCTTTTCTCTTCCTTTTCTTCCCTCCCTTTCTCCATTCATTCTGTGTTCTTCCCTTCCCTTCCCTTCTCCTCCCTTCTCTTCCTTTCCCCCTTCTCCTCTCTTTCCCTTTCTTCTCCTCCCCCATCCTCTCCCCTCCTTCCCCTCCCTTCTCCACCATTCCCTTCCCTTCCCTCTCCTCCCCTTCCATTCCCCACCATCACCTCCCCTCCTCTCCCCCTCTCCTCCTCTCCCCTTCCTCTTTCCCTCTCCTTCCCTTCTCCCTTTCCCCTTCTTCTCCTCCCCCATCTCCCCTCCTTTCCTCTCCCTTCTCTACCCCCCCTTCCCTTCTTCACCCTCCCCTTCCCTTTCCCACCATCCCCTTCCCCTCCCCTCTCCTCCCATCCCTTTCCCCTCCTCTCCTCCCCTCCCCTTCCCCTCCCCCTCCTTCTCATCCCCTTCCCCTCCTCTCCCTTCCCCTCCTCCTCTCCTCCCCTTTCCCTCCCCTGCCCCTCTCCTCCCCCTCCCCGTCTTCTTCCCTCCCCTCCCCTCTCCTCCCATCCCTTTCCCCTCCTCTCCTCCCCTCCCCTTCCCCTCCTCTTCCCTTCCCCTCATCCTCTCCCCCTCCTCTTCCCTCCCCTGCCCCTCTCCTCCCCTTTCCCTCCCCTGCCCCTCTCCTCCCCCTCCCCTTCCCTCATCTCCTCCCCTCCCCTTCCCCTCCCCTTCCCTCACCTCCTCCCCTCCCCCTCCCCTCCCCTTCCTTTCTCCTCCTTTCTTCCTTACTTTTCCCTTCCCTCCCCTTCCCTCCAGTCCACTCCTTACCACACTGTGCTTTGTGAAGAATTCCTGTAAAATAATTAATATACCTGATGAATATACCTAATGATCTGGAGGTTATTCTATATGATTTATCAGACAAATGTCAATTTTCTGTGACAAGGAGGACAATACAACAAATAGACAAAATATAAATATGCTAAGTAAATATAAAACAATAATTATATTATGTAAAAGTCTAATGGTGTTTTTATGTGTATTATCTTGCAATAATCTGTTAAAACAGTTTTATATCTGATATAGACCAGTGATAAAGTCTGTACTCAGTAATATTCTAGATATTTGTGTAAAATAAGTAAGAGTTTATAAATAAGATGTTTGAAGATTTTTATCACTATGTAAATCCAATTATTTTTTGGAATGCTGAAATAATTTTGAAATATATTAGAGCTTCGTTCTACTGATGTAATTAATCACAGTGCATTTTTAATATAAAAATATCTGATTCCTCCATTGCACACAGGTCTTTATTTTAATTGTATATCTCAAGAGCATAATACATTGAAGATATTACACTCTGATGCATATTTTTATAGTTGAATCTGACATAATCAATGAATATTTCAAGAACTAACCTGTAAAAACTTACAGATTATAAAAGTGGTACTGAGGATCTTATAATAGGTTCAACTGGGAATTTTATTTGTGCCAAAAGGTGTATCTTAAAATATTAAATATGAATATATTAATAAGTTATTAAAATTAAATATTAAAAGTATATTTACATAATTTCAAATCTTAAAAGAATAAAAAGAAATGTGCATTAAGAACATCTCTCCTGATCTTTCAAAGGTTATTTTAAACATATAAAAACAAAATATTTAAATAACATTTGCATGTTACACAAACCCCACAGTTAACTGTTTTTAACTTAATGCTGTCTTATTTATATCATTATATAATTAGAAAACAAAAACGTTGTGTTTTCATCCTATCTTATGGCTATAGTAACATATATTTTGTATTTATAGTATAATTTATGAAAATGACTTTAACTGAAGGACATTTAGAGTTACAATTTATACCTTTTTGTGTAGTAATATTTTTTTTTACCAAAGAATAGACTAATAAACAATATCCCCATTTCTAAATTGAGAGAAATGTTATTTGTATATATTGAAAGATTTTCCATATTTTTTTGAGTATCCATATATACTCAAAATTAAAATGTCCTTTTCTTCATTTTTTCTTGTTGTATGCTATAAACCTTGGGAATTTTCAGTAATGTAGGTTCAAAATATTATATTTTGTCATTTTAATTGACATGTTTTTGAGGTTGAGACATTTGGATGTATTTAATAAGTGTAAGACACCTACCAGGCAAGATGTGCCTTCTGGTGCAATTACAGGCATGCTAGTTATAGGAGTATCTATCTACTTTCTGAATGGTTGCAGACACATTACACAGAAGGAGCGTGTAGCTGTTACTGTAAATGTAGCTGGAGAGGACAGTCTGTGAACAAATCCACTGAGGTTTTGTTTGTTTGTTTTGTTCTGTATTTGTTTCTACTAAATTAATTTGGTTGCAAAAGGATCTCTAAATACTGTGTTTCTACCCTAGCTAGCTTCACTCAGAGAAGCATCTGTTTGTAGTGGGTAATATTTAATGTAGAGCTTCATAACTGGTCAGTGTGGAAAGACTAGGTAACTCGTGAATGCTGTAACCGAAGTGGTACATCTACACTATACCAACAAACCTTAAGAAACATTGTGGGTTGGTTGCATGACTGGAGGAGAGAGGTGAATGTAAGAGCTCATGGTTGAAGATGAATTCTATCAATTCATATCTTTAGGACATGGCATGATTGATGCACCATGAATTACGACAAGCAATGGTAACCTGTATTAGACCTGAACAAGATGGGCTGGACCAAGATTTCATCACGGGTGGGGCAAACACTCATAAGACCCCATCCCATAGCTCCAACAGGAGCTGTAAATATTTGTTAAAAGTTGCAGAATAAAGGAGAGTCACAATTCTTAGTGAAGTAGCCATTAAAACACTGTCCCCATTCAAGCAAATAACTTCATACTCATGCAAGCAAGTCTACACAGAAGACATTTAGAAAGAGGAGGGAACTTTGGGATGATGGAATTCGGCAGGTTGGAGAAGGGGATAAGAAAATAATGGGGAAATACTGATTAAAGAATATTATGTGTATTACAGGCAATTTAAACTTATCCTCAACTAGCTTGCAAATAAATGAGACTCAGTCTATGGTTATTTTATTTGGCTTTGACAATTCCTCAGGGTAACCCCTAACTGCTTGCCTGGCTCTCTCCCCAACAGTGTACCCCAGATACTTGCTGTTTCTGCTGGCTATGTGCTCATGGTCCATGTCCCATCATGGTGGCTTCCTTTTTTCCTCCCTCTTCTTCTTCCTCTTTCTTCCTTGTCTCTCTTCCTCCAACCAGGTCACTCCAAGCCCACATGCCTGTAATCCTTCCAGTAATTGGCTGTAGCCAATTTTCTTTTTAACCAGCTTTTTAAACTGAGGCACAAAATTTGCACAGCAAAAGCTTTTCAATGTGAGACTTCACAAGTAGGCTTAGGAATAGAATTTAGCATTACAATACATAGCAACAGACCAAACCTCAAGGATTTTATATACATATATATATGCGCTAAAGAGTCTGAATTATATAGACTGAACAGGTTAGATTTGGGAATATATATGTATATACATAATTGAAATATTTATGCAATAACAATATAAGAAAAAGTCACAAATTTTAAGGAGTTTGTGGAGGAGTATGTGGGAGTGTTTGAAGGGAGGAAAGGGAAGAGACAATTGTTATAATTAAAGTATATTTCAAAAAAGTAAATAAAAATAATTATAAAAATTATATTTTATACATAAGGATAAAACTTTATCTTCTTCATTGCACAAAATACAATGCACAATTAATGAACTAATTAACTAATCAATGCTGTCCTTGGCCACTATTTTCTCTTCTTTTATTATGTAGAATCTGTAAAGGTCAATACTAGTTCATTATTTTCACTGGCTCCCAACACAACATCTTTGGCGTTCAACAAATTTTTTTTTTTTGAGAAAATGACTTAGAGAAATGATGTGCATCCAGGAGGTCTCTAGAAGGTTGCCACAGGACTCCACCCTTGAGGCTGTGCCTAATTACTTCTGAGTCTGTTATCTTTAAAGAGTTTTAAAGCTGAATGAGCTATTGAAGTGAGTTATGTTTTTCACTTTAGAGTATTTTCAGTTTATATTTCTAGATGGAAGAACTGCTTTAATGATGATTCTAAGTTCACTTAATTTGGGGGTATTATCATGAAAAGATAAGCAATGTCAACTCTAGAAGGAAGAAATATCGTGGCTAGACTTCCACATGACATATTGGAAATTGTAAAGGTTTCTTTTTTGAGTGATACACAAAAGTGGCTACATTGAGTTTTGTCATTATGTAAAACTGTACAGTTTCAGCAATGTCTTTATTAAATTTTTCTTTAACACAATGAGCTCTAACAGTGATGATTAAAAACTTTTCTTCAAATAGTATTAAGGTTTGTAGAATAGCACTTATTTCAATTTATTGAGCAGTTACAGATAGGTAATGGCCATTCAAATGTTCAAATATACTGGTGAATTTAAACTGAGTGATCAGTGTCAAAAATGAGGTGGTGCTGGCATATTTTGAAGAAAAATTCAACATTCACTAGGCTTTATCTTTTGACCCATAAAGACTGATATGAAGAACTGCTTCTCGTGTTCAGGTCTGCAGAGTCCCGCTATTAGATTGCTCTGTGTTTTCTTCTCCAGTGAATTTAAGTTACAGATCCAAAGGCTGAGAGCTGATCCTCTCGTATGTCTTATTTGAGAGGAGTTTAAAGAGAACTATCAAGTACATAGAAGTCTTGGGTCTTTCTGAGTAGTACCATGCTTCTAAAATGTTGCTATAGTAACTGTTTTCGAGGTCTACAGTGAACAAATCAGAGAAAGGGGATTTAGTAGTTGTGGGAGATGGGTGCTAGATAGAAGACAGAGGGTCTTGGAATAAATACATATAGAATAGGCACAGGAGACGAATTTTCAGAGGTGTGCTCCTTTAAAGGTAGCCTTAAGTTGTTTTCTGCATTTCTATTTCTTAATTAAGGCTTCTGATTAGTTTGTTAAACCATATATAATGTCAAGTAAGCTGTTAGAGATTCTGCCTGTCTCAGCCTGTGAGCTGAGAGAACCGACTCTAGGAAAAATGATGGGTGCTGTGTGCTTCCTATGGTCTTCAGACATAGCAAAAGTAGCACTCCAAATCAAGGGTCTTTTAGGAAGCTGGTAAAAGTTTTTCAATGCTAGATTGGTAGCTGAGATACCTTAGAGACCTTAGAGACAAAAGAGAGAGAAGGAAAGAGAGTGAAGGAGAGAGAGAGAGAGAGAGAGAGAGAGAGAGAGAGAGAGAGAGAGAGAAGACAGAGACTTAATGTGGTGGGTAGGGGAAGGTAGGGCTTGGCTGGTCTCTGCTGTTGCTTCTGTCTAGGCATAACATGTCCTTAAGCCCGCACAGCTGACACTCAGCAGACTTGGGGTTTTTGTTCAGGTCTGGTTTTGATCGGAATGCGTAGTTCTTTTCAAGTTATTTGCCAACCTTGTCAAAGCCTGATTGCAGTGTGACATTGACGGCAGACTGATTAGTACTCGTTTCGGAAAGCAGTGTGAGAACATACAGGCTCTCTGCAAACATCCAGCTTGGCATTAGCGTACAGTGCAAACGGCAGTGGTTTCCAGTGAAATCCCGGAGTACAGACAGTGAAAGTCCTGTCTGCCTTTACAGGTCCTGGAAAAACGTTTGGGACACTGTTGGTCAAGTCAAATTCTACAGCACTGGGTCAAAATGTCTTAGTTTAAAATTAGGTTGAGACATATTATATCAAAAGAGATTAGGTGAAAAAAAACATAAAATATTATTGAAATGTTAACAATAGCAAATTTTAACATCTTTGATATGAACTCAGTTGTTAAGTTCTTACATGGAAATCCTAAGTACTGTGTTGGTCATATCCAACCAGGTGAATTAACCAAATCTTTAGATATGAATTGTACCTCAAAATGGGTATTTATTGTTTCCAAACCATAGGGAGTTGATTATATTTAAAAAGCATATGTTTTCTAAAATAGTTTTTATCAAGACTCAATGACTTTAATTTTATTGAGTCAAAAATGTACCTACATGCATCTCTGATTCTTAGAAAATTATTTAATAGCTTGTAACTAGAGGAATCTATGGTCAGGATCATAGGCTGCTTCTTCATTCATGTTCACCGGGCTATTTCCTGTGTCCATCCATAAAGAAGTAAGAGGACTCTCTTATTAAACCAGAACCACCCAGTCCCCAACGAAGAATAGTACGATTAAAATTTCACTCCGTAAGAAAATTACTTGTATGATGCTACTAGGGACTTTAAATGTAGTGTGTTTTTTTTACAGAAAATGAAAATCCTTAATAAGTAAAGCTTTCTTCTTCGGATCTTCAACAATTTGTCCCATGAGATTATCACTGCTGTGCACATATATATTGTCACCTGATTTTTTTATATAAATTGAAATCATCGTATTCTTAACCATGATAATTCTCTTAGCTGTGTTTGGAAGCTGTTGGTTTAGATCCCTAGTGATGTTTCATTCAGAAATGAATTCTAACTGTAACAAAGCACATGAGAAGAAAATTTCCCTGCATTCAACAGCTGATGACAAAAGAGTTCATGGATTTGAAAAGGTCTGAGGAGGTATGTATCGGAGGGTTTGGAGAGCAGGGGAAAATGTGATTAAAGTACAATCTCCAAACAATATAAACAAAATAGATCAAATCAGGAAGTAGAATGATTATCTACTATTAATTATTATTAAGTAGGACAATTCAATAATACTTTATGCATGTCATAATATGCAGTGTAATATTTCTTTTGTTATTATATACATAATATTCACTCGATATAAGTTCTATATACTTGCCAGTGAAATATATATCTCCAAAGAACTAATCAAGAAAATGATAACTAATAATGGGATAAAATGTTAACAATTACTTAAGCAGAAACAAATATCAAAATTTCCAGCAGCCTTATGAAAACTTAATCAGATTCATTTTTCTCAATTCAGTATAAACTTAAGCCAGTCAACGTAACATTGTATCCCCAGAAGATGAACATCAACTTCATCTTGTGTGTGTGTGTGTGTGTGTGTGTGTGTGTGTGCTGATGATTTCTATGGGCACACACACTACAGTGCATGTGTGGAAGTGAGAAAGTGTATGAATTTCTTTCTCTGCATCTGCCTTTAGGTAGTTTAGGAGGGCCTAACTCAGGCCACTAAGGAGTAAGCAGCAATTGCTGAGAAACCTTGCTGTCCCTAACCTCAGTTTTATACTGCTGAAAATACTGTTAGGAAAGGCATGAATTGGATGGCTCAAAAAGTCTATAATTTAATTAAATGGTAAATTAATTCAACAATTAGTATTAGAAAAAAGAATTAGTATCACCAAAAGCTAAACATGTACATGATCTGTCTGCTCATATTTACATAAATAGTAGAAATTAAGGTTTGTGGCAAGAAAAGATCATGTACAGAAAGGTTGATTTCCCGAGTAATTTTATTTATTTTAATTAATATTCTTAACAAGAAACAGTCCATCTGTTCCTAATCAGTATAATAAATAAATAAATTGTATTTATATATGTAATGGGAGATTTTGCAATAGTGAATGGCAGTGACAGGAAAGCTGCTACAAAATAAGCTTAAAAACGACTTGACCGAAGTTGGAGGCCATTAAGAAGAAATGGAAGGGAATTTCGGAGTTCTAATGTTTGATTAATACAGAAAGGGGCAAAGTCTACATTATCTCTGCTCATCGTTATAAAAAAAAGAGATCCCTTGACAAGACCTTCATTTGAGGAAGATTAAAATAACTCAATAAAATGAGTGTTTCATACTTTTTCTTCTCATTTTTAAAGACTACTATATGTGTGTGTTACAACATTTAAAGATGATTAAATATACTTTATATTTAATATTCTAGAATGTGATGTAGTAAGGGCTGCAGGACATCCATTTTGTTAATGGTCACATACAAACAATATGAAAGAGCCTAGAAGTGGAGCAGAGCACAAAACCTATAGAGTTCGGAATTCAGAGAGGCTGTAGTAACAAGCCTTCTCACCCCGAGGCTGGGTGAGGACCATTGCCTGGGACCTTACAGTACAAGCATACGCATTAGTCAGTGTGTGGGAGAGGCAGTGGGGAAGATTGGCAGTAAGACAAAAAGGAGTCTCCAACTTCTTGGGGAAGTGTTTTGCCTCTTATCCTAAAGCTATAACTCTGCCAACTGGAGTCAGTGGGCTATTATAGATTTATATATGCATTTAATCTGCCTGGAGAGTTTTTTTACTTATATGGTACATCAACATTTCAAAACAACCTTTGAAGACAGGGATCCTTCCAAGATGATGATTCTTTATATGTGAGAGGCAGCTTTCCTTCGGAGGGACAGCAATGCCTAGTTTGTTTGAGTACAAAACTGACAGTTGGGAAAAGTCTGACATCTAATTCTGGTTTTTCCTCTTGCGGAGGTTGGCCATACAGAATAAAACTAAACCCGGCTAAGGAGACAGAACTGAGTGTGACGTAAAACACACTGGGGAGATTTCTTGACCACTCTTTGATATCAATCTGGCTGGAAACCAATGTCAAAATGTACATAGAGACTTCATAACACTCTGTAAAGTGAAATTAGCAATAAGAAGACAGGATCCTCTGGAATGTATACAATTCTGTACAATCATTTTGCCTTCACAGTCATAAAGAGGTATTAAAATATCACGGGTATGATTTTAAATTAATGAGATAACCTAGCATGAAAATAAAGTTGATATTGTTAGTCCACACTGTACTGTTACAATCCAGAAAGATAATTGTTCTTGACAAGTTACACCTTTTTGCCTTAGCGCTCTATGGTCATCTCAGTAAGACGGAGACCAACAGAGGCAGGCTGAAGCTTGTTCAACAAAGGGTATAACTACTTCTATTCCTTTTCCTTTTTTTGTTTTCTCCCTTTCACTTTATCGATTTCAGTTTATTAAAAATGATGAACAAATGGGTTACATCGCCTTGTTGATTCTATGAACTGTAATTTGATTGAAATGGAAAATTCAACAATATCTAGAATATTAATTATATTAAAGATCCTCTAAATCTTTCATAAATCCTCCTCTAACAGATAAGAATTATTGATACAAAAATCTTTTTTGTTTTTGTTTTTATTAAATTATTTTATTTGTTTACATCCCAAAAGTTGGTCCTCCTTCCCTTCCCTCCTCCCAAGTTCTTCACCCCATTGACCCCCCTGCCTCTGAGAGGGTGCTCCCCAACCTGTCCACCCAGCCCTTTCTCACCCCACCAGCACCCCTCTTCCCTGGGGTATCAAGTTTCCACACAATTAAGCTCATTCTCTCCCACTGAGACTCTACAAGGCAGTCCTCTGCTATCCATGTGCCCAGGGTACATTCAGCCCCTTAGGTTTTGGCTTAGTCTCTGGAACCCAGTGACCGGCCCAACTTGGGATCCATCCCATGTGTGCACACCAAATCCTGATAGTTACTGAGGTCATATTCAATGTGCAAACAGGAGCATGGCATGGCTGTCCTCTGAGAGGCTCTACCAGCAACTGAGTGAGACAAATGTAGATACCATTGAATTGAGGTCGGAGACCCCCTCTGGTAGAGTCAGAGGAAGGACTTAAAGAGCAGAAAGGGATTGCAACCCCATTGGAAGAACAACAGTGTCAACTACTTCTTTATAGTTGGCATTTGATGTTTTTTTAGTTTACCATTTACTGTAGGATATGAGAACCTTAGTTCAAAATAGGTTTCTATTTAATAATCCATGTCTTCTGAGAACAACCTGGTTCATAATGTAGAGTACTTTAGTTTAAAATCCTTAATACAGTTTTAATTATCTTACAAACAGGTAGGGCTTTATAAGGCCTCTTCATGTGCCCCCAGTTTTAATTAACATGTTCCCTACCTTCCTTCCCTCCTCTTTTCTGTCCCATTCTCAATTAACCCTGTAATGCCCATATTTCCCCCGTTATTTCCTGCCTCATAGTTTTTTTTTAAATCCCTTTTTATTCTGTTTTAATTTGATCATGTTTCCAAATGGTGTCTTCTGAGTGATTAAGCGTTTCGCTGGCCCCCCCTTTCCCCATCCTCAGCTCTTCACTACCTGCTAACACTTCTGCTTCGGTAGTACATCTCTCTACTTTCACTTCTAGTCTATTCTAGTATCCTCCCTCTCTAAATTCACAGCCTCCTCACCCTTGACTGACCCATTACCTCGCTTCCACATGTATTCCATGCTAACCGAACAAAACTAAGGAACTGAAGAGGCTGGAATCCTAATACGAGAGAGAACCTTTTATGAGAAAGAACTCCAATGTTACTTCCCTACTAGTTTTTGATCAGACAAGACCCTGAGGCACCCCAACCATACAGGCATATTGTCATTGTTCTTGGTTACTGTGATGGTGTGTATGTGCCCCACCCAGGGAGTGGCACTCTTAGAAGGTGTGGCCCTGTTGGAGTCTATGTGTCACTGTGGGTGTGGACTTTTAAGACCCTCATCCTAGCTGCCTGGAAGCCGGTATTCTGCTAGCAGATGAAGATGCAGAACTCTCAGCTCCTCCAGCTCCATGTGTGCCTGGATACAGCCATGCTCCTGCCTTGATGATAATGGATTGAACCTGTGAACCTGCAAGCCAGCCCTAGTTAAATATCATCCTTGTAAGAATTGCCATGGTCGGGATTTCTGTAACTAAGTTAATCCTAAAACAGAAGTCCACCACAAGTAGAAGATAAGACCTTATTGCTCAACATGTCACACGGGTTGAATGCAAAACACAGAGGAAAAAGTAATCTTAAACTAACTAGGAAATTCTTGCTGACGATTAACTTTCAGGGTACTAGGTAGAAGGTGCTATGTAAATTGCTATGGTCAAAACTACTTGTCTATTTCCTTTAAATGGCTGAAAGATCTTGTTTCCTCCAACTGTTATCTGAAAAACATTTCTCATAAAATTGTAAATCCTAATTCAAGCATTCTGGATTTTTTTTTTTTTTTTTGGTATGGTAAGATTGGGTATACAACAGACATCCACACTACAGAAATAATGGATAATACATGAAAACAATTGAAGAGGAGAACAAGAAGACACATGATGCAGTCTTCTTTGACAGGTACTATCACCACTGATACAAGGAGTGAACTCACCAAACATTGAGATCTAGAGCTCAGTCCAGTGCAAATGACTGAGTAATATGAGCAAGTTAAACGTCAACATCTGACACATGTGAAAGAGCGGATAGGTCCGGGAACATATTTAATAGTGAGACCGAGAGATGGAAATACGATAAAGGAAAGGTTTAATAAACTTCATATATTATAAAGGAAGTCACTTCTGTTTGAAAAAAAGATTAGAATATTCATAATCATTGAAGAAGAAATAATGTTTAAGGGAACAGGAAATCCAGAGCTTAGTCAGGCCCCTAGTCTTCTGAACTTTATATTGAACTCTTCTCTGTTGCCTCCCAAGCATTGACTTCTAGTGACACATTCCTTTCAGCACCTTACCATTTCCTATCCTGCCGCTGGGCACTGCACTTTGCAGTGCCAGGAGTCTTTGAAGAGTCTCCTCTGCCTCGCCTATGCCACTCCAGCTGCCTCTGCTCTCTAATACACGACACTTAAATCTCTGTCAGGTGGGCCACATGAAGATGTGGCTGCTATCTTGACATCAGCAACTCTGGAAGATAGAGGAATCTTTCATTGACTTTTTTGCCACGGACCGACTCAGTCGGAACACACACTCCTGTGGGGATTCAGGGTCTTTGGTATGCAGGAAGGTACAGGTCCAGCGAATGACAGACAGACACACACAAGATCTGAATGCGTCTGAATGCACTTTACTGTTCTGAGGCAGGAACTTTTATACACCCTCAAGTTGGTATTACATTACTAAAGAAAAAATGTATCCAGTGAAATGTTTACAAAGAATGGTTACCATGAGTATGAACGTTAGAGATTACACACAAGGTCATCGCGTCCCTCTGTAGTCAAAATTCAAGAGTCAAAGATTACACTATGTTTACCATCTTCTTGTGAGACTCCCTCAGGCTTACTTTGAAACTTTACTTAACTGAAGGTTTCCATGTCAGAGTGCCAAAGCCAGCTAACCATACAAATAATATAAATTGTTGGGAGGTTAATTCTTTAATGTATCTAGGTAATAACTGTACAGCTGATTAAAAGCAAAGCAATGGATCTCTAGAAGATAAATCATGGCCAGTGCTGTAGCTCAAAGAATAAACTCTCAGTGAACTATCACGCCTGGATGCTCGCACCTCCGGCTGGCAGGGACATCTTGTAAGTAAAAGAACAGGTCAGAAACAAGGGTTACACAGCTTGCCATGAGAAATTTCAGCTCAGCCCTATCTGCAGCCAAGGAGGCCCACAGCGGCATTCACCTTGAACAGCCCTGCCAAACAAGGCTTTTCCCAGTAAATATCACACAGCTTCTACCTGGTGCAGCTTGGCTGCGTGAAATTACGGTGTTCAAGAGATGCGCGTGATACTTTTTGACAGGAGTGTCCCCCAAATTGTTCTATTCTCAGCGCTTTTATCAGAAGGTACATGATAGCATCTTGTTTCTACAGTAGTGGTTTTTACTTTGAGTCTTTAAGTATGAAGGCAAAGGATAAGGGGGTACAAAGGTTTTTTTTCTTTCTGTTAGAGGATTGGGGGGGTGAGTAGACTTCCGAATACAATGGACCTAAAACATGTTAGAAGGAACAAAACAAAGTAATGTGTTTAATATGTTTCATGTAATGCTGGAAAGGAAGAGCCAAAGAAGACGCAAAGTCTAAACACTTTTACATTCGGTTGAACAAAGATACACAACTGTGGGGAAGAAACTCAACTATGAAGGAAGCGAAGAGAAAGATAAGACTTATCTGGACTGGGACCGTTTGTGTAGATTGTCTTGGTGTCTGTTGTTTGTCTTTTATGATACAGGGGTTTCTGTGTGCAGAGATTAGGAGAGGCATCATTTGTATAATAATTGTTTTTGTCTTTCAGGGGAAAGTGAGTCCATGCCACACTGGACTGTGACCTAGAACTGTGAGCCAATTTAAATCCTTTATCTTTTAACTTGCTTTGGTTAATGTGTTTTATTACAACAACAGCCAAAGTGGAATACCAAAAATAATGGGTGTCTTAGGGTTTCTATTGTTGTGGTGAAACACCATAACCCAAAGCAAGTTGTAGAGAAAGGGGTTTCTTAGGCTTATACTTCCACATTGATGCTCATTATTGAAGGAAATAAGGACAGGATCCCAAACAGGACAGGACCCTGGAGGCAGGAGCTGATGCAGAAGCCATGAGGGGTCCTGCTTATGGGTTCCTCCTTAAGCCTTCCCCTGGCTTGCTCAGATTGCCTTCTTAAAGAACCCAAGACCACCAAACCAGGGATACTACTACTCAGAATGGTCTGGGCCCTCCCACACTTTGATCACTGGTTGAGAAAATGCCATACAGATGGATCTCATGGAGGCATGTCCTCAGATGAAGTTTCTTTCTCTCCGATGACTCTAGCTTATGTCATGAGGCATTCACTTTTAATTCAGTTTAAAAATTCAGCTATACACAAGTGGAATCATATTTACTTTATCAGAAGGAGTTTGTAACTCTCTCCTGCTCTTGAAAAATCCAATTTGTTACTCTGCTGAGAGACAGTCTGTCAGATGCCCACGTGGGTGTCACACTCATAAACAGCTCGACATTCAGTGCACAGAATCCAACCCTGTCAGACACAATTGACTAGGGTATTTTCGTGAGGACTGAAGTTGATTATGAGAGAACAAAGAAGCAAAAGTCATACCACATAATAAAAATGGAAATTAGTTCAAATTCTCAATTCTACTTCTGACGCCAAGGCAGGGGCATAAACGTGCACTTCAACACATCTGTTTGCCAAGATGAGTCTGTGGTTCTATCTGAGTAAACGGAAATAAAAATCCAAATATGTTTCTGGAATCAACCTTGGAATGGTAACCATCTATCCGGGTCTCTCCATGGGCAGATTCCGGGAGCCAAGCTATCCGGGATTTTCATGCAGGTTGTATGATTCCCACGTTTTCCCAAAACCTGCAAAAATAACAGCGAATTCCCATTATGTTTGCTTTTCCCCCCCGAGAGCCGCTCTCATTGTTTGCCAATATTCCAGCCGTGTGGGATTTAAGGCTAAGTGTCTGAATTTTAGGAAATTATAAAAGGAAAGATTTCACGAAAGAGAAGCTTGCCACGGATGCAAATATTTTCATTAAATCCCGTTTTCATCTGATTAGGAGCCCAAGCAGATTGCTTTCCTCCCATTTGTTTCTCCGTTCCTCCTCCCACCCACCCTGCTCCATTTTGCTGTTCTTTGCAGCCTGGTACCGCAGTGCTGTGCTCACACAGGGAGACCAGGGAAGAGACGACGTGACCAGACACAAAGGTGATAAAGGCTTGTCTCATTTCAGTGTTCAGCCAGAGTGGCGTGCACTAGCAAGCGGTGCATGACAAGAAGTCAATTAGATCTTTAAAACCCTCCTTTGACTAATCACAGATGATCCTGACACCGCAGCCAAGGCTTTCTACGAAAATAGGAATTTTTAGCTCACCAAAATCACCTTAAAAGCCAGATAAGAGACAATATGACTTTGTTCCCTCCCTGTAAGAGCGTTTCATCCATTTTCCATGGCTCTGTGAACACACCACACACACCCATACACCCACCCACACCCACACCCACCCACCCACACACACACACACACACACACACACACCTGTACTTACCTATGTTTCTTTTGAGAGTTTCTCTTGGTTTTATTACTGAATTATACACTCTCACCAGAAATTTTATCTATCTGTCTACTCTTATGAGATAGTGAGCTGGGTGGAGATTCAAAAGAAAACAAGAAATTGATTTGTTTTTTTTTTTTTTCTGGGTAATCAGAAGTGGCCTGGAGCCAAAAGTGTAGACACATCATCCAGTGCAGTGTGTGTGTAGGGGGGGGGGTAGTGGTGGGGGAAAGCAGAAAGCCTTGTTAGAGACGGGAGGATGTGATCACAGGACACCCAGAAATGAGTGATTAATTCTGCCTTTTTAAATTAAATACAGAAAAGGTAGGATATGGAAAAAATCAATGGAAGGAATTGCCAGATTTTACATAAGGAGATACAAATTCCTGGAAAACGGAAAAAAAAATGTCAAAATCTTTCATATCCTAATGTATGCAAACATCTAGGCTGACACTCCATTAGAACACCTGCATCCAATTAGATAAATAGCACAGTTTTGTAGAAGAAGTGCACCGCCCTGGAGAATCTCCTGCAAACTGACTTATTGAGAAATGGAGGCATAGCTCACTGTGATGTTAGTAGCACAAGCTTTGGAATTAGAAAACCTTGGATTGGAGTTTCTCTTAACAGTGAAGTGACCTTGGACTGGTCAACTAAGAGCTCTGAATGCTGGTTTTCATCTTAGTAGCACTGTAGGGAAAAATCGGGAGTACTGGAAGAGGGATAGTTTACCAAAGCTCCTATAGTAGCTTTTACATAATAACTGCAGAGAGGTAAATGATAATAAACCACAGAATATTTGTTAAGTAAAGAATCCATTTCTCTTTAAAGAATCCACATCCTCTTGCTTCTGTATCAAATGATATTTAATAGTTTCTAACCCTTCTGAGACGGCATTAGCCTCTGACCTCTGTGTTCGGTAGTGTGTGGGCTAAGAAAGGGTGAGCGGCGCATTAAATACTAAAAGGTGAGGAAAGACACAAAGCACCTTCTGATCTCCTTCGCTGAGTGCTCCCCTTTAACCAAACAGGTGTCTGACCCTAGTACGCGTGTTTATTATCGAACGGACCCTCAAACAGCCATCCGCGGGAGGAGCTCCGTCAGGGTGAGACGCTCCTCCAGTCTTTGCCTCCCTGAGCAGATTTCTTTGTCTCCCGCCACCATGTGCACGCTGAGCCTGTCAGCAGAGGCAGAGGGAGATTTGTGATGTGAATCTCGGGCTTGATGTTGTTTACTGTCGAGTATATTCAAGCGTCATTGCCTTCCCTTCTCTTCTCTGTTACTGGCAGTTGGGAGGGCTGAAAGCATCCCTGTCCAAATGAAATCTTTTTTTTTTTTTTTTTTTTTTTTATTCTTCTCCCTTTTGCTTTGTTCTCTTCTGTCTGCCTCAGACACATGGCCACCTGGCATATGCTGTTGTGCTCTCTGTGCGGAAAGTGCCAGCGAGCAAACAAAGCCCCGCGGACACGCATGGGCAGAGCAGAGCCGCTGGCGGGCAACTCAGTCAATCCGCTGGTCACTGGGTCAGGCATTCAGGTCAAACGGTTTCTTTGACTGAACCGACTGTAGGAACAGTAGATCCTGTCACCTACAGACACAGAAAAGAAGTGTAACAATTTACACGTTTCTCTTCAATGCCCTGCCTCACCCAAAGAGAATTCCCCGCAGACTTAGATATTTTAAAAATTCAAATTAGATACTTATTGGCTTAAGCCATCCAATTACTTTTGAATTTGCAGAGGAAACAGAGGGGGGAAAAAAAGATTAAAATAGTTGTTTTAAATCTCATCACTTTAGAAAGTATGAAGATCTCTTAAAAGCCTTGGCCATCTGCATGTAACAGGTAATACTGCAGGAGAGTGTTCCAAGAGGCTATTTCTCCAAAGATCTAAATTACAATTATTAGAAGAACGTTTAGAAAGAAAAGGAGCTGAGAGAATAATAAGGCATCCTTACAATGTTTGTCATATATATATATATATATATATATACATATATATACACACACACACACACACACACACACATACATGCTCTTGGGCATTACTGTATGTAAAACATTTTGTTTCAACAAAAAATAAAACTAATAATAATAATAATAATAATAATAGACATAAAATTTCAGGTTTTTTCTTAATTTATATCTCATTTATTGAAGGATACATTTTTGTTTTTTAATGTCAATGCACAATTGTCACTATGTTTGCTAGGAATGCTTTGTCCTCAAACATGGTATACTTCAATATGTCTAAAGCAATGTGTGGAATAGTAACAAGAAGGCAACAGTGATTCAAGCTGGGCCTTTCCCCCTTTCCTTGTCTGAGTTCTTGAAACAACAGCAGCTACAGACCAGAAAGGTACACTAGGCAGTGCTTCAGCCTTCAAAGGGCTCATTCTGCACACTTGATTTGCAAGCAAGATTCATTAGGTAAGACACAGCCAACACATCTACCCTGGCCACAAACGAGACGGTCTAACCATGACTGCAGTCTTATCAGCTAGGAACCAGTGTTGTCTGGCAACCCAGTGTAACCCATACCAAGTGAACCGTACCGTTGTTGGGTGATTGGGTTTCGAATGGTCAATTGAAGCTTCTATTTTCAGGAAACCAATCTTTCCTTTGTGGAAAAGCAAATTAATGATATATATAAAAATCATATAACATGACATATATATATGTATATATACATACATATGTGTGTGTGTGTGTATATATATATATATATATATATATATATATATATAAAAGTTTCCCCAAACTGTGGGCTCATTACTTTATATCTGCTTTCTTTTCTCTATGGCCTGTAACCCTGGCTTCTCTAAGCAGATATTAGATTATTGTACTGTGCTATCTAAAATGTTATATAGGCAGAACTGGGCTGATTCATGGTGAGTTTGTAAAAATTACTCTTTTATTCTGAGCTTAAATTTCTTGACCTGAGATTTATCAGGACACCAGTGTTTTCATCTCTATTTCCACATCTCCCATTCTCCCACAACCCCCCCCCCAAATCTCATCCAAGTAATATCTACTATCTATTTGTTCTTTATTATGACCATTCATTTCAAGAAAAAAATGTGTATAAATCCCATTATGTTTCCTTTAGCTGATTTTTCTGCTTAAAGAGAAAAACTATAGTCCTTTTTTCCATGTCTTAATTCATATAGATTGAAAAATGAATTGATACTTTTTGAAATATTTAACCTCTATCAATATATTCTCAAGATAGCTTTTTCTGTTTTATTGTAGTTATTTTTCTTACCCTTGCTCTTCTAAAAATTTGAAAAACGTAGTCTTTGAAAATGTTATATGTGTACACAATGTAATGTGATCATAGCCAAACCCACTCCTTCCTTCCAACTTGGCCCTAGGATCCTTCCCAACATAGTCCTCACTTCATATTTTCCTGTTCTCTTACAAATGGAGTCCAGTTGGGTCAGCCCATAGGTGCATGGTCTGGCATCATCCCCTGGAGTATGGGTAGCCTATACATGGCTAGTCTCCAATTAAAAAGTAACTCTTTGCCAGTAACCATAAACTGCCCATTGTTATTTGTCTAGGGCAGGGGGCTTTCAGAGTCCCATGTCATGATGGAGTCTTTAAATGGCTTGACTTTGTGCAGGTCTTGTGCAAATAACCACAGTTGGTGTGAGTTCCTGTGTGTGTGTGTGTGTGTGTGTGTGTGTGTGTGTGTGACAGTCATGTCATGCCCAGGAGATGGCATGTTGTGGCCCTTCTTCAACTGCTCTATTTGGTGGCAGGATCCTAGGAGAGCAGAGCCTAATAATGAGGCAGGCTAAAGCTTCATGCAGTGGCCAGCTTTATTCAGAGCATCAGAGAATTTACATCCTGAGAGTCAAGCAAGGTCCCAAGAGGAAAGTTCACGGGAGCTTAGGCTGTAACCAGCCACAAGGACAACCTACGCTTGGAAACATTTTCTGAATTACAAATTACAAAATTTCTGAATCTTTTTTTTTGTAATTTGTAAAAGAACAGGAAAATATGAAGTGAGGAATATGTTGGGAAGGATCCTAGGGCCGAGTTGGAAGGACGGAGTGGGTTTGGCTATGATCACATTACATTGTGTACACATATAACATTTTCAAAGACTACGTTTTTTTAAATTTTTAGAAGAGCAAGGGTAAGAAAAATAACTACAATAAAGCAGTGGGCAATCGGTCTGAAGCAAACTCATTCTTATTTACTACACTTGGAAGCACCTTCCGAGAACAAATCCTTGTGTAGCTGAAACAGCGGTTTCAAGAATCTTGTCTGGTTTTCTTGGGGTTTGCTCACACGCTCTCAGAACTCCATTCATGGACTGTGCTCCAGTTCTCCTGTTCTGTAGCTTTTGAACTTTCTCTGTCATTTCTTCTGCAATGTTTTCTGACATTGAAGGGATGAAGTTGGTATAAATACATGTATATATGTGTGTGTGTATGTGTATTGTGTGTGTAAGTATGTGTATGTATGTTGTATGAGTGTGTGACTATGTGTGTGTATGTGTGCATCTATGTGTATGTATGTATGTATGTCTTTGTGTGTGTCTATGTGTATGTCTATATGTATGTATGTGTGTGTGAGGGTGTGTCTATGTGTGTGTCTATCTCTATCTGTGTTCATGTGTGTGTGTAAGTTTGTGTGTGTGTGTCTGTATCTGTGTGCACATTTTATGACTGAGTTCTGACTTATTTTTAGCACTTGACTGTTTCTAAGCCTCTGGATCAACCAAGACCCACTGTAATAAGAATTTCTGGCTAAAGTTAAAAGCAACATTATTCTATAGTTATAAACATAAGTATTTAGATGGTAGTCTAAAAATATAGCCATTAAGCAAAACATCAATAGATTCCCCTCTTGGGTCTCTGACTTCCCCAGCCATGAGTTCTAATGATGTTTAAATACAATTTACATCACAAAACCGTCTTCATTTTCTCGCCTGGGTGTTTTCTTTTTCATCTCAACTATACCTTAGTTACAGCACTTGGCATGTACTGTCTTATGTTGTTTTATTGTAATTAATATTTTTATTTTTTTTTAAGACAGGGTTTCTCTGTATAGCCCTGGCTGTCCTGGAACTCACTCTGTAGACCAGGCTGGCCTCACACTTAGAAATCTGCCTGCCTCTGCCTCCCATGTGCTGGGATTAAAGGCATGCGCCACCACTGCCCAGTGTAATTAAATTTTAATATAAAGCATATTAAACATTTTTACTGTATGCTCAGTGTTAGGACGCACTAGATACTGGAGAATTAAACGATGGCACTTTAACTGGGTCATTATGATCATGAAGGCCCACAGACGATACAGATCACAAGTCATGGCTCAGTTGGTAGAGTGCTTGGTTAGTTTGCACAAAGCCCTGGGCTCCTTCCCCAGCACCTGCCTTCAGTGCTCAGGAAAGAGTCAAGTCTTTTCTGATTTGGTGACTTGGGGAGTGTTGTGAAGATATTTCTAGGCCTGCTTTCTGCTGATATGGAACTCCCAGAAGGCGTTTGCTAACTTAAAGATCCTCAAGCGAAACACAAACAGCTTGGTGAGCAGCACTGAGGCAGCTTGGATCTAAGACACTTGGAAGATGTAGGTAGATTAAAGGGATAAAAACATGAATGGAAACGCTTCTCAAAGGTTGAATTACTCTGCAAACACCAGTATGTTTCAACTGAAAAATTTAAATGATCTGAATATATTCATGCATAAATATTAATTTGATGTTGGAAAGACAATACTGGTGAATTCTTTAGGAAAAGAGGAGTATTTATTAAGACTATAGCCAGCATAGTAATTTTTTTCTATTTGAGTCTAGCCAGATTAATATTATGATCTATTTGTGAATCTAATATTTGTATTATTTTAAACTGAGTTTTATTGTTTTGCTCTGTTTTGAGACAGGGGTTCTTCATGCATCCCTGGCTGTTGTAGAACTTACTCTGTAAATCCAGCTGGCCTCAAACTCACAGAGATCCATCTTCCATTGCCTCCTGAGTGCTGGGATTAAAAGCATTTGCCGCTACTGCCTCATATAAACCCAATTAATTTTTTTCTCCTGTTCATGCCTCATCTCATTTCTTTTGTTAAATCTCAACCAGTTAGAATAGCTATTGAGAGTAGTCATTTTTTAGCTGTCAGGATTTGAGTTCTGGTAGAACCAGTAACTTAAATTATGCTTTATACAGCATTTTCTATAAAATTCTTTATCCAAATAAAGATATTTCATAGTTCAATTTTATGACACACCTGAATTTGTTCATTGAACAAATTGAGTTTTCCTTTTTATTTGCTCTCCATAAATGTCTTACATGAATTAGAAAGAGTGAATAGCTTAAAACTAGAATCACATATTTGTTCCCTGGAGCTAAGGCTGTGACACATCCCTCTGCCCACAAATCCCACCAGGAGAGAACTGGTCTCCCAGGAGTGCTCTCACTCCTAAGTCCAGAGGGGAGATCACAACTTTCACTTCAATAACTGCCCAAAGAGGAATTCTCCAAAAGCATACATGGCGCAGGAACAGTAGAGCAGCTAGGGACAGGATCCTTCCAGTCTGCTCTCTCTGTCTGTGCTCTGAAGCTAAGGCTGTCCCACAGACCTCCACTACCAAATCCCATGCAGTAGAGAGCTGGTCTCCCTCAGAGTGTTGACACAACTAAGATCACAGGCCCACAGGAGAGAAAAGTTCCAGTCGGAGACAGAAAGAACAACTAATAACAGAGGTAACCAGATGGTGAGAGGCAAGCAGATGAATGTAAGCAAAAGAAACCAAGGCTACTTGGCATCATCAGAACCCAGTTGTCCCACCACGGCAAGTCCTGGATACCTCAAAACAACAGGCAGCCAAGATTTGGATTTAAAATCACTTCTCATGATGATGATAGAGAACTTTAAGAAGGACATAAATAGCTCCCATAAAGAAATACAGGGGAACAAAGGTAAATAGGTAGAAGAATTTAAAGAAGAAACACAAAAGTCCCTTAAAGAATTACAGGAAAACAACAAAACAGGTGAAGGAATTGAACAAAACCACCCAGGATCTAAAAATGGAAAAAGAAAAATGTAAAGGGAGGCAACCTGGAGATAGAAAATCTAGAAAAGAGAACAGGCGTCACAGATGCAAGCATCACCAACAGAATACAAGAGATAGAAGAGAGAATCTCAGGGGTAGAAGATACCATAAAAAACATTGACACAACAGTGTCAATGCAAAAATGCAAAATGTTCCTAACCCAAAACATTCAGGAAATCTAGGACACAATGAGAAGTCCAAACCTAAAGATAATAGGTATAGGTATAGAAGAAGAGAGCAAAGATTCCCATCTTAAAGGGCCAGTAAATATCATCAACAAAATCATAGAGGAAAACTTCCCTAATCTAAAGAAGGAGATGCCCAGGAACATACAAGAAGCCTATAGAACTCCAAATAGACCAGACCAGAAAAGAAATTCCTCCTGTCACCTAATAGTCAAAACACCATATGCACAAAATGAAACAAAACAAAACAATAAGAATATTAACAGCAGTAAGGGAAAAAAGGCAAGTAAGATATCCATAAACAGACAGACCTATCAGAATTACACCAGATTTCACAGCAGAGACTATGAAAGTCAGAAGATCCTGGGCAGATGTCATAGAGGCACCAAGAGAACACAAATGCCAGCCAAGGCTACTATGCTCAGCAAAACTCTCAATTACCGTAGGTGGAGAAATCATGATATTCCAAGATATCCAAGATATTCCAATACCAAGATATTCCATGACAAAAAAAAAACAAATTTACACAGTATTTTTCTACAAATTGAGTCCTACAAAGGATAAAAGTTGGAAAGCTCCAACACAAGGAGAGAAACTATATCCTAGTAAAAGCAAGAATGTAATCTTCTTTCAACAAACCCAAATAAGATACCCACACAAACATAAATCTCTAACAACAAAAATAACAGGAAGCAACAATCACTTTTCCTTAAAAAGCAATAGACTAAGGGATTGGATAACTAAACAGGACCCAGCATTTTGCTACATACAGGAAATGCACCTTAGTGACAAAGACAACACTAACTCAGAGTAAAGGTCTGGAAAAAAGTTTCCAAGCAAATGGTCCCAAGAAACTAGCTGGAGTAGCCAATTTAATATTGAATAAAATCTATTTTAAACCAAAAGTTATCAAAAAAGATAAGGAAGGACACTTCATATTCAACTGCCAAGAAGAACTCTCAATTCTGAACACCTATCCTCCAAATGCAAGGGAACCCACATTCATAAAAGAAACTTTACTAAAGCTCAGAGCACACATTGCACCTCAGACAATAATAATAGGAGACTTCAACACCCCACTCTCATCAATAGACAGATCATAAAAACAGAAACTAAACAGAAACACAGTGAAACTAAGAGAAGTTATGAACCAAATGGATTTAACATATAATTATGGATCATTTCATCTTAAAACAAAAGAATATGGCTTCCTCTCAGGATCTCATGGTACCTTCTCCAAATAATCAGCCACAGAAGAGGCCTAAACAGATACAAGAAGATTGAAATAATCCTATGCATCCTCTCAGATCACCATGGACTAAGGCTGGTCTTCAATAACAACAAAAACAACAGAA
The DNA here is from genome assembly GCA_964023405.1 of Apodemus agrarius. NCBI lineage: Eukaryota > Metazoa > Chordata > Mammalia > Rodentia > Muridae > Apodemus > Apodemus agrarius. The sequence continues at coordinate 20,696,167 of OZ030018.1, forward strand.
AGTCCAAATGCACATGAAAGCTGAACAACACTCTATTCAATGATAACTTGGCCAAGGAAGAAATAAAAAAAGAAGTTAAAGACTTTGTAGAATTTAATGAAAATGAAGGCACAGTGTACCCAAACTTATGGGACACATTGAAAGCAGTGATAAGAGGAAAACTAATAACTCTGAGTGCCTCCAAACAGATACACTAGCAGCTTAACAGCACACCTGAAACCTCTAGAACAAAAAGAAGCAAATATGCCTAAGAGGAGTAGACAGCAGGAAATCATCAAACTCAGGGCTGAAATCAACCAAGCAGAAACAAAAAGAACTATACAAAGAATCAACCAAACCAGGAGACAGTTCTAAGAGAAAATCAAAAGCTCAATAAAACTAAAAAAAACTAGATAAAATGGACAATTCTCTAGACATATACTAGGTACCAAATTTAAATCAGAGTCAGATAAACTGTTTAAAAAGTTCCATAACCCCTAGAAAATAGAAGCAGTCATTAACAGTCTCCCAGTCTCTCTCTCTCTCTCTCTCTCTCTCTCTCTCTCTCTCTCTCTCTCACACACACACACACACACACACACACACAACACACACACACACACACACACACACACACACACACACACAAAGGACCAGGACCAAATGGGTTTAGTGCTGAATTCTATCAGACCTTTAAAGAAGACCTAATACCAATACTCTTCAAACTATTCCACAAAATAGAAACAGAAGCAACACTACAATAGAACAATTTGTTCTATGAATCCACAATTATGCTCAAACCTAACCACACAAAGACTCAACAAAGACAGAGAACTTCAGACCAATTTAACTTACAAATATCAATGCAAAAACAGTTAATAAAAGTCTCAAACTGGATCAAAGAACACATGAAAATGATCATCCATCATGATCAAGTAGGCTTCATCGTAGGGATGCAGGAATGGTTCAATACACAGAAATCTATCAACGTTATCCACTAAATAAACTCAAAGGAAAAAAAACACAATCATTTCATTAGATGCTGAGAAATCATTTGACAAAATTCAACACCCATTCATGGTAAAAGTCTTGGAAAGATCAGTAATTCAAGATCCATACGTAAACAGAATAAAAGCAATATACAGCAAACCAGTAGCCAATATCAAAGTAAATGGAGACTAAATTGAAGCAATCTCACTAAAATCAGGGACTAGATAAGGCTGCCCACCCTCTCCACACCTATTCAGCATGGTACTCAAAGTCCTAGCGAGAGCAATTAAACAACAAAAGGAGGTCAAAGGGATACAAATTAGAAAGGTCGGAGTCAAAATATCACTATTTGCAGATGATATGATTGTATACTTACGTGACCCGAAAAAATTCCACCAGAGAACTCCTAAACCAGATACACAACTTCAGCAAAGTGGCTGGCTATAAAATTAACTCAAACATATCAGTAGCCTTCCTCTACTCAAAGGATAAAGAGGCTGAGAAAGAAATTAGGGAAATGACACCTATAATAGTCACAAATAATATAAAATACCTAGATGTGACTCTAAGCAAGCAAGTGAAAGATCTTTATGCCAAGAGCTTCAAGTGTCTGAAGAAAGAAATCAATCATGGAAAGATCTCCCATGCTCATGGATTGGCAGGATTAATATAGTAAAAATGGGCATCTTGCTGAAAGCAATCTACAGATTCAATGCAATGGGGACTTCAAATATCCAACTCAATTTTTCATAGAGTTAGAAAGAGCAATTTGCAAATTCATTTGGAAAAACAAAAAACCCAATACAATGAAAACTATGGGAATGTCCATTCAGAGATAAAGTATGGATCAGAGACTGAAGGAAAGGCCATCCAGACATGCCCCATCCCATATACAGTCACCAAACCTGGACACTATTGCTGATGCCAGGGAAGTGCTTGCTGACAGGAGCCTGAGATAGCTGTCTTGTGAGAGGCCCTGCCAGTCCCTGACAAATACAGAAGTTGATGCTCACAGCCAACCAATGGACTGAGCACAGGGTCCCCAATGGAGGAGCTAGAGAAAGGACTCAAGAAGCTGAAGAAGTTTGCAGCCCCATTGGAGGAACAACAATATGAACCAACCAGTATATCCAGAGCTCCCAAGGACTAAATCACCAATCAAAGAGCGCACATGGAGGGACCCCTGGCTCCAGTTACATATGTAGCAGAGGATGGTCTTTGCAGGCATTACTTAGAGGAGAGGCTATTGGTTTTGTGAAGGCTTGGTGCCCCAGTGTAGGGGAATGCCAGGACAGGAAAGTGGGAGTGGGTTGGTTGATGAGCAGGGAGAGGGGGACTGAAATAGTGGGTTTTCAGAGGGGAAAAGAAGAAAGGGGATACCATTTGCAATGTAAATAAAGCAAATATCTACTAAAAAAACTTCTGGTGGAATCACCATCCTTGACCTCAAGCTGTACTACAGAGTAATAGTGATAAAAACTGTGTGGTATTGGTACAGAGACAGTCAGGTAATCAAAGGAACAGAATTAAGGACCTAGAATGAAGCCAAACACCTGTGTTCACTTGATCTTTGTCAAAGGAGCTAAAACCATCCAGTGTAAATAAAAGAACATTTTCAACAAATGGTTCTGGTTTAACTGGAGGTCATCATGTACAAGAATGCAAATTAATCAATTCTTGTCTCCTTGTACAAAGCTCAAGTCCAGGATCAAGGACCTCTTCATAAAACCAGATACACTGAAACTAAAAGAAGAGAAATTGGGGAAGAGCTTTGAAAGCATAAGCACACAGGAAAATTTCCTGAACAGAACACAAATGGCTTATGCTCTAAGATCAACAATTGACGAATGGGATCTTGTAAAATTACAAAGCTTCTGTCAGGCAAAGGAAACTGTCAATAGGACAAAATGACAACTAATAGATTGGGAAAAGATTTTACCAATGCTACATCCTATAGAGGGATAATATTAAATATATACAAAGAATTCAAGAACTTTGACTCCAGAGAACCAAATAACCCTATTAAAATGGGGTACAGAGATAAGCAAAGAATTCTCAACTGAGGAATACCAAATGGCTGAGAGACACCTAAAGAAATGTTCAATCATTAGTCATCAAGGAAATGCACATCAAAACAGCCCTAAGATTCCACCTTAAACCAGTCAGAATGGCTAAGATTAAAAAAAAAACCCTCAGGTGATAGCACATGCTAGCAATGATGTGGAGAAAAAAGAATACTCTTCCATTGTTGGTGGGATTTCAAGCTGGTACAACCATTATGGAAACCAGTTTTTCAGCTCCTCAGAAAATTAGATATAGTACTACCTGAAGATCCAGCTATCCCATTCCTGGGCATATACCCAAAAGGTGCTCCAACATATAATAAGGACACATGCTCCACTATGTTTTTAGCAACCTTATTTATAATAGCCAGAAGGTTGAAAGAACCCAGATGTCCTTTATCAGAGGAATGGAAACAGAAAATGTGGTATATTTACACAATGGAGTACTACTCAAAACTACTTAAAAACAATGGAGTACTACTTAAAAACAATGAATTCACGAAATTCTTAGGCAAATGGATGGAATTAGAAAATATCATCCTGAGTAAGGTAACCCAGTCACAAAAGAACACACATGGTATGCACTCACTGGTAAGTTGATGTTAGCCCAAAAGCTCAGAATACCCAAAATACAATCCATAGACCACATGAAACTCAAGAAAAAAGAAGACCAAAGTGTGGACACTTCAGTCCTTCTTAGAAGGGAGAACAAAATACTCAAGGGAGAAACTATGGAGATAAAGTGTTGAGTAGAGACTGAAGGAAAGGTCATTCAGAGACTTCCCCACCTGGGGCTCCATCCCATATATAGACACAAAACCCAGACACTATTGCTGATGCCAAGAAGTGATTGCTGACAGGAGCCTGATATAGATGTCTTATGAGAGTCCCTGTCAGAGCCTGACAAAAAAGAGATGAATGCTTGCAGCCAACCATTGGACTGAGCATGGGGTCCCCAATGGAGGAGTTAGAGAAAGGACTGAAGGAGCTGAAGGGGTTTGCAACCCATAGGAAGAACAATAATATCAAACAACCAGATACCCCCGGAGATCCCAGGGACTAAACCACCAACCAAAGAGTACACATGGAGGGACCCATGTATGTGTTTCATGTGATGCTTGTCAGGCATCAATAGGAGTAGAGGCCCCTCATCATGTGAAGGGCCCCATCATAGAGGAATGCCAGGGTGGGGAGGTGGGGTTGGGTAGGTTATTAGGGGACTACCCTTAAAGAAGCAGGGAGAGGAATGATGGGATAGGGGGTTTCTGGAAGGGAAACTAGGAAAGGGGATAACATTTGAAATGTAAATAAATAAAATGTCCAATAAAAAAATAATCTAGAATCACACATTTTAGAATAGTTTAGTAAAGCATTTTTTTTAGCTTTCATGTTGTTGCAATAGGTTTTTACATAGGAATAATGTGTCAATTTAACATGATTAAAAACTAGAGTAGGCAAGTATAGATAAAATTTCAGATATGCTTTGCATATCATAACTGTGCCAAATAACATAAAAATACATCTTATAATGGATCATTAATGAGAAATTAGGAGTTAGAAATTAAAACAATGGCCAGGGAGATGGCTCGATGGGCACAAGCACTTGTCCTGTGAGCCTGGTGACTCAGGCCACAAACCTCTTGTAAACAGCCAGATGTGACTGCATGCATCTGTAGTCCTACAGCTACTACAGTGAGAGGGGCGGCAGAGACAAGCATATTGGCTGGAAGTTAAAGGTCCACCTAGCCTGGTGTATGAGGCCCAGAGGTAGAAACAATAAGGCTTGCCTCAAAATGAAATAGAAGTGGAAAAGCTATTCTCTGGCTTTCATATCTGTGCATCTGTGTTCTGGCATGTACACTTTTATTTACACACACACATTTAAAAATTAAGACAGGTAATTAACATGATAAATGAGGATAATCAAGGTAAAATTATTTTATGTAGAAATGCCTAAACTGTTGGATTCATGTGATAAAGCAGTCCTTTAGAGATAGGAAGATGTGAGTTGCAATTGTTATTGCCCTCATAAATTTTGCTTTGTGTGTGTGTGTGTGTGTGTGTGTGTGTGTGTGTGTGTGTGAGAGAGAGAGAGAGAGAGAGAGAGAGAGAGAGAGAGAGAGAGAGAGAGAGAGAGAGAGGAAAGGTGGTTGGGAGTGATGGAGGGAGAAAGAGGGAGAGGGAGAGAGAGGGAGAGAGGAGGAAGAGAATAGGGAGAGGGGAGGGGAAGAAGAGGGGGAGGGAGAGAGAGAGCATTAAATTATATATATTCCATATAGATATGGAATATATTTGGAATTATGTATGTATGTATGTATGTACATATGTAGTCCATACTTCATGTATGAAAAACAAGGGCAACCTGCTGTCACACAGAAGTGGGACCATGCTGTCTCTAGGCACAGTGCTAGATTTGAAATAGTTATATCATTTTCCTGAAGGAGAGAGCAATGGTTTCAGGGAAGTTCCCATGGAAAACAAAGAGCACCTCCACATTAATGAGCAAAGAAATGCCGTCAGTCATCCTGCTAGCAGCAGCTTGCCTGCTCTCTCCACTCTGCAGAGAGTAAGTGCAGGCAGCATTGAGTGTTGCAATCCTGTTCTCAAGGAGTGCGTTCAGTCTGCATTGTGAGGCAAAGGCTGTGCATTCATGCCACAGTGACACATCCCAGGCTAGTAAAGGCTATACAGGAATACCAAATTCCCTCTTGTTTGGACCACCAACTAATTGTATTTTGCACCTGTGCAAATATTTTCAATATATTACAAACCGTTGTTCTCTTTCTTGGGCGAATGATTTTCTCCTTGTGTACGGCTTGCTATATAGAAAATGCTGGGCTTAATTTTCTCATTGATTCATATTCATAAAAGCAGGAACAATTTCCAAGCCATTTTCCAAGATGTCTGGTCCTGGCTGGTATCTCATTATCTTAAATAAATCATCCAAAATATGTAGCTTCATATTTAAGCACATATTAAAACTCAACACTGTTGTGGGGGTTATGAATGCTATTGAGGATGTAAGACCTCGCTGCAGTAATTAATTCTGGAAAATGCAGAGGTAGAAAACTAATTTGAATTTATAACCATAAGAAGATTGATACAGGCCGTATTCCCTCACAAGATGCAGACAGCATGATCGAAAAGGATTGTTTTTCTCCCAGTTTTAATTTCATTTTGTTTAATCTTATAAGGATCAGAAACATTTAAGTTTACTCAAAGGCAATATCATAATTTATGAAATAATAACACAGATTCTTGTAGATTTACATTATGTTTGTATATTAAGCTATATTATAGTTTTATTATTTTCTATGATGCATTAAATGATATCTTGGTGCTTAGATTTTAGGAAATTTCTCTGTAGTTGTTTTGATCTGACTACCTTTAAAAGTGTGTCACCTTGAACTTTCTAATATTTATTCTTTACATGGTTTGAATTCAGTAATTCTGGGATTGGCGAGGCAGTTAGTTATTTTTTTCTTTGTGTGATTCAAAGAAGCAGGAAATAGACATGCTGATGAAATGGTAGAAAAGTGGCTGGCCTCCAAAACTATTTTCCTAGGCTACAGTTTGGTGAACACTGTATTAAAGCATGACCCACAGAATATTAAAGGAGGAAGAAACTTGAAGATCTCCAACTCCAGCCCATCACTTCACAGATTGGAACATGAGCTGTGGATATTAGCTGTTTGATGCACAGAGAAGCTTAGCAACTGAGCCTTAACCAAGATCCAAATACTCTGTCTTGTGGTCTGGTTGGTTTAGCTGAGAAATTCTTGTTTTTTAGTGGGAGTAATAGACTTTTATCTTTAAACTCCTTCTAATGATACATAAAATAAAATTTGTTCCTATCACTGAGGCACTATATTAGATTTAAGTATTTGTGCACATTGTATAAGGTTTACGTCAAATTAAACACATGAATCTCCTCTAGCATTTATTATTAAAGCTCCTTCTCCTTGTAGCTTTGTTGAAAACTAAAGTAGATAATATTACCTATAGTTATTCTTATTACACTATAGTACAAAAGAGGGATTTATTCCTAAATTTGTATTTGTTAGTACATTTTAAAGTTACATTTAATTAATCAGTGGTATAAAGGAAATGTCCAAATAGACCTTGGTGGATAGCTTTAAGAACCCTTCTAGTCTGAGTCAGTGCCCTCAGCAGATCTTGGGAGCTAGCTCTGCACCCAATCCCACAACACTCAGAGGTAGTTGGGCTCCCACGAGCTTTAACATGCCCAGGATCATAGGTGAGGAGGCCACAACATCCACTACAACACCAGGAGTTACTGAGATGCCTGGGGATTCAGTGGCGCAGGAATCCCTGCCTGGTCAGTGGCACAGGTTCCTTCCAGTCTGAGCCAGAGCAGAACTTGGCCAGTAGCTCTGCACCAAGTACTGCACCAAGTTCCACAAAATCCAAAGGAAGCGTGACTCTGAGGTGCTCTAACATGTCCAGGATCATAGGATCTTAGGAACACAAGATCTCAGGAGCTTAGTCACACCAGGATTTCAGGATCCCAAAGGCAGCTTGACTCCCTGCAGCTCTTACCACCAGGATCTCAAGATCACAGGATCACAGAGAAAGCTGGACTCTAAGAAGTTCTGATACAACCAAGATAACAGAAGGGACAGGCTCCAATCAGAGACAGTGAGTGCAGATAGCACTAGAGATAACCAGATGGCAAGAGGCAAGCACAAGAACATGAGCAACAGAAACCAAGGATACTTGGAATCATCAGAACCCAGGTCTCCCACCAGAGCAAGTCCTGGATACTACGTCACACTTGATAAGCAAGATTGAGATTTAAAATCACTTCTCATGATGATGATAGAAGACTTTAGAGTACATAAATAAAACTACCTTAAAGAAATACAGGAGAGCATAGGTAAACAGGTAGAAATCTTTAAAGAAGAAACACAAAAATCCCTTAAAGAATTGCAGGAAAACACAACCAAACAGGTGAAGGGATTGAACAAAACCATCCAGGATCTAAAACTGGAAGTAGAAACAATGAAGAAATTACAAAGGGAGACTACCCTGGAGATATAAAAACCTAGGAAAGAGATCAGGAGTCATAGATGCAAATATCACCAACAGAATACAAGAGGTAGAAGAGAGAATCTCAGGGGCAGAAGATACCATTGAAAACATTGACACAACAGTCAAAGAAAATGCAAGATGCAAAAAGCTCCTAACCCAAAACATCCAGAAAATCCAGGACACAATGAGAAGTCCAAACCTAAGGATAATAGGTATAGAAGAGAGCAAGGAGTCCCAACTTAAAGGGCCAGTAAATATCATTAACAAAATCATAGAAGAATATTTCCCTAACCTAAAGAAAGAGATGCCCATGAACATAAAAGAAGCCTACAGAACTCCAAATACACTAGACCAGAAAAGAAATCCTTTCTGTCACATAATAATCAAAACACCAGATGTATAAAACAAAGAAAGAATATTAAAAGCACTAACGAAAAAAGGTCAAGTAACATATATAGGCAGACTTATCAGAATTACACCAGACTTCTCACCAGAGATGATAAAAGCCAGAAGATCTTGGGCAGATATCATAAAGACAGTAAGAGAACACAAATACAAGCCCAGGTTACTATACCCAGCAAAACTCTTGATTACCATAGATGGAGAAACTAAGATATTCTATGACAAAAACAAATTTATAGAATATCTTTCCACAAATCAAACCCTTCAAAGGATAATAGATGGAAAACTTCAAACAAGGGGAAAAACTATATCCTAATAAAAGTAAGAAAGTAGTCTTTCAATAAACCCAAAAGAAGATACCCCCTCACATAATTAAATCCTAACAACAACAATAATAACAACAACAAAACCAGAAAGCAACAATCACTTTTACTTAATATCTGTTAACATCAATGAACTCAATTCCCCAATAAAAAGACCTAGACTAACAGATTGGATATGTAAACAGGACCCAGAATTTTGCTGAATACAGGAAACACATCTTAGTGACAAAGACAGAAAATACTTCAGAGTAAAAGGCTGGAAAAAATTCTAAATGGTCCCAAGAAACAAGCTGGAGTAGCCATTCTAATACTGAATAAAATCAACTTTCAACCAAAAGTTATTAAAAAATAAGGAAGGGTAATTTATTCAATAAAACTCCCAATTCTGAACTTCTATGCTCCAAATGCAAGGGCACCCACATTTACATGACATAGTAAAGAAACTTTACTAAAGCTCAAAACACATTGTACCTCACAGAGTAATAGTGGGAGACTTCAACACCCAACTCTCATCAATGGAAGATATGGAAACAGAAAATAAACAGAGACACAGTGAAACTAACAGAAGTTATGAACCAGAAGGATTTAGCATATATCTATAGAAAATTTCATCCTAAATTAAAAGAATATACCTTCTTCTCAGCATCTCCTGGTACCTTCTCCAAAATTGACCATATAAATGGTCAAAACAGGCCTCAACAGATACAAGAAGATTGAAATAATCCCATGAATCCTATCATATCACCACAGACAAAGGCTGGTTTTCAATAACAACAAAAACAACAGAAAACCCACATACACATGGAAGCTGAACAACACTTTACTCAATGATAACTTGGTCAAGGAAGAAATAAAGAATTTAAAGACTTTAGAATTTAATGAAAATGAAGGCATCTTATACCAAAATATGAGACACAATGAAAGCAGTGTTAAGAGTAAAACTCACAGCTTTAATTCCACCAAAAACAAACTAGACAGAATATATTCTAGCAGCTCTAAACAAAAAGCTCTAGAACAAAAAAGAAGCAAATACACCCAAGAGAAATAGACAGCAGGAAATAATCAAACTCATGGCTGAAATCAACCAAGTAGAAACAAAAAGAACTCTACAAAGAATCAAGAAAACCAGGAGCTGCTTCTTTGAGAAAATCAACAAGATAGACAAACCTTTATTGAGACTAACCAGAAGGTGCAGAGACAACATCCAAATTAATAAAATCAAAAATAAAAAGGGAGAAATAACAGAAACTGAGGAAATTAAAAAAAAAACATCAGATCCTACTACAATAGGTGCCAAAGTTAAATCGGGATCAGATAAACCACATAAACTGTCACATAACCCCTAAAGAAATAGCAGCAGTCATTAAAAGGACCAGATGGTTTTTTAGTACAAATTCTATCAGACCTTCAAAGAAGACTTAATACCAATTCTAGGCAAACTATTCCACAAAATAAAAATAGAAGGAACAATACCTAATATATTCTATGAAGCCAAAATTATGCTTATGCCTAAACCACAGAAAGATCCAACAAGGAAAGAAAACTTAAGAACAATTTTCCCTATGAATATTGATGCAAAAATTCTCAACAAAATTCTTGCCAACCGAATTCAAGAACACATCAAAGCAATCATCCATCATGATCAAGTAGGCTTTATCCCAGGAATGCAGGAATGGTTCAATATATGGAAATCCATCAATATAATCTACTATATAAACAAACTTAAAGAAGAAAAAACCCACATGATAATCTCATTAGATGCTGAGAAAGCATTTGACAAAATTCCACAACCCTTCATGGTAAAAGTCTTGGAAAGATCAGGAATTAAAGAGTCATACCTAAACACAGTAAAGCAATATTCAGTAAGCAAGTAGCCAAAATCAAACTAAATGGAGAGAAAAATTTATTTTATTTTTATTTTTTTCTTTTATTTTTATTAGATATATTCTTTATTTACATTTCAAATGATTTCCCCTCTCCTAGTCCTCCCCCTCCCGTAAGTTCCATAAGCCATCTCCCCTCCTCCTATTCCCCAATCAACCCCCTCCAGCTTCCCTGTTCTGGTATTCCCCTACACTACTTCATCTAGCCTTTCCAAGACCACGGGCCTCTTTTCCCTTTGATGTCCAGCAAGTCCATCCTCTGCTGCCTATGCATCTGGAGCAATAAGTAACACCATGTGTACTATCAAACTGATCCATTCTTATCTCCTTTTACAAAGTTCAAGTCCAAGTGTATCAAGACCTCCACATAAGACCAGATACACTGAAACAAATTGAAGAGAAAGTAGGGAAGAGCCTCAAATAATACATGGGCACAGGGGGGAAAGTTCCTTATTGAGAAATTGGGACCTCATAAAATTGCAAAGCTTCTGTAAAGCGAAGGACACTGTCAATAGGACAAAATGGCAACCAACAGATTGGCAAAAGATCTTTACCAATCCTACATATGAAAGAGGGCTAATATTCAATATAAATATAAACTCAAGAAATTAGACTGCAATCATATAACCCTATTAAAAAATGAGGTACAGAGCTAAACAAAGAATAGTCAACTGAGGAAACTCAAATGGTTGAGAAGCACATAAAGAAATGTTCAACATCCTTAGTCATCAAGGAAATGCAAATCAAAACAACCCTGAGATTCCACCTCACACCAGTTAGAGACAAGATCAAAAACTCATGTGATGCTCTTACTCTTGCCCTCTTAGGCTCTTCCCTTTCTTCTTCCCTTCCTCCTCTCTCCATGTGCTCATGGCTGACTTCTACTTCTCTATTCTCTCCCTCTCTCTGCTTTTCTCTGCCTCTGCTACCCTCTTAACTCCCCTCTCCATGCCGTGAATAATCTAAACTCTATGCTATACAAAAAATAAAAAAAACAGACAAACAAACAAACAAAAAACCCACATAACAGCACATGCTGGCAAGGATGTGGAGAAAGAGGAACACTCCTCCATTGTTGATGGGATTGCAAGCTGATACAACCACTCTGGAAATCAGTCTTGGATTTCTTCAGAAAATTGGACATGGTATTACCTGAGGAACCAGCTATACTACTCCTAGGCATACACCCAAAAGATGCTCCAACATACAACAAGGAAACATACCCCACTATGTTCGTAGCAGCCTTATTTATAATAGCCAGAAGGTAGAAAGAACCTAGATGTCCTTCAATAGATTAATGGATATAGGAAAAGTGGTACATTTACACAGTGGAGTACTACTTAGCTATTAAAAACAATGAATTCGTGAAATTCTTAGGCAAATGGATAGAACTAGAAAATATCATCCTGAGTGAGGTAACCCAATCACAAAAGAACACACATGGTATGCACTCATTGATAAGTGGATGTTAGCTTAAAACCTGAGGATACCCAAAATACAATTCACAGACCACATGAAGCTCAAGAAGAAGGAAGTACAAAGTGTGGGTGATTCAGTCCTTCATAGAAGGTGTAACAAAGTACTCAAGGGAGCAAATATGAAGATAAAGTGTGGAGCAAAGATGAAAGGCCATCCAGAGACTGCCCCACCTGGGGATCCCATATACGGTCACCAAACTCAGACACTATTGTGGATGCCAAGAAGTGCTTGCTGACAGGAGCCTGATATAGCTGTCTCCTGAGAGGCTATGTTAGAGCCTGATATATACAGAGGTGGATGTTCTCACCCAACCACTGGACTGAATAAGGGGTCCCCAATGGAAAAGTTAGAGAAAGCATTGAAGGATCTGAAGGGGTTTGTAACCCTATAGGAAGAACAAAGACATCACCAACCAGTGCTCCCAGGGTCTAAACCACCAACAAAGGAGTACACATGTAGGGACCCATTACTCCAGCCATATATGTAACAGAAGATGGCTTTGTAGGTCATCAGTGGGAAAACAAGCCCTTGCTCCCGTGAATACTGTATGCCACAGTGTAGGGGAATGGAAGGGTAGGGAGGTGGGAGTGAGTGGGGGGCACACCCTCATAGGGGGGATGGAATATGGGGCTTCGGGGGGGATTAGGAAAGGGGATAGTATTTGAAATGTAAATAAATAAAATATCCATTAAAAAGATACGAGGTACAAAAATCATAGATGTCAGTGAGGTACCTGAATTTTTGATCTTAGCCTTTCTGACTGGTATGAGGTAGAATCTCAGGGTCATTTTGGTTTGCATTTCCATGATGACTACTAATGAGGTTGAACATTTCTTTAGGTGCTTCTTGGCCATTCGAAATTCCTGAGTTAAGAATTCTCTGTTTAGCTCTATACCCCTTTTTAAATAAGGTTATTTGGTTCTCTGGAGTCTAACTTCTTGAGTTGTTTGTATATATTGGATATTATATATAAAGTGTTGTGATGCGTGTATATTTACAAACATCTTTCTCTTCAAACACCATCTCCAAAATCTTTTCTTCTAATTTGTGAAGTGTATGCTGGGTCTTACTCTTACATCATGGTCTTTGAGTGTGACAATCTGCTGTTCCTCAGCCTCTTCCCAGCTCTTCCCAGCTCTCCCATACTCTGTTTCTAGGTCAACCTTTTAGATTTTTTTTAGTTCTTATCTGCGCTCCAAAATATCATAAGGTTTGAGCTTAGAAATAACCAGAAGGTGGTGTTTACGTGACCTGAGTTTAGGATCCATGATGTTATCTGTCATGTGCGTCATACGCCACTTATTACCTAGTATCATTTATCCTATGTCCCACAGAGTTTTATACTACCCTTGTGGCATGGTCAATGCTCAATACACCTTTGGCATCACAAAGGATAAAATGCGAATGGGCATTGTATACCACAGCCATGATGTAATTATTCTGCTAATTTTAAACGAAATATGAAGAATTTTATAGTGTGTTCAATTTATGGTCAGTTGACACCATCACTTTGTGGCTGGTTGTCATTATAACATGGTAGAGAGCCCATCACAGAATAGAGATTTTGAACTAATGGTATGTGTGGGAGAGGAGCAGGGTGGGGGAGAGAACTCAGGGTGATACACTAAATACACTTGTAGATAAAACTTACCATGTTCACTTGAATTAACTCTATGAGAAAATATATTTATTTTGAGAAGGATGTGTTAAGAGTATACAGTGCCAAGCAGTTATAAATGGGGGGTGTAAGGAATTTTTCCACTGTATATCTTTTATAAATTTTGAACTAGTGTGCCTAATCTATAATTAAAAAATGGATTATGTTTCCTGTATAGATCATGTTCAACTTCTTTTTGTCCTCATCAATAAATAAGCTGTGAATTTTTTTCCTAAATAAGGGTTGTGTGACCTTTCTTGATGAAAGTATTCACATCAGCTACAGAGAATGACAGTCCAAAGAAAAATTTCCACCAAAGTTCAACTGGGAGTACCATTGAATTTATTTGAATTACTTACTAAGGAGCCTGAATGATTCAGACAATACTTACCCAGAAGTTGGTTGGGCAAACTACTGCCAGACATGCTACCAGTCCCAGACTCTTAAAGAAACAAACTCTGTACCACTGACAAGATCTCTGGACAACTTCCAGACAGGTGTGCTCATAAGATTCTATCTGCAGTCATTGTTGTTGGTCCATTATATCACTTTGGGGAGGGAAGGCACCCAGACCTAATGAGCCTTGTGAGCCTCCCTGCTCTTATCATGAGGCATTTTAATAAGACTGAACTCTAGAGGATTCTTAAAGAAGTAATATCTGCTTTATTTCAAGACATAGTGATAGTTAAGAGTTAAGCAACAGCTAGGATTTTCAGGAAGGATTAGCTATCCTCCAGTATTTTCTGGATTTCAGAATATATTATTTCATATTCTTTCTACCTATGCAAATATCTCTCTAGACAACTTAGGCTCGTGGAAAGAAGAGGAGAGGAAGACAGCAGAGGGGAGGGAAGGGGAGGGTAGAGAAGGGAGGGAAGGGGAGGGAAGGGAAGGGGTGTAGAGGGGAGGGAAGGGAAGGGGTGGAGAAGGGGGAGGGAAGGGAAGGGGAGGGGAGGAGAAGGAAGGGGAGGAGAGGCAAGGGGTGGAGAAGGGAGGGAAGGGGAGGGATGAAGAGGGGTGGAGAAGGAAGGAAAGAGGAAGGGAGGGGAGGGGTGAAGAAGGGAGGGAAGGGGAGGGAAGGAGAGGGATAGAGAAGAGAAGGAAGGGGAAGGAAGGGGAGGGGTGGAGAAGGGAGGAAAGGGGAAGGGAGGGGAGGGTGGCAAAGGAAGGGAAGGGAGGGGAGGGGAGGGAAAGGGAGAGGTGGAGAAGGGAGGGAAGAGGAAGGGAGGGGAAGGGAGGGGAGGGAAGGGAGGGAAGGGGAAGGGAGGGGAGGGGCGGGAGGGGAGGGGAGGGAAATTCTCCCAAAGCTGGTTCTTCTATCCAAACCTCTTCTTTGGTTGGTGGTATCCTTGTCATCAAAGGTTAATGTAAAGGGACATTATTTTATAATGTACAGTGGGCCATGTGCCTTCAAGAAATAGGCTTTTCCTGGCTTCCTGAAAGATGATTCTACTGGGTAAGTTTCATATTTTTATATTTCCAATTTGAGTTGTATTATTTCTTTCCAACAGCTCTTCAGTATACCATTGATTCATACATACATTCATTTCTGAATCCTATTGAAAACACAGCTTCTTTCTGGTTAATTTTGATCTTTGATATTTTTATTTACTTGCGAGTTTTTAAAATATACAATAAAGTTCACTAAAAGTAAAAGAAGAGAATAAAGTTAAAATGACTTTATTCTCCTTGTGATTTTAGCACGGATTCTTCAAGGGCAGAAGAAAAGGGGCATGCTATGTAAGGAGTTCTTATTGGAGTACCAGGAGTAATGTGAATTTCAACGTAAGTATCCTGATGTGGTGATTAAAAGTTTCATGACATTATTCATTCTGTGTTTAAATTTATCCATTCATTTTACCTAGATGAACAGTTTGTAAAGTTTCCCACCATGGAATTAGCTAACCAATAAAAGATTGAAACTCTAATATTTTCTTAGTAGAACACACAGTACATCCTCTCTATAAACTACTTCTACAGCAGTAAAATGATTGGGAACAAAAAAACCTCTTTAGCTTCATTACTGAATCTGTACATAACATTCATACTGACATGATATTAGAAAGGCAATTTATATAATTGCAAAGATCTAATCTCTGAGTTTATTGTGATATGTAATCTTCTCAAGATGAAATCAAAGCCCTTGGTTAGTATGCCTTCTTAAAAGGCATCTCTTTCAATTATTATACAGTATGAGTATCCCTACTGAGCATGAATACTGTATTTTGTATTAATTATCTTAATTTGTTATTTTGTTAATCTTAGCACTTAACAAATGGGATAACATCTGCAATGAACTTTCAAAGAATCTTTGCCAAGGTTTATTGCCATTTCCACATTGTGTTTTATGATAAGAGGCATGAAATAGAAAATCATCAATGAGCTAATTTTTAAGAAAAATTAAATTCCACTTTCTTTAGAATAAAATCTTTTAGTAGTAAATCATTTGTGGGCAAAAACTAAAAATATAATTTCTTAAGTATGATTATTAATGTTTATGATTTCTGGAGTATTAAAATGTCAAATATGGAAACACTCATCTTTGTTTTAGGAAAATATGGTGTTTTTTAATGCCTCATCTTGTCATATGGATAACACACACAAACATTTATGTATATTCATTCATATCTAAATCCATATGTCTCATCACTATGTATCTATATTTATGGTATTTTTCTGTAGCTGAAATAAAAAAATATAATTTTCAAATAAGCAATTCAAATTTTTAATAGAAAATGCTTATTTGTGTTTGTATTTGAAACAATGTTTACCTTAAGTTTGAGTATGCATATTATTTTAGTATTTGTGGGTTGGTGAGCAGGGGTGGGGGGGATGGAATAGGGTGTTTTCGGAGGGGAAACCAAGAAAGGGGATAACATTTGAAACGTAAATAAAGAAAATATCTAATAAAAAAAGTTAAAAGAAAATGGAAGTGGGAACATTGAAATGCCCTCTTAAATCTACACTAAGATAAAATACAAACTGCTGCTGGAAATATTTCTTAGGATCAAGAGCACTGGCTGCTCCCAGTACCCACAAAGCAGCCACCTGGCCATGACTCCAGTTCCAGGGGATCCAATGTCTCTGTGGGCACTGAACAGACACAGTACACAGAAGTATAGGCATGAAAAACACTCACACAGATGCATACTTATAAATAAACAAATTAAAAATGATAATTAGAATCGGTCTTGATTTCCGAATTAGTCACCCTCTATCACGGCCCCCAATAGCCCTACGTTCAGCTTTCTACAGTTTTGCCTAAGCCTTTTCTCTTTTGTGGGTTAGAATACCTCACTCGTTTAAATGAACAGAACACTTCAGAAGCAATGGACGGCACTTTCACAAATGTGTTTTTAAAACCTGTGCCTTCCTTCCGTGGGGTTTCTCCTAGTCTCCCTCTCCTTACTTACTTTGCCTTGGGGAAGCGAGCTGCAGCATTGTCTGGCTACTGGTGGGGATGTAGTTACAGCAGAAAGAAGCTCCCTCCCAATTCAACAGGCTGCAGGGAATTAAGACTTCGGGCTAATATTCAGTGAACAGCCAAGCAGATCTGTGGACGTTCCAGTGAGCTCGGAAACAGATCGGTACGTCGGTAGTCGAGTTCTGAGACATTACAATCAGCTTGATGATAACCTACTGACAATCCTTAACCCACAGGTACCCAGTGAAGTTTCAAACAGATTGCTGAGCTATACTGACTGTGAAAGATGTTTTTCAAAAGCTAGTACATATTTAGAGTAAATTTTATGATTCAGGAGTAGATAATTAGCACAGTTCCCAATTAGCATAGGTATATAGGGAAGTCAGGAAACTTCCCTATATAACGTCATTAAACCAAGTTGTCCAGGGTTATAAGCAAATGCTTCCCTCTTTGTCTTTAAGTGTGAATGCTTCTTATAAATTTCCATAATTTAAATGCATTTTTTGCCATAAATGCTAATAAAATCGAATAGAATCACTTTTTCACACATGGGAACTTTACAAATAACTTCAGTAAACATTTTTCCCACTGCTTTCAAACCTATATCAATGAGATGATTTGAACACTTTTTAAAGTTTGCCCTGTGCTATGCTAATGTGTTTAGCTTTGTATTTAAAATCCCTGTTTGAATACTTCAGAGTCCTCTCTCTCTCCATCATTAGTTCAGTTTTTCTTTTTTCCAAACCTATCTGCCTTATGTTTTGTCTATCAGAGAACGATCTCTCATGTTTTCATTCCGTGCTCCAGAAACTCAAGAGCTGTTTAAGATGGACCCACAAAGAAGGTGATGAATTAGTTTCTATAATAATTTTTCTCTATCATAATATAAATTAAGTAACTCAAATGCATATTTATGTCTCTGATTTTCTCATATTTTTGCTTGCAAGCCTAACCTTTAACAGCTGACCCACTTCTGCAGTCCTCATTGTCTCCATAAGTAGCTCCTGATTTTGAACAATCAGCCCTCCCCTCTTTTGTCCATGACACTTATTTCTAGGTTCAGGAAAATTTTGCTAATGCCCATCATCTGTCAGAAAGGGGTAGAGTGACATGTGTAATTCCTACTTACAAACCACTATCTAGAGACCACATCGCTTGTAGGGGAAACTGTAATATGAGAATTCTAAACAGTAATGGTTAGGCAAATGTGTATCTGAAATCAGATTAGTCAGTGTCATTTACGGTTAGGATAGCAGACTCCTGGGAGAGACCTGGCTTCGAGTTCCTAGTCCATTAGGACTAGGAGCTAGGTCCTTGTCTACCTGTTGACTGTGTGATCTAATCCATGCTGCCGTTGTTTGCCATGTACAAATTTCTTCATATGGGAACTTTTTATTTATTTTTTTGTGCAGTCCCATCTATGCCATGAGAATATACCTTCATGGAGTTTTTAGAACTGTGTTTGGTCTACTCACATGCTCTGGATGACAGTGTATATTATTAAGGCAGGAAGTGATGCAAGTTAGACAACAGGCAGCATTCTGTTTTCATTGCCTTTCGCTTCCCACGTTTGATCCATCAGTAACGGTTATTTTTTTTCCATCCCGACTATTTCCATTCCCACGACACTAGCCTGAAGCTATTGCTTTCTTCCTGCTGTATAAATACTCAGCCTATATATGAGTTTGAAGATAAAATGTCATCATTTCTTTATCTTTCCATCGATCCTCATGTTTTCTCATCATTTCTGATGGCATTAACAACGAAGAAAGAGAGGAAGGAACAAAGGAAGGGAGGAAGGCAGAGACGGTGGGAGGAAAGTATGTGGCTTCCTGGACGCCGGGTGCTCTACCCGCAGGCCCACGCTAATCAGTGTGCTAAACTTCCCCTGGATAGGGGACCACAATCCTCCACCTCTTTGCACGTTACTCTCCTTTCTTGGAATAAACATGCTCCTCCATTTGACTCATTTTAAAATTAATCATCACATTTTCCGCCCTATACAAAGTAACCACCTAGATAAGTTCACTTCCCCTGTGATTCACAAAATGGAGTAATCTTTCTTTCAAAGCACATGCCATATTTAGAGCAGCCCTGGAGTCAGTCTTTTCATTGGCTAGTCTGTGATTAACAGTACTCCTTGTGATCATTTTGTTGTCTAGATTCAAATTTTAGCCTAACGCATGCCTGGTACAGAGTAGCCATTCAAGAAATACTTGTAGGATGAGAGCTGGCTACTTGTATAATAATTAAAACTCTGGTTGCACAAGGATGCAACCTTGAGCTCAGGTGCTCAGTCCTTATATCACAATTAGTGAAAATGAGGTCATGAATTTGAAAGAGAACAAGTGGAGAGGTATAAAGGAGAGTTTGAAGAGCGGAAAGAGAAGGGGAAATGATGTACCTATAATGTCAAAGAAATGAAGGAAATATTTTTTTTAAACCCTAGGCATAGCTGCAAGCCTATGACACCAGCTTTGGCAGAAGGCTTCAAGAAAGAATTACTGGGTCTTGTTGGCTGCCAGTGTAGCTGAAAACTAGTGACCTTCCAGTAAAGCATGAGACTATTTGTGAATTAGAAGAGAGAATACACATTTTCGGGATGTTGGGTAAGCAGCAGTAGCTGTCAGGAACCCAATAGAAAAAATATTTTCCAGAACTACACTCAAATCCTTGTTTAGTAACTGTAGGAGATTCCTACTCATGTAAAACTTGCCAAACCCTACTGAGAGGAACTCACAATACAAGATTGTCATCACTTAGCTCTGCTGTTTCTCTAAAGTAGAAAATCGTTCCCAGGACCTTACTGAGGAGTAAACCAAATAGTTCTGTCACCCATGTCTCCTGTCAATCATGTCTCAGGTTTTTCAGCTTCCAAGTTCAATGAGGCTTTGCTTTGTACACATCTGAATGAACAGTTTCAGAAAGTGCCTATTTGGAGGAAGATTGGAGAGATGCGAAAGAACAGAGATGAAAACTGTTAAATATACAGCAGAGAACGTCCTCTCCTCGAGATCCCGGGTCCAGGTTATTGCCCCACAAGCCAGTGTTTAATTACTTTCATGTTGCATATGAGTTTTGTGGACCCATGTGACAAATGAATTATTGTAAAGCTTATTTAAGTTTTTCACGTGGACAACAACATTCTATTTGTAGGCTCCAAAGACAAAAGTTTGAAAACCCCGTTGATGTGGAGACTTTCCATGAAGTTTCATGCAGGAAGTAGGATGATTTCAGATTGTAGAGGTGTTTCACCGTGTCTATCCATATATCAGAGTCCGGTATCTTTAAGCATACTGTGAATTGGGTCCATAGAGTTTTCTCTTAACAATCAGTGAAGACAAGCATATCCAAGATTATAGTGGCTTCAGAGTATGACTTTTTTTTCCCTCATTCATATGAAAACTATTTCTTAAGCAGTTGTGGTTAACTTCTTCCCTGTTGGCTGGAAAATACATCACATGTAGTAGATCTGAAAATCTCAAAATAATTTTTGAGTTACAAACGTACTGTCACCGTTGTACAACTTTTGTCTGTAGAAATTCTTTTTATCGTCCCTTCTCAACTACCATTCTGTAAACTTGTATATTCTTTACACCTATCTGTCATCTTTGCCTCTTAAATAACTTCAGAGTATTGTTGACTGGCCATAGGTTTTGGTTTTTAACCGAAGTACACTATATTTGGTTCTCTTTCAGGCAGACAAGAATAGATTTCTCTTTGGGATGATCAAAGGGATGCATGGTTAGCGTGTGACAGAGCACAGTTATGGTATAAATGTTTTCCTGTGCTCGGTGAGGCCAAATGCTGAAAGAGTGCACTCTAAGAGTCTGTTTTACTTTGGATGTGGTTTATTCTTTAAACTTAGTTATCTAGACAGTTACGAGAGGCAAGTCTTTCTTGTGGTTCATGAATAATAAAGTTGAAATGTCACAGGAAAGCTGAGAATGTTAAGATATATAGTTCATTTTTTCCCAGGAACTAAATTGTTGGCATCTCGCTGAGATAGCCACAGTTTGAAACCACAACTGAATGCCCTGTGGTGATTCCCAGCCAACAGCAAGCGCTAACAGGCTTTCCTCTGAAATATAGATCAATGTTCTTCTTACCCCAAGCATCTGAAAAGCAGTGGTATAGAACTTGAATCCAACACAATCACCCATCTATTCATATAGCTAAAACTTAAAAACAGCAACGCACCTTCTCAGAGTGTTTAAAATTACTCAACTCCACTCCTCCTTCAGTACATAGACAACAGAGATCTGTTTCTCTGGTAGTATTTTTCCTTATAAGTAAAAAAGGCTATCCATACACTGAGACAAGAAATGTGCCAAATTTAATTTTTAAATATTATTTCTTTTATTTTTGAGATTATAATGTACTTATATATTATTCTCCCCTTTTGTCTTCCTCCAAACCTTCCCCTATTCTCTTCCTTGCTCTCTTTCAAACTCATGATCTCTTTTATGTTCATTAGTTGTTGTTCCATCCATACATGTGTGTATATATGTGTATATATGTATATATGTGTATATATGTATATATATATACATATATACACAAATATATATTCCTAACTATGGAAATACAACCTGTTCGGTCTGTATAATGCTATTCTATATGTTTTCAGGACTCATCATCCAGTATTGAGTAATTAACTAATGTGCTCTTCTCCAGGGTAGATTCTTTCTGATGTTCTCAGCATTCCTTACTTACCCATGATTCCTTCTGTAATGTTGGGGCCCCCTGGGCTTCCCGAATTAGCTGATATTGTTGAGAAAGACAATGAGTTATTAGACCTGAATTTATCTATTTAACTCACTGTAGATATGCTAAGGAAAATAGATCTTATTTTTAGGTTTAGTCCTTTACATTAAGTAGAAAAAAAAATGAATTCAGGTTTTGAAATTACTGGGACTAATAACAAAACTTAAGGAAATTATTCCTTTGGCTTATATTAAAGGAGAGATGTCTGTATGGATGACAGCACCTGGAAGATATTATTACATAGTTGACTAATGGAATCAGTTACTAAAGGGTAGAAGACACGAGAGACACTGTTTGCATTGAATCCATTTTTACACAATTGAAGTCAGAGTAGACTGAAATCATATGCCCAGTCAGTCCCAGAGCAGCTGGCTTTGCCTTGAAATATACTGCATAACATCTTTATTTCCCACTTGGTTCATAATTGGGAATCAAGAACATATTTCCTTGGGTGCTAGTGAATTTTAGATGATTGGAGTCAAATTCAGAGCAATGTGTTCTACATTGTCGATTTTGTATTTACATTTTACTATATTCCACAAAATAAGGTTATTTTACTAAAATGAAATTAACCATTAATAATAAAAACCAGAGTGGTAGTTTCCTCAAATATTAAATTTATTCTTTAAACAGAATTTTGGTGAAGTTAAAATTATGGGATCACTTTTCAAAAGATGCATTTAGCTAAGTAATTGTGAAAGCTTTAAGAATAATGTTTTAAGGTTTCTGAGCTTCACCTGAGTTTTGGGACCAGGGTTGGTATGACAATTATGGAGGGCTGAAGTAGGGACAGATGTAGCAGATGCTTATTATGAAACTAAAGCAATAGACTTTCTAAATGCTCTAGATTTTCCTTATATGAAAGAGCTGCCTACAACTATGTTAAATGTATGAAAATTGCTTTCATTGAGTGGAAAACTCAAGATACAATAAAATGATAAATTTAATCTGCTATTGTTACCTTGGTCTTATATATATATATATATATATATATATATATATATATATATATATATACTTTTCTTGTATATCTTATTTGAAATCACAAATAATAGTGTGAGCTTCTTAAAAGAAAGTGTAAAACCTCGTCTGTATTATCTTTGAATGGTTCCTTTTCAACTGTCTAGCTTATTCTTCCTTTCTTAGTATCCTTCAAAGTCAATTCATTGCATTTAATCTTTACAGTTTTAATCAAATAGATGTATTCAATGTGTGTGCATAGGTTGAAACTTATCCAAACAATTAAATTTTCTACCTGGAACTTAATGAAAAATTAATAATGCTGACAGAAAAAGAAAGCATTTAAGGAAATCAGGGAAATAATATATTTTATTTAATATACTTTATGTTTCCATGTCTTTGCAATATGCATACCACTTGGTAAGGAGGAGGGTTTTAGAAGGTTTTATTTTTTCCAGTAAACTTCTCTCTATCTCTACTAACATAATGATGACTACAGTTTGTAAGACACTGGTGAGCCAGGGACCACCTGAGTGAGGAATGTGGGGGTCAGGAGCCGATGCAAAGAACAAGAGGAATTTATTGTTCCAATGCGTTGGGGTTGAAGGAGAGGTGGCAACCCCGTGCAGCTTGTTCAGGTGAGCTTTTATACAGTTCTCAAGGCAGCAGCCATTAGGCACAGTGTGATTGGCAGAACAGTGTGACTTTTAAACTGATTGATCTTTATGAAATGAGGTGGCAATGACTTTCCTTGTCTGTAGGTGGAATGTGTCCACAGGCTCTGTGCCTCCCCTACTTGCAGGTGCCCATGTCAGTCCCTTCTCCCTGAGGAATGTAATTAGTCACTCCCTTCCAGAAGGGAGGGAGTGCCTATGTTCTTTATGACCTTTCTCTTCTAGGAGGGGAGGGGTCTGGTGGAATTTTCCCACGTTCCTTAGCTGACCTCTTCAAGTTCATCTGGACCAATATGATTTTGGTATTTCTCTTTCCATGTCACTATTAACTTGACCTTTAAACCTATGGATTGTGCTTGGTGTGTGAGCCACCAGCCTGGAAAGAATGGTGTGTGCACACTACTCAGTAACAGCTGCCTTTCCTGTATCTCCCGGTCTAATTACCACCCTTGTAAAATGTGACTTTTCCAAAAGGCTGGACTGGCATAAGAAATAGGAAAAGGGGAGGAAGTGAGCAGTGAGCTATAAAGTTCCTTTATAGTCTGAATAAAATCTAATGCTATAATAAAATATTAAAAATAGTCCAGTCCTATGGGTAATGCTGTCATTGAGACATATATGGCTTAGTGGCTAGAGAGTGGCTAAGGACACTGGCTGCTCTTCCAGAGGACTCGGGTTTCGTTGACAGCATCTGCCTGGCAAAGCACAAGTTTCTATAAGTCCATTTCTATCAACACCCTCGTCTGATCTCTGTGGGCAAGATATTCATGCAAGCAAAACACTTGGCACATAGATATGCATACACACAAGCAAAATTACCCATGCACATAAAATAGTAAAATTAAAACAAACAAACAAATGTGGCTTAGAATGATGTGGAATATGGGAGGTGGAGAGAGGAAACCAACAAGATAAAAGGATGCATGTGAATCCTAAAATATCACTGGGAAATGTAAAAAAAAAAAAAAAAAAAAAAGTAACTAGAGCAAAAGAAACACATGACTTTAAAAATGGCCATCAATCAAAACAAGCAAAAAAGAAAGAGAGAATGAAAGAGAGAGAGAAAGAAAGAAAGAAAGAAAGAAAGAGAGGGGGATGAGGGAAGGGGAAAAGAGAAAGGAAGGAAGGAAGGAACGAAGGAAGGAACAAAGGAACGAAGGAAGGAATTTCTCTGTCAGGCTTCAATGGATAGTCCAATCCATTATTCACTCAGATGGTCTTGACTGCACTAAATGGATGATAGAGTCAACACGAAAGTCATGAAGCTGGGAATGAGACGGGTAGGAGAAAGAGAGGTTTACAGGGGTAAGAAAGACATAAGTGAGTGGCATGTGTCATCACAACACATTGTGGACACAGATGAAACTGTCAAGGAACTAACTAGTTTTTGAATGCATTAAAAAACCAGTCCTGAGAAAAAGAGCCAGTCTACAAAATGAATCCTTTAGAATAAGATACCAGTTCATTGTTCAGCACTTCTCTTTCATTATGACAAAAGGAAGGAGTTTTATTTATTTTTTCAGTCTCAGTGGAGGTACAGATATTATAGATTGCATGTTGACAAACTGAAAATAGCAAAAGTGTAATTTTTGACAAAAACTGAGGTAACTTTCTTTTGAAGTTCTTATTCCATTAAAAGTTAAAATGGTGAGGTACCTACTACCAGTAACACAAGGTTGTAATATAAAGAAAGGAATTGCTATAAAGAGATTTGGATGTATTTATCTCTAAGCAGCACAATTACAGAAGAGGTACAAGATCAACCTGGGAGACAAAGATCCCCATGGTATCTAAGCAATCACCCTGTGGAGATAGGCATCAGTTATGATTTATTTTAGAAATGGGGCAGGATAGGGTTTACTACTCTTTAACATTAAATTTCCAAATTTGCATTATGGATCTTGGTAGATGTCAAAAGGAATTCACTAATAAAGTAAATAATATGGTTGAACAAGATTTGTAAAACATGACAAGGACAAAGGGAAGCAATATGGAAATGCCCACTGAGGCTTGGGGATGAAGGGTGGACAGGATTCCCCCACATCTGAATCATGGACTGTAGACTGTAGAACTACTAAATAGCTCAGTGCACCTCCAAAAAGCACTAAGCTGGACCCAAGCAGGCTGAGTTCCGCCTAGGCTCTGCGGGACATCCCCGTGCCCGCTGGCGAGCACCTAGGCTGCTTCCTGCAACCAGCTCGCCGGCCCCTGGACCAGCGCGGCGGGCCTCCATATTGCAACCAGGACACAGCTGGAAAGGCCCAGGCTCTGTGGGACTTCCCCGCACCCTCTGGCGAGCACCTAGGCTGCTTTCTGCAACCAGCTCGCCAGCCCCTGGACCAGCAGAAGCGGCGGGCCTCCATATTGCAACCAGGACATAGCTGGAAAGGCCCAGGTAAACACCCCTTCCAGGGCTGCCCTCACGGGGGGATCTGCTAGGGTCTCGGACCCAAGCAGGCTGAGTTCCACCTAGGCTCTGTGGGACATCCCCGCGCCCTCTGGCGAGCACCGAGGCTGCTTACTGCAACCAGCTCGCCGGCCCCTGGACCAGCGGAAGCGGAGGGCCTCCATATTGCAACCAGAACATAGCTGGAAAGGCCCAGGACACAGCTGGAAAGGCCCAGGCTCTGTGGGACATCCCCGCGCCCTCTGGCGAGCACCTAGGCTGCATTCTGCAACCAGCTCACCGGCCCCTGGACCAGCGGTAGCTGCGGGCCTCCATATTGCAACCAGGACATAGCTGGAAAGGCCCAGGTAAACACCCCTTCCAGGGCTACCCGCACAGGGGGATCTGCTAGGGTCTCGGAACCAAGCAGGCCGAGTTCCTTGCAACCAGGACACAGCTGGAGAAGCCCAGGTAGACAGACTCCAACAGGGGCGACAATCACATGGGTGGCAGCCAGCTTATGATCCCTTAAAGCAGCAGTCACACATATTTACCAGTAGAGAAACAACAGGTGAGCCCAGCCTCACAGGAGATTCAAACACCAGCCACTAACAACAAGGACAACTAAAACCATAAATAACCAGATGGCAAAAGGAAAACGAAGGAACGTTACTAACAAAAATCAAGGCAACATGACAGCATCTGAACCCAGTTCTCCAACAACAGGAATCCCTGGATACCCTAAAACACCAGAAAAACAAGACTTGGATATAAAATCACTGGTCAGGATGCTGGTAGCTGAACACATAGAAAAATCTCGTAAAGAAATAGAGGAGAAAATGGATCAAAAGTTCGAAGCTTTTACGAGACAAATACAAAAATCACTTCAAGAAATTCAGGAGAAGATGGATCAAAGAGAAGAAGACAATAAGGAAGAAAGACAAAAGTCACTTAAAGAACTACAGAAGAACGTGGGCCAACAAGTAGAAGCTATGAAAGAGGAAGCACAAAAATCTATTAAAGAAATACATGAAAACACAATCAAGCAAACGAAAGATCTGAGCACATCCATCCAGATACTAAAAACAGATGTAGAAACAACTAAGAAATCACAGAGGGAGACAACATTGGAGATAGAAAACCTGGGGAAGAAATCAGGGGCCTTAGACGCAAGTATCAACAATAGAATACAAGAGATAGAAGACAGAATCTCAGAAGCCGAAGATACCATAGGAACCATTGATTCAACAGTCAAAGAAAACACTAAATGCAAAAAGGTGGTAACTCAAAACATCCAGGAAATCCAAGACACTATGAGAAGACCAAACCTAAGGATTATAGGTATAGACGAGAGTGAAGATTTACAAGTTAAAGGGCCAGCTAATATCTTCTATAAAATTATGGAAGAAAACTTCCCCAACCTAAGGAGAGAGATGCCCATGAATATACAAGAAGCCTATAGAACCCCAAACAGACTGGACCAGAACAGAAATACATCCCGTCACATAATAATCAAAACTCCAAATGTAATAAACAAAGAAAGAATACTAAAGGCAGCAAGAGAAAAAGGCCAAGTAACATATAAAGGAAAACCTATCAGAATAACACCAGACTTCTCACCTGAGACCATGAAAGCTAGAAGATTCTGGGCAGATATCATGCAAACTCTAAGAGAACACAAACTTCAGCCAAAACTACTTTACCCAGCAAAACTCTCAATTGCCATTGATGGAGACATCAAGGTATTCCATGACAAAACCAAATTTGCAAGATATCTCTCCACAAATCCAGCCCTACAAAGGATAATAGGGGGAAAACACCAAGACAAGGACGGAAACTACACCCGGGAAGAAGCAAGATAGAAACCTCCTCTCATCAAACCCAAAAGAAGATAACCTCTCGAATATAAAAAATAAATAAGATAAATAAATATAATTTCAAAAATGTCTGGAGGTAATAATTACTATTCCTTAATATCTCTTAACGTCAATGGACTCAATTCCCCAATAAAAAGACATAGACTAACAGACTGGATACGGAAACAGGACCCTACATTTTGCTGCATACAGGAAACACATCTCAGTGTTAAAGACAAACACTGCCTTAGAGTAAAAGGCTGGAGGACAATTTTACAAGCAAATGGTCTCAGGAAACAAGCTGGAGTAGCCATTCTAATATCAGATAAAATTGACTTTCAACCTAAAATCATCAAAAGAGACTCAGAAGGTCACTTCTTGCTGGCCAAAGGGAAAATCCACCAGGAAGAGCTCTCAATACTGAACATCTATGCTCCAAATGCAAGGGCACCCTCATTTGTAAAAGAAACCTTACTAAAGCTTAAAGCACACATTACACCTAACACAATAATTGTGGGTGACTTCAACACCCCACTCTCCTCAATGGACCGATCAGGAAAGCAGAAACTAAACAGGGACACAGTGAAACTAATTGAAACTCTGGACCAATTGGATTTAACAGATATATATAGAACATTTCATCCTAAAGCTAAAGAATATACCTTTTTCTCAGCACTGCATGGTACCTTCTCCAAAATAGACCATATAATTGGTCACAAGACAGATGTCAACAAATACAAGAAGATCGAGCTAATCCCATGCCTCCTATCAGATCACCATGGAGTAAGAGGGGTCTTCAATAGCAACAAAAACAACAGAAAGCCCACATACACATGGAAACTGAACAATACTCTACTCAATGACACCTTGGTCAAGGAAGAAATAAAAAAAGAAATCAAAGACTTTTTAGAATTCAATAAAAATGAAGGTACAACCTACCCAAATCTATGGGACACAATGAAAGCAGTGCTAAGAGGAAAACTCATAGCTCTAAGTGCATCCAAAAAGAAACTGGAGAGAGCATACACTAGCAGCTTAACAGCACACCTTAAAGTGCTGGAAGAAAAACAAGTTAACTCACCCAGGAGGAGTAGAAAACAAGAAATCATCAAACTCAGGGCTGAAATCAATCAAATAGAAACAAAGAGAACCATACAAAGAATCAACAAGACCAGGAGCTGGTTCTTTGAGAAAATCAACAAGATAGATAAACCCTTAGCCAGACTAACCAAAGGACACAGAGACAGTATACAAATTAACAAAATTAGAAATGAAAAGGGAGACATAACAACAGAAACTGAGGAAATTCAAAAGATCATCAGATCCTACTACAAAGGTCTATACTCAAAACAACTGGAGAATCTGGAGGAAATGGACGATTTCCTAGACAGATATCAAATACCAAAATTAAATCAGCATCAAGTAGACCAGCTAAATAGTCCCATAACCCCTAAAGAAATAGAAGGGGTTATAGAAAGCCTCCCAACCAAAAAAAGTACGGGACCAGATGGTTTTAGTGCAGAATTCTACCAGACCTTCAAAGAAGACTTAACACCAATACTCTTCAAACTATTCCACAAAATAGAGACAGAAGGGACACTGCCCAACTCATTCTTCGAAGCCACAATTACGCTAATACCTAAACCACAAAAAGATCCAACAAAGAAAGAGAACTTCAGGCCAATTTCTCTTATGAATATAGATGCAAAAATACTAAATAAAATTCTTGCTAACCGAATCCAAGAGCACATCAAAACGATCATCCACCATGATCAAGTAGGCTTCATCCCAGGGATGCAGGGATGGTTCAATATACGGAAATCCATCAATGTAATCTACTACATAAACAAACTGAAAGAAAAAAACCACATGGTCATCTCATTAGATGCTGAAAAAGCATTCGACAAAATTCAGCATCCTTTCATGCTAAAAGTCTTGGAAAGAGCAGGAATTCAAGGCCCATACCTAAACATAGTAAAAGCAATCTACAGCAAACCAGTAGCCAACATCAAAATAAATGGAGAGAAACTTGAAGCATTCCCACTAAAATCAGGGACTAGACAAGGCTGCCCTCTCTCTCCATATCTTTTCAATATAGTACTTGAAGTTCTAGCAAGAGCAATTAGACAACATAAGGAAGTCAAAGGGATACAAATTGGAAAGGAAGAAGTGAAACTATCATTATTTGCAGACGATATGATAGTTTACTTAAGCGACCCAAAAAACTCCACCAGAGAACTTCTACAGCTGATAAACAACTTCAGCAAAGTGGCAGGTTATAAAATTAACTCAATCAAGTCAGTGGCCTTCTTGTACTCAAAGGACAAGCAGGCTGAGAAAGAAATTAGGGAAATAACACCCTTCACAATAGCCACAAACAACATAAAGTATCTTGGCGTAACTCTAACCAAACAAGCAAAAGATCTGTACAACAGGAACTTCAAGTCCTTGAAGAAAGAAATCGAAGAAGACCTCAGGAGATGGAAAAATATTTCTTGCTCCTGGATTGGCAGGATCAATATAGTAAAAATGGCCATCTTGCCAAAAGCAATATACAGATTCAATGCAATCCCCATCAAAATCCCAACTCAATTCTTCATAGATCTAGAAAGAGCAATTCTCAAATTCATCTGGAGCAACAAAAAACCCAGGATAGCTAAAACTATTCTCAACAATAAAAGGACTTCTGGGGGAATCAATATCCCTGACCTCAAGCAGTACTACAGAGCAATTGTGTTAAAAACTGCATGGTATTGGTATAGCAACAGGCAAGCAGATCAATGGAACAGGATTGAAGACCCAGAAATTAACCCACAGACTTATGGTCACTTGATCTTTGATAAAGGAGCCACAACCATCCGGTGGAATAAAGATAGCCTTTTCAACAAATGGTGCTGGTTCAACTGGAGGTCAACATGCAGAAGAATGCGAATTGACCCACTCTTATCTCTTTGCACTAAGATCAACTCCAAGTGGATCAAGGACCTCCACATAAAACCAGACACACTGAAACTATTAGAAAAGAAACTTGGGAAGACCCTGGAGGACTTGGGCACAGGGGAAAAGTTCCTGAACAGAACACCAATAGCGTACGCACTAAGATCAAGGATCGACAAATGGGACCTCATAAAATTACAAAGTTTCTGCAAAGCAAAGGACACTGTCAGAAGGACAAAACGGCAACCAACAAAGTGGGAAAAGATCTTCACCAACCCCACATCCTACAGAGGGCTAATATCCAATATATACAAAGAACTCAAGAAGTTAGACCCCAAAGAACCAAATAACCCTATCAAAAAATGGGGCACAGAGCTAAACAAAGAATTTTCACCAGAAGAAATTCGGATGGCCGAGAAACACCTTAAAAGATGTTCAACATCATTAGTCATCAGGGAAATGCAAATCAAAACAACCCTGAGATTCCACCTCACACCAGTCAGAATGGCTAAGATTAAAAACTCAAGAGACAACAAGTGCTGGCGAGGATGTGGAGAAAGAGGAACACTCCTCCATTGTTGGTGGGATTGCAAAATGGTAAAACCACTCTGGAAATCAGTTTGGCGGATCCTCAGAAAATTGGGCATGTCACTCCCAGAGGACCCTGGCATACCACTCCTGGGCATATACCCAGAGGATTCCCCTGCATGCAATAAAGACACATGCTCCACTATGTTTATAGCAGCCTTGTTTATAATAGCCAGAAATTGGAAGGAGCCCAAATATCCCTCAAAGGAGGAATGGATACAGAAAATGTGGTATATTTATACAATGGAATACTACTCAGCAATTAAAAATAATGAATTCATGCAATTTGTAGGTAAATGGTTAGACCTGGAAAATATCATCCTGAGTGAACTAACCCAATCACAAAAGAATGCACATGAAATGCAATCACTGATAAGTGGATATTAATGAACCCAGAAGCACTAAATACTCAAGACACAAATAGTAAGTCAAATGATTCCCAAGAAGAAAGGAGAGGACCCTGGGCATGTAAAGATTGCATCCAGTTTAGTAAAGAAACTGAGGGAGGAGGGGGAATGATTGGGGAATAGTTGGGGGGGAGAGGAACTATGGGAACTATGGTGGGTGGGAACTGGGAAAGGGGAAAGCCCTTGGAATGTAAACATAGAATATAGAAAATAAAAATTAAAAAAAAAAAAAAAGCACTAAGCTCCCTGGCCAGGCATGGAATAGCAAGCTGAGGTGTTCCCTGGTGAGCATGGGGAATGCTGGGTACCAAGATGGCTGAGGAAGTGTAGTAACTATGACTCTAAATTTTATAAGATTATGTTGTTTTGAAAAGATGTCGCATCTATGAGGTCAGTACGCGGAGGTGTCAAATCTTGGGACATTCAGTGTCCGGCTCTTTTGTATTCTATTCAGTCATTTGGTTATTTGTTGGTGATTGGTTAACAGGAGACTGCTGGAGATACATAATCCTTACTCTCTTTCCTAAATGGCATAATGTTTGCATATAATTATGCACATTTATTAATATATACTTTGAACCTTCTCTACGTTATTTATAACAACTAATATAATATAAATACTATGTGAGTAGTTGTGCATACTCAATACAGACATTGTAAATAATAGTTTATTGTGTGGAATCAACAAATGCAGAATTTGTGAGGGGGAAGGCTGACTATATTCATACATATAAGTAAAGGCACCTAATATATATATATATATATATATATATATATATTTGTATAATATAAAAGATCTATCTATCTATCTAGAAAGAAAATAGGTAAGATTTTATATATACATATAAAATCTTCTTACCTATTTTATATATGTGTAAGATTATATATATTATATATATAAGATTATATATATAAGAGTAAATATATTTTATATATATATCTAGAAAGAAAATAGGTAAGAAGATTATATGTAATCTTCTTACCTATTATAAGGTATTATAAGATTTTATATATATATATATATATATATATATATATATATATATATATAATCTTACCTATTTTCTTTCTTCCAGGAATCAAGTACTTGGCATGTCTGACACACCTATAGTGTAATTAGAGACCAGGTGTGAAATGCCTTTTGTCTCCTGCCTGGAAGCTTTGCTCTGAGTTAACATCCACTCTATTGTATCTTTAAAAGTGTCTTCTCTTTTCAGGAGGATTTCATATAATCTGAAGTGCAGGCAAAAAGTGGGAAATAATGACCCAAACAGCAAAATGGCATTTAAGCTTAGCTCCATTACATTACTTAAGGTTCCCTTAAGAAGAATAGACACCAAAATAGCACAAAACTACCTCGGCATTAAGGGATCATCCAATATTCATTACCCTGGCTAAAATAATGCATAATGGAAGCTTTCAGCGTTTTTTACAGCAGCACACTTTTGGCTGGCCCGATAGTTTTGGAGCCATTGTTTATGCAAGTCTGACAACTTTGAAGTGGATAATACATATTATTAAACTATTATCTGCATGTCTGTAAAAGCCACCCACTTTTGCAAGGTCTGGTAGCTTAGATATTTCAGTTAAATTAACCATTTTGGAACCATCCCTATACAGTCATTTGAAATATCAAAAAAACCCAAAAACCAAATTAATTTGTTTAACTTGAAGTTACCTTTTTTCCCCCCGTTTTCATTTTTCAAAACAAAGAAAACAATTGGGAAAATGTCTATGTGGCCAAAACCCACCGCTTCATAACAACAAAGGCACAGTTGCTGTTTTAACTCAAGTTCAATGCTATGATGCTGAATATAAGAAGGAGTTCGCACCAAATAGTGATCCGTGCTTGTCAGTCTTATAGCTAACAAAGGAGGGAAAGCAATGGCAGACTCCCTAGCAAGTTCACTAAACCCTGTTACTAAGTTTTAGCAACCTATTGCCTGGATAGTAAGTATCCCAGGCTATTTTATCCTTTGAATTAAAAACTAGAACAAATCAATACTACTTTCATGTTTGCCACTCATGAGTCAAATCCTTCACGTATAGAAAAAAATCCAGAAGCTTTTAAATGTGTTTTAGATGTGCTCTGGCACCTCTGTGGTATAGGCTATATTTTCCCAGTAGAGAGACAAGGAAAGGCTACGCACTGGATACTTCTTCTGTTGAATATGATATAGTTTACCCTGTCTCGGAACATTGTATAAGGAAACAGGGCCAAGGGAAAAGAAATTAAAGCCAAGAGAACGTGTCAATTTTGAAGGACAAATGAGAAAAATCAATAGAGATGTTGCAGGAGTGACAATGAAAACATTTAGGGAAAAATGAAGACAAACTCAGAAGACATTCTAGCAAGGAGATGGGATTCAAGCAGGAAGATACGGCCCTAGACGCTATTGGCAACTGATGGTTTCTGGGACAGGGCACATCAGTTGTCTTTAAGGGTACAAACCCTCATCATCCGACTTCCATCTCAGAGGATGGCGTTTAAAAAGAACGGACATGACGTCAGACATGATTTCCTCGGCAGTAAGAGGGAGCGTGTGCAGAAGCCCACAGCTAGACATTATGCAGAAAGTCTAAACCGGAGGTCTCCATGAGGGTCCCTCCCTTCAGAGCTCAAGGAATCCAGCAGAAGGGGGGAAGAAAAGGTTGTAGGAGTTGGAAAGGATGGAGGACACCTGAAGAACTGTGGATGGACTCAGCAGGGTGCCTATGGGCTTACAGAAAACGAAGCAGTGTGCATCCAGTGTGCATCCGGCCCGCATACGCCTGCACCAGGTCCTCTTCCTGTGTTATGGCTGTTAGCTTGGTGGTTTCATGCGACTCCTAACAACGGGAGTAGGTGACTTTCAGTCTCTTTTCTCTGTTCTCGGGAGGCTTTCCCTCCTATTGGGTTGCTTTGTACAGTCTCAATATGACGACTTTTGTCTTGTCTCGTTGTGCTTTGTTTTGTCATGTTAAAAAGAAACAAATACATTTGCTTGCATGAAAAATAAGCACATAATTGAAAGGAAATAGTTTCACATGGGTGGAAAAGGTATTATAGGTCTGGAAGGAATGCAAGGAGAGAGAGGGTATGGTCAAAGTGGAAGGACTAATGAAAGAAAAAAAAAAAGAGAAGAATTCAGACATTCCAGGCTCCAAATATATGAGTCTATTATAGCATATTTTCTCTAGGTAAGGTGCTCTGCTTTAAATTCAGTTAGTTTTGACCAGGGACAAGAAAATTAAAAAAAAAAAAATCTAACTATGAGGAATAATTTTATTAGAAATAGGAAACAATATATTAATTTTAGACATTATTAGTGACACAGCAAGTTAGACTACAGGAAGTATACATATTTGCCACATTTGCTAGTCGATAACAAAGTCTGTGCACACAGAAATGATAAGCCTGGGACAGTGACGTGTGATGTGTACTTTTGCATGGAATAGCAGAAACTGACAATTTTATACTCTTCAATCCTAAATTTTTCTTTCTTACATAAAACATTAGTATCAGGGCTTGCTGTTGCACAAGGGTATATTTGTTCAAGAAACTTCCAATGCACTGTCAGATTTCTAGAGTGAGAACACCTCTGTTCATGTTAAGGTCAAAGTATAAAAGCCTGAAAACTCTTGGCTGAATTCAGTTAATCCATGAGAACATGTTGGTGGGTTGCTGGACAATCTCCTTTTCTGTTGAAGTCACGTTTTTACACACACTGACTTGCACATATTTCTCTGTGAAACTGCCCAGGACTTCTAGAATTTATTTTCACGTGTTTAAATCTCAAATAGAAGATCAGTGTGTACTAGGGTCCACTGTAAATTACTATGTTCCACAAACATTTAATGAAAATATATTTTCTAACTCACAAATTTAACATTCTTTGAAAAATTATATTATCCACAGCAAATACTGACTCATTACAAATATTACTTCCTGAAAAGACACTGATATTGGATAAAGTTCTGCTTAAATTCTGTGTATTATGACATTCTCTGTATATAGCTTTTTTCTTCTATATTCATAAATATGTAGCAACACACATGTATATATATAAACATATACACATGTGCACACATCCACCTATATACTTCATACAACACACACAAACACATACACATATGCACACACATAAATACATAATACATACATATAAATATACACATACAAACATGCATACATATATACATACACACATATATTTAAGTACATTTGTAGTATTTTGCTGGTTTTGTTTAATGTCTATATCTTGAATATTTTTCCTCTCACTATAGATGGCTTCTGTTCATGTTTATGATTAGGATGGGAAAGAAATCTTTGGGATATCCTGTGTATGTTTACTTAACATTAATGCCATTTATCCTGTGTCTCACATCCAAACAGTCCAACATAGCTGCAACATGCCCAAAGTTCCAGATCCCATCTTGAATGTGTCAAGGTCACTTTTTAAGAACATGTGAGAGTCAGACACTGAGAGTCACAAGTCTGAGCTACCTAGTTCTGGGTTCAAGCTGTCAGCCTCACTCCTGTTGTGATATAAGTGTGCTATATGGTCATGAATGGTCATGAGATCTTATGCAACTCTATTTTGGTGACTACCTCACTCAGATCATCAGGATCCCTTGCAAATTCCCTAGTGCCCTTGCCGTTTGAAGGTTTTTCCAGCTGAAACCAATTCCTCTGTAACTTTGGTTTCTATCCCAAGCCTCAATGAAAATCTGCATCTGTGAAGGGCTCAGGCACAAGTTCTAAAGTCCTAGTGCTTTTACAGCCAGGCCCCTTACTCTTGTATAACTTAATACCATTTTGATGGAAGCAAAGTCAATCCTTGGCTCTTCTTAAAGAGCCTGAGCCATAAGAGGCCGTGAAAAGCATCATCTCGTTGGACTGTCCCAACTGCTATGTGTAATGGGATGAGCTCTCATCAGTAGGCATGGAGATCACCCGGAATGTCCAGATGATTCCTCAGAATGGACATTTTCAAAGACCGCCGCTAGGCGTATGTATGCACGTGGTTAGAGTGTTTGACCTTCATAGTCTTTAATCATGTAGCATTATGTGAGATGCTACTGGTAGAATCGCCTGAGGGAGTGTTGAAAGGCCGTAGCTTTTCTACCACCAGAGGTTTTGCAACCACTAAAAATGTGGCTCCAAGGGTTTGAAGGCTTGGGTATTGGTCTGTGAGAAAGGAGGGCAGATGGGAGTCAGCCTTGCGATTTCTGCTTCTTGGGCATTAAGGGGGCACTGTGATCGCACAAGTGGGGATAGAGGAACAGGGTGGGAGGGCAAGTGAAAGGAGGGCATGAAGGAAGGAGGGAAAG
Source organism: Apodemus agrarius (assembly GCA_964023405.1). Lineage (NCBI taxonomy): Eukaryota > Metazoa > Chordata > Mammalia > Rodentia > Muridae > Apodemus > Apodemus agrarius. The sequence goes on from OZ030018.1 coordinate 20,733,307, forward strand.
ATGGAGAGAGGAGAGAGACAGAGACGAGACAGACACTGACACAGAGCCATGAGACAGACACGGAGAAAGAGAATAAACTGGGAAGGATGAGAAAAAGAGAAATTTCTGCTATGGGGCAGTCTATGCTAAGCCTTCCAATAATGTTGACAAATGGCATTTTACAAATGGCTCGAAGGTGAAAATTATTTGCTTATCACATGTCGTGGGAGTTCATTGTTCTGTGCATGAAAGTGTGGAGGGAAGAAATGAGTCTGGAGTGTGTGCAGTTGACCATCTTAAAGGCAGTGAAATTATGAGGAGTCAGCATTGCTCCAGGAGCCAGTTGAACAGCCCCCTTCTGGGAGGAAGTATGGACTCGCTCACCATTAGCTGGGAGCAAGGGTCTGAACACTGAACTTCAGAATTCTCCCCTGCAGCTTCAGAGTGACTTCACAGTTACAATGAGAGGAAGATGATCCAGGTTCAAGACTTGTCCCAACGCCAGAACCTTCACAAACACTCAAAAAGAAGCTCTTCTGCGTTAGTGTAATGATCACCGAGTGCTTCTGAGGAGCAGTCTGTAGAGTGTGACCCCCAAATCCTCCCCCGAGCGGGAAAGACTTGTGTATCATGACGATTTATGCCATTCCAGCGTGTGTCTTCCTCAACATGAAGTTGTTACGGCTCAGATTTATTGATGTGCAAATGTTGGTGTCCAGACCACACTCATACACTCCAAAGAACACCTCTTGTCTGCCTCAGAGAGTCAGGCTTCTATCTAAATAGAAACGTATAAGGCCCCCTTGCCTTTGTTTCGATGGGGTCAGCCTCTTTGTTGCTGCCGAAGCTCTGGAAAGAGAGTCATGCTCGGAGCTGGGCTGGCCAACTTGGCAGCCTGTGTTTTCAGCCCACTTGGCTGTGCACGATATTCTTCTGTCTGAGTTTGGGAAAGATCTGTCTGCTTTTGTGTTTTGTGGAGAGGCTACGAGAAAACAAAGTAATGGATTTGCCTTGTACAACAGCCTGGAAAATAGGCCACGGCCTAAGAACATAATGAGTGTTAAATGGCCTCCTTCCAGAGCATTCCTGGCTAGAGACTGCAGGACAGGTTGAGACGCCTTCTGATGGATTTCGCACTAATTGTCTTCTTCCCCCCACCCTCCAAGAAGTTCTGTTAAAACTAAAAGGCAGGGAGTGCGTGGGGGGAGGTGAGGATCTTTGTAGATAGAGGCTGGGCTCTTTTTAGGAAGCAATAGCATGGTATAGATTTCGAGGTCACAGGTTCAATCACAGGTCCTGAAGTTTAAAAGGAAACCGTGTAAATTGTTCTAAGTGGCCGCAAGGTGTGGAAGGGAATGCATGGGTTAATGGTAAAAGGTCCACATTCGAAACTGACCTAAAACCTTTCTATGCCACAAAGTCTCCAATGCCCATATAGTGTTCCTTGCACAGGGCTGTGTTTATCTGTGTAAATCCGTTTGCCTTCTCAAGGACAGCCTGTTCCAGGTGGCTTGTGTTTTACTTCGTGTTATTACCCTGACAGCGAGGAAGCCTCCTTTAACTCTTTAACTCTTGAACCTGGGACGGAATCACTCCACGTGGTTATACGCGCTCCACCTCTACCCATACGCTGCATTTTCATCGCCTTTGCCAACAATGCCCTGTCTATGTAAGCATGCTTTGCTGAACTTTATTGTTCTTTTCTGTTGCCGTTGTTTGTGTGTGTGTGTGTGTGTGTGTGTGTGTGTGTATGTGTGTGTAGAATTAGACGAATAGAAGGTGGCAGAATATCACCCATCTTGAGTAAACCTGAAAAGACGGTTCAGCACCTATACCAAAATCCACGCCTGGGTCTGGCACCACCGCTTCCTCTTCCCTTAACTCTTTAAGCACACGCCTTGATCATGACGGCCATGGATGAGATGCCTCTCCGTGTCTGAATAATTTTCTCAGAAGCACATTGTGGCACTGTTCCTAGATGGGGGCCGTAATGATCCCAGCTCATTGCCGCCTTTTCTGTATTCTGTGACATTCTCATCTAGCCTACTGTGTCTGGCAGCCCCACAATGAGGCCCCGTGTGTGTCAGCGAGATGGATGATATCTGCAGTGTCTGCATCTCCGGGCTGACGACGAGCACCTGCTGAATCTTACCTCGGGGACGCTAGCTTCCGTGCCATTGAATTAGAAAGGCAAACCTCCCCCTTCTGAGAAATGTCTTATTTTTCTCTCAGCGCACAGTACTGTAATGGAAATAATAGCACGCATTAGAGACTTGATGGATCGCTCTCCGCGCTTTCATCCTCCACATACCCGAGTGCAGCGCTTTCTTGTTTATTTTTTTTCCTTTGTCTCATTGCTTTTGTTATTATTTCTTCAAAGCAAAACCAAAGCAGCCACTAGTCCACGTAGTCATATTTAACATGGTTTCAATATACTTTTGCTTCATTTAATTAAGTGGACTTGTCTAAAATCTTGCACAGGTGTTTCCGAGTTAAATGTTAAAAGTAAAATATTTCATTTGTCTTACTGTTTATGAATATTTTCTTGTTTCTAAATTTGACCTAGCATTTTTGTGTCAACCATTTTTTTTCATACTTTTAACTCTCCATTTGCAAGGTTCTTATTCCTTCTTAGGAAAGAAGCCAGCTCATTTTGAGGAAGGCTGCTTTCCCTTCTTTTGGATTATGCTGCGGTGTGAGATAAATTCTGAACAATGAACTAGGGTGCCACAGTGGGTCTTTAGTAAAGACTTGTTTAGAATCTCAGTGTGGTACTTGCTACACAGCTGACAGAGGTGGCGCGACAGAGGAGGAGAAGGAGACAGTAATATCTCTTCTCTAGAAAGGGCTCTGTGGACATGTAGCTGTCGTCATTGAGGACGACACACAGAATGGAACCATTTTGGTGCTTTGCTGGCAAGGTCTTACATTTCTTGAAAATTTGTAGGCAAGAAGACCATCATCATCTTGCACTTGGCCTAGCAAATTATGCAGTCAAACTTGGAGGTGAAAAATAGGATTCCTGGCTAGCATAATTCTCAATCTAGACCAAAGTGTAAGAGGAGAGAGATCAAGTCAGAAATCAGGATGTTGAAGTGAGCTTTAGAGATGATCCCACCTTTACTACATAGACTGGCATGAAGGGTTAGCCTGGAAATGACTATGGGAACTGATATTTGAACAAAAAAGATTTATGACGTCATCTCATCTCCCACCAACTTCTGCGATGCGATGTTCTTACTTAGGTCAATATGAATGATGGATGCCTGATTCAACTTACAACCAAGACCGCTACAATGTACTGTTCATACCGGGAAACTGTGGAAGCTAAAGATTGGGCTGAAATGGAGGAGTAAAGTGATAGGAATCTTCTTTGGTGACTTAGATGGTGATATCTGTGAGATGGCTCTGTGCCACCTGAGGAGAGCCATGGAATCGAGTGACTTTCAGTTTTTCAATGTATATTTTGGGGGATTCCTAGCATAAGAAATGACTCCAGGAAGATGTGTTTGGCTGTAAATCGGAGCTGAGTCTGGATACTCAAGACCACCAAGGGACAGAAATAGACTCATTGGGAGTGCTAGTACCATGAGAGAGAATAGCCAAAGTGAACACTTACAGAGTGCAGGGTCTTAATTAAATCTGGTTACCAAAAACAAACACAAAAACAAACAAACAAACAAAACAAAAACAAAACACAACAAACAAAGAAAAAACAACCAACCTTCTTCAGAAGAGTAACTTAAATGATAAACATTTGGTTCTTACAGTTGAAAAGGCTTTTCAAGCCTGAGTCTGGTGTCTGGGCCTCAGTACACCCAGGTTCTCACCACAATCAGAGAGTGTTTGCTCCCTGACTTGTAGATGGCTATTTCTGTACTGACCAGGACCTGTCATTTGAGTTTCATTGTGTTTTTCCTATGTGGTATTATCTGTTTATGAACCCTAATTCAGATGTGTCTAATGTGATGGCCTCATTCATCTAAACTGAATTACTTTCAGTCCTATCTCTAGATACCATCAGATTAGGGCTGAAGTTCTCTCATAGATACCCATTCAGTCCCCAGCAGCAGCCGACCATAAGAGCATCTGTAATCAGCTGCATTTTTTTTTCTCACTAGGAACCACTAGCATTAGTGATCTTCTAGAACCAGAAAGCTTAAAATCCCTCGAGCGCCTTGACTGCACATGCTGCAAAACACTGATCATCCTGGGGTGATTGCTACACATGGGGTGGGTGCAGAGAGGGGGCAGACCTCTTGCACTATTGGCCGTCCTCACCAGGTGCCAGCTGGCTGAGCATTCATTTGCAAGATCCCTTTGCAGATTGGATTTTTCCCCTCAGGTAATGACTCAAAGAAAGTTGAGGCCTTAGAAATATTGCTTTTTTTGACCGCTATATAGGCCAAAATCAATTGAGAAAGAGGTAACAGAAGTGTGTAATTGCGACAGTAGTGATACACCACATCACCTCACTGGAGAAGGTAGAATTATCTGGAACACACAGACACCCTTTGGATTGACGCATAAGCATGAGTATGTGTGGGCAAACCAAGGATTTGTTCCAGCAACCCTCAGACGCTAAATATAGAGATATTAAATGACACAATATTTGTGTTTACCCTATGTAAAACCCTCTATATATTTTAAATTTCCTCTACTTTAGGTATACCCAATATAATATAGAAAATATGCAAACTGATAGTAAATGCTGTCATTTATATTTGTATTTTTATTTCTGTATCACCGTTTTAGTCCATTATCATTGATGCATATTGTTATTGAATCCCCTGATGTCTAACCCACAGATACAGAAAATTGTCTCTACTCATGCATCACATGTACATTAAAGATCTGAATATGTAAGTAAACATTAGGAAAAGAGGAAGTCTTGAAATTTTGCTTTTGCCACTGTGCATTTGTTCTGGATAGTTTTATATCAAGTTGACAAAAGCCAGATAATTTCAGAGAGAAAGAACCTTTCTGGAGAAAGTTTTCCCACCAGATTACTCTGTGGGCGCACCTGTGGGACTTTTCCTTGATTGTTAATTGATAGGGAAGGGCTACTACAGTGTAGGTGCCCCTGAGTATAAGAATGCAAGAAGAGCAGACCCACGAGCCAGGGAGCCAGGAAGCCAGGAAGCCAGGAAGCCAGGAAGCCAGGAAGCCAGGAAGCCAGGAAGCCAGGAAGCCAGGAAGCAGAACTCATCCATGGTTTCTGCTTAAGTTTCTGCCTCCAGTTACCTTCCCTGAATTCATGTGTTGTGGAACTGTAAACCCAATAAATCCTTTCCCCAAAAAAGTTTTGTCACAGCAATAGAAACCCTAGCAAAGGCCATATTGAATAATGTATTTTAAGCTCATAGTTCAATGAACCACAGTAAGGACAAAACTCATGTCCAGATAGAAGCTTCAATGTTACTAATTAGCATTTATGGTGCCCAAAGATTTTACTATAGGAGAGGAAAAGCAGTCATCAATATCACATAGCTACAGACCTAGTGACCTACAACAAAGATTTGTCTGCAAGATAGACTGGTATAACAGTGGCACAAACACTACAGGACTATGGAAACAATTTTTAAAATAAGAATTAAGGCACATTACATGAGAGGGAACCTATACTTGACCTTGGTGAAGTGGTCAAGAATCTAGATGTATCTATGTAGGAGTTGATTATATATAATCAATAGACTAGAGATATCATGGATCTCAAGGGCAAACCAATTGCTATTATTATGGTAAGGGATAACAACAATAAAATGTCATTGCTAGTGTCATATTGCTATATGCATATATCTCCACATCACTTAATCCTCATCAGAGAATATTTTTGTTCAGTAAATTATAATTCACAGAGATACCCACAACATGACTATGTGTAGAAAGTAAGAGACCTTGGAGCACTTGTCTTAAATAGGATGTCTTTATCAAACTCCTTCCTTCAGGGAGCTATACAAAAGAAAGGGGAGGAAGACTGAAAACCGGAAGCAATGGATGACAAGAAAACAGTATCATCCATCTATAACAAAGTTGGTGCACATATGAACTTATAGAATCTGAGACAATATACATTGTACCTGGACAAACTCAATCCAGACAGAATTCCAGTACTGAAAAGAGGAAGTGAGCATTAATCACCATTCCTGATAGAGAAGTGATTTGCAACTGATACCTGTTCAGAAAGAGAAATCATTTTTCTTCAATGGAGTGTCACTGGAGTGTATCACCCAGACTATAAGACAGGTCCCATGCCCAGAGGTAGTTGGCTAAAGACACCATGATGTTGTGTGTGTGTACGCACGTGTGTGCACACATGCATGCACATGTGCAAGCACTCACAGTTGTTTGTTTGTGTGTTTGGATATCTTTTCTTTATTGGATTTTGTTCTTTGTTTTTGAGGGAGACCGTACATAAAATGGGAGGGTAGAAAGGGAAAGAGGAGCTGGGAAGATTTGCAGGAAGGAAAAGAATATGATCAAAATGTTGTGTATATGAAAAGAAAATATTTGAATAATTTTTAAAAGCAAAATGTATGACCACTTTTCAGTATCCTCGATACTACAGTGGGAAATTACTACAGTAAAGAAATAACTGAACTTCAGGGGAAAACATCAGTGATTTGTTTATAAGTCATGTCAATATATTACACTGCTCTGTGGAGAAATGGTGGCATCATCCCTTCCTATGTATTTTAACCTCAATAACACATTTGTTTCCTACAGTTCGTGCCGATTTTGGAATATAAAAGAAAACCCTACAAATCCACTGAAATATTGTAGGTAAAGGGGCTTGATAAAGTCCCTTATCATTCTTCCAAGAGTTGTAATATTGCATGAAAGTCTGTCTTCAAATGGTTGTGCGAAAATGTCCCCATGCCATCCGCGGAGGGAACAACACTAGACAGAGAGGTGAGTCCTAACTTGCCAATGGTTTCTCTCATCATTGTGAGTACTTCGGTAAGAAGTTGCGATGTTATTTAAGAGAGAGCACAGGCATGAAGGAGGCAAAGGGCGAGGAACCAATGCATCACATCTTCCAAAGCTCTCCCTGGCAATAGTCATAGTTTCAGTGGTTTCTATTTGAAGGGCTGACATTGGCATCAGCAAAGCTGAGAATGACTGATGGGTGAGCCAGGAGCATTCTCATCCCCCTCCCCCTCCTAGTGTGTCTCTGACATGAAACAGAATGGGCTCAGAAGGGACACAGTCCGGTTATCTAGGACCCCCAACACACTTCTTTTAGGTTTTTCTTATTTCTCTGCAGAATTTTGTAAAACATAATCTTTTTCTTATCCTAAAATGGCAGATTGAAGCATGCCTATTTTTTTTTTTAAGACTTATCTTCACAGCTGCATAAGACAAGACGGCTCGGACTTTTGACCAGGGGGAAAATTAGTGATCATATTTCTGTTCGTCAGTAATATTCCATTTCTATCCTCATGAAGTATAATTTATTTGGTGTGATGAAATAGAGCTGTTTTTAGTATCAAATGTGAGTTTGTGCTCTCCTTTTCAGAAATGTTTATTGCTTGTTCTTCAGTCTGTTATCTGTCAGTAACATTCATGTGCATATAACGGACCCAGAGACCATTTTTTTCAAGGATTTATATCTGGAGAAAATGCATGCTGTGTCTGATTTTGCAGCATGTAACATGATCATTAGCTTGTAATTCCAGTCCTCAAAAAGTCATACACTGAGCTTGACGGGCAGTTTTACTTGATGAAAGGATATCCTTGTAAGAAAAAAACCCTCTAATTGTACTAAACACACTGCTCAAAATATAGAACTTCCCAAATTGAATTCAGTCAAGAGACATTGCCATAAATCCTGCTCGGTGAATCTAACGGTACCTATGAGTGACCAAATGTCCACAAGAAGCATGGAGAAGAAAGCATAGGGAGGAAATAACAGAGTCTTTAAGACATAAGAGATGAGCCGAGGAAGTTATGTTAGATGAGTTCTAGGTCTGGGTTAGTTTGGACTGTAAAACTTTATTTGCAATAATTTCAAGTGATTCTCTGTATATTAAAATCGTTATGTAACTGACAATAATATATCTTGGAACAATAAGTTCTGTTTTGGATTTTGTGATCATTCTTGAACCAAAAAAAGATCTTAATAATGTCCTTTTTTTTTTTTTTTTTTTGTCTTCTGTTTTTTTGCAGCAGGATAGTATGATGGAAATCCAGGCTGCTCTCTAACTTTTTTTTTTTTTATTTTCTATATCCTTTGTTTACATTCCGAAGGCTTTCCCCTTTCCCAGTTTCCCCTTCACCCTATGTCCCATGATCCTCCTTCCTCACCCTTCCACATGTGCACATTTCAGACATGTGTCACTATGCCCTGGAATGTATACACTAGACTGGCTTTACATTGTTACTAGATATGTAAGACTTTTGTTATCTCAAACTTAACAAAGCAATACTAATAATGTTCTGTTACACAGAATCCAACCAATCTCTCATTTACCCTTTCCTCTCTGCTCTTCCTTTCACATTCTCTTACCACCCTTCCAAGATCATAGCTATTTCAATATTTGACTCCAATGATAGCTATTAGGAGTAGCTAATGACATGTCACTAGGCAAAAATAAAACAAATCCTTAGGTTTCAAAATTACAATGACAGAAAAATAATTTAGAATAAATCCAAGTTAAAATGAATTCTACTACGTGAATCTGATTTATATTTGTTAATTACTTCTAGTTACTGAATATCATTTATTCATAAATGTATTTTTGAATACATTTTGTTGAAATGCTTGACAAAAATTTATTACATATCAGGCCCACACTCACACTATGGTGATGGTCATGTAATGATGGACCAGAGGTTTTAGCCTATTAAAATTCATGGTCTTCTTAGCTATGTTCAAACAATAGGCAGGAAGAGCATCATTACCTCAGGCTCAGACTTTAGAAGTAGGAAATATGTAAGGCATTTTTAACTCTAGCTCAGCGTTATATTCTATACACTCACATCTCAATTGTAATTCACAGGAATAAATTTGTATTGCTGAAAAATATTAGAGATGATTTATGTGATACATACTACTGGCAAACAACATTAACACATTAAATATTCCCCAGTGGTACTTTAGTGTAAAAGTATTTAATTTTATTCATTTATTTTTATTTATTAATTTTATTAATTATTTGGGTGATTTAATTAATTAATCTATTTGTTTATTTAACATTTCAAAGTATTTTCATCAGATTGTTAATAACACCAGAGTACAATACATTGCTGTCATAGTCATAAATTTAAGGACAAACTTGCTAAAATATTTGCTTAGGATTGGCAAGATGAATAAGTTGTCAAAAGCACTTGCTGAGAAGACTGAAGACCTAAGCTCAATGCCTGGGACCCACCCACACCCCCATCCCCAAGTGGAAGGAGAGAGTTGAGTTCCCAAAGATGGCCTCTGACCTGCGTATGCGTACTCACACCTATCCTCTCTCCCACAGACATGAACACATACACATAATACATAAGCCAATAAGTGCTATAAAAATTGTGTGGACTACTAAGACAGGGATGTCAAACCCGCCTAGCAATCCAATTTTCAGAAGAGAACACATTGTGGTTCATCCAATAGTAAACATGTCCAACGACGTCGAAGTATATAAAACATAATCACGCTTTGCACTAGACATTTTGTATCTTAAAAACTGTGTCTAACAGTTAGGTCTAGTATTTTAAGATATTTTATCATTACTTTACTCTTTTCAATATTGTATGGTGTCATAGTAATTTATAGACTCAGCACTAATATTTAACCAATTGGAAAGGAATAACTAACACTGCCATATTTTGGCCTCTTTGCCATTAGGTAGATAGGTGAAAGGAGCCAGTGACTTGTATGCTATATTTCTATGCTACAACTCCTAAGTATATTCCTAGACTTATTCTGACACCACTGTTGTGCGATTCTTCCTAAAGCTTCAACTTCTGGAATTTCACATGTCAACTTTGCCTGCAGACTGAAAAGAACCTCTCAATGATCTATTCTATTACAATGATTTAGTACAGTATAACATCATTAGACTTAAGGAATTGTTTTATTTCTCTAAAAGGATACATTGAACTATAGTAACTAAGTTAGGGTTCATGAACATGTTGGATTCTCTTATTAGATTTCATGTGCAATTTTTAAAAAAAATGAAGAAACATTAAATCTGCATATTTGACACTGTGGTTATATATATATGTGTATATGTGTGTGTGTGTGTGTGTGTGTGTGTGTGTGTATATGTATATATATATATATATATATATACATATATATTTGTGTTGGCCACAAATAGAGTAGTATGTGTGTATATATATATGTATATATACACCATTGCTTAAATGGTATATATAAACAATATATGCCATTGTTTAAAATACCCATAGTGAGGGAATGCTATGAAATACTGGGTTTTCTCAGTGATGGGGAACTATTAATGCTAATATGGAAAGTGTAGCTCTAGGTATGGTCTGCTGAGGACACATTGGCTGAGAAGTTGGGTTTGTAGCCTACATCTACGACTGCCCATGTATATAATGCTATCTAACTTATTTAAGCATGTTAAGATCAAATTTATTTTCTCTGTAAGAGGTATGTATTGAGAAAGTTCAATTTGCTCACAAACAGTACATAAAATTATGCTCACTTAAGTTAGACATTCTGTAATTCACTCCAAAGGTCATTTCATAAAATGATTCTATGTTAGAATCACTAGAATAATTAGAAAACTATATTAGAGTTTGATTTTTAAAGAGTCAATGAAAACTTATAGGTATTGGTTCTATGATAGGTTAGATATTACTTGGCACTCAAAACAAATAAAACAAAGCTCTTCTCTATCATCTACTACTCTGACTATTTGTGGCCAACACTGTCAATAGGAAAACCAAAAGCTTCCAACCCAAACACCCTGACACCTGCATTTCATTTCTAGGCGACAATTACAGAGGAGGTTTTTTAACATATTTCCTTTTGTTAGCAAGAGGCAGGGAACAGAAGACTTGGTATCTTGTTCCAAGAGTAGAATAGAGTGATGAAGAATTGAAGACATTTCTGTTAATCCTCCATTTTACTATGACTTATAAGTAGCTGGATGCACTCTTAAGTCTACCAAGTGTTACAGCGCTAAGAGAGACAGGCTGAGATCCACACCAAATGCAAAATGAGACAAATCGTCAGTGACTGTGATATTGAGAATCAAATATTGAATGGAACATCTGGCTTCTCAGTGGTTGCTAACACTGATAGAAACATTGCAAATCATAGAGATTTTCTTCCCCCATCTCAAGGCTTTACCACCCAAGTTGATTAGGGCTTAAACTTTGCTCTAGAAGAAACAGCAAGGCTTAACAGAAGACTACGCTTTCTGAAGGAACCGAACTTCAAGAGGAGAATTGAGCTGCAATAAAAATAAAGGCACATACTTTCCATTTGTGAATTATGAAAGTAAGAGTCACAATATACGGTGGAATGTGTTTATAGATAGAAAGTTGAGAACTGAAGGGCAGAGAACTGTGAGTTACAGAAGAAAAAAACGGTACCTTGATAGACAATAAGCATATGTATTGTCTCTTGAGGCAGTGATGCATGCATTTAAGGTATGTATTGTGTACAAATGTGCTGAAAAATTTAGTAAAGAAATAAACACAAGTGCTTCCTATGGCCATCAAACATGTAGCTTACAACTGAGAGCCAAGTTTTCAAATAATTGAAATATATAAAGTATAGTTTAGTAACTGAAGCAAAAGAACAATTGAAGTTCCCCAGAGGCCAAAATACTATTCTAACAATTGTGATATTGGCATTTATTCTTGCCAAATGATTTTTTTTCAGACTAAAACAAAAGAGGAGAAGGCATAGAGTCTAGGGGCTTGATTTATACAAATGGTGGAGTCAGAGAGGAAGTTACTTAAAAAAAATGAAAATACTTTCTATGTAATCTAACCTTATATTTGATGAGATAGTTAGAGACTCTGGGCTATTTCATATACTTTGAACTAAAAATACTTTGGTTTTATCATACACTTAAAATCCTAATCCAAATAACTTAGTAATAGATGGGAAAGATGTCAAATAAAACTGGCCTTTGGCTCTAGAGACATATCACTTCAAATGTTGAACATATTATATTGCCTTCACTTTAAATCCTAAGTTCAACAAGGAATTTTTGTTTTAGCTATTTATCCAAAAATTTTTCCATTGGCAAATTTCTAGGCAGCAACTTGCATTCCAAATATTTCTGAGTCGTTTAATTCCACCACTTGACTTTAAAATTATTTGACCTTTGTAGGAGATTGCCAGCTCTCAAAAATGTGTTTCTGTAATGAACGACTTCTATTTATGACATTTAACCATAAAACCATAGTCCATTCATAGTCATTTTCCCCACAGAGAAAGAGGTCATTATACATCATTTCCATGCTGCCCATTTAAGATAAATATTAACATTAAGAAATTTTACAATCTCGAAAAATTAAATGTAGACAGTAATAACAAGAGTAGCACACACAAACAAAAAATGTTCAGTATATCTAACCTGCTCAAATAAATCATTTAATTATGTATGAAAAGTTTTCAAGTTTTTATTTTCAACCCAATGTCTTGAATATTTGTAACCTAAGCAGAGCAAGTGAGTGTCAGGGATCATTACAACCATCAAAATGTTTTGGAGCAAGAATTTGTGTAGGTCTTTGATACCAGCCAGGAACTTGCACAAAATAAGTTGTCTCTGTGTCATGACTTCTTATTTAATAGTTATATTAAATAATTAATTTAATAATTAATTGAAATAATTGGAGTGGCCTATCGACAGTGTAGCACTAACTCAGTCAGCTCAAGAAGTGAGAGACACTCTGTTCTCTCATGAATGTCTTTTTCCTTCCCAGAAGATTCCAGCTGGGTCAGGTCAGTCTCAGTGAGAAAGTATTTCAGAGCTATGAAGCTACTTGGCATTGAAAAAAGTCAATCTTGGCTGGACAACCTGGTTTCCCTCCTTAAAAAAAAAAAAACGATTTGGTATCAAGGACATGTCCAAATCAACACACACTACAGTGATTTTTGTCTAAAATATTTAATGATACATGCCAAATTGTTTGTGTCACTTGCTTGGATAGTTGACTGATATTCTGGATTAACACACTTCAGCCTGTGGATCAATTTACTACTTTACAGAAGTAGACTTTCACAAAAATAAGGTTCATGGGGAATAAAAAGGCCAGGATTCAACATTTGTAAATGTAACAGAGCTTAAGTTATAATAAATTCATAATATTTATCTGAAAATGGATATTTTTTAAATGATCAAACATTGTTTTGCAGGATCCAAGCAGAGGAAATGGAGAGGATCTGCTTTCATTGTCAGATGCAAAAGATTAAATATAAAATAAGAGCCCCATCACACAGGAATGCAATATTTCCAATTTTATGTCAGGGGAGATTTCTGTGAAGAATTTGGAAATGAAAATATAGTTGTCAGGAAAACCAAAAACACTACTCTAAGTTTAAAATGGGCCCATTACAGTATGAATACTCCCTTAAGGTGCCCTTAGAACAGCAGGATTTCTCCCTCTGGTCTTCAGAGAGGGATTAAGATGGAACATTTATTGAATAAAACATAGAAAATACTATAAACGGAAGGAACAAATAGAAACAAGACCTAAGTATCAAGTCAACATGTTCTCATAAAAGTACCGCCCAGACTCTATGACTTCAACAGAGGTAGGATTATGCATAAAGAAAATTATCTGATTCTTTATTATCTTTTTTCCCCCTCAATACTCATTATTGGAAATTCACTCAATGAAAGTCATACAACAGCCAACATGCTAGAATATTTGTTCAGTTGGAGAAGGCCTAAAACTGAAACAGGTTTCTCCTATTAGGAGGCTTGACCTAGATGATACAAATGAAACTGTGAAGGGTTTCAGAAGGGCATATTCTCATGGGAAATCTCCAGTTCAAAAACATGTCTGCCTACAAGATTCTCATGGATAAAGATGGAACAAGGGATTGAAGGAATGGTCAACCAATGGCTGGCCCAACTTGAGAACCATCCCATGTGAGAGAGCCAACCCCTGCCACTGTTAATGGTACTCTGGTATGCTTGCAGACAGGACTGTATCATAAATGTCTTCTACGAGGCTTCATCCAGCGGCAGATGGACACAGATGTAGAGATCCACAGTCAACGATCACACAGAACATGGTGAATCTTGTTGAAGATTGGAGGATAAATTGAGTGAGTCAGAGGGGTCAGGGATACAAGAAGACCTAAAGAGTCAATTAACTTGGACCCATGGGGCCAAGTTCACAGAGACTGAACCACCAACCAAAGAACATGCAGGGACTGGAGAAAGACCCCCTACACTTTGGAATCAGATGTGCAGCTTGGTCTTTCTGTGGGTCCCCTAACAATTAAAGGAGGAAATTTCTCTGACTGTGGTGCCTTCCACCGGATCCCCTTCTCCTAACTGGACTGTCTGATTGGGCCTCAGTCAGAGACCTTTGACCTGCTGGGACTGGATATCTCAGGGTAGGGTGAGACCAAAAAGGTATCTCTGTGGAGAAAAGGAGGAGGTACTGGGAGGAGGGATTTATATGGGTGATTCTGGGAGGAGGAAAGTCTTTGACTGGGCTGTAAAGTGAATAAATAATTGGAGAAAAGTAATTCTCTTAAGAATTGTGTATACTCTTAGAATTTGGATTCTATATCTATTTTTTCATTTTAGGGTGTAATTTTATTTATCTATTTATTCACAATTGCATCCTGTCCCCTTTCTTTTCTCTTCCCAGTTTGACCTTCACACACCCCTTGCCCCCTGCTCCCTCCTTTTCTCCTCAGAGAAGGGGAAGCCACGGCATGGGTACCAGCCCTCTCTGGCTCATCAAGTCATAGGAGAGCCAAGGGTGTTCTCTCCCACTGAAGCCAGACAAGGCAGCACAGCTAGGGGAAGGGAATCTAAAGGCAAGCGACAGAGTCAAGAGACTGTTGGCTTCTCAATTTCTAGGGGACTCCTGTGAAGACAAGCTGCACATCTGCTACAGATGTGTGTGGGTGTCCTAGGTCCAGCCCTTGCACTGTGATTTGGACTCTTCATATCTTATTGTCTATAGTTTGCACCTTTATATATTGCTAGATAAATATGCTCCAGATCATTTCAGTGGGCTGCCGGGATGATTTTTGTGGATTTAGAGACAACGACCTAACTGGGGTGAGTTGCTCTAGAGAAAGAGTCTGAACACAGTGGTAAAGCAGACAGTGGAACACAGGGAAGGTACAAAGGCACGCAGTAGCAGGGGCAGCAGCAGGAAGTGGTGGGTGCTCTGTAGAGCATGAAGCAGAGCCAAGGGGAATATAGGTATCCACGCTACACATTGTGAAAACGGTCCTTAATGATTCCAGAGTTCTAAGAGTACACATGAAGATCATATATCTAAATATTGAAAAGTGAGTGAGATAACACAGACCCAAAAGAACATGCAGACTTTATATTCACCAATAAGTGGGTATTACCCCCCCCCCAAATACAAAATATTCATGATACAACTCACAGGACCATATGAAGCTTAACAAGCAGGAAGACCCAAGGATCAATACATGAATCTCACTTAGAAGGGGGAATAAAATAATCATGGGAGGTGGGGAGGGAAGGATAGGGGTGAGAGAGGTGAGGGCGAGGGGAACAGGGAGGTAGGGCCTGGCTTGGGGGAAGATAGGAGAGAAGCCTAGAGGACTAGGAGAATGAATGGGAATATGCAGCAGTGGGGATTGGGGGTGGGGAGCCTTTAGAGAGTCCCAGAGACCTGGGATGCAAGAGACTGAAATGCTCAACAGTAGGGAGATGGAACCTGAAGAAACCTTCTCCAGTAGACAGACATATCCCCCATTTAAGTCATGGAGGCACGCATCCATCTTCAAAATTTTTTGACTCAGAATTGTTACTATCTAAAGGAAATGAAGGGACAAAAATCAAGCAGACTCTGTGAAGGAAAGGCCTTCCAGTGACCGGCCCAACTTGGGATCCATCCTGTACTCAGGCACTATTACTGATGCCATGTCATGCTTGCAGGCAGGAGCCTACCATGACTGTCCTCTGAGGGGCTCTACCAGCAGCTGACCAAGACAGATGCAGATACTTAACAGCTAACCACTGGACTGAGGTCAGGGATCCCTACGGAAGAGTTAGGGGAAGAATGGATGGAGCTGAAGGGGATCGCAACCCCATAAGAACAACAGTATCTACTAAGTGGACCCCTCAGAGCTCCCGGGGACTAAGCCACCAAGCATGGGCTGGTCTGTGACCCAGGCACATATGTAGCAAAGGACTGCTTTGTTTGGCCTCAGTAGAAAAAGGTAAGCCTAATCCTGTAGAAACTTGATGCCCCAGGGAAGGGGGATGCTGGTGGGGTTGAGGTGGGGGTAGGTGGGTGGGAAAGTAAGCTTGCAGAAGCAAAGGGAAGGAGAAGGAAAGGGGAAGCGAAGAAGAACTCAGACGGGGTGGGGGTGGGGACCAGGAAGAGGTGCAACCACAGAGGGTTTGAGAATCTCCTTTATTCTGTTAAGAGTCTTTGGCTGATCACATACTTACTCCTACACAAACTCTTAGTCAGGCGCGTCTTCTGTGTCACTAGTCTAAGGAATCTCAATGGAATATAAAGAAATAAGATAATTTAATAAAAAAGGACAAAAAGAGTTATGTTTCTGGAGAAGAATTGTAAAAAGAAACTTTTTTTCACATTTAACTAACAAGAACAATCTTAGCTATGTCATTAATTCTATAATAGAATAAATGTATTATTGAGGTATAAAAGACAACTTAGCAAAGTAATAATTTCATGTGTATATTTTGCTGATGTTCTAAGGTGTCTACATAACATTAAGAGGTACAATATATAGATTATTATATGAATATTAATATATACCTGTGCCCTTATCAGTATTCTCTATATTAAATTATAATTATATAATTAATAATAAAATTATCATTTTATTATATTTTTATAATAGTTGTTTTTCTAATACATATGCATTAAGGCAAATATAAAAATAAAATGAAATGGAATTGTCTCTTATATCTGCTTTAGAAAGTTATGTTGTCCTAAAACAACCCTTATCAGCTAAAGTTGAGGGACTTAATTGAAATGAGCATTAAAGTAATATTAATTCTAGATCATTTAAATGACTGAAGTTTTCAATTTTAATTAAAGACTAATTGAATCGTATTGTCCCTTTACAAAATAAAACCATTCTAAAGCTTAATACTCAGAAGTCATTCAGATGGCCTTGGAGAATTGGTATCATCAAAATAATCCGTATAGCATAAGTGATTCTATTCACAAATACCATGCTTGTTAATGAGCATCTCGGATGACGAATTAGTGAGAAAGGATGTTTTGTCATGTACAAATTTCCCCTAGACTTCTCAGCAGATGGATTGAGAAGCTCCTTTGTTCTCTTAAGTACCTTTGACTGATCACATACACCTACACAGTCTTGAGTCATGTGCAACTTCTGTGTCACCAGTCCAAGGAATCTCAATCATGGCTTTGGGTGGAGATGGAAAAAGATAACAGAAAGTAGGTACACAGACTAAACTGTGTAGAGCCTTGAGAACAGATGCTGGAGTTGGCTGTTCTAACTGCATCTGTGACAGAGTCATTCATGTGTTTGTCAGTGATTTTATGTTATGTGCGCCTTTTGTTATGCAAGCTACCAAAGAATGAGACATGCCAGTGATGAAGGAACGGGCTTTCTGTGGGATTTGGAGTATGACTATTATCAGAGGGCTTTATCCGTCTCGTTTTATGTACCTCTATAGAGATTTTAATGACATCTTTTCCAGAGATTTTTGATTCATGCTACCCAAGCAGTTGCCATAGCAAGAAGTTATGTATGGAAATCATTTAGAATGTAAATATAGAAAATTAAAAAAAAAAGAAGTTATGTATGAGATTCAAAGGGTTGGAAAAAGTAGCAAGTCGGGTCGACCTTACATTGTTTCTCGAGTATACATTATAACTATTATGCTTCCTTCTCTCGAGCACTAGTGTGGATGATAACCAAATGAATCCTCAGCTCTTGTTTTTTTTTTTTTTTCCCTAAAAGAATATTTAATGGGTATTAAAAAGGAGATTATTCTGCCTCAGTGGGGCTTACTGGTGTGATGTTCAGGTCCTTGCCACCAAGGGCTCTGCTTAAGTCCATGGTTCAAATGCAGAAATGGGCGGGGTTCTTTTCACGATTTGTGCTGTTACCAGAAACCAAATGAAGGCCAGTGACCCTGGCTCCCACTGACCGTGAAGAGCAAGGAGACGACTTTTGCTGTGATAGTAACAACAGCGGACACACAATTGAGAAGGGACATGGAAAGCTTTCGTGAAAACTCCTACCCTAACCCCAGCCTCAGTCCCTACCCATGCAATGGAGGTGCTGAACAATAGCTCTCCATATTGGTGGCCTCAGGTGGGACAGAAGGACTCAATTGTATTTAAGGGGCAGGCCACTGAGAGATTGACCATGCTCAAGTGAGTATATAGATAACATAAAATGGACTTGTGTGCTATTTTTTTTTTAAACTTTCTTTTCTCTTTATTTTTATTTTTTACTTCTTCTGGAGGCCGGGTCACAAGCAGAGGCAGACTAGGAAAGGATTGAGATTGGAATACATGATGGGAAACTCCTAGAGAATCAATAAAAATGCTATGTGAGAGAAAAGAATTCTACTTTGTGAGTCATTGAATATTTATAACCTTAAAAGCTTGTTTATATTTGTATATAATTACATGCATTTTTACCTTCCATATTCATTTTTTAGGTTAGCTGATTGTCTTTATTTTCTCCTTAATTAATTTACTTATCCATTTTCTATCCTGAACACAGCTCCCTCCCTCCCAGTCCCATCTTCACATGCCCCTCTCCCCATTTTCCCTCCCCTTCTCCTCTGAGAAAGAAAGGCCCTGCATGGTTACCATCCTGCCCTGGCATGCCAATTTGCAGCAGGACTAGGCACATTCTCTCCCACTGAGGCCCAACAAGGCAGCCCAGCTAGGGGAAAGGGATGCAAACAGAGAAACAGTTAAAATCAGCACCCTGCTCCACCTAAGAGGGGGCCCACATGGAGACCATGGTGCACATCTGCTACACATGTCCAGCCCATGCATGTTCTTTGGTTGGTGGTCTAGTCTCTGTGAGCCCCCATAGGCCCAGGTTAGTTGACTCTTTAGATATTCTCGTGGGGTCCTTGACTTCCTTCAATCCTTCTTTCTGCATTCTTCTACAATGCCTATCAACTGAAGAATAAGTAAGATTTGGTACATTTCCACAATAAAATATTACTCATCTATTAAAAACAAATCCACATGCAATTTTTAGGCAAGTGGATGGAACGAGAAACTATCATCCTGAGTGAGGTAACCCAGACCCTGAAAGACACACATGGAATGTACTTACTTACAAGTGGATATTAGTCATAAAGTACACGATAACCATGCTGTAATCCACAGAGCCAAAGAAACTAAGGAACAAGGAGGAGCAGAGGGAGCACGCATGAATCTCACCTGAAAGAGGAAATAAAATAGACATTGGAGGTGGATGGAGGAAGGGAGTGAACTGGGCTCTATCTACTTTTCATAATATTTCATAGTGCCAAAAAGGGAATAACTTCAAATTTTTAGTCAACAATGTGTGCATTACCCGCCAAGAGTAAAAAGCACAGAGAGTCAGAATATTTTTCACTATTTGAGGAAATTAAGGTTTGAGCTTGTTACTAGGTATCTATCACATGTGATAAGGTATTAGAGCTATATGAAAGAATCTGAGATAGCTATCATTGTAGCAGACATTATACAAGTCCTTTAGAAGAAGTCCCTTGGAATTAGTAGTGGTGATGCAACCTGAAACAGGAGAAAGAACTGAAGATGCAAAGGTGAGAGACTGCGGGGCCGTGAGGACAGTGTTACACAGATTGTTCAGCTGCTCTAAGACTCACATAGGACTTTATGGAAATGATTTCGTCCAGACACAAGGAAGGCTTAAAAAAAACATATAATTTAGGAAGCATGGTTTCTTGCAACTGAAGTATGTGTTCAAATGTAAAATCAACTTCTTGATCACAGTTAAGAATTCAGAATTAACCAAAAGACTAAGTGAGAACCAAATCCCCAAGCTTTGATTCATTTATGAAAATGTCAAAATCCCAAAGACAATGGCACAATCCGCTTGGACTTCATTAGAATAACTTGTGTTATCCATTAAGCTACCGAAAACTCTCAGTAAGATGGGAAAACACACGCAGTTTCATTTCCCAGGGTGTAAGGATTTCATTTAGTTTGGATCAGAACTAGAGGGCTACTATCAAATAAAAATAAATCTCAGTGTCATTTTATGTAATATGTAAATTCTGGCATATTTATGTGAATATGAAAAATTAAATACATCTACTACAGGCACAAGTTCATGGTAGTTAAATTAGGCTGTCCAAAAATATGAAGTTTTCTACCCTGGAATTTTCTTTGTTATTGATCGAATTGGCTACAAGGTGAATACTATTCAGCAGACTTTCCTATTAATGATATACAATCATGAGCTACTTTACCAAAATAAAGAGTTTTCTCATTTAGTGCTGTAGATTACATTCCCATAACCACAAAAATACCTAGAAGTATTCAAAGAAATATAAGCACAGTGATACACGGATATACATGAAGGTAGTAATTCAGAACAGCAGTGTGACATTACACTCTTGATGTAGTTTCACTTGGCAATGGTTTTATTAAAATGCATGAGAATCGTTACCCTTTCAATCTAGAGGCTTGTTGATTGAATTCTAACACAAGGGGACACACAATTATAGCCCTCAAGGAGATTTCAATCTAATAAGCTTTATTTGAAGTTCTTGGGGCTAGTTCTCCCAAATTTAATAAAAGATGGGTTAGTGTCTCCCAGCATATAAGTGGTTCTTAGGAACCACAAATTTTAGAAGTAAATTCATTAAATTTACTTATATCTTGGTCAGGTAACTGAGACAGTGAGCATGTCAGATTGAGTTGATTAAATACATCTGGTTTGGAAATAAGCAGAGTGTGGAGGTCTTTGTGAGTTTCTCATCAGGTTCCAAAGTCCTGCTCACTTCCATATCCCCTCATATCTGCCCTTTGCCCTTGCAACATCTCTGTCAGAGTAAAATAACACATACCCACTGACATACATACATACATACATACATACATACACACACACACACACACACACACACACACACACACACCATCTAACTGTGGAAGCTGTAGTGTGCTACAGTGTGTCCCATGGTATATTTCTCTGTCCACATATCTTCAATGGCAAATGTTCATTGTGATGAGTCATTGATCTGATTCCAGATCAGGGTCCTCTGTGACACCATCATTATTGGAGCCTCATCAGGACTCCTCCCAGATGTCCTATTAATGCTCTGTGTCATGGACGGTTTTTTTCTTTTTCATGAAATAAAAGCATTTCTTTAAATAAAGATAGAGAAGCGGCAACAGGCACATATGACAATGAGAATTCTCCTATGGTTCTGAAGCAAGGAGCTCTCATGTACTGTCTGCTGGAATAAAGGTAAAATTCCCCAAAGCAGACATCAGACTTGGTTTCCACTTCTAAGGAAAAATTAGCTGGGCTCCTAATAGTAGAAGAACACCTTACAGAACCAAGCATAATGGAATTCCCTTCCCTAGGGGAAAAGAATGGAAATCTTAGCAAGATTACAAAACAAAAAACAAAACAAAACAAAAAACCCCTAGTTTTAGGAAGCTAATTGTGTCAAACTTTGCAACCACAAAAACAAATTGGGGAGCTTCTCTTGCAACATGGAGTTTTCGAAAGTTGGGTCCTGTAGGACTGTTGAGAAGCATTCTGTTCTCACAATAAAACCCCATTGCACTCATGACCTTGCAGCAGGTGTAGCTCCCTGCACAGGGTGAAGCTAGTCAGAATTCCAGCATGGATGGGGGCAGTGTCCTTGGTTTGGAAGTTAAGTGGTTCTAGCACAGGGAGAGTCACGTTCTTCCTGGTAAGTTTCACATGCTCCGGTGAATAGACCTCCCAGTTAATGCCCTATTAATCCTATTAATGTCCTGTATCATGGGAGAGCAATAAGGTTTCCTTTCATGAAACAAAAGCAACTTTGAATAAAGATAGAGAGGCCGCACTCCTAGACTCAGTCAGTTACTTAAAAAAAAAAATTAGTCTGACATGAAGTTGGGAGAGGTATTGGTGAGGGAGGTCAGTGAGGAACAGAGTCTGAATATCATCAAAGAATATTATATACACGGATGCCATTCTCAAAGAATATGTAGAATACTTTAAAAGCAATGATGTAACGGTAGACAAAAATAAATTTCTAACACCCAGGAATAATGTATTCAGAAGAGTGTGTTTTCAGAGATTTATGAAAGGTGTGACTCAGTTGCTATTTATACGTTTTCATTTATATGCTCTACAGGCATAAACTGAAACCCTACTGTGTGCAAGGCGGCCAAGTCAGAAGGTGTGACTTGGCCGTTATTCGCGCTTTTTTATTTATGCACACTATAGGTGTAAACTGACGCCCTACTGTGCACAAGGCATCAAGGTGTGACTCAGTCCTTATTCATACGTTTTCATTCATGCACACTGCAGATTGAAACCCTACTGTGCACTAGTGAGATGCAAATAGTGTCTTTCTTTGTGATATTACATTCCTAAAATGTGAGTACTGATAAAATAACACACTTGTCTTCATCTGAAAGAGAAATATAAATTCACAGAAAGAAAGAAAGAAAGAAAGAAAGAAAGAAAGAAAGAAAGAAAGAAAGGAAGGAAGGAAGGAAGGAAGGAAGGAAGGAAGAAAGAAAGAAAGAAAGAAAGAAAACCTGACTTTAATCTGGTCTCTGAAAAAGCAGTCGAGCATATTTTTAAAAACCATTACCTAATGAGTCTTCTGATGTTTCTTTCTTCTTATCTGTCTTTTAGTTAAACTTTAAAAAACTTGCAGCTAGTCTACAAAGGTCATGGTTGCTCTGTGGAATGTGATTATAGGTGATTCCGTTGATTGATGTTCTCTGTGGCATTCCTTTCTTAACTGATTTTACTCTCCCTTCCCAAATGGTTCCCAGAGGATATATGACTCAAGCCTTAGCCCTTTCAGAAGTTCCATATTTACACCACAAGCTATGTCTAGGAGTATCGAACGAATGCTTTGGTCATATGGCAAACCCGAAACATATCAAAATGAGTCTGCCGTTGTCTTTCACTCTTTGTGTTCCAACTCTGTAGCCATTGTCCCTTTCTCAGAAACAACACACTTGCCACTCCAACAGCAACCTAACTGGTCTCTCTGCTTAATGCTGGCATCAGGTCATTTCCTTCTAAGAGATGATGGATAGGTGCATGCACCAAAGGCTTGGCAGAACATCAAGCCTGTCTATGATCAGAACCCGTTGTGCTTTTTCCAAAGTTGACCTCTGTTTAATCTCTCCTAATGCTTCATGCTGTAGACAGCCCACTGAGAGTTCCCAGGGCATGTCTGCTCTTACCTTTTGTTCATGATGTTCTCTTGGTGCGCACCTGGTAAAATACCATTCACTCCTAAATCCCCCACCATAACCGCATCTCATTGAGTTGTTTTCCTCTGATGTCTATAGACATTCCTTTCTCTTCTACAGAAGCAGGACCCACTTGGGTTATTTCAGACAACCGTCTTTTATGCTACTCACACACAAAAAAAAATGCCCATGGACCATTAAAAATCAATGCGTGATTGTGTTGTGTATGTGGTTTCATGTGTATCTGCATGTGTGTGAACTTGTTTGTAGAATCAGAAGTGATCAACACTGGGCACTATTTAATTATTTAACTAACTGTGTAACTATTTATTTATTTATTTATTTATTTATTATTTAAAGACAGGCTCTCTCACTGAACCTGGAGCTTTCCAATTTATCCAGAAGACCCAAGAGTCCTCTTTCTCTGTCTGTCCAGCCCTTTGCCTGCCATGCCAAACTTTTTTATTTTTTTATTTTCCACATTAATCCCAGGCACCTGAATTCAGGCCCTCCCAGGTCCAGGACAGGAGCTATGTGTGACTTCTCAAATGCTGATTATTTGGTTTTAGCTGTGTCTATGTCTTAGAGTTTCTATTGCCTTGATGAAACACCACAACCACAAGCAAGCTGGGAAGAAAAGGGTTCATTTGGTTTACACTTCCATATCATTATTCATCATTGCAGGAAGTCAGGACTAGAACTTTGTAAGAAGGCTGGAACCTGGAGGCAGGAGCTAATGTAGAAGTCACGAAGGAATGCTGCTTACTGGCTTACTCCTTGTGGCTTGCTCAGCCTGCTTTCTTACAGAACCTAGAATTATCAGGCTAGGATGATACCAGCCACATTGGGCTGGGTCCTTCCTACTAATCAGTAATTTAGAAAATCTCCTATGGCTGTATATTATCGAGGCATTTGCTCCATTGAGATGCCCTCTTCTCAGATAACTCTAGCTTGTGTCAAATCGACACAACATCACCCAGCACAGTCTGTTAATGAAGCTGGAAGTTAAACTTGCTCAATATACTACATTATAGTAGAATTTTAATCTCACATTTTGTTAAGATAACCAAAAGGGGGATTAAGAACATGATACAGAAGTGCCAGTTTTAAAGGGCATTTGTTTATTTTTAAGTTTTATTAATAATTTCATTCATTTATACCTCAAATGATATCGAACTTCCCTGTTATCCCTCCACAAGGCCCCCATCCCACAACCGTCCTCTCCTCCCTCTCCTTTGCCTCTATGAAGGTGCTCCCTCACCCACCCACCCTCTCCCGCCCCATCCCTCCAGCATCCATGCCTGTGTGCTGGGGCACTCATCACTGCATAGTAGTACAGCGGTCAAGATACACTGCCATAATTGGATATTTATTACTAATTTCAAAACATCGATTTATTCATATTTTAAAAGTCATTTGTTGTAATGAGTTCTCCTTTTAATCCTAAATATTTTAATGCATTTTATTACCTTTATAAGGCAAGGTCTCACAAAGTAGTCCCTATTGTTCTGGGGCTTATTATGTATACCAGGCTGGCCTCAAACTCACAGAGATCCTCCTGCCTCTGCATCTCAAGTGCTGGGATTAAGGCATCTTCTGTCATGCCTGTGTTGTGTACACACTGCTAAAATGTGTACTTCGGTGCCTGAGGATTTACCAGTGTAAAGAAGTCTGTGGCACAAGGATCAAAAAATGAAAATCCTTGCCAATGGGTTGGCAGTCATTCCCAAGATGAATAGCAAACAAATTCCTGAATTACTTGTTGAGAGCTTCCAGCTGAAATGTAGGCACTTCTTAAATCTACTAAGAGCACAAAAATGACATTGTATTGTTTTATAAAATGTGTTATATATATTGAAATAGTATGTTAACCAAAATGATATTATAAACCAGTACAATATTTTCTTTAGTTCAATCTCTATGCCATAAAAACCCATACCCATATAGAATTAAGAAATGTAAACACATTACAAGAAATATGTAATAGGATAGCAAACTAAAACACTTAGTTAAATATTATGCTATCCTTTTAAGACTAATTGACTTGCATCTAATTTGTGATAATTTCATTTGGACAATACCATTTCTTATAATTAATCACATTTCACATGTTATGTCACCGTTGAAAGCCTTAATTGTTAAATCTCATCCACAGTTGGAATGAAGAAACTTGGTTTTGCTTTAAGAGGGCAATAAATGTTCTCTCGTCTTTAGCTGTGACTGAAATAGCTGTTTCACTTGGCGATGTAGATTGAATTTTCCATTTTAGGACATTTTGTGGCATCACACTTAGAAATTCAGTTTGAGGATTTGCTCCTTCTTTTGTAGCTGTCCCTTGCAGACCACTAATGCAGACAGCGTGTTCAGATTGCACTTTCTTAAAGATGTTTTAAGTTGGTTGTACTTTTTTTTTTTAAAGATGTGCCTCAATAAGACACGACTTATACATGGAAATCTCATGAATTTAGAACTTTAAAATCATGGAAGAATCATTTCATGACTTATAACTGGCCGTTATGAGTTATTTCATGACTTATAACACAACCCGTTCTGGGCAAATGGCCAGTTAAGGTGACAAGGACGTGTGTCGGACAGCATTCCCAAGGCGCTCTTCCTATTTAGAGTTGAAATTGATCCAACAAGTTCTTCACATTGTTATAAAGCAAATACTTTCAGTTTATAGAGAAGGGAATATGACTTGCTATACTCTCCTTGTATCATTCTCAAAGCACCCCTCTATGTGTTTATGCAAAGTTGCAAAAACACCACATTCCAGGCAAGTTATTCTCGTTTTGGCTTTGTGAATCTTTCTCTCACCATTCATTTGACAGGCTAGATATAGATACACTACAAGACTCAGACTTTTCTCCTTGTTCTGTGACCATAGGAACATATCTTCAAGTTATCGAGAGTAACCAAGAGCAAATGTAATATTTGGCAGTCTATAAGAACCTAAAGTCTAAGAACTCTAATAGAGGCTGCTCATTCCTGACATTAGGCTATTATTTATTTTTTGTTAGCCCATGGTATCTAGTAGGAATATTATTACTCTATTATAGAAAAACACAATTTTACATCTTACAATTCATGGTTTTATATATATTCTATAAATATAATATATAAATATAATATATATTCATGTATTTGCACACATATATGGAAAGTATTTACAATGTTAGAATAGTAGGCTTTCATATGCCTATTTTTGAAATATCTTTATTATGATTTAACCCTTCCTGTATTCTCTCATCTACACTATACTCCCCTCTTCCACCTCAATTTAACCCTTTGTGCTCCACTAATCTTCTTTAAGCATTTATATAACTTTTTTCTCCTCCTACTCCTTGACAGCCAAACTCTCCATGGCCTATTACTGATTTCCTGGCCTATGTTGGTATTACAA
Organism: Apodemus agrarius; assembly: GCA_964023405.1. NCBI lineage: Eukaryota > Metazoa > Chordata > Mammalia > Rodentia > Muridae > Apodemus > Apodemus agrarius. The sequence goes on from OZ030018.1 coordinate 20,760,266, forward strand.
CTGTAAGAAATACATATCTGCCTGTCCAAAGCTAACATCCACAGATAAAACATTTGTCATTCTGAATCTATGTTAATTCCCTCAAATTAGTTGATTTAGATCTATCCATTCATTGAGTTGTAACTTTCAAATTTTCCTATTTTAACAGATGAACAGTATTCCATGGTGTAAACAAGCCGCAATTTAATTATTCACTCATCGTTTGATGGACATGTAGGCTGTTTCCGTTTCCTGGCTTTTGGGAAAATGACAAAAATACATATGGATGAGCTAGTATTTAAGTAGTTCTAGATTAAGTAGATCTAGAGAGTATGGTGATATCTGTGCTTCATACATTCATAGGTTTGTGAGGGTTCTCCACATCAAGTCTATAGTGGCTCTGAGGGATCTTCACATCAGGTCTATAGTGGCTCGGCTCATGTGTAATCCCTCAAGCAATAAATAAGTGCTCCCCTCTCCCCACATCCATGCCAGCATTTGTTATCATTTCTGTGTGAATTATTATTTTTATTTTTTGAGGTTAGACTATAATGAAGTAATTTACCCCTTTCTCCCTCCCTCCAAATCACCCTTATATGCCTCTCCTTGCTCTATATCAAGTTCATGCTCTCTCTTTTTCTTCACTACTTTTTGTTACACACATATATGTATGTACATATATATTCACAAATACATATATGCACCTTGATCAGTCTGTGTCCTGTTACTTGTATGTATGTTTTAAGTGCTGACCGTTTGGTTTGGGATTACCCGTTGCTCTGCTCTTCCCTAGGGCAGACTTCACCCTGCTCTAAGCTTCCTTTAGTTGTCTGCAGTTCTGTGTGTGAGGCTGAAGCCTCTTGGGCTTTTCTTCATCTATTTTAGCAGCATATACTTCTTTTACTGTTCTGTCCATATGTAGAAAGTCAAATTTACGAAACTTAATGACTATAGCTTCTGACATTACTAGGAGACATAGCATACACCAAACTCCCAGATCCCTTGGGTTTCACAATCTTTCCATGCCTCTTTGGTTTTTGTAGATGTCTCTGTTGGTGCTGAAATCTACAACTTAGCATTTTGTTTGGTTGTATTTTCTGAAGTGGTCTCTGTTTGTTGTAATGAGGAGTTTCCCTGATGAAAGGCAAGGATTATCCTTCTCTGAGGGTATAAGCACAGCTAACTAGTGCAGTTAGAAAGTTTTCTGGTTTAGTAAGGTGGCAGCAGTAGGTTCTCCAAGATTCATGAGCTCACCAGCCAATCCCTACATTGTAAATGCGGGTGTGAATATGTGTGTGGAATTTCTTTTATAGGAAGACTTTTATAACTGAACAAGATTTTAAAACCCCATGACAAGTGCTTGGAGACATGCTTATAAGTTAAAAGCCTTTTCTACTCCTCTGTAGGAGCTGAATTAAGTTCCCATGTGAACTTTTTAATTAACACATGGAGATTACCAAAATGTAGATAAAACTATTTTGAAATTCACAATAAAAATATATAAAAACATAAAATAACAACCTACTGTACTGGATAAATTTATATTAATATACATTAATATAAATTTAATAATAAATATCCATATATATCATCCTAAAGCAAATAAAAATATATAATATTTAGTTTTGAAGACTGTAAATTTTTATAAAATTTGATAGTGTTGTTATTTTACTTTTTTTTTCCAGAGTGTGTAGTTTGGTGAACTTTGTCATGAGATTTTTTTAAAAATTATTTTTAGATGTTTATATCTAACACTTATTCTTGTCTCTGTATGGCCATGCTATACACAGATAATCTGCATAACTAAGCACAAGAACTGTTTGGAAGCTGTTGAAAAGCAGTTGTTCAAAAAATATAGTCTTACATAGTTTCTTGTTGGTGTGACAGTGTATAAATTAACCTGAAAAGTCAACTTGAGGAAGGGAGGGTTTTATTTTGGCCCACTGTTTGCCTAGGCCCATGTGCCCCACCCCATCCCTCGCTCTCAAATTCATGGCCACTGGATGTATGTGCATACATAAAGATATGATTACTGTGTTTTTAAGTTGATGTGGTGTTTTCAATTTAATTACTTGATCCAATTTCATTATCAAGTCATGTTTTTATTTATTTTTTGTTTTATTTTTCTTTGTTTTTTTGAGACAGGATCTCTCTGTGTAGCTCCGGCTGCCCTGGAACTCACTCTGTAGACCAGGCTGGCCTCGAACTCAGAAATCCGCCTGCCTCTGCCTCCCAAGTGCTGGGATTAAAGGCGTGCGCCACCACAGCTGGGCTTCAAGTCATGTTTTTAAAAAAGAAAACTTTTCTTTTGTAAATTTACCAGTAGACTATGTAAACATTTTATCTGTCTACTTCTCATAAAATGTAGTTTATAACATACTTTTAAATAAAATCTAGAGAGACTTAACTTTATAGTTGACTAGAAAGGTAGTCTAGAAATAAAGGGCTATATACGTTTTATTGTGTGACTTCAGATGGTTGGAATAAAAACTCTGAGATACTATGTTTTACTATTGGGCCAGGACTCATTTCGTTTGTGATACGACATTTGATTTTTTATGACAGAGGATGACATTTTCTTTTTCTTTTGCATTATTTATTTTTAATGTCTTTAAATCGTCATAAAAAAGATGAACACATAAATTTTAAAAGGGCATTAAATTGCTTATAATGCATTACAGCAGTCTTATCATTTCTGGCCTTGCATGATTGTTGAGGTCAATTTCAATTGCCTTTCCACAGCAATCTTTAAAATATAATTCATAAATTAATTTATTTTGTCTAAGCACTAATGCCAACCAAATACGTAAAGGTCTGAAGTTTAGGAAAGAGACTGTAGATTCACATGTAAATTTGGAAATTCATAGCATTTGAAACTATGAAAATGACTATTCAAAATTTTTGATTTTTTATTAAATATATGTACATATTACACATTATATATAGATATATAATACATCAGTTTTTTGAAGGACGATGGGAATAGCTAGTTCTTAGGAAAGAAGTAGATTTAATGCTAGTATGAAGAAACTCAACAGCAATTTGATATATTGAAGCAGAAAGAACCCAGGCAACAGTGGGAGAAATTTGACTTAAAAGGAGGCATGAAATGTTGATAATCATCTAGTTCACACAGAATCTTCTTGGATGAGCGAAGAGGTGTCTTAATCAAAGGGTATAATAATAAGTCATTAAGAATTAGGTTAATGTCATGTCCATTCAGCAACATTAAAGTAGTAGGTTCTCCTCTGTGACCTGTGTAGCCACAAGCTGTCAGTCTGATAATGGTACTGGGTATACATTTCATCTTGAGAAGAAGGATTTAAATCTAATCAGAATGTCGTTGATTACTGCATAATGGTCATGTCACTATTGTACCAGGCCAGTCATTATTATAGATTTCTGGGCTCACAATAAGGTATTATTGACCCTTACTTTTCTCCTCCAGTACATGCATAGCTCCTTCTATGGCTTTAGAACTATTAAAGCCAGCAGACAAGAGGCAAAGCTTCTAGGACAGTACCAGCATGAATTTTCCATGCTCAATGACTCAAGTCAGCAGAAGGGTCTTACTATCAAGTCATGCATGGTAAAACATAGCACTGGAATGAGTCTGTAATATTTGGTGAACTTTGGGACCTGAACTGCAAAAGAAGTGACCCATTCTTAGGAAAGGGTTTTTTTCTTTGTCATGATGACCAACAGTGTGATTGTTACCTTGTTATGAAATAGTGCTATTTTAAATCTTTTTATGTATGTGTAGAGATGTATTTTGGAAAGTTTCTACAGTATTAAGTTTCCATGTGGCTTTTGAGGTCTACAGTGTTAGTTATCACTCTCTTTCCCTCTTTACTCTGCCCTGCACTTTCCCACCTCAATTTATCCCCTACTGGTCCATAGTTCCCTTTTAACCCTGCATACTAGAACATCCTGTCTTCCCCTGCTAGGAAAATCTCTCTCCATGACCCCTTACTAGTTTCCAGACCTCTGGTGGTATTCCAAATGAAATTGTGTGTGTGTGTGTGTGTGTGTGTGTGTGTGTTACTAAATCTTGAAGACATGTCAATAGGAAGTTATTTTAAACTTGGAGCAGGCAATGAAAATAAACAATGCCGTAAATTAAATTTCTTCATGAGAGACATCTGAGACAATATCCAGGGAGCAAAACAAGCGAAATTTGAGTCTTGATGGAGAGCATACATAGTTGAAGAAACAATGATCAATACTCTTTCGAATAACCAATCTCTGTTCTTTCTGTTTCTCCTAGGAACTGCAGAACCAGATACCATCAGGGACCCCCGCAGCTGCCTACTCGACTGGAACCCAGAACAGGTGACAGATTTTTTTGGTCACCTATAAAAAGAGCAAAGAAAAACTAGGACAACTCTGGTCTGTAGCACAGGGCTGAGAACCAAGGGGATGGAAGTGACAGGGAGGCGGGACTTAGGCTGGTGGGCAGAAGCAGGACTGAGAGTAGTTTCAAGATTTAGAATGAACATTTTTTAAGGTGCTTCTCAGACATCTGAATTTCTTCAGGTGAAAAGTCTGTTTAGCTCTGTACCCCATTTTTGATAGGGTTATTTGGTTTTCTGGAGTCTAACTTCTTGAGTTCTTTGTATACAATAGATATTAGCCCTCTGTCAGATGTAGGGTTGGTAGAGATCTTTTTCCAATTTGTTGGTTGCCAATTTGTACTTTTGACAGTGTCTTTTGCCTTACAGAAACTTTGTAATTTTATGAGGTCCCATTTGTCTATTCTTGATCTTAGAGCATAAGTTATTGGTGTTCTGTTCAGGAACTTTCCCCCTGAGCCAATGTCCTCAAGGGTCTTCCCCAGTTTCTTTTCTATTAGTTTTAGTGTGTCTGGTTTTATGTGGAGGTCCTTGATCCACTTGGAGTTGAGCTCAGTACAAGGAGATAAGAGGGGATCAATTCTCATTCTTCTGCATGTTGACCTCCAGTTGAGCCAGCACCATTTGTTGAAAAGGCTATCTTTTTTCCACTGGATGTTTTTAGCTCCTTAGTCGAAGATCAATTGGCCATAGATGTGTGGGTTCAATTCTGGGTCTTCAATCTTATTCCATTGATCCACCTCCCTGTCACTGTACCAATACCATGCAGTTTTTAACACTACTGCTCTGTAGTATTGCTTGAGGTCCAGAATACTGATTCCCCCAGAAGTTCTTTTACTGTTGATAATAGTTTTAGATATCCTGGGTTTTTTGTTATTCCAGATGAATTTGAGAATTGCTCTTTCTAACTCTATGAAGAACTAAGTTGGGATTTTGATGGGGATTGTGTTGAATCTGTATATTGCTTTTAGCAAGATTGCCATTTTAACTATGTTGATCCTACCAACCCACGAGCATGGAAGATTTTTCCATTTTCTGAGGTCTTCTTCCATTTCCTTCTTCAGAGACCTGAAGTTTTTGTCATACAAATCTTTCACTTGTTTGGTTAGAGTCACACCAAGATACTTTATATTGTTTGTGGCTATTGTGAAGGATGTCATTTCCCTATTTTTTTTTCTTGGCCTGCTTATCCTTTGAGTATAGGAAGGGTACTGATTTGCTTGAGTTGATTTTATAACCAGCCACTTTGCTGAAGTTGTTTATCAGCTGTAGGAGTTCTCTAGTGGAGTTTTTTGGGTCACTTAAATATACTATCATATCATCTGCAATTAGTGATATGATCAACATCATTAGTAATTAGGGAAATGCAAATCAAAACAACCCTGAGATTTCACCTCACACCAGTCAGAATGGCTAAGATTAAAAACTCAGGAAACAGCAGGTGTTGGCGAGGATGTGGAGAAAGAGGAACACTCCTTTATTGCTGGTGAGATTGCAAGCTGGTATATCCACTCTGGAAATCATCTGGAGGTTCCTCAGAAAACTAGACACTATACTTCCTGGGGACCGTGCCATACCACTCCTGGGCATATACCCAGAAGATTCCCCAGCATGCAATAAAGATACATGCTCCACTGTGTTCATAGCAGCCTTATTTATAATAACCAGAAGCTGGAAAGAACCCAGATGTCCCTCAACTGAGGAATGGATACAAAAAATGTGGTATATATACACAATGGAGTACTATTCAGCCATTAGAAACAATGAATTCATGAAATTCTTAGAGAAATGGATGGAGCTGGAGAACATCATACTAAGTGAGGTAACCCAGTCTCAAAAGAATACCCATGGTATGCACTCACTGATAAGTGGATATTAGCCTAGAATCTTGGAACACCAAAGACACAATTCACATACCAAATGATGTTCGAGAAGAAGGAAGGAGTGGACCCTGGTTCTGTAAAGGCTCAATGTATCAGTGTAGGGGAATACCAGAACAGGGTTGTGGGAACGGGTGGATGGGGAACAGGGGGAGGGAAAATGGCATGTGGGACCTTTGGGGAGCAGGGAACCAGGAAAAGGGAAATGAAATGTAAAAAAAGAATATATCCAATAAAAAAAAATTTAAAAAATGATTTAGAATGGAGGAAGGAAAGGAGTAGACAGCCAGCTTAACTGGGCTCCAGGCAAGTAGGCAGCTGAGGGGTCCCTGGCAGTGATTGCTTCTGTAGTTCCAAGGAGAAACAGAAAGAGTAGAGGTTGGTTAGGAAAAATGGCTGATCAGATGAAGAGAAAGAATTAGGAAGGCCCTAGGTCCACAGTGAGGTGGGCATGGTCCCACATCAAGGGGCTGGGAGTGGTTACAGAGCAAATGATACTCAGTGAGTTCAGTCACTACATAAACGCAAACGAAACCACACTTACGTACCATTTGCCCACCCACTAGACTAGAAGAAATAAAGACCCACAGTGCCAGGTAGAGGGGAACAACACAATTCAAAGGGTTCCACATTACTGGTGTCAATATAAAATTGCAGCCAGATTGGAAAACAAACCAGTTTCCTAGAATCCTATGACTTTGAACAGGCGTTTTCTGCCTGGCACAGTGATGATAATACACCACCCTTGTCACGTGAGGAATTAAAATCATTGAACACAAATATTTGTAGAAAATATTACAAGCAGCTTTATTTATAACAGTCAACAACCTGCACGCAAACTGATGATGTCTCATTGGAACATAAATCATTAAATAAGATATTGATACACCACACTAGCACAACTACCAGCACAAAGAAAGGAGGTTACTCATCGTGCTGAGTGAAAAAGAACCTTCATATGTTTCAATTTAGGTGGACTTCTGTCATCACGCCTCAGGTACAAGTGAAACAGCACGGGGACAAGACAGTTGACATACCAGAGCCATGAGATAATATTTGCGGTAAGGAATAGTTTCTGTATTTGAATGACGTTAGTTATAGCATACATACATTACCTTAGTTATAGCACACACCCACTTAGAGTTAAAACAGATCAATTTGTGCACCTACTGGGAGCACATGCTTTCACATAAGTCTTTAAAGCGATTCTTTAAATTATTTGCCTCTTCTATATTTCATTTCTTTTTATCTACTTGACAAATTATAATCATATAAATGGCGAAGATAAGTGCATGTCTTTTCTAGAGTGCTTTTATTTTCATAATGGCATATCAGTTTGTCAAAGGAAATGACTTTCATGATATTTGCATACATGAATATAATGTTTCTTGTTACTCACTCTGTCATTCTTTCTTACCCTCCCCTCCTCGCCTCCCGTGTTCCCACATTCTTATAGAATACTCTTATTGTTTTCAAAGTCACTGTGAAGATGGAAGTCTTCATGGCAGTGTGCGTAAGCCTGTGAGAGACCACCACACTGTGATGGTAGATATTTGGGGGCAGGATTGTTGTTCTAGCCCCGATCATGTCTCATGATATGAATGTCTGTGCTAATCCTATCCTGAAAGAAAATAACAAACAAACAAACAAACAAGAAAAAAACCCAAACAAAAACAAGAAAAAAAAACAAACAAAAATCTAGCTCCAATTTAAGGTGTCAGTTTAGACAAAAGAGAAACATCATGAGCTCTTAGCAACAGCAATTCAACACTTATCAGTAATACATGGAGATGAAAAATTACAGTGGACATTAGGAGCCACTAGCATTTCAGTCAGCCTCCAGGGATGGCATACTCTAAATTGTGTACTCTAATACTGCAGATGAATTTTAGCTGAAATTTTCTGAAAGTTTAATTTCCTTAGGAATGGAGCAATATTAAGCACAGGACAGCTAAAAAAAAAAAAAAAAGAACTAGGGAAAGAAAGAGGTAATATAGCTAAATAACTTCCATACAGAGCTTTACGTAGGACATTAGCGTAAAGAGACAAATCAACTTAAATCCATCAATTAGCATAATCCTATATACATAGTTAAATACAAAACAAGATGTGCAGTCTCTGAACACGGAACAGAACAATGTCTGGCTCGTCTTCTGCAGAACCAATTCTGCCAGCTTGAGAGAACATCAAAAGTGAGACTTTGCTGTGTACAACCAATCACAGATTGGTCCATTCTCACTGTGAAATATTTTTCCTGTATTTGAAGAGTTCTGCTTTCCTTTTGTTCTCGTCCAAATCACCTGATATGGAACACGAATTTTACATATGAATTATCAATAATTGCCCAAGAGACTAAAACCAATTTGGCTCAAGTCAAATGAGGATACATCTGTCATTTTATATATATACGCTACAGGGAAGCGTTCAATTTATCATATATATATATATTCATATATATATATATGTATATATATATATATGATAAATTGAGTATATTTAAGGTTCTGCCAATGTTCATTTTAAGATTAATTTATAAGTAGTACAAAACTTACTGGAAGATGAGGGTCATTAAGTTGAAATATCACCCTGTATCCATCCTTTTGAAGGTGGATGACTTTTAAACATTAGGTGTAATTCTTATAAAAGTTAGCATTTGCTTTTATTCAGCAAGAAATAGGGTTTTTTTTTTTTTTCTGGAAACCATCTGAAAGAGAAAGCACATCGGCACTCTTGGGAGGCAGCGGGCAAGGATGTGCTCTACACAGACTAAGGTAAACTCTCGTCCTACAGGGAAACGTTCAAGTGCCTTGCCAGCCTGCATGATGTCATCCAGGTCCACTGAATTATCCAGAATAGTAGCCAGAGCCTAAACCTCCAGCGTTCACTAATAGCTATGACCACAGAAAAATTAGAATTCCTATCACAAAAGCCCTTATCAGAAACCCGATAATGGCTTTTCAGCTTAACACCCTGCTTCTCATAATATACCTAGAGACTAAAAGCAATGACTTTTGACCCAAGTAATTTTCTTGTAAGATGAAAGTGAATTGGATGATGAAGACTAGGCAGAGAATACTAAAGAATTCAATTACACTCTCTGACTTAAGTTGTTAATCTAGCTTTTTTTTTCTATTTATGATAGGGGAAGCAGCTATATTATGTAGAAAGCAGCTCTTTTATTCAGAGTAAATATTGCTGATATAAGGGGGAAAGGCTGTATTGTGTCTCATTATCACTCATGCATGCACATTCGCAGGACCCTGGATTTACTTTCTTGACAGTTTCAATTAAACTTCATTTGAATAAAACAAGGAAGTTTTACTTTAATCCACTGATATTATAGTCCTGGACTCCGTACCCATATCACATTATCAAAAGCATAGTATACACTATTGGTGTCTGTGCAATGAATATTTATTGATTTAAAGCATACTTATTGGGGGGAAAAACAAGGAGTAGATGATGTACACATTATTTCTATAAAAATAAAGATTAAAAAAAAACAAACAAAGCCCAACTCACTCCAGAACCAAGCTCAGGCTAACTGCCCTAGCCTGAAACTCAAGCCATCATTTTCATCCCTATTGTGACCCATAAGAAAACGATTCAGTAATGAGAGGCCGGTGGACCACTCCATTTTCATAAATGTGAAGCAAACAACTTGTGTCCTGCTTTACCGTGTGACTTACTCTCGCTCTAAGTGAGACATAACTGGTTTCCCGTCGCTTCTTCTCTCCTGTCAGCTGAGACCAACAACTAGAATTCGTGGTTTCCTACTGCACTTCATCCTGTGGTTCATGCCTTTTCTCCTGCGGGGTGGCGTCTTGACTTACTGAGTTGACCGGAGATGGTTGCCCTATATCCAGTCATCATCTTGATTTCCTATCACAGTATCTGACAATTTTTGGCTTACAGTGAATAACCATGAAAAACCTGTTATGCTGGACAACATTGTTTATGTCTAGATGATACCACAGCCATGACGTGGAAGATTACAATGTCATGTCATTTCTGTTGGTGCATGGTGGATATCGGGGTGCTTAGATGTGAGGGGACTCACTTATTCTTTAGTTGTGTGTGTATCTTGCTTTGTGGTGTTAACTAGAGTTTGGAAATGCCCTTTCTGCCTCTAACTTTTCTTGAGATAGATTGTAATGATGGTCTTAGTGACCTGTCTCTGCCTTTATTGTAGACCCACTCTTGGACCTGAAACAGCAGTTTCCCACAGAGAGAAGGAATGCATTTCCCTGACTCTTCACATTGAATGTCCCCATGCACCTTGATCAACTTTATAAACTGACTCAGATCTGAAGGTATCTGCCATAAAAAAAGCCTTACATATTTCAACACCAGTTCAAAATCCGTTGTTTTTTTTTTTCTCTGTTTTCTCACAGTACAACACAGAGAACTTCCAAGGGTGCGGACCTTTCTCCATAGTGACAAGTGTGTATTTAATTCTGTCCAGCACATTAGTTTAGCATCCTCTACTTAACTCAGTTTTGTAACTTCTCTGACATAAGATCAAATCTCATAAGTTAAGGATGAAACCACCAAGACTTCCCTGGCACAGATGGGCTAACGCTTGCAACTTTTGATTAGATTTTCCCCGGGCTTATGGACAGTAGACAACAGATAAATCTCTTTACTTGCCCTTTGATTTATTATAGTTTTTGATATTATATTTTTTCATTTGAAATAAAAAAACTGTAAAACCTTTCATTAGCAAGTATATCAGTGGCATTTTCTTGAAAGCACCATTTGTCACTGTCACTTTTTTTTTTTTGACATTCATTTAGTATTTCAAACTCTTTCCTGGTTATTGCATTTGTTTTGGTTTTCTGTGATCAAGGGTCTTTAATGTCATGACTGCAGTTGTCTTGATGAATCACAAGGTATACCCATTTAAGATAACAACTAATAAGTTGGTGTGTGTTTTGTATGCTCCACTACCCATCCTACAATTTATGATCCTTTGTTCTGGATTCTTTATTTTTTTAGTTGTTCAGCTATATGTAAATTAGGCTAATTAATAAACTAAGAATGGTCCTACATGTTCATGTAAAGGAACCATATCTGTGTCTAACTTTACAGCAAAGGTGGAAATGAATAATCTTGGTTATGAAAGCCAGTTGAAGATGGGGAATGACTTGCCCTTGGTGTCTTCCTCAAAACAGCCAAGTGGATATTGCAAAGAAAATTTCTTGAGAGAAAAATAAAAATGGCACTCCAGTAGAAACACAAATTATAAGAAAGCAAAACAGCCTTATTGCTGACGTATGTTTTTAGTTGTTTAGATAAAATGTGAAAATGATAAAGTAGATAAGGCAGCCCAGCCTCTAAATCTAGTGACCAATTCAAAACACATCTGTAAGGTCTGTTGTTGTTTTCTGTACATGCTGAGAGAGAAAACCACAGAAAAGAGCACAAAACTAGCAGCTTGTTTCAACTCCAAAGGCACAACACTGCTGTATACAACAGAGGGGCAGAGTGTATCATCAAGTTGGACAGAAAAATCTACTTAAGGACAATAAAGAATGTGGCTACAAAAGTCAGTATGTTTTCAATATACAAGACACAGCCTTCTACGAAAAAAAAAATGCTGTGTTTGACTCTCACAAATGGAGAGAAGTCACTACTTGACTACAGTGCTTTGAGCACATGAAGAAGACCTGGCTAGAATCTAACACGGTTGTTAATATTGAAATCAATGTTCACTTACCATCCTGAAAAACATCCTATTGCTCTTCAAAATGGTAAATCTATTCTCTGTGCTGTGTAAGTAGAATGACAAAGACTGAAGCATAGTATATCTCCTCTCAACACTGTCTCCTTGACAATGTCTCTGGACACCCAAAGGTCCAAATGGAGACACGTAATAAAATCACCAATCAGTTTTATTATTATTACTACTTGCCCATAATGCATTCCAACTGCACTTTGCCCTTCCCCTACTTCTCCCTGACCACCCCACCTTCCCTCGCCTCCAGGTTCACGCTTCTTCAATTCCCATTCAGGAAAAGAGGAGGTTTCCCAGGAATATCAACTGAATATAGATAACAAGATCAGTGCATAGCTCTATCTTCACCAGAGAGGCTTCCCCCTACAGCTTATGGGAGCAGATGCAGAGACCAACAGCCAAACATTAGATGGAGACAGAATCTGAAGGGATATATCCCTTTGGAGCTCGGAGGACCCCCCATCCATGAGGGAGAGGAACAATTATAGAAGTCAGAGGGGTTGAGAACATCAGAAGACAGAAGACCCAGAATCAACTAAGCATGGCTTATAGGGGTTCACAGAGACTAAAGCACCAGATAAGGAGTCTGCATGAGTCTGTACTGGGTCCTCTGCATATATGATATGGTTATTAGCTTGCTTAATGTTTTTGTAGGACTCTTAACAGTGGAAGTAAGGGTGTCTCTGATTCTTTCACCTGCTCTTGGAACCCTTGTCCTGATGCTGGGTTGCCTCAGGCAGCTCTGATGTGAGGGTCTGTGCCAAGTTTTCATTCTTGCTAATGCATGATTCATCAAATAATTCATACATCAAGGGGTAATTAGACTACCAAGACAGTATTCGAGAGATACTGTTTTATAGTCGAGATCTGGATATGATGCCTCCCATGGATCTGGGCAAATGTTAAAAAGTTCTAGGGGTGTGAGCCCAGGGGTGTGAGCACCAGTGGTCACTGGAAGCAAGAGTGCAGACATTTTCAGGTATGTTGTATGAAATTTTAGTTAAGTGTCCTCCCACAGAGTTATTTCTACCTCTTGGCTTTCAAGCGACACTTATTGTCCATGATACAAATAATCAAACAGACTCTAGCAAATAAAATGGACTTGACTAACCACAGAAACATATTTCCAATTTATATAAAATGTAGTCATTTGAAATAAACATTTTTTTAAAAAAAGCAAAGGTAAGCAAACATATAATTACTTCAATGATTTCAAAGTCTAGTAGACAAAGGCTTATTAAGAAATTGTGAAATTGGCTGGGAATGGTGGCTCATACGTTTTATTTTAAATTTTTTATTGGATATATTCTATATTTGCATTTCATTTCCCCTTTTTTTGGTTCCCTGCCTCCCAAAGGTTCCACATGCCCTTTTCTTTCTCCCTGTCCCCCCATCCACTCCTTCCCACTTCCCTGTTCTGGTATTCCCCTGCACTGATGCTTTGAGCCTTTCCAGCACCAGGGTCCACTCCTTCCTTCTTCTCGGACATCATTTGGTATGTGATTTATGTCTTTGGTGTCCCAAGATTCTAGGCTAATAACCACTTATCAGTGACTGTATACCATGGGTATTCTTTTGAGACTGGGTTACCTCACTTAGTATGATGTTCTCCAGCTCCATCCATTTCTCTAAGAATTTCATGAATTCATTGTTTCTAATGGCTGAATAGTACTCCGTTGTGTATATATACCACATTTTTTGTATCCATTTCTCCATTGAGGGACAACTGGGATCTTTCCAGCTTCTGGCTATTATAAATAAGGCTGCTATGAACACCAGAAAACCAAATAACCCTATTCAAAAATGGGGCTCATACGTTTAATCCCAAAACTCCAGAGTCAGGAGGGTCCCTTAGTTTAAGGCCAGCCTGCTGTAAAGAACGTCCCCGGACAGCCAGCGTTAGTCAAGTAAATACTGTCTCAGAAAACAAGAAACCTAAACCAACCAACCAAACAGAACAAAAACAAAAAGAAAAGAAAAAATCGAGGGAAGGCGAGGAAAGAAAGAAGGAAGGGATAGTGAAACTGAAAGAATGTGCTCTAAAATTAATTCCGTTTTGCTGATCCAAGGTTCAGCCAGAGCACCTGAGTCTGAAACCTTCTCACCCACAAAGTGCTTCTAGTAATCAAAAGGACAGCGCTAACAATTATGCTCTACACTCCACTGGATCCGAAGAATAATAAAACTTACATGTTTCTAAAGTTTGTCTCATGGAAACAAAGTTGCTTCACCAATAGGCCTTGAAATGGACTTACTTTGGCTTGTCTGAGGGAAGACAGAGTCACTAATAATTGCATTTTTCAGATCTCCAGGAGGAGTGTCCTCATCCTCATTGTCGCAGAAGGTAACACTCAAGGTTAAAGCTGTTCTGTTTGAAGCATGCAAATAACAAGAGCTATAGTCAAATGAAATGACTTCTGCCGTAGTCGTGACAATCGCGTCGGTCCTTGGGACGACTTCATTACGCACAAACAAAAATCGGAGAGAAGAGAAAAGGGCACATTTTGATTGACTCACTATTTTTATTTCATTTTTTTTAAAAACAAATTGATCTGTTCTCTAAATGTTTTCAGATGTTTGAAAGCCGTCTATAAATGTTTATTTCACTTAGAATTTCTTTAAACACAAGTTCTTGTCAACCAATGTAAACCGTCAATTATTTAAATGTGCAAATGCAGAGAAAGCATGTCTATTTAAGGAGCCAGACATGCTCCATGGGGAAAGGTACACTGTCTCTTTTCAATGGAAGAATTAATGGAAGGCTTGAAGCTCTCCGGAGACTCCAGGTGTGAGATGTTAAATGCATCTCCATGCTTGTGCACTTGCTATGGATGGTTTGGGGGGTGGGGGGGTTGCAGCTCATTGACATGTTGTCTAAACACCGTATGCATTATTTCTTATAATTTACTTTATACCTGCTAGTGTTTAATCTTCTCATATCCAAAACTAATCCAAATTCTTACACTCAAAATGATTAGTAAACAGAACCTTGCTCTGATTCTTTAGTATCAATGTAAACAGGCTGTTCATTTAGGCAGGGTGTAAATGTGTGTGTGTGTGTGTGTGTGTGTGTGTGTGCACGCACACGCACAAGTGTGAGTATGTATGTATGAATTGATGATTGGTATTTAATTTCACTTACAGATTGCTTTCTTAAACATTCCTCTATAATCTGTCATCCCCATTGTCAGGTATACATTTTTATGATCATAACCATTATTATCACCTCAATAAGTGACAAAATACCTAAAAATAGCAGGATTAGTAAGTAATTTATAGAAAATTAAAGTCTCTTTGATATTCACGAAAAGAAATAAAACAGGTAAAACTGTACTGATGGGGGAGCGGTCATTTAGTCTGGTTGATGAAAGGAAAAAATATATTATGTTTTGTGTGTCTGTTTGGCAGGTATAAAGGATTGGCTTCTTTCAGGAATTATCTTGGATTCCCTATTAAAAACACAAATAAAATAAAGTAGAAAATACAAGTTAAGATATAAAGTAGAGCTGAAATAGTAAAGTACTTTATTTTAAAAACAGTGTCAAAAAAATAAAAATTAAAAAAAATAAAAACAGTGTCAATTGCCTAATTACTCTGATACCTTATTAATCTTTGCTATTTATCTTGTTTATTATATATTGTTGAACCACTTCTATGGGACTTAAACTTGTATTTGAATATGGTACTGTCTGACCCATAAAGTAACCAGAAGAAGCCAGGACAGGTAGTATTAAATGATGTTTTATAGACATTGGTTAAATAATTACAAAAAAGGTCAAATGTTATGGATTAAACTGAATTTTTGGTCACAAGCACTAGGTTGACAGCAGGAGCACTGCGATGAGATATACGGATAACTTCAGAAAGCTCCCTCCTCACAAGGTCACAATTCAGTGGAACCGAGAGGGCAGCAGAAGAGTAAACTGCAGGCAGCGGATGCTGGGACATCCCCAGGGACACGGCCGAGATGACACCCTCACCTGTGAAATCACCCAGTGATGCCTGCCACACCCCTCGCTAATGCTCCAGATCTGTGAGCTAATAAATAGCTGCGATCTCCCGGTACTGACTTTGTCGAAATTACGACATAGCTAAAGGAAGCCAATTCCAGGGAGACACATCATTCAAGGACAAATTCACTGTGTCCTACCACTTGAAATAATACCACTTAGAGTTATTTTCAGCACCTGGTTATACATCATGCAAAGATGAGCCTCTTTGCTCATTGTGGACAAAATATGAAAAGACAACATTTCCTTTGGCTGTTAAATTACTTACAATCACAATCATTTTGGTTATCACTACAGTTGAATGGTCTTTAATAATGACGATTGAAAAGTCTTGTCAATAATGGCTTCATGTACATCTGTCACTTCTTTTTTTTTTTTTTTTTTTTTTTTGTTTTGTTTTGTTTTTTCGAGACAGGGTTTCTCTGTGTAGCTCTGGCTGTCCTGGAACTCACTCTGTAGACCAGGCTGGCCTCGAACTCAGAAATCCGCCTGCCTCTGCCTCCCAAGTGCTGGGATTAAAGGCGTGCGCCACCACCGCCCGGCCATCTGTCACTTCTTATTCCAAATCTTAAAAAAAAAAAAAAATTCTGTAAAAATAGTTAGGACCTCAGGGTGGTTAGATGGCTTAGTAGGTTAGCACTTCCTATGAATGCCTAAAGAATTGACTTTAACCTCTGGAACCCAAGATGGAAGGTGCTAACTGGTGAAAGTTGTCCTCTGACACTATCCTGTACCCTGTGCCCTGTGCCCTGTGTGGTGCTCTCTCTCTCTCTCTCTCTCTCTCTCTCTCTCTCTCTCTCTCTCACACACACACACACACACACACACACACACACACACACACGGACTGAAGGAGCTTAAGGTGTTTGCAAACTTATAGGGAGAAAAATAATATCAACCAACCAGGCCTCCCCAGAGCTCCCAGGAACTAAACCACTTACCAAGGAGTACACATGGAGGGACCCATTGCTCCAGCACATGTGTCACAGAGGATGGACTTGTCAGGCATCAGTGGGAGGAGAGACCCTTGGACCTGTAAAGGCTCAATGCCCTAGTGAAGAGGAATGCCAGGGCTGGGATTTGGGTATGGGTGGTTAGGTGGGTGAACACCCTTATAGAAGCAGGGGAGGGGGGATGGGATAGGGGGCTTCATGAGGGGGTGTTGGGGAACTGGGAAAGAGGATAACATTTGAAATGTAAATAAAATCTCCAATAAAAAGAATTAATAATAATAATAATATAATAAATCATGAGCATTAAAATGGAGCTAATCCACATATAATCTGATTTTATTATAATGAATCTTGTGATTCAAATTAATAAAAAAGAATTTAAAAATTTTGAAAAAAATTAAAAATAAAAAGCCAAGTCTGACCATTCTTAATTTCTACATATTTTATAACTATTTATCATGGTTATTATTATTTTTAAAAATTATGCACAAACTGTTTATATCAGCCATTTCTAAAGATTGCATATATAGTAGTATATATATTATAAGTGGAAAGAAATATTTTTGTTTTCTCACTGGAGTGGGGAGGGAGGGACCTGGGTGGGAAAGGGCACAGGGAGGAGAAGAAGGGAACGTGATCAGGTATTTGACTGGGGGAAGGGACTGAAGCCCTGAGGACCAGCAGAAAGAAGAGAAACAGGCAACCTCAGGAGGTAGGAGGTGGGGGAACCTTCCAGAATGCACCAGAGACCTGGGAGATGAGAGACTCTCAGGATTCAAAGGGAGGGACCTTAGATAAAATGGCGGACAGTGGGGAGCAGGAACTTGTAGAGCCCGCCTCCAGCAGGAAGTCAGGACATCAAATGAGGGAGAGGGGGACCATTCCACAGTCACAACTCTGACCCATAATTGTTCCTGTCTGAAAGAACTTTGGGGATGGAAATGGAGAGGAACCTGAGGAAAAGAAGGTCCAGCGACGGGCCCAGAGTAGAATCCAGCTCAAGGGAAGGCCCCACAGCCTGACACTATTACTGAGGCTATGGAGCGCTCACTAAAAGGGACCTAGCATGGCAGATTTCCGGATGACCCAACAAGCAGCTGAAAGAGTCAGATGCAGATATTTGCACCTAACCAATGGACAGAAGCGGCAGACCCCTGTGGTTGAATTAGGGAAAGGCTGGAAGGAGCTGAAGAGGGGGGCGACCCTGTTGGAGGGCCAGCGGTCTCAATTAACTTGGATCCCCGAGATCTCTCTGTCACTGGACCACCAACCAGGCAGCACACACCAGCGGATAGGAGGCCCCCAACACACATACAGCAGAGGACTGCCTGGTCTGGACTCAGTCAGAGAAGGTGAACCTATTCCTTAAGAGACTGGAGGTCCCAGGGAGTGGGGAGGTCTGCTACGGTTAGGGGGCGATCCTCATGGAGATGTGGGCAGGAGGTATGGGATGTGGAACAGTCAGAGGGTGGACTAGGAGGGTGATAAAATCTGGAGTGTAAAATAAAAAAGATTAAATAAATTTTTAAAAAAAATGTGTAAAGAAAATCACATGTGAGAAACTTAATATAACTCAAAAGAAAGAATAAAGGACACTTAAAAGTAAAAAAAAAAAAAAGAGGAGAGAATGTAACAAAATTTTATTAAATAAAACCTTAAGAACTGTATGTTGCACTGTTGATATAGCATTTATCAGTGAAAATAATATTCTAATTGTTGATATTTACTTTACCAGGTTAGATCTAAATTAATACTATTATTTTATTAAGGTGCCAGGAATTTACTCTTCTAAAAATGCTCTTTCCTGACTTTTATAATAAAACATTTTTTGTTATTTGCTTTTATTATGTAGTTTCATTTCTTGAGAACATCATACAGGTATTTTCATAAATATGAAATAAAACCATTACTGAAATTTTTTTTTGCCTAAAACTGATGTGTTAGGGAAGAGACATGAAACTAAGAAATAAATATAACAAGAGAACTTGATAGAGAACCATCTTAAATAGGTGATTAAATATCACATTTATTATACATTGTATTTTTGAGGTCAATGAATTTTTTATTAGTTACTGTGTTCCCTATAGCTTGTGTTATCAGTTGATTGTTATTGTGTTGATACATCTAGAACCTGTCACACTGAACAGCTAGCTGTCAATGTTCATAACCAATAAATTAGTGTTTGCTGTGAAGAATACATATTAAGTGCATGATCCTAGCTTTGCTATAGCAATTATGTGATGGGAGATATTTAGTCTCAGATCCTTGTCATATCAACTGCCTGAAAAAAAAAAACAAACCACCAATTCTGGTCTCTGGGAACCTTAAAAATCATCAGTCTTTTCGCTTCACAGTCCAGTATGTATGGCTTGTGTAAAACTCAAAATGATTACATTAGTGATGTCTAACGATACCTTTCTCTCTTCACCCTTACCCACAGTAAGAACAGCACTGTTAAAATATTGTAACTTTAACCAGAAGTCTTGAGTGATGGATTCCATGTAATTAAATTCTGGAACTGCCCATTCTCTATACTTCAGGAAGCCACTTATAATAAGGGAACATTTTAATGGCTCTCAATAGAATTCCACTGTGCTTGTGTCTCAGGAGGATTTCCATTTAATTCCCGCACTTCAGCCTGATTGTTTACACTTGGCTGAGCAGAAATAACATACAATTTTACACCTGTATATTTAATATCACGGATTCTTTAATGGACTGACACGGGGTTGGCAGTATGAACATATAGACATCATTAGCGTTCCAAGAGACCCGTAATTGAAAAGTCATCCTGCTGACATAGGTCATCTTATACTGCACTAAGAGAATAAAGCTCTGCACATATCCTAGAAAGAAAAGAGGGAAAACTTATTTGTAACCATGTTGAAACCATGGCTACTATGTTTTCTTTAGCCTTCATGAGTTGCTTGCGGTTTGCAGATTCCTGTCATAAAATTCACCTATTTTCACTAATTCCTAAAAATACTTCAATTTTAACCCAGCAATTTCCTTATATATTTAGTTCCTAAACTACAGATTTACACACTATGTCTCTATGTTATATGCTTCGATATTTTAAGACCCAGGCACAAAATTTGCGTGGATCCAGGAAAAAAATGGTATAAACATACTTGTTCATTAAAAACAGAAAGGTATAATATACTTTATATTTTATACATTATAACTACATAAGATGACTGATTATCTTGCTGAGGGAAGTGATATATTTATTTTTAATTGAAAATTTTCTCACAGTATATTTTGTTCATGTTTTATATACAAAGTTATTTGGTCTTAAAGGTAAATTAAAGCAATATACTTAAATATACTCTACATAGGAAAATGGTTTTTTTGACTCAGTGTCTGTTATTTCTCTCCATTCTCATTCTCTCTCCCTTCATTCTTTTTCTTACCTCATCTTTGAAATATTTAATTTTCTTCTTTGATACAAATCCTCAGGTGTGGGAGAAGGAGAACACCAAAATCAATACTTTTGAACTTTAGAGAACTAAAGTGAAATGCGTGGATTTGAAGTCATTGTCACACAAGCTCTTTCCCTGAGCCTGGACTTGCTTCTCCTGTATCTGAGAGCTGTCTAAATCAGGTCTAGTGTTGATAAGAAGCAGTTTTGCAGAGGTGAGCTGCGCCAGCACATGGTTTAGGGCCTCCACGTATTTAAGTAAGGTATTAAAACTATCCTTTGGGATTTATTTCATTCAAATAGATAGATAACAATGTTGGCTTTAATGACCACATATGTACACATCTTTTGGCTGCCAATGCTGAAACTTCCAGTACATCAAGAATAGTGACTTCAAAGTGAAGTATTGTTAATATTTTCCTGGCACTGAATATGCAAGAAAAGTCTTTTAATAAAATAAAAAAGATAGAATTAAAGCATTTTTTTGCTATATTGCATATTTAGGGTAATCCAATCAATCTTGAATTCACTTGTCCATTAAACAAATGATTTTGTTTAAATAATTTTAAATTAATTTAAATAATTAATATTATCTGATTATAAATAATCTGATCAAAATTCGTTTAAGTCCCCATGTTTCCATTTAATAACTGTGTGTGGTTGACTAACAATAGCATAACTCCTCCTTTTCCCAATCTTCAAAAAGATGAGGACAATTCCTGCCACATTATATTGAATGGCCCTCTATATCACATGGGTTTTTCTTCCCCTGAAGATTTAATGACTGATTCACCTCAAGTTCAGTTCACTTGGATTGATTTATGTCGTGACTCCCAGCCAACATGGTATTTAGACATATTTGTAAATGCTTTTTCAAAAGTTGTATGTGTGTGTGTGTGTGTGTGTGTGTGTGTGTGTGTGTGTATTGCTGAGACATCCTATAAGTCATAGGACAGAATCCACAATAAGCAATGCTGCAATTCACATGCCAGTACAATTGATCAGAAGCACTTGGAAGTGTCTGTCCTATATATCAGTCCTATAAGTTTCTAACCTTCATTCTAAGGTCTTACTGTGTACTTGTTGACCTGTTGCACATCACTTCTACCAGACTCCTTATCACATTACTTCTCTTCTACACCTATTCTTCGTGGAGTTGATTGATTCTTTCAGGCAGCTGACATCACAATGGAAGCAAACAGAATTTTAAATGCCTTTCGTGCTGGGTAGTTTCATGCCGACTTGACACAGGCTCAGAGGAAACTACAATTAAGAAAATGCAGCCATCAGATCAGATTGTAGGCAGGCCTCTAAGCCATTTTCTTACTCAGTGATGGATGAAGATCCAGCCCATTGTGGTTGTGGGTTCTATAAGAAAGCAAGCCAAGCAAGCCAGTAAAAGTACTCCTCCAAGGCCCCTGCATCAGCTCCTGTCTCCAGGTTGTATCCTGTTTGGGTGCCTGCCCACACTGTTTTAGATGATGAATTGGTAACCCTTTCTTCCCAAAGTTGATTTATGTCACAGTGTTTTGTCATAGCAATAGTAAACATAACTAAGGCCTGGGGAAATGTGTTTGCCAAACACTAGAAAATGATCTAAGTCTGGTAACTACATTCCCCCCCCCCCGTTCTGTCATGACTCCTTGTACTCTGTGTGAGTCACAAATAGGCACAGTCCACATATAATCACTTAATTTTATATCTCCTTATTAATATACACATTCAGAAATGAGAAAGGAAAGAAGAAAAAATGGATTCTGCAGACAAAAAATGATCCTATAGGCATTGAATTAACCCATTTTACGTTGTTAAAATGAACTATTTGATTCTAGGTGTCTTACAGTTCAGGCTAAAAGTCAAAATTGTACAAGCTTTGGTAAGGTCCTCACTGGACACTTAAAATGTTCTAAATCATCTTCCATTATGGGTACTCTGGGGACCAAGGCTCTAACACATGAGTTCCCTGGATGGCTGAGACCAATTATATACAATCATAGGAGCATGGAACAAATGGCTGAATAATATATCTCTTTTTCATAATTGATGCTTCACTTCTTATTTTAGCTATATGTTAGGGATCAAATAAATCCTGACCAGTACGAGGTGAAAATGTAGATTAAAAGGCTTTCTATTAGGATGAACAATGTATTACATCA
This sequence comes from Apodemus agrarius, assembly GCA_964023405.1. Taxonomy (NCBI): domain Eukaryota; kingdom Metazoa; phylum Chordata; class Mammalia; order Rodentia; family Muridae; genus Apodemus; species Apodemus agrarius. The sequence goes on from OZ030018.1 coordinate 20,782,754, forward strand.
CCGAATAAATGGATAAAAATAAAGGAAGAGAGACAGAGCAGGAAAACAGCTTCTGATATCAGTCTGATGGAAATAAAGCCAACATTGCTGTTGTGTGAATTGATTTATCAGCATATGTGGGACTATGATTTTTATACCTATAACTACACAGCTAGCTCTTGATTATTCCATCAATACAAAAAATCCACACTTACTGAAAAGCTGCAATTGTTTGGGGAAAATACACCAGAATATCTGTAGAGAAAAATGACAGGGCAAATATTTAATAATGAATATCTCAAGAAAAGTTGATCACATCTATGGCTTTGTGGTAGAGTTTAAAGTGCAACTCCTGGGGTTTTCACTCAATATCATTTAGTTGTTAATTAATTGCATGTGTGTAGGGAGCCTTCTCAAAGGTTGTATGAAGCCAATGGGGGTTGAATAAACTGTTTTTAAATTATACATTTTCCAATTGAGCAATCAGTGCTGTTGCTTATTAGTCTGTAGATACTTCTCCCCCTTAAGTCTTTGCTAAGTACACATTGGGTGGAAGCAGAGTTTGGATCAGTGCTCAAGCACATATGTTCAGAAGCTACTGACTCAGAGGAATGAAAGGGGAAAAGAAAACCAAAAGACAGCGGCACGTATATTTATCTCAGTGTGATTTAAGTGTACAAAAGCCTATATTAAAATTTTTCATTTTTTATTTACCAACTGTAAAGTTTGTACAGTGCATTGCTAACAGATATAATACTTGGACAGATAACACACTCTTAAAGCATTTTTTAAAAAGCTTAAATTAGTCTCTAGGCAACAGGAGCTGTGACTACAGCCAAGGGTGAGCAACAAACAGCATTTGTCATTTTAGTAATGTTATAATAATCTTTAAAAGATGCTTAGCTAAGTGATCTGAGACGAGGCAAAGGCGAGCACTCACACTGTAATTTCAAAAGACGATTCCCCTGAAGAGATGCTTTCTAGTTCCTTTGATAAGAAAAATAGGATTGGAATTTTGTCAAATGAGAGCAGAAGGGTGAGGATTTGTTTTCATTTCTTTACACACACAATCTCTTTTGGAGAGACTTCAAAATCAGCCTTTTCATTTCATATACTGAGATTTTTCCTAATGGTAGGAACACCTCAAACCTACCATTTAGAGAGATCTTACGCTCACAAGCTCACACTGGCTCTCGAATGTTGTTTTTCCCTTAAATGTGTGTGTGTGTGTGTGTGTGTGTGTGTGTGTGTGCGCGTGCGCGCGCACGCGCGCGTGCGCTGTGTTTTCAAAAGAGAATATTGGGTACCAAAAATTAGGCTTATGCTTTATACCCATGGAATAAATGTAGACCATCAACTAGTCCTACCTCATTGCTATACTTCATTCTTTCCTGAATTACTTCTCTCAAGATGATTTCATGTATTTGCACTGAGGCAAGAATGAAACCTCCTGCGACTGAACTCACATCCTGTATCAATACCGTCTGTTATGTTTTCATATATTGATGCTGATTCTTTGATCTATTAAAATTCATCCGTTGTTTGTTCACTGTGAATTTTGTCCTCACTAAGTGCCATTATCTAAATGTTTGTGTTCACTCCATAATTCTTAGACTGGCATCCTAATAGTCCTAGAAGAGAGGCCCTTTGGGAAGTAATTAGATCATGAGGACATAGCCCAAATAAATGGGATCACTGTCCTTATAAAAGATGCCCAAGGGAGCTTATTATCTCTTCTCACCCGAGAGAGAGTGTCATCAATGACTCAAGATATCCTCCCTTACCACATAATAATAAGTCTGGGCCTCAATCTTGGATTATGGACTCTAAAACCACAATGAATTTCCATTTTGTTAAAACACTCAATCTAGTGTATTTTGTTACAGCAGCCAAAATAAGCCATGGTGTACTCCATGTAGTTTTCCCTCAAATTTGCCTTGTCTATGGCAAAGACTGTAGCTACTGATTATTGTTAGATTTTGTATGATATCTACTTTCCATAAATCTTAACAATCCAAAGTCGGTTTGTTTTAGATGAATCTCATCTAGGTAATATATGAATGTGTTTTAATAATAATCCAAGTGGAATCATTTAATAAATAAAATTCATTAAAATAAAATGTGTCTGTTTTACCTTAGTTCTCTTTTGTTTTCAAGTTTAAAAATTATGAAAGTCTATATAAATCTCATTATACATTACTTGGTTCAGAATGCATTTATTTATGAGCAGTGTGGTACAGGGTTGTGTTATTTCTCTTTAAAATTATGGATAGATTTTAGTTGCGTGCAAAGACATATCCCGCCGTCAGAGCCAAGTCTTTGCCTCCCACTCCTGGGTATGTGCATTCTATTACGTCATTACAAGAATGGGAATGACTGAGGCAAAATTCGTGAGATGTACTCATCTTCATTCAGAACACAGGACCTCTTGTCTGAGAAACATGTTTTGCTAAAAGAAAGAGAACACCATGTGAATGTTCTTGTAAATCACTTTATTTAGCGTGAGACATTAAATACATAATGTTTTATTTAAAATGCAATTAGGTATACTATATCAAGGAATCAATCAAAATTAAAATCAAATTACGATGCATCCTGGTGATATCATGTGACTTTGTATGTTGTTCCAGGAGCTTTGTCTCTATGGAATTCCTCACAAAACACACATTTTCTGTCTAATTGTGATAGAAATATCAGAACACTCGACAGAGGGACAAAATACTTGACCAAACACCATATCATCCAAAACATACAATTCTAATAAACAAAAATTGTAACAGTCAAGAGAAACCAAGTAAAGGAAAACAGAGATATTAGGAAAAAATGAACAACACAACATGTATCTTAATTAATAATAATGTATATGAAAGAAAACTGGGGAATACCCTAGAAAGCAGGGTTGCGGGTGGAAGACGGTAGTGCAGGAGAGAGGAGGGTCATTTGTGTTCTACCTCCTCCCAAGACTTAGGCGTCACAGAGGAAGAGGGGGCATAAGGATTGTGAGAGCCAGAAGCAGTGGATGACCACTGCAAAAAATGTATTTTCCACATACAACAAGGCGATTGTACATGTGACTTCACACTGGTTGGGATAACATGAACAAGACTTGACCATGATCAAGTCATATGAAATGCCAGTATAGAGTAGAAAGGTGATCATAAAGACCTACCCTGCTAAAGAACTATTGCAATTGGTAGTTGCTAGGTGACGAAGAATCAATTTTCTCCAAGTATGTGGCCTTTTAAAGGCTACCCAAATCTAGTAGAGGGCCATATACTCAGACACTTACTGGCAACATTAATTGGACTCAATGTTGTTGTTGTTGTTGTTGTTGTTGTTTTCTTTTTGATACTGAAATACAGTCACATCATTTCTCCTTTATACTTCCCTGCTTCAAATTTTTCATTTATTTATTTATTTATTTATTTATTTATTTATTTATTTTCATTATATTTCAAATGTTGTCCCCTTTGCTAGTTTCCCCCTCTGAAAACCCCCTAATCCATCCTCCCCTCTCTGCTCACCAACCCACCCACTCCACCCACTCCTGCTTCCCTGGCCTGGCATTCCTCAATACTGTGGCATCGAGACTTTACATGACCAGTATCCTGAGAGGCTCTGCCAGTGCCTGACAAATATAGAAGGAGATGCTCTCAGCCAACCATTGAGTCATTGCACAGGATCCCCAATGGAGAATCTAGAGAATGAACACAAGGAGCTGAAGAGATTTGCAGCCCCATAGGAGAAAAAACAACATGAACCAATCAACTCCCAAAGCCCCCTGGGACTAAACCACCAACCGAAGAGTACACATGGAGAGACCCATGGCTCCAGCTGCATATGTAGCAGAGTATCGCCTTGTTTGACATCAAACATTTCTTATATACCTCATTGTTCTTCAAACTCATGCCCTTCTTTTTCATTAATTGCTATTACACGCATATTTGTGTGTATATACACATATATATTCTTAACTATAACATGCTTAGCCTCTATAATGTTACTTGTATATGTGTTTCCAGGGCTGAAACTTTGGTATTGGATAATCAAATTTTGTGTTCTTCCATAGAGAAGACTATTTCTGTCCAACAGCTCTCTGATGGGCCTTAAGACCCATTCAACAAACAGGCATCTTGGTGGTGATGGAGACTGAGCTAACTAGTGCTAGTGAAGTCAGGAATCTTGTAGGAGAATCTGCAACCACCTTTTCCCTCAACCAACATAATCACAATGGGATTTTTAAAAATATGTTTTAATTGAAATAGAATTATATGACTTTCCCCTACTCCCTTCCTCCACCCAGTCCTCTCTACACAGCCTTGTGTGTTGAGAGCCTCTTTTTTCTTCAATTATTATTGTTATATACATATGTGCACACACATAACACAAATACACACAAACACACACATATATACATACATACATATATTTATACACACACACCATCTCTTCTGTCTATTTTGTTGTTTGTGTGAATATTGTTCAGGTTGTTCAGGGATGACTACTCTGTAATGAACAATCAGTAAGGCAGCACATGCCTGGGAAAGACTAATTCCCTACCACCCCTCCACCCCTAGATAAAGAGTGCAGGCAACTAACCAGTGGGATTATTTATTTGAAGAACACATGAAGTTGAGAGAAAATAGTGATGAATGGTGAAGGGAAGAAAATGGAGGTGATGAAACAGGGTGGAGTTGGCCAGATCATACAATATACATGCACAAAATTATCAAACAGCAAAAATTAAAAATCATAAAAAGAATAATGTCTCAATGTTGGTCAAAAGTACCTTATAAGTATATCAATCATATATGATATATTATCATACATAACATGTATTGAAACTCTGCATTATCTAGGTATAGTTTCTGCAAACTTGAGGCTACTCTCATGGTTCAGTTTTTCATAACAATACATCAATTGATCAGTAGCAAGAACTTTACTTTTACCACTGGAAGTAACAAGTTTAGTTGGTTTTAATTTTGTCCAGTGGAGGATTTAACTGCTGTGCCCCTAATTCCTATCTCAAAAGTCACTGAACAATTTAGAAGTGTCAAGAAGTTTATATAGCTCCTGATCATTTGGTTAAGTTAATATTCATACCTAAAGTTAGTTAGCTACTAGAAGATATTCTCTCTCTCTCTCTCTCTCTCTCTCTCTCTCTCTCTCTCTCTCTCTCTCTGTGTGTGTGTGTGTGTGTGTGTGTGTGTGTGTGTGTGTAGTACTTTTTTCTCTCCCCACACTTGGAGCTGTAGAGATTTAACTCCCTCCAAATAATTCCGTATTAAGACACATCAAAATGGAGTAGAACACTTTGACCTGATTCTGTCAACGCAACCTCAACAGCACCATAGCGCCCGCTTTCCTGACAGGAAAGCACGTGGTTCTCAGGCAGTTCTGAAGCAGTTCCAAGACCTCAATAATCTCTTTCCAAGTCCACAAGAGTGTTGCTCTATTTTATCACATACTTTAAGCTTACTGCTTCCAAAGTCCCAATCGTCAGCATTAGCCAGGTAAGTAACGTCTCAGCCTTGGTGTCCTTGCAGAATATATCACGCGAATAATAGAAAGCCTAGATGTTTCTGTATTTTGCATTTCATATGCTGTGTTGATGTTAGAGAAATTAAATTGAAGATCATCCTGAATTCAAAGAAACTGTCTCCCAAGCAGGGATTTCAAATGCTATTCTGAGAGTCACTGAATTTAGATCTGAAGCTATAAGATATGCTTTCGCTTCCTGTACTGGTTTTTAGAAAAGCAAAATATTTTCACAAGAGTTCCTGCTGAAAGCTGCCCTTGGGAGATCTTGTTTCTGAGGACATTTTCTTTCTGCATTTATTTCTCTCCAGATCCTACAAATAAAGATTCATATTTTGTCCTAAAATTATTTTACAAATGTAAGAGAGAATTTGGCGCTAGTGAAGGTCTTTTCTACTTCAGCCCAGTTGACATTTTGGATTTTAAGTAAAAAATTGCTCTTGGTTGTGGGACTTCCAACCATATTCCTTCTCTCTTCCTAACAGGTGCCAAAATCAATACTTTCCCATTGGTGACAACCAAAAGATATCTCCACATATTTTGAGATCGCTCCAACTTGGGATCCATCCATGTGCAGGCACAACCTTGACATATTACTGATGCCATATTGTTCTTGCAGATACGAGTCTGGCATGGCTGTGCTCTGAGAGGCACTACCAGTATCTTACTAAGACAGATGCAGGTACTTGTAGCCATCCATTGAACTGAGCTCAGGGACCCCAATGGAAGAGTTAGAAGGACCGAAGGAGCTGAAGGCAATTGCAACCCTAGAGGAAAAAACAACCATATCAACTAACCAGATCCCTCAGAATCCCAGAGATTAGGCCACCAACCAAAGAGCACACATGGGCTGGTCCTTGGCCTCTGATACATATGTAGCAGAGGTCTGGCTTGTATGACCTCAGTGGAATGGGGTGTACTTGACCCTGTGGAGGCTCGATTCTCCAGAGAAAGGAGGTGCTAGAGGTGTGAGGAGTGTTTGGGTGGATGGGTGGGTGGGGAGCACCCTTTTAGAAGTGAAACATGGGAAAAGGGGATGGGGGCTCATGGAGGGGGGACCAGGAAGGGGGACAACATTTAAAATGTAAATAAATAAAATAATTAATAAAAAATGTCAAAAAACACAAAAGCAAAATAAATATATCAGATGATTAAGAAAAAAAAAAGTAAGTCTTGTAGGGAGCAAAATCAACCACATTTGAAAACCCCTGATCTAGAACAACTATCAGAATTCAATTTGGTTGTAACTGCTAAAGTACTTTGATTGAGCTTGTGTTCAATAGTTGAAGTAGAAAACAAAAACAAAAACAAAAAAAAAACAAAAAAAAACAGAAAACAAAAGACAAAAAAACAAACCACAAACCATTTCCTCTGTTGGATTGGGACTATTTCATGTTTTTATCTTCTGTGGAAGTAGCAAAATTGCTGTGGAGGAAGGCTTGAGGGTGGCCATAGAGTTAGCAGGCCTATGGAGTTCGCATATCTGCTGCCTTTACATCGGAGCTGTAGATGTTCATTGGAGAGATGCAGAGTAGTACAAGGTATCTGGGTTCACACCGGGCCTTCCCCTTGGACAATATATGTCAACACCAGTCACTTCTGTGCCCACTCGCTGAATTAACACTGGTGGTCCCAAGACTGGTCATCTATCTGTATTAATCACTTTATTTGTTTGCTGCTCTTATAGGATTTGTAAAGGCAGGCTTTCGTTCTGTAGGCCAGGTTGTCTTCAAATGGTCAGTAACGTTCCTGTCTCAGCTTTCCTAGTACAGCTATTATAAGCACGTGCTGATACATTGAGACTTCTCTGAGCAATTTAGCACAGACTATGACCCTCAAGAACACACCCTCACCCAGTATTTCACATATGATTTATGGATGCGGATTCAACTATGGGCTTCTGTTTGGGACAGACCAGTGTTGCCAAAGCCTAAAATGCATTCTGTCTCTTTACAGAAACATGCAGACAATTCCTATTTTAAACCTGACATCTGCAAATATTTAAGCTCTCCAATTTAAACCCAGCCTACACACAATAGCAGCAGTCCTATTGGTAATAGTGTCTGATTCTTTGAAACCCACACAAGGCACAGGGTTCATTTAGACACCACCTTCAGTCCCATGAGAGTAAGAAGCTTGTCCCTTCACATCCAAAGACCTTGTTGACATCTGTGCTTATTGTACCTGTCTATAGAGCCAGCGATTCCAAACACCTGTTATCTGGTGCTGTCATTTTCTTTCCTTGGGCTCTGGAAGTGTTGCAGAACACAGTGGCCACCAGGAGCCAACTTGCTCTTTCTGAATGTGTGCATTTACCTTCCAGGAAGGGCCAGCCATCTAGAGACGCAGATACCTTTGTGATGAATGGAGTAGAGGAAAGTGTTCTTGGCAGAGCTCCGCTTGTCCTTCCTCATGTCACCATTCTTTTTATTTCTATGTTGTTGTCGTTGTTGATGTTGTTATCAAAAGGAAAAAAAAGACTTCAGAAAAGTTCTAGCAGACCTATCAATCTTTAATTTTGTTTGTTCTCTCTAGTTATCATCAACCAAGCATTGCTTTCCAATTACAACTAGTCTCTTAAGGATGTCTGAGAGGATAGAGTTAAGAGGTTCAATTAATTAGTAACGTTTAAGACCCAAAGCAACTGACTGGCACGTTATTACTGAGGCAGAATGCTAAAGTCTACATCCAAACAGAGACTACTCTTCTTATTCAGCCATAAAGCTTTTTTTTTTCATTGTATAGGAAACACACCATGTAGAGATGAGGTGACAGGCTTGTAACTTTCATGTGTGTTCATTCTTCGAAATGATCATATTGGAAATATTAAGGATAGATGGAGTATTAAAGATATCTCTGGTGCCGGAGAGGTGGCTCAGTGGTTTAAATTATTTGCTGCTCCTGTAAAGGATCTGGATTCAATTTCCAGCACCCACATGGTGGGTCACAACCATCCCTAATTCCAGTTTGAGAGGACCCAGAGCCTTTGTCTTACCATCATAGGCACCAGGCATATGTGTGTTGTGCATACATACACGCAGGTAAAACATTCATATCTCAAAAGGAAATAAATAAACCTTCAAGAAGAGACAATTAAGGTATCTTGCATGCAGTAACGATTTCCACATCTGGGTTTTCCTTGTGAATGTACAGACTGTTCAGGCTAATATTCCATGAGCGGAGCTCGGTGTATAAATGGGTAGAAGAATGGTTGCTCTGCTCACTGCCCCCTTCATGCCTGTCCCATTTTTGTGTGCCTATTACACATGGCTCTGTAGTCCACGTGCACTAGAGCATGAACAGGAAAACGCAATGGTTCATGGTTCGGCATAGTGTGGGATCACTCATAAGACTTCCTTCCCATTTTTAACAGATCCGTTCTAAATATAAACTTAAATATGCTTTGCATTTCATTACAATCAGACTGAATTTATATGAAGTGCATAAATTCTAGCTATACTATCCGAGGGCAATCACTATCCAAATAAGCCATTAGGAGTAAAGGAGATTGCTGACCAGGCAGTGTTGCGGTGCAGGGGCAACTTGTAAACACGGACATCTAAACTGCAGTACACAGCAGCCAATGTTAATCTTCAGTGATGGCTTTGAGGAAGGAGAGGAGCGCAAACTAGGTTTGAGGGAGGAGGCGACGAAATGCAGATGGTTTCAGAGAGAAGCCTTGAATATTCAGAGTTGAATTTTGAAAGGCTATCTTGGAGCAATGTTGAAAGAAGAGGGTGGGGAGGGGTAAAAGCCTATCCCAGTCCCTCTCCTAGAAACCAGTGGAGTTCTTCTCCTGGGGAACAAAGGGCTAACAAGATCCTGCAGTCAGTTCATGGTCTGCCATCTGACCGTGTCTTCCTCTTCATGATTATTCTGATAATTACATTATTTTGATTTATCTTCTCATGTTTCTTTCTTGTATTTTTTCCTCTCCTCTCCCTTACGATCCAAGATACTCCCCCAATGTTTATAAAACCTTTCCAATTAAAACAAATCATCAAATCTCCTTTCTCTAACATTATCCACTCTTTTATAAATCTTCATTTACTGCCTTTGGAAATCTTTTATTTGGTTTCTTGGATATAGTTGATGTTTTGTATATTTATAATTTATCCCTATGATAGTTAATCTTTACTTACAATGAAGAGCTACAGCAATCAATGGTAACAGAGAAGAAGAATCAGTTTTCTCCCCAGAGGAGCTCACGGATAGCCTATGCAATCCCAAGTGGTCAGCCATAATTACATTTTCAAAAAGGAATTCTTAACTTGCTGTCTTTCTTAGCTTTCTGGGATGTCATCATGAAATACCATCAATGGTGTGACTAATAAACGGGTATTTATTTCTTATAGTTCATAAGGTTGAAGAGCCAAAAATCAAGGCACCAGCAGATTTGATATCAAGTAAAGTCCCGTATAACAGGTTCATAGATGGCTGTGAATCACTGGTCTTCACATAGTAAATGTAGTAAGAAGTTTTTGGGTCCTTTTTATGAGTATCAATCCAATTCGTGCATGGCAAACCACTATCATCTGATAATTGTTTTAGCTTCTGGATGAGAATAGCCACATGTAAATTTCATTGAAACAAAAATAGACTATAATAATGTTTTCTGAGGAAGTTTAGAGAATTATGGATATTAAAATTTTTCCTTTCTTACAATAGCCAAAGAGAAAGAATATTTATTAAATTAACAGCAATGACTTACCCTTTTGGCATTATCTAGACTTTCAGAAGCCATTATATTACAAGTGATATGTTACACACAAACATGTGCATACATACATACATGTGCAGAATAAGTGTTGTATATCTACATGTGAGGGTTAATTTTGGAGAGATGCCAGCTAAATTGGCAAAGTACACCCCTGTGATGGTGTTATCAGAGAAGACTGGCATGTGGGTCAGTGAACTCTATCAGAAAGATTCATCCCAACATAGGTAGGATGATGCACTGAACTGAGAGCATCAGTGGAACACAAAGTGGAAAAAAGGGGAATTTCAAACCCAGTCTACTCATCTTCCAGAAGCTTTATTATCTGTCTCTTCCAGCAGTTACAGTCTCCATCTTCTGTACATGGCGTAGTACTAATGACTCTCGAAGAGCCTTTCAGCTTCTTGATGTGGGTTGGAGATGCACCATAAGTAGCGACTCTGCTGAGATTTTGAGTTTCTTTGATGGAGTAGTACTGGTCTCCAGAGCTCTCCAGCCTGCAGAGAGCCATCATCAACCCCCTCAGCCTCCTATCATGTAAGTGAATTTAGTGTATATAACCCCTCAGAATTTTATTTGTCATTATTCTTTGCTCTTCTCTTCCCATCCCCACCCCTGCCCCAAGACTCCTCCTAGCTTTTCTCTTCATTTATTTCATTGCTCTGGAGAATTCTTACTAGTAGTCAATATCTGCAAACCCATTAGTGCAATAACATTAAAGCACCATGGGCTTCAGAAGTATTTGTGCCAGGAGCTGCAGTAGCAGAAAGAAAAGGAAGAGGAAGAGGAAGAAAAGAAAGAAGGGCAGAAGGTGGAAGATGGAAAGGAATAGCCTAAGTGTCTGATTTCATGATCAAATCAAAGAATGGCCTTTAGCTTTAGAAACCAGGACAAGAGACACCTATCATTTTAAATATGCATAGGAAAAGAGTGCAGTACAAAGGAGAGAAAACAAATGAAATGAACTTCACCAAGGCCCTAGATTTCTAGGTAGTTACATTCCAAAGCAGCACAACAGATTCTATCTATTATGACTGTCTCTACAAGTTGAATACAGAGATTAGAATTCAGGATATCTAAGAATGTGTAAATTAGAATTTCAGGAGGAGGAATTAGGGCAGAAAAAAAATAACCTATGAACATAGGCTTTAACACACAAATCCCTCTCCCATTCTCTCTCTCTCTCTCTCTCTCTCATTTTCAATGTCACAGTCTCTCTGTCTCATTTTCTTTGCCTCTGTGTCTGTTTCTCTCTCTCTTTTGGCAAATATTTTTCTTTAAAGATTGGAAAGAGAATAATCAATATACATTGTGCCTACATTGAAGGTCAATAAGAGAATAGTGTGGCAGTGTTAAGCAAATACCTTTAAAAATGAGCTGATTTCTTAAGATGTAAAAAATTACCCAATTCCTTAAAAAAGAAGTAAATACTTGAATAAAACTACATTAGTTAAAAAAAAACTGGAAATACATTTTAAACATGACTCCCTAAAGAAATATGTAGATCATAGAGGTTTGTCCCTGAATCTTATTACAGGTTTAAAGAAAATATCACCAGTCTTATGCAAACTATTTGAGGGAATTGAAGGAGAAAAATATGCCACTATTGGGTTCATGAAGTTAGTGCTTCTGTTATTGAAAATGATATAAGCACAGACTTTATGTTTTCATGAAATTAGGTACAGAAGTTGGTAACAAATATTGTCAAATTAATCCTGCAAATCTTTTAAAAGGGAATGTAATAGCGACAAGGGGCTTTCCCAAGGTTCTACTGTTTCAGGTCTGAATATACTATTTTGTTATAGTACTCACCACATTAACAAAACAAAAAGGAGACAATTCCTTCAGATTCTATCAGAGATAGGATTTGAGAAAACTCACCATGCATTACAGTAAAAGTGAAGGAATAATCTAGGGACAGAAAGGACCAGTCTATGAGATCATGGTCGGTTTAAAGACCAACATTAGCACACAATAAATGACCTTACACTGAACACCCCTCAATGCTACTGAACAAAGATAAAAGGAACAAAAACACAGATGTGAGACTAAGAAGGAATGAATCACCAAGCCACATGCTTATGTATAGAGAAGTTTCTAATAAATCCAAAGCTACTGAAATGTATATCCAACTATAACAGGAGTGTCTGAGATCCATCCAAAACTGGATTGTATTTCTATGTACTAGCAATGAGCAGTAGGCATTTCTTTTAAGTATGCAGAGTTACAATTGAACAATGAAACCGTAAAAGACTACAGTGTAAGAATCCACAGTATTTGCATCAGTGGAAACTATAAAACATTCTGAGAAATAAAAGAGAATTTAAAATAGAAATAATATGCTCTTAGACTCAGACTTTAGCAATGGTAGTTAGAAATGACTAATTTTCTCTAAGATGATCAATAGATTCCATAAAAGCCCATTCAAAATTCCTGAAGGTAACACTTTTTGAGGAAGCTTAATAATCTAACAATCTAATATTTATAATATTTAGAAAATATAAATGGTTAAAAATGAACTAAACAACTAGATAAAGAATCATATTGACATTCTTAAATTTAATTCCAATTTTTTTTAAAAAAGTAGATCAATTGTAAATAAGACAATGATACAAATATAAAAAGCTACATAAAAATCAAGGTAAACACTAATTAAAAATAATCCATGCCCTTGTAGTCATTTTATTTTAGATATAAAAGTTTAAAGAAAAAATTAATCAAAAATGCAACAGAGGTTTTCAACATTGTTATACTGCAACTCTTTAATACATACTGTTCCTCATGTTGTGGTGACACCCCAACCATAAAATTGCTATTATTTTTTGCTACTTCATAACTATAACTCTGTTAGTATTGTGAATCATAAGATATATATATATATATATATATATATATATATACATACATATATGTGTGTGTGTGTGTGTGTGTGTGTGTGTGTGTGTGTTTTCTGATGGCCCTAGGTGACTCCTGTAAAAAGATCATTTAATCCCTACAGGAGTAATGACCCACAAATTGAGAAATGCTAAAATAGAGGATATTTCATCAAATGGCCCTGAAAATTCTAAAGTAAATATAAATGAACAAATCAAATATTGACTCTTACTTTAATTAAATAGAAAAATTAAATAAGTAAAGCACAATAGATCAAAGATATAAACTAAAAAGTATAATCATAGACTTTATTGTTGAATTTAGTACAACATTGCGGTACTTTCAGATACACCTCAGACAAATTAACCACAGTAGCAAAGTAGATACAATGGATATCAATGCATATAAAATCTTCTTTATGCTAGACAATGTAAAACTATGAAAATGCAAGCCACAAACTGAGAAATAATTCTTATAATACATCTGAATGATGAAGAATTTTCAAAATACAGAATTCTACAACTCCATCATGAAAAGCAAACAGTTCTGAGGGACAACCAGGTTAAACAGATATTCCTAATGGAAGATACAGGAGCTGGCCTCAGTGCTTAAGATGAGTAGTTCCTAAAATATATTATTAATGCTCATATTGTTACCATTCTATACAAATTCATATGCCTACAGGATATGACTCATGGTACCCAATACTTAATGGAGATAAGTGACAGTATATGATACTTTGGGAATATGAGACCATATATTGACTTTGGAAAGCACATTAGGAAACTCCTTATTAAGTTGAACAGATATTTTCTATGTGACGTGGCAATTACACTGAAGAGAAATGAAATATAGGCCAACATACAACTTCTCTGTGAAAACTCATTGTAGCAGTTTTTGTGGTATGTTTGTGAACAGTCAAATCAAATGAAGTCAAATTTCTAAAACAGATAAAGGAAATCATATGGAGCGGTACTGTTTAGTATAATTTAGTTTCTAAAGATCACACTGGAAATCCCAGTTTCCAAACTAGCATTATCCTTTGAATAGTTCCTAGTAAATTAAAATGCCTGATTGTTTGGAGATATCAGTTCCACAGTTGTTACTAGAGATTGTGCTATCTTGCTAACAGATACTCTCTTTGCTAATTCTTATGAAGAAACTCACATACCACAAAGTATGGCTTTGGTTAACAGGCAACGGCTATTTGGGCCTTTAATCTATAGGCAACTGAGTTCTGTCAAGAACCAGTCTAGAGAGGTTAATTGTGGACTTCTCTCAGTTCGGTGACTTGTGAGAAGCCTTCCATCAAGGAACACACAAAAGTCTTACCCAGATCCCCGACTCCCTGGTTACTATGATATAATAAATGTTCATTGTTTTAAGACATTATGGTAATGATAATGTTAGGAGGGAATAGATAACTGATACACTCACCAATTACAAAGAATGATTCAGTGATTCAGAAATTTGTCATGGCTTTTTCTGCTATAAAACTGGCAAGAGTTTTATAGCAGAAAAAGCCATGACAAATTTCACAACTCCGAATGACAACCATTTATTATTTGAGAGTTCAGTAAGCCAGCAGCCTGGGATGACATATAGTTCATTTCACAAGTGTTACCAGGTTACATCCAGGTGAGGCCTGGATTAGAGTGTCATCTGAGGCTTGGGTGTGATGCTTGAGTTCATGTGGTTGTTGAGAGAGAATTCAGTGCCTTGTGCCATGAGGCAGCTTATTTTGCATGTTGTCATGACCTTTTTCATAGCTTTTAAATCATAGGTAGGGTTATCATGCCACGTGGAATTCTGCTCCCTAACAACCAACAAGAACATGTTTTCGAGACCTTAATTACTCCAATTCTTTGTAAACGTTTACATGCTTAGGTAGGAAAATCTTCGAAACCTAAAATATTAAGGACTTTAAAGTGCATCTGAAAAATAGCCCTTAAATGGTAGTATCATACAAACATCTGTATAGGTAGATATTTGGTTGATCATTAAACAGAAAGTAGAAATGATCTTGTGTCTTTCTCAGACTTGGAATCTTTGAGAAAGACAAGAAGTCTAATAATAAAAAGCAAGTCAGTGGTTATCTTGTCTAAGGGTTGAATCTGGAAACAGGCAAAGGGACTTATTTATATTCCTTGTTACTGCTAATAATTTGGCCTGGAAATGAGATAAAATCATGACACTGTATACTTATAATGTCAAGGTAGGTTTTATATATATATATAAAGTATTTATAATAAAAATGGATTACAAATAACTAGAAGCACCCAGCCATGAGATGTTTCCCTCAGTTTCTACTCATACTATGACAAGTCTGCTCAAATCTAACTTCATTAAGAAACATAGATGCAAATAAATCTAGCAAGATTAATTTTTTCATATTTTATGCTTCAGTGTATTGTGAGGACCCCAGGAAACTGAAGTCCATGTTAGGGTTTCTATGTATAAATATTTTCTCTCATTCTCCAATGTCAGAAATAATGAATTTAGCATGTATATATTCACATACACGTAAAGCATACCTCAACCATATGTACAAACACTATCCTCACACTGAATTACAGCTCATAAAAAAGTAGCAACAGTGAATTATAATACATAGAAAGAAGCAATCGATCAGATGGTACCTGCCCCCTGAAAAAGCTAAAAAAAAAGATCTAAAGTCCTCTACTATTCCACAGGAAGTGACTGAGGCCTGACTTCTAGTCCTGAAATTTAATAACAAGAATTAGAACCACTATAAGTAAATACCCCTAGAAAGATTGCTGCTTTCTGCTTTAAGGCTGTGTTCCAGTTTTGAAAATCACTTATGAGAGCTATTTTAGGATCATATGACTCTTAATGGGAAAAAAAAATTTTAAGAGACTGAATGGTACCCAGACCCTGAAGAAATCTTGAGAGTAATGAACTGTCCTTCCTCATGTCTGGATCAGCAAGATTTACAAAGCAGGGGATTCTTTCATAATATCTATTTGAATAACAGGGGTGGAGTTGAGAAAGATGTGCATCAATTATTCTCAAGGCCAAATAAACCTCTGGGATTAAATACTTTTGTTTCTTCTAGTCAAAACCATATGCTCCTAATTACAAAAGAATGGAATGAAATACACAAACTAATGAGGAATTTTCAGCACATCTGGGAAGTGTTCACGGCTGAGGAGGTGCAGGAGCCACCACATCAGATCCACTGACAGAATAAATTATATAAATAGGACAAAGAGCAAGACTTAAGTTGTCAATTTTCATTGATTCATCTCCACATTATGAATCACACCCAAAAAGGAAAAAAATTAATTGAATCATTATTGTGGAGAGATGTTTTGTATTCAGTTTTTGCCAAAGCTAGAGACATAATCATTGTATTTATCAGCCATAAATCATTATATTTATCAGCCAATGTTCACAAAGACTGTATTCCTGACTTTAAGATCTCTTTTCTGAACTCTATACCCATATTAAGGGAAAAAAATTGAAAGAACAAAACAAAACAACAAAGACAAAAAAAATTAGGGCAATTCATTTGTAACCATAGTTGAGACATGATTGTTTCAGTAGAATGGTGTTCAGGCATAGATCTCACCAACCGGAAAAGTTCAGGCTTACTTTTCCTGAAAGACAAATGTATTAAGTTTGTGCTTGGTTTCATGAAAACCCTGTAGACACTGAATTTTAGAAAATAAAGTTTGGAGCTGGCAAGATGGTTCAGAGAGAAAGGGCAAAGTGTTTGCTGAAGAGCCTGATAGGAGTTTGATCTGCAGAAACTACAAGCTGGAAAGAGCACAATCTACCACACAGATTCTTCTATGACTTTCATATGCGCATTATAGCATGTATTCATGAGTGCACACTCTAACCTGTCTATCATCGATCTATCTATCTATCTATCTATCTATCTATCTATCTATCTATTATCTATCTATTATCTATCTATTATCTATCATTTACTTATCTATCTATTATCTATTATCTATCATTTATCTATCTATCATCTATCTATCTATCTACTTTCTATCCACCTATCTTTCATATATATGTATATATGAAACCTATACTTACCACCTTACTATATCTATACCT
The DNA here is from genome assembly GCA_964023405.1 of Apodemus agrarius. Lineage (NCBI taxonomy): Eukaryota > Metazoa > Chordata > Mammalia > Rodentia > Muridae > Apodemus > Apodemus agrarius. Next base: position 20,799,951 of record OZ030018.1, read on the forward strand.
ATGTGTCTATCTATCCATCTAACTTTCATGCATATATACATATATGAAACCTATACTTTTCACCTTAATATATCTATCTACCTATGTCTCTATCTATGTCTCTATCTATGTCTCTATCTATGTCTCTATGTCTCTATCTATCTATCTATCTATCTATCTATCTATCTATCTATCCAATCTATCATCTATCTATCTATCTATCTATCTATCTATCTATCCTATATATCAGCCTATCTATAGGTTATTCATAAACATACATTATTTTACTAAATATTTAAAACTTTGAAGCTAAACAAAATAAGAATTTTTCTGGGTGTTAGGGGGTCAGGGTTAAAAGACAGGATTCCTGCTGAGATTCAGAAACAAAGTCTAGATTTCTTATGTGGGTTTATTATTTTTGTTTGATTTTTTTGAAGCCTATGCCATGATTACCAGTCAATTGCTCCTCCAGGCATCCATCTGTCTAGGCTGATGGGAATGATCCTAAGGGACTGACTAGCTCTTTAGTTTATTTTTAAAGTAATGCTTCCCTAGGATGCACACCTGGAGGATTCCCCTGTCTTTATTATTGGCAAGAATTGGGTTATAGGGCTAAATTCATTTCCACTAAAGGCTACAAAAAACATGGTTTTGGGTAGCCACATTTCTACAAGATTGACACAGCTGCTAACTAAGAACTGTTTGTAAGTACTGAGTACCACAGTTCATGTTACTGTTAGTGACTGGCACACACAAGATCCTATCATAGCATAAAATTCCATCTAGTCTCCAAATCGTATGCACATACTACAATTTGCTAACTTACTTTCAGCCCCCACGAATTAGTTCAATAGTCTTTACTTTCACTATAACCACACATGCATTATATTTCCATGTCTCTAAGCAAGCACTGAGATTTTGGAAGTTCCTATTAATATTTAATCTTACTTGAAATTTTAACAGCTTGTTATAAGTTTTAACTAACTGTGCACCAATTTTAGAGAACTAATAAATGTTAATAATCAATTCTAATTTGTGTATAATAAAAATAAGCTATTTTATCATAAAATAATAGATAAAAGGATATACAGATATTTCCCAAAAAGATAACAATGGGTTCTTTGGGTTTAGAGATGATGTTGACAGTCCTCTAAAAATTCTCTATAGAGGTCAGGTAAAGATGTTTTTATAGACAAACAGATGGGCTCCAAAAATTATAAAGACTACAAGTTCAACAATATGTTTTCCCTTTTATAAAACCATATTGTATTACATATGTCTAAAAGCTACTAATTTTATTAGCATAATACTACTTACTGCTCCTGATCTCACAAGAGACTGGTGGTCAAGAGATATAACAGATTATACTTAATATAAATTTTTTGTTGTTGTTGTTGTTGTTGTTTTGGTATTTTCGAGACAGGGTTTCTCTGTGTAACACCGGCTGTCCTGGAACTCACTCTGTAGACCAGGCTGGCCTCGAACTCAGAAATCCGCCTGCCTCTGCCTCCCAAGTGCTGGGATTACAGGCGTGCGCCACCACCACCTGGCTAATATAAAATTTTTAGGTCTAAAATTGTATATAGTTCCCTTTTTATGTTCTAAATTTCTATTACTGTGTCACAAAAAAATGTCGACACACAAAAACACATTTACCCACCTCCCTCTATATATTTTTTGCCCAATTTCCTTATATGATTTTAATAAAAGACTGGGACTAAGTCAAGTCTATGTGAACACCAGGACTCCTGAGTTCAAGGACTCACACACCAAGAAGACCAGCTTGTCAATATTTTATCTCAATTATGTGTATTCTTATTCACCTACCAAATATCCCTAGTCCTTGATGACCCTGACTCTGGTTGAGGCTAGAGCCTGACACTGAAGATATCAAGAATAAAATGAAATAATTCCTTCCCTGATACAAACATACTCAGAGCATATATTAAAATTAAGGTAGATACCTCAAATTAGAGCATTGCATGATGGAAGAAGTAATTCTATTAGAATGCAATAAAGACAAATACATTCTACTCAAGTTTGGTGAGTTAAAATTAGGATAATTTGCTGTGTTTACTCACTCTTAGTCTATTTTTTCACTCTAAACTAAAATGAAAAAATACAATTAATTATAAATAAAACACAAACCATGGCATATCTGTGCATTATTTAATTATACATATCTTGAGAAATGCACTGTCAGGTGATTATGTCATTATGTGAATATCACAAGAGGTGCTTCCACATACCCACATGATATCACATTTGTACATCTAAGATACATGATATATACTATCATATATGTAAACTATCATTTACCAAAATAGTGTCATATGGATTTAACACCCATAAAAAATGGAAAGAGACAATGAGAAATATGTTTGCAATAATATTTATGTTCTTTCATAAATAAGAATAGGACTCAAAGTATGAGTAATTTTAATGAAATATTTCATCTACTGTTTCAACTCATGCAAAAAGCTTTCTGTTATCTCTTCACAGTTTGTTATGGGTTTTATAAATATAGAACATCACACAATATGCTTTTGCCTGTTAAAAAAACAAACAACAAACTGGTGAAAAGAAGCCATTGTTCATAAAATGTGCTGTTTTTCATGTTGATCTTAAGAAACAAATCTATTTGTTTCTGGCAGAGTTATTTGAGAATGAGTTAAATCCTTTGAGTTGCCTGTACCAAAGTATAATAGTCCATACAGAACACATGCTCTGATGTGTGATGTGTGATGTGTGATTTAATTTCTTGGTAGTTACAGTCCATATTCTGTATTGAGGGTTAGGAAGGTGTGTGCATGGGTAGGTGGGCATATATACATACGTATGTGACTGGAAGTCAGAGGTCAATGTCTGATGTCACCCCAGAAGCACTGTTGTGTTTGTTCTGACAGTGTCTCTCAATGGGCCTGGAGCTAACCGAACATTGGGGATCACATTCAACTCATTATGCTCATGTGACACTTTGCTGCCTGTGCCATCTGTTTTGTTTTGTTTTTTTTTCAGTCTTCAAACAGCATGCTTCTGAAGTACATTACCCTCATTTCTGACTTGGCATGGCGTGGGGGACAAATTTAGGATGATCCTTATTAGTTGTGGATCAGGAAGTGCTGACTTGAACATCCTTTATCTTTACCTTTCAGCTCTAGGCACGGCTGTTCCCACTGAATCCTATCTGGTAGAACATATTACACATTAGAAAAGGGTCTCAGAATCTATCCAAATATCACCCCACCATTTTAACTCTTACAACATTCCTCTAAAATTAAACAAGAGCCATTTCTTGTGGGGTTTCATGATGTTGAACTTCTGGTTACCACAGCTAAGTAGTAAAATCGAGCCTCAAGACGCGTTTTCCATTCACTTATGCTTCGTGCTGTTTCCAAAGCTTTGAACGGGTCCCTACTGATGGCCTGATGTTTAACTACATTTTATCCAGACTTTCGTTGCTGAAACAATTATCTCTCCCATCTAAAGACTGAGCAGTTGTACTAGGATTTCTCGAAACTGAACTTCAACACACTGACAGTCTTTGAGTTTCTATATTGTGTCTATTATTATAAATATAAAACTCATTTTAATAATTTGGAACTTGCTAACTTAGCCCTTACACATACTCTATGTACTCCGTGAAGAACACACAGAGCCAGCAGTACGTTCTGGCTCCTTCCTTCCAGAGTTTATTTCACTTACATTAACCTTCGTTTCCTCAATGTCCCCAAGACTGCCTGGCAATAAATATTTTTAAAAGGCAAGTTACAGACATGCACATAATGTAAGTGGATCTACAAGCCTAGGAACATACGATTAATATAATTATGAAAAGCATTAGTGTAGTCGATAAGATTTGAAATGGAAAGGAGAAAATTAGTAAAACTGCCAGTAAGATACCCAAACAGAAACCAACAGAGATCAGGATGTTCCTAAGAACTTCACACATTGTGCAAAGACACGCATAACCATTATGGAGAAATAGTGTGCTTCTTTGGGGTTGCCAAGTATGAAGAATCTTAAATGCAAGCTCTTTACACATTTTAAAAAAATCCATGAATAATACTCTATGCAGCCAGGCATGAAAATAAAGCCTGATCTGATCCATCTGCATGCATTAAGGTAACATCTAATTCTGTGGCAACTGAAGAGCATTGGGTTCTCAAAGGAAAAAAGATAGAAGAGTAGAAATAACATTGGCTAAGTGTAGGTCTGCCAGAGCTGTGCCAAGTTCCTGGACTTTGGCGGATAGGAAACTATACCAAGACTTGTTGCATATAAATTCAAGTTACATGGGGTTAGTATATATTACACTTGTTTTTATTATAGGTATATATTGGTTTTATTTTATCAATATGAGCCTAATCATTGTTAATGTACTCATCTTTGTAAGATTAACTTTATGTGTATTTTGGAAGAAAAACCATGATAAATAGTGGGCATCTTTATTAGGAAACTGTCATTTTTAAAATATTGTGTACCTATACTTTAACCACAATGTATTTATGACTGGTCCATCTAAAGGTCCCTAAGAGGGCATTGTATCCCCTGGAACTGGAGTTATAAAGAGTTGCAAGCTGCTATGTGGATTGTACCTTGGGCATCAACATCATGGAAGATCATAAGTATTTTAATCACTGAGATAACTCCTAAAGTACTATCTTATAGCTATAAGATTAGCTAAAATTTAACAAGTATTTTCCTTTTTTTTTTTTTTGTCAGTCATAAAAATACACTGAGACCAGCAGGGCTTATTGTATACTTGGTAAACTGTTACAAGATGTTTTTGGCAGTCTAAAGATCAGTCTCAGTTTAGTTTGTACCATAAAATTCTAGAAAGTTTGAATTTCAGCCTTATAGGAATTTAACAAATAAAGGAGAATCTGATTATAGTCGTTCAGAGAAAATAGACACAAACGTCTTAAAAAGAAATGAAAAGAACTGCTGTGAAATAGAATATTTTTAACAGCACGTGGATTTAATAAGGTTTTAAGTATCTTCCAAAAAGGAAGATTTTAGGCCCGAACACTGGTTAGAAATATATTGTGGATACAGCTTTCACCCTTTCAAATAAGCACCGGTGGGTACTCACTTACAGATTTCCCCATTCCACAGGTTTGCAGGTGAGCTAGTGATGTGCATCATTCATTCCTCCAATGCCATTAACACCACTTGTCTGAGGAAAACTCTTGGGATATCATGGTCTGTAATAATTGCTCTCTTCACATATATAAGAATCAGAAGTTACATTCTTCAAAACGTGGACAATGTCAAGATTGTGCCCGTATATCAATGAGCATAGAATACGCCAGAGAAAAAGGTATGATGACTAAATCTGCCTGAACAACAGCAAAGTGAAAGAAAGTCTACCAGAAACCGAAACAATTCAATGACGTGTGTACACACTTTTTATTTTTCTGAGGGTTTCTTCAATAAGATACTGAGAAGAATGACTCAGATGACCCTGTCCACTCTTGGCAAACACTATCTCTAATAAGCCACTGAGAGAGGGGATTATTATTATTATTATTATTATTATTATTATTATTGACCACATTATATTTAAGCCTATTTATTAGCTATAATTAGAGAGAGATTCAATCTATACATAATGATTAACCTAGGGTATTTTTGAACTGATCTATTACTTATGAGTTTTATGAAGCATTATATATATATATATATATATATATATATATATATATATATATATATGTGTGTGTGTGTGTGTGTGTGTGTGTGTGTGTGTGTGTCTTCCAGTTGAAGATGATATTGCTTAAATTAACATAAAGAAATTTGTATTATCATTTCTTAAAACAGGAGAACACTGGAGATCTTTATGGTTGTGCCTATGTGCTCAAAAATATTAAAGATGACCAGATTTTCCCATTTCTCTTGAAACTAACAATGGCAACACGTTATTCCCTAATCAATTGTCAGACCTCTTCACATCTGTGGCCTGGGGTAGAGCTAATCTCCCTGAGCAGTGAAAGTGAGGTTCCCTCCTCTCCAGCCACAGTAGGCCGGTTCCACCCAAACTACAGTGCAAATGAGAGTTGAAAGAGACTGATCCCCCATGAAGCAGAACAGGCAGGATGAGTGGGGACCTTTCCCCATGTTGTCACGAGTTCTTGGAAATCCTTTTATTTCTTTCCTCTGTGTGCCAGATGGAACTCAGTCTCTTACATGCTAAAAACTGCCATGCATCCCTAACATCTGAAAACTGTTTATTATGGTATTACAGATATAGGATGATATGTACCATTTTAACCATTTAGAGTATATCATTCAGTAGCATTAACTGTGTTCTTTCAATTGTGAAACCACCACCATTTAAAAAAAAAAAAAGAGTGTGCTAACTCCTTCTGGAGTTGACATGATGGCTGGTAAACTTTCTTTTTCTTTTCCTGCAGTTTCTCAGACATACTTAGTAATTCAATCCTTTTCTACAGATATTTTATAGCCATGCTTAAGTCAGTGTGCATAGCTAGTACATATAAATGACTAGATCAGGGGTCTCTTTTTTGTGTTGACTCGAACATCGCTGCAGAATGAGTAACAGCATGAGACCTTGGACCTACTGGTGTGGCTGAGGTGCCAACTGCAAAGCCTTGAGCAACTAGGTTAGGTTGTCCCAGTCCTCTGAGATCACCTAAACTCCGTGCAAAATTCCAATCTCATAGTTTGTCTGACAGTATAGACTGTTAAGGATGTTATCGTTAACTACCAAAGACGAGCTGAGCTGAAAATAACAAGTTTATTGTTTGGTAAGTTGAGTGGCCCAAGATCAAAGTCTCAGTAATACAGTGTTTGATGGCTACCACTCCCTTACTTACAGTCATCTTATTTCAACTACACAGGAAGAAGGAAGAATCAGGTACTATTCGGTCTCTTTCATATGAGCACTGATCCTATTCATGAGGTCGCTGCTCTTGTCTGTGACCTCATTACCTCTCAAAGAATCTACAGGCTAACACCAATAACACTGTTCTTATTTGTAATAGACAGTATTTTCTTTAAATAGGTGGACATGGGAATGATTACAAAATACTTACTTTGCCACTAGTAAGAGTATAAAATAGCACAAATATGGAAAGGGCATTGCATATACCTCTTTATTCCTATAGTAATCTTCACCAAAAGAAACTTCTGGCATGCTAAAGTTGAAATCAAGTATATACAACCCAAGTACTTAAGAATTACTTAGACTTTTAATTTAAAACTTAGATAGGAATCAAACCTTTAATAATGGGTCCACATTTTAAGACTATGAAGCATAAGGAAAAAAAGGGGGGAGGGGAGACTTAGATGGGAGACCAGGCCTCCTCCACAACACAATTGTTCATTCTTCTCCTTCCAAGTGATTGGTACCTGCTTCTTTCTATTTTTGCATATAGCCTTTGCTTGAGATCAGCAATCACCGAGGATAAGGCCATGGTTCCTGGAGAGTTCTTTCCCAAGACTCTTTTTTCTGTAGTTATACCAGCCTTCACTCTATGAGCTCAGAGACAATCAGACCTTGAAAGACCCAAGCTAGTTACTCTCCAAAATTTCTAATGTATGCTCCCCACATAGGAATGGGACAGGGAATGAACTCTGGAATTGAATTTATAGCATTTCGTGAGCTTTAACGACAAGGATTTAACTGCAACTCGGAAGTGAGCCTAATGTCTCTCTGCCTCACAAAGGCCAAAGCTGGGCACATGATACACTGGTTTCAGACAATTTGGCAGGAGTCCTGTGAGAAAATACTGTATGCCAGCTTCATGCGTGCTTGTTCACGAGTTCATAATCTAGGTCTCTGAATGAAAACTATCGAACTAAAAGTGGGGAATATAGAAAGACAAGCAGGAAGATTTAGGAGGGATTTTTTTCCCCCTTTTAGGATCACCATTCCAGAATCACGGGAAGCTTATTCGAGAAGCCAAGTTTGAGAGTGAGACATACAGTTCTGCGTCTACAACAACTTCTGACAAGATTTCACACACTGTCAGAAAGGTTCTTTTCTCCTGCTTGGCTCTCCTGCAGTCGGGAGTGGGGACAAAGCCAATGCCCCAACCTCCTTGCACTCAGGGGAGTCACTTTGACCCAGTTCCAGAAGCCCAAGGGCTGTCCTTAATTAGCATTGTAATTTATATTGCACAATTATGCAAATTGGGTACATAAACAAAATTATCCCTTCAGTTTGGCTTCGCTGCTCGAGAAATGCGAAGCCACTAAGCGATAAGAAAAAAAGACAACGGCGCAGACTCGCTTTGATGCAAGGCATTGCTTTTTCATTTGTCCTTTCTTTGTTTTCGTCTTTTGCCTTCCCCTTGGGCTGTCGTTTTATTTCCTTTCCTCTGTGTGGAGGTTTTTGTGTCTTTTTTCCTTTTATGATGTTTAGTTCTTCCTTTTTCTATACTTGGCTCTTTTCCTTGGGAAATTTTCTGTCTCATTAATTCTCCTGCTGCGATTCACAACCGTTTGGGTCATTCCTTTGGTTTCTGATAGGATTGCTATCTGTCCATAGTTTTCTTTTGCTTCTTCTTCTTCTTCTTTTTTTATTCTCTCAACGTTTCTCGTTTCTGCTGGCATTCAGTCTACATGGTGCCATTCTCCACAAGCTAGTTTGAGTTTCTTTCTAAAGCTGAGCGATGCTCCTTGCTACCTATCTAGCAAAAACCCTCAGGATGTAGTCATTTTGGGGGGTAAGAAAGCTGAAAATAGGCATGGTAAATAACGAAAGTTGGAAAGCACAAAGTTCAGTAAAATCTAACTAGAGCGCTGTGCCTCCAAGCAATAGGCAGCTTTCTAGAAAGTATCCTGCCACCAGGTGATCAATGCTTAAATCAGCATAATGAAGACATTTTACTAATATTGGATCATGTCCCAACTGAGCCAATCCCTTTAGACAGCCTTAAAATGGTAAGGAAGACCATAGACATCTAAAATATTGTAAATTTATGGAAGGAAGTTTGAATGGGACTGGAGTAGCAGGGACGAGTATTACTGTGATTGACAGAGCATTGGAGGCGAACTGCTGAGGACATCTCTGACAGAGGTGTTTCCACAGACCAGGGAAGCAAAACACACTGTGCCTTGCTTTATCTACCAAGAACCATGGCTCCCACGGGGAAATACTCCTTTTCATCCTACAGCCCTCTGGCTTTGGCAACATCAGTCAAATTAAAATATAACCCAAGGGGCTCCCCTGCCCAACTATGGCAAATCATAGCATCCTCCCTCTGGCTATAACTTTTTTTCCATTTTGAATAACATTAAAACGCCTTGTAGAGCCTTCCATACATATTTTTCGTTCCCATTTTGCTGTCTTTAACTCACCCATCTCTTTCTGATTTGCTTGCTAGATTCTAGCTGTCCCGCTGTCTAAAATTCTCACATCTTTGCTTCTCTGCCTTTCATCATCTCTGCTTTGTACTTTGATGGAGCTGGAGACTGGATTCAGAGCCTATGTATGAAACAAGTGCTCTAACACTGAGACATGTATTAGTTTTTTTTTTCTGTGAATTTTGATAATTGGTTTATTCTGGTCATTTGGATCTATAGTCACATGTAATTTAAGAGATGTCCTCCTCCAAACTTTATTCTAATGTTGAGCTACACTTTGCTATTCCATTGCGGGCTCTGTTTTAATTTAGTAGTATTTAAATAGTGTGTGTGTGTGTGTGTGTGTGTGTGTGTGTGTGTGTGCCTCTATACTGTGTTTACCTTCTATGTGTACTTCCTTATTATATATTTATTGTATATTTTAAGCTTACATATATCACGCCTCTCCCTACTTCCAAGAATGTAAGATCATGTCTCTGTCTTGTTGCCCTACCTCTAGTACCTGAGACAGCATCAGGTACACAGACCCTTCTTAACATATCCTTGACTTAAGGGGATAGATTTATGACTATTAGGAAGTTGGCGAGGGCTAAAGCCTAGCCAATGGTTTTGATTTAAATTTATAACCTGTTAATTTTATCAATACATGCAAGTCAAGTGTTTCTGAGCTCTTAGGCACTTGAACAAAAACAAGTGAAGCTCACAGTATTGGCCTTTCCATCTTGAAAAACTTAAGTGACATAGTCAGTGAGAGTGAAGGACGGAGATGCGGGTGGGAGCAGAGGGGAAAGCACACGATTGGTCAGTGTCATTAACTGGGTGAGCATGATGTTGAGTGGCAGCCACCCTGCTTCTTTGTGTGTCTTTAAGGTCCTTCTGTAAATTCTTATTTCACTAAATTACCATGGAGTGGGTTGCAATACATTCAATTAGTAAGAATAACATCTACCAATGTCACAGAAAAAAAAAACATCATAATACATTTGCTCTTAAACATCAAGGGAGTAAAATTGGTGTTTGAGTCATCTGCCTGTTTCGTGGACAATTGAATTACTGATCTTTTCAAATTTTAGCTTCTGTTCCTCATTCAAATAAATAAAAAAAATAATAATAATTGATAAAGGAAAGGAAAGGTGTGCGGGAATACTGGAAGCTAAATGATAGGGTATTGGAAATATTAAGCTGCAAAGTTCTTATGCATGAAACTTCAGATTGAGTGTGTTCCCAGTCAAGGCCTTTAATCTTTATCTCTGGGCACACATGTGAATTTGTTTTTCAGTTAGAAGTCCAAATCTACCCTGTTCTTTCTGTTGTTTGTGGTATACAGTGTATACTTGTCTCTTTTAGAACATATTAAAGCTTTTTAATTAAGTGCATTGGCCGTCCTCAGTGGACGCTACCAAAATTTATATATGAATGAATATAGCATCTGGAGAGTAGCCTGGGTTAGGTAAACTTTGCGAATAAGGTGTGAACTACCTTCTTTCTGCTCCCCTTCTATGGGTCTGAATCCTAATGTCTACTCTGTAGATCCATCACCATGTTGGGCAGGGGCAGAACTACAAGTGAAAAGGCAAGCAGGAAGGAGTTGAGGGGTGACTGGGGCAAAAATGACGTTTCTTTACCAAGAGCAGTCAAAGTAAAACCCAAAGAGCTATGATACAAAAACACAAGTTAATAGGAAAAACACATTTCCTAAAATGGAAACTAAGCTATCATTTATAAAATGAGCCTAAGACACTCCAAATATGTATAAGTGAATGCTGAATATTGATTAAAAACATTTTAAGCTATTTTTCCTTACTTGAGACAAAAGAGTAATTTAGATGCATTTTAGCAGCAGAATCCGTTCTCTGGTGAACTGCAAGACTTAGGAAGGAGTTATATGCAAGGAAAAAAATGTAAACAGAAAGCCTGGCTATCTTCTGAAGAAGTCTGTCAGGATAGATTCTCTGGAGTTTGCAGAGATTCTGTCAAATTTTGTCTTTGGAATCCTGAGATAGCCCACATGATGGTTCCTGTCTTTCCAGTTTATGTTTACATTTTAGGGAAGGTGAAATTTTGTGATTCGAATTCCCCGATTGAAGTTGAAAATTCCTAAAGAAAAACAATCTCATCCAAAATGTCCCCAAAATACCAAATTAAAAAACTTTTTTTCTTTTCTTTTTTTTCTTTTTTTTTATTTTATTTTCTATATTCTATGTTTACATTCCAAAGGCTTTCCCCTTTCCCAGTTCCCACCCACCATAGTTCCCATAGTTCCTCTCCCCCCCCATCTGTTCCCCAATCATTCCCCCTCCCCCCTCGGTTTCTTTACTAAACTGGATGCAATCTTTACATGCCCAGGGTCCTCTCCTTTCTTCTTCTTGGGAATCATTTGACTTGCTATTTGTGTCTTGAGTATTTAGGGCTTCTGGGCTCATTAATATCCACTTATCAGTGATTGCATTTCATGTGTATTCTTTTGTGATTGGGTTAACTCACTCAGGATGATATTTTCCAGGTCTAACCATTTACCTACAAATTGCATGAATTCATTATTTTTAATTGCTGAGTAGTATTCCATTGTATAAATATACCACATTTTCTGTATCCGGATACAAATTGGAAAGGAAGAAGTGAAACTATCATTATTTGCAGACGATATGATAGTTTACCTAAGCGACCCAAAAAACTCCACCAGAGAACTTCTACAGCTGATAAACAACTTCAGCAAAGTGGCAGGTTATAAAATTAACTCAAGCAAGTCAGTGGCCTTCTTGTACTCAAAGGACAAGCAGGCAGAGAAAGAAATTAGGGAAATAACACCCTTCACAATAGCCACAAACAACATAAAATATCTTGGCGTAACTCTAACCAAACAAGCGAAAGATCTGTACAACAGGAACTTCAAGTCCTTGAAGAAAGAAATCGAAGAAGACCTCAGAAGATGGAAAAATATTTCTTGCTCCTGGATTGGCAGGATCAATATAGTAAAAATGGCCATCTTGCCAAAAGCAATATACAGATTCAATGCGATCCCCATCAAAATCCCAACTCAATTCTTCATAGATCTAGAAAGAGCAATTCTCAAATTCATCTGGAGCAACAAAAAACCCAGGATAGCTAAAACTATTCTCAACAATAAAAGGACTTCTGGGGGAAATCAATATCCCTGACCTCAAGCAGTACTACAGAGCAATTGTGTTAAAAACTGCATGGTATTGGTATAGCAACAGGCAAGCAGATCAATGGAACAGGATTGAAGACCCAGAGGTTAACCCACAGACTTATGGTCACTTGATCTTTGATAAAGGAGCCACAACCATCCGGTGGAATAAAGATAGCCTTTTCAACAAATGGTGCTGGTTCAACTGGAAGTCAACATGCAGAAGAATGCGAATTGATCCAATCTTATCTCTTTGCACTAAGATCAACTCCAAGTGGATCAAGGACCTCCACATAAAACCAGACACACTGAAACTATTAGAAAAGAAACTTGGGAAGACCCTGGAGGACTTGGGCACAGGGGAAAAGTTCCTGAACAGAACACCAATAGCTTATGCTCTAAGATCAAGAATCGACAAATGGTACCTCATAAAATTACAAAGTTTCTGCAAAGCAAAGGACACTGTCAGAAGGACAAAACGGCAACCAACAAAGTGGGAAAAGATCTTCACCAACTCCACATCCGACAGAGGGCTAATATCCAATATATACAAAGAACTCAAGAAGTTAGACCGCAAAGAAACAAATAACCCTATCAAAAAATGGGGCACAGAGCTAAACAAAGAATTTTCACCAGAAGAAATTCGGATGGCCGAGAAACACCTTAAAAGATGTTCAACATCATTAGTCATCAGGGAAATGCAAATCAAAACAACCCTGAGATTCCACCTCACACCAGTCAGAATGGCTAAGATTAAAAACTCAAGAGACAACAAGTGCTGGCGAGGATGTGGAGAAAGAGGAACACTCCTCCACTGTTGGTGGGATTGCAAAATGGTAAAACCACTCTGGAAATCAGTTTGGCGGTTCCTCAGAAAATTGGACATGTCACTTCCAGAGGACCCTGGCATACCACTCCTGGGCATATACCCAGAGGATTCCCCTGCATGCAATAAGGACACATGCTCCACTATGTTTATAGCAGCCTTGTTTATAATCGCCAGAAATTGGAAGGAGCCCAAATTAAAAAACTTTTGTAGAAGCATTATGGGCAGTATTTCAAAGCACATGTATCTTTAGGGAGACACATGGCTTCCTGATCTGATTAGGTCGAGGGCTTAGCTTTCCATGTATTCCCGTACTACATGCTTCCCTTTGTAATATTGCTTGGGTCGTGAAAATCATCTACATATTTCTGAGATTAACTAGGATATTGCTATATTAGGACTTATTTTTTAGCATCCTAAGTAAAGTATACTTGTTAGTATTCTTTCTATAACTTTACAATTACTCTCTTAAGATGACTACCACATTAGGTGTTTTTTTTTTTTTTTTGGTTTTTCGAGACAGGGTTTTTCTGTGTAGCTCTGGCTGTCCTGGAACTCACTTTGTAGACCAGGCTGGCCTCGAACTCAGAGATCCACCTGCCTCTGCCTCCCAAGTGCTGGGATTACAGGCGTGCGCCACCACCGCCCGGCTCACATTAGGTTTTTTTAATTTTTACTGTATTCATTTTTCCTTTTCTAATCACTAAAAGCATTTTACTTTGTGTTCTTATGTACAATCAAATCTTTTTGTACAAGACTTTTTTATACAATCCATTTGATCATTTCTTTTAAATCTTCAACACTAAATTTGTATTTGTTTGACATTCTTTTAGTTTTATACAATTTAAATTTCTGATGATCAAACTTAGTTTGACTATAATAAATACTAGCATGCAGGAATTTGTCTCTGAAATATTGTTAACCATGGACCTCTCTTGAAATGCGCTCATGTGATGTGATGCGATAGTTCTAATTTGTTTACGATGATGGTTTCAGTATCCCAGAAACCCCAGCAATCGTTAAGGCAAATGGATTTTCTGTTGAATGTGCTTTTGTTCTCACATCTCTTTTAAATATTTTGGGAGATCTTTTTTCCTCCACACATACAAAAATATTCAGTAATGTTAAATTATGACCATATGCTGCCTCTGCAATTTCTGGGTTTAGTTTTATTTGGGCATATTTTGAGAGTGAACAATACACACTTGAAAAATATATTTTCTACTTATAAGATACAAATGTTACAGACGTTTCTTAACAGTTTTCCTGTTTCTAAAACTATTTAATCTGCCAATGATTTGGTAGCCTTTCAATTTTTTAGTATTTCATGTTTATTTTGTGTTGTAGTTCCATTTATATTTCTGTGGGAGGTCTCTAAATTCTTAGTGTTTCTACAGCCATCTGAGGGATGAACCACACACCTTTGCCTCCCACATAAAACTATCGCTGTACCTTTCATTTCATTTTTCTCTGTAGTACCATTACATTTTTGCCAACATAATTCATATTTTAATATCAAATTCATTTGTAAAACTTTGAAATGCTACACTTTTTTTTGACAATGCTCATATTCCCATCCATTGGGTAATCATATAGATATTATAAATGATATGGGAAACTGTCTTCTGTTTAGAGCCCACTGTGTTCTTATCTCTTACCAAGGTCTTAGAACCTCTCTCGTAGATTCTGGTTAGGAAATCTGGTTAGGAAATGAGAAAAAAATGAAAACCTGAAACCTTTGCCCTCATCATGAACATTGCTTGTAAGCACATGTTACCACCAAGATTATGACAAAAGCATTGAGTGATTTCACCATCCCTTCTAATTGCCACATATGGAGAATGAAGCAAGTATGCATTTGCGGATGAAAACCATCTTTTTCTCGTGTGTTAACTCTCCTGGGGCATGAAACACATGCATTCACTTCATTGTTGTTATTATTATGTTATCATCATCATCATTATTATTATGTTGTTGTTCTCACTTTTAGTAGATTCACCTGTAAATAACAACATTATTCTCAATTTCAGCCACATACTGTGATCACAAGATGATATGTTTAAAAGATCCTAACGATCTGGCTATTCACCAGACCAATTAGACACGGATTTCTTTTGGTTGAGACCCAGGATTTATTTTCTAAAGCCCTTCATGTACTTCCAGACTGAAGCCAAGAATAAAAGCACAAGAGAGTTATGGAAGACGAGAGCCTCAGTTTCGTTCTGTGGTAGCCATGGGCCTTAGCAAGTCAATATAAGAGAGGCATTTTCTGGCAGCATAAAAAAGTGTCCTGGGAAACAGCTTTCTTTGGAACTAGGGGAACTACATCAAAATGATCCAAAGTCGCTTACAGGGTTGCACTAACAGTTTCATGGTTTGTGACCAGCAGGCAGGGGACTGGAGAGTCCAAGTTTGCTTTGAGTTGAGAGCAGACAGGAATTTGTCATAGGGCTCAACTGAATATAACTTGGGAAAATAGAGTAGATTCCAATATTTAAAATTAGGAGTTCAAGACTTACCAAATTTAGTTTGTGCTATTAATTACATATTAAAATATTTAATATTAAAAATTTCAAAAGGCCATATAGCAACAAGAGCCATAAAATTTTGTGTATATGAATGGTTATTCATGTGTGTACAGATGTATGTGTGTGTGTCTTGCTTGCACAAATACATGAAAGGCCAGGAAACAGCATTCTCAACTTTGTTCTTAGACGCTATCAACCTTGGTTTCTTTTTTTGGAGGGGGCAGGTTTCAAGACAGGGTTTCTCTGTGTAGCCCTGGCTGTCCTGGTACTCACTCTGTAGACCAGGCTGGCCTTGAACTCATAAATCCACCTGCCTCTGCCTCCCAAGTGCTGGGATTAAAGGCATGCACCACCACCACCCGGCTTCAACCTTGGTTCTTAACAGTGACTCTTAGTGGTCAGAAATCCCCTATGTAATCAAGGTTGGTTGGCTAGATGGGTCTCAGGAATCTGTGGGTCTTTTACTTCCTGATACTGAGATTTCAAGTATGTACCCAGATTATTTGCAGAAGGTTGTTGTTAATTGATATTTAAAAAAAAAAAATACCGACAATTGTTTTAGTCAGGGTTTCTATTCTTGACCAAACATCATGACCAAGAAGCAAGTTGGGGATGAAAGGGTTTATTCAGCTTACACTTTCCACATTGCTGTTCATCACCAAAGGAAGTCAGGACTGGAACTCAAGCAGGTCAGGAAGCAGTAGCTGATGCAGAGGCCATGGGGGGATGTTTCTTACTGGCTTGCTTCCCCAGCTTGCTCAGCCTGCTCTCTTGTAGAACCAAAGAATACCAGCCCAGGGGTGGCACCGCCCACAACAGGCCCTCCCCACTTGATCACTAATTGAGAAAATGCCCCACGGGGCTGGATCTCATGAAGGCACTTCCTCACCTGAAGCTCCTTTCTCTGTGATAACTCCTGCTTGTGTCAAGTGGACACAAATCCAGCCAGTACAACAATCACTTTTCCTTCAATATATTCTGCTAATGGTTTCTCCTTCTGCGGACTCCACCCAGATTCTCCCCATCTTTCTACCCAAATCCACATCCTTCCTTTCTCTCATTAGAAAACAAATAGACTTGTAAAAAGAAATAAAAGATAAATAAATAAATAAAACCCAGAATGGTATAAAAGAAAACTGAAAAAAGAGTCAATGAAAAAAACACAAGAAACACATGTACACATACACACACACACACACACACACACACACACACATTTGCATACACAGAAACCCCATAAAACGCAAAATCAGAAACTGTAAGACTTAAAAAAAAATGCCCCAGATGAGATATTATGAACAGAAAACCCTTAAAAGTATCATTGAGGGTTTTTGTTTTGTTTTGTTTTTGTTTTTGTTTTTGTTTTTGTTTTTTTTGTTTTTTCTGTTGCCCATTAACTACCGGGCATTTGGTTTCCCTTAACCCATACTTACAGCCAGATTATTTTTTCTTTTAGTACATGAATTCTGTGGAACAAACCCAAGTCCTCATGGACTTACCAGGCAAGTTATATACCAACTGAGTCATCTCTATGTAACCCTAATGCTTGACTTGAGATAAGAAAATTAGGAGGACTGGCAAGATGGGTCAGCAGTAAGAGCTATTGACATTGCAAGTTCAATCTCTGGAACTCATAAGGTAGGAGGAAAAAACCAACCTCAGGATATCATCTCCCCACTGAACGGCGCCATGGCATGCAGGTTCTAACATACACACCATGTGCGGACAAAGGTAAGCTTAAAACACAAAAAGTAAATAAAACGCTATTTGTGAACTTTCAATGTGATTTGATTACATGCTTTTACCTCAACACATGAAGTGATAAACTAGCTAATCCATCCAAGATAGAATTAGCACTCATTTTTCAAGAAAGGAAGTCAGATAATTCATTATATACCATAATAATCATGATTCCATTGAAGTTTTTGGATACATAGTTTGTGACACAGAATTAATTAATTCAGCAAACATTGAGATGTTCTCTACCAGTTACAGTAAGCCATTTTTGGCACTTTTTTTTGCAAATAAATTTGAACTGTAACAGCTAATTAGCTTAATGTTCAGGCTACTGTTTACAAGGGACACGCTACAAATAGGCTTAATGCACTTAATAGAAAATAGACTTAGTTATATTTTGAAGATAAATTTCTTTATAAAGTCATAATATGAAAGTATCATTTGATTTAAAAATCCAAAGCTGAGTGGGATCTTTGCATTTTTATCTTACAGAAAAATACTGAAGCAGATGCAGAAGCTGTATGTCCCCCAGGCTTTCCATCTTCCTGTGATTCTCTAAAGTCCATTACCAACAAGAGACTTAAAATGCAAAGTTCTTAGCTTGATGCACACTGTTGAAATAGAAATTCTCAGGTTGGGGTCTGGGTATCTTTGCTTTATCAAGTCTTGGCTATGATTCTGTTACATTCTTTAATTGACCATCTGATATGATAGATTCACTTGAATTGCTGTATATGAAAATATATAGGCTATAGTAAAAGAAAAAAAAGGTTCTCTACTACAAAAGCAGGAAGTTCTTGACAACCTTGCATCATCTTTCAACATCACTGAAATGATCAGTAATCTCTTGTATTTGTTTTCCAATATTCTTTCAAGCAGACAAGTATTGGATTTCATGTGTGCCTTTCTTACCTCATTGAGATAATGTTGCTATAATGATCTCACTTATATGTTGCGTAATTAGGTCTAATACCTCCTTAATGATACAGCTTGCTATTTGGAAGCAGCTGTTTTTCATGGAGAGCGAAGGGTACTCTATGATAAATTTTTCAAGGCATTCAAGTAAAAGTGGTTTTTCATATAAGTTACATATATTTTTCTTAAGAACCTACTTATCTCTGCGATTGCTATTAATATTCACAAAAATACAAAAGACTAGGCATATCAATTTGCTTTGTCAGGAAATGGTATGTCTAACATTTATATTGATGAATAGGAAATTATAAATGAACAATGTAGAACAGGCTTGTTAAAAATCATTGGTTACTTATATTACAGATAAATATTTTATATTACAGATAAGGAAGGGTATTTTTATATAGAAATATTTATTCTTTACTATATTTTTAAAGGAAACATTTTTTTAACTCTGTAGCATTGTGTGTTCAATAACTGCTTATGTATGTTCCATAAGTATAGTACAAATGTAGTTTATTTCATTGGTTTATTCAATCATGCAATAAAACCTGTGTGCATTTTTATCTAGACAAATATACAGACGCATGTAGGGTACCATATGAAGGGCTTAGAGGCATAGCCATTTGTTTACAGGTTCATCTCTTGGATCAATGTACAAACATACCTATCTATCTACCCTGCATTTGTTGTTAATGAAACCAGAGTATTCAGCATTTTATAAAAGCGTGGTGAATTAACGGATAAGATTATCTCCTCTCCCTGCAGCCTGAGTCTCTAATAGAAGAGGAAATTAGGGGAGACAAACCAAACTGTGAAGCCTTGGGACTACCTTGATTCTGGCTGTCACTGTTTTTTTTTTTTTAAGCCAGCATAAGGCCCCAGGGGAGTCTGGCTGTTCTAGCCTCTCTCAGCCAGACAGACAGTAACGGCCCACTGCTTTTATTCATTACCTTGAATGTAATGCACTAAATTTAACAAGTAACACACTCAGCGGGAATTTATTGGCCTTTTGCAGCATGAGTGCAAGGTTGGATATGGGTATGGATTCCAATTACTGTTGACACCCAGATAAGCAGAACAAAGCCCTGCTGTAATTATGAACTGAGGTTGATATTTTAGCAAAGTGAAAATAAATAAATAAATAAATA
Source organism: Apodemus agrarius (assembly GCA_964023405.1). Taxonomy (NCBI): domain Eukaryota; kingdom Metazoa; phylum Chordata; class Mammalia; order Rodentia; family Muridae; genus Apodemus; species Apodemus agrarius. The sequence continues at coordinate 20,819,568 of OZ030018.1, forward strand.
AATAAATAAAATCTCAGCACTATTTGCAGAATACATTCATTTCTCGATTTAGAGAACTCTCCCTGGTTATATAACAGAAGCATTTTAATTAGGTGCAGCAATAGTAAAATAGCAACACATAAAGGCAAAGAGCTTTTATAAAGCAGTGACATTCAAATACAAATACTTGTAGAGGGCAGATATACAATAGAGTGCAGGCTAACAAATTTCAAGCCTTGTGTTATGTGGAATAGGACATGAATGGGCACAAACAGGACTCTTCAAAATGGATTTAATATTTTAAATTGGAAAAAAATCAAATACATATGCTATTGTTATTCCAGCAGTTAACTACAGCTAGAGATTTAGTAATACACAATAATAATGATAATGGTAATAATAATAATAATAATAATAATAATAAATAATAATAATTCTAAAATGTTGCTTTTATGGTTTCATGTTGTTAATTATGGAGTTAGCAGACTAAATATTGTTGTTATACAGATATTTATGATGGGCCTTAGAAGTCCTTTAGTTGTTACAGGAGAATAAAAGAAGGATCCAGCATTATTAAGTCACTACAGGCAAAGGTTTGTTGTGATTTATTAATAAATGCCATTGAAGCACAAAAAACATAAAGGCATAAGAAGGAGTGAATCAGATTTCATTTTACCACATTGTATATGAATTAAAATGCTGCCCAATATATGGGACATATGGAATATGAAAACAAAAGGGATAGTAACCCTCTACATGATTAGCTAAAATAACCAGACTGAATTACTACCGTCTGAGCAGCATGAACTAGTGTTGAAGGGTGGGTGCCATGCTCAACAGAGAATCGTGGTCTGCATATTCTGTGACCTCCAGACACTTTCATCTTCCTTTGCCTGCTTCTTCAGCAACGATACACACACACGGGAAGTAGCTGCCTCGGTGACTATACTCCCATAAGATAAACCAGGGAAATTATTTAGATAACGATGCACACAGCGAATATCTAATAAAGGTGAACAAGTTTATTCCAGTTTGCATTATTTTAGTCCGAGTATTGAAACTCATGAAGGCAAGAAGCAAATGAAATCTTCCTTTGACCGGATATGACTGAGTATGAATTTGAGCTGAAACCTTCCATTGTACAAAAGAGACAGTTGAATGAGTTTGAACTTGAGAGTGATTTTCATGGCATTGTTTTGTTGTATAATTGAGTGGAATTACATTACAATTTGTAGGGTTTCTAATATACAACATTTGTCTAATCGTACCAGTATTTGAGGAGAATTGGGAAAAATGAATAAAATGAGTATGCTTATGCATGTCTTTAAAACTCAGCACATGGTTTCTTTTTTTTAATTTATTGAAAAAGGGAAGTAAAGGGAAGTAAAAAACACTTTATGATAAAATTAAAAATTTACATGGAAAATATTTCAGATAAACACATTAAAATTGACAATTTTCATGGAAAATTAAAGCGTAAAGTGGTAGACATGTAAAACATTGCTAAATGAATTGGAATATGGGATAGTAACATTTTATGATAGAATCGAAGATTTACATGGAAAATACGTCTGATAAAATTGTAGTAAAATGTAGAAAACATGTAGATTATCATGGAAAATTTTATATAGATATAACAATGTAGGCATAAAAGTATTCCTAAGTTGATTAAAAGTGGAATTATAAACATTTTCTGATAAACTTGAAGATTTACATGGAAAATATTTCTGATAAAATTGTAGAAATGTATAGAAAAACATGTTAAAATTAAAGATTATTGTGGAAATTATATAGATAAAATGATAGGCATAAAGATAATTCTAAGTTGATTGAATGTGGAATTATAAACATTTTCAGATAACATTGAAGATTTACATGGAAAATATTTCTGGTAAAATCCAAGAAATAGACAAACACGTTAAAATTGACTATTTCATGGAAAATTTTCCATAAAAAATGGTTGATGTAAAAACTCTAAATTAATTGAAGGTGAAAATTAGCAACATTTGTGATAAAATCAAAGATTTACATTGGAAACATTTCTGACAAAATGGAGGAAGTATATAGAAAGACATTAAAATTGTAGATTATCATGAAAAATAATGTAGATTAAATGGTAGACATAAAAGAAATTACTAAATTAATTAAAAGGGGAATTGCAAACATTTTCTGATAAAATTGAAGATTTACATGAACATAGAAATATTTCATTATTTCTATGTCTTTTTATTGGGGAGTTGAGTCCATTGTTGTTAAGAGATACCAGGGAACAGTGATTATTGCGTCCTGTTATTTTTGATGTTATTTTTATGTTTGTGGGGGTATCTTCTTTTGGGTTTGTTGGAAGAAGATTACTTTCTTGCTTTTTCTAGGGGGTAGTTTCCCTCCTTGTGTTGGCATTTTCCATCAATTATGCTTTGTAGGGCTGGATTTGTGGACAGATATTGTGCAAATTTGGTTTTATCATGGAATATCTTGGTTTCTCCATCTATGATGATTGAGAGTTTTGCTGGGTATAGTAGCCTGGGCTGGCATTGTGTTCTTTTATGTCTGTATGAGGTCTGCCCAGGATCTTCTAGCTTTCATCACCTCTGGTGAGAAGTCTGGTGTGATTCTGATAGGTCTGCCTTTATAAGTTACTTGCCCTTTTCCCCTCACTGCTTTTAATATTCATTCTTTGTTTAGTGAATTTGGTGTTTTGATTATTATGTGCCGGGAGAACTTTCTGTTCTGGTCCAGTATGTTTGGAGTTCTGAAGACATCTTGTATATTCATGGGCATCTCTTTTTCTAGGTTAGGGAAGTTTTCTTTTATATTTTTCTTTTGAAGATATTCACTGGCCCTTTAAGTTGGAAATCTTTTTTTAAATTTTTTTTAAATTTTTATTTTCTATATTCTATGTTTACATTCCAAAGGCTTTCCCTTTCCCAGTTTCCCCCCCATATGTCCCATAATTCCTCTCCCCCCAACCATTCCCCAATCATCCCCCCCCCCCCATTTCTCTGTTCTGGGTTTACAAAACTGGATCCAATCTTTTCAGGCCCAGGGTCCTCTCCCAACTGTCATCTACACTTATAATCCATAAGTTTGGTCTTCTCATTGTGTCCTGGAGTTCCTAGATGTTTTTGGTTACAAGCTTCATGCATTTTGCATTTTCTTTGACTGTTGAGTCAATGTTTTCCATGGTATCTTCAGCACCTGAGGTTCTTTCTTCTATTGCTTGTATTCTGTTGTTGATGCTTGCATCTATGACTCCTGAATTCCTTCCAAGGTTTTCTATCTCCAGAGATGTCTCACTTTGTGATTTCTTTAATGTTTCTACTTCCACTTTTAGATCCTGGATGGTTTTGTTCAGTTCCTTCACTTGATTGTTTGTGTTTTCCTGTAATTCTTTAAGGGATTTTTGTGTTTCATCTTTAAGGGCTTTTACCTGTTGACCAATGTTCTCTTCTGTTTCTTTAAGGGAGTTACTTAAGTCTTTCTCGAAGCCCTCTATCATCATCATGAGATAAGATTTTAAACCTAACTCTTGCTTTTCTGGTGTGTTGGGGGTATCCAGGGCTTGCTGTGGTGGGCAAACTGGGTTCTGATGTTGCCATGTGGACTTGGTTTCTGTTGGTAGGGTTCCTGTGCCTTCCTTTCACCATCTGGTGATAGTTGGTATTCTTGTCTCTGGGTGCAGTTTGGTCCTCCTGTGGGCCTGTAAGCCTGTGTCCTTACTCCTCTGAGCTCAAAAGTGAACGCACTGCTGGGAGATCTATCTCTTTCCTGGGGGGCTATGCAGAAGACTGTGGAGCTTGCCCTGGCTCCCCAGTGCAAATGGCGGTGGGCAGGAAGACTTCAGTTCCTGTTCCACTGATCTTAGGCCCTGTAGCACATGGTTTTGTATTCCTCAAATAATGAGACATTTGTTTGGGGGGGGGTCTATGGATGAAACCTTGCATTTCATGTTCCTAAGTAGATTCCTATTTATCTGATAAGACACAGTGACCAAGGTAAGGATTTATTTGGGTTTACTGTTCCAGAGGGCTGAAAGTCCCTCACCATCACAGTGGAGCAGACTGGGAACATGGCAACCGGAGTACCAAGCTAGAAGCTCTCATCCTAAACCACAATTATTCCAGGGATTATTGCTTTCACACAGTAAATGAAATGAGTGCTTAAAATCCATAATCATTTCTTTAAAGACCATAGAGCAACCAATTTTTATAAGTAAAATGGAAAAGGCAGATAACTGACCAAATGTGTGGGAAATAGAAGAGTTGGGATAAAGGGCTTGTGATGTGAGTGGCTGCTGATTCGTAACTTGGGTGGTGTGTACATGAAAAGTCATCTTTGTGGTGTCACAGCGTTCTTGTTCAAATTAAGACATTGAACAACTAGAAAGCTGAGCAAAATGTATCAATAGAGACATAAAGAAGTATTTCTAAGACAGTGCTACCAATGGACCCTGGAGACACTGATACAGCCAAAGGAAACTCTTAAATAACATGGCTTCAATCAACCTTACAGAGGGCCCAGCATAACAATAGATTAGTTAACATGAATAATGTAACTTCAAACTCTTAATCAAATATTATCCTACTGTTTTGGTTGCATTTCATTGTAGAGATAGAATATTTAACAGAAGAAGCATGTTTTAAAAGATTTGATCTCTCAAACCATGTAGCACACGGTGGTTGAAGTGGCTGGGCCCGTGGTACCAGGAGGTTGTGATTATTTCTCTGTTTATAGATCAATAAACAGAGAGCTGGATCAGAAACAGAATGACCCTAGACCTTAATAACCTGTCTTGTGGTAATTCATTTCCAAGAGCTACACTCTACCTCCAAACTTGCCTCCCCTCAAAAGAATACCACCAGCTATAGATCAAATGTCCAAACACATGATCTGCAACATGTAATTTAGACAGGAGCTATATGATCTTCACTTTATAGTTTACTCACAATGCATCTTGTAATCTTGTAAATTTATCTACACAGCCTACAGTCAGAGACCTTAACTGTTTAAAAAATATATTTTAAATCATACATTTAAAAATGCATTTTAAATCATAAACAAATGCTAATACTGAAGGAAAAGTTCATTACTGATCAATCCATACATCTATCTATCTATCTATCTATCTATCTATCCATCCATTCTACAGTATTGTGTTGAGAGCCTCATTTTGGACAAGTCTGTGTTATTCCTGAGGCTACAATAATAAGTAAGATGGATGATGTCACTGACCTTAATGATGCTTTCATTTCAGCAGCATAAGAGAGTGATATAAATAAAATTTTCATCAGGGTTTTGAGCATCTATCTAAGAATTTATGATTCTTTTGTTGTGATATGTGTTGGAGAGGAGGCCAAAAGTATCTGCGCAGGAAATAACTTCATAAATGCTCACTCTATGATCACTGCACCCTAGAATTAACAATGTGGTTATAGTTATCCACTCACAGATAAGAAAGATGAGGGGAAAGTTATTAAATAACAAATAACAGACTGGTAAAATGAACATCTAGGAGGATCTAATTCTGGATCACCGCTGGGCTACAGAAGTTCATTTGCATTTGTGAGGGAATCCAAAGACTACAGGACAGAAAAGAGGGCACACAGGAGGAGGCAAAGTGAGAAAACATCTGGTTCTGCAGCATCATTGTCCAGACTGACGTGTACAGAATCACACATGACAGTTTAGATATTATATTCCATATTAAATATAACAAAAACAAATGTATTCTAAACCAGAATTTCAATTTCTTGTTAATTGAACTGTGCAATGACACTACAACCCAGAAATTAGACTCTTCCTCATTTCCTATAGATCTATGAAACCGGAGCCTATACAGCAGGGTTTATAGGAACTAATCCGGGTGTTTACCAATAAATGAGTAGGTTAAAAAAAATGATGGTAAACTAGGCTGTAAATACATTTATAATCACTTAGGTTAATCTGCAGAGAATTATGCTAAGAAGGGGCAAAGGCCATTCTCAAAAGGATACTGTTCTCAAAATGGAAGAATTCTAGGAATAAATGTCATTGTAGCCGTTATTAGGCATCAGAGCTTCTGAAAGGACATGGCGTAGGATGGGTTGGAAGTAGTTATGCACTTACTATTAATGAGTGTGTTTAAATGTTTTAAAGTTGTCAAACTTTTTTCCAGTAAACTCCACACGTCTTTCTCTTGAATACAAAAGGTGACACAATGCATTTCAGAAGCTGGACAGTTTCTTGTGTTTTCAAGGTATGCAGAATTAAAACTATGTCCTCACAACCCAGTAAAATCAGTAAGATATTTTTTTAAACAAAAAGTAAGCTCTTAGCTAAAAGTCTAATTTTTCTTCATTGTTATTGCCTTGTATTTTATCTGCTTCTTCTCTCAGAGATAATTTTATAAGTCATCCTATTTCACCACAAATTAATATCCTTTATTCACTGCATACTTTTATTGAGCAAATTCATTCAGAAATTATTTTAAATGGATACTATTTCCAAATATGTCACTAAAATTCTTCTAGTACTCTGAACTTGGAATAGCAGGTTTTAATCCAGAGAAGTACAAAAAATATATAATTAGATTCTAAACTATATTTCATCTGATATTAAAAAACTAGACTGTTTTAGCCAAGAGAATACGATGTCTATACCCAATGGCTTATTGGAGATTTCATTGAGGTACTTGAAAATTCCATGAGAAATAATGGTGCCTGTTATTCATGGTAGACATTAGCAAGACACATGCTGAGTTTCTAGTTCAAGACTATATAATAATTTGATGTAGATGCATATTGATAAAGCCATGGTTTTGATATTCTTTATCACAGTGTATTAGTGGTATCCTGTGAGGAAAGCATGAACACTGGTCTCTGTCCAGCAAAGTAATACCATGTTGCTGCAAGAAATTTTGCTCTGTATGAGAAAGGACATTCTAAAACATTATAGTGACGCAAACAACTCATAATTAAAGCGGTCACATTCCCACCTTATAAAGCATTCACTCCCACAGAGGTTTTTCAAACTATTCTTGATGAGTGAATTCAGCCTCACAGAAGGCTTCATTTTGTTTTGCTTCAGAATACCAGATAACCAAGAACTTCAAATAGTTGTCCAAATATAAGGTTTTGGTTTTTTTTTTTTTTCTCAAAAAAAAGTGGGGAAGGAGAGGACAAAGGAAGGAGTCCTAGGACAAAGAACTTGATGGTCCATGGGCTCCTATATGCAGTTTTGCCATTATGAGGGTAAACTAAAGAACGCTTATTTTCAAATGATAGTTGAAGGGAGCCAGGCCTCCCTGCCTGCCATCGCTGCCTTTGAGAGGCAGCAGACAAGAGTCGTGAGTTTGATGTTAGCTTGACTACACAGTGGTCCTAAATAAATAAATAAATAAATACAGAGGGGGAAATGTGCATGGAAGTAAACTTTTTCTGTAAAACTGCTTCATCATCAGTAGAAATTAATGTAACACGAGAGTTGGATTTCTATTAATCAATCAAATTATAGAGAGGCCTTATCAAATGATTCATAAACAGGCATAATATGTCTAGAATTTTCACACTAAAGCATAAACTACACACTTGATGACAATTGAATTTAACATAAAATATACTTCCACACTCAGAAAGAAAATTTGTCTCATGGCTTTTTTTTCCTAATAGTATAATTGCCAGCAAATCTCACCACATCAAGAAGGGCTGACACATACCTTTAGCAACTTCCTGAGTAATTATTTTGATAGACTTGCTGTATTGCAGGGTTTTTTTTATTAGCAAACTTCTAGGAGTTTGTGCTTTATTAATCAAAGAAAAACTGAGCAGGACTGGACACGGTAACTTTGGTCATGGTGATAGTACCATCAGTACCAGGGGGCCAAGGCAAGAGAATGAAGAGTTTGGTATCATCCTTGGGGCATTGGCCAAAGGAAAGCCTACCTCTCTACATGACAAGCCTCCCTGCCCACTCTAAACACTAATCTGTCCCTTTCACACATGTTACTGTTCTAAACAGCGTTGCAATAATAAGGAACACAAAACCATCCTAGGATATTAACTCCATGGGTCTGATACATTATGAAACACAAAATGAAAAAAATAAATAAAAATCTCAACTCAGTAGAAAAAAACTGATGGAAAGACAAACTAGAGGCTTGAATAGACTTTTTGTAAGTCAACCCACAGTTAACAGGTTGGGTGGAAACTGAACAGTGGAATTAAACATAAACCAGAGCATCAGTGAAGTAATGCCTCACTTAACCACAGTGGCTGCTATCAAAACAAAGAATATGTGTCCACAAGGGTGTGGGAGCTGCAACATTTGCATATTGTCCTTGGGATTAAGAATGCTACAATTGCTGAGAAAACAGAGACGAGATTCCACTCAGGTCCAGCAGTCACAGCAATGTGGCACTTATCCAAAAGGATTTGAATCAGGGTCTCATACAGATAATGGCAGCGTGACTTTCCTTGCAAGATTACTCATAAAGAAAGATGGGTCAGCAGGTAAAGGTGCATGCTGAAACACCCAATGACCTGATTTCTACAGCGGGAGACACATGATGGAAATAGAGTACTGGATCCTCTAGGCTGCCTCCTCTAATCTCCAGAAAAATAAAACTACTAAACAAATAAAAGTAAGATAATGTGTAAAAAATATTAATGTCTGCTAGTAGAAAAAATGGATATAAAAATATGTGTGTAAATGCTATTCTGCTTTAGAAAAGAAAGTGGGATAAACAACAGTAAGGACCTCAAAAGTATTACATTGACTGAAATTAACTGGTCACAGAGGAAAAGGTGCCACCAGACTCACTTTTGAGATGTATTAATATCTAATAGCGCTAAATATGTGCAAAGAAAGTTAACCAAGGTGGTGGGGAGATTAACTATTTAATGGGCATAGAGGTTCTGCTAAGCAAGAATAATATTCTCTAGCCTGGAGTCTTACAATGTTGTGTTTCCATCCAACAAAATGTATTGTACACTTGAAATATTTAAGAGGGTAGCTCTCATGTTTGGCCACTGCAAAACAGCCTTTTAATAGAATAGTGTACCAGTAGAGAAGCATATGCTATTTTCCGATCGAACTGTACCCAGAATATTTCATTGCCATTTTGTAGAAATTAAAGTTGCCTAAGGCTATCTTCATGCGTGTTCCTGTTCACAGCAACCTCATCCTTTTTCTCTCCAATACTGCCTCAGGTCCCCAACAGTGGCAAGCTAGATATTATTGGAAAGAATAATTTAGACAAACAAGTCTAATTAACTCATAGAAAAATTCTGTTTTAAAATGCCCATGGGGGTTGCGAAGATAGATGGTTCAGTCTGTGAGAGTGCTTGCCAGCAGTGAGACCTGAGGACTTACTCCAACACCCATTGGTAAAGCAAGGTGTGGCCACATGTGGCATAAGCTAGAAGGTTGCTAAGATTTGTGGACTAGCTAGCTAATATAAAAACAGTGAGCCCCAGGTTCAGTGGGACACCAATTCTAAGGGACATAGGCATGTAAATAGTGTAGGACACCTGATATCTTCCGCTAGCCTCCATGTTAAACTGCACAAAGCACACATGGCCATACACCACACACACAAGAATGTTCACAGCAATACATTCCAAAGCAAAGCTGATAAAAACAAGTAATCCATCTGTATTCTTATTTGGGGACAGAAACAGAAGCAAGATGGAAGCCAAGGAAGTAGGTCAGAGACGCCCACATCTTATTTTGTGGGTTTATATAACTCTTCCTGGAAAAACCTCTCTAGTTTTCTGATGTGGAGTTAAAATAGATTTGAGAAACCTCAAACTGGAAAAGAACTCATTAACCTATAATACAGATTTCAGAGTCAAGGCAAGATATTTTACCAACAATTTCAAAATAGAATAGATGTCTGATTTTCAAGATGTGCTATTGATTTTTCAATAGTGTAGTGTTTATATATAGCACAATAGCACTGCACAAAAAAGCATCCACGTTAATGGAAGATGAGTGATAATTTAATTAGCCTCAGTAAATATATAATAAAAATGTATTCTATTTATATGTGATGAGTGGAATAGGAGATTACAATTCTGTTACATTGCACTATCAAGTTCTAAATTAAACACCACTAGCTTGCACAGTTTTTGTTCATAAAGATAATAAAGTGGAGGCTCATAGGGTTGGCAAAACCACACATTTCACTTTAAATAGCAGTGTACTGTTTGTGTGTTCCTAGGAAAATATTTACGCTCTTCTAAGACAAAGAGGTAGAGTGTATATTGATCTTGAACAAGGTCAATTTTTTTTTCTGGACCAATGTCCATTTGAAACTTAAATATATCTTTATATATATTTCCTCCCTCCTTCTTTCCCTCCTTCCCTCCTTCCCCTTGTCTCTGTCTCTGTCTCTGTCTCTGTCTCTGTCTCTCTCTCTCTCTCTCTCTCTCTCTCTCTCTCTCTCTCTCTCTGTGTCTGTTTCTGTATTTAAGAGTATCTCAGTATATAGTTCTAGTTAACCTTGTACAGATTTTAAAGCTAAGACTGGTTTTTAATAGCTTGGCCTTGTACTCGTGATAATCTTCTTGACTAAACTTGGGTACTAATATTTCAAGCGTGCATCACCTGCCATGACTCAATGTCAGTATTTGGCCTGTTATCTTACTGGTGTCAGAAAAGTGGCCTGGAAGTGTAAGTGTATTATTATCTGCATCCACATAACCTTAAGTCATCCACATTACTAATTCATACTGAGTGCTTCTGCTGAGACACGAGTGAAACCGTTGCCTTTGTTGGCTTATCCTGGGTCCTGAACTCATTTGACGTGTATTTGTTTGGATTACAGTTGGTCTAAACCCACTCTTCAATAAGGGAACTGTGCTCCCAAGATGTATTCTATTTTACATTGAAAGAAAATCACACAGCTTGACCCTTGTAGAGTGTTGTGAAGAGCCGCAGTCAAGTGGAGACTTTTTCATTCCATTTGGAGTGTTTTGTTGCTATCTTGACCTTGAGCTGGGTACAATTGTGCGTAGTGCATAGCATTCCCTTTGCTTAGCTGCTTCAATGTTAAGAGGCCTTATTAACACGGAGGCCCAGCAATTGAATCCAGTCTGTAGCTAAACATTTAATTTTAACATTTATAGTAGCTTAAAATAAGAAAGTAATAGCTTCCATCTATTGAGTATGTATTTTAACCAAACACTAGGCTCAGGGTCCTATCTAGAACATTCCTTTTTTTCTCTGAACTTACTGATATTGCAAATGATTACCCAGACAGTTGCTTCCACCAAGCTAACCACTCTCTCTTGCAGACTTTGCATTGGCTCTGCGAAATTTTAAATATATATTTTGAATACACACTGGGGTGTGCATTTAGTAATTTATGAGGCAAGGTTTTTCTCCTCAGCTCAATACTAGGTGATATAACCCTAGCTGTGTTCAGGGACCATGGTGAATTTGTACCACAGGCATAAGTCAGGGTCCTTTTCTTCACTTCAGAGGATATTTATCAACAGCTGATTGTATTCGTGCACTGCACCATTCTTTCTCCAAGAATGAATATTGCCATTGGAAATATCTGACCTTGATCAATGACTGCCGGTAAAGAGAAATTTAAAAGTAGACATTGTCTTCCAGCACCTAAGTGGAAAGCACTGAGCCTCTTACGCCACACACATGTCCAGAAGCTGGCCATCCATACAGCTTCACTGCTTTCGAGAAGTAGGTAAGAGAGTCATAAGCATTAGCCAATAACCAGGCAAGGATGTCAGCCAAGTATAGCTTATGGGCTCAATTTGCTCATTTCCGCACTAAACATTTGTGGGACTCAGTCACGGCCCCGTGTCTATGTGTTGTCCACCTTCCTTCACATCTGTACAGAACAACATGAACTGTATGGCTGGCAAAGCTAAAAGCAGTGACTATCTTGTCCCTTACAAGTTTCCATAATGGATTAGAGTGGTGTACATGTGTCTATTTAATGGATGCCACTTTGTTGTGGGTTTAGTTCACACAAGGATATAATGTTGGGCCGGGGCGATGGGTGCCCTTGTATTCAGGTGGGAGGACCTTTGTTTATATCCTCAGCACCAAGGGAATTAGTTCCCTTTCTTGCAATCCCAGCACAGTGGAGGTGAAGACAGGAAGAGCAAGGAGTAACTTACAGATTGGTGGAACATGACATCCAATGTTCCTTTTTGACCTCTGAATGCACATATAGGTACACACTCCTAAACACGTGGGCTCATGTATTTCACACAAAAAAGTAAGATGCAAGTAAGTGCTAATTTACCTGAAATTCATCGCTATAAGTATCGGAATGTAGATGTTCATTCATAATATATAGAATATAGAATATAGAATTAGAATATAGAATATAGAATATGGAATATGGAATGTAGAATGTAGAGTATAGAATGTAGAATGTAGAATGTAGAATATAGAATATAGAATATATAGAATAACAGAATTTAGAATATAAAGTTATATGCAACTTCATTTTATAGAAAAGAACTTTGTTCATTATGTTAAAAAGTATGTCTTCATCTCACTAGGTTATGATAAATGCCCACAGCTTCTTTACTCATTTATTTATTCATTTGTTTTCTTATTAGCAAGTATTTCTTGAAGGCTTACCTGAATCTTGCCTCCTGGGCTCTAGAAGATGAGGATGCATCTATGAGTCATCAATGGGACCTCTATGTTATTGGAAAGGCATGTAAGCACATACCTGTTGGATTATATTTGTATGGTAAAATATTAAAAAGCGCTAATTCCCATAAAGGCAACCTAAAGCAAGAAAGATGATGGAAAGCGAACAGAGCAATCCTCTAGATGCTCAGAAAAGCCATTGCAAGCAGAGGCCATTTGAACAGATAGATCCGAGTCTAGTCCAGGGGAAGCATGTATTCCTGCAGAGGGAACAGCACAGACCAACACCATCGATGGAGCGCATCTTCATCCAGGCGCAGAGATGGAAGGTGGAGAATAAAAGAGGGGAGCAGACAGGGGAAGTGATGTTTAGACGTGGGTGGGACAAGGTCATGCGGGGGTTCACAACACAGTATTAGTTTTGCTCTTCCAACACCACAGGAACCCATAGTGAGCTGTAAAGAGAAAGCTGACAAAAGGTAATTTGTATTCTAGATAGCTCATGATCGGCTCTGTGATACACTAGAGCAGACATAACAAAGTGAATAACGCCAGGTTCAGGTCACTGCAGCATTTTAGCAAGAGAGGATCTGGGTTTGTAGGGTGTGGGGTGCGAGGGATAACCAGAAACCAGGCAGTAAAAATATTTATTTAAATTGAAAATGCTGCCTATGCTAAGTCCTCTTTATAATTTTAATCAAATGCTTCTATCTCACTACAGAGAGATGGAGACCTCATATATGCATTCAACAAACTGTGTTTAGTCATCAGTAAGAGAACAGCTACTGGTGTGTATTGAGATTGCAGGTGAAAAGAAACCCAGTTCCCCGACAAATAACGGGATGAAATAGTTCCTCATCTAGCGATCGCCTTGGAAATGAATGTAGCCTCTACCTACTCTAACCTCAACCTTATCCCCTAAAATCTCAGCCTCTGGAGCATGTGTAGTACCCTGGCTTTCATTCAGGACACCTGAAGCTGGCGCTGCTATTCTCATCTGGACCCTGAGGATGGAAGACATTGGTTAGAATAGAAGGAACGTGCACAGAGGCCATTGTTGAACGTCCTGATCTTGTCTTCGACTTACCACTATTAATAGGAGAGAGTAACCCTGAAGCCAGTGAAGATGCAGAATTTCTTTCATTCATGTTGTGGCTAGGGTGACCTCACCTTCCTCCTTCTCCTTTCTTCAGGCTTTATGCTGAAACTCCAGCCAGTGTCCCCTAACACCAAGTGTCCCTGGAGGCTCTTGCTTTTGTTATACCTGCAAAGACTCCAGTGCTCTGATGATCCCCGCCGCTCTCATGGCCAGAGTTTGGACTGTGGATTTAATATCTAGTTTCAAGGTTGTGCTTCTTTCTTTGTTCTAACCAAAGAGTAAATAGCTAACTGAAATCTAACAAACATCATCTGCAAATGTTTGGTAGCTTTCCACTTTAAGGTGTTTGTAGCCTGAATGAACATTTTTTTGCATTTCGGTAAAGTAATATTGCTATTCCCTGTCAAATGGGTCCATTGTTGGCTTCAAAGCATCCTTGCAGCCCCAGCTAAAATCCATAATATGTAAAGGCAATGGGATAAGCAAAGGGTTGTCAAAGCTGCCGATAACAGTGCCATGCTAATATTCCTGAGGTTGGAACATTAGTACTGCTGTGGGCCTCAAGCTGAACAGAAAATACCTTCATGTGACTTTAAAACTGTTCAAAAAACAATGGCAGTAAACTGACTATGGAAAATCTTGTGTTTTATATACATAATATATAAATATTCATCATATTCTTGGCCTTTTATTAGTTTGAAAATGCCTAATATGTTTCTGACCCTGTGCTCCTTAGTGCCTTAATGAATACAGAATTTTATATGAGGACTCAGTAATCTCCCCAAGGTGTGGGTGAGTAGCTCTGGGTGTCCTCTACCTCATAAACCCAGCTCAGGACTGCCAGAGGAGCTCTGAAGGGTTAAAGTTTTGTCTGTGACACTGAAATTGAGGCCAGCTGTAGGTCATACCCACGTCCCAGTCACAGGAAAATGAACCTGTGAGACAGAACCTAATTATCTGCTAAAGCAAAAGCCAGTCTCAGTTCAATAACTTACGACAGAGCCAGCCGCCAGATATAGCGTTACCATGGCAACTTTGGGAAAAAAGCTACAGGGCTGTTCAGAATAAGGAGGAAGGGAAGAAGACTGTAACCCTAACTGTGCTGTAGCCGTTTGATCTCAGACAAGGGAGTGCGTCTAGAAACACAGGTGAGTCCGTACACGCCTCCCATTGTCTTCTCACTTTAATATCTCTAGCAAGCCTTGAAAAGAAAAATACAATCATAGCATCCTGTGGGCCCGAAAATGATCCCCTCGTTCACAGATAATTGGAATTAATCTTAAAGAAGAACAGACACGCTTCCATCTTCCCTCCTCCATGTCACCCCAGAAGGACGCATGGAATAGAACGCAGCACCATTTTCATAGACGAAGTTTCCCGTCCACCAAACTCAGTCTCACTCAGTTTCCTCTGCTTCCCCTAAGGGATGTTTTGAGAGACGATGTGTGTGTTTCCAAAGTGTGTGAAAGTTGAACTAGAGAATAGGAGAGAATTTATTTATTTATTTATTTATTTATTTATTTATTTATTCATTCATTCATTCATTCATTCATTCATTTGTAAATTGTCTATAAACTTCAAGTGAAATGAGTTCCCAGGATATCGAGTTAAGAAGAATCCGGCAATTAGAGGGAGGGAAGACTTGGCACACTAGTCATTTTGTTTTTCCCGTGAGCTCATCTTTGTATTTGTCTCTAGAAGGACAATGGATTCATGAATTCTTGAAGGAAGTCTACTTTCTTTTTAAAGACACTTAGCATAAGTACCGTGTAACTAAGAACTCAGTAAAAAATGCCAACTGTTCCTGGAATTTGGACTAGCACCATTCAGATGTGATCCCTTTATTTTTAAAAACATTCTTCATGAGACAAACCATGCTGAAACATGGCAATTATAATTATTGGACTTCAGCCCATTTGACAACTATAATGTCATTAACGATATAATAAGACACAAATGACACAAAATATAGTCACTTAAGCCTGCTATCCAGTTGCAGTGCCAAGACTGAATTGTTTAGATAGCTGTGTATAAACATACACATATAGCAGTATACTGATGTATAACTCATAAACACAGTGGTTTTGAAATAAAGGAGGAAATATGGATATGAATAATATCATTTTCATATTCATGGATAATTTTATGGCAATGAAAATGAAACAGAAGATGGAAAATGGGATTTTTCCAGCACAGAAATCACTAAGAATATAGCCTGAAACTTCTAATAAAATAGATTCACATATGAAAATCTGTGTATTTTCTTTAAGAGGTCACAACTTTTAAACATACCCTCCCTACCCCATCTTATTCTATATTGAATATATAATTATGTGTTTATAGAAACCTGCATCTTCAAATCCTTTAAACTACTGGTGAGTTAAAGGAGGCCAAAGACTATCAAAGATGTGTTGGGAGGCAGTGGACAGCCCCACAGAACAAAATAAACACATCTCAGCACAAAATGAATTTTCTGATTAATCACTAGGTGGTAGTACCCTAGCCTCTGTTTATGATCTTAACCTAAGCCCTTCTCAAGTAAATGGAAGCCAGAGAGAATATCCCTTCCTAAGACAGATGTTTCTGAGATCTGTTTACTAAAAGGCTTACAAAGATGCCAGCTAAGACAATGGAGTCAGATACACTACCCAGCTCTTACTACTTCTTCATCTTCTTTGTTTGTTTGTTTTGTTGTTGTTGTTTGTTTTTTGTTTTTGTTTTTGTTTTGTTTTGTTTTTTTGAGACAGAGTTTCTCTCTATAGTTCTGGCCGCCCTGGAACTCACTCTGTAGACCAGGCTGGCCTCGAACTCAGAAATCCACCTGCCTCTGCCTCTCAAGTGCTGGGATTAAAGGTGTGCACCACCACTGCTGGGCTTACTACTTCTAATGCAAATGTTCTCCTATTTTAGCTTTAGCCCACATGATTAGCTTACAAATTCAAGTTTTGGGAAGGACACACATACACACACACACACACACACACACAAACACAAAACTAATTTCACCATTTTCTCTCTTTTTCTTGAATTCCCAAGAGAGATAATAGAAATACTAATAAAGAAACCTTACTGTTTTTCTCAGAAAACTGTCCAGCAATGGTTTTGAAGAGCTTTTTTGCTGACTTTCTAGAGCAAGATTCATTTAAACTGCTCCATACCACTTTGTTTGGTATCATGGTATTTCCTATATATCTGTGTGTGCATGTGTTTATGTGTGTGTGTGTGTGTGTGTGTGTGTGTGTGTGTGTGTATACGTGTGTGCATGTGACTTATGTGTTCTGAAAATATAACCCTAAAATCCATGAATGAGGATTGTGAGAGACAGATGCTTCTTGTAACATGAAGGCCCGGATATTTTCAATTAGCATTAAATAAATACGATAAAATAAATTGTAGCTGAAAATAATTTGTTAACATAAAATATTCTGCTTGCCATATGTAGAATGTGTCAATGTATTTGTTGACTGAGTGAAAAATGTAAGGGCCTATGTTTTCAGAGAAAAGTGGGGGAACGTAAGTACTGGATAGGAATTTCAAAACTGAAACCTGCGGTTTCTGCTATCATATCAAAAAGCAGAGTCTCCAGTCTCCGCAGGTTGTTCTATGACTCACTGAGAAGTGACAAAGCAACCCGAAAGCATTGCCACCACTTTTGGATGTATTATTTTTAGTAGACTTGGATAGTTCATAATATTCAAGAATCTGAAATATCGTTTCTATTTCTTTCTATTAAGGCTGCATATGTCATGCCAGAGACTTGCGATGGGACTGGGGAGCAGGAAGGGGCAAAAGCAAAAGCCCCAAGGTGCTCTAGGGGCGACTCTAGTGACTATGGGTGACCCTAAGAGGAGGAGGAATAAGGACACCAACCCACCTACAAAACCATTGACCCCAAATATGTCCCTTTTACAGGCTGCGGAGGGACAAAGAGTAGAGATGGAGAGAATCGCCAACCAATGAGTGGTCAAAATTGAGACCCACAAAATGGTCAAGAACCAATCCATGACACTTTAATGATATTCTGCCATACGTGCTGACAGGAGCTTCCTATAACCGTCCTCTGAGAGGCTCAACCCGGCAACAGATACAGAGACTCAAAGCCAAACATTTAGATGGAGTTCTGGGAGTCTTGTGGAAGAGTTGGGGGGAAGATTGGGTCTGAAGATGAAAGGACTTCCACAGAGAACCAACAGAGTCAACTAACCTAGACCCTTGGGGGATCCGAACCACCAATCAAAGAGTGAACATGGGCTGAATCTAAGCCCTAGGGCCCACCCCACACCTCCCATCCCACACACATTTAGCAGAAGTGCAGCTTGGTCTTCATGGGGGTCCACGACAACTGAAGCAGGGGCTGACCCTGAATTTGTTGCTTGCCTGAGGATCTTGTTCCCCTGTTGGGCCATCTTGTCTGGCTTCAGCAGTATATGTAGGTGGAACACAGCATGGGGAGAGGGTTCCCCTTTCTCAGTGGAATAAGGGAAGGGGGAAAGTGGGGATGATATGCATGAGAGGGTACTGGGAGGAAAGTGGGTCTAATATTGGGATGTAAAATGAATAAAAAATAAATTGATCAATTTAAAAAGAGGCTACATATGCTTTCTGTTCTCAATCAGCCTCTGATAATACATATCTGGATGTGGGCCCCACTCTTGGAACATCTCTTAGCTTACTGCCGAGCCTTGTGTTATTGTTATTAGCGAGACTAGTTTGCTGACTAAACTATATTCTTGCCTTGTGTTTTGAGTATTCTAAAATGTTACAATCTGCCATCCCTGTTCAGATATGTCATTGACACTTCTTGCTTATGTTATTGGATCTTCAGGGGGAAAGCTTGTGGGTTGGACGGCTAGTGGGAGATTTGGGTATTTCAGTCCTTCTCTGAGTCTGCCTTTCTGTCAATCACACAAGTGCATGACAGTGGCCTTCCCAGGAAGGGGAGGTTATGACTCACTATGTCTCTCCACCCATCTACTGGGCTCTGGTTGTCTGCCCTCCTTCCACAGAGGTGGTGACAGTAAGAGTGGACCAGGCCATGTACCTCCCTGCATCCATTTTCCCGCCTGCCTCCTGCCTCTTCTCACCGTTCCAAGTCTACTATATTTTATGGTGTTCTGTATGATGGGCAGCTACCTCGAGATCATATCATCTTTTTACTTTATTTTATGATTGATTTCTGTGACGTGTCTAATCTGAAACTCTCCTAATAAAGCTGGTCATGTCCTTTAGAAGTTAAAAGTCAAATTATTTTCTTCTTGTCTAAGACAACAAGCTTGGCTTGAGCTCATTTCATTTTTCTGTACATTCAAGAAAATAATTTAATAGAAGACTTAAGTATTTTTGCTTACTTTCATCTTGTTTCTGTTCACCCACTAAAGAAATGAATGTCATTGGTTGATTGAATAGAGTAAAACGTAAGACGGAGTACAATTTGGAGAGGTAATAACCTCGTCTAAGTCCCCAGCTTTCGTGGAGAATTGACTTGGCTATTTTCAGTCCCACTTCCTCAATCTTCCTGACTCCTCTTGTCTCGTATTTGCATAGCCACTCTCTCCGTTCTAGCAATTATCATCTGCATCGGTTAATATCATAAAGGAAATATTACATATACTTACAGAAATGGGTATTGATCTTCAGAGTAGTGTTTATGTCTGGTAAAAGGAAAACAGGTTAAAAATGTTGACATCTGCGATTCAACTGGTTATATATTTTTTTGATTTGTATTTTTATTAGATATTTTCTTTATTTACATTTCTATTGTTATCTACTTTCCTGGACTCCCCTCTGAAAACCCCCTATTCCATCCCCCCCCTGCTTCTATGAGGATGTTCACCCACCCACCCACTCCTGCCTCCTAGCCCTGGCATTCCCCTACACTGGGAGATCTAGCCTTTACAGGACCAAGGGTCTCTCCTCCCATTGATGTCTGACAAGGCCATCCTCTGTTCTATATACAGCAGGAGCCATGAGTCTCTCCATGTGTACTCTTTGGTTGTTGGTTTAGTCCCTGGGAGATTTGGGGGTCCTGGATGGTTGATATTGTTGTTCTTCCTATGAGGTTGCAAACCCCTGAAGCTCCTTCAGGCCCTTCTTTAATGCCTCCATTGGGGAACTGTGCTCAGTCCAATGGTTGGCTGCAAGCATCCACCTCTGAATTTTTCAGGCTCTGGCAGAGCCTCTCAGGAGACAGCCATATCAGGCTCCTGTCAGCAAGCACATCTTGGCATCCACAATAGTGTCTGGGTTTCGTAACTGCATACGGGATGGATCCTCAGGTGGGGCAGTCTCTTTGGCCTGTTGCATATCTTACAGTAAAGTTTTAACACAATGGACACATACATGATGAAACAGCACATGAATGAAATTATTTAGCATCTCAAAAATAGAACAAAAGTTAAAGTTATAAAAGTTATGGGAAATTTGAATGTATATGTGTAATGAGACATGAGAACACTTGAGTATATACTATATGATAGTAAGATATATTCTAGGAAACATGGAATTTTGCTTTCCTATTTATGTGAAATTTTAATTGTTCAATTTTATAGAATGAGTAACTGTTCATTGTTGTGAAATAATATTGAATTTTCTAAGTAAACTAGTTCATCTTTGACAATGTGATAAGATTTTAAGTTGGCCTGTGATGATGAGAGACTAGCAGAATTAATATTTGAAGAACAGGTTTAACTTGATCTCTGATAATAACATTTTTCTAGTAATATGTGGAAAGATTCTGGTACTTACCGGACATAGATCACTTGAGTAGTTGTAGTAATTCATTTAGGAGATTTTATAACACGGATCTGAATGTACTCTGTCCTAAATATACTGAGTTAGAATTTTCAGAATGACAAGAAAAATGTGTCTTCATAGAACTTTTCTTTAGCTGTGACATAATCTCTGATTTGAGGTCTTTAGCCATATTGTCTAGAAATAAATGAATGTTGGACTGGAATGGTTTCCTCAGCTTTGTAATCACTTCTAGAATTTGTCCTGCTACTTTGACAGGTGTCACACACATATCATGTGTGGAAGACAGCTTTGGTTCCCACAACAGACATGTGAGATGTTTGATTCTTATAAAGAGAAAATAGCTTGTATTTATTTACTTTCATTAATCTATTTCACAATGAGCTAGTCCTGTTGATTTTCTCCTTGTGGAAAGATATCCTATTAGTATTTGGTAGAGATAAATTGGTCATCTCATACCCATGACACAGGAGAGGAAGAAGAGGAAGGCTAGAGTACCACTGTACATTTCAAGGACACAGTCTCAGTTACTTCAAGACATTCTAGTGGGACTTACTTCTCAGTGACATCAAACTAAACATCAAGTGTTAAACATAAAGGCTTTGGGTGGGCATTCTAGATTCAAACTAGAGACCCACGCCTGATATTCCAGTTTTACTTACTGAAATAAGAAGCCACAAGTAACTGATGCTGACTGAAAAAGGACTATAGTGATTCTCATTCTTTTGCTGTTAATAAGTAAAATAACATCATCTTGACTTTGTTACAGTTTCTGTACACATACAATCTACCCTGTCTCTAAAGTCTCTCAGTTGTGTGTGCATGAGACCCTCTCACATATACTTCTTGTTTCATATGATTGGAATTGGTGGTTATAAAATTTTTGTGGGATCAGTCTCTTATAAATGCTACATATAGTATTGGATTCTTTTACCCATAATAAAGACAAGGATATTCACTCAAAGCTTCAGACAAAATGTTTATGGGGATATGAAAGTAGAAAAGCCAAGGGATGTGTTGAGCTCGGGTGGATAATCTTAGCTTACATTTTCATTGCTTTTCTTTCAGGGGAATTGCAGTCATGTTCATATGGATTATTCATGGCTCATACTCTCACCCCTGAACTGTTTGCCCCACCTGTGATCAGCTACAATGCTAGTTATTCATCTAGATTTTTTTATAACATCCACATGTTTATAACATGTTATGTTTTCTGTCCTAAATATACTGCTAGAATTTTCAGAATGAAAAGAAAGATGTGTCTTCAAAGAACTTTCTCTTTAGCTCTGACATAATCTCTGAGTTGATGTCTATGGCCATACTGACTAACAAATGAATGTTGGATTGTTAAGAACCATACATCTACACCAAGGCATTCATGGTTCCCTACCAGCCCATCATGAGCACAGCCTCTATTGTTGCTCCTTTACAAACTGATATCTGTTTGCCCTTTGTGATGCACTTTCAATTTTTCATCAATTGCATCAATTTATCAACTAAATTCAATAAGAAATATAGCATAATCTATCTTATTTCTGGATATTTGAGTATGATGCATATCCCTTTCTTACTCATTAGTCTTTTTATCCTTAGGAAATCAAGCAGATGCTCTTTTGTAGGGACCTTTCCTTAGATACTGTAGTAGATACCTCCCCTAGAATCCCAAAGCAGTATATTGTCATATGAATCTGTACTATTCTGAAGACAATTATTTATTGGCCTCTTTATTATTCTTAAAAGAATACAGTGTTGTGTTTTAAAAAGGAAATTCTACTCTTATTTAAATTCCATACCTGGATGATAAGGAATTTGATTTTTATACATCACTGTTCATGAACGGGTGGAGAAGTAGAGAGAAGGATAAAATTTTTAAGGGCTGAAAGCTTCTTATTTGCAATTGTATATAATTCCACTCATCTATGAACATTTCAAAATGACCATTTTAAAAATAATTATTTCCACTTAAAAGCTTAATTTCAGATAAACAAGAGGACTCATCTTGAAAATGAAGGAAAATAACTACTAGGAATTTTGGTAACTAGGAAGAGGGGATTCCCGAACTTTCAATTAACAATTTTCTCAGGATATTCAAGAATTAAGTTTCCATCATTCTTAGAGGATCAAACAAAAATACCACGGAAGTATATTCACTTCTCTGGTTTTAAAGACCTTAATAGTCCTCTAAGTGCAGATAATAAGGGAAGCAGATCAGATATTTTAAGTACATAGCATCCATGCCAGACAAGTCCCAAAGGAAACTTTTCTTTTTCATATTGAGAAGTTCAGAGTTTCTTCAATGTTTCTAGAGATGATAGTTAAAATGCTGATACAGTGTAATGCTCGAAACTACCACAAGCAATCCTTCACTAATCATCAGTGACTCTTCAACTTAGAGTTTAATGCTTAAAACCTTTGTAGGAACACAAAACCAAACACGCTTTTGTAAATTTTATGGTTGACATCTGCTTTTATATCACTTATTATTACATATCCAAAAGCTAAGAGGAATGTGTTTTTCAAAGCACGAAACATTTCACAATACTTTTCCAAAACTATAATAAAATAAAATGCTGTCATCATTTTAAAATCATCAGTAAGTAAAACGAAATCTTCTTCATATGGACTTTTTAAGCCATAAAGAACAAACAATAGATTTTCTTTCATAAATGATGGAGACTGACGTAAGAACATTTTTTTTTTAAACCATAGAGATCGTGATGTAAAATTCAAATAATATTTTGATGATCATGGAAATCTCATGTAGGCTGAAGAAGTAACAAGAAAAGCCTTAGAATAGTATCCCAAGATTTGTGGAACAAAATTGATTTCCACTCAAACTGGGTCTTTTGCTGTTCTTGAAAATGTCATGGTGTCAGCCTTGGCTATTAGGACACTGTGATTTATAGCTGAGACACAGTGTAGCAGCAGCTGACTGTCTGGAGCCACAGCACAGCGTCTGCCAAGGAAGCACCAATCAGGGCGGCGAAACTCTGACCTGAGCCTTTTCTCCCCCATCTTGATAAGGGAATGATAAAATACTATCTGGAAGATTTACTTTGTAGGAGATAAACAATCTTAGCAAAAGGAAGTGGATGTCATCCTTCTGTAGAATAAATTATAAGCATTATTTATGGGAATCTGTATTCCATCCTTTTAGAAACGCATATTAAAAACAGGCACATAAACAGATGTTCCGAATATGACAACTTATTTTAATATACTGGAAACCACAGCATAATTTTGTAATTTGATTAATTAGTGAGAAGTACTGTGAATGTTAAAATTCCAAACTCTCTAAATTATATTTATAGCTTAGCTCAACTGCATTGTAAAAATGTTTTTCCATTAGAAGCATTATTCATAGAAACACCAATCTTCTCAGAGAGAATGATTTCTTAAGGAGTCATGACTGACAGTTAAATTTTAAAAACTGCCCAGGTCATTCCATGATAAACAACAGTGAAAAAGTAAAGGATAAATTATGAAAATCCTAGCCAGTCAGGCTGGCTCAGTGCTGGAGCAGAATCATGACCAAAAGTTCAAGGCCAGTCTGGGCTACAGTGTTAAATCTGTCTTCTAACCACTTCCCCACAAGAGAATGAAAAATCTATCATCGGAATCATTTATTCATAGCTGATATATGTATATATATATATATATATATATATATATATATTATATATATGTGTGTGTGTGTATGTGTGTGTGTGCTTGTGCATGTACGTGTGTGTGTGTGTGTATATATATATATATGATGTATATGTATACCTATGTATACATATATAACATGTAAATGTAAAAATACAATACATACATTCACACTAAAGAGAAAAGATTTTGGTCAATTCCCTAACCAAAAATAAGAGCATTCCAATGTTTAGCCATAGAGATTTCCATAACATTGTTGATAAAAGTTCAAATGTATTAACCAACTTGTAAAATTATATGGCAACTATGATACACACATTAGACTCCTAAATCAAATCGCTATCCTTTCTTTACCAAACTTTTATTTCTAATAATCCTTAATTAGGAAATTTCATATCCCTAGCTGACAAGATATGCTCACTGTCCTGACAGAGGTGATGATGATCCTTAGAAATGGTAAGAAAATGCGGGTAATCTCCATGACTTTCAAGGCTGGGGTCTGCCGTGCGAGACAGTTTTCTGTTGTCGGGATGTACACTGCACATTTCTCAGGATAACAGAGCTTCACATTTTGATAAGCACTGCCAAGTTCACTAAGGGGAGCGTAGTGGACCTATAAATGTTGTTAGGACACAGAGTTCAGAAATTGGTGATGACTGTCCAAGCTCTGTGGCGCGTTTGCCTGGTATTTCTTCTACTCTACGGTGTGTCATCATGAAGTGCTCCCTGGATTCTCAGACACTGTTAGGTTAATCTTGGGCAGCAAAGTTGATCCACTGATGGTCAGGGGAGTAAAGCAGGGCTTCTTCCTTACTTTCTGAGCTGGAAAATAGTCTCTCTCTCTCTCTCTCTCTCTCTCTCTCTCTCTCTCTCTCTCTCCTCCTCCTCCTCCTCCTCCTCCTCCTCCTCTCCCCCTCTCTCTGTCTCTCAATCTCTCTCCATCTCATTTTCTCTCTGTCTCTGTCTCTCTGTCTCTCTGTCTCTCCCTCCCTCCCCCTCCCTCCTTTCCTCCCTCCCTCCTTTTCTCTTCCTGTTTTTTTATTGGCTTCTAGAGTGTTAAGCTGTAAAGATGATACAGCTGGTCAGTTTTGTCACTCAACGAGGAGTGCCTATCTGAAAATGTTGATATAGTAGAGAGACAAAGGAGCAGGAGGGTGACATGGACTGGGCGAGCAGGGGCCGAGAGGGACTAAATATGGGTGCAGGAAAGGCCTAGCAAATGAACAGTGCGTTCTGCACTGACAATATGTATGTACTCAGGAACTTGTGAGTTCTGGAGTCTTTCCTTCCTAGCTGTGAACTCTCCAGAAAAGCAGTAAGAGGTGATCTCACACTCTCCACACATATCAATTCTCAGTGGAATACAATAACACTGTTTGCCTCAGATGCAGTTAATCCTCAGAAAAATGTTAATAAACTCCTACAAGCAGTTTCACTCTTGAGTCACATTCCTACTGGAGAGTGTAAATTTTATATGTAGTTCTTTATGACAGTATCGAGACTGATAAATTCATATTCTTGTAGAAGTGAGTCTTCCTTACAAACGTCACATCTGGTAGCCTGAGAGGCAATGGACAAAGAATTTCTTCACAGAGTAACCATGACATAAGGGGAGGATCACATTTTTTATCTTGTAAGAAAAAGACATGGCCATATATTTGTTTTTAAAAAAAAAGAAATAAGCAATTTTTTTTTAGAATTAATTGATTACATTGTTTTAAACTATATTAAATAATAAAGTTGGGTATGTGTGAACGTGCTGTAAATCATATAAAAATTTAATCATTTTATTTTGAAATACTATGAGCACTATGACAATTATTTCTAATTGTCATAAAAATAGAATTATCTTCATCCTATCCACATAAGTTGTTATTTTTAGGTGATGTAATAGGTGGTCCTCACTAGAATGGTCTTATGGAAAGAGAACTTGGTTTTTATATTATAAGATACAATTTCTTTGAGATTCCATTAATCATTTCCTTTTTAATTGAAAAAAAAGTCACCACAAAATTCATTCTTCTAGAAAAGAGTACAAAATTCATTCTTCTAGAAAGAACCTTAAAAGTTGACATTTCTTTGAACAATTGTCCCAGAAATCCTTTTTAAAGTACATTTTCATTTTCTGGCATGGCTTGAATTGAATTCTGAACTTTGTGTGCCTGTCCTCTAAGCCCCTCTGATGAATTAAATAGGCTTCTCTGTATATTTAGTACATTCAGGAATTCTTTGTCACAGAGCCTGCTCAGCTTCATTATTAGAGAGCTGTCTGGGAAGTCTGGCAGCCAGTTTGTTTTCTGCCATTAATAAAGCGTTTACTCCCCCCACCGCAACTTCTTTGAAGAAGTTGAAAGGGCTTCATGTTGGGTACAGGGGCACCAGGAAGAGAGAGAAATGGAGGGAACTGACCGTTATAATTCCCCAAGAACAACAACAAAAAATTATATCATCTAATGTAGAGATTTCCCCCCAAATTACAAATGCATAGTGTGGTTTTAATATGATTATTAAATCTAGCAAAAAGTGCCTCCCCAGCTAAGATTTGGAGGTCTGCTACCAGAAAGACATTGTATCAAAAATTATACAAAGTCAAGTGCTTTGCTTGGATAATGTTTCAATTCAACATTAAGCTAACCTCTCACTGAGGTAGGAAAACAATCAGAACATAAATATGTAGGCACTTATATTTCACTTTTGTGTTTACAAAATATTCAGAAGAGTTCAAGAATGACTTGCCAAATTGGATCTAGAGTAAACAAAATGCCCAATTTAGAAACAAGGAAAAAGAATTCCACAGAAAATTCACTTGCTCACAATTTGTCAGATACCAGTTAACAACGAGGGAGAAAAATGGAAAAGAGAGATTACTAAAAACTGTTTCTACAAAAGCTCCTCAAGCATTATTTAACCAAATGAGGACCCAAAGAAGGGTGACAATTTATACTTACTTGGCCAAGCCCATGCTATCCATGATTGGTGTTGTTCTTATTCGGTTAGTAATTGACTATTAAGGGAACAAACTTAAATTCACATTAGTAAAATCATCAGTGGGGCAGATTCCCCCACCTTATCAGAATGATTCATTTTGAGGTTGTCATAAAATATTCATGGAATTAGATGATTGATAAGGAAACAATTTAATCTTAAATTAATCTCAATTACCTTCAATCTTCACCTGCTTTCAAACTTTCCGCAGGTACAATGTCAAATTCAACTGAACATGTAATATGTCTAATATGACCCGACATGAGAGAAGTGGCACTCGACGAAAACTGAAGTTAACTCAGTGTGGGTGACATCCGGAAGCGGCCTCGATGTGTATAGTGTTTTCATTAAATATTTTCCAGAACTGAACAGGGATACACAGACATACAGACTTGAAGACAGACACATAAAAACACAAAATGTATACACACACACACACACACACACACACACACTAATGTTTAGTTGATCATTGATGGACATGGAGATGACACATAGGTTAAAAAGTAGCAACTGATTTTCAGCATACTAATTATGTATTTGCAGAGCTACAGGGAAAGACTTTATTTTCAAATGTTTACAAACTCGCGGGATTTTTTTTTTTTTTAAACTCATCTATATTTGGAACCTTGTTTTCTTTTTTCTTTTTTCCAAATGCGGTCACTTAGGGATCAGTACTGAATTAAAAATACTGCCATACAATACAGTATTACAAATTAGACAAAAGCATCCAGGTATCAAAACTGTGCCTTCATTTGTGGCCTATGGGCAAGGAGACTGTATTTTATGTGCAAATGGCAAGGAAACTTGGTCTTCAGCTCCCTCTTTATGTGTTGCTTTACTATAAACTCATCCAAACATGACAGCTTGCAAGGTCATTTGCATATTTAAAATATATTAGCTCAACATTAGGCACCTGTACTAGCATGCCATTTTGAAGATGAGTTTAAGGTAAGCCCCCACCTTTTCTAATTTCATTAATAATTAATTTGTACTATACTTCCCCTGAGATACTTCTTCCTCCTTGGGATCTTATTAAATGATTTAAGAGTGTCTCTATGCTTCTGTTGTGCCAGTGGAAGACTGAAATGTTTAGGAATTTTAAACTGAGAATGATACTGATCTCCTGAATCCTAAAAGAAAATATAATCATATTAAGATCTGGCAAAATTCCAAATGGCCTCCTTGATGGATTCTAAAATGCTTTAGACATTGTCATGTAGATAAAAAAAAAAATCCTTGTTTTCCTTGAAAGAGATCTAAAGCTAAAAGCACAGGTATCACAATATTGTCAGAGGCACACAACAGAGACAAAGGAAAACTACTATTTCATTAGTCTGCAGTAAATGGTTAAGTTGAGTAATGATTTTTTTTTTTTAATTTCTGAAAAGAACTTGGGAGTTGACAGCAATTTACCAAACAATGTAAGAAAGAGGGAGAAGCAAGCAGGGGTTACTCTGTGTACTTGGGTCAGTGAAAATGTACATATAAGCTGGTGTCAGAGGAGAGGCGACCCCTCCTTCCCAATACACTGACCAAGCTCACACAGGCAGCACGCAGCTCTTTATGTATGCGTCTGGTTCAGGCTGCTCTCCCCGGCCAGAAGCCATCTGACTGTTAATATCACTGCTTTGTGTATGCAAACCACATCATCTTCTCACTCTTGGTTGTTTATCTTTTTGTTTATTTTAAGCTTAGAATGATCTGGTTTTTCCAAGTCACATTATGAATCCACAGAATTGCATTGTCTGGTGACAGCTGAGAGAAATGCAGAGAGAGTCACAGCCATCCACTTACAGCATAAAGTACCTTATAGAAACGAAGTCTGGCGTGTACACATACACACACACACACACACACACACAGACACACACACACACACAAGTCAGAAGCTTTCTGAGTAGTATTCTTACACAGAACATGCTTTGCACAAAGAATGTTCAAAGCTGCAAGTTACGTGAGTGATATATGTCATATATGATATATATATAAATATATATATAAATATATATGATGCTCAGGAGATCTGAAATTTGTTTTAGTATTTTCTCCTATAAAATATAAGTTAATATATAGTATAGCTCACTATCATAGCATAAGCAGAATTTCTTCACATTTGAATTTTTGGCTATCATTATATCTGTCAACTATCATTTCCTACTTCTTTTTGGATTTCAATTGATGAAGCATCACGTGCATATCATTTATGATTATCGTAAAACAGGTGTCAGAAAACACACTCCTCTATACGGTGCTTTGTTCAATAGAACCTTTTTGATCCGCGGTGTAAAGCTTCTATTAAATAGAATCAAGTTTCTGTGATGCTCACAGACACACACATACACAGAGTTCTTTGTGATGTAAAAGTTCGGACTTTTAAAAAAATAATCAGTTCCAACAAGAATGAAGTTAAAAGAAGTGAAAGATAAATACTAGTAAAAATAAGAGGAAAAACCTCTACTATTTATATGTAGTCCTTTTACATGGTGTAGTAAAACATGTTTATACACACACTTAGATTTCAAAGCTTCTAAATAAATGGCAGGGGTGAGGCCAGGAAAGAATCCGAACAGATACAACAACGCACAGTTAAACATTATCTGTGTTTATGATATTCTTATATTATTTTTAGAAAACAATAAAGATGCTTTGTGTTTTTTGATATTTCAAGTAATGAGTAACAATAACAACCTCAACAAAAACAGAACAAAGACTCCACGTGATATCTTAAAATGGATTCATAGATTTATTTAATAACAGAGAAAACAATTTATGGGGAAAACATTAAAGTTAAAACACCAAAGTCACTCTTGCCTGTGTTATGAAAAGCCATCTCACTTTAATCCTTAATTTCTGTGATGTTACTGTAAATTTGGAATAGATTTATTGATTACAGATCAAAACCACACATTTGACGTATCATTGATTAATGCATAGTCAAATAAGTTACAAAGGCTATGGTTGGAATATTTACTTCTGGTAATGAAAATTCTGATCAAAGCCTGCACCTCAAATGTGTTTTACACGTGAACTAGACCATCTGACCTCAGAGCTGTTCTCTAATGCTTTATAACACACACAGAGTGAAATGTAAAAATTCAAGAGCCCTGTATTTTCCTAAATATTGGCTTTGTGAATCTCAGAATAAGGGGATTGTTTATACATATATACTATTGTGTGTGGGCAAAAGACTAAGGAAACACTCACTAAAATTATCACTTATAACACAATATTCTCTCAGATTAGTAGCAACAAGAATAGAATCAATAAAGAAAACTGTAAATCATTTCTTTTTCAGGTCTCAAGTATGATTAGAATCTTATATGATGTATTCCAAGCCACAGTTCTACGGAAGCATGCATAATTGATTGAAATAACTAATGTATATAATTCTATGCATAGAAAAACTTATGAACATAAACAACTCTCGTATAATAAAGAACATATCCTCCTCTTATTCGTCTTAAAACACACCCAAAGCAATGTTTTTAGTAAAAAAAACCTTGTGTTTTAATTCTGCTTCTTATACATACCTCTTACAAAACCTTTATATGATAATCATAGTAAACACAAACCCTATTTCAGTTCTACTGTGCTCTATCTTTAGAGTACAGTTTCTGACAATTGTATTTTGGGTGTGGGTCATGGTGAAATCCTTGCTGATTAAAAAGAAAACCATTGTTCTTTGCTCCTATGCAGAATCTATGTCTGTTCTTTTGTTCTGGTGGTTTATGCCGAGAATCAATAAGGTTCAAAGCTGCTGGTACCCCTCCGCCTAGGTCCCAAGAGCCTGACTTGTGATGTTACTAAAATACCTCACAAGTTAGGGTCTCAGGGACTAGGAAAAGTCTGGTTTGATGCAGGAGAATTCTTCTTCCAGTGAAAAGGACAGCTTAGGAAATAGAGTTGGGTTCAGTCCTTTTTTTTTTTTAATCTTCTAAATACTAATTGAAACACACAAATAGAAACATAAGTAACACATGAAAGTCAAGATGAGATGAATAATCAGCATGACTGCTTATAGATTAGAACTTACAGTAATGCGGGATGTGAAAACCAGAGCAAACAATGGACAGTTACGAATCACCCCATTCTAGCCAAAGAAGAAGACAAAAACGGGTTAAAATCTGCTGCTCGGAGATTTTTACAGCAACACCCACTTCTATTACATTAAAGAAGGATTATATGCCAGTTAATGGGACCCTAATTGATATTTTGCTCCTATTGAAGTTTTATATATTACAACTGTTACAGTGGGCCCAGGATATACAACACTTAAAAATCTCATTTAAATGTACACCATTACAGTTAAGATTTAAACAAAAACTTTGAATATGTCATAATGTAATACCTATTAATGCTGATTTTTCTCTTTAAATATGCAAACTATCCAGACAGCAAATATTTTCATGCACACTCCATAGTTATTTGAGCAAGACCACCTAACAAGCACGTAACTTCAAATCCTGGCAACATAGTAAGGCGGAAAAAAAAAAAAAAGATTCTTTACTTTGACTAATTACGTTATAAAGTTCACTACTTTTGAAAATACACAATCTCAATCCTGTATATGCATCAAATTCTCTCCCATCTTTCAGCCTGGTCGTGGCTCAGGAGCAGAATTTGTACTTTAGGAATGATCTAAGGTTTACTAACACAGAAAAGGCAGGGCAAAAACAATCACACTTAGCACAACATAAAACTCCTGGCCACAGAAGTGGAATCTGGTTCTTCAGAAGTGGTTGATCTTAAAAGGGAAAAGAGGAGGTTAGAAAGGGGGAGAGAGAGAAAGAGAGGAGAGAGAGGGAGGGAGAGAGAGAGAGGGAGAGAGAGAGATTAGAGAGAAGAGAGAAATGGAACGATTTAGTGTTTTTCCTCTAGGCAGGTGAATCATCCCATCCGTTTCCAGCAAGCTGCAAGGAAAGCTAGGCTGAACAAAATATTTGCTAAGTGTTCCCCTCCCCCACCCTAGTACCACACCCCTTTCTAACCACCCACCCCCCTTCACCCCTGCCCAGATCTTTACTTTGCCTTATAAGACTTAAACATTCTGTTCCGTGATGTAATGCATCATTATATAAGATCTCTTTCTGTTTATCATTTGATTTCCCATACTGAATCACTTATGGCCCCAGATAAATAGTTTAAAAAAAAATCCAAAAGAAACAACCAAAAAAAAAAAAAAAAAAAAAAAAAAAAACAGCATTCACACACAAAAAAAAAAGCAAAAAGGAAAAATAAAATAAAACAAAACAAAACAGTTCTTAGATAAAAGTCCATGCTTTTCCTTAAAACTGAATATGGCTTTACGATTTTTGACCATAGCATTCAACCAATTATTAGAATGAAAAATCTCACCCCTCCATAAATATGACATTAACATAATTATACCACCCCCATCACGGAGACCCATCCTCCTTAGGGAATACATCTGATGCTCCAAAGATGGAAATCAGTCAGATTTTAGTTGCTCTCCAACGTACCTTTGCTTCTCACTGACTGACTGGCTTTTACCCTCCACGCACTCACACGCCACCCCCTCCCCTCGGCTAGACACGGATGCCCGAGCGAGCACGCGCGCGCGCACAGGCACACAGACACACGGAGAGTCGGGCTAGCATCTGATGCTGACTCAGAGCGCTGCTGTGTGCAAAGGGTGGCGGCGGCTGGTATTTTCACTGCGCTCATCATTAACATTAACGCACAGTCTGGCATCCACCCTCTCCCAGACCTGCCGGACTGCGGCATTTGCATGACGCCGTCACTCTAGCCTCTCTGCAGGTCAGATGGTGGAAGGAAAAGGGGAGAAAGAGAGAGAGAGAGAGAGAGAGAGAGAGAGAGAGAGAGAGAGAGAGAGAGAGAGAGAGAGAGAGAGGGAGGGAGACAGGGAGAGAGAAAAGGAAAAAAAAAAAAAAAAGCCTCGAGACTCTCCTAAGAAATGCCTTCGTCCGTCCTTCTTTTTCCACCTTTCTACTTCCTCTGTGGCTGTTTCTCAGCTGTTTGACATCTTCCCGGAAGAAAATGCCTTGCGATTCAATGAACCAGTCGCCAGTTAGTCCTCCCCTCCCTTCCCTCCAATCCCCACCCTTTTCCCTGCTAATCAATAAAACAGATCTGCAAGAGCAGTGTGGAAACAGACTCAGGCCGGGGTCCCCACCTAAGGAAGCAGCCAGACCGGCTCACACATACACGTGACACAGAAAAAATAAAACAACAACAACAACAACAAAAAAAAAAACAACAAAACAAAACAAAACAAAAAACCAATACCAGCGGTTTCTTAATAGCCTTAGACTTTATTCTGCAGTTTCATTTTCTTTCCTCCTTTGACTGAAGAAAGGAAAAGAGAGTCTATCTGTTTTTATGTTAAGACCCCACCCAGCATCAGATATCCAGACACCCAGACACCCATAAGGCTGGGTGTGTAGAGAGCCATCCTTTCTAGTCAAAAAAGGTAAAAATAAATAAATAAAATTTAAAAAGCTGGGATTTTAATCGGAGCTTCATGTTTTTCTTAGCTATGCTCTCATTTTGTAGGAATTAAAAGACTTGCCAAGGTCTGACTCACCCATGTGATTTAAACTGTGTTGAAACGCTAACTTGGTGGAATGAGACCGACTAGCTGGATATTAGTAAACTTTAATTTTAAGGACTTTTAAAAATAATAATAAATGACTTAGTGAATATGCACATCGTAGACGTGGTCTGGTTCCGCATATTAATGATTGGATATGTAGATGTAAATAAACTGTGGATCCCTGTACATCTGTACACTATTACTAAAGGAGCTAAACCATTTGTCCATGATCGTGCTGGTGTTTCACAACGTACAGGACACCAGTTTCTTTGTTCTTCCGTTGCTGCCGGTGTGGTGAACTGCTACCTTTCCTTTCTACACTAGCAGTATTTCTGAATTACTTGCCGGGCAGAAGTAGCTATTGGGTGACTCTACAGAATACAAAAAAGGCATACAAAAGGGAAGCAACAAGCTCGTCCTCCAGCCAATGCTGGCTGCTGTCGCAGACATGTCAGACAATCCCAGCATGCAGTGCAGCGCGCAGGACCAGCGAAGGGTTGGCAACAGCTCTGCGGGCAACAAACGCGAAGAACGACCAACCATTCGCTGAGGTTCCAAAGAAAACATCACACTCCCCATAAAGAGATGCAACAAGAAATCAGCTCTTACAGGCTTCTGATTTGAAAGAAAAGGGAAAAGGAAACAGGGGGTGGGGAGAGGTGGGCTGGGGTGGGGGCGGGGAACAGCAGATCCCAAGCACAAAGTCCAACCGTAAAAGAAAAAAACGGGAAAGAAGTGTCCACCAGAAGGAAACAGGATGTTGAGTGCATACTCTCAGGAGAAAGGAAATTTAAAAAAAAGGCAGGAATGTAAAGGATGAGAGAGGTAGGAGGGAAAAAGAGATGAAATAGAGACCCGGAGAACGAAAGGAAGAAACAGAGCCACCATGCCATTAATTGCCACAGGGACTATGAAGTACGATTTCTGAGTCCGGAGATTGCAAATGACTCGAGTCCAGAATCAGATGAAAAGTCGAAATAAAGACAGACACCCACAGGTTAGCGCAGCACACGTATTTGCCAGTAGCAGCAAGAAGCCTGCAGAATTCCTCCTGTCGTATGCGGTCAGCTTATTGCCTTTCTCTCCTTGATCAGACTTTATTTTGATTTTGTTACCTCTCTTGCATCTATGAATTCTTTAGGCTGCTTTTGTTCCCCCAAATAGTTACCCACAATGCTCTTGATAAATTAGTGTCATGACTTTGCTATGGCTATCAGATCTAATGGGTCAATTATTTTAATAATTGAACATGTGCTTACAGCAACTGGCTGCTGATACCCAACTCTTTAGACCTTGTGCATGAACTCCTCAGTCGTAGTAGCTCTTGGGACAAGATACAATAAAGGCACATTCAACTTTTCCCCTTCGTCGATGGTATTTCTTTCTTTACAACCAGACAAGCACACATGGCTTGACTCCAAAGAAAGCACAAAATATATTAACTTGGGAGTTTAGAAAAATCAAAGCAATAAGCATTGGAAAGAAAATAATTTATTACTGAATGGCTATGAGTTACAATATTTATATTCAGACATGAATTACCCAGGTCCAAGTGGCCAGCCTCTGTCAGGACTTCTCTAAGGGCCAAAAGGAAAGCAGATTTGATTACATCGAGATTTATTTGAAAGGACACGTTGAAACCAAACAATGTGGTCACCATTGTCATAGAAGCAAGTTTGAGGTCCTTGCTACCTTTCAGCTTCTAATCAATTAAGACCGAAGCAAGCTTTTCCCTATACCAGGATTTATGCGGTGACCACCGGAAAAGTACTCACAAAGAAAAACTTTGACTTCGCTTCTACATTTAATTTGAAAGATGCAGCACACATACAATCATGCAACAACAACTACTTTCAAATATTATTGGACATTTATTTTCTAAACTTTTTTTTAAACGTCAAAATTGCTCTGATTCTATGATAAATTATCAAATTAAAGGAAGTAATGCTTTGAAATAATATTCTTTCTCACAGGGCAAGGAAGTCTTATTTATTCTAAAGGGTATGTAAAATCAGTATAATTGTGAGAATCATAAATTTAATGTATGAGGTTTGTGATAAGGATGATTGGATGACATAAAGATGATGCATAGGTTATATTTTGACTTAAAATCCAGGGACATATAGACACAGTATATTATTCACCTGCAGAATATTTTTGTGCCATATTTAACTTGTAATCGTCAATTAGCTACAACCAGGACTCCACAATATAAATTAAAATTAAACAAAAATCAAAGAGCATCACTGCTCTCCCTCTGTCTCTATATCTGATGGGTAGTATTCATGGCTGGGAATCTACCATTTTTGGACAGTGTGAATTTAAAATACTTTCGAACTTTGTGAAGAGCTTATTATACAATTCTGACCTAATCCATCCCTCTGAAAAGGTTTATAGAGTAATTCAAAATTGGATCCCAGTGTTTTCCTTCTCCTTTTAGGGGCCATAAACTATATTGATGTACTTCGGAATCTAAAAAATTAAAAGTATTTCTCTTTGACAGAAGAACTTTCATTTCTTATTTTTGGCTAAAGTGGTTTTATTTACTAATAGGTTTTAAAAATGTAAGATGACTTATGAAAGAAGGTTTACACAAAACTAAGCTCCTCCCGCCCCCCCAAATAAAACAGTGACTTAACAGACATCAGGAGACTCAGCTGTTCATTCTGTGGGCTCTGAGGGCCTTGGCCATGCTCATTTGTCTAGTCTTTCCAGAATGGAGAGGCATGCTCTCTCCAGTGCCAACCAACACGTTTCGGAGTCCTGCTTTCCAGAAGGCATGGTGTAGTAGTGAGAGAAGCAAAACTACAGAGAGGTGTGTGTGTGTGGGGGGGGTTCCCTTCATTTTTTTTTTCACATTAGAAAGGAATAGCAGAAACTGAAATAAAAGAAAGAGGTCTCTATTTTTTTTTCCAGAGAAAATAACGAATAAGCAAACTGATAAAGCGATAAGAATCAGATGTCAGTGGGTTGGTGTTGGTCCGGTTAGGAATTTTCTATGAAATAAAACACTCAGTGTTCTTATTTGTCTAAGTAAGGAACGTCTGAGTAAGAATTAGATCCCAAATCAGATTTCAAGGAAAGGTAAAATATTCTAAGATAAAAGTGTATATTAAACTCATGATAATGGAGAATAATGTTTGCTTTTAACCAAAGGAAAATACATGACTTACTTTTCTCTAATAATTTTGCTGGGTTTTTTTTTTGGGGGGGATGGGGTGGGAGAATGGCTCTGTTTAAATCAGACACCTAAATAGTGTGATGCTTAATGTTAGTCTGTCAACCTGATAAGCCTTTCTCTTTCTCTTTCTCTTTCTCTCTCTCCTGCTATATAATTGCAAAGTATCATATCCCTCTTTTACTAATTAATTTAAAATGACCTGATTGTAACTCACCGCAGTAATCTTTTCTATGTTTCTACATCCTCTTTCCCTTTCTCCTCTTAGCTCTTTTAGAGATGCTGAGCCTACTTTTGGTTCCAGTCTCCATCAGGATCCACAGGGGACTGTAGTCAGTCACACCCATGAGTCCAGTCACACTGAGCCAGGGGAAGGCCGGGCAGGGGCATGAAGTTGAAGGAAGTTTTAAAGCCAAAGTGCTTTTGCCCTGTAGTGCGTTCATTGGAGCAAACAGCCCTTGAGTCAGAAGATGGGAATCCCTCTTCAGTTAAAAAGGCAACTAACTTACTGTGTGGTGGTGGGGTCACTGGGAGGACAAAGCATCAGGCTCCATCACGTTATGCTCAAACATGGAAGAGTGCGTTTGAGAATCAGTATGATACATGGCAATAGCAAACACGGATCCTAGCTTTTAAAGAAAAGATATAAGCGGAAAGAAACATGATAGCAAATAGCTTTGGAGTGGTACTGTTGTATTGAGAGTTGGAATGATCGGTAACACTCAAGAGTGATTATAATAACTTATCTTTCAACTAATTCTACTACAGGGAAGAGTCACTTTACGTCTGGCATCACCTATGCCTTGACAAAACATGGGGGTGGGGGTGGCATGTTCATTAAAGGCCATCTCTTAAATCCCGGGGAACCAAGATGCAGTGCCAGCTGAGGAGCTAAGACTGTTCATTGCCTTAGAAAAATCATGGAGCTTAAGAACTTCAACTTTCTAACCTTGAAAATTAGGAGGGAGCACCAGATTACCACCAAGGCCCAGCTATGCAGGAAATACCTGTGCAATGGGGTGGAAACGAAACCAAGGTCTGTGCTGGTCAACATTACCTAGTATTGTTTTGTGTGCTTCCGTGGCTACACCATTTCAGTGTCCCGACGGCTTTCTGGTTGCTCTTGTGACAAGAACGCTAGCGAGACCTTCTTCTGATGGCCTTCATAGTTGATACGAGGACATGGCTCCAGAGCTGTATTATGACGTCAGCTACAGAAGACAGTAACGTCACAACTCTGCGCTCAAACTTTTGCAAGGGCTGCCTACTCATGTGGTTTGAAACAGTATCTAAGTTTTTTTAGATCTATAACTGGAAAGGTATTGTTTTTTAATATGGAAGTAACTGTGTATATGGTTTCACAGTACATATGCAGAAGAGCATAACTGGAAAAAGTTCCAATAATGAATGAATCCTACATGCTCTTTTTAATACGGAATTATGTCTTCCTTTCTCTCTGCTTAATGATAGATTTTTTTCTCATCAATACACTTCTAGATGTATAGCTAATTGGAAGCAAGTTTAGGTCTACTTTTAAGCTCTGTTACGTTTTTTCCCTCTGGATTGAAGTAGCTTGCTCTTCACAAGAACAGTGAAAAATGACTCAAGGCATTGTGGGCATCATTTAAATATTTGTGAGCAGGGAAGGGTCAAGTGTGGCTGCATTCTCAGGCACTCATCCCATTGTTTCCAATCAACTGCATTGATTTTGTTGAGGGTTAGCAGGCCGTACCTTCATTGATCAAGGAAAGAACCTGACACAGCTGAAGTGTTTGCTGTTTCAAGATAAATCAATCCTTCCTTTGTCTCCGCCTCTTGGCTACATCATGGGTATTTATTCTAAG
Organism: Apodemus agrarius; assembly: GCA_964023405.1. Classification (NCBI taxonomy): domain Eukaryota; kingdom Metazoa; phylum Chordata; class Mammalia; order Rodentia; family Muridae; genus Apodemus; species Apodemus agrarius. The sequence goes on from OZ030018.1 coordinate 20,858,240, forward strand.
TTTTTAAATTTTGTTTCTGTCTCTGTCTCTCTGTCTCTCTATCTCTCTGTCTCTCTGTCATACATACACAGTAGAGCATGAAGATAAAAGAAAAATGGATAAAGTGTTATCTATTATGCATTTTCAAGAAAATTATGATACATTTCTATGTCTTCCCCACAGTGCAGTTGCTCTGAAATCTATGTGGCTTTTGATCAGGAACTTGGACTCATTTTCAAGTTCATTGGAAAACTTAGCCCTTCCTCAAGATTTTATAAAGCACTTCACACACACACACACACACACACACACACACACACACACACACACAAATTGGTTGAGCCGAAAAGATGGCCCAAAGGATAAACATACTTGCTACCAAGCAGGATGACTTGAGCTTTATTCTTGGGACCCACAGGGCTGAAGGAGAGGAGCTACTTCCCCAGCTTGTCCTCTGACCACCACATGCGTACTCCGACATTTCTATATACACCATCACGCACACAGAGGCATTAAATGAGTACAACAAAATTATTTTAAGAATGTTGGATTAATTATAAAAGTCCGTGCCACCTGGGCAGTTAAAACTAAAAATGTCACTGTGGTTTCTCTCCATATATCTGATGAATTATAAAACAAGACACCAATTCTGGCAAGTTGTTTTTAACTTAAATAGATTGACTCAAACTACATTGGAAAAAAAATCTACAAGCAAATTTCCACTCATGTAATAGTAGATTAGCTGCTTCAGGAAAGCAGTGTTTACAAGAGTTATCTGCATTTTGCTTTTTTGGCAAACTTAAATTTTAAGCCAGGTGTGGGGTGGCCCAGGCCTATTACCCCAACTATTTTGTAGGCTGAGCAGACACTTAAAAGGCCAGCCTGAGCCACAGAGTGAATCCTGGGCCAATCCTGGGCCAACCTAAGTAACTTAGCAAGACCCTGTGTTAAAAGAAGTGAAGAAAAAGAGCTGAGGAAATAGTTCAATTTGCCAACCACACGTTTGTAAACACTCTAAACTTTCCTGAGATGACAACCAGTATTCACAAATTCAAAACTCTCATAGAAATACTTGATTACACTTCCTTCAAAGTGTTCTTTTCTTTCTTTCTTTCCTTCTTTCTTTCTTTTTCTTTCCTTCTTTCTTTTTGCTTTTCCTTCCTTTTCTTCCTTCCTTCCTTCTTTCTTTCTTTCTTCCTTCCTTCCTCTTTCCTCCCTCCCTCGCTCCATTTCTTTCTTCCTTTCTTCCTTTCTTGTGCCTTGAGCACAGAAGAAGTGGATAACTTAATTAGAAATTATATTCAGATCCGATGCTACGATAGAACTTGAATTCAAGAGAAAACATATTCCTAAACCCATGCCTGACAAAGACATGTTTAAAGTACCTATTAAACAAAGGGAACTGCTTTCCATCACTAAGTGCTGTACCCAGTACCACAGAAAATGTAACGCTTCTTTTTAATGCTAGACCTTTAAAACATTTGGTGGGTGACAGCATGAGAAAGAAAGAAAAAAAAACCCAGTTTCTCCAGTCAAGAGTTGAAGCTGAATATGCAGCATTTCTTCGAAGCATTGAATAAGTCTATTTGTCCAGCTTTCCTTTGCAAAGGCTGAGGAGAAAACAGCACCATAAACAGTTTCAGTCCCCACACAAGGGCTAAACAAAGAGTCCTCTTTCTAGCCATCTAATCGGGTAATGTATTTTTTTCAACCATCACATAAATCGAAACACAGCTGTAACCAATGACTTGCAGATCCAGTTCCCAGCCAGCTGGAATCATTTCTGCTGAAGCAGCAAGATTTTCACATTGTTCACTTCTGTACATCTGGAGAAATCATTGAGGTTCAAAGGTGACCAGCAAAGCTCTTTAAATAAATTCAGCCAATGGGGAGGATTTGCCGAAGAATCTACAAATTCTACATTCACTTCTACAAAGTGTTTGTGTCGTGAAATTAGTGCTTATAAAGGCTATTGTCATCTTCGCCAATATAGCCCTTAGGGCTCTAATTGGATTAAGCACTTAAATGTCCAATTCTTTCAAGCAACTTGCTTAGCTTGTCTTAAAACTTTTTTCTTCCTGGGACTTACTGCAATTTGAGGAGTTATATTAAAACAGAAAGTTGAATGCATCAGCATCACCAATAAAACCTGCAAAGAAACCAGACACAACACCAGAAACTGTCGAACTACTATCTCAAGGCTAATTGTGTTTAACTAATATCAGTCTCTGTTTAGGTAAAACAAATGAGAAATTCTCTTTGAAATAAAATAGGGCAGGGATATCTCCATCAAACTAGCCAGGTAAATCCCTCCAGGAGCCAGAGTCCAGGAAGAGACAAATGGTGGATTACAAGTGTTCCACATGGGATCTTGGAAGAAACCAACTCCAGCACAGAGAGAAACTCAAAAGCAAGAGTCATTGCTGTTCTATCTGAGAAGCACATAACTGCACACAGCCAGCCCTGACTTCCTAAGGGGGAAAAAAAAGTCAGTCCTTGAGAAAGAGAGCCCACCACAAAGCTTGGATAAATGTAAAAGCCAATTAAATCCCAGAAGGAAAAATATATTCATGATGTTAAAATTATGATCAGAAGATGATCAATTTAATAAATAAGTTTCTTCACAAGAATGCACTCACATGTGGGCCTGCAGAGGTAGCTCAATGGTTTCTGGGTAGCAGTCATTAGTCTTCGGTTATAAATCCAGTACCCCCAAACACAACAACAAAATAGGCATTTATGCAACTTGGCAAAGAAATCACAAGTATAGGTCACGTTCTCCTTTGGATAAAATCTACATCCAAGTTACTTTCACTGTGTAACTATATTAATGAAATGTGTGGCCATTTTCAATTATTCTGATCAGGTTAGTAATGTTCTTATTTTATATTTTATTGGATATTTTCTTTATTTTTATTTCAAATGTTATCTCCCTTCCTGGTCCCCCTCCCCCCAAACTCCTATCCCACCCACCCCCCTGCTTCTATGAGGGTGCTTCCCCACCTCCCCACCTACTTCTGTCTCCCTACCCTGAGGCCCTTCACTGGGGCATCGAGCCTTCCCAAAACCAAGGGCCTCTCCTCCCGTTGATGCCTGACATGACCATCCTTTGCTGCATATGCAGCTGGAGCCATGGGTCCCTCCATGTGTACTCTTTCATTGGTGGTTTAGTCCCTGGGAACTCCAGGGGATCTGGTTGATTCATACTGTTGTTCTTACTATGGTGTTACAATCCCCTTCAGCTCCTTGGGTCCTTTCTTTAACTCCTCCATTGGGGACCCTATGCTCACTACAATGGTTGGCTGCGAGCATCCACCTCTGTATTTGTCAGGCTCTGGCAGAGCCTCTCAGGAGACAGCTATTATGAACTGCATTTCTAACTGAAAGAATGAAGCAAGAACTGCATTGATACAGGACAAATGGGACAAACGACGATCACCAAGTGAGTAGAAATTCCCTATTCTATAGTGAATCCGGGCAAAAGCATTCTAGGTTCTTTCACCTATTAAATATCATTAATTCTTATGTTTGTGCATACAGGTACCATAATGATAGGGGTTGGCATAGTTAGAGACGTTATTTAATAAATAATGAACTTCTCAATTTGATGAGGGTAACCTTTAAGTGTTTCAGGGGTCTGGAAAACTGCACCCCATCCCAAGCAGGAGATATGCATCCCTGTCTATCACTGGACACACCAGCTGTGTGATATGGAGAGGGCACATAAAATCACTGCTCCTCACCCTAAAGCTCAGTGGGAATTGAACTATGGGCTATGATTCAAATGCCATCCTGTTACTAAGCACTGAGGTTGAAAAGGATTTGGCAGCAGTAATAGGTTTTGAAAGCTCAGTGATAAAATAAAATTGGTTAAACTTCTGGGAATCTAAGATGTTCATTACCGTGCACGCATACCGGAGTTACACTGGACAACCTCACTCTGCCATTGGTTTCGAAACACAAACTTGGACTCTTTGCTCTCAACCAGCTGTTGTCCCAGGCAACATTGAAGTACGCTGCTTGAAACACGTCAGCTTAGATGCTAGAGTACATTCTAGTAGCAACTGTGTGCCTTCCTACACAGGCAAGGGATTTTTGCGCTTATAGAAACATGATGTTTTTATAACAGAAAACCAAGATTTTTAATATTTGCTATTGTCATTACTCAGCATGTAATTATCAGGTATATATATATATATATATATATATATATATATATATATATGTGTGTGTGTGTGTGTGTGTGTGTGTGTGTGTGTCTATCTATCTATCTATCTATCTATCTATCTATCTATCTATCTATCTCTGAAAGCTGAGAGGGTAAGGAAAGGGGGCATGGGTCTGGGGAGATACTAGGAAGAGGTGAGTGAATACAATGTAGGAAATTCTCAAAAACAAATGTTTGGTTATAGGCAATTCTGCTAGGCTCCTCCCCTGGGCCTTTGTAATGGCTTACATCATCAACTGCTGCCATTACCTGTGGCTGCCAGGTGGCATATAAAAGGACTGCTCATCACCTCAGCTCTCCCTCTCCCTCCCTCTCTCCCTCCCTCCATCCCTCCCTCCATCCCTCCCTCTCTTTCTCTCTCCCTCCAGCTCACTCTCTCCCTTTCCCTCCATCTCCCTCCTCCCTCTCCCCACCTGCCTCTCTCTGTTTCTGTCTCTCTCTCTTCCCATGTATTCTTGGCTAGACTCTCTCACTCTCTCTCCTCCTTTCTGTCTTTCTCTATCCCTCTGTCCCTCCTTATCTGCCCTCATGGATCTGCTCCTGTATGTCTGCCTCTTCCTCTTCTCCAGGCCCTCACTCCCCTCCATTCCCCCATATAAACCCCCTTTATGTCAGATCTACTGCATGGCATAATTTCTCATGGGGACACCTTGACATGGGCCTGCCAGGTACCGCCTAGCCACATGAGATTTCATAACATTAATAAGAGTATGTATTAAAACCGAGGATTTAAATGTACCAATTTTTAAATGAAAGTAAATGAGGTAACCCCACATTTTGATCTCCACTGTAACAATAAAGTGTTCCTTATATGTAAATTTATGTGGCTGCACTTATGGTGTTGTTTGTAGATATCTTAATCATTTTAATATCCCAGCTTTTATCACATATTGTAATGAGTGTAAACATTCACTCAAATTAGCATATCTTTCAAAGACATAGATATATATACATATATACACATATAATATACACATATATGCATATATGCACATATACACATATGCACATATACACATATACATATATACATATATATCATATATACATATATACATCATATAAACATCTATACATCATTTATAATCTATACATCTATACATATATACATATATGTATATAGTCAATAATAGTTTGAACTCTTAAATAAATACACATCTGTCATAAAGAGTTACGTCAAGCTCTCTCTGTAGCTTTCCAGTATTCCTCAATGCAACATGACATTCAATCTACACATGTTCCCAAGAGACTACATACAAAATTACTAAATTACTAAAATGAAGGGAGAAATGGTCATCACTCCCAAAGGATTAGCATGTGGCAGAAAATCCAGGTTGACAACACTGGACATACCAAACTGTGACAACATGTTCAGGGGAAGGCAGGGTATGAGCATTGGGAGCCTGAGAGAAGGCAGAGCAGGAGCTCCCTTGAGCTGGCCCTGGAAGAGGAGGACTGTAGCAAAGGGAAGGAGACCAAACTTCTGATGTGTGCTGAGACACTCAAAGTGGGGAGATGCATAAACTTGGGGGAAGGCATCAGATTAGAGTGTCCGAAAACTATTAGTCTACGTGAAAATCTTTGTGCTGCAAGGTGCAGAAGGTGGGGCAGGAATTAATGATTCAGGAAACAAACCAGGGGAATGGTGGTGCATGCTTTTAACTCCAGCACTTGGGAGACAGAAGCAGGTGGATCTCTATGAGTTTGACTCTGGTCTACATAGTGAGTTCCAGGACAGCCAGAGCTACATAGTGAGAGCCTGTCTTGAAAAACCAAACAAAGGAAAATTTTGAGGAAACATAAAATAGAAGCCATTTAGAGCTGTAGTTCAAACTAGTCTGATGGCAAACAGCAGCGGTGTTTCTACCATCACTATGAACTCATTAGATAAACTGCTAGGATTAGCGTGATTCCCTAATCTCAGCTTCAGAGAAGCCGTGGAATGCTCCCAGTGTGGCCATGTTGACTGTGACCTGTCTGATGTCACCTTTCGCCACTTTCTTAACTGTTAGGCAAGCACTGGAAAGCAAACCGGCCTCTCACAACATTACCCTGCTCGCAGCTCTCACTACAAGTCATTCAACAATCATGTCGAGTCATGGAAAACCCTTCAAGGACGCTATTGGTGCTGAGTAGAATTCACGAGCTCCCTTGTACATGAAACGCAAGCGCGTTGACAGTAACAGAAAACTGGAACACAAGCATTTGCCCTGTCCCCAAATCAAGTTCTTTCTGTTTTCACAGGGGAACTGTAGTATAATAGATAAGTGACTGTAAAAAAAAAAAATCAAGCAAACAAACAAACAAAAACAAAACAAAAACCCAAATTGCAACTTAGGGACATTCTATAATTTTCTTAACCATTTTAAAAAATATTGAAAAACTCAAGGGATTCTAAATTGTGGCTATTATTAAGTCCAATACCTGTCTCTATGGTATCTTATTCCTTCGTTTAAATATTCTCCTTTAACTCTCACAAGATTTCACCCCTAACAAAGAGCTACATGTCATTACTGGTGGCTGTGAATAGGAGCATTCATCTTCAGGAATGAGGCTCATGATAGGCCAGTCAATCCCAAGAGATCAGCCCTAAATGTAAGCAGCAGTGAGTTATCTCCAAAGATTGTGTTTATCATTGTTGTGTGTGTGTGTGTGTGTGCATGTGTGTGCACATGTGCGTTTTGTGTGTGTGTGTGTGTGCGCATGCGCGTGCGTGCACGCGTTTGTAGCAATTACAAGGAAACAATTAAAGCCCATGAATTTGAAGAGGAGTGGGAGGAGCAGAAGGAATTGAAAGGAAGAGGGCAAATGAATATGCCAATATTCATATATGACATTCTCAAAAATATATACATGTAAATAATGGTTCTTCCTTGTGTAAAACTACAGAAGAAAGTTGTGATCACCTCAACTACTTGAAGAACTTGGGCTTACCTCGATGACTGGTGAGACAGTTTCTATTTACTTTTATTTTAAGATACACCAGACATGGTATCTATTTCTCCACTGAAACTTTTGTTTCTATTATCCATCCTCACCTTCATTTCCCCCCTGACTTAGTACTGTCTTGTGGTGCTCTGTCTCTGATCAGACTATATGTGATGACAGAAAGTCTTGTGCACAATAATCCATTGCTTTACTTGGTTGACTCATGGGACCAAACACTGAATCATATTCCAAAGTTTTATCAATAAGACATTGCGTTTTGCCCCATGTAATCATTTCAAGCTGCATGGCAACATAGATGACTTAGCCACACACTATTCTGTCTATTCTAGAGTTATAGGATCGGGCTGGAGAGATGGCTCAGCAGTTAAGAGCACTGACCACTCTTCCAAAGGTCCTGAGTTCAATTCCCAGCAACTACATGGTGGCTCACAACCATCTGCACTGGGATCTGATGCCCTTTTCTGGTGTGTCTGTAGACAGCAACAATGTACTCACATATAGAGTGATAGGATCAGTGGAAGAAATAACAAGGCTGTTCAAATACTTCTGTTAGTATTTTGTAGAAATGAAATCCATTGACTTAGAATCTATTAACATCTCTTGCATCCAGATTTATAAAAGTTTTTTTAAGCTTTTGAAATAAACACTTTAAATCCAGAAAAGGAATATGAATAGATCGAGACATGATTTTTTAGAGATCTAAATAAAATTTGAAAGTGCAGAACATGTTTAATTTGAGAAGCAATTAAAATAAAACATTGAAATTAGAAACTTGGAGTTCTAACTTTGTCTCTGTTGTGTTCATTGAGCAAATACTGGAAGAGCGCATACTCCATCAAAGTTTAGGGTTCCTCTTCTCAAAGTGTCAAGTATCATATTGGAATAGGATGTCTGTTTTGCACTTTAATCCTAAATCTGTTGAAAACAAAATGAGTCACAAAATTGTAAAATAATATTTTCTTGTTATAGACTGGCCCCTAAAGCAAATTCTATTGAATGACAAAAATAAATAAATAAAAATAAGTAAAGTAATAAATAAAATAAAATTAACTTCAATTATTTATCTTAAATGTTGTTTTGTATATTCCAAGTGCAGGGAGACACAGAACTGTTAATATTTGGAGTTGTAAAATAGACCCAAAATTAAAGGGTACGATATGAATTTAGTGCATATAAGTGCTACAAAACATTTTCACATTGTAACCATGCCCTATCAAAATTTTTTTGTTCTTCCCAAAACAGCTATAATGTTTTTAAAGGCTGATGAAAATATGAACTATGATTCAGATTCATTTGTAAAGGAGAGCTCTGGCGATCATTGTTAAAATAATTTGCATATATAACCTAAAGAGCAAAGGAAGAATAAGATAAACAACATCAGGAAAATCAAACATTTATGGGGCCTTTTACTCTTTTCTCCCAGACACCATGGTTTTTCTTTCCTGAGTATCAGTTGTATGGGCTGAATGGACTTTCTTTAAGGCAGTGATAGATGCTTTAGATACACTCCAACATAGTCCCAACCCATTTTAAGAGCCTCGATAGAAATTTGGAAGGCTGAGAAGCACCTTAAGAGATTTTCAACATCATTAGTCATCAGGGAAATGCAAATCAAAACAACCCTGAGATTCCACCTCACACCAGTCAGAATGGCTAAGATTAAAAACTCAAGGGACAAGAGGTGCTGGCAAGGATGTGGAGAAAAAGGAACACTCCTACACTGTTGGTGGGATTGCAAGATGGTACAACTGCTCTGGAAATCAGTCTGGTGGTTCCTCAGAAAATTGGGCATGACACTTCCAGAGGACCCTGTCATACCACTCCTGGGCATATACCCAGCAGATTCCCCTGCATACAATAAAGACACATGCTCCACTATGTTCATAGTAGCCTTATTTATAATAGCCAGAAGTTGGAAGGAGCCCAGATGTCCCTCAAAGGAGGAATGGATACAGAAAATGTGGTATATTTATACAATGGAATACTACTCAGCAATTAAAAATAATGAATTCATGCAATTTGTAGGCAAATGGTTGGATCTGGAAAATATCATCCTGAGTTAACCCAATCACAAAAGGATACAAATGCAATCACTGATAAATGGATATTAATGAGCCCAAAAGCTCTGAATACTCAAGGCACAATTAGCAAATCAAAAGATTCCCAAGAAGAAGGAAGGAAAGGACCCTGGTCCTGAAAAGACTGGATCCAGTTTTGTAGGAGAGTACCAGAACAGAGAAATGGGGGGGGGGGTTGATTGGGGAATGGGTGAAGGGAAGAGGACTTATGGGACATATGGTGAGGGGGAAACTGGGAAAGGGGAAAGCCTTTGTAATGTAAACAAAGAACATAGAAAATAAAAAAATATATATCAAAAAACTCAGCTAAACAACTTATACAACTGTGAAGTCAAAGTACATTCCCATGCATTCTAAGAATTAAAAACAAACATTTTTTTTTGCTTTATCAATATCTTAGACAGTAAACTTCTGATAAGTACTAAAAAATTTCAAATAGGTATATCACACAATTTAGAAGTAACATGTTTTCCTGAAACGTATTACTCCTAGAGGACAAAAAGATGCTGAACTGAAGAAATTAAAAAAAAAAAAAAACCATACATTACAATAGAAGACATCAGCCACAGACACAGTACTTGCTCAATGTAATTCATTCATTAATTAATTAAAAAATTAGCAGTGATTTTTAGCTCAGCTACCTAAGGTGAACAATTCTTCCCAAGTGAGATATTTTGGGTTTTCTTTAAAATAAACTTCAAACATGTTTGTGATTTTGTGTTCCTTTATCATAATGATTTAGCTTAACAAACTCTGAAGTTAAGAACCTAAAGAAATCCTGCAAACCTTAAGAGAGTTAGTACAAATTGCGTGTTAAAGACACGGATGAGAAGGAAACATCACAATTCTGTATGGTTTTGAGAACTAGCAGTGGACTATAATCACAACACAAATGAAGTTCCGAAGACCATGGGAAGCTCAGATGCACTATAAGAATAATCATTGTCTTGTCTCACCAAAATATAGTCGCCTCTGTTTGGAATTCACTGACCAGTCAACCTCACTATCATTCGTCCACGGAACCACTGGGTTGAGAAAATGACACTTAAGTTATAAGTTACCTCATCAGACATGCCAATGCTTTTCTCTGCCTGCATTCAGGATGTGTTTAACTGTGACTCCCACATTCCTTTTGACTTTTCTAGGTTTTGACATGCATTTGTTGTGATGGTTTGCTTGTTTTTGACAAAGTCTCACTACATAGTTCAGGCTGAACTCAAAGTCTCAATCACTGCGCCTTAGACGCCCATGTAATAGCACTGCCTGTGTGGCCTACTCTATCTATCCCCATGGGCTTTTAATAAAAATGACAAATGGCTGCAAACTCTCTGGCGTTTCTTGGAGACAGTCTTACAGCGAACTTCCTATTCTCCCGGCCCTTGCAATCTTTCTGTTTCCTCTTCTTCAGTAATCCCTGAGCTTCGAGTATACTAAATTGTTAGGAATTTAGTATGTAATGTAATTGTATTGAATTATGTTATAGATGTATCAGTTGGAAATGAGAAACACACGCTCTCATTTTATCTGCATTTGGATTGATTGTGGTTTCCTGTGATGGTCCCACCTATCACAAAGGTTCAGTTTTAAGACAAGGAATAATGGTCAACTGGAGAGTTCCAAGAGCAAAAAAGATGTTCTTCTGGGAAGAACTCGTAACTGGTTATTCAATAGCAAGTGAGTTCCAATGGCCTTGAGCTCATATACATACAGGTAACATACATGTGGATACAAAAATTAAAGAAAAAGAGTTCATGAATTGAAGAGAGCAAGGGATAGCATAGGGAGCATTAGAGGAAACAATGGGAAGGGGAAAAATACTGTAATTATTATCACAAAAATTATGGAAAAATGTAAATGGCTTATTGTCCATACCTGGTGAATGTTCACAACCTCTTTGCCCTTTAATGCTTTAGCAATCACTTCATAAATATATCTATTAGTTTTGCCTGATTAGCTTCAGTCAAAATTTAAATGTAATCATTTACATGGATTTTAGTTACCACATGATCCTATTTGTCATAGTGTCAGTATGTCATAGTGTCAATATATTACACATTTTTTTCTACATAATAAAACTATTTATTGGAGCGGGTGAGATGGCTCAGAGGTTAAGATCGCTCGCTGACTGCTCTTCAGAAGGTCCTGAGTTCAAATCCCAGCAACCACATGGTTGCTCACAACCACCCATAACAAGATCTGACACCCTCTTCTGGGGCGTCTGAAGACAGCTAGAGTGTACTTACATATAATAAATAAATAAATCTTTAAAACTATCTATTTTCCTTTTTATGATGGAATACTTCACTATACATTTTCTAGTGTAAGAGAAAGTACTCTCCAAGACAATCAAAAAGAAAGTGTTAAGAAACTAGAACTTGAATTAGAAAAAAGTAGCAGGGTAATTGAGTGTTTCTATACAGGAGCAAATTGGAGCTTCCAGTCACAATAACCGTTGTTCTGATTGAGAGTTATTTTATCTGAGGTTGTGCCCAGAAAACATTGGTTAGTCCTAGAATAAGAGTATAAAGGAGAAGACTATTGCCTTCCAACCTTAATTAAAATCAATAGTAACTTTTAAAAGATAAAGTATTAAGATAAATTTTATAGAAGATATAATTAAATCATATTTTATATGTTCATATTTGAAATGGAAACATGAGAAGGCTACTAAGCTAAGGATCCTTTCTTTCTATGGAACACAATAAATAGGAAAGAATACGTTGGCAATTGTGAAAATAAATAATATAGGCATCAATAGGAAGACCAGCCAGTTAAATGGAAAAAGAGTTGTTCAAGCTGTGTCAGTACCACCTGTGCACAGCACAGCTGTGAGAAACACCTCTTCACGCAAAACTCACAGATTTACTTTCCTGACTAGTACATACAGATACAACCAGCCATCAGACCGGCTGTCTTCAGCTAAAGAGCACCTGAGAGAGGGTAGACTAATAATAGCAATGTATAGTATATGAACTGAACAGAACATAAAATGTAATATTATAAAAACTATTGTGTCCATGTTCCAAGTCAATGTAGCTGAAAGTATTTTACATGAACAGGAAAAGGGAAACCAAGTCATGAATAGTATTTGAATTCGGTCCATATATAAAGTATGACCTCTCACTCTCTCCCCCGGCAAAAGTTTAATGTCCTGATATTTTGAGTCTGTAACACTGCAATATGAATTTTGCAGCTGTAAAAAGTATAAAATATTCCTGTGATAAAGAAGACATTTGATGCCACACCAAAGATAAATACTTCATTTTCCATTGAGTCTGTATAAAACATATACAATATAAATAATAGGGTTAGTATTATTATTTGTATATTAATATTTTTGAGTATTATATATTCCAATGATGAGTTGGAACATGGTAATTTATAGCTATTCAAATGTAAAAAGGCTATATTTATTTAAATAAGTATGCCTAATTAAAAGTAATACATGTTATCTCAAAGAAATGTAAAAGTTTTACAGATAAATAATTCAATAAAAATAATCCATCTTTTACCAGTAAAAGGAATAGAGCAGATAAGATAGATAATTTTATTTGGAAAGCCCATCATTTACAAGCAAATAGATAACGCGTGTCAAAATGCCTATTCAAAATTTCAGAATAAAATAAAAAAAAATTCCCATATTCATGATTCAAAAGACATTGAAAAGGAAGAAACTCAAACATGGGTGTGGTAATAAGAGAAAATAAGTAGTATATCTTTACATACAGAGACTTTATGATGCTACAGCGCTTAGTAATTATTCTCCCTCATGTTTACATAAGCACATCTTATTTCTCCATAGGGACTCCTGGCTCTTCTCTTCCGTCGATATTCATCTACACTTAGGTAAGCGTGGCAGACCGATTCAGTGGTGGAAATGCACCTGAAACTGACATTCAGCAGAAGGAGAATACATCAAGGCAACTGTTTTTAAGAAGGACCTGCCTTTGGGCGAATAAACACAGAATCATTAATCGTTAACTGAAGGAGGTGGCCTTGGTACCTTCCATGAAATGGCTCTGTCATGTTTATAATGTTATTCTACCTTGTGCCAATGCATTTTTACACTTAAAATAAAAGATTTATCAATTTTATTTTGTATGTATTAGTGGTTTTTGTTTGTTTCTTTGTTTGCTTTGCCTCTTTTTTTTTTTTTTCCTGAATTTATGTCTGTTCACTACATTCTTTTCTGGTGACCAGATTGGTCAGAAGAAGGTATCAGGTCTCCCAAAATGAGGTTACAAGTGGTTGTTGGCTGCCAGGTTGGTGCTGGGTTTAAAATATTGGTCTTCTCTAAGAGCAGTCTGTGTGCTCAACTAGTGAGCCATCTCTCCAATGCTCCCAACATACTCTTTAAAACCATTTCAAAACTCTTGTAATTACTTTTCTTCAAATATAATATTAGATCTATGTACTTAATATGATTTATGTATTAGAAGTCTGGGCCTGGCAACACATTTTCAAACACAGTCAACGTTGTAGATACCTGAAAATGAATAGCATGCCTGCATGTGTGTGCATGTGCGTGAGTGTGTGTATGTGTGTGTGTGTGCTGACTTGACTTCAAAGGTTGCCATGCTTTCAAATGAACAAAATATAGCACAAAATAATTAATTTTGTTATCTATGGTAGAGAGTCTAAAGTACTTCTTTGAGTCACTTCATTTATTTATGTTTTAAGAAGAAGAAAATTTAACCTAAGTTGAGTGTGAAGGCAAGAGGCTCATGTAAATATGTAAGATTTTTATTTTTATTTCGTTGAGGGTGTCATGACTCATTTTCAGGAAATGCTCCCAATGGTGATGCCTGGTCACAGAGATGCTCGTCAGTGAGAACATGAGGGTGCCTAATTGATGTCTCTGGGCCACCAAGTGCTCCTGAGATATATGTGTGCATTGTATTAATTATAACAAATCAAGTAGCAATAAACTTGCTTTAGGGCAGATACAATGAAATCTGCTAGGTCTGTGGACTTTGAGTGGAATGCTTTAAAATGCCTTTTATAATATCTTAAATGTTAATGTAGGCTTTTACAGAACTGGTCAGCCAGTAAGTGAAGGAGCTGAGCAGGAAACATCAAATTTAAATGATTTGGACTCTTTCCAAAAGCCTACCCTGGGAAAAGAAAATAGTCAACCTGCTTTTTTGGCAACTGATAAAAGAGTACTATGAAGTTAAAAGCTAATTGTTACATGGCATAAAGACCTTAGACGCTAAAATGGAAAAACTCACCCTATACCCTCGCTCCTCGCTACTCCCATGAAGAATTTCAAAATAAAAATGTTTATTGATAGGAACCGAACACTATACTCATGAGTATGGACTCAGTGGCTTTATGAGTTTAGTCTGTAAAATGTTTGGTAGCAGTCATTACGGTCTGATGGAATCCAGCACTATTGCCCACCCTTTTGGAACTGCTAATTGTACTCACTGCTTGTATTCTTACCAGAGGCCTGGTTTAGGGTTAGACTGAGGTTTCAATATTCAACTATGCATACTTAGAGTGGTTCTACTGAAGTTTTGATCATGACATTTAGAATGACTGTAATATACTTACCATTCTACTTATTTCTTACTTCATTTCCATCTATATTATCTTTCATAAAACCCATTCCTCCCACTGCCAAAGGATCAAATATCAAATAGAAGATTATAAGCATGAGAGGCAATATATCTCTATCTATCTATCTATCTATCTATCTATCTATCTATCTATCTATCTATCTATATCTATATCTATATCTATATCTATATCTATATATAACTTATTTGTCTCACAAGCCATTAGTCTCAGTACTAAAATGTTATCTATATGTTAGTAAATATATACTCCTGAGACTCGTGCTTCTTGATTGACCAACAGAAATGGGTAAATTCTCACTGGCAGTCTTATAGTAAAAATAATTATATCATTTGTAAGTGACCGAAAAAGGTAAGTCAATGTACCTCATTTATTCTAAAATTCTCAAATGTTAAGTTTGGAATATATATAAACAACAACCAATGGAACCCAGAATATATATATATATATATATATATATATATATATATATATATATGTACATATACATATACATATATATATATTATTGCAAACAAATATCAAAAAGCAAGATGATGATAGATC
Source organism: Apodemus agrarius (assembly GCA_964023405.1). Taxonomy (NCBI): domain Eukaryota; kingdom Metazoa; phylum Chordata; class Mammalia; order Rodentia; family Muridae; genus Apodemus; species Apodemus agrarius. The sequence goes on from OZ030018.1 coordinate 20,873,600, forward strand.
TTACATTGATCATAATGATAACTCAATGTTGAACTATATTTTCCCCTAGAATGATGGCAAATTGGAATAAGAACATTTTAAATGAAGTGTTAATATATAACAACAAAGTTTCAAATGTGGTTTATAGCAAATTCATGGGAAAAATCCTGATAATAGATTTTGGCATAACTATGCTGGCTTACAGTTACACGAGTCTCATTTTAACTTACGCTCTTCTGAAATTTTAAACAAAATATATTTTATATGGAAAGTTTCATTGGCAAAAGAGAAGAGGTACTGATCTACCCTATGGCCTGCAGCAGTCTGAGATAGTCCTAGAGCCTCTGACTCAGATAACATCAGATAATGGGCTTCCACACAGAACAACATATCTTCTCAGTTGTGTACTAATTATGTACCTTGACAGATGAAGGATTCACAAGTCAATACATTATTTAAAATATTAAAATAATTTAAAGACTAGCTACTAGAAAGGAGAGTTGATGTTTCTAAAATGGAAAGGAACATGTTCAGAGAAAGATTAAAGTAAGCTAGATATCATGCATGCATGGGCATCTCAGAAAAGAGCTCTGTTTATTATGACAGCTTTAAGCTAGCTTTTAAACACAAGGGTTAAGAGAGCGGTCATCCAGGAAAGAGTGGCCCACCCAGCGTGGCTATGGGTTACAGAATCTCACAAGCGTCTTAGCATTAGATATCTTATTAGATCTACTTATGTGCTGGCTCTCCAGTTATACTCAAAGAATTACAGAGAGACATTGCCCTTCTCGTCTCTCCTTTTTGATAAATGAGATTACAGGGTTCCTTTCGGGAACGTCTTGGATGAGATTATGACTGAATAATGCAATAGCAGGAGCCGGTATGTTTGCAGGAAAAACAGAAGTTTCTCTTTCCCTACTCATCAATTTTCTGGGGAGATCTGTAGAATCACAGATGGGAAGGAAGAAAGGCTTTATGTATTTATTGTCAATGGTATTGGGATTCTTGTTAGATTACAGGCGATTCCAGTAGGCTCCTCCCAGTGACCTCGTTTATGTCATCATCTGACCTCAGATGCTTCAGGTATGAGTTACACATACAAGCACTGTCCTGACACTCCCCCACTCTTCCTACTACCCCCCCACCCCCTTCTCTCCTTCTGCCTCTGTCTCTTTTTCTATATGTTCCTGGCCAGTTTCAATCTGACTTTCTGTCCTTCTCTGTGCCCCCCTCTATGCCTTCCCAGCTCCACTGCTGTCCCCCCCTCTACATGTCCCACTCCTCTGCTTCTACCCCCTCTCCATGCCCTCACTCCACTCCTTTCTCCCAAACAAACCCCATGTTGCATGGCTTAATTTCTCAGGGGGACACCTTGGTAGGCCAGGTACCCCTCACCCCATTATATTTCCTAACAATTCTTAGTTATCAATTGGCCAGAAGATTTAAGTAGACTTAGGATAAAGGGGATCCTTCTTCTTCTCCAACCCAAAAATATTGCTAAGACACATCAATAGGAAGTCAAGTCATGTTAGAACAGATAGGTCTATAGGCTCCTTGGGAGACTGCTGATAGTTCTCTCAGGCAGTAAGGTAGGGATCATCTGTAGGGAGCTAGCCCTGAAGCACCCACCCTCATCTCCCAGGAAAAGATGATTAACCCTGATTGAGACTAAGGAGGAATATGCTTTTGGTCTTCTCACTCTGATGCACAGGAAATGACCAAGCTGGTAACGATTGTTTCAGTCTCCATCTAATTCTTGGCTGTAAGACCCGAAAGAACACTGGCCTGGACAACATAGAGTATGGCTTCCATGGACCCTTTCCCACTCTATGGGGTTCTTCTCTTCTTACTTAGCTTTAATAGATCAGTTATGTCCTCCTTTTCTTATTCCATCGGCTTGGGTAGCTTTAGCGGCTGCTGTCCTTCCAGCAGCCCAGCTCAATGAGTGAAGTTCATCATGAAGCTAGAAAGGCTTTCTCACTCTCTGAAGTCCCCAGTCTCCTAGCAAACCCATAGACGGGATCCGATGGAAGCGATGGTATTATCTACCAACTCAATTGCTTCCTACAAATTAAACACATTAGGAAGAAAAAAGAAAATCAAAACAAAACAAAAAACACCACCAACAAAAACCTTTCTTCCCCTGGTCCTCAGGAAAAGTATATCAGACATTTGGAAGAAAGTCAGATATTCGGAAGAAATGTGAGTAGACACGGAGAAGAAGGCGGCTCTCAGCTACCAAATCTATCCACACTGAACTGACTGAAGGATTAAAGTCAGGTGTAGCATCCATCAGCCCCAAACTCCCCCCCCCCACACACTGCATTCTTGCAATTGATTGGGCCCAAGAATTTAATTGGAAGGATAGGAGGGAAGGAGAACAAAGAATGAAAGCATGATCAGAAGGAAAAGGAGCTCGCTAGCAAATTCCAGCGGCTGTGACCGTCTTCACTGCCTTTGCTGCCTGAATCGGAACCTTTTAGGTACGTAACTTTTCCCTTTCCAAACGGACTGCGACTTTCCTCTAACTATGAGAGAAGGTATCCTTACTGTAGCTCTCTATAGCAAGCACACAACCACATCTGTTTCTCCTGCTAAGTTTTGTTTTGTTTTACAGTGGGGCCTAAGGTGGATGGATAGACCCTGGGCAGAACAGCCACAGAGCCTGCGGGGGAGGTGATGCTGGAATGTGTTGAATGTACATTCCTCAGAAGCTTGAAAGGCACGACTGGTTCCTTGTGGGCCTCCGCCCATTCCCCTCCCCCCCCCAATTTTTTTTTTTTTTTGGTTTGCTTTCTCCTCGTTCTTTTTCTTTTAAACATAATAATTTAATTTTTAAAATTTTAATTAATTTTAAATTTCTTTTACTTATTCACTCTACATCCCACTCTCAGGCCCCTAAACGTTGTTTCTCTTCACTCTTAAACATCCTGGTGGCTCTTAGATGTTTAACCACTGGCTGCTGGTCCCCCAAAGCTCTTCGGATTAAGCTTTTAAACAGAACACCGTTCTGTCCAACTTTGCTTTAGACCATTTCAAATCTGCTTTGTTTACTGTATTTTTTTTTCTTTAACGTATCAGGCAGAGATGGACAAACTGCATGATCTCACTCAAGAGGAATCTGAGAGAGGTGGTCTTTTCAAGAGGTTTGGAGCCAAGGAAGTTTGGGGACTACTGGGAGGCCTCTGATTTCTGATACAGGGCTGGAATTTGGTAGAATAAATTCTAGTATTTCGGGATGAAAATAATTAAAAATAATACTATAAGTGGCTTCGAGTATACTTCCTAAAATGATAATTCTGTAAGACTATATGTATGCTAATTATCCTTACTTGAAAACCACACATCATAAACCATTAATAAACATAAATGTGGTGTCTCTATCAAAAAAAAAGAAAAACAACCATGAAAGTACTAAAATAATAGAATTTTAAATCATCTTCCATTTACTTTTAAAAAGAAAAAGAAATAACTGTGGGGAAACTATACCATATGATAATGTCAATTTCTTTAAATATTTTTATTCCTGGCATGTTCATGTCTTGTTCTTAATGAGCTTTTTATTATGCTCAACAATAGCTTGATGATTATTAAGAAACAGTAAGAGACGTGCGCTGATTTTGATGTTCGTTTTTCATTTATTCAGAAAAAAATATTTTAATTGCCACTATTGAATGCTATACTTTTCCATTGTTATTTCTTTTGAAATATTGATAACCTATGACAAATAAAATAAATGTACTCATCCAGTCAGTTTTCTTTGTAAAAGATTTTGTAATAATAATAATTAATAAACAACAACAACAACAACAAAGCAGCAGACAAAGTTCTTCTCCAAGCTCTGACACCCAGCTGCATTCTAGAATCATCTTTGTGTCTCTGACTCACTCTGAGCGGTTTTCATGGCATAGTGTGTCCCCACCCTCACCCGCCTCTTCTTGTAAGGTGCCTACTACAGTAATTCTCTTTTAAGAATTCTCTTTGAATTTCAAAGCTATATAAATGACACCATTAATGAGTTTTCTAAGCAAGTCATATAAAGCTTTTCTGGCTTAGACTTTATATAGATTTCTGTTTGAGATTCAAACTATGTGTAACGTGAACAATGACGAACACTAATTAGTTGAGAAATAGAACTGTAATATTTAAACTTTCATTAATTTGCATAGGCCTTTTCCTACTTTTCTGTTCTGAATTACAGTGGTTACATACTAAACAATCAGACAAGAACGAGTATCAAAAATATATTAAAGTTAAATGGAGTAATTTGGTGTGCAGAGTCATTTATTCCTTCTTCAGAAATCCCACCGCGGAGGGTGCATTGTTCTGTCGAATCCCTTATCACATTGTGTTATAATTACTGTTTATAGTCTATCTCTGACTAGGCAGAGCTTCAGGGGATCTAACATATTCATCTTTAGATCCTCAGGTCTGACAGAATGTCTGACACATGAAGACTCTTCTCACGGCAAATCTGTTGAATGCAAGAGCAAGGGTAGGGATGGGTGAGTTTCACGCCCTCTGTCTGCCATTCATACTGTTAAGTCGGCTGGCGTTTCTGCTTGTATCTCCAAGGATCGTTCAGGAAATCCTTGTCATCTGTAGCCATATGTATATAGACAAATGATTGCACGCAACTGTTTTTCTTTCATTTAGGACGTCTTTTATTTGCCTCTATGTTTCTGAAATTCGTCTAAATTCACTAATCATGTTTGTCATTCATATGCTTTTGACAAGGAAAAACTGAGTCTCTGGAGCATTCCTATTTCTAAATTTTAATTAAGTCTGAAAGTACTTTACCAGGTTGTGGTTTCATTTACCACAAATTATTAGAACTATGTGACTTCTTTAAAGTAAGACAAAACAAAACAAAACAAAATGAAAATCCTACCCAGGATTATTTGTGCTGAATTAGTAATTAAATAAATATTATATTACTGGTGGTTAGTCACCACACATTCCATTCCATGGCATATTAGCTTTTCTAGGCTTATATGAGTTAAATTCCTGAATAATGTAAAGGTTATTTTACATTGACAAATAAAGATATTGGACTTTGCTCTGCAAAGAGTCATCTTGAAATGCTCAACTCTCTTGTTGTAGTGAATCCAGTGTGGTTTGATTCTTTTGATGCTTGGTACAGTCAGCATCTAGTTCTGAGGCCTCAGGCAGATCATTTAACACTATTTTATTTAACACTTGTTTTCTTTATCCTGGATATGGAGTTTGGAGAAGCATGCTGTGGAGATTAGCTATAAAATAAACACTTGAGGATCTTTGACTTACTCTGACTTACCTAAGTAAATATGAGTAAATCTTAGAAGTCAAAATAAAAAAAAGAAGAAACTCTTCACAACCTATCACCATTCTTTCAGGATATGTCTTCTAGACTAAGAAATCTCTCTCCAGCAATTTTTACACTACAAGTACTATATAAACTCTGTCACTGAATCATTGTTTACTTTACAACTGTCTTCAGTAATGTTGGGAACAGACCTTAGAAACATTAATAAAAAAGAAAGGATTTAAACCTGTCTAATGGATTCCCCCAGTTCATGTAGTAGGTGAAACTAAGAAACAATGATGGCACTATTTTAGAAATTTAGACTGAAAATATGCATAACAAGAAAGTTTCACGGACAGAAAAGAAAAGATGTGTCATGGCAGAATCCCCACAATGCTCTTCGCACACATAAAAGAGTTCTCACTGCTCAGTTGGACTCACAGCATCCTGGGCCCACCATTCTTGAGCAAAGGAGCATCTAGTAGGGATATGCGTTTCTTTCTGACTTCTTGAGGAAAAAAAAAAAACAAACACTACACTGGGGGGATGGACCTTACCTTGGATCATATGCTTATTATGCAAGTCAGTATTTTTCCATTTCTAAATTTCCTAATGATAAGAAAGAACCTATTTGCATCAAATTGGTTTTGCTTATGCTCTTTAAGTACAAAAGACATCCATCTGGGCTTGAAGATAATGATGCCATGGAATGGAAATCTGAGTTTTAGGCTATAGTCAGAGCAGTATTCTACTAGAAATAAGTAGCCATTTAAATGCTACCATATCTAGGTTTGCAAATGTATCTTCCCATAGAAAATAATCATCCGTGGTCTGAAAGTTAGTCATAAAATTCTCCATTAGTGGTTGGTAATGGACAATAATAAAACTTGTGTTTTGAAAATACATTTGGAAAATGAAATAGTATAAATGATATTCATATGAAGAATACTAATGCTCATATGAGATAAATTTGTAGGGAGAGATTTTCATTTTCAGTGGTTTTCTACTTTCTTGAGGGAGTAAGACCTCTGTTGCCCATAAAGTGGAAAGACTGGGCTTTAAAAGATTCTGTCACATGTTGTGTCTGGATTTCACAGAAAGATAAGAATGTTACACCATGGTAGATCTGAAATCTATATGACAAAATCAGTGAGATATCATCTTCTTGATGTTTAGAAAGAACACATTAATCTGTGTCTGAATCTAACCCAAAAGCTTACAGGAAGCACCCAAAGCCATTGATGTATCATCCAACAGGTGGGTTTCAAGAAAGAATCAAGGTGGAGATAAACTCCTAATGTAAATTTATGTATGATCTCAATGTGGTACCAATGATACCAAGGGGATATGTTCATTTTCCAAATGGTCAAAATGCTTTTTTTTTTTCTGAAAAAAAAAATGGTGATGGAAACTCATTCAATGAAAGAAATCAGTTCTGAGGGCATCCAATGAATGAAGAAGTTAATTCTGAACTCCTTAACTTTTATTTTAAAAGAGAAGTGGATTTCCAATATATAAAGAGAAACGGGAGCACTTCCCATACGCTTCCTGTCAGATGATATTTCACAATTAATTGTCACAAATAAGAAACAGCCATAATGATTATAGCTATTGTCTTTTGACCGGTGGTACTCATCACGCCCTGTTCTAAGTTTGTAAGTAACTCTTTTCCAGGAACTTTCAATGTCACCATCATTCCACAGATGAGGCAGACAGAAGACTGTTGCGGGAAATATTAAAACAACAACAACAACAACAACAACAACAAACAGACAGACAAAAAAAAAAAAAAAACAATCGCACCATCTCTCCTGTCCCGCGAGGCCTCAATAGCATGCCCCGGCGGGGTCTCGCTTGGCATGCCCCGGCGGGGTCTTGCTTGGCATGTGTCTGCTGCCACTGAGCTCCTCTCTCCCAGCCAGCTCCCACAGCATCTCAAGCTGTGTTCACTCTCCTCCACCATCAGCGGACCCACTTGGTACTCCAGGAACCAAGTAAAGCAAAACTCTTAAAGCTTAACTAACCAATCAGATATATGTATCAGTAATACCACAATTTACAAGATGCCAATACAGTAATTTCAGAGCCAACTGATAATGATAAAAGCTTTATCCCGACATTTCTAACCTTATAAAATCGTAGCTATTTGTGGCTAGTAAATGCCACCCATGTCCACGTCCCAAGCCATCTCCATTCCTTCTCCCTTTTCCTCCTGTGACTTCTGATCCCCACAAATCCTACCTCCATCTCTCTTTCCCTGTCCAATCACAGGCCTTCCACTGCCCTAATATGATTGATTGGACATGGAAAAATCGTGCAGCAGAAGACAAGCAAAGGTCTGGGTCACGGTAAGAGATTCGGATTCTTATAATGTGAAACTGGAGCAGCTCAGCCTATATATGCCTATCTCTTTAATGAAGTGTTCTCATTTCAAGTGTTTACACATTAGAGGGTAAAGGAAGACTGTATTCCTAAAGCACATCTTGAGGAAGAAAGCTCTTTAAATACAAAGCAAACTATAGCACAGGGACATACTGATGCTGTGGGTGGTGACATGTCTAGGTACTGCGCTATAATAATAGTTATGGTAGCAATCTCTCTGGGCTGTGTGTATATGATGGGTTCTGACACCGGTCTAAGACAGCCCCCTTGAGAGACAGGGGGTAAGTTTGCTCATTGGAGCACACAACAATGCAAGAGCAGAAAATTGAATCAGAATAAGATTTCCTTTCCTTATCAAAAATACCTTATCTTTATAATTCTCCTCCCTCTTCCCCTCTTCTCCCTTTTCAGTTCAGGAGAACTAACAATCCCAAAAGCTAGTCTGTAGACCATCAAGATCAGCAAAACCAAGTCTGACTATGAAATTGAAATCGTCAGTCACATATTATTGAAATAGTCAGTTAGTCACATTAAGGACCACTCCATTTTGCTATGAAGGGTAGAAGATCTTGCATCTTTATATATATATATATATATATATATATATATATATATATATATATTTCACAAAGGGAAAACAAACACACAAACAACAACAAAAAAACATTGTGCCAGTTCCACTTTATCCGTGCCTGGCCCCTCATAGCAGACAGCACTAGAAGACAGAGGAGAGGCAACTGCACTGTGGAGTCAAAAAGAATTCCAGGTCCTATAAATATCAGTCTGTCGGGGACCACTCTCGGATCTCCGAGGAATTTCGGGAGCCTTTAAAGTTTTAAAAAGTAAATCTCTAAAAGAAGGTGAGATTTGAAGCTGAACGGCATACCTCGCGTGGACAATTGCAGCATGGGGAAGGCTGGAGCAGGAGGGGCGCGTGTTCGAAACAAGCCTGGTGAGATCTCATCTCTGAGAAAGTTGAGGCTGAGATGACAGAAAACAAGCTACAGTACAAAGAGGTCAAGGGTTTGTCCACAGGGACTTGATACAGGACTCCCCTTTATTCCGGAACGAACTTTCATTCTGGGTCCATCTTCTGTTAATCTTATGGATACTAAGCCAACTAGACACATTTATTTTTCTATGTCTTAGTAGCTCGTTGATTTGCTGTGTCAGCAGATACTCTAGAAATAATTTCCAGAAACACTGTTTCAAAAATGTTTGAGCCTTAGTTTTGCTATTTTTCTTATTAATCGAGAATACAATTATTAGTCTATAATGTATGTATATGTGTATGTGTATATATACACATACACATAATGTATGTGAGTACATCTGTGTGTGTTGGTGTATGCACATGTGTATATGCAGTTGGGCACATCTGCATTCACACATGTGGCAGCCAGAGAAGAACACTAGGCATTATTCTGGATCACTATCCACTCTAATCTCTTAAGATAAAGTGAGTCATTAGCCTGGAGCTAGTCAGGCCACCTCAGCCAGCTGACGCCAGCATTCCCTGTCTCCTCCTCAAGCGTGCTGCAGTTAGAGGTACGGGATCATCCATCACTTGCTTCTGATAATGGGTGTTGAAATCTCGGATCCACCTCCTGCATGTGCAGTAAGCATTCTCCGCCCACAGATTCATTTTGCCTGTCCTGAAAGAGGACATTTTAGTAACTGACTGCTGGAGTCCCCAGCACTGTTTTTTGGGATACTTTAGGAAATAAGGCAAAACACAAAAGGAAGCAATATTTACTAAGAACCAGGATAGTGGAAATGCCAGCGCAGGTTGCTTTGACATTACTAACGACGTTTTAATGCTAACCCTGAGAATAAGCAGATCTTAAAGAGTGAATGCAAGTTTTACAGACAGTAAAATGATTCAAAAGCATTAAGCATGCACATACCCGCATGCACGTGCACAGACCACACACACACACACACACACACACACACACACACACACACAGAGAGAGAGAGAGAGAGAGAGAGAGAGAGAGAGAGAGAGAAAGGGCAGGGAGCAGATGATTCTGGGAAGAACAGGGGTTGTGGCAGGGTGGAGTCGGGGTTAGAATATAGAGTAAAGGAGAGTTGGATATGACTAAGTACACTGTGTATAGTCATGAACATTTCACCATGAAACACATTCTTGTATAAAATAGTATGTGCTAATAATTTTAAAACATTTAACATGAGTGGAACAGTCAGATATTTTCATATTCATCTTTACTACATTGTAACTGCTTCAACTGACTGTCATGTTTGTTCCATATTATCTAGAACATAAATTAGATGCCCATATCTCATTAATCCTACAGGAGCACAATGATGTCTTGTTATGCTAATTACAAGTGGATTAAATGTAAGGTTTAGACATTTCCTATCCAACTAAAAAAATGATACTGACATATATCTGCGTTGGCATATATCTGTACTGGCATATATCTGCACTGGCATATACTTGCACCACTGGCAACATCATTCCCAAACCTGTGTTTATGGACTTCGGTGACCTCCCACTATATCACCTTTTAAATACGCACATAGCTCTTTGAGCAAGTAGTACAGAGAGGGAAAGAACTTGAAAGTTTAAAGAAAACCAGTCTTAAATATGAGTCAGAACAAAATACTGTATGTTAATAAAAATCTAGCAAGAATAAAGGACAAAAACCCTATCACTGCCATGCACTATGATTTAATTTTGAATATCCATAGAAATAATAACGGACATATGTGTCTTTCAAGTCTGTCAATCACAGGTAGATTCATAGAGCAACATGGGTCATTACCTACCATTCACTCATGGATTCATTCATTTGAGAACACTGAGCTGCAGATGTGTGCTAATTAAGGATTCATATGTGAACACAAAGATTACGTCATGATAAAACACATAGAACATAATTATATAACAAAAAGCTTCAGTCATGTACTACATGACAGTCACAGCTCATGGCTAACTAAGCCTCTGCCTACATGTAGGTTGTGTCATTGTCTTGACCCGTACTATCTGTGATGTTCACATAATGCCATGCCCTTGGAAATTAATTTATAACCCTGAATGTCAGTTGTTAATGACCCATGGATGTGTAGGGTCAGAGAGATGAATTTTCTCAGGGTGTGAAATTGAAGGTTCTCAGCTCCAATGACATGAAGTTTAACACACTGTCTCCAACATTTTCTCCTTTCTTTAATCAAGAGTGGACAGTAACAACAAGTGCTTTCTGAAAACCCACTCTAAGTAGTTCAGCTAGTACTTAAAGTTCTTTTCTCAAACATTCCATTCTGTGATTGTAATGAAGCCACGTCATAGAGAAGTAGCTCACCCTCAAAGTCTACCTTAATGGTACAACCTGTGTCCTTATCTTACTGTGACACTACGGCCCTTGAAAGTATCTCTTTATTATTAGGCAGTTATGCCTTTCTTTCTTTCTTTCTTTCTTTCTTTCTTTCTTTCTTTCTTTCTTTCCTTCCTTCCTTCCTTCCTTCCTTCCTTTCTTTCTTTCTTTTTTCTCTTCCTTCCTTCCCTTCCTTCCTTCCTTTCTTTCTCTCTCTCTCTTTCTTCCTTCCTTCCTTTCTCTCTCTCTTCCTTCTTTCCTTTCTTTCTTTCTTTCTTTCTTTCTTTCTTTCTTTCTTTCTCTTTCTTTCCTTCCTTCCTTCTTTCTCTCATTTATTTATTAATCATTTCATTCATTTACATCTCAAATGATATCCCACTTCCCAATTATCCCTCCACAAGCCCCCCATCCCACAAACTCCCTCTCCCCACCCCCCATACCTCTATGAGTGTGCTCTCCCACCCCAATCCTCTCCAGCTCCACTCTTCCAGCATCCCCCTATGCTGGGGCATCAAACCTCCATAGGACCAAGGGCCTCCCATCCCATTGATGTCAGACAAGTCCGTTCTATATTGGGAAAAAGAACTAGGGCCAGGCTTGCCATTGAGTCCTTCATTAAAGTCCATTGAAGTCCCTCATTAAAAATGAGATTCACTATATGTCAACACCTAGGAGAACACAGGAGCCTGGTGAGTGACACTGAACAGCTCCAGATCTAGGAATACCAGGCCAAGACTACAAACATCAGAGGGGACTGGACGTCGGTGGGAGTGCAGAGAAGTTTCGTCTGGGAACCTGAGCATTGCAAAGCTGTCTGAAAAACGGGAACATGTTGGGATAATGACACAAGGGCCAGCTGAGATGAGGAGGAAGGGTGAAACAGGCTGTGAACATGTGTGATGTCTCAAGATGAGGTCACACAGACATCTGGTAGCCCAGGTTATGTGTATGAGAGACTCCTCGTGCTAGGGCAAGAGATCTCGACTGAACCAGCAATTCTAAAGTGTCAGCAGCAGAACTTGTGCAAAACTACTCAATCCTTATGTTTACTGAGAACTGAACAGAGTCGTGTTCCATAAATTTTCCTTAAAGAGCTCACAAAAGAATGTTGGTGGAGTGTGTCCTAAAGCTGTCATGGAAGTTATCAGACAGCGTGGCTTTATCATTACAGTTTTCTATCCACTAAAGTGCATGACGATGTTACAAGCTACTTTGTGTTTATTAGCTATAATTTCCTAGCTATTGAGTCATATACAGCATTGCCTTTATAATCCTCACATTTAAGGGAGAAGGCTTCTTTTAAGTTTTTTAGTAGTTTGATATAAATTCTTACGTGTGTTTGGTGTGTATTCCTCTGACCACAAATCAAACTCTAATCATGTATATTTTATTACCTAGCTAACAAATTTAAATGAAATCCATGTCACTTAATTTTTATTTGCAAAATTGGTCAGTTCATTTATACAAAATGAATGATTTATTATAGGAAAACTATCCAAGCAGAGAGAGCAAGGTAGAGGGAGAGGGAAAGGGACACACACACACATACACACACACACATACACAGACACAGAGAGAGAGAGAGAGAGAGAGAGAGAGAGAGAGAGAGAGAGAGAGATTTTCTCTGCTCCCAGATAATCCACAAAATCTGAAAAGAACCTTTTTTCTGGTCAATGCATTTCAAAGTCTAATCCATAGCAGAAAACAAGCAAGGCCATCCTCACAGCTGACATTCTAATAAGAACGTAAGGGCCAAGGGCCCAAGTCAGTGGAAATGTTATTTACCATTCAGTACATTCAGTATAATATATATATATATATATATATATATATATATATATTATATGTATATATACATATATATAGATACACATACACACACATATATGTACATGCATATATACACATATATATGTGTATATATATGTACACACACACACACGCATATATATATATATATATATATATATATATGCCCTTAGATCTGCAGATGGGTAGAAAAGGATCTTACCAGTGATACCAATGTATTCTGTCCCTCAAACTTTAAAGTTATACATCGTATCCTAAGTGAAATGCATCCTGCCTTGGTAAATCTAAGACCATGATACAGGAGTCTACCAAACCTAAAGAAAAGGAGCAGTAAAGAACAGATTTTAGAAAGCCAAGGGTAAGAGGCCACAGTGACGGATCAGTGTTCATGAGTGAGTATTGATCTTGCAGATGATCTGAATTTGGCTCTCAGTGTCCATACTGAGTAGCTCACAATACGTTATAATGTGCTACAGGGATCATATGCCCTCTTTTTAGCTCTATGGGCATCTGACCGCATAAGCATGTGCACACACACACACACACACACACACACGCACACATGCATACACACACATACATGCACGCACACTCATACACGTACACACACACATGCACATACACACACATGCATGTACACACACATAGGCACACACACATGCACACACACATACACACATAGGTACACACACACATGCACACACACATGCACACACACATGCACACACACACAATTTATAATATAAACCAAATAAAAGTAGAGCCTCAGGAGGATGCTTGCAATCCACCATCCCTGGCCTGTTGAAGCTTCACCTCAAAGAAATAAAATAAATTCAATTAACAAACAAAGCCTCACAGACTTTGAAAAGCACAGCCAAAGCCTCGTGGCAAACAAGAGTGGCATGCATGCTTAGCTCGTGTGGAAACAGGTGGCTCTGTCAAGGAAAAAACAAAGGGGGAGGGTGGGGAGGATAGAATGGCAAGACTGTTCTAGCTCTCTATAGCATGACAGGACCAAGATGGCACACAAACTTGGCAGGTGATGAGCCCACTAATTAAACCCTGCTTCATTTCCGCAGGACCTGAAAACAGACAGCAGAGAAGGAACGTCAGAAAGGCAAAGGGAGTTGACGTAAGAAAAGGATTGGCAGAGCAGCCTCCTTTCTCAGAGTGAACGTGGAAGGAACCGCGGACGGCACTCTCTCCTTTCCTAGGTTTGCATGGGTGAGACTTCAGAGGAGTGATTCTCAATAACTTGACTTGTTATTTATTAAAAAAAAAAGGATGCTCCTCTATTTTTGTCTATCAAATGTTTTTACCTTCCTCACAGTCTGAATAAATCACATAGAAGAGATCATTATCTACACTTTAGAGATATAGGAACACGAAGACTAGCAACTTCTTGTTTCTTTTCCTATTTGTTTTCTTTTCAAATTTATGCATGCTTGGCCCTCACAGAATCGCTCCAGCGTTTAAAATAGACATTATACGTGGTGACCAAAAATGAACTTCAGAGGCACCAAGACAGGCAGTAAGTTAAGAAAGAAGAGGTAAGGCATGAGATAGAGTTTGTCCTGGGTCACCTGACAATGAAGACGTTCTTAATGTGATCCGTTCAAAATAGCACTCCGGGCAGCTAGGCCTCGCTGTTCAGAGGTAAGAAGGGGGAACCAGAAAAAAAAAGAAAGAAAGAAAGAAAGAAAGAAAGAAAGAAAGAAAGAAAGAAAGAAAGAAAGAGAGAAAGAAAGAAAGAAAAGGTATGGAGTATGCACCCCCATAAATTTCCTGTGTCAGGTTCTTCCTGTGCAACTTCTGCAGATACTACGACTTTCAACAAAGCATGGATTGTACCAGGTAAGGTATCTCTCGACAATAAACGTTCGTCTGCTAGATCCCCGTGTTTGCTCTATGGAGTGACGCTCCTACAATGCAGGTGATGTTAGAGTTTCCGCTTTACGGATGAGGACCTATTATAAAGCTCTGGGGGTAGGCCAGCTTCTGCAGACACGCAGATCAGACTTGATCTGAGTTTAGGCACCCCACCGCCTCCATGTGAGGCTCAGACCCCACCCCCTCCATGTGAGGCTCAGTCCCCACCCCCTCCATGTGAGGCTCAGGAGATTGTTCATGACTGCTCACAGTGGGAAGAGCGGTGCATAAGCTGAAGAACGCTGAAGGCTCTCCCCACATCACACCGCCTTCTTCCTGATGCAGGTTTCGAAGGAAGAGAGTCAGTCATCAACAGGTTTTCCAATGAGACAAAGAAGGAAAGAATGAAAAGTTTACACTAAAGTAAGGGCAGAAATGTCGGAATCCTAGATTCGGGAGCAAAGTCAAATGCTTCCTAAATGTTAAGGGCGGAAGGAGTCTGCAGAGCGGGGACGTGAGTACTCCCACGTTTTCAAATGCTTAAGACTTTCAGAGCGGAAGTAGCCAGGACGGAGAAGCTCAACTTTGAACTTTGAACTTCGGACTTCACTCTGGTCCTTTCACAGAGGAAAACATGCTACCTGTTGCGAGACAGGTCTGGTAACCTTATGTCATTTGCATAATTCTGCTAAAAACAAAACACCAAACTTTGAACATTTATTGTGGGAATCTCTAACTTCTAGTGCCCTAGATCAAGTATCTGCAAGGACTGGGAGTAAGAAAGATGAGCTACTCTGTTACTAACGGGACCAACTGTCTTCTCCCATGGGACTGTGGCAAAGTAATCAGAATCAGTGGTGGAAGACACCCAGGTTTTAGGTTAAAGAGTTATCCTTCTTGCAGGTGTGACATATACACTTACACACATCTCTACGCACACATTTACAGTCCCAGCACAGTTTTCTAATATTCAAAGAGACAGCTAACACTTTGTTTGTTGTTATTGTTTCTTTGCTTTGTTTTCTTTTGTTCTTTGTAGCTCTGGCTGTTCTGAAACTCACTGACTGCAGACCAGGCTGGGTTCGAACTCATGGATCGCACAGAGATCCCCTTGCCTTTGCTGGGACTAAAGGCCTGTGGCACCACTGCCTGGCTTACGGCACAGACATCCCACTTAGTATTTAAGAGTAGGGGCCGCTAAACACTACTTTAAAAATAAAAATCCAAATACTTTGGTTTGCAAAGTATAACAGTACAATATTATAATTTTTCTTATTGTCAAGTGACAAAAATCCTTTTGATTACTTCAAGTGTTAGGTGTGGATGCTGTTTTGGCAGGGTTTGTAAGAGCACACTCAATGTTCTATTTTTGTGTTTCCCCTGACCAGAGAAAGCTTCAGTACTCCTGTAGTGAATCTATCTTATTTTTATCATCTGTCTAGTACTTTACATCTGAATGGTGAAACGTAACTTACAGTGACTTTTTAAACTATACAATTTCTTGAATCAATCATTTTAAAACATTGCATCCTTTTTCTTCAATATTTTCCAGTATGATTATCTGGCTAATTATTTGCATTTTCTTTTTAAATTAAATACCACAAATGTACTGGCTGGATTTGTGTGCCAACTTGACACAAGCTGGAATTATCACAGAGAAAGCAACTTCAGTTGAGGAAGTGCCTCCATGAGATCCAGCTGTGGGGCATTTTCTCAATTAGTGATCAAGGGGGAGGGCCCCTTGTGGGTGGTGCCATCCCTGGGCTGAGAGTCTTGGGTTCTATAAGAGAGCAAGCTGAGCAAGCCAGGGGAAGCAAGCCAGTAAGGAACATCCCTCCATGGCCTCTGCATCAGCTCCTGCTTCCTGACCTGCTTGAGTTCCAGTCCTGACTTCCTTTAGTGATGAACAGCAATGTGGAAGTGTAAGCTGAATAAACCCTTTCCTCCCCAACTTGCTTCTTGGTCATGATGTTTTGGAGGAATAGAAACCCTAAGACACTGATATGTTAAGTTTTGACCAATATTTTAAAAAATGCATATTTAAGAATAAAATATAGATCTATTATCTATAGATCGACAGGTAGATGTGAGGGTAATGGTCTATGTAAGAGAGAGTTGCCAGTTTTACCTGAGCTTAGGTTTGAATAAACTTTTTAAAAAATTCACATCGTGCTAAGCCATAACTTCATACAGACAAGCATTACTCTCTTAGTCCCTTGCCAACTACTGAGGAAATGTGATAAACTGGCACGTCTGAGGGAAAAAATAAGCACATATATTTATTTATTTTAATAAGTTCAAACAATGCATAAGTTTTACCAATATAGTAACTTCAACACTGCAAAGTCCAATTAATTCCTTAGCTACCAAATACATGGAGCTATTTAAACTTTAACTACAATGTAACATTTTTTTCTTCAGTTAACTAGATCCCAAATGTTTAACCCAAATGTGGCTGGAAACTTTTTTAAACAGATGGTACAGAGAACAATATAAGAACAATTAAGTTAATATTTATGTACCCAAGAAATTATTACTATTATTACTATTGCTAATATTATCTGTGGTGCTGTGGATTAGACACACACGTACTTGTAACAACTTGTTGGTAACCCCTGGCTCACACCAGTCTCGCTGATTCTTAGCCAACCACCAAGTACTTTTTAGGCTTGCTCAGCGCCTGTGCTATTCATCCTCAAGCCATTCGATACCAGAAGAGGCAAGCGAAATACAAGTGTACAATGAATAAAAGATGTTCTCCTAAGTTGAATGGTTTAGAAAGAATAAATAACATTCGATCACTTTCAAAATACTGTAGAGCTGAATGGATGAAAGATTATAAATAAAACTCAAGGAAAAGAGAATTATTCTTACTTTTTCTTTCTAGTTAAAGACATCCATGAACCAACCAAAAAATTAGAGATCACAGGTGACAAATCTTGTGACTTATAGAAGTTATATATAATGTTAGAAGGTATATATGTGTGTGTATGTGTATATACAAAACATTATATGTTAAGATATATATATATATAACTATATATGTTTTTATTTATATTGTATGTAATATGTCTCCAGAACTTTTAGTTTCATAATGTATGTAATATATATGCACTATTTTAGTTATTTTTTAATGAATTATTTATTTATTGGGGCTTAGGGAGATAGGTTAGCTACTAAGTTCTGTACTTAGAAGCATTACAACCTCTATTTAGTCCTCAGAAGTCAAGTATAGTGGTATGTGTTATTATCTCAGACGTAGAAATGAAGGCAGGCAGGTTTTGTGCCTTGCTGGCTACCCTGCCTACTTTAGTTGGTGTGCCCCTGTCCCAAGACTGTGAGACCATGCTTCAAGAAAAAATTGGATAGAAGGATGACATTTCATATTTGTTGTCACACACCAAGTTGTATCACATGCACATGCACAAGATACACACACACACACACACACACACACACATACACAAATACACTTTTTTATGGCTTAATTAATCAACTGTGGATTCCACTGGTCAAAATGAACAGCAAGTTTTCTAGTGCTCATAGAAGAATTGCAAACCTATGTAATATGTTATTCCTAGAAACTTAGCCTTTCCTCTTTTTTTTCTTTTTTATTAGATATTTTCTTTATTTTGATTTCAAATGTTATCCCCTTTCCTGGTTTCCCCTCTGAAAATCCCCTAACCCATCCTCCCTGTCCCTGCTCACCAACCCACCCTCTCCCACTTACATGTCCTAGCATTCCACTATACTGGGGCATCAAGCCTCCTCAGGACCAAGGGCCTCTACTCCCTTTGATGTCCAACAAGACCATCCTCTGCTACATATGCAACTGGGGCCAAGGGTCCCTCTTTGGTTGGTGGAGCTCTGGGGGTACTGGTTGGTTCATATTGTTGTTCCTCCTATGGGGCTGCAAACCCCTTCAGCTCCTTGGGTCCTTTCTCTAGCTCCTCCTTTGGGGACCCTCTGCTCAGTTCAATGGTTGGCTGAGAGTGTCCCCTCTGTATGTGTCATGCACTGGCAGAGACTCTCAGGAGATAGCTATATCCGGCTCCTGTCAACAAGCACTTGTGGGCATCCACAATTGTGTCTAATTTTGGTGACTGTATTGTGATGGATCTCTTTTGTCAGTTTGAGAGGGAAAAGAAACACAATGGGACTTAGGAGGCTTCAGATGGAGATAGAAATATGTCGACACATAACTCACACTTTTTATACAGCACAGGTAGATGAAGATGAAGGCACATATAGATGAAGAAAAGGAAACTAAGCTTGAGATCAGCCTTCAAGCATATTCCAAAGTTAAGATAATATCCCTCCTGTCTCCTATACCAAATTGAAAGATCTTTACAAGTTTACTTTGATTTAGGATTGCCCTTCCATGTCAAAATACATTTATTTTATTGAATTTTTTTAAATTCATCAAGCAGCACTTAAATATGTTTTAAAATGCCAACGATATGGCAAGAGTTGTGAGTTATAAAAGACTTACAAGGAGTTTGGACTTATAAACATTAGTGACTGGTTAGTTTCATAAATCTTCAAGATTACATCACCTGTCTTAATTCAGACTAGGGTGTAGACCTTTCAGTAGAATGCCTCAATACAATAATAATACATTGCAAAGTGTCTGGAAATATCTTGGAAAACACAGAAGTTTGCACTGAAACAAAAGTTATTATAATTTTGTACAGAGGTTCTTGACACAACCCATAAATAACCCAAAGTTCAATTCAATGCAACAGGCATGGACTCAATACAAATGTGGTTCTTTCTAAGTACATAACAGAAAATACAAAGGCAAGTCACAGTCCCTTGGGGCACTGATTATTATTAATGGAACTCGGTAATTGCTGTGGGAATGAAAGGTGTACAAAGACTTTGGGGAATCGAAACAGAAACCGTCTCTTTTTGTGAATCAGTAAATGTTTTATGGATATGCAGGGTAGTATCTTGTTATAAAAGTAGCTGTTCTCTTTAAGTCATAGAGATTAAAGCACAAAATAAAAAATTTGGGGGCATGTCACTCACTCTATACCCAACGTGTCTCTTAGGAAATAAGCAGGGGTCAGTCACCCCATATCAATACTATATGGTTTTGCAGAGAAGTGGGGCATGGGTTTAAGGCTCAGGATGACAGACCTATGCATCCTATCCTTTGGGGAATCTCCTCTGCGCGTGAGTCACTCTTCGCTAATAGGAAGTAAGAAGAACTAAAATTCATATTTACAGAAAAATGACTCACTTATTCTAATAGCTCAGTCTATGTGCTGCTGGACTATTTTCAAGAGGACTCATGCCGAGTCATTTATATGATTCCCTTCTGGCTAACGTAGTTCACCGTACTATGAACTCACAGTGTTATGAGCTTGGTTAGGTTTTTCCATCTGAGGCTCAATCTTTTGCTTAGGTTGCTGGTTTGTTCTCTTCTTTGCTGTCTTTCCATTTCACACATTAATGTCACATGCTATAAAGAATGTAAATCAGAAGTGACAGAAGAAGGGGCAAAGGGTGCTTTAAATATTATCAAAGTGCATTTACCAAATGAATTAAATCAAACACTCTGATCATAAACATATCACACCGCCACAAAAAATATATAGAGGTAGTATGATTCATTAACAATTGAATGGGGTTTTTTTGTAGTTGATCCTTCATCTGATACCAGTTGTACAACCCTTAGCATACAGTAAACCCTGCTACCTAAGGAAATGGCCCAATTTGGATGGTTGGTCCTGTGTACCCAATATCTATCTTCAACATGTATTATGATTTCCTTCAACTTGGGGATTCAGTTTGTCAATTTCTAACTCATAGTCCTAGACCCTTGGTATCTTTCAAATTAATCTTGTCAACCTTTATATTGATATTTGCTATTGACTTTTATTCAGAAACATATAGTAATTTTAGCAGCCCTAGGGATGACTTGGAAAAATGTATCATGATCAAAGACAAAAATATAATTATCAAATGAAGCTTTCTCACCACACAGAGTTTTAAAACTCTTCTCTGATGCTGTGCCTCTTGCTCTTCAGGATTTCTATTGTTTCTATGTAACCAGTGTAATAAGTTATAGTTCCATTTTCCTTAGGCTTCTTCCCTAGGTGTCTACAATTCCAGTTCCTTTTAGAAAGTACATACACACAATCATAATTCTATAATCTGATATAATATTTACTTTAGCGTGTGTATGTGTGTGTGGGTGTGGGGGGGTGCTGTTCAGTTACTCACAGAGACCAGAAGAGTGTATTGGATCTCCTATAGACAGTTACAGGTGTTGTGAACTACCTTTGTGGGTGCTGGGAACTAAACTCAGGTCCTCTGGAACCTTGGAAATGTCTGAGCCATCTTTCCAGTCACCTCTTATAATATTTTATAACTTACTATTAAGGTACCTCATAGTTTGCCACTATAGTACAATTAACTCTCCTGCATTCAATGGAAATTAGGACTTTCTTTGCAGTAGTATGTATTTGATCTTTTCGGTGTGTATATTGTATGACCTCCAGATCTATGCAACCAGTATTAGTGTATACACACACACACACACACACACACACACACACACATGAAATAGATGCTATTCTTTAGGGCTAATTGATGACAGAGACATCCTAGCTAACTACTCTCTTGGCCAATTCTGCCATTTTTGTGCCCAACCAACACTATATGACAGGATGTCATTTCTATTTTCCAATATACAATTTCTCTTTATTTCTTGAAGTTTGCTTTTTGGGACATGATCTCAAAATATTTTTTTTCTGAGCCACTAGTAGTATTGCTCATTTACAATAACCATTTTGATCAGATTTGGTTTCGCATAGCTATAATTCCAGCCCTCAGAGAGCTAAGGCAAGGAGAACCACAAGTTCAAATATGTACTGTGTGACATGGTGAGGCCTAGTCTTGCCTTGGCTATTAGGCAAACCGCATCTCAAAAAAACAATGGTTGAAACTAATTGATGTTTAATTTCTAATGCTCACTTATTCTGTATCCCAGCATTTATAAGTTCTTTACCAATTTTTTTTGCTGGTAATTTTTAAATAATAAAAATAATTTGGATGCCTAAGTATTATATTTAAAAAAAATTAATGATCACAAAAGTCAAGAATTAAGTTGATATACATATATATATATGAAACATGTATGATTTTAAGTTATACTTCATGATTTATAGAGATAATTGTAATTGTAAATTAATATTTTTAATGTCAAAAACTACCTAAATTTAGAGGTGAAAATAATCTATACAAGATGAAATTGCTAACATATTGTAACACTACAATATATTTAAATGGATAGCAAACAAAAGTATTCTAAAAAGTCTCATTTACTTTTATTACATGCTAATATAATATGCCTTTCCTTTAAATAAAAATGTCTCCAAATTTTAAAATTGTACTTTACATCCTTTTTTATCATTAAATTTCATGACCTGTTTGTGGGGTTCGCAACAGAGAAAAATCAGTTATTTGAAAAATAAAGAATATACAAGAGTAGAAAAACACATAAAATGCAAAAATCTGTGTTTTAAAATTATTAAATGAGACTTTTAAGGTGACCTATAGTTGAAATTACTACTAAAAAGAAAACGGTTTATCTGGAAAAAAAGATATTTAAATGGTTAACACAGATATGCATTATTTAAAACTAGAAACTAAGATTAATTAAGTAGTAAATGTATTCTACTTTTTATTCCAGAGAGAATGTATTTCCAAATTTTAAATTGTATATATAGAATAATCAAAACAGTAAAAAAAAATCAATATATTACTGACCCAGGAGAGTCTGGAACTGAAGATTATGAAAATTTAATTGGGTCAATAAAATAAAGGAAATTCAAATTTAAAAAATGTTAACAGAGTGAAATCTTATAGCCCATTTACTGATCCTTTAAATATTTACTGTTTAAGATGTATAAGCATTAAAAGAATACAATAAAAAATGAGACATGGTCTTTGCCCTCAAGGGGCTTACAGTCTAGTATGGAATATATAAGTAAACATATATGTACAACATAAGATAGAAAGTAATGGGTCATGAGCAATCTCAGATAATATATTATGAAATTTATAATTATTTAGACATGTTTTATTCTGTAGTGTCTTAAGTATGAAATTAAAAAAGACCAATAATCTATTGAAAATGCCAAATTTTGTGATTACATTGACAGAAGAAACCAAGGTTTCAATAGTAATGCAACTTAATTCACTATGCATCCATTCTTTAGAATGGTAAACACAAAATAACAACCCACGAGAAGTAGCATTGTGTTGTTGCTTACAAGTAGACACAAGAAGAATCATAACCATCAGGTCTGGAATGACCAGGTAAAGACATTAAGGACTCCTGTACTCATGACACATTACTTTCTTGCACAGAAATTGACTTGGTCAGATTTAAGGGATGAAGAATTCCTCGATGGCTCAAGTGTGCTCCAAGGAAAGCTAGAAGGTTGTACAGTTAACTCCCACGGTGTAACTCTAAACCATACAACCTACTACCTCAACCCGGATGCACACAGCTTCCAATGTTTCTTCAAACTCCTTATCATATCTTCAGTCCGCTCCTCCAAATATGGCGGCCAAACACCTAAGGGCTTGGCAAGGTTGTAGATGGAATACTCTAGCAGTTTACAAATCGGCTTCAATCGTAGCTTACAGGACTACCCTAATCTGGGTGGGTTTATAGTACAGGTCACATGAAGCATCTTCTGACATCTCCTTTACCACACTGCCATTAGCGATGAGCAAATTTAAAAGACCGTAGCGGTAGGCCTCGATTTTTTGAAGAGAAACTGCCTCAATTGTAACATAAAAACCTGGTTACAGACTTTACTCTGTTGTTGAAATGGATAAGACACATTCACTAACAGAAAAAAAAAAAAAAAAAGGTGCTGAAGTTTCTTGACAACAGCTATGCCGATTTTGCTCGAAGCCAGCAGTTATTTTAAAACACCAACCTTTTGAAAGCAGTTTATTGCACTCGAATTTAGCCTTGAATGGCTCTGCTACAAAAGCCAACAATTAAAACTTGCCTTGTAAGACACGAGAGGATTAATAATATATACATGAAGAACAGTGGAGATATTATTGTTCCAAGGCTATGTAAAGTACTGGGGTGTGAACAGGCATATACTGAGATGTGATTGAGCAGTACTTACTTACAGAGTGCTTTGTCAGATTACCACAGTGCCACAGACCCATAGAAACGAGCTTGTGCCGTCCACTTCACCACAAGATCGGATCTACGGGTTTATGCCAATGGGCATCATCTCACATGGACATTGTACTAATGTAGCCTTTGTTCTAAGTATCTAACGCAAGTAGGGGATAAAAATAAAATTAATATTTTAGTGTGAATATTTTAAAGGCTGTACTCTCAGGATGCATATTCCCAGGTAAAAAATCTTCAGAAATCCACTGGCTTAAATACAGGTTTATAAACATGAGGATTTAAAAAGTAGTTTTCAAGTTCTTTCTCTTTTTTTTTTTTGGATTTTTTTTTCTTTTTTAAAGATTGCTTTTGTTTTTAATTGTGAATATTTTAGCATTGTTGTTAAACGGTTCTAATTAAGAATCTGATATATGGATATAAGAATTATGCTGTTGTGAGGCACAGATCTGGTATGAAAAGTTGACAGCCAAAAGTGAAATTATTAAATTGCATATGCACTAGAGTGATTGTATTTATTCACATAAAACTTAATGATTTTTGAGATGTAGTCACATCGTAGCTTTTGTAAAAACAAATGTGATCTTGTTGGCTAGGTAAAGAACACAAAAATCACAAATCCTAATTGTACAGACATGTTTCTACAATGGGGATGAAATTAAACTTTTACAGTAGTGAGAAAAACAAACGGTATCAAATGAACCTGAAGTCAATGACATGATCAGTGCTACTCCTGCTCTTCTGGACTGTTTGCAATTGCTCATATCACACCAAAGAGCATAATCCCCATTTAAATTTATTTCCCAAGAACTATATCCTTTCAACAAAATATACAGCAACATATAGCTCTCCTCTCTTCAACAGGTTGAAACAAAATAAATGATTCTTAATATTGTAAGCTACTACACTATCCCAAAGCAAGCCAGTGAGAAAACCAGTAGCATGTACTTTTTTAGGATTCTAAGCTCATCTGCAGCAAAATTATAAGTTGTACAATCGTTAATCATTTCACTCATATCTAAAATGATTTAGCTTTTCTTAATTATATCTTCATTGTGAAAAATAATACCGCATAGTAATTACTTCATGATTTGGCGTGTTTTGAAATAAATAAAAATAGAATGTATTTTCTAGAGTTTAACACAGATAATTTGGCCTACACACATTTTCACCATTATTTATTTTCAAATCATTCTGCTACTTATTAAAACTGTAGTAAATAATCAACAATCATGCATCCAATTGTAGTAAAAGTATTTCATCATATATTTATACATTTCATGTTTTAAAAAAAAAGAAGAAACACTGGCTGTACTTTTATTACTGCAAAATACACTTTGGCTTTATTGTCTTACTAGACATGAAAAATTAAAAAACAAACTATGAGTTTATACCTTTCTGTTAGATTTTACTTCCTTTTATATGGTATAAGCACTAAGAACATATTTTCCTTTTCATTAAATAGCTTCCTATTCAACCATCTTGTACCTGTATTGTATACATCAACATAGACATATGTCCTCAGAAAGATGGAAACTGGGTATTGATCACAAAACCAAACAAAAGGTTGACAATAATACTGTAAACTCTTGAAAGAAAGCCATCAATGAAAATTCCAATAGGTAGCTTCATAAAGGAAAGGACAATCTCTCATCCCAAACATAGACGTAATCACTTTCTCTTTAATATTCTAGATTAATTACACGCTACACTTGTGCCTTTTCATTTTACCTGAGATGATTTTCCTCCTGTGGTCATTCTCTTCTCTTCTCAAATGCACTTTAAATGTTCCCCTAAAACAACGACAGAAAGGAAAATATCAGACAACTGCCACCCACAGGGGTCATCTTTGAAGACTGTGAGCAAAGAAATGAGGTGGCCGTACAATGTCTAAATGGGGGAAACCCTTAAAAGTCTGATTCTTAAGGCTTGGCAGAGTCCGAGGGCCCCACCCCGGGAATACTCATATGACACAGAAATACTTTCACAGTTTGCAGCTACATGTTCATTTTGGTTGGCGTGGCTTTCCCGGGAACAGCTCTCAAAGTGAAAGGATGTGCCTCTCTCGGAAGGGACGAGGTACTCCACAATGAAGGGGTAAGAGCTGAAAAGAGCTTTGGGTTTGGCATGGAGCTTAATAAGATAATTAAGAGTGTGAGGATTAACGGCTCCTAAAATAACATTCAAAATAATGTTTTTTTTTTAAACTAAAGGATCATGAAACATGAAAACAGGTTTATCAATATTAATTAAGCCTTTGGAAGTTGGCTTTCCATGAACAAAGGGGGAAGAAGAGCTATTCTGCAAATAATTAGTGAACAATAACCAATAAAGTCAATACAACATTGCTTCAAAGGTTATCTTTATATTAGGTCTGGTTAATGTCCGATAATTCTTTCGCAATACAACCCAAAAGAAGACAGAATTAACCAGCTGCATAATAGTTCTCTTTGTTTATCCTATATGTTTATGATATCATGAGACATAATTTTAAAATCATAACAATGATGCTAGAGTTTCCTTCTCATGGATAATACTCTCATGTCAGCTCCTAGTATGAAAATTGCAATCTTGACCGATACACGCTGCCTATCCCAAAGCATTTCTTTTTCTTTTCAGAGATTGTCCTGCATGTTTAGAAACATTTTTAATAAAGAAAAAAAAATTTTTAAAAAGGACATATCATCGAATCCTCTGCCACTAAGAAGGGAAAACTGCACTTTGTTACAAGGTGTTGAACGTGCTTGGCAACTCCCTTCTACAAATAGAGAAAATAATTAGAGTGCAACGCAGTCACCTGCCGAGCCAAAGCAACTCTGAACTTGAAGCAAGTTTTTACAGACTTTCCCCACTGCAACAGTTCAGAGCAACTCCCAACGCTTCCCAACTGCTCTGGGGCAAATTCTTCCTCCTTGTATTTTTAGAAGTACAATTATTAAGGAACCAGCTATTTTTTTTTTTTTTTTTACTTTGCAACGGAGAATACGCTCTTTTTTTTTATCCCCATTTATCTTCTACTGCCACCAGTGTAAAAAGTAATTTTATTTAGCATTATATGGATGCATGTTTGAAGCAAGATCTCTTTTTTACAACGTCGAGAAATGTCTTCTTTTGCATTTCAAATTATGAGTCACAGAA
This sequence comes from Apodemus agrarius, assembly GCA_964023405.1. Classification (NCBI taxonomy): domain Eukaryota; kingdom Metazoa; phylum Chordata; class Mammalia; order Rodentia; family Muridae; genus Apodemus; species Apodemus agrarius. Next base: position 20,900,574 of record OZ030018.1, read on the forward strand.
AAGGTTTTGCTTTCTTTACGACTGATTCCCAAGCCCGTTTCTCCACAAAATACATTAAATACACAAAAGTCAGAGATGAACACACAGTACTGTCTAGCTAAAACGTCTCTGCAAAACCGAAGCAGGGCCATATGTCTATAGAGGGTTTTACTATGTGCAGTTTAGTGTCTATGCTAATCACGATTAGAGTAAGAAAGCAAAAGGAAAAGAGTGTAGAGTGGGTAATAGGTTAATAAGAATACATTGAAACTGCAAGGACTCTGATTTAGGGAATAGAAAGCATAAAAAGAAACAAAAAAAAAAAGTTATACCTGATATGAAAGTGCCAGCTCACCAAGTACAGAAGTACTGCTCTTAGGCCATTGTTTTTGAAATAATAATAAAAATAAATAAATAAAAACGAAGAAGGCTCATAGGTTTGTGTCGCCTTCCATGCTGCTTAACGAAGCCGGATGTCTCAGGAGTAGAACAAACCCAAGTTTGCTTTTTTTTTTTTGGTTTGTCCCAGTTTGCATTTTTGTTTGTTTTTGTTTTCACGCAGGCACACCGCATCATTATCAGTATTTTTCAGCACTCTGGCGAATACTGAGAAGCTCGGGGTTTTTTGTTTGATTTGATTTTTTTTGTTTTTGTCTGTCTGTCTGTTTGTTTTTTTGTGTTTTTGCTTGTTTCTTCTGGGATCCCGGTATTTCTCAGAGAAGGAGGTCCAGAGGTCTTGTCTTCCTTCTCTTCCTTCTCCATATTCCAGGCACAAAGCACTGCGCAGAATCTGCACCAATCCTTGCCATCCTCTGGCAGCAGAATGGTAGGAGGTGGGAGAGACCCGGAATCCTTCCAGGCTGTGCTGACTTGAGAAATGAGGACCGCACACACGTTCGTCTCCCGAACCGAAGGGGTAAAAAGGCTCGGTGCCAGTTTGCTACTCGGCTGCAATGATCTCATGTTCACTCCTCTGTCGTCCTGTTCCAACAGTTCAAATGCCTGTTCGTTATAAACCAAATACATACATAAAGAAATAACCCAACTACTTGAATTCTTCGGTAACCAGAAAAAAGGGTCTTAACATAAAATTAAAAAAAAAAAAAATCAGCAGTCAGAAAAGGTTTAAAAAAAAAAAAGAAAAGAAGAGAAAAGAAAAAGCACATACAATTTTAGGATTCACTTGTTATGCCTCAATATTCTGTTATTATTTTCCTCCTCTCTCCTTTCTCTTTAGAGATAAGCAGCCGAATTTATCAGGCGTGAAAGGGACAGCCTCCTGGTGGCCTGCCAAAAGCCCAGAATAAAGGCGAAGTTGTGCTTCAAAGCTTGTGCTTGCTGAGTCTGGCTAAAGTCAAGTATTAAGATCCACCATTTTCTGATCCTTGCTAGAAAAGAAGAAAAAAGTCAGGCCCGTTTGCTGCTTCCAAGTCTCCGTTGGCACCATCACAAAATCTCAGCCGCCGGGTCACGTGACTCTCTGCCAAATGTAGAGTGAGCGCATTCCCATCCACCATTCTGCTGATTCTGCTAAGGCAGCTATTGTCTCGTTTAGACCCAAAGTTCAGCCCACTCTTCAGTGAATTGGCTGAAAAACGCATCACCTTTGGGGGCTGGGAGTCATGGAAACGTCTACCTGGCAAGCTGCCCACTTCTCCCTGCCCATCAACCAGCCATGGGATTGTGCTGCCGCTTAACGCAGTCATGACTTGGGATGTGAAGAGTCGTCCAAAGTGAATCTCATTCTTACAACGCCCGTTTCATTTGCACAGAAAACTCCGGCTCATAGGAGAGAGGGAGAGAGAGAGAGAGAGAGAGAGAGAGAGAGAGAGAGAGAGAGAGAGAGAGAGAGAGAGAGAGAGAGAGAGAGAGAGAGAGAGAGAGAATATCTTTCCTACAAAAAAATACCAAATAAAAGTCTGAACATGCTTAGTTTGCAACTTTATTTCTCAATGCACTCACTCAAACGGTTCTTAAACGGGAAGACTGAATACCATGCCCTGCGAGTTTTCTCCATTAAAGGCATATCTAATGTTTTTTCCCTGTAAACGCAACAAACCCAGGACATTTGCTTTATCCTCCCACTTTAAGACTTCGAAACAAAACCAAACCTCTCAGTTTTCCTCTTTTGCATTTTTATTACTTTCTGATTTTTATCTCGCACCGATTTTGTACTCCACGGGCCACAATAACCACTGGCAACAGAGATGCATCATTGCTACCATCTCCACCAAAGTGGTCCCTCGAGAGGCTGGGGTGTCTCTTCCGGCAGGCAAACCCCTGCAATTGGGTCTTGTGATAATCCCCATCACCACCTAGCACAGCTGCTATGCAAGTTGGCTGAGATTGACACATGTGAGAAAGCGTTCCTTTCTGCTCTCTTACTGGCTGCGGGTTGCCTGCGTGGCTGAAAGATGCCTTTGAAAGATTCAGCGAGCCTATCAACAGCTCTTAGGCAATAAAATGAACGGCTTCCCCCCACCCCTCTGGTGAATTTCCATTCTAGCATGCAATGAGATTTTCCCATGTACAAACATTTCCATACTTTCTGACAAAAGTGGAGTGGATTCAATCTTTAAATATTTCCTTAGGCAGAATGTAAAGCCAAGGAGCAAAATAAGCAGCATTAGCATTTAAGCCAAAGATGCCGGGCACAATGTACAAGACATGTTCATACACGATTGGAAATTTTGTAGTGATTGTACATTAAAGTAAATTATGTTTGTAATAAGTCTAAAATTATGTTCAGTGCCTTATCTGAGTAACGGATCCACATCCCTCTCCAGGAATGCACATACATTAAATATTACTTGACAGTTTAAACATGACTTGCCTAAACATTATTTGTGAAAGTCAAGAGAAGTAGGAAACATCCCATTGAAAGGTTATTATCTTATTCACGAGGTCACTTTAGGGGCAGAAGGGGCGAATATCAGATGCCCATATGGGAAGCATCACGGAATCCTGCCTGTCCTGTAACTGAAAACTGCACAAAGTTCTTCTACCCAGTAGGACTTGACCTTAGACATGTGCTGAAGTTTGCAATTGCTTTTTTTCCCCTAGACTGAAAAGTTCTGGGCAAATTTTTCTAGAGTCTTAACCACAACACTAAAGAGTATTGGGTGGAGGATTGTACGGTGCAAATTTAAAGCCCCCTGTATGTTCGGGCTGGATGAAATAGATGACAGACTCAGAATGGGAAATTTAGATTCGCAGTGACTGTTCAGGTATGTAGCAATTAAGCACTAGTGCTTGGTAGGTTTTACAATGGGTGTAGGGGAATAGCAGTAAGCTAAGAGGATGAGACCCCCGTGGGGTGCCATTCGGAAACTACTCTGAAATGAGAAAAGGCCACTGTAAAACAGTGAGGCTAATATCCAGAGGAAACTTATTAGAGTGAAACTCTTCGTGAAACAAGCAGGAAGATACTGAAGAACAGAAGGGAAATGCATATGAAATATGAATTGCCAATGGAAGTCTTTTTCAATCTGAACTTTCCACCTACAGTAAAAAACTCATTCATTAGCGTCTAACGATTTTATGTTTAACTTCTGTTAAATAAACTGATGGAAAAGTTGCACGGTGGCCTCCCAAGTCCAAATGAAAGAAACAAAGGAAAAGAAAGAAGCAAACTTTTGTGTACCAGAGCATGGAATAAATGTTTTTATTTAAATCTTCTATTAAATACCAGCAATACCCCCTGAAGAATATATATGTATAAAACAGATAGAAAGAGAATGAGACAGATTGAGAGACTATGGGGAGAAGGGTGGAGACTCTGGGTCTGGGGACTGGCATGCTCCTAATTCCCTTCGCCTTTGCTTTGGCTGGTTTATATTTGTTTGTTTGCTTTTGATTTTTTTGGATTTTGTTTTTTGTTGTTGTTGTTATGGAATCAGAAGAACAATAGCCCACAAGGACAGTAATTATTGGGACAATGCTGTTTTAATTTCTCTTTCCAGTTTCCTTTTTATCAAGATAGGGTTTCTCTGTGTAGCTCTGACTGTCCCGGCACTCACTGTACAGGCCACGCTGGCCTTGAACTCAGAGATCTGTTTGCCTCTGCCGCCAGAGGGCTAGGATTAAAGCCATACACCATCACTGCCCAGGGAGGACTTTGCCATTTCCTATAGTCAAAAACCACGGAAGGCACCGTGGCTGCATTCTAACCCACACTTAAGAATGTCAGGTTGGAAATGAAAATGCTGCCAAGATAAAATAGAGTCTGGATGCCTTTTCCCCAGCATTATCACAATAGTATTAAGGGAAGACTACAGAGTTAATGAATGGGGTTTGGAGGGAGGGGAAGCAAATGAAAATAAATGTAATCACACACACACACACACACACACACACACACTCACATGCATGCATATACACACAGAAATGCTGTGGTGGAATGCATTAGTTTTATGCTAATATAATCTGGAGTGTAAAATAATAAATTAATTAATTAAAAAAAAGATCAAAACAGAAATAAAAGAGTTAAAATAGTTTTAAAGTTTCTAATAAATACATCTTCAAAAGACAGGGGGAAAAAGTAAATGAAGTAAAAACATAAGCCTAGAAAACAAACCTCAACGCATTAAAAAACTGAAGTAGCACAGAGGGTGATAACATTTGTTTAAATATTTGTTAACTTTAAAACAAGATTTTGCTGTGGAGCTTAAGTTGCTTACAAATTCCTAGTCTTCCTGCTCCTATCTTTTGTCTACGGGCAGTGTTTCAAGAGTGTGTTGCCACATTTCACAAAGTGGGTTTTGGTTTTTTATTTTGTTTTGTTGTTGTTGTTGTCTGTTTTTGCTACAACACACTCAAAATAGACATTAGTTGACAGAAAAGTAGAATGATATTCCCAAGTACTTTAAAAGTACGATATGTGTTTAAGTTACCCATGATGGTAACCCAGAGGACTTATTAAGCAAGATAAACAACACACAACCATAACATTTCAAGGGGAAGAAAGAAAAACTGAAAATGTGACATGTAAGAATTTATGGGATACCTTTACAGTAGTGTTCAAATGGAAATTAATCATAGTAAGTGTATCCATTGACAATACCTCAAACCCATCCTCCACATTCTAACCTCAAAACCCATAATAGTAGCCTAAGGAGAGATGGGGAGGAGACTTGAACATAAACAAATGAATTTAAAACCAGAGAAAGAAAGAAAGCCAATGAAATAACATTTGGGCTCTTTTGTGGTTCTCATAAAGTTGACAGAAAGTTCTGCAATACTGGAAAATCAGACGATCCATCCATTACTATCATAATAGAGCCACGGGTGTCACCCCCAGATAGCAAAAGATAGTAAGGAAAATTACAAACCATATGAGGATGAACTGGACATCTGTGTTACAATAGGCCAAGTGTTTTACAATGTTTTATTTGTGCGCATGTGCGTGCATGCATGTGTGCCTATGTGCATGTGTGCCAGCTCAAACTTTATAAGTAGTCAAAGATACCACTGAACTCCTGATCCTTTTGCCTTCTCCTCAAAAACATGAGGATTATAGGCGTTCACTACCAAATCTATTTTGGCTGTTTCCATTTCCTATCTAGTGAGTATATGATGGCAATTAAAATTGTATCCAGAGGATGTGAAATCCTCTGGGAGAATGCTAAGGAGCGGTATTGTTGAGTCATATAGTAGATTTATTTTTGATGGCAGACCTTTCATGATCCTTCATATGGCTATCCAAAGAGGCTGCATCAATTTACATTACTGCAAGCATGAATGAGGGTGAGGGCTCCTCTTTCTCCACATTCTCACCAGGATTTGGGTTTTTGTTTTTGTTTTTTTGTTTTTTTTTTTTTTACTTGTTTTGTTGATCTTAGCCACCCTGTCTCTAAGATGCTTGAATTTACATTTCCCTGGTTGGTAAGGATGATAAGCATTAGAGATATTTCTTAACCATTTTTAGTTTTTCTAATGATAACCCTGTTTAGAATCCTAGCCCATTTTTATTTGAATCATTTAAAAAAGCCTCAAGAATATATAATTTTGTAGTTATCTAATTTTTTTATTATTGGATATATTCTATATTTGCAATTCATTTCCCTTTTTCTGGTTCCCCACCCCCCAAAGGTTCCACATGCCCTTTTCCCTCCCCCTGCTCCCTCTTCCACCCCTTCCATCTTCCCTGTTCTCGTATTCCCCTACACTGATGCTTTGATCCGTTCCAGCACCAGTGTCCACTCTTTCCTTCTTGTCAGACATCATTTGGTATGTGAATTGTGTCTTTGGTGTTCCAATATTCTAGGCTAATATCCACTTATCAGTGACTGCATATAAAATTTTTTATATAATACATTCATGTGTGTGTATGCATGCATGGGAACACACACACACACACACACACACACACACACACACACTTACTCACACATACCTTAAAGAAAGTTAAGCCAGCGGATGCCCCCCACGCGACGGTAGCCCTGGCTGGAGTCTGTCTACCTCTGGCGAGGATGTGGAGAAAGAGGAACACTCCTCCACTGTTGGTGGGATTGCAAAATGGTAAAACCACTCTGGAAATCAGTTTGGCGGTTCCTCAGAAAACTGGGCATGCCACTTCCAGAGGACCCTGGCATACCACTCCTGGGCATATACCCAGAGGATTCCCCTGCATACAATAAAGACACATGCTCCACTATGTTTATAGCAGCCTTGTTTATAATAGCCAGAAATTGGAAGGAGCCCAAATATCCCTCAAAAGAGGAATGGATACAGAAAATGTGGTATATTTATACAATGGAATACTACTCAGCAATTAAAAATAATGAATTCATGCAATTTGTAGGTAAATGGTTAGATCTGGAAAATATCATCCTGAGTGAGTTAACCCAATCACAAAAGAATACACATGAAATGCAATCACTGATAAGTGGATATTAATGAACCCAGAAGCCCTAAATACTCAAGGCACAATTAGCAAGTCAAATGATTCCCAAGAAGAAAGGAGAGGACCCTGGGCCTGTAAAGATTGGATCCAGTTTTGTAGACCCAGAACAGAGAAACCGTGGGGGGAGGGGGAATGATTGGGGAATAGTGGGGGGGGGAGAGGAATTATGGGACGTATGGTGTGTGTGTGGGGGAACTGGGAAAGGGGAAAGCCTTTGGAATGTAAACATAGAATATAGAAAATAAAAATTAAAAAAAATAAATAAATTGGTAGATAGATAAACAAACAAAAAAGAAAGAAAGAAAGAAAGAAAGAAAGAAAGAAAGAAAGAAAGAAAGTTAAGCCACCACCAGGGCTGACACTGCTCTGCACGAGAACCGTAGACTAACAGAAACCCCAGTACTTAGCACAAAAAATATCCTTTCCAAAGCTTGGTCCTAGTGACTGGAAAAACAGTAGAGAGTATTGATGTAGATACATAAAATTATTCTGAACTTGGTAACTTTGTACACATGCAAAGGAATTAGAGTAGATGAAATAATTTGTGGGCAAAGGGATTGTAACAGGAGGAAATAATCTATGTGATTCCAATGCAGATTGCATAATAGTATGTTATTATAATTTATTACCATTATATATACAGCATAAAACTATAATAATAGAACATTCAATTATTGACTGTTTTTATCCATCAAGACTATGTGGTCTTGTGAAAAAATATGATACACCAAATAATAGAAGGGAAGAGGGAATCAAGAAAGACATTCATTATACAAGTTTGCCCCGCCCACCAGCAGTGGAAGAACGTTCCTCTTGCCCCATAACCTCCCCAGCATGCTGTCCTTTGAGTTTTTAATACTAACTATTCTGATGGCTGTAAGGTAGACTTTCAGAGTTGTTTTGACTTTCATTTTCCTGATGACGAAGGACATTGAACATTTTTTTTAGCTTCTCAGCCATTCGTAATCCCTCTGCTGAGAACTTTCTGTTTTGCTCTGTACCCCATTTTTAATTGTTATTGAGATTGTTGGTATCTAATTTCTTGAGTTCTTTATATATTTTGGATACTAGTCCACTATCAGATGTAGGATTGGTGAAAATCTTTTTGTTTCTCTGCCCTAATGTCAGTGCCCCTTTGACTTTCAGAAGCTTTTCAGTTTTATGAGGTCCCATTTGTTAATTCCTGGCCTTAGTGCCTGAGCCATTGGTGTTCAGGGAGTTTTTTCCAGTACCGATGACAAGTTCAAGGTGATTCCCCACTTTCCGTCCTATTAGATTTAGTGTATCTGGTTTTACAGTGAGGTCTTTGATCCACTTGGACTTGACTTTTGTTCAGGGTGATAGATATGGATCTACTTGCGTTCTTCTCCATGCAGACTGCCAGTTAGACCAGCACCATTTGTTGAAGATGCTCTCCCTTTCCCATTGTATGGTTTTGGCTTCTTTGTCAAAAATCAAGTGTCTGTAATTCTGTAAGTTTATTTCTGGGTCTTTGATTCAATTCCATTGATCAATGCATCTGTTTATATATCAATACCATGCAGTTTTTATTCCTATTGCTCTGTAGTACAGTTTGAAGTCAGGGATGGTCCCAGACAAGACCCCCACTGGAAGGATATGGACAGAAACACCCCCACAAAACCTCTGACCCAAACTGTGTTCTACCTTGTCTGGCCTCAATAAGAGAAGATGTGCCTAGTTCCTCATCAAACTGGGGGGCATGTGGAGGGAGGTTTATGTTAGGGAGTGACACCCAGAGAGGCCTACTCTTTCTCAAAAGAGAAGGGGAAGATGGAATTGGGGGGGGAAGCTTGCACGAGGTTGTCCTGGGAAAAGAGGACAGGTTGATATTGAGTTGTAAAATGAATGAATAAATTAATTTTAAAAATATATTCATACACACATACACAAATATTTGGAGTAAAGTTGTAAAAAATAGTAATATGAAATAGTTACTATAAAAGTAACTTCTCTTCTCCTGTAGTAATTGTTGTCTTTGAGGCTTACTGACACTGCTTGCTAACATAGGCCTAGTCCTGGCAGCTTCCAGACTCTATACAAGCTAATCCTGGCCAAGAGAATTTTCAGCCCCTGATACTTTCCCTTTCTTGTTCTTTCTGAACTCTGGTTGGCTCATTCAACTCAGCTGTTCTGGCTCAAAACTCCCCTTGAGGCTGACTGATACAACCTGGCTTCTCTAGGCTTCTCCCAAATTGTTCTGCTTGGCCTCATACTAACGTTGGTAATATGGCCTCATCTTCCGACTCCTTCCCCATCTCTGGCTCTATGGCCTTCACCTGTGTCTAGCTTGTTCCGTCTTCAACCTGCCTCAGTGAAACTGCCTCTTTCCTCTCTGCACTCCTCCTCCAGAAGTTTCCCTTCCCTCTCTTTTCTCCTGAGAGTTGGGCATATCCTCTTCTGCCAAATCTTTCTCCAAACTTTCTTGTCTGCCGCTCAATTAGACATCAGTTTCAAACGTGTGCTTCCTTCTATAAATCATCTTTACCTACATTTGTTTGCAATTAAAGATGTGTACTAACAGCATGTCTGTATTCCAGACAGAGGGTTGAAAGGTGTGTGCTAAGGGCTCAGGCTCATTACAAGAAGAAGCAGATTTTTTTTTCAGTGAATATCACGATGTCTAGGTTCACGGTGTGATCAAATATCCTGCAACAAGTGATGGTTATTTCAAAGCACAGGGATGAACAAATTAGACACAGGCAGGCTAAAATGAACAGTAAGAGATGGGAAGAGAACTTTGACCTCATTTTTCATTCCTTTAACTGAAACTCAAAGATTAAATATGAGAAAATTCCCTAGAACATATGAATAAAGAACATAAAACAAGACCTTTTAAGATATGTGGTTAGGTGGGGTGCCTAGAATCCACACAAAAATTCATATAAGAGGATGCAGGCATCTCCTGTGGCTCCATCTGAATAAGAGAATTATGGGCAACTATGGAATGACCAGAGCAGAGACAGTCCTTCCGAAGGTTGATTAGTGTCCACAACTGGTTCTTCAATAAAAAGTTGTGTGTGTGTGTGTGTGTGTGTGTGTGTGTGTGTGTGTCTACTAATAAAGAGAAAGAAGCCCTGAATTTGATTGAGAGAAAGGAAGAGGAGGGACCTGGGAAGGGTTGGAGAGGGGTTGGAGGGAGAAAGGGGAAAGCAATGTAACCATATTTAAATTTCTAATAAACATCTTTTAGAAAGAAAAAAATGATTGAATGGTCTGTTGAAATTAAATATTTCTCATTTCTTGGAAGGATCTGCTAAGACTTCGAAAATGTAAACAACTGATTGTAAGAAAACACTTTCAAGCCACCTACTCAACAAAATACCAGATTGCAGAAGATCCGAAGCTGCTTCACAGCTCTGTAAAAGCACTCACCCAAAAGGAAACTGTACCAAAAAAAAGTGAAGAGATTTCCACACCAAAAAGACAAGCAAATCCTTGTAAACATATCAATGGAGTCTAAAAAATCATTAGGTATAAATAAAGTGAATAAAGAAAGCCTGCAGAGAAATGGTGCTTGTTTACAAGACGAGGAGAAAGTATACATCACACTGACTGTGCTAAAAGCGATACAAGCATCAACCTGCAGGCAGGAGACCAGCTCGTGGCACCACTGTGAAAGGAGTTTAGCATGTTCTGTAAGACCCAATAATAAAGCCACCATGATGCCTTATTAGTAATAGCAGACTCCACAACGTTCGCCACTGTCCTCCACAGGCATACAATGATATGTGCATGCATACAGACATGCATCTCTCTTGTTCACAGATAATAAAATAATTCAAAGATCATACACCCACCCACAAAAAGTGAAAATTTATGCTGACACAAAATAACAATTCTTTCGGAAGCATGTACAAAATACTCAAAAGCTGCGAAACCCAGGTATTTTTCAACTGATGACTTATTAACATCAACCGGAATGTCCCTATGATAAAATATCACTCAGGGAGGAACTCAGAAACAGAGACTAACAGTACGTTCAATGACCTAGATGATTGTGAGAGAATTATATTGGGTGTAAGGAAACAATGCTGAACATTATTCTATTTGATTGAATTTCTACACTTTTCATAATTTCAAAGAAGTGGCAGACAAAAATCTTAAGGCATCCAGGCTTGGGTTGTGGTGGGAGGAACATAGGCACCTTTGAGAGCCGTGCAAGGGATCTTTAGGGTGCCAGAATTACCGTTAACAATGTCGGTAACTTCATTATACCACTGCACCATAATGACTTTCAAAGCATTACTAGTGAGGAATGTAGGATAAATTATAGCTAGTACACCCGGTTCCTCTTTTCATAATGCACACAAGTTTTCAGCTACCTCCAATTGAGAGCAGTTAGACTCTAAGAGTAACTCATCCACATCAATAACCACTTTACTTGTTATTTGAACCTGATAATGCTATTATAAAGAAAGAGCCATGTGAGAAAAACCCAGATGTGTAAGGTGCTCACTGTTTGGTTTGTTTGTTTTCCTTTTTGGTGGAGGAGGGGGTGAAATTTCCTAGGCATATGTCAGAAGCAGCACATGGGACAGCGAGGCCTGTCTGCTCCTGTGAGAACATCCTAAAACAGAGGACGGCAAAGATCTCCAGGAGGATGAGGGATGAATGCCTGGTAACTCTGTGTCCCGTGCTGTCTACCCTAGTTGCCCAGCTTTGGTTTTGAAACACAGGAATTGCCAGAACGATATACTTGTGAATTGAAAGCAGCAGCACTCTGGTAAGAGTTTAGCTCTAGATAACAAAGTTTTAAATTCATCCGTGTTACTATTATAACATAACGTTTATGTTTTTAGACCTAGTCAAAAAAATTTTTAAAAAAAGAAATAAAGCCACTTTAAAATGAATCAACTGTACACCAAAGAGTGGAGACACTGCCCACAGTGCTAAAATCTACTTTGAAGCCTGGCATCTTTTGGATCGCTTTTTGTTTTCTTTTCATGTTTGTAACTATCCCGTTTAGAAATGCCTCTTAAATGCTCTCCTGTTCCTGTTTCCCTTCATCCTATCCTTGATGAGTACGACAGGAGTTTTACTGATAAAGTTTAACTGGGGATTAAGTAGAAAACTGGAAAAATTATCTCCTCGAGATGTGGCTAGCAGAGGAGGGCCTTATCTGACATCAGTGGGAGGGGAGGCCCTTGGCCCTCTGAAGGCTTGATGCTTCAGTGTAGGGGAATGCTAGGGAGGTGAGGTGGGAGTGGGTGGGAGGGAGGGGAAGCACCCTCATAGAAGCAGGGGGAGAGAGGATAATAAAGGGGATTTGTGGAGGGGAAACCAAGAAGGGGGATAACAATTGAAAGTTAAATAAATAAAATATCCAATAAAAGAAATCACCTTTATTTTCAATTTCTTCATAGTTTTAGTGAGAAACAATATTGCCTTTTACAGAATCTCTTTGATCCAGTCTGCCTTGAAAATCATTAACAGATGACGTATTTCTGTGGTGTAAGACAAAGTCATTGAAAATCTAGGTTTATTTGGGGCAGAATGGTACAAGGGTTACAAGCAATGTGGTGTGATGTTGGTGTACAGTGTGCTTGCATGAGGCTGGGGAGATGGGCACGATGTCATAGACAGTAGGAGAAAGGAGCCGGTGACCATGAAGAGTGAAATTAAACTGTGTAAGGTGTGAGAGCATAGGACCACTTTAAGCACAGTGAGAAAACCAAAAGCCCAGCCTAAAGATCAGAATGGCTGAACCTTGTGTGCATTTTGAGCCCCAACCCTCTACTGGGACCATGTGGGTAAAAGTAGGTTTCTGAAGTGAGTCGTTTATTAGAAAACATACCCTTTTCCCCCTAAATTATGTTTAAGGACAGAAAAAAAAGGAATTTTAATTTATAATTTTTCAAAATTAAGAAATTGTGGGGCAGAGACTAAAGGAAAGGCCATCCAGAGACTTTCCTACCTGGGGTTTCATCCTATAAACAGTCACCAAACCCTGACACTATTATGGATGACAAGAAGTGCGTACCGAAAGGAACCTGTTATGGTTGTCTTCTGAGGGGCCCTGTCAGAACCTTACAGATACAGAGGTAGACGCTAGCAGCCAAGCATTGGACTGAGCACGGGGTTCCCAATGGAGGAATTGGAGGGAGGACTGGAGGAGCTGAAGGGGTTTGCAGCCCCATGGGAAGAATGATGATGTTGGCCAACCAGATCCCCCAGGGCTCCCAGGGACTAAGTCATCAACCAAGGGGTACACATGGTTCCAGCCTCAATCGTGGTAGAGGAATGCCTTGTCAGGCATCGGTGGGAGGAGAGGTCCTTGGTCATATGAAGGCTCCATAGATTCCCTAGCATGGGAAAATTGGGGGTAGGGGTACATGGGAGTGGGTCAAGCATAGGGACATCTTCTTGGAGGCAGGGGGTGGGAGTATGGGTTGTGGGTTTACTGGGAGAGGGGGAAACCAGGAAAGGCTTTAAAATTTGAAATGTAAATGAAGAATATATTCAAAAGAAAAAAAGAAAACAAAATGTTACTCTCCAAGAGAAAAGGAAACAGACACTAATTTTTAAGTCACATAAACAATTTAGAGTCCTCAGACAATAATGTTGGGGATTTCTTCAGCAAGTTAGAATGATTGGACATACAACACTCTTAAAAACAGACTGATTTGGAGTGAGAGTAAAATCTAATGTGCCTATTCTCTCTCTCTCTCTTTTTTTAATGATATATGAAGCAGCAGTGAAGTCTTGTTAGAAAATCATGCTGTCATGTTACTATCAGAAAAAAAGCAGATGAAAATATTTTTAATAAGAATGAATTACAGGTGAACATGATTTCTTAAAATATCTATAATATAAAATAAGCTTAACCACTTCCAGCATGTCAGTATGCATAATTAAAAGTTGTGCCCAAATCTCTTTAACAGGTATTTGCAAATAAAGTAACATTTTTGGCATTCTCATCTATAACATGGTTCCTATATATATCATGGCAAAAATATTTAATGAATTGATTAAGTTGATAACTAGAAGTCTAGTTTCCCTAGTTTTACTTTCATGAGCACAAACAAAATTCATGCAAATACAGGTTTCTTTTAGTACAACATTACCCATCATGCACTAGGAAAAAATTACCATATTAAGCAATGATGACTTAATGTTTAACTTATATATGTTTAGTTAGTATCGATTTATAAATTTCAATTTTGTTCTTCCAAAATAGAAAAACAATAAGGTATACAATTATCTATATAACTAATATTTATTAATATTTTAAAAATATCCCCTCTGATCCTTTTACATAGCTTGACATTTTCAGATTTGGCTCTCAAGTAAATGGCAGACTTATTGGAGCCTTGACTGGCTTAAGAATTGGCATACATCCTGCCTACAAGATATTCAGGGACAAATATGGAGCAGAGACTGAGGAGGAGACATAGCCAATTAATGACTGCCCCAGAGACCTATCCATCCCATGGGCAAGAACCAATCCCTGACAATATGAATGGTACTCTGTTATAATTGTAGCTAGATTCCTAGCAAAACTGTCCCCTAAGAGGATCCAACCAGCACCTGACTAAAACAGATGCAGATACCCACAGTCAGACATTAGGTGGAGCTCAGGGCGGAAGATTCAGGGAAGTATTGGGGGACCCAAAGAGAATAGAAAGTCCACAGGAAGATGAACAGAGTCAACTAACCTGAACCTTTGGTACCTCCTAGAGACTAAAACACCAACCAAAGAGCATACATAGGTTGGTCCTGGGGCCTTGCAAATATGCAGCAGATGTGTACCTTGGTCTTCATGCAGATATCACAACAGCTGGAGCAAGGGCTGTCCCTGAATCTGTATCCTGTCTGTGGATCCCCTTCCCCAAACTGAGCTGCCTTGTTTAGCCTCAGTGGGAGAGGATGTGCCTAGTCCTGCAGACTTGACATATCAGGTTGGGGTGATACTCAGGGAAGGGGTCTCCTCCTTCTCAAAGGAGAAGGGGAGGGATAAATGAGTGGAGGAATTGTGGGAGGGGTGAGTGGGAGAATAGGGAGACAGATATTGGTATGTAATGTGAATAAATAAATAAATGAGTGAATGAAAAAAAATAACATACAAGAATCTCTGCTGGAAACCACATGAAGTCTATTATAATGATCTGAAAAATCTGATTTGAGACTTAGTAACCGAACAATACCTTCACAATTCATGTCTCAAATACTCACTTTATATGAGATATTAAATACATTGCAGTCCTATTTTAAGAACAGCATAACTCATGTCATGTTTAAAATAAATAAATTTATGCAGTTAATGATGTTACAGAGAAGTTGAACCATTTCAGCAGAGGAAAGGGAGGTGGGTTTGTGGTAAGGGGAACAAAAGGTGGGTAATTGGGTAACATCCTTAATAAGTATGTTGAGCGTGTGTTTTATATATGGTTGAAATGCCATAATGCAACTCATTATTTTGTAATTAATGCAACTAAAAATGTTCAGAAAGATGTGTGCAGCTGGGGCGATTTCTCAGTGGCCACACACACTGGGATACAGCTCCATTACTCTCCAGATGGCCTGTGTTTGATCCTCAGCACAGACACTGCAGCTCACAAACATCTGTAACTCCAGTCCCAAGGGACTCAGCCCCTTTTTCTTGCTTGCAGGGACACCAAGCACACATCCATCCAGACATACAGCCATACGCACAAAATCAGACAATTGTTTTTTAAAAATAATGTAAAGGATCATCAAAGCTTAACTAATATTCCTGTAAACAAAACATTTATGTTATCTATGAGTATTTTATAATCGGCCCCGCCCCTAAGTGAAGCTTACTGAGTATGGCAGTCTTAGATCTGCAATCCAATGGAGGAGTTAGAGAAAGGACCCAAGGAGCTGAAGGGGTTTGCAGCGCCATGGGAGGAACAATGATATGAGCCATCCAGTACTCCCAGAGCTCCCAGGGACAAAACCATCAATCAGATAGTACACATGGTGTTACCCATGTCTCCAGATGCATAGGCAGCAGAGGATGGACTTGTTGGACATCAAAGGGAGGAAAGGCCCCTGGTCCTGAAAAGGCTTGATGCAGCAGTGTAGAGGAATACCAGGACAGGGAAGCAGGAGCGGGCTGATTGGGGAACAGGAGGAGGGGAGATGGCTTATGGTACTTTCAGTGGGGGAGGTGAACCAGGAAAGGGGAAATCATTTGAAATGTAAATAAAGAATATATCTAAGGAAAAAAAGATAAAAATGATGTAAAAGATCATCAAAGCTTAACTAATATTCCTATAAGAAAAACATTTATGTTATCAATGGGTATTTTATAATCTGCCCCACCCCTAAGTGAAGCTTACTGAGTATTATGGTAGTCTTACATCTGTAATCTTCTGTTATTTCAATAGTTATGGCTTATGCTAACTGGTTTCTGAATCAAAAGGGAATAGAGGATCCTTAAGAACTTCCACAGTTCCAAATGGAGGTGTGTATTAAGTGTTCATTATCAAAGCCATAAATGTTCAATACATTTCTTCTTCAATTTAAAGTACCACTAG
Source organism: Apodemus agrarius (assembly GCA_964023405.1). Lineage (NCBI taxonomy): Eukaryota > Metazoa > Chordata > Mammalia > Rodentia > Muridae > Apodemus > Apodemus agrarius. The sequence continues at coordinate 20,916,978 of OZ030018.1, forward strand.
GGTTTTCTGGACTTGATACTAAGCATGCATACAACAATACCTATTGCATTACTTGAAGCAAGTGGTCAGGCCTTTGGAAACAGTTTTCCCCAATGGTGCCAGGTCAAGAGGAAATTCTTATCTGAGTCAAGAGCTCCCACTGATAACTAGAGATTTCATTTCACTTGCATAATTTTCTGAACAGGAAGCCATTTGTGCAACTATAGTTTCCTGATCATCATGCACTGCTTTTCTACATTATGAAGAAATGATTTTTAAACTATAAGAACATTTTGAAGGTGTAGATTTCTTCCTACATCCATGAATACGCATTTGGGAAGCATTATACATTTTCACTTCCTCATAAAAATGTACTTTTTATGTTTTCTAAGCATATTTAAATTGTTAGGTAACATTATTTTGGGTTTTGTGTCTTCAGATGAACATAGCATCCTAGCTTTGCAAGAGCACAATACTAGGATCCCTTTCACATTAAAAAATAAATGTTTCATACATATATATGCATATAGATATACATGTATACACACATATGCACACATACGCGCGCACACACACACACACACACTATATATATATATATATATATATATATATATATATATATAATATGCTATCTTCACTTGCCAAAAGATTCTCTGCCTATATATTCTATTGTCTGTAGCAAAAGTCTACAGAGATCTTCAAAAATATAGTTTGGATATTCACTCCTAAATCAGTCTTTGTATTTTTGTACATTATATTTTTCATACATATATCCCTAAATTGGTGTTTATTTTTTTATTTTATTTATTACTATATTAATTTTTTAACCTATAATTTTTGTTTTACTTATCTCCTTTACTTTTTGAGATTTCAATATTCTTATCCAGATCAGGACCTATTGCTAACTTCTTTGTTTGATTGCTAACTTCTTGTGTTTTTGACACATTTTCTCATTATGTAACTTTGCTAGGGCTAAAATTCACTGTGTAGACAAGGCTGGCCTCATACAGATCTTTCTACCTCTGACTCCTGAGTGTTGGGATTAAAGACATCTGTAGCAACAAAAGGCCTATGCTAACTTCTTAATGAATTTTATCATCTATTGTCAATAAAAGTAAAACAATCAAGCTATTTCAATTGTGTCAGGGAACTTTAACTTCCTCAATTTTGAATAAAAAAATCCAATGTTTTGAATGCAGAATCTATTATCCAGGAGCACTCTTGTGTTTTAAAATGCTTAATCGTTTTTTAAAAATATAATAAAACGTTCTTTAACATGAAGCCAAATACTTTCTTCTCCCACAATTTATAACAGTCCAAACACGTGAAGTGGGATTAGTGACAGAGAACAGGCACACGGAGAAGGTAAGGATGAGTATGTGAAAACCAAATCTACAGCTGCTTTTTATGGACCCAGACAATGACAGTCAAACATTAAGAATAAGTCTGTCCTATTTCAAATTTTATTCCATTCAATGAACACTTGAAAATTATATACTTTACAGAATTCATATTATAAGGGTTTGCCTGTCATTCCACAATGACAGTGGAGGTCCCCCAAGGAAGAAAGGTATTAGTGTCATAACTACCAGGGTTATAGGAACAGGATAAAAACAAAAAGATAAATATCATAAAAGAATAACTGTGTGGTTCATTAGTTAAATTTTTCAAATATACTACATGGCGAGCTCTACAACTTTACCATTTCATGGTCCACTATGTTCATAGCAGCCTTATTTATAATAGCCAGAAGCTGGAAAGAACCCAGATGTCCCTCAACAGAGGAGTGGATACAGAAAATGTGGTACATTTACACAAGGGGTACTACTCAGCTATTAAAAACAATGACTTCACGAAATTCACAGGCAAATGGATGGGACTTGAAAATATCATCCTGAGTGAGGTAGCCCAGTCACAAAAGGACACACATGGTATGTACTCACTGATAAGTGGATATTAGTCCAAAACCTCGGAATACCCAAAATACAATTCATAGACCACATGAAGTTCAAGAAGAAGGAAGACCAAAGTGTGGATGTTTCTGTGCTTCTTAGAAAGGGGGACAAAATGCTCACAGGAGGAAATATGGAGACAAAGTGTGGAGCAGAGACTGAAGGAAAGGCTATCCAGAGACTGCCCCACCTGGGGATCCATCCCATATACAGCCACCAAACCCAAACACTATTGTGGATGCCAAGGAGTGCTTGCTGACAGGAGCCTGATACGGCTGTCTCCTGAGAGGCTCTGCCAGAGCCTGACAAATACAGAAGCAGATGCTTGCAGCCAACCATTGGACTGAGTGCAGGGGCCCTGATGGAGGAGTTGGAGAAGGGACTGAAGAAGCTAAAGGGGGGTTACAGTCCCATAGAGAGAGCAACAGTGTCAACAGGCCAGACCTCTTGGGGGTCCTGGGGACTGGCCCCACCTGGGGACTGGCCCACCAACCAAAGAATACACATGGAGCGACCCATGGCTCCAGCTGCATATGTGGCAGAGGATGGCCTTTTTGGTCATCAGTGGGGAGAGCGGTCTTTGGGCCTGAAGGGATTTCATGCCCCAGTGTAGGGGGATGCCAGGGCAGGATGGCAGGAGTGGGTGGGTGGGGGAGCACCCTCATAGAGGCAGGGGGAGGGGATAGGATAGGGGATTTCAGGAAGGGAGACCTGGAAAGGGGATAACATTTGAAATGTAAATAAAGAAAATATCCAATAAAAGAAAAAAAGGGGAAAAAAAGTCAGTACATTAAAAAAAAATAAAAATAGTTTTCAAACACATTCTAATGTAAAATATCCCAGATTTTTTAAAAAGTAATCTATGTTTCTTTGTCATTTGAAAATGGAAAATATGAAAAAATAAAGCATGTATATATATATATTTGAATTTACTAATAGTTATAATTATTTTTATAGCGTGTTTTCAATTTAGAAGGAAGGTAGTGCGAAGTGAAGCAAAAGAACTCAGTATAACATCTAGGTGTTCTCAGTGCCTATTGTGACTTAAAACAGCCTCTGATAAGCTGAGCTCACGCTTGGTTTCACATACATAATCCTGTGGCAACGGAAAGTTGGGGTCACAGCTGACTGTATCTTTCCATTTGATTTGTTTTCTTCATAAACAATGCCTCTCTATCCACCAGGTTTAATTACAGGTATTGTAACTTGGTAACGGTAGTTGCTCTATGATAAATTTCCAGGACATAAAGAATGGATCCATTTAACTATATACTCCCTGAGTTTACGAAGTGGTGCTGTGTGCTGGTGCATCTGTGAGAATCTCTTACATATGTTGAATGAACAAGAACAATATGCTTCATTTCAAAAAGTTTATTGCTTAGCTTATACTATACAATTTGTGTTCCCAAACATAATACATGACTTTGTATTATGATATTTCATAATTTGTCTTAGAATTTGTCCACTTCTAATATCTGTATTAGCCCTTGTCATACTGTTTGAAAAATTCCTTGGAGGGAATGACCCCTATTGTGAAGGAAGCTTTCTTATTACACTTTCAGATACTCATGCGTGGTAAGAGAAACTTAAATCAACTTAATGCAAAAAAAACAAAACAAGACAAAAAACATTTAACAGAAAACAAAAACAACCAAGTGTGAACAAAGCCAAATCATTAAAAAAAATAATATGACATTGCCATCGAGGGAACTCGTTACGAACAAAGCAATGGAACATTCCAGAATGTCATGCATCATTTACTGGAATAAATTTCACATGCTTAGAACACTGTAAGACAGGATCCTACGAAAGAGCCTGGCTAGTTAAGACTGAGCAGAAATCCTGTTGTGGTTCCGATGAAAGACACCCCTCACAGGTTTATGTTTTTGAATACTTAGTGGTCCTGTTTAGGGAAGTTATGAAACTTTTTGCAGATAGAGCTTTGCTTGAATAATTACGTCACAAGGGACATGCTTTGAGGGTTTGAAACCGCACCGCACCGCATCTCTCTTTCTGATTTCTCTGATGGATATGAAAATGGGCCCAGCCAGCTTCATGCTTTTCACAACCATTACTGTGCTCACCTGCCATGATGGATCCCTCGGGAATTGTAAGCTAAAAGAAACCCTTTCCTACTTCTTCCAAACAGGACTGAAAACAATCATTGCTTGGTGTTTGAAAGGTTTTGGTAGGCAGATCTACCTAAAGAGATTAGAATATCTATTTTATAGTAACTACTAAATATGACGGAACTTTATATTCATTCTCAAAACCTCAGACTTTTGTACGCCATTGAATATATTAAATAATAAAAAGATGTGTTAGTAAGAAATTTTAAGCAGGATTCCTATAGAAGTCAAAGATGCTAACATTATTGTTTGTGTATATGAAGTAATGTAGTTTTGTATGTCTATGTCATTTAACATTCTAAAAAATAAAGCAAGGTAAATGGAAATATTTTCTACTGTATATTTTCTCCTGTATATCATTATATTGAAGATAAGAATGATGGCTTAGAGGAATATATCTTTTCTATACAAGACGGAAATAAGAACCTAAGATCACTGGTTCACATCCAAGACCTTTCTTTTTGTTGTTTCTTGTTTTTGTTTTTATTGTTTTGTTGTTCTTGTTTTTATTTTAGCTTGTAAAGCTTTTAGCTTGTTGCATATTTTTTTCCTGACTACCATGCCCTCACTTCCACTCCCTGGCTCCATTTTTGCCTCTGATCTTCTGAACTTATAGGTTGCATGTATTGGAACAGTGTACGATTATCTGTCCTATCTTTCCTGAATTACCACACAGCTTTTTAATCTAGGTTAAAATATTAGGCTTGATGATGAACAATAAAATTTCATTAAAATAAGTAAAATTAAATAATTTTGAGTTTGGTAAAAATCTTGATTGTACTACTTGCTTTGGTCAGAACAACAACAACAACAACAATACAGGAATAATATACATAAGTTCGGTTTTTGTGATGACTACTGAATCATCACTAAGTAACACTTTTCAACAAACTATACTTCGTCAGAACTATACACTTCAGAAATGATTTTTGTCTATGTTCTTCAACAAAAGACCTCTCTTAAAAGCATTTTTGTTTGAATATTCTCAAATACCATCACAAACTTCCATAATTTACTTATATTCTTTTCAAATGTAGCTGAATTTCCTTTGCTGATAACTTTTCCATATACCAAGTTGAATCTACAAAGAATGAAAGAATCATATGCGTGATTAAAAAGTACTGCATGAACTTGGATGCCTGTGAATCTTGGCTTTAAACCAAATTTTAATATTTTTCTACTTGAAATAGAAATTTGGGGTAGAGATCCTTCTATGACTTCTTCAAGAACAAAATCTGATCTGTACCATAATACTCGACACACATACACACACAAACACACACACACACACACACACACACACACACAGAGAGAGAGAGAGAAAGAGAGAGAGAGAGAGAGAGAGAGAGAGAGAGAGATGAACATTTTATTTTTGTAAAGTACAAGTATCATGCTGATACTTAAAGATTTTTTTTCAGAGAATAGATCTTTCCATTTGCTCAAATAAATTTGCATTTATTTAAAATATATAGCAGCACACGATCTTTCATTTTGAAAAGTTATGGATAACTTGTGAGGCGGCACTATTTAAGAAAAATTAGAAACTAAGAAAAGCTCAAGGAAAACATGCAATTATCCTATAAGGATGCCCTGCTCCTTGTTTAAATAGTAATTACGACTTTGTATTTCGGTGGAAAAATTGTGACTCTGGGTAATTATTAGGATTTTCTCTTGCCTGGGGGAATAGCAAGCTCTCTGTTCTAATCTGTATTAATTCAAGATGATTGAAACCATATGGAGTTTAGATAAAGCGTGGGTATGCATTTGAAGGTTATCATGTAACCTTACATTTAGACAAAATGAAACATGCCTTGTGATAAGCACAAGAGTTTTAGAGTTCCAATTATGTAATTAATATGATTAATTTCATCTATTTTTAACCACTGAAAATTTAGTTACATTGACTCCTACATGGCGAATCAGGTAATGGGTAAGGTAAATGGATGATGAGAAACAGGGATGAAGGAAACTTAACGATGTAATAAGGATCAGAGAAGTGATGTTTAAAATGCCCTGTTTTCATAAATACAAAATTCTTCTGTCTCTAAAAATACACTTGGGAATGTGTTTCCAAAACCACAATCCTCCTATTTTTGAAGTAATTACTGGATCTAGGAACCCCAGTGATGGTTGGAAGTCTTACATTGATCAATGTTTCTATTTTTTCTAAATATGGAACAATGTCTCTCAGATACTTCAGAAGAGGAAAAGAAGCCACCTTCTCCCATTACAGTACAAAGAATACCAGGAAGACAGAGATACCAGGGTTCACACGGTGACACCCCCCCCCATAATTTGAAGAATACACAATAGCCAAAAAAAGTTATTTGTCAAATTTCTTCAAGCAAGTTGGATCTCAAAATTCTCGAGGTTTTGTTTCTGCTTAAACCAATCATATTTTATGTTGAGGTTATCCTGAATCCTCACTGACAAGTATAATTCTGAGCAAATTGAGAAATGTTGGGTCAGTGGAGATAAATCCTTTCTTCATTCTTAGGAATGAGGTGGATATTTGTAAAGTCTTATACCAGTGATCTGTGGCCTGAGGTAGAAGGTAGGTATCTATTGCTGACGAAACCACACACTTCAGATACAGGACTCTGAAGACCCTGAGATGTATCTAACCTTATAGCATCTCCCTAGAGGACTAGCCTTCATGGTGAGGTTCAAGCTTTCAAAGACGAGAAATAACCTACAGTCTATCTAGCTATGATGCCTGTGAGCCCCAATGGCTTTGAAAACTACTCTTTAAACCAGATGGAATCTACTCACGGCTACATAAGACAATATATTCTATTAGATTTGACCACAGCCCTGAACATTCAACTTGTATGGGAAGCAATTTGTTCTCGTCTAACTCAAGTCATCCAGGACTTTCTAACTTCTCTGCCTTCTCTTCCTAGGATATAATCTGATATGCTTATAAGAAGAAAATATTTCCATGCATGAGTAAACCACTACTCCATCCTCCTACAGGATTATGTTCCTACAAAAGGAATCACCTAGTCACTAAATTTGAGCAGGTGCTGTGGATATGACTGTGGCTTTCTTGTCAGAAAGTGTCCATACACACACTTAATTTTATAAGTTACCTATTAAGACATGTTTGAACTATGCTTCTGAGCTGGCCTTTATCTGTCATAAAAGAGACATTGTGACATCCCGTTGCCACTGACTGTCAATTCCCTAAATGTCTTGAAAATATGGGGTCTGCCATCGTGAGGGGTAAACACTGGTGTTTTTGTCTTGCTGGGACTTCTTTATACTGTCATGGGAGAAGGTGGCTTCCCTTCCTCTTCTGAAGAATGAAATATTCTTCCATATGTAGAAAAACAGATACATTGATCAATGGGAAACGTCCAACCATTACTGGAGTTCCTAGATCCAGCAATCACTGGATCCATTCCTTGCTCACCTGCTTCCCCTTCCTGCTTCATTATTAATCTTATTTCATAGTTGAAACGGAGCTCGCCCAGAGCCTGAGAACTCTCACAACTTAGTGAAGAAAAATCAACACAGGCGAGCCAGAGTTTTTCTTACCTTGCAATTGACGAAAGATACAATCTGTGGTTAGAATGACCTCTGTTTTCCCTGCTGCCTTTGGGTAACTCTTACTCTCAGTTTCTCCCTATTGTGTCCTTGGGGCCACAGAAGGTTTCCTGTGTGTCCTTTTAGCGCACACTGTGCGTATAACTAATGCTTCACTGCACACACGCGGGTGTAAGAGCCCGCATTAACAAGCACACGCCGTATATATAGAGGGGATGAGCCCGTTCAGGCTTGCTGTTGACTTACACCTCTCTTCCCCGCTTCCTTACGGTCAGTGGCATTCAGCTATGAGCTAGTTGGCCTGGGTTTGAACTGTAGCCTGTGACCCAGTAAGAGACGAAAACTCGCTGGCCCACACAGAGATCAGGTCCAGGATATGGCCTCATTAGCTCCGTGATTCAACCAGCTGAGCTAATTAACTACAGATGCACAATTATCATGCTGATTTCACTTCGGGAAGAATTACAGTATAGGTTGACAAATTGCACTGAAACCCATTAGAGCAAATGTGGTTGAGATGTACTAAGTGTCGCTGTAGAAGGAAAAGTATATGTTCTTTTTTTTTTTTTTTGTTCCTTCAAAAAAAGAAAGCAGCGGGGAGATATTCGTTGTGGAAATGCCATTCAAACCAAAACTGAATGTGGACTAACAGATACATCAATGGGAATCTCCTCCTCATGACTACTCTCTGGTCCCATACACACACATGTGTCAAATATCCAGGAAAGTGAATACACTTTTCCATGCACCTGCTGGTATTATATGGTTTGACTAACACCTTTTTAATCAGTGTTTGGTATTTTTACTATGGGCTTCTCTTATTTTTCAGAGAAGATTTTTTTTTTCTCTCTGAAGATCTCTACCATACTCTTCAGGTATGCATTTGCTGTCCAGCAGGCTAATGGGAAAATTTTCTCTTTCAACAAAACGTGTCATTTCTTTCTTTGCTTAACATTTTATTTATTTATTTATAAGTTTGTATTATCCAGTGTTTGCACATATATATGTGTGTACATAGAATATGTCTATATCATTTCTTGAAAAAGAACAGTAAACTGAAAGTACAGAATGAAAGAATTTTTTCTACAAAGTGATTAAATGACGACTGACAGTGTCCTGAGATTCGTATCAATATATGTTAATAGTTTAAATAAATAAAAACCAAATCAAAATATTAGGTGGGTGCTCCTGAGGCTTAGATGCTTCAGAAGTCTGGTGCTCTCCAGTAAATGTTTATATGGAGCAAAGACGTGTCTTGTGGGCTCAAAATTATTTTATTATTATTTTGTTCTCTGAATATTATGTAATCAGTTAGTTAAAACATTTTGAGCTTAAGATATATTTTTTGTTTGCTTTTTTTTTGTTTTGTTTTGTTTTTTTTTTCGAGAGAGGGTTTCTCTGTGTAGTTTGGGCTGTCCTGGAACTCACTTTGTAGACCAGGCTGGCCTCGAACTCAGAAATCCGCCTGCCTCTGCCTCCCAAGTGCTGGGATTAAAGGTGTGCGCCACCACCGCCCAGCCTTTTGTTTGCTTTTTTTAAGATGAGGTTATTTCTTGTCAGGCTGACATCAATTTTTCTAGGTACCGAAGAATATCCATGAACACCAAAATCTTCCCATCTCCTCCTGCAAATGCTAGAAATCTAAGTATGTATAACTATTCACGGGCAGTAGTGGTGCATGCCTGTAATCCCAGCACTTGGAAGGCAGAGGCAGGAGGATTTCTGAGTTCGAGGCCAGCCTGCTATACAGAGTGAATTCCAGGACAGCCAGGGCTATACAGAGAAACCCTGTCTTGAAAAAACAAAACAAAACAAAACAAAACAAAAACAAAAACAAAACAAAAGATTCACAATTTAAACAAGAATATTTTCTACCATTTTCTTAACCAAAATGGAGTAATTCAGAAGTTCTATATTTAAAATTAAAGTCTATTTTCTCACACTGACTTTTAAATTTATCCATTATTTTTCGTAATGAGATAAATCATTACACTTTGGTATTTTCAGGAAGAAAAAAAAATCTTTACACTCATATTTAGAGTAAGAATTTCATATCCCTGGCTGATTTTATTTCAATATAACACATGCTCTTTCAAACACAGTTAAAAATTTAAAACTTGGCTTATCTCATAGCTCTGTTCAAAATAGCTTTGTTGGTGGTGTTTAGTGATGGTATTAGCCAATTCATTTATCTTGCTTGCTTTTTACTAAAGAATAACCTAATTTATCCTTCTAAATATTATTTTAAAATATGCTTTATTCCTCTTTTCTTAACAGCGTGAGTTTTAAGAAGCCATCAAAGCTATCACACAATTTCAGTCCTGCACCTTTTTTATTTTTAATGAAAAAAGTTGTGTTTACAACTCCTGATGCTCTCCTTCCCCTCCGTTTCCCCACACTCCTGGTACCAGGTCTTCTTTTTCACATCGATTTCAGACATCACAACTCCCCTCAACTGTCTTTCCTTCATCATAAACAGAAAAGCCTTTCTTTTTTTTATTTAGGCGGACAGTATCCACACTGGTTATTATGTTTTCATTATTACAGTATCTGCAGGGAGAGGATAGATAAATAGGCCCACCACAATGAACTGTCTCTGTGGTTTAAATTTTTCCCCTCAAGGTTCATTAGGCCTTTTAGAACCAAGGATGGATTAGCTACTTGTCTGGATCATAGAAAAGTCCAACACATTTTTTCTCTAGGCAAGTGAAATTCAGAAAAAAAAAATCAACTTTTATCTACCCTCTTTAAAAATGAAAGTGCTATGTTCCCTGACAAATTCCTAGAGATTTTCAACTGTGGATCCATAGGGTTTCTCTAAAGTAGAAGCTGTTAAACACAGGATGCAGATAACTTCAATTACTTCATTAAATGGGATACATGAAGTTTTCAGGAACTCTTCCTTTATTGACAGCTTTCAGGTAATTTCATTATAGTAGTATAACCTCCAAATATCCGTTTGGTAAACAGACTTCTTTCAGGGTGCAATGGCTGACCAAGGAAGACTATTGGATCTGTAGAACTGAATAAGGATGTCCTTGAATAAAGAAACCTTATTTATTAAAAACCCTTGGGTTGATTATTTTGATCATTTAGTTGTCAATTTAATGGTAAAGGGAAATGAACTGATAAAATAAATCAGATTTTAAAAGGGCAGCACAAGTGGAATTGTCAAGGACATAGATGATACAATTTGATTCTACAAGAATCCTGTGCTATGTAGTTTGAGTAAGCAAAAGAAAGTTCAAAAGGCTTGAGGCTCGTTGACTATGCTCATCTTACGAATGATAGCAAAAATTAGTGGAACACTGTTTTCCATACTGACACTGCCCTTGCAAACTAAGCCTTACACTACCAATGAGCAGACATGATATTTCACTGTGTGGAAAAGGCATCATGTTACGATCATGACAGACTGTGATGACCTTTACACAGTAATGAATGACCTATAGTGGCATTCATTCATAACATATTCATAATAGGAGTTAAAACTTTAAGTGTACAAAATGCATATTGACTAGTTCTGAAATTCACCTAAGTTCAGCTTCATGAAGACACTACACTCACTACATATTTAGTTTGGAGATTCTTTTTTAAAAATGTACGAGAATTTTACAAATCAAAAGCTGCCTTTGACATAGAGTTTGAAAACCCCTTGAGTTCGAGTTTGCCCATCTTCCTGGCTGGTAGCTTACCTTCTTGTGGTGGATGGACTATGCCTATCCCAGGGAGTGTTACTATTTACAGGTGTGGCCTTGTTGGAGTAGGTGTGTCACTGTGGGTGTGGGCTTTAAGGTCCTTGTCCTAGCTACCTGGAAATCAGTCTTCTAGCAGCCTTCAGATGAAGATGTAGAACTCTCAGCTCCTCCTGTATCACGCCTGTCTAGATGATGCCATGCCGCTAACTTGATGATAGTGAATTGAACCTCTGAACTTGAAAGCCAGCCCCAATTAAATGTTATCCTGATAAGAGTGGCCTTGGTCATGGCTCTGTCCACAGCAGCAAGACCCTAACTAAGACAGAACTTGGTAGCAGGAGTGGAATATTGCTGTGATAGGCATGACCATGTTTTTGTTTGAAAGAATGTGGATTTGGGGACTTTGGATTTAGAAAGCAGTGGAATGCTTTAAGTGAAGCTTAATGAACAGAAAGAATACGGAAGACTTTGTTTATGAGGGTGATTTGAATTATGGAAGCCAAGTTCTAGAGGTTTCAGAGGAAAATAATTTTAGTATGTGGCTGAGAGACCAGTTTTATAATATTTTGGTGAAGAATGTGACTGCTTTCTGCCAATGACCAAAGAATCTGCCTAAGGCTAAGGTGAAAAAATTTAGATTAATTGCTTTGACAAAGGAAGTCTCAAAACAACACTAAATTCTGTTGTGTGGTTACTAAAGTTTACACTTACAAAGAGTGTTTTAATGAAAAAAAAAAGCAAGCTGAGAAAAGAAGAATATAAATATATAGTTTGAGTACTAAAGATGTACCAGGAAGTGAAATGGAATGAATCCTGTGTTCAAAGATATTAAATAGAATTAAGGAAGTGTTGACCATGGAGCAAGATCCCATCCAGATAAGTTGAGGTCCAGGCATGGTAGTACAAGCCTTTAACCCCAGGAGGCAAAGGCAAGCAGATCTCTGAGTTCAAGGCCAGCCCAAGAGAGTTCCAAGTAGAGAAAAGCTTAAGTCCAGCATGGTAGAAGAGGCCCTTAATCTTAGCATTCAGGAGACAGAGCCATGCAGATCTCTGAGTTCAAGGTTAATTTACAGATCATGTTCCAAGAAAGCCAAACTTAGGCCTTGAGAAAGTTGGAAAACAGAAAGTTGGTAATAGAATTAAGGAGGGGCCTGCTCCAGCTCCAGCAAGCAGCAGAACTCAGCAGTTTGGCTCTGGCTTTAGTGTGAAGGATAGAAGGGGTTACTGGGACAGTTGATGCTGGTTAGCTGGAGGTAAGAAATTAGTACTGATTAAGAAGAGACCAGCATCACTGATGTAAAATCTCCTGGGAACTATTTTCAGAAAGCACCAAGAAGCTGTGTCCAGAGATAGCCAAGGTTGTAACTCCTGCTCCAGCTGTATTTCATGATGTGTAAGAGTCACCCAGGTGGCACTGGTTTTGAAGGCATGAAGGTGTCGTGAAGAGCAGCTGATACTTGGCACTGTAAGAGGCCATGGAAGGCTACTGGTGAAGGTACAGCCTCAATTGCAGTCAAAGGCCCAGAATTGAAGGGCCTATTGGTAAAGCCTAGTTGCAGTGAGAAACCTCAGCGTGTTATTGATGCTCGTACCACGGGATGATGGTGGCCCTAGCATCAACAGCAATAGCAGCCACAGGGCAGTGGAGTCGACCAGAGCATAGAGTGCCACAGAGGGCAGAGCCGAAGGGACCTAAGCCCTTTGGAGAAGCCCAGAAGATCATGTGTGGATCCCAGACATTGGAAAAAAGAAGCAGTAAAGTTGAAGTTGTCTTGGAGACACCATGATGTTAGAGATGTCAGAGCCGTGGGATACATGCCAAGGAGAGCAGGGAGTAGAACCAGCCCGGGAGAAAGAAGTTTATTGCAGTCAACAAAGATGAAAAGGGAGTTGGGAGAGCTGAAGACAGCTTTGACATCAGACATGGAGGTTCAGAGTTTGGAGTTTGCCCAGCTAGTTTCTTGTCTTGCTTTGTGGATTACAGTTAAGTCTTTCAATGAATCTCAGAAGAGACCTTGAACTTTAGACTTTTAACATTGTTGAAACTACTACAGACTATGGGGACTTTTGCAATTGGACTAAACGTATTTTGCATTATGCTATGTTTAGGTATAAACATAGAATAGACTCAGCGTTTGAACATGTGTATGGGAGCCAGAGAGTGTAATGTGGTGCTTTGAATATGCCTATACCAGGGAGTGTTGCTATTAGAAGATGTAGCAGCTGGAGCTGGTGTGTCACTGTGGGTGTGGGCTTTAAGACCCTCATCCTAACTGTCTGGAAGCCAGTCTTCCACTCGCAGCCTTCAGATGAAGATGTAGGACTCTTAACTCTGGCTGTATCATTCCTGCCTGGGTGCTACCATGCTCCTACCTTGATGATAATGGACTAAGCCTCTGATCCTGTAAGCTAGCTCCAATTGAATATTGTCCTTATAAGAGTTACCTTGTTCGTGGTGTGTGTTCACAGCAGTAAAACCCTAAGACAGATACTTCCTTACTATAAATGGCACATTGACTCAATGCTTGTAGATGGTATTAAAAACATTACTAGGGAACTGCTAAGGGATGGCATTCATTATATACCAGCTACCTGTAGGAAAAGTGTTTACTGCTCTCAGCCTTAAGTCATTAAATGGGTGGCTAATCATTATCGACTATGTCAAAAGCACCAGCTCCTTTTCACAGTTGAGATCAACCGAGAGTATGTGCCTGTTTTTGTGAATCATATTGCCACTTCCGGATCACATCTCTGTGAAGGCACTCTGGGTGATTGCATATTATCATATACTGCTATCTTTATATAGGTAGGACATTATTTTTAAAATTATTTTTAAAATTGTAATAGTGCCTTTAGCTGTGAGATAAGGAATACATTAGCAGTGCAGCGGGTAGCTATTTTGTTCATAGAACCGAATCAACCATCGTGAGACCCAACATATGGAGTTAGCTATAAGATTAGAATATAGATACGGGGTGTTCATGTAAATTCAACGCCTCAGGCATCCTCTCCATTTGGAATTCTCTAATTGCCAGCCCCTGACGCATCATCTGCTTCACACCTGCATTACTGGACGTGTTTCCTATGGTTCTTTTTTCTAGGTGCCGCCAGGCTTTAGTCCTGTCTCCAGCGCCCAGCTACGGATGGCATGCTACTTCCGGATGAATTCACTTTAAGTGCTGATTTTATTATGTAATAACGTTGCCTTCATGTCACCTTTTGGATCCCTATTTCAGACGCCGCATCAAAATCCTCCCAATGCAGATGTTTAAGCCATTCACAATTGTTTCCAGTAAACATTCCAATCAGCGCCATCAAGGAAACTGCTCAGTCCCCTTCCCACGGTGTCATTAGATTCCGTAACCATTGGAAGTACATTGTTAAACTCACGCTGTCCCCTCCCCCATACAAAGAACTCTCCATCCTTTCCTTCCTTCCTATAACAAAGCTTCATACAGTTTTCAGTATTACAATGAATGAGTCAAGGCCTACTTGTTCATTACAGAATGATGACCTCTCTGCACTCAGCTAAGTGTCAATTCCTAATGACAGTTCCTTGTTAATATTTTTAGATTAATGAATTAATTATTTTCTTCTTTTGCTTTTTGGAATTCAACCATCTTTTATATGTTTAGACACATTCCCGAAATTGGATCGAAGCAGTTAAGGTAAAGTTCTACACTAATGACTTCCCTAACTTTCCTTAGAACAAAAGAGTTCTAAACTATAGCAGTACCTAGAAATTACTGAGCACCTGTAGTACACTTACACACCTAGAGCACTGTGGTTGTACCTATATCTGATTGAATAAGTCTTTCCTTCTGGATTTTCTGGTAATGAAAATGGCTTTTAAAATATAATAACGAAAGTTCGCCTTGAAAGAAAACATACATTCAGTGATACTGTACAAGAATAAAAATTGTTTTATAATAAACTTTTAACTTTCTGTAATACTGTGCTATATACTATTCAAGAACAATGAGAAGATATGTAATTAGTCTAATGTCTGTAATCTCAAAGCATATACCTATTCCTTACACATAGTGAAACTGATTTATTTGTATAATAGTAAATGCCTACAAAATATTTTTATTATTAGAAACTAAATTTTTATTATAGAAAACTAAAACTCACACATGACACTGCATTTAGAGTTTATGCTACTTTCTTAAAAACCCAGCACAATTGCAGTACTAAATACAAGTGAACCTGGTAAACTCTATGTTTAACAACTGCTCATTAAAGCGTTATCTTTGCATTGCTGATGACATAACATATTTGTTTTAATTGCTTTCACTTTGTAAGAAACATGCAAAATACTAGTTAAATGTTTTCTGACTCTTTGACAAGCAACAATGACACACACCTCAGGGGCTATCAGCTCTTGTTACGTCACACTAATAGATTGAATTACTCTGAAAATATTTTATCCATTTGGAGACTATTTGATTTATTATTTTTGTCCAGTATATTTCTTCAAATTATTTTTTTTTCAATTCCAGAAAGGAGATTTCCTTAGAATTCTTTATAATTTCTCTGATTTTTAAAGACTCAAAGTCTGAAAGCTTACAGCAGTTTTATTTTGTAAATACAATAGTGAAAACACTGAACTGAACTGTGAATTACTCCACACCACAAAACAGCAGGAGCAGTAGCAGAAAACCTTATCTTTAATGACTTTTCCATTTTTTTAGACCTTATCACATATTTATATGGATCTACATCCTATCTTCTTGTCTTGCTAAAGAACCTAATGTTGCCCACCCCAAAACACTTCCACACACACAGTTCCTTTGAAGACTGGGACATAGTGAATATGCTGAATGGTAGCAATATTGATAATATTTAATAATATTAATATTAATATTTTTCCTTGCATAGAAGGATGCCATGATTTTGAGGAGCTATGCGGCTTAAGATGTTCTTCAAAACAGACAGAGGTAGGAGCTTCTATGAAAGGTTATGGAGAGGTCAAATTCATAGTTGTTCTGGAGAAGCTAGTAGGATGTGTTTTCCAGAGGTGTGTAATACCAGTAAGCATAGAGATAGCTGTGACAAGCAATTTATTTCTTGTGTGTGCATTTCAGAATTGGAGAATTATTCTTACATATCTATTTTTCTCACTTCAAAATTGAATGAGGAAGTTGTAGAAACAACAGAAAAGGAAATCATCTACTCATGAAATAAAGAGCTCTTGTTTGTCTTTTCCAAGACTTTCCTGTGCAGGAAAATCTCATAAGACAGAAATAATTCAAGAACAACTCACCAGTACAAAAATACACACTCGTATTATTCAGGTTACCCTCATTTAAATCTAAAATTTCTGTTTTGCCCACTCTTAATTTTCTAAACTCACGTCTACATCTATTTTAACACGAAAGAGTGGATGGTTATACAGATTTTGACTGAAGGAAAACCTGTGCAATGAATAATGTAATAGCCCACGTTACTCTTTTCGTAAGTTTGGTAGCTCATCAGCCTCCGAATATAAGTGCTTGTCTAGCGAAATGAGTTCAACACTCAAATCATGCTTTATGTAAACTATGCACAATGACAGAAACTCAAACTACCAGCATAGCAATGAGACAATTATTACATATACTATTGTATATATAATTATATAGTATTTTATATAGTCTTATAATAATAAACTATACATGATTACATTCACAAATTCTATTTTGTAAGTTCTCTTTTCTATTCTCGTCAAGCAAAGAAGGGCAATGTTTAGTGTTGTCTAAGGAGCTCAGGCACTATTTACAAGTATCAAAGCAGAAAACTTGTGAACCTGAGCAAACTACTATTTTAAGATTAGTGCCTGCCTCACTGCCATAGGCATGTTTGAAATGCCCATTTGTTCTGACAAATGAAATACTAACATGTTTTTTGCTTTAACTTGGCAAGACCACCTATCACTCAAGATATGTCTGTGATTATACCATAGATATTAGATGACAAAAGTATAACACCAACAAAGAAAATTAAGAAAATATTTTTGGAAAATGGCATTTTCTTTTCTTTTCATCTACAGGATACTAAGCAAAATTTAAAGGTGTTGATGAAATATATTTTGTGTCTTCAAGTACTGTGTGTTGGTGCCTCCTAGGCAGATGAATTTCTGTTGTACTTAGGCACTCAGACTTTGTATATTCCATGAGTCATAGGTATGTTTTTATGTAGTGTTTTTATATAGTTTTTATATGGCTTATATATAGTTACAGCTAGGAATTAGCCAACCAGGAAGAAGCTTTCTTAGAACCACAACGCAGTTCCACTGTTTTCAAACTCTGTGACAATATGGTGGGTGACAGAAGACTAAGAATTCCCAATACTGAGATCTATTTCTTGTCATTCCTTGCAGAGACATGGAGAGGTGTTTCTAACCTTACCTTTAATAAATATCTGGTTCTTATATCCCCTCTCAACTCCTCAAATTTTCAATTATGTATTTTATACCATTATCATCTTTAACAATATATATTTTATCATGCCACTGTGAATTACTCTTGAGATATATATATATATGTATATGTATATGTATATATACATATATATACATACACACACACACACACACACACACACACACACACACATATATATATATATATATATATATATAAACTTTTCGTCTCTTTCTTGAAGGACTCCTTATTAGGTCTGTTATTTATTTGTATTATTTTTTAAGATCATAAGTTACATTTATCCCTTCCATTTCCTTCCTCCAAACCCTCAATCACACCTCTAGTTGCTCTATGAATTCAGGACTTCTTTTAAATTAATTTTTATTACATGCATATATGCATTTTTATATGGCATATATTCCTGAGTATAACCTGTTGCGTCCATGTAACATTGCCTGTACACATGTTTTCAGAAGTGACCATTTGGTACTGGACAAAATTGTTGTGCTATAAATGTCTCCTTTTTTTATATACACAATGCAAACAGTATTTAGTTTCTAATATGTTCTTGTTACCAGAAATACAACAATGTATTTACTTTTGCTCAAGAAATTCTAAAGTGGAAAACCACGTTAATAAATTTCAATGGTGACTTATTTTTAGATACTAATCAGGGATGCACCTGATAAAAATGCCATAGGAACCCTTTTTTGCTAAAAGAAGAGATCATCAACTTTGAACAAAGATATACTATTTTTAATTACACTTTTCATCAAAAACTCAGGGAAAATTCCATTCTTAAATGATGGAATTCATCATACTCTCAAGGACTCAATTAATTCAGGCAGTTGTAAGTTTCTACTTTCCTCTTCCCTATGCCCTGCCCTGCTAAAAGTACATTTAAGAAGTCATGTAAAGAATAAATTTTGGTTAAAAATCATAATGTTTTTGAAAAGTTTCATTTTAAAATATCTTTTAGACACCTCCTAAATCCTATCAATATTTACTTATCACAGGCAGATGAGAGCTGGGCTGTCTGTGTCTTATTCCAGCCAAGGGACTATTCTAGAAAGAAGGAAGAGGGATGGCTCTAAGGAAGTAAAAGTGTGTTCTGGATTGAGGAAAGGATTCCTCCCAGCTGGTATGCTCGAAAGCAAAGAAAGATCCGCAAATGCTTCAAAGAATCATTTTGTTTGTAATAGAGTTAGCGTTGCTAACCAACTGAATATTCTATAAAACACAGGAGCTTTTCTATATGATTTGGACATAGTCCTACATATGTATTTTAAAGTAAACAATGAGAAATGATGAAATTAAGATAAATTACCTGAAATCCAAGTTAGATGAAATCATTATCTAAGTCAATGATAGAGAATCTCCTCTGCTTTCAATAAAAGTTCCCAGCTTTGCTCGAAAATATCTTGACGATGGTGAAATAACATCATATTAGTAGAAATAGTCAAAATTTTTAAAATATTAAAAATCAAGTTTACGGAGTTGGTATATCTTTGTGACATTCTCTCTCATATGTCTTTAATATACTGATTCCACAGAGAAGTTACTGGTATCTATGGTTCCAAAAATGGACTTAAGTACAGTACTGGCCTCAAATATATTTTATAATATTTAATAGTTATCTAAAGCATGTTTCACACTCAAAAAAATATCTTCCTGGGCTGCCTCCTTTGAACTGCATGGTTAATTTTTTTTTGGGGGGGGGCAGAAACCATGATTTTCTTTGTGTGTCTGAGTTAGACCCCTGAAGACATCATAGTTGAGAAAGTTGTTCTCCACATAAGTGAAAGCTACTACGAATATAAGCTAACAGGAAGTGGGATCCTGCATACTGAGACATATATAATCATCGTTTATAGTCATTGTACTGGGACAAAGATTGGTGGTTTAATGTGTAGGATGTCCTTTAAAAAGCAGAGACATTTAGAAATATCACAAGATTTAGGTGAACTTTTATTTTGGAAAGTGTTGTTTCAGATCTCAAATCCCTATGTTTCAAAATATGATATCTGTATTATTTTTCCTTTCCTGTTGCCATGATAGAATATTATAGATGAAAGCAATATAAATGAAAGGGTTTAAAGTAACTCACGGATCCAGGGTCAAGGATGCCCACAGTGGAAAGGCAGGCATGAAATCGTAGCAGGAGCAGGGCCTGACTCACCCTGTTACCACCCACACACCGGAAGCAGAGAGAACAGGAAGTAAGGCAAAGCCAAGCACCCTCCCCCACCCCACCCCGCAGTGGCACACCTCCTCCCCCAAAAGCACTACCCACCAGAGACCATGTGTTCAAATGCATGAACCCCTTGACAGATCTCTCATTCTAACCACCACAGCCTATATTAGAGAAAGCACTGCCCATTACTACTCAGACACTAAGATTACAAATGAGACGTTTGTTTTCTGTCAGAAAATTACACTATTATTTACTGTAAAATTGGGCTTTTCGTTGTTCTTAATTTATGATTCCTTTGCTATTTAGGATTATGATGTACTCATGTCATTACTGCCTTTTTCTCCCTTTTCTCCCATGACCCTATCACCACCGTGTGACCACACCCTTTCTTTTAGTTCTACATAATTTGCATTGCCTGCAAAGCTGTTGGCATCCATCCTATGGTGACTCATCTTGCACATCATCCACCTTCACTCTTCTAACACACCACGTTGGTACTTCTGAAGTAGGATTTCTTTAGTGGTTTCATGTACTTATGTGTCTTAGTTAGGGTTTTACTGCTATGAACAGACACCATGACCAATGCAAGTTCTATAAAAGACAACATTTAATTGGGGCTGGCTTACAGGCTCAGTGGTTCAGTCCATTGTCATCAAGATAGAAACATGGCAGCATCCAGGCAGATATGGTGCAGGAGGGGCTGAGAGTTCTACATCTTCATCTGAAGGCTGCTAGTTAGAAGACTTACTTCAAGGCAACTAGGGTGAGGGTCTTAAGCCCACAACCCCAGTGACACACTTCCTCCAACAAGGCCACACCTCCTAATAGTGTCACTCCCTGGACCAATCATATACGAACCATCACATTATGGTACCTGGAACTATCCTATATATTTATTTAGTGTATCTGAAACTTAAAATCCTGTATAGGACATGCTTGGAGCACTTAAGATGCACTACATTCTGTGCTCTTAGATCTGCCAGTACAAAATGTGACTTATGACTACTGAGTTTCTAATGCCTACTGCATTATCTAATAAGCAATAAAAGATAAATGCCCACTGATTAAAACCATAAAATATAAACATGTTAATAGGTTAAAATAAGTGGGGAGAGGGTGTTTGCGTACTTTACTTTAGACTACTAAAGGTTTCTGACTTCTAAAATATTCAAATTTATAAATATTTAATTCTTTTTCATTTTTACATTCCTAAGGGAAACTGACTAATGCAAGTTGACATATACTTCCAGTGTGTGTAGGGAGAACAAAAAAAGGTACCTCAAAGTCAATTTCTAAAACTGGATTCGACTTTTTAATGTTTCTCCCTACAGCCCTTATACCTTAGTTTAATTTAGGATAATGTCATCCATCCAGAAACACAAGCAACAAATTTTAGGAATTTTCAAAGCTTTCCCCTTATATGACAATTCCTACTCCTCCCTATTTGACTGTACAGAAAGCCTTTGAGAAAGTCCACTGACTCCATTTCCCAAGTGACTCCAACACCATCTCCATCAAGCTCCAAACCCTTAGTTATCATAACTGTATGTCATCTTCAGCTTCTTAGCTGAAATGCCATGCTGGTTAAACATTTTCAAGTCTGCCCTACCGCCTTTGGATGTAGCCACCTGTAATCAACTGTAACACCAACTACAATGTTATATTCTTGTTATACACAGGGAAAGCTAGCAGTCTTCATTTTGTTTTGTAGAGGAAACTCTCTAATATCTCTCTTCCTCACAGAAAAATATAAATGCCTTATGGGCAGTGTAGACATGTCGGTTTCTTCAATCACCAGGCTGTTAAATGCTTCTACGTTGGTGTCTAGCTCTTCATCCATGAGTTATTTTAACCTTTATCTTGTCAGTTAATTCCAATTAAGTTGGCATTCATTCAAAACATTTATTAATCACTAGCAATAGTCTATATGTGGGACTGAATCACCCTACTGTTTCTATGTAGTTTAGTCTTCATCATGGGTATTGATTCCACCCACATGAAGACTGAGAGACTACTCTGTTATTTTCTATACACAAAATATTTACCCAAGTTAGTATCACAGTCAATCACACTGGAATGTCATTTGCTCGTATATTATCCCACACACGGAAGCAATTATAGGTGAAGATTACATATTTTATGTCAGTGTGATAGCTCTTGGTAAAGGTGTTTTCTGACAAGCCTGATGACCCAAGTCCAATCCAGAGTGGAAGGATAAGATGGACTACTGCAAGTTGTCCTCTGACTGCCACAGAAATGTCCTGACATGTGCAAACACACAACAAGCAAACAAAAATGCAATAAAATGATAAATAAAACATTATTATATATTGCGTTCCCTTGAGTTCAGAGTCTTATATTTGACAACTGAACTGAATGGGGCTGATCTTGAAGACAGAGGATACTAATTAAACTCAATCTGTTTTCTTCTATCTAGACTTATTTTTAATATTTCATACTCTCACTTTCTTCGGTCACTTAGAATTGGTAAGTATCGCATTCTGCACTACTATAGTCAGAGGAGCACAATGTCTTCCTCCAAGAGTAGAAATTCTGGATGTTTCTGGTGGTTGATAAGCATGCAGAAAGAGAATATCAAAAGCTCCGTAGAAAGAAATTTTAGAATAATCAACATTTAGGGATGGAATGTCATTAGATAGAGGAAGAACTGAGAATTTCTAAATTGGAATCATGAGCTCTTACTGTCTTTTGAGGCTCCTGAGGAACATGTAGATGTAGAGCTTGCTGTTAAATATGAGAGTCTTCCTCAAGCTCCTTGGTAGTATAAAAGAAGGAAGAATTCTGCTAAGTGCTGAGGGTGAGTCACTACTTAATTAAGAAACCAAAACCTTAGCCCCTGGGAGCTCTGGGGGTACTGGTTGGTTCATAATGTTGTTCCTCCTATGGGGCTGACAGCTCCTTGGGTCTTTTCTCTTACATGGAATGACCCATGACTCCAGCCACATGTATAACAGAGGATGGCCTTATGGGACATCAATGAGAGGAGAGGCCCTTGGCCCTGAGAAGGCTGGATGCCCCAGTATAGGGGAAAACCAGAACAGGGAAGTGGGAGTGGGTGGCTGGGTGAGGAGGGGGAAGGGGCGATAGAATAGAGTGTTTTCAGAGGAGAAAACAGAATGGGGATAGCATTTGAAATTTAAATAAAGAAAATATCTATTTTTTTTTAAAAAAAGAAAGAAACCCAAAGCTATGGTAATGATCATCCAATCTTCCAGTTGGAAGAGATTACTATCTTTGGTTCTGAACACATATACATATAATCACATGTGAATAAACACTTTCATGCCAACAAGCACAGTATACATATATTCATGATAGTTTATATGGAGAAAACCTTATAAACATGATTACTTATGTGCGGGTACATGTACATGCATCTGTGCAACAGCACATACACACACACACACATATACAATCATTGTCTTACATGTTAATTACTTATTTCTCTGCTACACACAGAGCTAGCCAGAGAATATCCATTCCTCAAATGCCATTGTGGTCTAGCTCAAAACTCTACAATTCACTCTGACGACTCAGAACACAACAGTTTTAAAGATTACTTCTGGCTTCAAGTTTCTCAGTTCTCCCAGGGAAGAGAGCTATATGAACAACTATAGTTTTGACAGGTGATCAAAGAGTCTGTCCAGAAGAAAAGATTCTTTTCCATCTGTGAAAAGAATCTTAAACAAGACAGGATGCAAAGCAGAGGCAGATCCATTCTGTCCACTTATTCAGTAGCAAGCTTATGACAAAATAGGTCTGTACCTGCACTTTAGCCGCCATCTTAGTTCCTGGTGCCCCACTGACCCTATTCCCTATTGCCTTGTGGGATTTAATACAACACACAATGTGCAGAAAACTTGAGATAAGAAGACGGTAATAAATTTCTAGCCCAAAGTGGCAGTCATAGAAAGTATCAAGAACAATATTTTAATAGCATGGTACATAGTAGTAACCCAGTCCTATCTTACTTGATTCTTTCTTTCCTCTCTGCCTCTTTCTTGCCTTTCTGGATTCTGGAATTTGAGGGAAGCTTGTCTGGTAAGTCATATTCATATCATACTTAATTTTCATATTTGGTGAGATTTCTATGACCATCCCTAAGATACTATGAGACATTTTTAATGGAGTAAGGAACATAAGTAAGAATGGTGTGTTTCCAAAAGGCCTGGTTTATTTCTATTTACCTATTATTTTAAAACTGTGTTGTTTAAAACATTTTGACAGAGCTTCTTATGTGAGGACTGTCTACTTAAAGCACGGACTAATTCATTACTTGATTTTCTCACCTCTTTATATACTGTTATATAAATTTGTGCGAAAAATTAAAGCCATGATAGATCATATATAAAATCTAATCCTCAAAATCATATCCCTTGAGAAGCTGGACTGCTGGATTATACAAAACAAATAACCAAAAAACAGACAACAACAAAACAAGATGGCAAGACAAGACGCTAGATACAAATTACAGGATCATCTACTCCATTTTCTTCCACATTTCTTATTATTTATTTGTTCTGATATGCTCATTTTTTGTGAGCATAGGCTCTGGTGAACCTCATTTGTAATCTAGCTGAACAGAAAACAAGAATGACTTACGGACTCTGCCAAGGGTCATCTTTATGTACTGGAGGTACTGGTTACATACTGATAACACTGGGTTTCAAATTAATTTCTTTCAGCTCATACAGAACCATTTTTATTCTGGCTAATTTTTATTATCTCTCAAAGAATTAGTAAATATTTTAAATGAGTATTACTATTGAATTTAGACTATTGCTACTGAATTTAGACTATCGGATCTGAGGTTCTATGAAATAAAATTCAATCCAGTGATAACTCTAATTTTGTTAGTTGAGGTAATGTCCATGAGTTACATGGTGTGCACTAAATAGCAATTTACATCACACAATGTACTGTGATACTGTCTGTAGTCTTTGTCTTCAAACAGTTTTTTCTTACATTCTTCAGTAAATAAACACTGAATATTTTGATGAACAGAGCCTCTATTTTCCATATAATATAAACAATAGCAAAGTCATGTGTGAAAACAATTCATGAAAGGCAACAGAAATTCTAAGGGCAATATTTCCAATTTTAGATCAAATAAGTAATTTTATTATATCATAAATATTTTCATATACACTTGAATCTTATGTGTGTTGTTTTAAAAAATATATATTGTGACTGGATACCAAAAGGAACCATTAAAATTCCATGTAAAATAAATTTCATTGTACATCAAAACACAAATGTTTATTTTTTGTGTGTGTGCCTGATCCATTAAAAATCTGTGATTTAATCAGGAGATAATAGAAGAGCAAGAAATGTCACTTACAAAAATGCATGTATGATTTAATAGTTTTATTGATAACCCTCTTATGTCTCATTTCACTCCACTTAGGTGAATGGATATTTATTCTGCATTCATTAATTTCAGAGATGAGAAATACAGTCATCACCCTAAAGGGCCAAGAGCCTACTGTGGACAAAAAGACAAACATGAGTAAATTTTGATATGTGAATTCTGCTTTTCTTCATGCTGCTATGGAGAGGTATAACAAGCTGCCACCAGAGATGAAGAGGAGAATCTCTAAATGCTTGTGGGAAGTGGTGCTGATTGCAGCCAATCTTGAGGAATTTGGGTGCTTGTCAATTTTACCTACTTATGACACATTTTCAAGATCATCTGTACCATCTACTTTCCTCTGACAGTACAACACTTACCTATTACTACTCTCTGTGCCTCTTGTAAAACGATCTTTTTCACTCCTTAATTTCTTGATTCAAATGAGAATTATTCTTTTGTACATCTGCCAGAAGTGTAATTAAGGAAAGCCTCTCTCTGTTCTATTTTAAAATTTTACTTTAAAAGCAATGTTTAGAGGATCTATTAAATAAATTATGATACACCCAAAGATCATCTAATGCAAGTCATTAGAAGAGGAAATGGACACTGTTGATTTAGATGGAGATCTAAATTAAAAGAGGAAAAAGCTTCATAACTGTGCCAGCAGTATAAAAGTATCACTTGTCTTTACTAATATTGTTGTTTATGGACATGAAGAAAGACTGAAACAATCTATGGGGAAATGTCACCTATTATATAGTATAATTTTCTATTTTATGATTAAATAATTCACACAACAAGGGTTTATATTACATACAAAGTATGCATAATCTATTTTTCAAAAAATTGTCTTTTTAAAATCTAGTTCATCATACAAAATATTAAAAATAACAATCCTCTTTCTTTGTTCACAGAGAAAATTGAAATTTTATATAACAATAGTTATTATTTATATATTAATAATTAATAATTATGGTAATTCAGAAAATATCCATAATTATGATTAAATTATCTATAGTCATAAATGATTTTTTATAGCTGAAAATTGAACTCACAGCCACGTGTATGCTTGAAAAGTATCCCACTACTGAATTACATCAGCCTCCTATTCAAGTTCCAGAATAATGAAATTTCAATGAAGCTATAATTTAAAAGCTCACATAATTGCAGAATTTTTAATTTCTGAGAATTAAAGCATCAAAGTGGCTTTTAGTCGATTAGCAGCAAGACTTGGGTACTTATTTTTTTCAACATATCAAAAGCATCAGCAACATCACAGAAAGATTAAAGCCAATGAGTGTCACCATCTCAATCGAGAGTTTTAAATATAACAGACAACTCATATAAAGTCTGAGTGGAGTCATAAAACCTGGGCTTCTCATCAGAAACAATACAACTCACATTCTACAAAGACACCTGTAGAGTAGACCTGCATGCCCCAGTTAGAAAGAGACAGCTCGGTAGCTGCCGTAGCCACATTAGGACTGCATGGGTCGCATGTGGTGTTCTCCTATCAACCCTTCAGATGGTTTTGCCAGGAGCTGCAGGTGATATTTTGGGATCAAGTCCTTCATCATTCATTGAGAGCACCAAAAGGAAATGGTGCAAAAGAACCAGTACAGTATTTCCACGGGGGCCACCAGAAGTCGTTTTACGGGCCTCAACTTCTTTTTGCTTGTTTAGGTTGATCTCCATTCCGATTGCCAAGAATTGTGTTACCACATGTACTTTACAGATGGGGAAACCTCATCCTCCAGGCCATGATTTGTTGGCCACAAATCTTAGAGCAACAACACAACGAAGCTAAGAAATCATTAACCCAGGTCTAAAGTAATGCAGCCTACCTTCCCATTTTAATGGGAACACTCTGACTCTGTGGTGCACTGTTAATTTTTATGTTATTGTTTCGGTTTTTATCCAAGGTCTGTGATCTGTGCTGTTCTGCTCTTTTAGGCAAGAAGCAGTCTGTACCGAATTAGCAAAGAGGTCCTAGAGTGTGGGAGCGGGGGATTGACCTACATCTGAGCAATCTGCATATGATTCACCACAATTAACCAATTTGGTTTGAAATAGCTACAATTAAGTTATTAGCAGAGAAGTATTTACTAGACTAGGAACTCTAAATTTATCTTCATGTACTCCCTAAGCAAGCAAAGGGCTACATTTTCAGGAATTGTAAGCAAAGTAAACACTGAAAAAGATCCCTTCAAATTAACAATATGGTGAAATTATTCGCAACTAGAGATTGTGTGTTATATATTTGAGTTATTTCCTTAAAATGTTTAGGCATAGAATGGCAAGAAAAATACAAAATCATTGTGTATAAGAGAAACTCAATATCCACATATCCTCTGTCTGTCTATCACTTATCAGTACCTATGTGAAGGTTCTTGATATTTGAAAATTACATATAGTATGCTACATTACTATGAAATCATGGAAAAAGTAATATAGGAAATGCCTACTTATATAAAGCAGAATGATGTCCACAGTAAAACAAATAGGATAGAAAATATTCGGACCGACAGTCACTGATTGTGTGAATTCAAGTTTAGCTATTCAGTAGAGATAATACATCACTGACAATGGGCAGTATCAATCCTTTTTATATCTAATGAGGACAGTGCTTTCCGGGCATTTTGAAACAGTTAAAATAAACTTATGATCAAAAAGATTTTTCCTACCTTTATAGCTGAGTAAAATGTTGTCTGAGTGCCCATTAAGGATAACCTGGGAAAGAAATGGAAAACAGATGACATGGGGGAAAATACAAGGCTTAGCTAATTTTAAAGTCGGTATCAACATTTAGTATTAGTATTCCATAAGCTGGGTACTCAGACACTGATTCAAGTCATCCTCCGTTCCCACTTCACATACCCATGATAGCACTGCTGGTGACAAAGGGGGTAGGCATGGATAACAAAAGTATCCTATGTAGATGGAGCTTGCATGCACTGCACAGGGTATCTGTAATCATTAAAACTCAGCTGTTAGCCGGGCGGTGGTGGCGCACGCCTTTAATCCCAGCACTCGGGAGGCAGAGGCAGGCGGATTTCTGAGTTCGAGGCCAGCCTGGTCTACAGAGTGGGTTCCAGGACAGAGAAACCCTGTCTCGAAAAACCAAAACAAAACAAAACAAAAAGACTCAGCTGTCCATCACTGCCAGCCAATAGCTAATTTTGTAACTTCACTGTTGACATCTTGGAAGGACAGCAAGCAAAAAGGGAAATCATGACAGGCTGATAAAATAAAACAAAGTAACTATAATAACAAAATTAAAAACTAAACAGCTCCAGACATGGGGCTGGAGAGATGGTTCACTGGGTAAGAGCTTTTGTTCCCTAGAAGGTCCAAGCTCAGTTCGCACCACACCACACAGAGGTTCACGACTATTTGTAACTCCTGTTCTAGGAGATTTCATGGCCCTCTTCAGATCTCCCTGGGCACCAAGAATATGATACATCTGATTACAGGAATCCAAAATGCACGCATAAAATTTAAAAGTCTAAAAATTCTAAATATTCACAGACTTTATATATAACTTTTTACATTACTGAAAATATAAGGGCCAAGAAAGCCATTAACTCTTTAGATATGATAAAAGTTCTTCCCAGGGTGATTCGAGTTCTGTATTTTCAAGTCTGAACAAAGTCTCAACTAACCTGGACCTTTAAGATTTCTCAGACACCGAGCTGCCAACCAGGCAGCGTACACCAGCCCATGTACAGCAGAGGACTTCCTGGTTGGCCTCAGTGAGAGAAGATGCACCAGGCCCTTGAGAGACTTGAGGAGACCCAGGAAGTGGGGTGGTCCAGTGGGATAGGAGGGCGTGGTGGGAATATCTCCTTGGAGACTGGGGAGGAGGAATGAGATGAGGAACTGTCAGAGGGTGGACCAAGAGGGGGATAAAGACTGGATTGTTTTTTAAAAAAAAAAAAAGATTAAAGAGTAATAATAAAAACAAAAACAAAAGACATCAACTGTTGACAGATAATCAAAAAAAATCTCTTAGCTAATTCATGACAGAACTCAGGGTAGCCTCTTAGTTTTCTGGTTTTATAATATTTCCGTAGCACTGAGTCATTCAATTCACTGTGCCCTCTATGACCCACGAGAAGTAGAGAAAGTGGAGAGACTTGAGGACCCAGGGAGTGGGATGGGGTGGGGTGAGGGCTTCTCTTGGAGATGGGGGTGGGGTTAGGGAGGAGGTATGGGATGGGAGTGGTTCTGGGGGTCAGACTGGGAGGATGAAGTCTGGTCTGTAAAAAAAGGATGAAAGAATAAAACTTAAAAAAAAAAGGCACAAACATCAAAAAATGTTTCCTGGGCTGACTTTAAATTATGCAATTGTAGAGTTCGCTCTTTAACACATGCCTCTCCATTCTAAACTGATATGGAGATTTCCGTTAATACTCGAGTTATGGCTTTGCTCTCTGGCTCATAGGTAGCCTCTTTTACAAATACTTAACTGTTAATCATAATTGATAACAATTTTCAAGGCGATTCACGAATTATTTATTCGTGGACAATAATACTCGAGATAATTCCTGGACTAGTTTGCTTTTCTAAGAAGCACTCTGTTCTCAGTGTGATCAGAGGAACAATAGATTCTCCCCTCTAAACTATCCAGACCTAGAACCCTAAGAGACTAAGACCAGACTTCTGGGCAAGCCAGACGGTGTTTCTGTTGTAAACCCAGATAGTGTTTGTGTTCACTGATTGGGAGCTTCAGAGCATCCGTTACATGCCTCCTCTCTGTCTAATTCGTGATGAACTTGGTAAATTTAAGTTATATCAGATATGAGAAAACACATCAATAAAATATTTTGATGAGAGATTTAAATAACTTGAAATGTGTGCAGCTGATGAGGCCACTGCCTCTAATTGCGTAGAGCACTGCTTAATACTAAGGTAAATTTGCCAGACTATGTTACAATGATTTTGTCAGATTTTCTTGAATAAGTAAGGAATAGTGTGCTTGAACACAGATTTATGGCAAGGTTTAAATAACAGAACCCAGCCTTATTTAAGTAAAATAAAGTCACAGAAGGTATCACAAGAAATTATGTTTTCTGAAACACCAGTAATAGACAATATTTAGAAGGCATCCACATTATTAGTATAAAGCATATCATCTCAGAACTAACATTTTCAGATATAGAAATTTATACACAGGCTTATTTACACACTCTTGTGCATACAATTATGTTTATATTTCCAAATATACTTAACATACCCGGAATGTATTTTTCTAATTGAATATTCAGTTTATGTTCTCAAATACATTTGACTCTAAAGTTCTACTTTTTCTCACCTCCCAAATCAAGATAATGATGAATCCGCACACCTGTACCTATCAAAGTGCCGTCTGTGTTGCAAAGGACTTCTGTTTAAGGATATCTGAAGGAGCATCCTTTTGCTTTGGATGCTAGAGTTACATGTATGAGTTAAGATTACTAAATTCTATTTCTAGTTAATGGATTTTATGGCAATGTTTTCTTCTTCGCGTGGCTTGAAAGAATTTGCAGAGCTAAGAGAAGGTGAAGAGGAGATAAGATGATGTTAAACATAAATACCTTAAAGACTCTGTTCACCTATCTTGTCTTCTAATGAAGAGAACATTTAGTGAGATATCATGAAAACCATTAAACCCTTCCTATTTAACAAATGAAGCTGTAGAAAGAAAATGTAGTGTGTTGTATAATGCAGTCCAGATTCCATTTCTAAAGACCCCGGTTCTTTTGTGACTATAAAAAGTCACAAGTTTATATTCTTCAAAAGTAGGCTACTGTTATGGTTTGTATATGCTTTTCCCAGGGAGTGGTACTATTAGGCGGTGTGGCCTTGTTGGAGTAGGTGTGTCACTGTGGGTGTGGGCTTAAGACCCTCCCCCTGGCTGCCTGGAAGTCAGTCTTCTACTTTCAGCCTTCTGATGAAGATGTAGAACTCTCAGCTCCTCCTGCACCATGTCTGCCTGGATGCTGCCATGCTTCTGCCTTGATGACAATGGACTGAACCTCTGAGCCTGTAAGCCAGCCCCAATTAAATGTTGTCTTTTATAAAACTTGCATTGGTCATGGTGCCTGTTCACAGCAGTAAAACCCTAACTAAGACAGCTACTCTCAGCATTTGGAAGAGTGAGGGTGGACTGTATCCCCTATCATTCAAAGTTTGTATGAGCAAGCAGCTTTGGATTGTCTGACCAAGTGAAACTTGCTCTTTATAATGACATGCAGCAAATTATGATTAATGTATTTATGGAAATCTATATGCTAAAACTAGCATCATTAGCTAATAGACTTAGGAACCTTTTTATTGAATAGATAAGATCTTTGACTTTACAGTTAGATCATGAATTAAAACAAATCAAATATTTGCTAGCACATTTTGAATAAATGTAATACTATTATTATAGCCTATGTTCTTTTCATTTTCTGTAAGACTTAGTTTTATATTGTACAAATATAGATAATGAAAACCCGCCTATCTATTTAGTATTAAGTATAGCAGTTTGCAAAGATGCAGTCTGAATCTTCTTCAGAAATCAAATCAAGTAGTAACTGCTGGCAAAGTATGCTTCAGTCAAACTATTTTTCTATGTAATCAACAAAGGATAAATTCAAGTTCTTGTCCATTATTAACCAAGTATATTGCTCTTTATGAGAATTTGTATTTTACCCAAGCCATTTACACAGTACATGTTCATTTTTATGATTTGAATTCTACAATGTGAATCCAAGTTCAGGATAGGATCAAGGTTATTTTTAGACTCTTAACTGTGTGTCTATAGTATTTATATCTGGATGCTGTGGTTTTTAATGTCATACAAGTTAACGTCATACAAGTTAACGTCATACAAGTTAACACAATCGAAAGGTGTATGTGCAAAGCTTTGACAATACTACTGTGCAACCATTTTTATTTCCCCTCCTTACAATAAAAGCATGGTTTAGATCGTTATAAGGACATGTGACTTTCTTTCTTTTTTTCTTTCCTCCCTCCCTCCCTCCCTCCCTCCCTCCCTCCCTCCCTCCCTCCCTTCTTTCTTTCTTTCTTTCTTTCTTTCTTTCTTTCTTTCTTTCTTTCTTTCTTTCTGCAACTTCATGCCCAGTGATGGAATGATTTGGAAATAATAAGTTCATGCCCAAGGAATTTGATAAGGCCTTTCCCCACAAAATCTCTATTGGAGCAAGTGATATGACTGGCTTTCTGGTGCACAGATTGATCTCAATTGATCATGTTTTTTCCCCAGTGACAGCTGGAACATGGCCCATAGGATGGTTTCAGAAGTATTCTTAAGCAACACGTAGGGGCCAGCTGAGGTCTTGTCAGCTGATCTGAGATTGGAAATGACAGCATCCCAAGGACACATTGTCAGATTGTCATGTTCAATACCTTTCTTGAATAGAAATCTCCATGCAAGTAAAATGTGCTGTATTTTAACACTGTAGATATCCAGGAAGTGTAATTTACAGCTCTTCTAACTTTACATACACCAGATCAAGTTTACTACAGTCTGCTAAAATATATATATATAATATACACAAAATCTTTTGAAATATATATTTTTTTATTTTGAGTATAATTAATGAACTATACAAGAATCATCACTAAATGTTTCCCATCTTTCATTTCGAAAAAGCAAAATAATAATGTTTATTTAGAATATTATATTAAAAGTAATTTCTTGCTTTTAATGGAATTTATATACTATTCGATATAATTAAAATTAATAAATCTCTAAGATAAATGGTATTAAACGATATTATAGAAGGTAGGAAAATGAATAGGAAATAAAATTATGCTTTTAGATATAATGGAACATCACAGTGTTTCCTGTTCCATTTACATCATCCTTTTTTATCATCATGGAATCATTAAAATGGATTGTACCCTAAACTCTTCATAGCATCTAGGGTAGCCTTTGAAAGGGAGGATGAGGGGCCATGAGTGAGTTATACTCCCTGGTAGGCAGGTGGAGAGGGAGCAGAGCTAAGGCTAGATAAGAACGAGGGTGAATTTCCAATATGGCTGGCTATGTCTTCCTCCTCCTGACTGGGGACAAAAGCCTGACAACTCAAAACAAATCTCAGGGCCTTTTCTTTTTCCAGGTAAAGATCCATGCAGGTGGACCAACCTAGGCCAAACTGACAGATCTGTGCTGCTATTTTGTTACTAGTCCTGAACTGGAGCTGGAAGACCCCAGAAACATCCATAAGAGCTCCATCCCTAAATGGCAGGCTGAGTTTCCCTGCTATTTTGTAGGAGGTATTCTTTCCTTGTGTCCCTTGCTGTGTGTGTATTTCCTCACCCCTAATAAAAGCTTTCTTTAATCACCACCACTCCCCCCCCCAAAAAAAGGGAGGAAACAAAGAAGTTACTCTGCTTCCTGAAAAGTTATC
This sequence comes from Apodemus agrarius, assembly GCA_964023405.1. Lineage (NCBI taxonomy): Eukaryota > Metazoa > Chordata > Mammalia > Rodentia > Muridae > Apodemus > Apodemus agrarius. The sequence goes on from OZ030018.1 coordinate 20,950,662, forward strand.
AGCTATCTGTTATTTTGGGTATTTGAGCCTAAAAGTTCTCTTTATGGAACCATGTCAATTTTCTGTGACTAAGGATGGCACCACACCGTGTAAATTATTATAAAACGTATTTGATCACGAAGTATCTGAGAAAGGGAGAAACATTCCTCTGTTTTAAAGGTTACCCTAAATGCTATTGAGAGTTTTGGGGTACAATCAAGTTTAATAATTCCAGGGTTGTGCAGATGGGACAGAAACCACTGTGATGCTCCCATGATACCTAAAAGCATAAGTTTATCTCATATTTGTGTTTTCCTGCCTTCTATTACATCACTTAATACTATTTATCATAGTGATTTATTTATTTTGAATTACATTGAGTAGTCTATAAACTAACTGGGAAAGGGAAAAGCCTTTGAAATGTAAACAAAGAATATAGAATAAATAATAAAAAATCAATGAATTATTTTTAATATAATTTTCTTTTTTATTACATATATTCTTCATTTTTATTTCAAATGTTGTCCCCTTTCCTACCCCCACAGAAAGTCTCATAGCCCATCTCCCCTCCTCCTGTTCCCCAATCAACCCTCTCCCACTTCTCTGTCTCAGAATTCCCTCACTGTGGCATTGAGCCTTCTCAGGACCAAGGGCCTCTTTTCCCTTTGATGTCCAACAAAGCCATCCTCTGCTGCCTATGTGTCTGGAGCCCTGGGTAACTCCATGTGTACAATCTGGTTGATAGTTTTGTACATTAACATTATTATTTTGTCCAAACCATCTGAGAAATATATGAGAAATATATACCACAACAATTAAATAAAGATGAGTGGAATGACCTCAATAAGCTATGTTCAGTTTTAGTTTTGACACTATCCTAATTTACTGATGTAAGTAAGTTACAAAAATATTTTATAAACTAATAACTTTTCATTATTAGCTTAACATTATCAGTTAAAGTCTCTCTTTGTTTTCTTTCCATTATACTGCCTTAAATGGGGAGTCAAAAATAAGGCATAGGCTTTCCAACTCAGTGATGCAGTCTTATTTTCTCTTTGAGGCTAATCCTCTGCAATAATACATAACATAATTAAAATTAAGTTCCCACATTTTCTAAACAGAGCATTCCCACTCTTAATCTTTCATAGGACTATCTAATTCTCATTTGTTTTTGTCCTCAGTCAAACATCAATCCAATTACTTCCTAAATTTGCTTTTGGTATCATTTCATGAAAAATTTTATGTTTATAAAACAAGTGCAATGCATTGTGACCATTTTTAATTGATAACCATTACTATGTTAAAAGAAGATGCCAATTTTGATTGGGAGTACATACCTTAATAGGAAATATAAAAATATAAAACGTAAATTTTAGAAAGAGAAAAAGTTGAGTATGTAAGATAAAAATAAGTTTAACAACTTTATGAATTAAATATTAATCTTTAACAGAATTCATGTATTTCGGCATTGCCCATTGATAACCCAATATTTCATTTAGTTTGTAAATGTATTGCTTAATTTGTACATAAACACAAATAAAACTTAGAGTCTCAGGTCTGCATCTGAAATAAAAGATGCGGTCTTTGTCTTTCGAATCCTGGGTTGCTTCCCTTAACATAAGAATTTCCATTTCTATCTGTTTTCTGGCAAGTGTTGCAACTTCATTTCTCCTTAGGGCTGAATAAAATTTCATTGTGTATATTATCCATATATCTTTTACTCTTTCTTTAGTGATGGACGTCTTGGGTGTTTCCACCTCAAAGCCATTCTGAATAATACAGCAATAAACACAGAGAAACAAACATCTTTCTTTGTCAGTTTCTACATTCTATCCAGGAGTAGTGTAGCTGTGTCATAAGTCCTTCAAAATCCCAGTGCACAGAAGGACAAAATAATAAAATGAGATTCAGTAAAGTATATAGTTTAGATTTCATAGACATTGGCAATCTGCCATGTTGTACCAGTGCCTTCGGTTATAAATGCTAACTGTAGTCACTATTCTCGTTTAGTTGAAGCCATTTTCAAAGGAGCACCATTTCCATTCATCCTAAAATGGCTTCCTTTATGAGTCCTTCACCTGTGTTGATCTGTTTTATTATCTTTCACAGAATGGATTATTTTCTAACATGTGACACATTTATTTGTTAAAGGGTTTATCGCCTGCCTTCCCAGAATATAAGATACATGGGGGCTACTGTGTATTGCAGCCAAGCTTCATCTGTTGTGTTCCATTCACCTCCGTGGGATCCAAGACAGCAACAATCTAAAGTCACTACATCTGTTTTCAATACATAGGGCTTTTTCTTTCTTCCTTTTCTTCCTTCCTTCCTTCCTTCCTTCCTTCCTTCCTTCCTTCCTTCCCTCCCTCCCTCCTTCCCTCCTTCCTTCCTTTCTTTCTTTCCTTCTCTCTCTCTTTTTCTTTCTTTCTTTCTTTCTTTCTTTCTTTCTTTCTTTCTTTCTTTCTTTCTTTTACCTTGTAAAAGAAAATATGTACCTAACTCAAAGCTACTGGGAAACTCTCTTTCTACTAAGTTGACATCTATCCCTTCAAATTTCAACTGAAAGGGCTCTCCATCAGTTAAGCCTTTTCCAAACACTAATGTTATTTACTGCCTACTATGGCTCAGCAATTGTGATAGTCACTAGCTCATGGGGATGTTGAGGAACCCACATCTTTTAATCTAGACAATATGGGAAATGAAATGACAATAATAACCCCACCTGGAAGGCTTAGGGGTAGTGTGATCAAGTGCCATGATCCAGCACCTCACTCTGTGGTGACTTCTTGTCTTTCCTCCAGAGAAAATGCACATCTGTGTAGTCAAGCTAGCCCTAAGCATGAGGAATAAGAATGTTGATTGTGTAAGGCTACACCCAAGACAATCATCACTAAAATCTTCATGTTCCCATCATATAGACTGTGGTGCGATTAAGCATGTATAAAGTGGCATCATGCTGAATGTGAGGTTCTGATAGAATTTAATGATCCATTCATGTCCACGGAGGTTGAAAGCACTTGGACAATGTTATAGACCTTGATCCCTGTTCTTTCTGGTTAGTGTGAATCTGCCTTTCTCCAGAACCACAAGTAGAATGCAGTTGTGAAGATTACTTTGATGTCAGGCATGTGGGGAACAATTAAACAGCTTGATTAAGAGTAGATTAGAGTTAGAACAATGATATCAGCCAACCAGACACACACACACACTCCCATCCCCACCAGAGCTCCCAGGGACTAAGCCATCAACCAAGGAGTACATATGACTCTTGCTGCATATGTAGCAGAGGATTGCCTTGTCAGGCATCAATGGGAGGAGATGTCCTTGGTCCTATGAAGGCTCGATAGGTGCCACAATGTAGAGAAATTGAGGACAGGGAGGTGGGAGTGGGTTGAGGAAGACTCTCATAGAAGCAGGGGAAGGGAGGATGGGATAGGGGGTTTCCAAGAGGGGGGAAAACTGAGAAAGGGGATAACACTTGAAATGTAAATAATGAAAATAACCAATAAAAAAAAAGGGCAGATAAGAGTTCATATACCAGACAAATTTAGTTTGGCCAAATGTTGGCCAGACTATGAAGAATGATAAAGGAACACTATGTCTAATTTGGGGTTCCAGTCTTTTGAGAGAGAAGGGAAATAGAAGTGCTTCTGGAGTCCATCGGGAAGAGCTCAGAAAATGAGCATGACTTCAGGTCTCAGACCTCCCGATGCTGTGTGAATTCTCATTTGTACCTGAAGTCCTTAATGTACAACTATATCTCTTACATGATTTCAATGTAAATAGTTCTACCGTTTAAATGTAAGCAAAATTATTTAAAGAACATATAAATGCAGAAAGAGAACAATACTGATATGTATAATATAAACTAATGGGATATATTCTGGTAAGTTTGTAGCTTAAGAACCTACATGAGCAAAGCTGGGTCAGTTTTTGGATTGAACTATAATATATTTTAGAGGAAGTATTTAATATCTATGTTTCCAGGTGTGGTGATAGTCTTAGTTAACTTTTCTATTCAGACAATAAAGCATCACAACCAATGCAACTTAGAAGAGAAACTTTAGATTGATCTTTCAGTCCCAGAGGTCTAGAGTCCACACTGGTGGAGTGGAGGCACGGTGGCAGAAACAGTTGAGAGCTCACATCTCAAATCCCAAGCAAGATGCAGAGGGCACGTTAAGAATACCACTAATCTTCTCAAACCTCGAAGTTCACCTCAGTCACATACTTCTTCCATGAATACCACACCTCTTAATTTCTCTCATGCATTTCTACCAATGGCACCAAATATTCAAAGGCCTGAGACTAATGGGAGATATCTCACTCATTCAAACCACCCAATGACTTTCCTCACTTCCGCTACAAGGGAACTTAACTTTCCTGGCTAATGAAAAACAAGTTAACAGAATACATCATTTCTATTTGAAGTAGTTTGCTCTCTCTGTCTCTCTGTCTCCCTGTCTCTGTCTCTGTCTCTGTCTCTGTCTCTCTGTCTCTGTCTCTCTCTGTCTCTCTCTCTCTCTCTCTCTCTCTCTCTCTCTCTCTCTCTATATATATATATATATATATATATATATATATATATGCCACTGTACTTCTAGAGGACTTTGCTTTCCTAGGAGTTAATCTTGGTAAATACTGTAAATACTTTTTCATATTTAAAGACAAATTTGTTTTTGACAGATTACAAAGATAGAATTTTATATAGACACCAAGGAGAAAATGGCTCTTTTATTTACCCAAGTTTCATGGAATCAAGTACAAATATTTTGAGTTATTGTCCAGTGATTTTTGCAAAGAAAGTGCATGAAAACACATGAATTCCTGTTCTTGGAAGAACCTGCTCAAAAAATGTTATCATTCAAACAAAACGCACATTTTGTCTTTTAGAACTTAGTGCTTATATTCAGGAGGTCCATCTCTTCTTCACATCCCTCTTGTTGGATATAAACACACACACACACACACACACACACACACACACACACACACACACACTCCATCAACACAGCAGTTTGGAAGTCTCTAACGTGGCAGAGACAATTCTACTTTGTTTTATAAATGAAAAGCACAATAAAAATCTCAGAGAACATCTCTGAAGATAAATAAGCAGATAAAACTGGGCTAGTAGTTTTCTTCAAAACACAGAGCATTCTTATATCTTCTTCTGCATCTGCAAAATTAAGCCCTCACTTTTTGAGTAACAACAGCAGAAAGGTAAAAAGAACTGTACAATGATAAAATATCATGTGTGTTTTTTATTAGCTATTTCTCATCCCTGTGAAAGCATGTCACTGTGCAAATGGTATTTATATTGGAAACAAACAAGTGAACTTAGTTTTTCCAATGTCTATGGATACAAAAAAAAGTATTAAATAAATGTTGCTTTGGTTTGTGATGTGTGACCATAAATTCATGGCTAAGAAAACTAAAAGACACTTTAAAGCACTTTCTGAACGAAAAACATCTCCCTTAAATAAAATAGCTTGGACATTACTATTCAAATGTATAGTTATTTTCTGATAATATATTCAGTGTTTTGATGATTTTGTATGAGAACCTAAATGTTAACTCTCACCGCAGCAGCTCAGCCCTGCATATTAACTACGCAGACTCAGTAAATTGTCATGAGCGGAGAGTAAATATCAGGAAGATTCAGACTTTGTTTTAAGAAAGAAGTAACAAACCCTTTCATGCACCTACTTTTCCATATGCAGCAACATTTCTAGAATAATTTCACTTGGTTGTACACCAGGAACTGCAATGCTGTCTGCTCAATACGCACAATATTCAACATGTATTTGAATTTCAACATGTATCTATTAGTGTGTTAGACAAACACAATCTGAAATTGATGGCTGCATAGAGATACAATGAGAATGATGACACAGATTGGTGGCAATATGAGAAGATTATTACAAGGACAGCCCAGGACCAGCTGCCCAGAGAATGGTATCATTCACAGTGGGGCGCTCTGACTTAATTCACAGTCAACACAATCCACACAGACCCGCCTGCTGGCCAACTTGGTCTAAGAAATTCCTCGTTTGAGGCTTTCCTCGCAAGTGAGGTCTAGGCTGTGTCAATTTGAGAACCAAGGCTCTCTATGACAAACAGGCTCATTGAACTTAACAACTCTGAGTTTTGAGGGTGATATCAAATTAAGGGACAGTTACAGGAGTATATACAAGGTAGAATACAATGGGAGGGGAGGCCCTAGGTCCTGTGGAGGCTTGATGCCCCAGCATAAGGGAAGGCTATAGAGGTAAGGTGGGAGTGGGTGGTTGGGTGGGGGAGCCCCCTCATAGGGGTGGGGGGAGGGAGGTGAGAGAGAGTGTTTGCAGATGTGAAACCGGAAAAGCAGATAACATTTGAAATGTAAATAAATATAACAACCAATAATTAAAAAAAAATACAAGAATACACACAAGTTTAGGAAGGGGTTTACTTTTTACTGAATAGATGCAGGATTAATTTCCCCAATGTACATGTAAAAACAAAGTTTCTTGGAAAATAATATATTTTCTATTATCTTGAATATATAAGCTGAGTAAATATCTTTGCAATGTAATATTTATGAGCTTCAAAATGCCTCCAGTCTAGTGAATTAAACACTCAACATGCAGATATTATATGTGTATTATACATTTTTGTTGCTTATTTATAATTACTGTTTTGTAGTTTATTATTTTTTTCTCTGAAAATAGCTATCTAAATATTTATATTTTGAAAAACATGCAGGCCATGTTTATTAGTGCCATTTAAAAAAGTAATATTTTGAGATTTTTGCATTAGTCATTAGAAATACTTTACATAATAATAAAGTCTCTTCAATATATTGCTTAAACATGGGAAATATTTAAGGATTTTGTTTGCATTTCACATGCACATACACACACACACACACACACACAAACACACCACACACACACACAGTCCCTCCTAGAATCATGTTTTACATGTAACATTGCCTATGCTTTTCTGCGATTCTTCCCTGGTATAATTGGTTCAAGCCACAGTTTTGAGAACCTAAAAAATAGTAAAAGAGAAAAGGGAACAAGAGGGCTGGATAAATTTCAGAATTCTCTGGTTAAAAAAAAAAGAAAGTGTTGAATTGATAAATAAATATGTATCACATACAGAGCTGGGGAAATGTTGGGGCAGTTGAGAGGGCTTACTGAACACCACGAGGGTTCCAGTTTCTTTCTAAAGTGGCTCACTACCAAAACTTCAGCTTCAGAGAATCAAGGCTCAGTTCTGGCTCGTGTGTAAATCTACACATAAGTGACATATATTAATATAGAAACACATACAAGGAAATAAACATAAAATATATAATGAAATCTTTTAAAAACATGCAATACGTTCATCAATGAGAACTGAATAAAATGTCACTATAACGTTTTAGCAGAAAGGAGGTTTAGACAAATGAGGACAGAAACTATGTATTGAGTGGCAGCAAGCTCTGGGTCCCTGGTCTTACAGGATGGCACTGATGTCTGACTCGCTCAACTTTGACTCTGCAGTGTATCTTTCATCCTCTCTTCCTTCCCTGGAAGAACTTATCCTCCTCATTTTTTCACAACCCTTTGTTCTGTTCATTTCCTGGGCATCTCCTATGTGTCAGGCACATGTCTAGGTATTGGGGATGTATCAGTTAAAAAGACAGGGAGCCACTATGGTGGTCTTGTACTCTGTAAAAGTTGTGGCATTGCTACTGGATTCCTTAACTTGACACTTTGGTCCTTAGAGGAACTTCTTGTGGGAGCTTATTCTCTTTGTTGTAGGGTGTTGAGTTACATGTGTAGCCTCTTCCAGTGAAATGCCACTAGCACTCATCCACCATGGCCACTCAAACAATCTCATTGTCCCTGTTTTCCCAGGAGAGAAATTCTTGATTTGGTAATAAAAGTATCATTCATAATTCCATATTTATTTGTGTGATTATTGAATAATATTTCTACTACAAGATAGTAACTATCTATATAGAATAGCAAACATGTTTCATAATATATACCATTACTAGGGCTATCACGAGCATGTAGAAAGCATTTACATAAACTCTTGTTAACTAACCTAGCATCAAAGCAAGGGTGAAACAACAATCTTTGCTCAAGTAATTTTCTCATATTGTGTTTGCTGCACTGTTTTGGTGAGTGTGTACATATATGTGCTGTGGTGTTTGTATGTGTGTACATTATGGGTGTGTTTATGTATTCAGAAGTGTGGGTATCCCTACAGTTTGCAGGTATGAGTGGAGACCATATGTCAACCTCTTGTTCTCTCCTCAGGAGCAGACACCATTTCTTCTGAGACAGAGTCTCTTACTAATGCCTGGATTAACAAGTTTTGCTAGACCAGCTGGCCTCTGAGCCTCAGCAATCCTGCTGCTTCTGCCACCCCCAGAACAGGGATCACAGGAGATTGCAAAGAGACGCCAGCATTCTGGCCTTTCCTGTGCTTGCTTGGGATCAAATTCAGGTCTTCATTCTTACCAACACCTTACCAACAGATTTTCCCCCAGCTCCATCAGCTCCCTGTGCTTGTCTTTCAGCATATGCAAAAGACTCTAGTCACTGACATCTCTCAACACCACAATGAAATTTCCTAAAGACAATGAAGTCTGCTTCGCATGGGCACTTCCTAGCCTAGGACCAAACAGATAGATATCTCTTGAGAAGGCTGAATGGACACCAACAGTTCTAAGGGTTAAGCGTTTGATTTTCATCACATGTTGAGCTGGTTCAGAGGCAGTATCATGGCCTAATTCATCTTCACATGCAGCTTAGAAGGAAAGGAGATACAAGAACCGAAGACTGAATTTGTGCTCAGAGCACAACAAGGTCTAACTTAATATTTTTCTTTGTTGTTGTTGTTTTCTCTTTTTGTTTTTTTTTCTAATTAAATCTTAACTTGGAAAGTTTGATTCTGAAACTCGAGGCATTAGTGTTAAGATGGGGTTGATGAAAGCAGGATGTGAGTGAGTGAGGAGACGGAAAATGGACAGCAATCGACCTTGTTCTCATATCACGGGTGAATAACATTTCAAATTAATACCTGGGCCCAAGTTACCGTAGATGAAGAAACAGGCTAATATTTTGTAGAGAAGATGCCCTTTTTATCTACATTATTGTAGTAGCCAAAATATTTGAAAATTGAATATGCAGTATAAAGGCGCACTGAAAATAAAATCCAAGGTGGCCAAAGCACTTATTAAGGTAAATGTGCATTTGTTAATAGGATCTTAGAGTACTTAGATACTTAGAGTATGATTGCCATGGAGTGATTTATTGGGGATAAACAGTGTTAAATCAAAATAGCTTTTTAATATTGAGGTATTTATTCATTATGAAAATATACATGTTCAAGATATAAAATGACTCAGAATACAGACTCTGATGTATCATTAAAATTTCACCAATTGCAATCTGATAATTTATTTATGATCTATGTTTATTGTTTTCCTTGTGTCTGCTTTTTAATTTAAAAAAAAAATCTATTATTTCTCTTCCAGTCAGAGTGTGGTAAAACTTCCTTCCTCTTTCATTGAATACAAAATTTCTCAGACTAGTGTTTGGAAAAGGAGTTCAAATCTGCCCTAATTTCCCAGATCAAGATTCCATTACAGAATTAATTACATTATGTTGCACATTAAAATTGGGTCAGTACTCTAAGATCTGATCTTCACGTGATTTTTGTACTGTTTTCAGATCTATGAGTATTTAATTTTTAAAAAAAAAAAACATGCATGCCCTTAATTAGATGAGAAATTCAAATTACTAGAGAAAATTTGGAATTTATGTATGTGGGAGAGGCAGCGGTCACCTGTGCACATGGGCAGGAGCCAGAGATTGATGTCAACTTTCCTTCTTAGTCATCCTCTACCTTATTTTTGACATGGCACATCTCTTTGGTCCCAGAGCTTACCAATTGGCTAGAATAACTGATTGTAATGTATCAGGGATCAGCCTGCCTCTTCTCACACAGTGCTGGATTTATATACCTTTGCTACCAAGTTGCTATTGCTGTTGCTATTGTTATCATTATTACCATCAGTACGTACGTGCTGGGGATTTGAACTCGAGTCCTAATGCCTTTACAGAAAGCAATTTTATTACATCGCAAACCAGTGATGCTATTTGAAAATACAAGAAACGTTCATAAAGTAGAAATTCTTTTATCTCGACATTGCATCTATAGGAGACTACTGCTTTTCTACTTGTTTTTCTTTTGTGAAAATAAAATTTACCATAATCTACATTGCTTCGTTTCTAAGCGAATTTTTTTTTAATCAAGATTTTCTTAGCTTGCATCTGCTTTAAATAAACTGAGGGACAAATTCTCTGAGAGCTTTCTTCATCAGAAAATGGTGCTGGATTTAACAAAGATGGAGTCTATGTAAATTATTGGTTCCTGAGCTTTCAATCTCAGGACCTGGAAACTATCAATCACTCAATGTTTATTTTTTGAACACCAATTTAAGATAGAAAGTTGGTTGCCTCTCTAAAATTAAATTTCATTCAATATAAAATATAAAATATCAAGGTCAGAAACCTTGTTAGAGTTCCCTTTGAGTGAGCAATACTCAGTGCTAATTAATATATTTGGTACTCTAAATATTTGTCAAGAGTAGGTAAGTTGTCCATGAACTCATTTAGCCAGACTGAGCTTAAGCTATCCCTACTTAGGATCAAAATTAATAAGAGCCATACATTGCACTATTTGCTACACACCATTCAAATGAACTCAAATTATTAAAATAAAACTAATAAATGTGAAGTTGATTGGATTTTAAATCCAAGCTCAATTCCAAAGAGGTTATGATCTAGACACAGAGGAAACTGTACTATGAAAATGAAGATAATGGAAATTCACAACCCCCAGTTTCCCTGGAAAGCCTTTGGCAGCCACAATGGCAGTGTAGCTACTCCATCTCTGGGATTCTAGTCAAGGAAGACTTCCCTACCAAAATCCTTTAAGTGGCCTTTACAAAATCCTGGGGTAAAGAGTGTTTCATTTTCTTCTCACTAAAAATTCAGAGAAACTACTTACTTTTTCTTGTTCTTGTTATTGTTTATTTTATTGAATAGAAAAACAAAAACAAATAAGAGGGTCAAAAAGGGTCATAATGATAATATATTTTGAATTTAGTATGAAGTCAATTCAAACTAAATGGTATGTTGATGTTTCAAGTTCTCATGTTTCCTCCACTTATATACATGCATTCACAACACACACTATAATCACTTGAGATGTTTCTAGCTAAAACACATACTAATTTGAGATTTTCAGAAAGATATCTAAATGAATATTAATTTAATAAAAATATACCGAAATTTTCCTGATTAGTGTCTGGATAACAAGAAGAGTAGATTTGTGAATATACCCAAACACATTTGAATACCACAGAATACCATTTAATCAACATATGAATGTCAACAAATGTCCATTATGCATAGGATTCTGTCTTTCTCATGGACTGAGATACAGAATCAGAGAATGGGTGATAGCATCATGTCCAAGTATTTATAACATGCTCAATATGTCTTTACAGTCTCTTTATTTTGAGTAAATTTTTCTAAGAGTCAGTTTGCAATTTTAAATTAATGGAAATATTACCTGGCACAGGAAGTGCTCTCAGAATTAACGTTTAAATAATTGGTTTGTATACGGGTATGTAGCTACGGATATGCAAACTCACATATCCGTAGCTACATACTACGGATCATAGCTAGGTCTTATGTTCAAAGAGCAGTTCTCTTTGCCTGTTAAAACTCATATATCTTGAATTGTCTACTTCTAATATTATTTTTTCCATATTCTCAAAGAAAGGAAAGTGAAAACCTTGCCTTGGACTCCCTGTGAAGAGAGGTTAGTGTTTTGTTTTGTTTTGTTTGTTTGTTTGTTTTTAGTTCATGCTTTTACTTCAGAAATAAAGAAACCGAGTTCCCAACAGTTTGACTGGCATGTTTGTGACTGACCTATACATTTATTTATGAATCCCATTTCTGATTATGATACTTGGTGCTGGTTCTTTAAATAGTCGTGTTACTTACACATCCTTTTCACCACGAACGCTGTCTCTGGCTGCCTGGCAAGTGTTTCCCAGAGTTCCCAGGTTTCTCAGAGGCTAAGCCTTCTGCTGTGTTTGCTTTGTTCCTGTGCCCACTCCTCAAAGGCTTGCTCCAATGCAACTCCTTCTTAATGATGTCTTCTTTGGTCATCCCAGCTGGAAGCGATCTCTCCCTCCTCTGATCCACTACAGCAATTATCACATTCAGCCTTGTAATTCAATATGGCTTAGTGGAAAATCATGTGTGGATGAGCGCCGGGGTTCAGTAGAAAGGGGCTCAGATTTTGGCTTTGCTCCTCATAGGGAAAAGATGTGGACTGAGTCTGTCCTGCTTCCCTGAGTCAGGGTAAAGGATTAGTTGAACAATCTTAATGAAATTTACGTTTGATCTTCCAGCAATATGGTCACTGATTATAATAACTGGATAGATGCATTTGGAATAGATATGCCATTCAATTATCAGTTCTGTATGAAAAAGGTCCAATATACTGACTCTTGAACTACACTTTTCTTACGTTCGAAAGCCACATACTTATTTATGTGTCTATATACATATTCGTATGAAGCAACATCCATAAGCATCAATCACGACCACAGACACCATTGTGCTGTGCTGGGTTTCGTATTCCAGCGTGTCACCATGTCACTGTGTAGTATGCTCCATTCCATAGCACTGTAATAGTATTGCAAAATACTGTGGTGCTGAGTGCGTGAATAAACACAGGGTAGAAAAACATCCAACGGATTATTATCCTCACTGAAATTTTCACTGCCAAGTTGACAATGTTAAAAGTACAAAGTAACAGCACAGCACTATTTCAATACAATAAGCTTTTTTTTTTTTTTTGTCGTGGTTAATCCATCTAAAACTGAAAAGGGGGCTTGTTCTCTAGACAAAATACATTTATATCTTTTCATCGAGAAATAGGCATTTGACTAATTACTATGCTGTATATGAATCTGCATTAAGTAAGATGAAGCTTCTACTGAGATGTCTGTCCTCTCAACATAAATATGTCTGAACCCTCTGCAAAAATTGCTCAGTCAATGTGAGGACATGGGATTTTTCACTATGAAGCGCATTGTCGTCCGTCTGTCTGTCTGTCTGTCATGTTTTGGCTCAGTAATCATAACCCTGCCACACACAAAGCCATCTAATAACTGGATGAGTTACAAATGTCTGCCACATGGGCTAGTGCTATGCATTTGTAAATACTGGTACACTCAATCCTGTAGCGGTCAGCAGTACAATCAACACAAGCAGATTCGTGCTTTTATTTATTTTTGTTATTTACTGAAGTGTTAATGCTCAACGGATTCTTTGTTTTGCGACAACTGCAATGTGAGGACCCTCGAAACCCTCATTTATCACTCACTGCTCCTTCCCCGCCCCCCATCTTTCTTTTCGGGTGATATTTATTTTTAACGGCTTATGATCTCCACTGGGTAAAGAAGAAGAAGAAGACATTTGAGGTCGAGAGCTGTGGAGGTTCAGGGTGGGGAGGGAGAGGGCTGTTTGGAATCTTCTGCCGGTGAGATTTCGTTCACTAAGGAGCCCTCTCTGTGGGTTTCTGGCATTGTAAGTGTTTTGTCTGCTTGCAAGTGAGCAGGTGATCGATGGGGGGAAAGTGTTCATTGATTTGTAGCGCCGGCGAGGCAGCCAACCAGCACTAGAATGAGGAGGCAGCATCATGAATCCCAACGATGCATATTTATATGCAGCTGCGGAACTCCTAAACCTCACATGAATACAAAGTACTTGTGTGGCCACCAGTTCTCACAATGCCGCCCCTGCTGCACGTTCTGATATAACTGCTGTACGGGAGAATGGATGTGGGGGGTGAGGGGTGAGGGGCTCGGTGGGATATAGAAAGGAGAGGTACGGGTGGGTGGCGGTGGGAAATGAGCCTTGTACAATTCCTTTTTTTTTTTTAGATGGCTACGGAAAGGAAGGGCGTGTGGGAACAAGCAGAATGCATCCTAATAAATGCTCTCCTTGCCCGAACCTCGAGTTCCACAATTGATTAATGGAAACAAAGTCCTCCAAAGATGTATGTTTTCTGTGAGCTAAGGCTTTGAGGCTCCCTGATAATGATGTGGTTAAAATATGCTGGTGCCATTGAAATCATCATAGCAATGAGCTGTGCGCGCGAGAAAGTCCCTCCCCTGAGGACATCGCAGCAGCTTCCGGGAGAGAGTAGATGAGACCATAGAACGGAAGGGAGGGGTGAGGGCGGGGAGATGTAAAGAATCATTAATATTATTGGGAAAAAAATTAAGTAAAGTGAAATGCAATAGGATGTTAAGAAAAACGGATGGAGGGGCATACACTGGAGTCTGGGGATCGGGTGGGAGGGACAGTAACCCTCCAGGGGAGGTTAGGAGACCTGAAAATTCAGACAATACGAAGAAGGACTGTGAATAGGAGAAAGAAAATAGGGGAAGGAAACAGGCAAACAAAAACTGTCATCATCATCATCGGGGCAGGACACGTTTTCTTCAAAGGACACAGTCTTTAGTTGAGAAAGATGCATTTTATATAATACCAAGTAAGTCCAGGTTTTTATAAAAGTGACCAAATTTAATAAGATTGCGGTTTGCAAACAGATTATATCTGCAAATTTGGAGATTTTTATACCCAATAATTAAAGCGTGTTTTCTTAGTTTTTAACGGCCTATAATTAAAGATAAAAAAAAAAACTGGGTTGGGAGAATGTTTCAAAAATTGAAAATCATATTGAAATATCTAATTTGAAATTATATTCATTCAGAAAGTTCTGAAGACCAAACTCAGTTAAATATTGTCAACCACAATAGTACTCCAGGGCCTCCAAGGGAAGCTCATTTTATTATGAGATGAGGGCTTGTCTCCAGCTGAAGGTTTATCAAAGAAACACAGAAGGAAGAGTCAAATTCAACGTCTAGGTAGAGTTTCACTCCATTATCAAAAAGCAAGCTTTGTCTGATTCCACACAGAGTTACAACACTCACTCAGACCCAAGGGCAGCTGTTCTTTTGACCATACGATGAAATGGCCTTCTTCCAAGTCCTTTCCCTCTGAGATTTAAGGAACGTTGTCAAGCCTCAGCTCTCAAAGGCTTAGGAAAATGGATGGATTTTTGAATGTTGAAAGGCTAGAACATACTCAGTGTTGGTATTAGATTCCAGTACTACTAAGTGTGTCCAGATTTTTTTAAACAATATACAAATCCTCAACTTTTATTAATAGTTAATATCTTCTGGTATGCATAAGCGTGCGCACGCACGTGCGTGCTCACTCACACACACACACACACACACACACACACACACACACGACTTATACACACAAAAGCTTACTCTACAGTTCAGTGTTAAACTCAGTCCTAGCAGCTTTCTCCCTCTAGTGGTGAGTCAGCACAAAAAGTGCCTTCCTTAATGGTAAACTGAATATCTCTATATTTCCTTCCCAAAATCGGTGCCAAACATATAAAACATAATGTGAAACTCTACTTCGCTCATTGAAAAAATAGGGAAACAATATTCTTAATTTTAGCATAATGTTTTTTTCTATTTTTTGAATTTAAATTTATTTAACCTTTAGCAGAGCTATGCAACGATTATGAACTCATCAATGCGCCTATGCTCATTGCTACACGGACGTTTCTGGGGTTATATAAGGACATACTGAGTTGTTGCCTTTTAATCTATTACCTTTTAAGTTTTACTTTCCAAGTACTCATAATTATCTCCATAGACAAACTAAACCTGAATGCTAAGGGCATAAAGGCATACTCTCAGGATTTATTCTTCTTCCTGATTTACAGACCTAACCAAAGCATCCTTACCCCATCCTGCTGAAATATCAAAAACTCTTATTGCCTATGCCCTCAGCCTAGGTCGCACAAAGTAGAGGCAGCATTGGGTGCTTTACTTGTTTTCTTTTTATAATTTATCCCACAAAGCAATAACCATTGGTTCATGACAGATGCAGTGGTTTATTTACACGATAATCTGAGTTCAGGTCTCCTCTGAGAAATCATTTGTGAAAATCCTGATTATTATTTGATTCTTCTAAAAACCAAGCCGAAATGGAGTCGGGATTGGCAGTTAGATGTCTAACGCTGGGTTGGAATTTTTCTCTGTTCAACATGGAGGTTCAGTTAGTAGATGAAGTTAATGGAGGAAAAACCAATTTCAGACGAGGTGGCTAGAATTTGAGGGTCAAAGAGTAATGGTGAAAATATGGCGAGAAACTCTTGCAGCTGTTTCAAAGGTAACCAACTATTATTACCCTTAGCATAATCACACAGCATTAGGCAAGTGGCCATATTTTTAAACCAGAGCTTCTTTAAATATCAAACTATGTCCATCTAGATTGAGTTCACTTACAAATCTAAAGTAGAAGATAAATACTACCTCCTCATTTTCACTGTATGGGGAACTTTTTGAGAATTTGAGAAAGGTTCCCCATTGAAATTTTACATCCCACAGTGATTTGCATATGATTTTTAAGGTCTCATGAATTGCTTAAAAATTGTCTGTAGACTTTTGAGGAGAGAACACACTCTGTACAAAAAAAGTTTTGGACAACTTTCTATTTGTTTGTTAATATCCATCAATATGCATAACTAATTTTGTTAAGCGTTGATCAAAGTTAGAGACACTCAGAGTTGGTAACACTCAAATTAAGGGCATGTAAATGTTCTCTTAAATACGGTTTCAAATAAATGCTCTGTACTAGGAATTTTAACATTATAATTTACTAAAAAAAAGTTCTTAATTTAAATTTAAATTAAAACCAGAGTTGCCTATGTTATTGTATTGTTATTATGTATATCTTTCTTTCCTCCTCTACGGACATAGAATTTCCCTTCCTTTAGATAGGAAAACAGGAGATATAGCCATATGAACCGAATTGACCAGGAAGTGGCAGTTTCATTGGAGTTTTATATGAGTTCTTTTGTTTAGGTTGAATTAATGAAGTCACTTGATAATTCTACAGCTGTATAACTATTTCATGTGTTATATAGAATATCATCTCTAAAGGTGTATTTATGGACATAACAGTGTGACTCTCTCCAGGCACAGTCTGGTTCTTTTCACAGATGAAAAAATACCGAATACAAGCAAAACCAATGACAAAGTAGCTATCAGTCACAGTGGTCTTATTTATCATAAAGTTGTAAGGATGTCCCGCAAGAAGAATCTACCTTTCTTGTGTTGAAAGACCAGAGTTGCTGATGTTATTGGGTTGCTATTATGTTTATCTTTCTTTCCTCATCTATTGACAAATATATCGATATATATGTTGATACATATATATCAACATGTGTGTGTGGTGTGTGTGTGTGTGTGTGTGTGTGTGTGTTTGTGTGTGTGTTACCAGGAACCAAACCCAGGATCTTGTATACTACAGGCAAAGGATCCACCAGCGAACTACACACCCTTTTCCATTTTGTGTCCTATGATTCCATTGTGTAATCGAAGGGATTTTTCAATGATTTTTCTTAATGAAAACGTAGGTGAGATTGTTTGAAATGGGCATGAATTTATTCAGAAATTTTAATCTTGGATAAGTCATATAATTTTGGGCCAGCTTTCTGCATGTGCAAGATATCTAAGATAATAGTAAAACTGATTTTTAAATTTAATAACATGCATAGCAACATTCACAATGAAAGAAAACATTAAGTAGTATTTGCTGCGTTATTATTCTTAGAAATATCATTAAAATAATAGAAGCAAACTGGGATGAATCCATCAAAGCACAAACTCAAAAAATCCTTCCTATACCACCATAGCATGAAAAGAATGAAATTAAACCATTAAAAATAAACAAACTCTACTTCCAGTAGGGCCTGCTTACTTAGATCTAATGTATCCATTAACCGAAGGAATGCTTAATAGTTCAAAGGTGCAATGTTTATTTCCAAACTTGTTTAAAACTCCATTTATTATTTTCTTGCCTGAATTGTTTATTTGCAAAAGAAAGAATAAGGATGAAAGTCACTATTAATAGACCTATGCATCAAGTACAAGTCAAAGTAACAAAAACTTTAAGTAAAAGAATCTCTAAGAATATTGTGCAATATTGTATCAACCATACTTACCTAGTTTCCTTAAGGCAAGATTTGATATCAGTGACCTTGGTAAAATATATATTTGGTTCATTGTTTATAGAATGAGTCTAAATAGCATCTATTTTGTGCATTGTGACATACTCGAAGATCTGAAGTAAATAAAACATTGTGGTTCATGCCATTGTAAGGCACCTATTTAAACAAAAAGGCACTTCAGTTGACATTGAGTAAAATAATTTTCTCCATGCTTCCTTAATCTTAATAGTAGTAAAGAACTGTAAGAAAACAGTGGTCAGATACTATATGATGTCCAAATATAGAAATAACATAACTTTTTCTTTGTTGAATATCAATATCTCCTATTCATTACTTTTTTTTACTATAGATTTTATGCTGAGAGAAAGTAGAAACTGACATGATTTGATTTTCCCCACAATGAATCATGTACTTTCATTGCATAAAGACAGTTTTTTTCTGATAGTTTTTCCACAGAATTGCCTCAGAAAATACAGAAAATCATGGAGCTTCAGGAGACAGAAACATTACCAGAAAATATAAAATGACTCACTGACAAACTCCAACCGTGCCCAGCTCAAGGGCAATAGTAACTTACTCATTTTTCATATTGCTTTAATTCTCCCGAATTTTGCTTTACCCATAGTAAAAGAATTCTAAAATTGGAAAAAAATAGCTCTATATGTTTACATATATTATTCAGGAAAGTAAGAGCTATATTTTTTAATGGAAATTGAAAATTAGTTTTGCAGGGATAACTTGGTCGAGGAAATTAAGACGAATTTGAACTTCTTTTCCAGTCTCTCATTGTCTTAGTGGTTCACATCTCTGCCTGAGGCAGAACATTTCTTAACACTACCTCCAGTTCACCACTGAGAAAATCAGACTGATCCTTGAAGGTTCCCTTTACACCAACAGCAGAATAATTTTCAAGAAATGAATGTCAATGTACCATGTACAGACATTCTGCATCAATCTTAAAGGACAGATGAATAACCTCTGGATTACTATGCTGCATCTAGTTTGCAATCGGGGATGATAAATAATTCACTTACCATTGCCACAAAGAAAATACCAGCCAATCCCCATACCAAGACCGAACTCACCTGTTCCCTTCCTTTGTGTTCAGTGGAGAATTCCGGGAACAGGCTGTTTTCCTTTGTCAGTTTGCTCTCTTAATGGATGAGACTTTACTCTCTAGCAATTCTATAACCTGGTTCAGTTAAAACTGAGCTGGAAATATTAGAAAAATGACTAAAACCTTAGAACAAAGACATCAGAAGATTCTTCAAACTTCTACTGTGATGTGCTATTCATAATTTCAGATTCTAGAAACTTGCCAACTACTAATGTTTTTTTCCCCCAATTTGGTATCCTTCTTGATTGAAAACAAAACTAAAAATGATGTTATTTTATTACAGAAATTTCCAAAATTATTTCTCTGTTCTTCATATTTTCCTCGACATTTATAGTCATTACCAAGTACCCAGATGTGTAAGGTTGTAAAGTATTTTTATATTTATACATATTATAAACAAAGTGGTTAAATAATACCACCCCTCAATTCTATTTTGTTGCTGTTACTTCAAGTTTATTTTTCTTTCTCTTTTGATTTCTCTTGTCTGAGATAAAAGGGGAAGATTTACAGAATCACTATTATCATATGGGAAGAAGACTGCTATCATCCATTTCTGCTGACCACCTCAGTAAGTTTCATATAATTTTGAGTCATTGACCTAACATGAAGTCAAAAAATACCAATGTCCAGAAAGAAGACATTTATACATAAAGCTCCAAAATAGCATTAAGTAGAGGATAAATGTAAACATCACATAAGTGTGTGTGTGTGTGTGTGTGTGTGTGTATGTGTGTGTGTGGTTGCGTGCATGTGTGTGTGTGTGTGTGCGCGCACACGCATGCATGTGTGTGTGTGTGTGTGTGTGTGTGTGTGTGTGTGTATTCATGCATTCACGAAGGTAAAGGTAAAAGTACTTGTAAAACTAACTTTTATCCACCAGATGTAATTGTTGTCTCAGAGATTTGTCGATGAACAAGCTCACCCTTTCTAGTTCCTTCTGATCTCTACCTGGCTGGTTGGACTCAGCTGTTGTGGCTCAAAACTCCCCTCTAAACTGACTGAGTCAAACTGGCTTCTCTCTGCTTCGTAATGAATTGCTCTGCTTGGAAAACACTGCCTCTGATCCCCAAATTGAACTGCAGTGACTGCACTAACTGAATGGAACAGAATAGAGCTGCACACACTCAACTGTCTTCATGTGAACTGCACCAAACTGCACTGAACTGAGCTCAACGGAACTCCACTGCATTACTTAAACTCAACAGAACTGCACTCTCTGAACTGCTTGCCGTACCTGACTCACTCTTCCCTGCTCTCTAAAGCCTCTTTTCCCTGTCTGTCATGTGAGAGTTTCTTAGATCCTAACTCGGACTCATTTTGTCAAATCTTTGACTCATTATTTTGTTTGCCCCTCAGTGGACTTCACTTTCAAACTTGGCTGCTTTCTACTACAAACTAACTTTACCTTCATTGTTAGGGATTAAAAGTGTGTACTAAGGGTGTGTCTGAATTCCAGCCAGAGGAATTCAAGGTATTCAGTGTCTACATTCCAGCCAGATCATATAACTTAGAAGGATTTTGGATGAGATTTCTTGCTAGAGCAGCCATATTGCTGGATTAAAATTCTTCTAAGTGAGCAGGGATCTGGAAACCAGAGATCATATTTAGTATTTTTCCCATTAGCTGTCTATCTTATTTTTAGGGGCAGGCTGTCTTACAGAACCTGGATCTCAGTAATCCCTCTAGATTAGAAGGCCAGTGAGCTACAGGGATCAGCTTGCTTCCATAAACCAACTCCCAATAGTACTGTTGGATTGTACTGCAGTATACAGCTTTTAATGGGTGCTAAGGATCTGAACTTGGATCTTCAGGCTTGCATAACATGCATTTCCTGACTGAGCCATGATCTCCTCAGCTCCTAGTTAACATTTTTATATCCCAGGAACAAAACTGTTGAAAATACATCAAGACAACAATATTATTCATGATAATTTTAAGAATAAAGAATAAAAACACTATATAAGACTAAAGAATAAAAGCCCAAGAATAAAAAGCCTCCTCCTCCTCCTCCTCCTCCTCCTCCTCCTCCTCCTCCTCTTCTTTCTCTTCCTCTTCCTACTCTTCACCTCCTTCCTCTTCTCCTTCTTTGGGGGGAGGTCATAAGGGGTTTGGGGCAGACCTGGGAGGACTAGAAAGTGTGCATGATTGGAGTTCATAATGTGAAATTCCCAAATAGTCAATGAGAATATTATTTTTAAAAAGAATGTCTTCAAGAAAGAAAAATATCTACGTACACACATGCACACACACATATACATACACAAAACACACATGAATGAAAGTTTATTTCTTAACACATAAAAGTTATCTGAAAACTAGATAGTTTTCAAAGCCCTAATTCTGAGATTTCAATCTATAAAATTACGAAACTGCTTCAATCTTAGGAAAGAAAAAAATTATGCGACTTTTTTTTTTAAGTTTTAAAATTCCATTTATTTATGTGTGCATGTATCTTTGTGTGTGTGTGGGCTGGGTGTCTGTGTGTCTGTGTGTGTCTGTGTGTTCCATCACAGGACATCAGATAATAACTTGTAGAAGTCTGCCCTCTCCTTCCACCATTAGGATCTTGGGGATTGAACACAAGTCATCAGTCTTTGTGGCTTTTATGTGACGAACCATCTCAACATTCAAGAAATAACTTTTGTTCAGCGCCTCATGCACCAAATACAAACCAAATCAAAATTAGGCAATAGTTTTATTACAAACTAAGAGGCTTCTCCATAGCAATGAAACATTATATGAATAGGCAGTGTGAAGAGTGAAAGAGAATATTTAAAATAATTACTACCCAGAATATATAAGAAGTCTCTAAAAAACATAAAGGGTATATAATCCAATTAAAATATACAAATGATATAAAAGACACTTATAATATGAAGACATGGGAGTGAACAACATGCAAACAGAGATCTATCTCAACTTTATAATCCATCAGAGAACTGTAAATAAGAACTCTCATGTATACCACCTAACCAACTGGGATGGAGATTACTAAATAACAACAGAGTCATAAATGCAGAGAATAGGGAACTCACAGAGTGTGTGTGGGGATGCATTAGTATAGCCATTCTGGAAATGAGTGACGTCCCGGCAAAGTAAAAGCTAGAAGTGCCGTATGGAATATCTGCAATTTACTTATAAAAAAATAAAATAACCACATTGAATAGATGCTTCCATGAGCATTTTTATTACAATACCATTTGCAAAAGCCAAACTAGATGTTCATAAATTAATAAATGTAAGAAGACATTATTACATATATATGTAGCTATATGTATATATGGGTATGTATATGCCTTTAAAAGAATGCAATCCTGTCATTTATCACAAAAGGGTGAAAATATATTATGTTAAGTGACATAAGCTACATTTAGAAATATATATAATGAATATTCTATCTTGAATATGGAAGACAGGATGAGTTGACCTCAATGTAGAAAAGAAATAGAAATTGCTAGAAACTAAAGGAAGGGTAAAGTTGAGAGAGGCGGGGTAACAACTACCATAATACATTTATTTGGGGAAATATTTTCCAGTGTTTAATAGCACAATGATGTGATTACATTTTCCAATAAACCATTGTGTGCGTTATGGAAAACTAGAAGAGTGGACCACAGTAGCTTCACACATGAGTAAGTAATGAGATGGACATATTAATTAGCCTGAATTTGTTAGAACTCAGCGTACGTATGTATTAAGATGAAGTGTTGTGTCTTACATTGCAATTGTGTGTTAATTAAAGGCATTGTTTCACAGCAGCTCTTGCACCGCATCAGCAGTGCTCCGATGCAGTTTTAGAGCTTCTGCATCTGTGTCTCTTCTATCGCCATTATTCTGCTAAAGGAATATTACGATAAAATGTCTACAGACATATTTCTATACCTGTAGATCAGTGTCTCACTCATCTCTCATCAGAGAAGCTTCTTGTAGTAGATGGGAGACCCCACAGAGACACACAATTGGACAATGTATTGGGAAGGAGCAACTTTGGGACATTCAGTACAGATATAAAAAAAAAAACCAACCAGGAACACAGACTAGGAAGAAGGAAACAAATGCTTGCCACATATGCCTAAGGACTTAAGTTTGGATCCCTGGGATTGATGTAAAAAGCTGGAGAGGATCTTGGGCATTTTTTGGCATGCTAGTCTAGCTCTGGCATGGTGAGCTCCAGGTTAATGAGACCCCTCTCAAAAAAATGACATTAAAATAAGAGAGCAAAGCACCCTATATCTGTAGACACCCATACACAAAGACACACATAGACGCAAAGACGCACAGAGACATACACACAAACACACACTACTACACCACCTGCCATGTTTCGCAGGATTACCTGTTAAACAAAGAAAGCCAAATGCAAATGAAAGCCCTATGAGAACCACTTTTTGTTGTTGTTGTTGTTTAAGAAAGGCGTATAAGAAAATGAATGTATCTTCATCTGCACACCTGTACAAAGGAAATTCAGGAAAGA
This sequence comes from Apodemus agrarius, assembly GCA_964023405.1. NCBI lineage: Eukaryota > Metazoa > Chordata > Mammalia > Rodentia > Muridae > Apodemus > Apodemus agrarius. The sequence goes on from OZ030018.1 coordinate 20,974,406, forward strand.
AACAGAGAGAGAGAGAGAGAGAGAGAGAGAGAGAGAGAGAGAGAGAGAGAGGGAGGGAGGGAGGGAGGGAGGGGGAGAGGGAGAGGGAGAGGGAGAGGGAGAGGGAGAGGGAGAGGGAGAGGGAGAGGGAGGGAGAGAGGGGAGAGGGAAGGAAGGGGGAGGGGGAGCAACATAGAAGGATCAGGAGAGAAAAGAGTGGAAAGAATGAATGGAACACGAAAATAGGAAGTCGAAGAGAACAAAAGCTTCACAACTTTTAAAAAAATCTTTCTGGGTCTTAGAACCACACAAAGTTTTCCATGTTTTCCTAAATCAATAAAAACCTAGAATCAGCATTCTCAAAAGTCATGGAGCAGCTTGAAGCTAACTATAGCTCGCGGCAGGTTCCGTGAATCCAATTCACTCTTCCTTGGGCATGTAATGTTCAGATACATATACAGGCAAAACGCCCATAGACATAAAAATACCCAAAGTCTTATCTTATGGTGTGTTTGTGTATCTTAGTATGTCTTTGTGTCTGTGTGTGTTGCTGGCGTTTGTAATTATACTGTGGCTATTAAAAGCTTTTACTATTCGGTGTAACAAGATGGCAGGGGCATGTGGAATCTCTGTCTTGTTTGCACACGTTTTCTGTAGGTCTGAGATTATTTCAATGTAATTTAGTAAAGCACCTATTAAAATAGGCATTTACTGTTGAATTGACATAGTAGAGCTTGCATGGTGATAATAGGTTTGACTGAATGAGTCATTCACTCTGGCCTCCAGTTTTCAGCCATCACTTATTAGCACAATGTTCCTGTATAATATAATTGTCTAAGATATCCAGTAATTATGTTGCAATCTTAAGATTAGATTACATAGGAAAAGCTGTGCAAGTATTTAGGATAAATATAAATGGTCTTAATTTCTCTTAATATCCTATTCCTACTACTCTGAATATCTTATTTTTCAAATTAGCCATTTTCAAAGAAGCCTTGTTCCGTTATAGATTTCTTCATTATACATTTGTTTTCATTATTTATTTTAGTCAGGAAACACAAGGTACAAAAACAGCAAACAATGCTGTTTGCGGTCTTATTGTTTCAGTGTGGACAGATTATATCATTTTTCTGAAAGACTAAAAATTCAATCAGCTTTTCATAGCATGCCAACTGTGAAAAACATCATAGAAGATTATGGAAACAAAGAAATGGGTAAGAAATCCTCCTGGGTGCAATGTAGCTTGAAAGCATATGTGTATAGAAATGACATTTGTTGGGGAATGTGAAAAGACGTATGACAGGGATGTGTACCATCTCAGAAAAGAACATTCAACTTGGCGTGCTGCTGGTAAAGAATGGAAAGATAGGAAGTGACGTCAGATTGCTGTATGTTACCATGTATATTTTCTTTTCAGGTGAACGTGGAAAGAAACATTTCTTATGGGTGTAGAACAATGTACAGATGCATAGAGAGATGAAAACGGAGAGAGATGAAGAACCTTAAAATAAGCGAATTATACACTAGAGAATGTTAAAGATTGAAGTGGAGACAGAAATGGAAGAATTAAATAACCAACTTCTAATTTTTATCCATGTCATCACTTATCATTTATTCTTTAAGATGATTACCTATGTGAAATATATACAACCAGATATGACTGTGAATGACTATTATAACATCATAGAGGAAGTAGAGACAGGAAGATCAGAGTTCAAGGCCAGCCTGACAAAAGTAAGATCTTGTCACAAAACTAGCGCAGTCAAAACAAGCAAACAAATAAAGACCATAAACAAGCCAAAACAACAACCAAAACTCCTCTAAATCCTAGAAGGATTATTACACAACTTTTGGCATATTCCAGAGATAATAAGTAAAGGCTCCCTCCTGCCTTTAAAGTCTATGTCTTAATGTTGGACTCTGGAACAATAAACACCAGAAAAAGTCCTCACACTGAGGTCTGAGTGTGAGGAGGTACATCCGCAAAGAATGAAAACTATTTAAAAGGTATGATTTTTTTCAAATGACATCTCCCTACCTGTGTCCCACATCCCCATTCCTTCCCCACACTTGCACATGAAGGAGGTTTTGAGTCAGTTTACCATGCGAGGAGGACAAGGGAATGATGAACCAGTCTCCCAAGACAACTCCTCATTTGTTAAATTAAAACAGAGCATCAGCCTAAAGAGCGGCAGGAGGGCTGGGTGACTTTCGGAGACTTGCCTCTGTCTCCTTGTCACTTCTAGCACATGGGAGACATACAGGATGGTTGCTCATCTCCCGTAATTTCTAAGTAAGAATTTTTCATTATTTTGTTCAATTGCTGCTAGAATAGAAATTCATATAATAATAACAACAAGAACAATAAATAATAATAGTGCACACAATCATTACAAAATATACATAGCTATTTGTGGGCATCAATGATAAATGCTATGTAAATATTAAAATATTCATTATAAATTATGCTTGATGAGCTTCAATTCATTTGGCACAACCGAATACATGAGGCTATGGTAACTTATTACGAAACTCACTCTGAGCAGTTCTCCATCTAATCAGAACACACAAAATCACACAGAAGTAAATAAAAATGGTAAAATGATCACTTCCAGATCCAATGGCTGTGCTCAAAGTAGCAATATCGGAGTTTCTCTTTGTATTCTTCCTATTACTTTCCTTCCAAACTGGAAACATCCAGTGTTAAAATTCATTTTCTTTCTTTTAAGTCTGACATATCAAGGATTTTGTTTATTAATATACCCACCTAAATTTATCTTCGGTCTTGAGATGCTCTAAAATGTATTCACCTTTGAATAATATCTTTATACTCACAAGAATTGAAAGAGTGCTGGGAGTACAGACATGTGAAGATTATTTATATCAGATTGTAAAATCAAGTCAGATTCTTGGGTAATAGTCACAAAAATAAAATTGATCTACTTTTTAAAGGCCATAAAAGCATATTGAGAGAGAAATGCCCCATTAGATCATCTCACCTAAAACCGAATAAATGGTATTGAATTTTTAGGGCAAAATTTTTTAGTGGACTAGATACAAAAATCAATATCTGTGGCAGTTTATTCAAAATGTATTTATCTGGCTGAAGCCAAAAAAAATCTATGAATAAAATATTAAAAGTTAGATGATACATATACAAAGCCCAGAGGCATTTTCTTTCCAGTGACACCTTGCTTATCATCTATTATCTCAGATCCTGTCCCAAGAAGAGACATCTGCCTTCATTCCATGCTAATAACATTCGTCAATGTGGAAGGGGATAGAAAAAGCCATCATTTCTTAATAAAACAGGAGAAGTCATAGTTTTTTAATAAAAGAAGCTTTGGTTCACTGTAAGCTAGAATGACTTGGAGAGGGGAGAACAGAGAGTAAATTAGGAAGAGATGCTGCAGACGGTAGCCAGGAATGTGATGGCAATTGAATCCCTAAGGTTAGTTGTGCCAGGTATATAATAAAATGAATAACTGCATGGAAAATCAACTTAAGAGAAGAAAGTCAATTTCTGGCTAGGACATAGTTAGATAGTAACTTTGGAAAGTAGGTGCCACTTGGTTATGACCAGATGATTTCGACTGGGACAATAGTATACCTTGATAGGTCAATAGGTAGTTATTTCTCCCATTAAAAAAAAATCAGGTAATACTCATATTTTCTGGAAGTTTTTCCAATTTATTATTTCTTCAGTAAATAATTCAGGCATATTTATTGTACTTTAGCCCTTTATCTTACCCTACCACTTTGCCACAAAATCAATTTTTAAGAAGGTTATTATTTAGTTAGTATTATTCATTTATTCATTTATTCATTTTAGTTTATCTGTTTCCAGCAGTTGCCACAGTTTAGATCTTGAAAGTAAGAGAAAAATAAATCATGTGGCTGACATTTTTTTTCAAGAAAATAATTGAAAGAAGAGATCCATTGATACTTTCAGTGTCTACAAAGCAATATATCCTACACTGGAAAATTAGATTGCCTTAGGTTAGCTGTTGTACCCTCCATTGACAAATGCTGATATTAAGGGAGTGCTTCCTAGTTATTAAAATCATCTCTTGGACTTACTGTACAACAAGTAGATTAAAAATAACTCGGGACAGTAAGTCCTCAATGCTGAAAACAACATCCGAACAAATGATTGAATGTAGAGGTTGAGTTGGTACCTATATAGTCCCTTCACCACCATGTTCTTTTGTCTTTGATAAGGGGAAGCCACTCTACAGGTTACTAAAAGAGATACATAAAAATCCAACACAGATACAAACTTTTGATCTACAATTGACTCTGCCTGTGAAATACTCTAGGGCAACGGTGGCATAGAGGTTGTGGGGGTAACCAACCAATGTCTGTTTGACCTAAGGCCAACACCACGTGATGGAATGCAGACCCAGCACTGCATGGGTAACCATGAAACAGGAATTAGATAGCCCTAGACCAAGGATAAAACCAAATATGAACAAAACAAAAAACACCCCAGTAATATAATAAAATGACTTATGATGATATTCAGCTGTATTCAAAGACTGGTGACTTACTCATCCATTACTGGGAGAGATAGAGGGAGGGAAAACTGTAATCAGAATATATTGTCTGGGAATAGAGTTTATTTTTAATCAAAGGGAAAAATAAATTAAAATAATAAAAATAGAAATTAGAAGATAGACTATGGGGGTACTTTTGTTAACTTTTAAATTTTACTAACATTAGAAATTCAAAGTGATTTTTATAAAGAGACACTAACATACCCCTAAAATTTGCTTAGCTTGACTTTGGGAATGTACATCTAAACAGCTGAATAAGGTTAAAAGATTTTCCCAAATATAAGTATTCATAGCTATACATTAAGCCTGTAGTTAAGTTAAATGCTGATTTCCTTCCCAGACATTAATGATCACCTGACCTTTTGTCTGCCATTCCTTATTTACTAAACAATAGCATTTAGTAATTGTGGAAGAAAGACTAGCTGAGAATAGCAAACAATCTTTCCATAGTAAATAAAATAAGCACTTATTCTAGAAATGAAAACCAAGTAAATGACTGACTCAGGAGGGACCCACGGTTCCAGCTACATATGGAGCAGAAGATGACCATTTCGGGGGGGGGGGGGAGGGGAGGGAGGGAGGGAGGGAGGGAGGGGGGGGAGAGAGAGAGAGAGAGAGAGAGAGAGAGAGAGAGAGAGAGAGAGAGAGATTAGAGGTAGTTTGGGCTATTAGCCACTTCCATTCCTGTTGTGTCCTGTTGTGTACAAGAACATCAGTGAGAGGAGAGGCCATTGGTCCTATGAAGGCTCAATTCCCCAGAATAGGGGAATGCAAGTCAGGAAATTGGGGGGAGGGGTTGAGCAGGGAAAGGGGTATGGGATAGGGAAAGAGGATACCATTTGAAATGTAAATAAAGCAAATATCTAATAAAAAGGGAAAATATTTTTAATGGATCTATCAAGCAATGATCGACAGCGTTAGTTATTTTGTGTGTGTGTGTATATGTATATATATATATATATATACTTATACACACACACACACACACACACACACACACACACACATATATATATATATATATATATATATATATATATATATAAATGTATACTACTACATGGATGATAGTTGAGAACTGCCTATGAGTTCTAATTACAGGTTGTTTGAATCTACCAGGAAAGATGTAGTGATTGTCTGCTGTGTGCTTGAATGTTCCATGATTCGTCTCCTGAATCATTTATCCAAATAGATAAAGCTAAGTCACAAAGGGTTGTCTAGATTGTGATTTCACTGTTCTGCATTGTTTGTTTATCTACTTATTGGGAGATATTTTGAGACAGGATGACTCTACATAGTTGTGACTGTCCTTGAGTTCACTATGTAGACTAGACTGGCCTTGAATTCACAGAGACCCATTGCCTTTGCCTCCAGAGTGCTGGGATTAATGGCTTGTGTCACCACTCATGGCTTCTGAATTAAAATTTTAATACACTTCAATGCAGCCATGTATCATGATGGCATGTTTTGTTTCTATGAGCATTAGGATTGAAAATAAATTAATAGTTCTACAGGTCAGTAGATCAATAGTCTATATATAGCAATTCTCTTAATGGATCTTGAGAAATGTTATGTCCACATGGGTCAAAATTATTATTTAACTTCCAGAAGTTAAGAAATATCAAACTCATATCATATTTACATTTTCTGTCAAAACAAAAATCACTTAATTATATTTACCATTATGATTCTATCATTTATTAGAAATAGTATTTTTCTATTCTATTATTCTTCCAATATGTAATCTGTTAAATTATTTGTCCTTTATCATTACATAGTTATTAAAGACAAAAGAATTATATACTTCAAATCTTGCTATTTGCTACAAATATAAATTTATTTTCTCTTACTAAAAAAGTCAATATAAAGTGAAATGACCATCTACTAATATATTTTTAAATCAAACAAATTAATAGAAAAATAATGATTTCAAAATATTAGTGTTGATGATTCCAAATAAAATTATCAATAAAAATACAGGTGTACTCCATCTCCATAGATATCTTTGAAAGAGCATAAAGATAATCTTAAGATTAAAACCTTTTGAAAAATACTGAAGCATAAAACACTTGCCAAAATTAAATTTTGGTCAGTGAAATTATATCATTTACATCTATATCTATAGCTATCTAACCTATATGCCTATATTTCTTTGCCTCTATATCTGTTTCTGTATCTTTATCTACTTATATTTATATTTTCTGCTGGATGGTATGTACATGAATTATACTGCATTTTCCAGGATCATGGCTAATTTTATAGTAGTTGTATGAAAATTTTTAAAAAAAGGATATGTTTAAAATGAAAATAAGAAATCAACTCCAAGTAAAATATCTTAGAAGGCTGGGAAGTAGAGTTAATGGTCTGGTGATAAGTCTGTCTGTTGGACTAGGCCAAATGGAGCTTCAGCTAGAAAATTATTTAACTTCCAGAAATTAAATATCAAACATATCATATTTACATTTTTGGTTAAAACAAAAGTAACATAAGTTATATTTACCATTATGATTATATTTACCACTATCTAATAGAGGTAGATAATAGTCAAATTGATCCTTACATTACCTGTATAGGTTCTTGTACACAACAGGACACAACAGGAACAGAAGTGGCTAATAGCCCAAACTGCCTCTTCTCCTCTTCTCTCTCTCTCTCTCTCTCTCTCTCTCTCTCTCTCTCTCTCTAGTATATATATATATATATATATATATATATATATATATATATATATATATGATCAGATACCAGATATGTCCTTCCTTAGGCCCTTAAGCCAATACAGGCAGCCTACCTCCAGAACCCATCTTCTTGGAAGAAAGGATACATTTCCTAAGTTGAGTTTCCATGTAATTATACTTTCTTTGTTTGCTGGTGATTATATTCTACTGGGATATACTTTCTTCCCCAAATTATTTTGTGTTTAAATGTGCTGCAATAAACTCCATGTGATTAGACTCAAAGTTTGACCCACCCTAATTCAGGATGAACATATTTTCATTCTCACTTCTTTCGGGAAAGTTTCTCTGCCTGCCATGAAACCTGCAGGAACCCTTTCAGACATTGACATATCTAACTATAAGGATGGTTAGTTGGAAGCACATAAGATTATCCTTGATGGCTTATACTTGCAATCCCAGTATGGGAGAGATTGAAGAAGATGCCTTTGCCATGTACTTGACACCAATTTGAGCTACAGAATGGGTTCTAGGAAAGACAAACTACATGATGAGGTCTTAACTCTGAAAGGAAAAATGGAGGTATACATAGGCAGATTATAATGTGTGTGTGTGTGTGTGTGTGTGTGTGTGTGCATATGTGACAATGTGTGTGTCTGTGTCTGTATGTCTCTGTGTGTGTATCTCTGTGTATGTCTCTGTCTCTCTATCTCTGTCTGTCTCTCTCTCTCTCTCTCTCTCTCTCTCTCTCTCTCTCTCTCTCTCTGTGTGTGTGTGTGTGTGTGTGTGTGTGTGATTCTCCAGTCTTCCTTCTCCCTGGTCATTATGTGTGATTGATTCAAAATAAATGCATATTATGTATTTTTAAAGTCAGCTTTCCTTCAAAGGTGATTTCTTAGGTTGTTGTCTTATCTAATCCTTGAACATGACCTTTGACTTAGCATGATGAGTGGAATGACAGCCACTGTCATGATTAGCGAAAACCAACCAAATGACATCCCAAGTTAGAGAGCTCAGAACTACAAGACAATTACAGCTTTTTGAGAACAAATGCACACCATATTGTAGTATGACATACTAGTACGTTTTATTCTGAAATGTCCCCACTAATTTGCTTATCAAGACGCCTTCAGGCATTGTATCTATTTAAAAATGCACTTAATAACTAAGAAAAAATTACATGGAGAAAAAGCATTGCTAGAGTTGGCCTTCTCTTCCTATTAGGGAGACATATCTAATTACGCAGAAACACAGCAGTGGAATTCTGAGTGTCCCTTGCATGTCTGGACTGTGACCAGGGCGTCTATGAATTCATTTGAAAAGGAACGTGCTGCCAGCTGGTGTCAGAAATAGAACCATTATCAGGCATTGTATAGCTGTCAAAAATAATAACAAGGTTTAAGTCTCTTTGACCTTGGCCAAAACTGAGCTGGTTATTTAAAGACAAAAATACCATATCGTGGATTTAGTGTTTATAGATTGTATTAATATCTTCAGAATGCAACGCCAAAGAAAATTACAAATTTCTTACCGTGTACTATCAATTAACTTCCAGAAGATGCGAACAACTTGTGATCAGCAAACACAAATAAAATCAGGTTTTCTTAAAAAAAAAAAAAAAGTATTTAAAAAAACCCTACTTCATGTACAATTTCATATAAGGGCTTCAAACATTACCAAAGTGTAATTCCATTTTAAAAGCCAAACAAACAACAAAAACCAAACTAAAACAACAAAACAGCTCTAGAATTGATAAATGTTATAGATGTCATCACTCAGCCTTTACTAGCTTAAGATGGTAATTATTTCACTCTTCTGGGGTAGGAAATTTTGGCATAAGTCTCCATTCAGTGTTAATCTATGTACTGCATGAGGGTATCCTGTACCATAGATTAACTACATTTTGATATATGACTTTAATATCCCTGATTTCATTGAAGTTGTTGTTTGTTAGCAATTTTGTCTAACACCCAGATGAGGGCCCCATATTGCTTATTAACATGCTGAAGTAATAGATAACTATATAAATTAGCAGTTGAAGGAAGCAGTCAATAGCGGCCACTAAACAAACTCACTAGGTGAATTGGTCAAGGACATATGCATAACTCAACATTGCCTTTTCTGCAATCAATAATTTTAAAAGTTTTAATTAATTCTCTGTAGGATAAATCACTTTGAATTGAAGAGAGTCATGTGATCTGATGAACAGTTCAAAGAAGTGTTCAAATTAGTAAACAAAGTTTCTTTAGCCTTATTCCTATAGCTTTTAAGTAAGTATATATTTTTATGGTCACCATACTGGACTTGGAGGCTGGAAGGTGGGCTCGGTAGTTAAGCAGAGAACCTAGTTCCAAGCATAAGGTGGCTCACAACTACCCATAACTCCAGCTCCAGGAGATGCAATGACTTCTGACCTCTGAGAGCACCGCCAAGCATGTGCACCTACAAACCCATACAAAGGCACATAATATTGGGCCTTATATTCTGCTTATATCATACCTATAGCAATGGGATTACTTATATTAAGGCTTATGCTACATTATATCATGCCAAAGACATGAGATATTTACCTTATAACAGAGACTTTTAGAAATTAATAAGTTTAAAAGTTAATAAATTGTTCAAGTCTAAAGGTAGTATTTTTACTAACTGAAAACTATATTTACATACATATAATACGTTACAGTAAAGGAATAATGAAATAGAGTTTACTATGGGGCTGGAGAGAGGACCCAGGGGCTAAGAGCACTGGAAACATTTCTAGAGGACCTGGGTTTAGTTCCCAGCACCCATGCGGTTACTCACAAACATTTGTAACAGCACTTCTTGGCTGACACCTCTTTCTAGTCTCCAAGAGCACCTTACGACATGTTACATAGATATGCAGGCAGTCAAAACACTCATACAAAATAAATAGTACTAGTAATAAAATAAAAAAAATATTTATATATCAGCAAAGCATATTTATTCGCCTTTCTAAAAATATTTTCTACAATAACTGGAAAACGCTGTATTGTCTTTACTTTGTATTGTTCAAATATGCATAAATTATGATCAGCACAAGATCAAAAGCAAGCTCTACAAAACACCCTTGAATAACAAAAGAACTGCAGATAAAGCAATCACTGATCTCAAATGTGTACTACAGAGCAACAGTGACAAAATTGCATGGTATTGGTGCAGAGACAGACACAGTGATCAATTATTCTAAAATAATTCCATGTGACTATGGACACCTGATTTTTGACAAAGAAGCCAAAAATACACACTGGAAAAACACATTTTCAACACGTGGTGCTGGCCAAACTGGTGGGCTCCATGTAGAACAACTAAATATATCTGTGCTTAACCACCCATCCCAAAACTCAAAGACTGCAGCACAAGGCCAGATACACTGGAACTGAAGCAACATGAAGTCTGGAACTCACTGTCATGCAAAAAGATGTTCTCAATAGAGCACTGATAGCATAGCCACTCAGAGCAACTAGTAAATGGGACCTCAAGAAACCGAACAGCTTCCGTGTGCCGAAGGATACTGCCATTAAGACAAAGTGGCCAGCCACAGGACAGGAAAAGATTTTTAACAACTACACATCCAATAGAGGGCTGATACGACAAATATATAATAATCTAAAAAGAAATAAACTTAGACATCTAGGAAACAGATAACGTTAATGGATACAGATCTCAAGAGGGAATTCTCACTAGAGGAAAGTGAGCTGGTTGAGAAGCTCTCAGTGGAATGTTCAACTCCTGCATTCAGCAGGAAAATGCAAATCAAAACTACGTGGCTATTTAATCTTACACAAGTCAGAATGGCGAAGAGTCATAAAACAAGTGACAATTCATGCTGGCAAGGATGTGGAGTAAAGGAAAAGGCCACCCATTTCTGGTAAGAGTGCAACCTGGGACAGCCAGCCCACTGTGAATATTAATGTCTTAGTTCATTGGGAAGCTGGAAATAATCTACTTCAAGACCCAGCCATACCAATCTTGGGCATGTACCCAAAGGATAATTCATTCTACCACGGAGACGCTTGCTCAATAATGTTCATGGCTGCTGCATTAAATCCTGTTAGACAATGTTAAAGAAAGTGTTGCACACGTATGTGACGGAATATTACTCAGCAGTTAAATGTAACTTAAGTCGTGAAATTATCAGGTAAATAGATAGAACAGGGGAAAAAAAGAAAAACCAAAACAATCATTCAGAGTAAAGTAACCTCAACCCAGAAAGACAGAGGTGGTTTGTGCTCAGTTGTAGGTTAAATAATTGATGAAGCTACAATCCATATTATGATACAAGTTAGGCAGAGACCCAGAGAGGAGGTACATACATCAATAGAAAGGAAAACTAGGATAGATAGTTATAGCTGCATGGGAGTGGGATAAGAAAGGAAAGAGAGGGGGAAGGGGAGAGAAAGCTGAAAGAGTGAATATGGAAGGGACATCTAAAACTCAGGGCCATTTGAGGGGCCCTGTGGAAACCTAACACAGTAGAAGCTTCAATATATAACAGTGTGTGTGTGTGTGTGTGTGTGTGTGTGTGTGTGTGTGTAAAAGAAGGTGCCCTAAATAAATTAGTCAAATAATGAAGTCAGAGCCCTGACTGGATATCTTCATCATTCAATGAAACTTTCAGTACTGGGAATTTGGACAGATATCTAATTGAGTTTGGTGCCAAAGGGTCCCTATGGCAATCCTCAGGCAACCCAGGCTGCTGCCAAGTCCTTGCCACAAACTGACAGCAAGGCCCCATTGCTGAAGGCTGCACGTACACATACTTCACTGAGCAAGGAGAGCTTGAGCCGGGGCCTATCGAGAGGCGTCAGTCCTACAAACTGCCGTTCATGGTACTCGAAGGTATCTACCTGCCAGATGTGCTGGTGCAATCATCGGGCATCGCTGTGAGAGTATCCAACCAACATCATATTTGAGGCCTGCTCCATGAGATGGAGCCCGCGTCCGACACTGCTTGGGTGGCCAAGAATCTGAGGCTAGGTAGGCCAGGGGCCTAGCAGAAAAGTAAACTACTACTGTCTGCTAATGTAGCAATAAAATACTTCCTAATGATGTTCTGCTACATTCGTTCCTGCAGGAGACAGGAACAAGGGCAGAGATGTGCAGGGGGTGAGAGACCTTGGAATAACCCACCATAAATGTGATGTCTCCATCCAGTATCTCCCCTCAGGGTCCAGGGAAGGCCGGAAGCAGAGGCAGAATGAGTGTAAGAGCCACAGGGGATGCACCACACTAAGAAAACAGGGCCTTCTACAGACAGCAGGACTGAAGCACATATAAACTGACAGAGACCGTGGGCAGGACTTGTACAGATCTGCACCAGATGGGGTCTTGGCCTGAGAGGGGCAATGGATTCGAGTCCCAGTCTCTAAAGCATAATTGATCTCCAATTGATAAGCACTTGGAAATTAAATACTAATCTTCCCTAAAAGGAGTCTCACTGGGAGAAACAAATCACTTTTAAGGGTAGGTCTCACGTCTAGCAATAGATGGCCAGTAGCAAATGAACGCAATGATATTTTGGGAAGTTCATTGTCTCATAATATTTTTTTAAGATATTTTAAAAATCTTTACTGGTCCTTATGAATTATAGTCTCTCCTTTTTGGTGTTCTTATGAGATGTGTGTGGGGGGTGTGTGTGTGTGTATGAATGTGGGTCTGTAATTTAATTGTGTTTCCTATGCATTTTTTGGCTTTTTTTTTCTTTGTTTTGCCCTATTCTGATTTGTTTGCTTTTGGTTTATCTTATTTTGATTTGTTTTATTTTATTATTATCCTTAGAAGTCTGTTTGTTTTCTAAAGAGAGACAGGAAGGGTGTGGATCTGAGTGGGAAAGAAAAGGAAGGAAGAACTGGGAGTTATTGGGGGAGAGCAAATTGTAATCAGAATATATTCTGTAAAAACAATTTTTTTCAATGAAAGAAAAAAAGCAAGCCCTATCTGCTCTGCTTTAGTTTAGTTTCCTATTTCATCTATTGAAGAGAGGAAGTGACTACTATATGTTTTGTTACTCTGCCTAAATTGTTAAATTTACCTTAAAAAGATAACTTTAATAACTCTGTCAACACAGTAGAGCTGATCAGTAGATTAGTCCACAATCACAAAAAGGAGTACTATCAAGCAGTAAAGAAGAATGCTTATTAAATATATTTAATAATTTCTTATTAAAAATAAGAGCAGTGGAACATGTCACGGGAGAAAAACCACAGAGGCACATTTATATTTAAGCGTAAATTTTTATTAATTCTTCTTCTGTTTTGCACATAAATTAAATTCCTCTTCACCTCTTATCCATGAAGAAGAAAATCAGAATAATCACTAGTTGTGTATAAATGGCATTAGGAACAAGAGTCTTATGCAGAAAAAAATAGCAGAACCCTGGCACTCGAATCTGTGTACATGATGATTGCACAGGTGCCAGAGTGAGAAACATGAATAAAGCCATGTCTACTACCAGTCAATCTTTGTTTCTTTTCCATAAAATAAGGAGGTGAATGACCATGGTTCCTGCAGGACTCTACTCCCTGAGGGCTGAAAGAAAGGTTTGGGTTTTTTTGTTGTTGTTTTGTTTTGTTTTGTTTTTTGACAAAACTGTTCTATGTCCGTCAAGTACTTTTGAATTATGACATCCAACTGTGATTGCTTAAACAATACCAGCAGTGTCAAAGCAACTATTTAAGACATATTTTATGTCTAAACCTCCATTTACATTTTAGTTTAGTCTTATAGAGATTATAAACCCATATTTTAAAACAGTTGGCCAACTGTTAAGTATTGACATTTTATTTTATACAAGGGTGTGATGTGGCCAGGTTTAGAATTAAAAAAAAAAAACAAAAACAAAAACAAAAACAAACAAACAAACAAAAAACAAGTAGCAGAGCCTAGTTGGAGAACACTTGCATTGAATCCATTAAGCATTAAGTACTTCGTGAGAGTTCTGAGTTTTTGCTTCTGTGAGATCCCATAACAAGGAGGTCACTGGGGAGTGAAATGGCTATGGTGGGAACAAGTTTCATCTCCATATACTGCATCCATAGCAATAATGTATGTTGGCAAATCAAATTAGTGCAATTTATTGACAAATATTTCCCAATTATACTATCCCACAGTTCTCAATATCTAAAATGCTGATGTGCAAAGGAACCACCCATTAAAATTGCAACACCAGCATGCAGATGTTATCTGAGCTTATTTCCTCACAGAAAATTGCATGTGACCCAAAGTGAATGTGTTGCTGACAACTGCCTAACTTGGAGCAATACAAATTATACATCAGAAAACTGTATCAATGGCCAATATCTCACAGTACTCTCTACTGGTGGCTCATTTTCATATGCTTAGAACTTTTAAGGTAGGGGAAGAAGGAATAGGAGAAGGGGGGAAAGGAGAGAGGGAGGGAGGAAGGGAGAGAGAGAGAGAGAGAGAGAGAGAGAGAGAGAGAGAGAGAGAGAGAGAGAGAGAGAGAGAGAGAGAACTGAGGCAAGGGGGAGGGAGGGAGAGAGATCAGAGAGTTGAAACAAAGTTTCTCTATTTTGTCTAGGTCCACGATCACCAAATATGAAGGATAATATGTAATAAAATAATCTATAGAAATTGGTTGCACAAAACCAATCCCTACATTAATGCTTAATAGGACTACAACTCAGTACTAATCAATACTTTGGGCTTCCCATTTATACAACGGGGTCCTGCAATCATCCTTACTCATCCCAGTCATTTGCAGTGTGACATGAAATATTGGAAGCACTCTCTGGAGAGGTGAGTCTGACCCAGGGCTTCTGAGAATAGAATGAATAGTACTTTCAAGGTCAGGAGTCACACACTTGAAAGAATGTTGTAGATAGGACAGATAAAGAAATCTATCATCATATCCATAACGAGAGAGCCAGCTCTGCAATTATTTCTAGGGCCAGGTTCTTAAAATTCCTTTCAAAATGCTACTTAAAAAACCAATTAGATTTGTAATACTGGTGAATTGATTATGAACATTATCTGGGCTTGCATATGATAAAGATCCTAAAATAAAAATCTCACCCTCTCACCTCCTTCTTTTAAAACCATAGTCATGCCTTCCCACACAACTCTAGAGAAAAACAGTATTTTCATTTGCTTAGAAAAATCTGTTGCAAGTCCAGGATTCTTAGAATTGACAGCTTTTAATTAAATTCAATAATATTCAGAGCTTCAAGTAAAATGGGTGGATGCAGAAAAATATTCATATTTTTAGAAGTGTGTTGATAGTTGCTAGGTTTCCAGTGAAATTTTTCAATGTGTTAGCTTTGGTGACTCAGGCATAAAAGAACCTCTAGTGGGTTGTCCATAGTATGAAATCATAAAGTCATTAGGACATGTATATTAATGGCCAGTAAATTCCTGTCTCCTCCCCCCATTTTCATTCAATTCTGGCCATAAAGTCAGAGTTTCTCTACTCTATGTTCTGAACTTCATGTGCTTCCTCACCACAGTTTTAAGCCAAATAGTTAATCTATTGTGAATAGAACTTTCAAAACCATGATCAAAAGTCATCATTGTTTGACTCTTAATAATTTGCTTATCTCAGGTACTTTGCTATATGATAGAAAGGTAGCACAATGTTCATTGCTTATAATATGATCTGTCCAATTTACCTGTCTCTTCCTCTACCTCTTATTGTCTGTCTCTGCTCCCTGCCTGGTGTATATATTGTATATGTAATGGCCAGATATTGATATCAAGTGTATTCCTCAGTTGATCACTGTAGAGGAATTTTACTTCAGTAATATGGCTGTTCTGAATATATCCAAAGACCTTCTAGGTCTGTGTGATCTGACTGGAATGCACACAAACCCCAGCACACACCTTTAATCCCAAACTGTGATGGTAAAATTGGTTTATCAGAGGAAGAAGTTATGCTTGAAAAGTCTGTCTGATTGAGAGGCAGAGAAATTGACAAATCAGAGAAAGATTTGACTGAACAGGATATGTCCAACCCCAAGAACAGAGAGGAGAGAGAGGTAAGGGAGCAGTGCAGAGGGAGAGAAGAGAGAGGGCACTTTTGCTGGGACAGTTGTCTAGACACAGTTTGCAAGCTAGACACAGGTGAAGACAGAAAAAAAATGAGAGAATGAGAAGGAGCTAAAAGATTAGAACATAGTGCCAAAGTATCAGGAGGCCAAGGGAAGCAATTCAGCCAGAAGCCGAAAGAAAGCAGTTTGTATCAGTCAGTATGAAGAGGAGTTTTGATCCAGAACAGCTGAGTTGAACCAGCCAGGCAGAGTTCAATAAGAGCTAGAAAGGGCAGGCTTATCCAGCAGTGAGTCTCAGAGGCTGAAAACATTCTAGGCCTAGGTCAGTTTGTACAGAGGCTAGAAGCATACAAAGCTAGGCCTAGCTTAATAGATGGAGGCAGTAAGTCTCCCAGACGACAATTAGAACAAATAAAGATACTTTAACAGTCCCCTTCATTTCGGAAGACAAGGCATATCACTGAACCCGCATCTCACATTCCAGCAAGACCTTGAGGCTAAAAGCTCTAGGGACCCTCTTGTTAGCATCTCCCCAGCACTGGGGTTACCATGTGACCTGCTAGCCCCCACCTTTTTGTCGCAAGCACTCTACTGACGGCTCTATCTTCCAAGCTCCCAGAATCCCATATTTTAAGTGAATTATTTATCTCTTTCCTTGGTGTTTTCACTATCATTGGGCAAATAAAAGATAAAAATATCTTTCCATTTCGTGAACATGTACACATCCACATCCACACCCTTTCCAGCAATATCTAGGTAGCTGTCACTGCTTTTATGGGCTGTATTATGCAGCTGTATGTGGGCATCCCATTACACCTTCACGAGAAAGAAACTTTTCTACCTGCTCTACGTATTGCTTGATTGCAATTTCCAGCCCTGGAACGATTTCACTGCCCCTTCAATGGCAATGGTTTCTGTAGTCATCAGCATTAATTCCCTTCATTTATACTATCATGCACTATACCTAGAATGGTGCTTCCAAATCAATTTAAAAACCATTGAAAACATAGCGACTTTTAAGCCTATTACGATTTAGCTCATTCTTGCAAAATTTGGGTTAGAGGAAAGCAGCTGTTCATTTGCACATCTGGAAATCACTTTTAATTGTGTTTCTCTCACGTGATAAAGGAGAAGCTGTACTAGCAGGGATGGTCAGAATGCTAGACAAGCGAACACGTTTTTCGCTATGCATCATTTTTTTCTCTAGGGCCACATTAGCATTTCCACTTTGATGTTTTAGTTGTTCAGACTTGATTTTAAGTAGGTTTTAAAGGTAGGTTGTAAGAAATTGTATCATTTTACTTACTGATATCTAAGAGCAGAGAAGTTTTATCAGTAAATAGTCAATACTAAAAACCATTGCACTCATATTGGAAGATTTGCATGTAGAAAATTAAAATCAATTTCCTGTATGAGGTGACCGAATAGCTTACAATTTGGTGAAGAACTTTTGTTCACTTATTCAGCCCTGGGTTTTAATCAGTCATGTTAAACTACTGATTACTAAAATCGATTACTGCCTTCTAGTAACAAATACAATTTCTAAATTAAACATGTTGGCCCAAAACTACATTAACAGAAACCTATCATTCTACAAATATTATGAACTAATCAGTTCATAACTCGCTCGTCTTTCAAAACTACCAATCATTCTTTGTTTCTAAGTCATCACTGAGTCATTTCCTGACATGTGAAGGTATTTTAAAAATACCCAAATCACACATCAGTAAGGATTTTCTATGCACCAACCTCTGTGAATGTCAAATTCCCTGAATATATCAGCCAAAATTGTGTATTGATTAAAAAGAACTCTCTCCTGTGCATATTTATGAATGAACCCCGGGAATAAAAAGAAGCACCATAGTTAAGTTAAAATTCGATAGAATATGCCAAGAAATATACACATGATGCTCAAAGTTGCTCCATGAGCAGAAAACTCACACTTCTCTGAGATAACTCTACTCCATGAGGAATGTAACTGAAATATATAATTAGTATATTTTTAGCATTGGTGATGCCTTGAATTCATGAAGCCCTAGGCTGAATACCTAATACTACAAAACAAAACAAACAAACAGGAATGTTTTCAAACAGCAATTTCCCCAGATGTCAAGTAGAAGCAGAACAAAGTCACTCTTAATGTTGAATTTGACGCGATATATATTGACAAACTGTTTTGAACAAAATACGGGGTACCAGTTCGCAAGAAAACAAGCATATTCTGTAATTTTTAGCAATGTGATCTTTGGTACACAGCTGTCCATTTCTCAGGACGAGGTTCAGGGGAAGGCAATGTGAATAAACAATTATAATTGCTAAGGCGGAGTTTGCTGGGTTATTCTTACATGTCCAGAGGACCGAGCCAACCTACCCAAACCTGTGATTCTGAAAGCCATTACACACAAAGAACAGTGCTTTTGCCACCAAAACCCCAAGCACAGAGAGTAGTGTAGCAGAATGAGTGTGTTCTACTGTGACTCAGCTTTCCCTATAGAAACCTCTGTGATGTAATGCTGAGGTGATCTAAAGCAAGACCAGGATTTAAACACTCCACATTGCCAGAGTATCCTGTCTCAGAGCATCCTGTATCTCTCTCCATCTTGTTGTTTAACTAAGGAATAACATGTTGAAAATAGCTGCTACTGAAATATATTCTGCCATCATTTCACTTGTATATTCTATAAACCAAAGTTTATACTACTTAAGCTTGTGTAGGTGTTTGAATAAAACCACCATTCGGATCAAAGTCTCTCCAAGAGTGAAACTGGGAGTAAAGCTTATTAAAAAAAAAAGTCTGAAAATATTTCAGGTGTCTTTTTTTTACCCCTTATAGATACTGACTTCTTGTCATCAAGAGAAAGGGGCTTGGGGCAACCAGTTGACATCAAGATATTGTGAAGGACAGGTATTGTGTAATAGTTGAGTCGCTTTTGCAACACTTCCACTTGAAAGAAAGGACTGCACTTCAGAGTCTCCATAACTTAACGTCTATTTAGAAATGAATAAGGGCCACATGTTGAGCGTCACTCCACACACAGGCCACTGGCCGCGATGCAAGCAAAACAACTGGGTGAATGAGACTGACTAAAGTACCTCACCTGATGGACTCTCTCATACTAATCCCCAATAGGAAAGTTAATTTAAAAAAAAACTGTAGGCTAGCATGGAACAGAAACAAAGTCAGTGCAAGGCAAGATGTCTCAGAAGACAGTTCACAGGACAGATGTGTCAGGGCACAGGAAGCAGTGCAGGCTCACACGCCTGAGCTTGCAGACAAGAACAACTCTGGAAAGTTTTGTTTTGTTTTGTTTTTTTAAGAAAAATGTTCACCCTAAAAATGAATAAATAAAGAATAAATAAATACAACAGCTGTGGCTGACCCATTTTCTTGATTTTTGAAAGAAGACGCTAGAGGTGCATCTTGTCTAACTATATATCAGGTGGCTTATAAAAATGAATCGAACACCAGGCTTGAAAAAAGATACTAAATAGCAATATTTACTCAATAATAATGTAAGAATTAAACCCATAAGGGTAAAAGCAACAACTTCAAGTCAACCCTTCTTTCACGTGAAAAAAGAAAAAGAGAGACTCAAAATTCCGTTTTCTTAATATTAGCTTTCAATGAGAACATTTAAAAATTATTTGTATATCCAATTTATGATTATATTTTGGCTACTTGGAAATACAGTAGGTGGTCATCTCCTGAAGGAAGAAAACGTTGTAGTTCCATATCTGGAGAAGGCTGAGAAATCCAGCACGAGCTCCAACCAGCTTACTGATGTTTCAAAATGTATTGGATGAATAGCTGACAAAATAGTGCCCGTAAATTTTTTCATAAAATGGATGTGCTTTTATCCCAGCACATACTTTCTCCAGGGCAAGGAAGGCTGGTGTCTTGACATGCATATCTTATCTACCCTCCCTCCTCCAGCCCCGAATCCTCTTGCCTGTAACTAATCTTTTATGACTGAGGTCACTGAGGTGGTGCCAAAACTCAATAATGCCATTCAATCTACTGTAGCAATGTGCTTATCTCATTACTGGAACGTAGACCATTTAGACCAACGTACTTCATGGTAATGATGAAAGGCTCACCTTAAATGCCCCATTGTTAATGTTTCTCACCCACTAAAAAACTATAAATTAAAAAAAAAAAGTCCATGTGTGCATCCCAGTAAAGAATAAAAGTTGCCACACTTAATTATTTGATGCCTGTTTTAATTGGGGAAAAAATATTTTATGTGCCTTTTGTATGATTTAAACAAACAAACACAAAAATTCCTTTTCTACTGACATGGGTAAATTCCAGTCCTTTAAATGAACAGTTATGAGTGAGTGGATTTGATTTCTCTGAAGTTTAAAGATTGTGAAAATGGAATTGGACTCAGACAGTCAAAAAAAAAAAGACAAATAAGTAATGAAACATTACAAGCTATTAGTTCCAAATAAAATAAATGCAAAATATACAGAAATATTTTTCTTTTCAAAGGGATTGTAACTCTAAAAACTATTTTTAAAATGTTAATAATGATAGTTGATGACTGTGTCTGAAAGCCTACACAATAGATGTTCTCAGCTAACAGCTCATTTGCACAGCAATCGAAAGTAAAGGTTTGCCTACTGCAGTGAGGTATGTAATTCAAATGGCTCCCAATACTTATTTATTTCTACCAAAACTCAAAGGTATTTGCTAATCGTGAAGTATGTGAGTATCCTTTCTGAACTTAAAACACTAATGTATTTATCTGTGTGCTCCAAAAGTTCTTTCTCTGAATGGATTAAGGTTGCCATGGTATCTATTTAACAGTAACAACCAATTTTTTTACAACTGTCAGTCAAAATATTTCTTAGTAAATTTTAGAGAAATGGTCTACCAATTTAGATACTTAGTAAAATTATGATAATAAAAATAGAATGAGAGGGGGGGAAATAGAATGAGAGTTAAAATCAGGAAAACAAAAATAAATAAATAAAAGTGTTTTTTTTGTTTTTTTTTTTGTTTTTTTAAGAGCTGACCAGGGAGCATAATGTTATTTTTATTGCATTTGGCTAATGGTAGCAAATTTTAATGATGTGCTTTAGCAAAAACTTGACATATCTAACTACATTATTATTTTTTTACTATTAAAGAAGAGTGGAACATCAAATAATATCTCAGCCATAAACTCATGGATGAAGAGAACGTATGCAGATAAATTTCTAGAAACTTCTAATTTCCAGGAATTTTAGTGTTGACTGATACGATCTGTTCATACACTTCACTCTTTATTTAATTCGACCAGCAGCAACATGTAAACAATGCCATCAACCACGAAGTGAAATTACAAACAAAATTGACTCTGTATATGCACGCACATATAAATTAACCCAAAGGTAATCATAACATATTTTTAAAAGATGATTTGAGTTTTGTTCTACACCCAAGTGAACAATGTGCTCTATTGTATCAAGAGGAAACTGGCGGAGTTATAAGTATGAGATAAGCATACCAATTAAGATAGTTCTAATTCTTGTTTCTACTAACTGGTAAGTCATTTGATTCTCATTGACATGGTAAACAGAAAATACAAATATAACTAAGATCAAACTCGAGCATTAGGTAGATCACGCCATCACAGGGGGGCAAAAATCATGTGTGATGGGGATACAAGGATTGCTTTAAAACAGCAGAGACATTCCACTGCCTTAACTTTACAACTGCCTTGCAGAATGCTTTTAATATCTTGTTATTGGTTAAAATCGCCCATAAAATCTAAAATTGTTACCATCTAATTACTAGACTGACTATCCTTACTGCAACTTATAAATGTGACTCAGAAAGCCTTACATATAAAATTATATAATGGCTCCCAGGACAGAATTCAGGTGTGGAAACATCAGATTTAAGATCTGTTCCAAAAGTGAATCCTTGTGCTTCTTACCTTCTTTCATGTAAACTCACCCTTTATCTGACAGGAAAGCAGTTAAATACAATTATTTCATCATTCAGACATGTTTACAAACCAAACATTTCTATGAAAAGATTTGTTAAAGGCATTAAGGTATCGATCTTTTAAAAGTATGTAACAAATATTAAGAATAATAACAAAACAAACAAAAACCCAAACACCAAGGCCTTTTTGACATGCACAAAGACCCCACTTAAGTCAATATTAAATTTAATTCTATATATGAAACTTCTAGGAAACTATTACATACTGTTAACAGGATGTTACTTACAGAGATGAATAGTTCTATGAATTCATCTGTTATTCGTCCTGGCAGGTTTTGAAGAATCTCTCTCTCCGTAGTGTATACTGCTCAGTAAGACAGGAACACCCCTATTCTGGTGTGCTGAAGGGGAAAAAAATGTCCTTAAATCTTCTTATTTCAGATTATCTTATTCTATCACGATTTAGACGGCAACAGGCAAAGACTCCACAGTGACAATACGAGAAAGAAAGGAAATAAAACTGAAGGCTTATTTCATATTTACTGTATAAAGTCATTTTTGACATGCCTATACAACTGCTTGTGGTGGCTTTCAAACATGATTTCTAATATATATTTATATATAGACACACACATAAAAAATCGCTCCAGGTTCTTTGAGAGAAAGCTTGCCGCTGGGAAGTTGGTTTTGGCACTTGGCCAAAATCATGTGCAAAGGGGTCTCATTAGGGATTCATGGCAGCCTTCAGCACTCTCAAAAAATGTGACCCAACAGGCTAAATGAGCCACTAAAATTAAAAAGTAAGAGACAAAGACAACTTAGTTAATATTCCTTCCAAAGCAACATTAAACTTTTTCTTTTCTTTTCTTTTAGAAACCAGCCCCACGTTAGTCGAATGCACTGTCTCCTGCCTTCTAATGTTCAAACAATTTCTCTTTAAAACTTGTCTATTTTCTCTGCCCAGAATGTTTTCTTTCCGCGTCGCTTTGCAAAGATTTCTCTGTGATCAAACACTATCCTATTGCGACCAGTTCAATAACAGAAAACGAGAACGTCGAAAGGCCGACTACGGACTCCTGATTCAAGTTTTAAATAAACGAACAAAAAAAATAATAATAATAATAAGTGAGCAACCTTCAGCACAGTTCACCTTCTGCAGAAGTAAGCGCACACACCCTGGACACTCGCATCTCTTGTATGGGACGATTTCACTGCCAAACTCAACCCCCCCAAAGTAGATCTGATCCCCGAGCCTTACCTAGATGTCTTCTGGCTTTTCTGTAGATCAAAAAGTTCCCTGCCTAGGCACACAGATATTCTTTCACACACCATAGAGGCCCTTTTCTGAATTCCCCACACTGTAACAGGCTGCTTTCCACACCAGTTGAGAGCCCAGTACGTCAGCTCTTGAGATAAAATTCATGGCTAACACACAATTAGTGGGAGAGGTTGTCTCCGGGAGAATTTATCTTGTAATGAAAGAAGCAGAAACGAAGCTATCCCCCCCACCACCTCTTTTTTTCCTTTTCCTTTTTCTTTTTCTTATTTTCTTTTTCTTTTTCTTTCTTTCTTTCTTTTTAAATAGCAAAGAGAAGAGGGTGCGGTCAGATGTTAGGATTTTGCCTGAGAAAAGGGCCCTACACAGCTCTAGGACCCACTAAATACTAGCAGACCAGCCTGGGAAGGGAGCCAACGGAAGGACTTTGTTTGACCCAGCTGCCAATCTCCCCCGAAGCCGTGCGCCAGACTAAACACTCACACTATTTTAACTCAAATCAGGCTACAGCAGCTGTTTGCTTTCCGGCTCTGAGCTCAGCACCCACATGGCCTGTGTGGTTCACCCGCGCGCACACGAGCTCTGCTCTGCGAGCTGCCTCGCTGAAATCTGTTCCGGGGTGGGATTTATCAGTGGAAAGAAAAATTTAACCCTGCACCTCATGGTTAACAGAGATTGTTTGCTTCTCAGCTTTTTTGATCCGGTCACCAGAAAGTGATTTTTTTTTATATCATCTTCAAAAATAAGAGTGTTAATTTTACACCCAGGGAGGGAGTTGGGATTCTGAATTTGCTTTTAAAGTTTTCTAATGTGTTGAAATTAACAGTGAAGTGTAGGAATAGCAGTACGCTTTACTGTAACTTTAGGAGCAAGTCTGGTGTCTGCCTGTTCCTAGTCAACACTTTCCATCATCCAAGATGGAGAAGTGGGGTTATACCAAGACTTAATAATGCCTCCAGAGTGGTCGCCTCCACTTCTAGAAAGTTCCTTTGGAAGCAACCATGACGTGAACTACACAAGGTTGCCTCTTTACATACAAAGGCGCAGGTAACCCAAAGCACAAAACAACCCAATTTACTTGCCCTAAATTTCTAATTACTTACTACTTAAAGGCTTGAAATCTCATCAACGATCGTCAAGGACTAAAAACGTGTTCATTGGTAGCGTAGAACAAAAATTAAACGCGAGGGAAACTAGAGGTAGCCAGCATTACAACTGTCAACATTAGGAAGATGGGGTATGATAATTAAGATTGACTTCACAAAAAAAAAAAAAAAAAATAGATGGGGAACTCTGGACACGTGGGGACCATCAATCAGTAAATCCTTCTTTGGGTTGAGTCGGAGAAGCTCTGAGGCGAGCAGCTTCATGAAATACAAGAGGCAGAGCCCCGTCCCATTACATATCACTACAGCACACATCCTCACCTCAAACTTAGGGAACCCGTCGGGAGAATGGGCAGAAACACTGTAAAAGCCAGAGGATCGGCAAGTTCTCTGTGAAACTGTGTCTCCCGGTAATATCAGATGTGATCCCGTGACGTCTCATCAGTGTAACCACCCAGACGTGAGTTGAGCAATGAAGATACCAACAAATATGGCAAACTGGATGGAGAAAATCCCATGAGACCCCCCAACCCTACACAGAGATCTACCAGTCCCTAAGGAAAGGTAGGAGCAGGAGAGGTAGCCCTCCCCAGGGGAAGGGACAGTAATTGGTCGTTCAGTGCCAAGTGGTCAGCCCTGAAAATAGACGTACAAGTAACACGGGACAAGCTCCATTTTAAACAAATAATGAAATTATTTGAAAAGTGCTAAGACTGAAAGCTTTTTAAACTATCTGCTGCACAGTTGTTCATACAAATAGTGATAACCTTTGTATTTAAAAAAATCACAAACAGTGATTCCTTTGTATTTAAAAAAATATTTTCTTAGGTGTGAAGAGCTAGAAAATAATTTCTGAGGAAGGTGAACCAAATAATTCAACCATTTCCTCGGCTATGTTGACAACTGTTAGTTTTTCCGTCTTAAATAGATTGATTTTTTAAATTGTTTTAAATATATGTGTTGTTTCAGATTTGTCGTTGGCATCATTTGTTTTGACGGTATGCCCTTAGCACTAATGCATAAATTAGTCATTAATAGTCTAATTAGTCTTTAGGCTAATGCATAGATTGATAACCTCTACATCTTCAATGCAGGCCCCTACTGTACGATACTCCTTTTCTGAATATCCACAGGCTTATTATCTTTATTAAGGAAAACAAAACCTTATCTTCCCCATAATCTGTCCTGTTGTGAGGCAGCCATTCTTCCTACAAACTGAAATCCTGGAAGACCTCAAGACACCACAGAACTTTCCAGGGAAAATCCTGGGACAAGCAAGCCAATATGGAATACAAAGACATACTGGAAAAGAAAAATTCTCAACTAAAAATAAGCAAACAAAGACGAGTAGTCTCTGGGAAAGGATGTACTGATGGAAACACTTGGCCATTTTCTCCAGGTTAGACCTCTCTCCACAGCGTTTTTCATCCTCTAAAACAATCCTATTAGATTTCACATTGACAACCTGTAGAAGAAAAGTTCCACTCCAGTTCTGGGGCGTCTAACTCTCTAATTTGAAAGCCCCGAGGTTAAGTACAATGCTTGAGAGAGATGCTGACCAGGACTTCAACTTTAATAATTTCAACTTTAAATAATCTTAAATTTGCTTATGATTTTTATTGCATTAGACTTTGGGATGATAGTCTAAAGTATACTGAAATTTCACTTACAAGGTAAACCTGAATGTTGCAAAGCTGAACACGAGAAGAAAGATGGAACCTTCAGTCGTCTCCCCGGGGAACGAGTGGCGTCTCCAGACTCACAAACATCACTGTGATTCAACAGCAGAACTATGCACTTTTATCTGGGGCCACAGAGAAGGTTAGAAGTATTCCTGTATTGCAAAAGAATCTCTCAAAGGCATTCTCTCGACCTGTCCCAGGGGCTCCTGTACCCTCCTGGTCTCCCCATTGACTTAACTCAACAAACACCAGTTCTTCTACTACTCCAGAATGACCCCTAAGTTTTTATACCAAACTTCCAGGGCATTGGGAGTTTCCGTCAAAATCATATTATCTTTAGGGTAGCTGATTTTGGCAAGTACTAAGCAGATGTTTAGTCTGATAATGTGATTAAATTAATTCAAAGCAAATTGTAAAAAGTACATGACCTAAATTTTCAAGAGTGGTTGAGCATGTGATATTCTAATTTCATGTCTAGATGACATGCCCCCATATGGAAACAGGGGTGTTCTCTCTCTCTCTCTCTCTCTCTCTGTCTCTCTCTCTCTCTCTCTAAAGCTTCTCTCATCTTTTTCTCCTCCTCTCTTCCTCTCCCTTTTGAAACAGATTCATTATTACTTGGTAAGTAATATTCCCATATTCCATATTTTCATGGGGACAGGCACTTCATCTCTCAATTGGTTGGCAGGCAGGAATTTATATAAAGCAATTATTTCTCAAAACAAATACAACTTCCACACTCAGTAATACCCAAAGAATTAGTACTGAATATTTCCTTTCTGATGATTTTTAAAACTCTATACTAAGAAACAGAGGTCCAACAGGAATTCAGTGTCACATTTGGGGGTGTTTGCTTTTCTCTGATAAATTTAAACTTCATGATAAAATATTTGAATAAAATTTGTATATTATTATTTCTAAAACAGAAAAAAAAAACCAAAGTCCTGTTTGTAATTCTGTTGATAATCTGTCATGATTTAAAATGCGAACAATGTATTTGAATTGATCAAGATTACCAGCTGCTCTAGTTGAACACTTAACACCAATAACAGTGACTATTGAATAAAATAACCTTCTCAGGTACAGTCATCTTCTATAAGTATCTGCTGAGGCTTTGCATTGGTATTCAATGCAATGAAGCAATAGATATCAAATTTTTATGACAAATTATATATTTTTAGATTAAGAATGATACAACTCAAGTTTTATATAAAATCAAGATAGTTTATGTTTATCTTATGGTTCTATATGCCAAGTTTGTTTCAAAGTACGTTGTATGATAATTATTGATTTCATCTTCAAAAAAGAATTATGAGTTGGGTATCTGCATCAACTTGGTTTGATAAAGTTGGCTCTCCTTACCCATGAGTTTTACCCTCACAGAGCCAAACAATTACAGACTGAAAGCTTGATGCTTAGTGGAAGGTATGACCTGCCCACATGAGAGCTTGACTGATTTTGAAAGATGGTCATTTGTGGGAGATACTCTGAGGGGACTTTGATTAAGAGGGGAGGTTTCTGATGAGCAGGCTGGTATACACTGTCAGGAGGAGCCACAAAAATAGAGTTACTGCCAAATCATACCCTCTAAGGGAAATTCTAGGTAAAACTCCTGCCAAGCTCTGCCGAGCTTGAGGACAGAGTCCGTAGTGGCACAGGTGTGAATCGTGGAGACTAAGAGGGGTGTGGAGTCCTAACCAGCCACGCAAGGAAAAGGGACTGCCAGGCACTCTGTACTCTGCAAAGCAAGAAGATAAAAATACAGCATAGATTCTTATCTGAATAAAGATGTATGCACTTTCAGAATGGAGTCGTAAACCAATAGAGTTTCCCATGTTGTTACTGGACAGCTTATTTACGACTTTTCAGTAAATATTGCTGAACGGGATGGTAACAGATGACAGACATTATAGGAAAACATTTGAATATGAGTTCAATGGCTATAAAAATGGTAGTTTTGTTGCTAGTTGGCAGTTGTTAAAAAAAAATAAAACTAATACACTGAGACTCTATCCACAAGACTTAATTTGATGTAGTGTTTTCTATAATGAGGTTCTCAAAGTCTACTGTAGTTGGTTTATTTTCCCCCAAATATATACCATGGGAAAAGTTCTACTCAACACATACAGGCCTTACACAAGTTCTTGGAATAATTACCTAATATTCTACATTATGTTGTCCCTTGAGTCATTTAAGTACTTGTTAATGTCTTACCTTCTTCCCTAGCTCAGTTTCCACAATTTGTATCTATTATCAACTATAATTGTTACAATAGACAGTGAAAGGCTAAAACCTCATCAGGGCTTTGTTCTTATTCCTTAGTATTACTTTTTAATTTTCCTAGAAATTCAGTATAGGTCTAGGATAGTTCATCATAAATACTGTGAGTTCTCTATTATCCAGCAGAGATGTGATATTCAGAATTTCAAAAGGGTAATTACTTCTCATCTACTTCATAATGTATACTTTGGGGTCTAAAAAAGTAGGCCCAAAGCCCAAATGGTTGAATTTAAAGTACCCTGTGGGCCATAGTTAAGTATGTAAAAGTTTAATAAACTTAAGTTTCCAGTTACTTCAGCCAAAAGTTTATATTTGAGAAATATTAGCTGACAGTCTTATAAGTAAATTCTTGCCATTGGGGTGGGTGGATCAGCAAAGCATAACTTTGAGGGCTCTAAGGGAAGATAAAACTTGTTGTGAGACAGATTGGGGTATTCTACACTGGCCAGCTCTATATCTATTCTCCCTGCTTTCCCTCCAGCCAAAGAGAGTGCTCCTGCAACGAGAGAACTAGTACCATTCAGGAAGACATGATGAGCATTGGATGAAGAAGTAATGCCACAGCATTCTGCACTGATCTTCTTTGATTTCGATTGTTGGTTCTGGAACAGTGACTCTCTGGAGAAAAACTCATTACGAAAATATCTCAAAGTGTTCAGCAGATTTGACTGCCTTTTATGTAGAGTTCACTTTCAGTATTGTAATGGGCTGTGGCCACAGGTCACTACGATGACTTGTTGAGTTTATCAGACTAGTGTCATATCTTCCACAAAGGAGTGTATTGAAATGCCTGAGCTATTTGTTTAAGACTCACCTACTGAATTCAGTGAAAGAGACAAATTAGGCATTAGTTGCTGTAGACATCACCCAAGTCTGTTTCAACAAAATTCAGTGGGAAAAAAATATGATGTTGAAATAGAAAAGCACTAGGTATCTTTCTCACTTGTGGTGGAGATGATGAGTGGAGCCAGGTCCTTGCAGGTGAATACACACATAAAAACAAACAAACAAACAAACAAACAAATTCTTTAAAAAACACAAATTCTTTGAAAAAATTCTAGAAACATTAGAAATTAACATTTGTACAAGGATTAATACTAGCAGAACAATTTAAAATTTAAAATAACAGGCATTGCATGAATATGCATTTAGTAATAAGCTAGTAGCCTATATTTTAATGGCTTTAATACTTTTTGGAAAAAAACACTAATCTATTTCACATTTTAGAGAGGAAAGCAAAAAATTTTGAATCATTATTCTTCTTCTGAGTAATATTTCTAGTATTAAAGGATCACAAGGTAGAAAGTTTACTGCTAACACCATTTGGAATATTAATAAAATAAATCCACTAAAACTGGATAATTCTTTCAAAATTTTTGCTTTAATCACATTCACCCTAAACCTGCAAAGGCATGCTAGGTAGATAACTTTTTTGTGTGATCGGTATCCTTGACAAAGCTCATTTGCCATCTCCAGTGCTTCCAGAAGAAAAGTAATGCACATAGGACATATATGTCATATTCCTGGTTAATGATATGTGTAAACTTCATAGGCATGAGAATCAGCTGGCAGAAGGTCTTCTTGGGTAACCTAGTCTGGGGTTGTCTTGATAAGATTGACTGGTAGGAGAAAAGCCATGATATCTGTGATGGGACTATGCCCTCAACTGAGTCCAGGACTGCATGAAACGCAGAGAGTGAGATGTTCAGTAGCACCCCTGACCTTGGTTCCTGGTTGTGGATATAGTGTGGCCAGCCACACAAGCTTCTGCCACGTTTACCTCCCCTGGTATACCTACCCCTATCCCTTCTACCCCCACCTCTCTCTCTCTCTCTCTCTCTCTCTCTCTCTCTCTCTCTCTCTCTCTCACACACACACACACACACACACACATCATAATGGACCTTGTAATGTAACCCATCAGAAACCCTTCCTCTCTGAAGTTTTTTTCTTGTCAGTCAATTTTATCACAGCAGCAGGAAGAGAAATCAAGAAAAGCCATATCCCAAACAGATTGTGTTTATCTTAAATAAAGCTTTTTCTTTGATCCAAACTTAAGAACATGAAGTCCGGAATAAAGGTTCAATCTGAACCAGATCAAGCAATGATTTCTGAAATATGACTAGTAGATGAAAAATGAACGTTGTGCCACTATGACATTGTAACATAAACGTTTTCTTGGGCACTTGGTGAGGTGAGATGGTAGCAGGAATTGTCCAAGAGAAGTACAAGACTCACTAGCTCTCTTCCTTTATTTTTCCTTTGTTATCTGTGTCCACTACAGTCTTGGCAGGTCCTGCAGAGAAACTTCGGAGAAGGATCAGAGAGTCAAAAGAAGAGATTCTAAATACGCAACCACAGAAATGACACTAATTGTCATAAATACACCAACAAGCAGGGGAACAACCACACCACTTACCACTAGCTACATACAAATTCCATAAGCTTGATTTTGCAAATCATTTAAAAGTCATTTTAGCATGAAGATCTTTTAATCAACTGCTTCACATACACGCTGGAGAATTCAATAGTCTAAACTAATAACCACATTTCAGGAGATTAGGAATTATTGCTTTCTTGAAATCTGGAGATGGATCAGTAGTGAAAAGAGCCTTTGTTGCTCTTTCTAGAGGATTCGCTTGCCAGCAGCCACAGAGTAGCTAACAACCCTGGGCAGCTAACACTACTCCCAGGTGATCTCCGATCTGTGTGTGCACTGCACATACATGATGCACAGGCAAACTGCCAGAAGAGCACCCTTACACATAAAAATAATTGTGAGAAGGAGCTGAGGGCCTTTGCAACTCCATGGGGGGCAGGGCAGGGAGCAACAGTGTCAACTGGCCAGATCCCCCAGAGCTCCCATGGAGTAGACCACCAACCAAAGAATACACATGAAGGGACCCAGAATTCTGACCACATAGGTGGCAGAGGATGGCCTTGTTGGACATCAGTGGGAGGAGCAGCCCTTGGGCCTTAGGGTGTTCGATGCCCCAGCGTAGGGGAATGCCAGGGCAGGAAGATAGGAGTGGGTGGGTGGGTGGGTGAGTGGGGGGAGCACCCTCATAGAGGCAGGGGGAGGAGGAGCATTCCAAAGGGGAGACCTAGAGAGGGGATAACATTTGAAATGTAATTAAAGAAAATATCAAAGAGGACCCTGTCATACCACTCCTGGACATATACCCAGAGGATTCCCCTGCATGCAATAAAGACACATGCTCCACTATGTTCATAGCAGCCTTATTTATAATAGCCAGAAGCTGGAAAGAACCAAGATTCTCTCAGTGGAGGAATGGATACAAAAAATGTGGTATATTTATACAATGAAATACTACTCAGCAATTAAAAATAATGAATTCATGCAATTTGTAGGCAAATGGTTGGATCTGGAAAATATCATCCTAAGTGAGTTAACCCAATCACAAAAGAATACACATGAATTACAATCACTGATAAGTGGATAATAATGAGCCCAGAAGCTCTGAATACTCAAGGCACAATTAGCTAAGCAAAAGATTCCCAAGAAAAAGGAAGGAGAGGACCCTGGTCCGGAAAAGACTAAATCCAGTTTTGTAGGAGAGTATCAGAACAGAGAAATGGTGGGGAGGGGGGGTGATTGGGGAATGGGGAGGGAGAGGACTTATGGGACATATGATGAGGGGGGGAACTGGGGAAGGGGAAAGCCTTTGGAATGTAAACAAAGAATATAGAAAATAAAAAAGAAATATAAATAAAAAATAAAAAGGAATAAAACTCTAAGGCTTACTCTGAAGTACTGTATTCATAGTTACATGGTAAGAAAAATCATGCTGACATGAGCACAAATATATTTGCTCTAATCATACAATTTAAGATTATCCCCCAAGGAAACCTCAGAATAAAAAATCCAACTGCCATGGATGATAGCGCAGTGTCATGCCAAGCAGAATGAAGAGGAAAGACCTATACCACAGTGTCCAGACGATGTAAAGCAGTGACTACAGTCTGTATGCAGCATTTATGTCAATCTATTTTACAAAATATTCCTACCTAATGTGGCACTCGAGATGTATTTACACTTCGGTGTCCACTTTGCTTCTTTGTTAGAAATGTTAAACAAATTAATCTAATTCATCTCAGTATCTCCTAGAAAGGGCTGTTAGATTACAAAGGGCTGCATTTACACGTTAGCATGTGAATGTTTGTCTCAAATGCAAATCAACGTATTAAGACAAACTCAAACTTTATTAAAGTATTAATGCACAGAACCTTCAAAAAATCTGTAGATTAACGTTTGTACACTTGATATTTATTGAATGCTGTCAAGGGATCAAACATGTACATGTTCTCCTTGGAAATCTGTTTAATTTGCATTTATCCCTTTGTCCCTTGGCTAACATCTGGGTATTGTTATTTCTATAAATGAGGAGGTTTTGTAAGCATGTACTTGAGGTGCTAAGAGGCCCTAATTGGATAAATGAAAAGTGCAGCGTTTAGTTTAAGAACTGAAGTATCCGAACAAGTACCTGTTTCATTTACTGATCACCAATGGGTGAAATAGACAATCAAAAAACAAACAGGATGTTATTTCCTGACTTGGCACACTCGATGTCATAAAATAATCTTACTTAATTAACTACTGAACATATTGATTCCAGGGTTTGACAGGGCATGCATGGCATTGTATAGGGTTTCATAAGAGCTTATAACTGAATAGATTGATAGACAGATACAAAGAACACCATTGGGCTTTCCACTCTAGGGTTACATCATCTCTGGAAGAGCATGGTGCTCGAAGAATGATTAAGCAATGCAAAGCCTAAGAAACAAAACCTCGGGGGATTTGTTCCTGCCCGATTTACAAATCAGTTTAGAAATAAGGCATTGAGGTAGTTTAGGAGACCCACAAAGATCACAGGAGGGATTTGCAATCCCCAAGGAAAGCAGTCCATGTGTGTTTACAATGAATGATAGCACAGGTCATAATGACATCATTGAGACTATGAGCACACCTTTCTTTGGAAGATCGGTGACCCAACCCTGTGGTCGGATTATTCCAGTCTTAGATGAAAACTGGACATGTTCAAACATGGAGCAAGACAGGTAGAGCAGCGTAGTTTAAAAAAACCAATATTACTGCTACTATTATTACTACTAGTAGTAGTACCACAACCACCAGCACTTCCACCACTTCAGGGTAGCTTGAAAATAGACAGAGTAAAGAGAAACACAATCAGTGGATTTAGTTTCAAGCCAAGCAAGTGAGTGAAGGAGCAGTAATATAGAGTACATGATGAAAAGACAGTTAATTACTTGAGATTGGTGATTAACTGAGTTGTATTATTCCTTGGGAATTTAGCACTAAAGTTCATGGGAACGGTCTAAACTAGAGGTAAATGCTGGTTTAACCTGCATAAAGCTGATGAGTTTAGCTTTGAAGCTTTTACAGAAGTCCAAAGCACATAGAGAGAGTTATAGAGATACTGAGGATAAAAAGACATGTTCAGGAAAGAAACAACAGTACCAAGAGAGACTTTTACCCAATTTTTGAGATTCTAAGTTCTTTATAGAGAGTGATCGACTATTTAGATTACTGAATGGTGCATATACTGAAGACATTTGGCCAGTAGCAGGTCACAGGTGCTCTGAGGGAGAAATTTCAGTGACATGATAAATAAACCAGACTACAGATTGTCTAGGGTATATGCGTACGTGGATTTTTCTGAAGTAGTTCAAATGATCGGGAAAAAATCATTCTACCAACGAATATGGAGGGGAGTGAGAGTAGAAGGGGTTAACACTTGCCACACATATGGGTGCCACATATGGCATCTGGATGACATGGGCATCATGGGTTAGATCCCAGTACCACACAAGAACCAGAAATACAAAGAAACAAAACAAAATTAAAAAGCCAAGCTAGAAAGTGAGGGTAAGGAAGTCAAGTACATCAAATGATACCTGATGTCAATTTATACCCAGCGGAATCCCCTGCATACAACAAAGACACATGCTCCACTATGTTCATAGCAGCCTTATTTATAATAGCCAGAAGTTGGAAGGAGCCCAGATGTCCCTCAAAGGAGGAATGGATACAGAAAATGTGGTATATTTATACAATGGAATACTACTCAGCAATTAAAAATAATGAATTCATGCAATTTGTAGGCAAATGGTTGGATCTGGAAAATGTCATCCTAAGTGAGCTAACCCAATCACAAAAGAATACACATGAAATACAATCAATGATAAGTGTATATTAATCAGCCCAAAAGCTCTGAATACTCAAGGCACAATTAGCAAATCAAAAGATTCCCAAGAAGAAGGAAGGAGAGGACCCTGGTCCTGAAAAGACTGGATTCAGTTTTGTAGGAGAGTACCAGAACAGAGAAATGGTGGGGGGGAGGGTGATTGGGAAATGGGCAGGGGGCAAGAGGACCTATGGGACATATGGTGAGGGGGGAATTGGGAAAGGGAAAGCCTTTGGAATGTAAACAAAGAATATAGAAAAAAAGAAAAAAGAAAAATAAGAGAATAAAAATTTGGCAATGAAATTATAAGGACCATGTTAATTTAAAAAACATATGTTTAAAAAAGGTGTTTATTTGGCTAAAAGAACAGCCAGAACCAAGCGACAATAAGAAAACACACCAATTATGCTTGAGTTTTAAATTCCAGAATCTTCTCATTTTCTTATAAAGGATCCTGGTGTAAATTAGTTGAAAACCCAGTATGTGCTTTGCCATCTGAGTTTTAATGTTATTTCCTATTATAGAAGGGTAATCAGAAGCGGTTTTTAAGTTGCTATGCCATTAGCAACACAATTGGCCTTTGCGCAGGATGCAGGAGTATGACTTCCTAGTAAACATATTTCACTGAATGTATAGTGCCAAGGAAGAAAATAAGTGAAGCCCAGTGAAGACAAAGATTAAAGCATTGAGACTACTTTGCAGAAATATGGATAAATATGAACCGCTTTAGGGTGAGGACATGGAATCAGAGACTGAACAATGGAAAATGTGTTCTTATAAGAGCCCCAAACGCTGAACCCCACTAAAGGAGGAAGTAAGGATGTGGCACGTTAGTTCAGATGATCTCAGGCACTTATGTTGTGGGTAAATACCAAGTACTCAGTGATGGTCAGCTCTAATGGTGATAGTGAACCACTGTCATCAAATAAGTGAATTTCCATAGCATCCAACACATAGTACACACGTTAGCCGTTACAAAATGGCGCTGGCAGAGTTTTGAAAAGTTGTACTTAGAACTCCCCGAGTGTATTGCTAAAACAGAAGCAAGCTATCTGTGGAGGTTGTGCAAAGCTGAGATTCTCTGTGCTACTTAAAGATGAATTCTATTCCATCAGCACTTGCTAAGGTAAATGACCAGGAACTGATGCAAAGAAAGGATTGCTCCAATAAATGAGTTTGGTAAACAATGTGGCAAGAGGATGACTCAGAGTCCTTGTCCCAGACAAAATAACTTTAAGAGTATTTACGAAAAATATGATACTTGATGTGAGAAGGGAATGAGAGGAGTTGTCATGCCAGTCGGACGTGGTGATAGTAATGTTCTAGATGACGCACCTCGGAAGGAAATGCCTTTGTGCTTGGCCTCATTTTAAATGCATGAAACAGTCAATGGAACTGCTAAGTCAGATGTCCTTCCGTAAAGAAAAATTTCCTCTAACACAATTACATTTCTGCCTATCTTTTATTGTCATTTCCCCTTCCTTGTGAAAATATCCATTATTTTAAGTTGGGAATGCTGAGGGAACAGTGCTTGAATATATAAACCCTTTATTTTAATGTCAGAGAGAGAGAGAGAGAGAGAGAGAGAGAGAGAGAGAGAGAGAGAGAGAGAGGAGAGAGAGAGAGTAGAGAGAGAGAGAGAGAGAGAGAGAGAGAGAGAGAGAGAGAGAGAGAGAGAGAGAGAGAGAGAGAGAGAGAGAGAGAGAGAGAGAGAGAGAGAGAGAGAGAGAGATCTATTTCCAACTGGAGATCTGAATAGTACTGATCTAATAGCAAGAGGAAATCACTTGAAATGATATGATTCGGAGACTAAAATAAAAAGCATGATCACATAAATAATAAGTCAAGCAAAAGAGATGAGTCTACAGAAATAGAGCTTAAGGAACTGAGGATCAGGGAGCAGAGTGAGAGTGTTTAGACCCTTAATACACGGCAGACATAATGTGTTCCTCTACAAAATATAACTGCACGTCATAGGAACACGTTTGATTTGCTTCATAATTTCAGTTATTAGTACCTAATACTAATACAGAATTGCATACCAGATATATTACAGTTCTATTTCATGAGAAGAAAAAAGCGTGTATATTTCCAGGGATAAGGTCAAGAGAAAATATATCAATGGACCAAAAGCATTGATAAGGCTTAAGTTCATGTTCATCAAATTGCTTTTAGTTCATTTGTGCTTCTTTGAAAACATGGCATCTCTCTGTAGCCCAGGTAGTCCTTCCTCCTTAACTTTTAAATGCTAAGAATTCAGGAGTGAGCTCACTGAATACCTGGCTCAATGAATTGTTTTGCTGAGAAATGTATGTTGCATGTTAGTACTAAGAATACTGAAGCTAAAGCTTTTTAGCATAGCTGTTGCCATATTTCTTAATTAAACATATGTCAGGGAAGGTCTTTTTGGCACTCTCATTAGGTTATTTACATAAGCAAATGTATTTTGGTTTTTGGCCATCTTAAGTAACAAGCTGTGAGAGTATACATCTTTAAGTGGGTGAATATAATTTCCAGACACATAACAGACACAATGTATTCTTTGAAACAAAGTGCAATTTATGTTTTAATACAATATAAGAGTTACTATCTCTTCAAATAATCTTTTTTTTTATTAGACTCAGGTCCTTCCACAAACACTATGAACTGAGTTTTCTCAATGCATTTATAAATTTAATATTTTAGGAGTATCAGTCAAAGGTCTTATTCTTCTCTTATTCTGTCTTACTCTCTTATTCTCTTATCCTGTCTTATTCTTCTCACTCTGGATAGGAGTTCATCTGTGCCACCCTCTGCTTCTTAATACATTATTTTTCTTTCATCATTAAAAAAAAATCCTCATTCTCCACTATACCAATAAAACTCATAGTAAGAACTATTTATCACAGTATTTAGAGTTTTCCCAATAAAGTTTAATAATGTAAATAGAATATTTGATTTCAAAATATTAGAATTCATACATATATACTCAATATATACTTTATATTGTATATGTCACATTATATATTATATATAAATTATTATTTATATATTATAGAACACAAATATAATATATCATATGTGTACTGAACATTATATACATCATACATATAGTCTATGCACACATATATATTATAGATGTATATATACACACACATACATACACACACACATACACATACACTTTGAGTTCTGAAGTGACAACTTTACTGAAATAAATTAAGTCTTCTTTCAGTATTGAGACGTACCTTATTGTTCACCATTCCTTCCCTGCAAGCCTCTTGTGGGCATCCACCTCTCATGAAGGAAGTAGACTTTTGTTTACTCATCTAGAACGTTCCTTTTCTAGTTACTTTCTAGTTCCTTTTTCTAGACTTGAATTGGTCCAAAGCTCTTTCAAGTCATTACTTTGCATTACTTCTTCAAATTTATTGGGTATTCTGACTATGTTTGTATTATTTCCACTCATTTGTGTATATTTTCCTTCATGTATTCTTTGATTACATTTGTGTCTTTGATTCACACACTCACATTTACCTATTTAGTATTCTGAATGTACTTTGAATTAAAATATGGAGTCCATGAAAGCAAAATTGGTTGGTCTCAAAGATGTAAATTGTGCTTAGTAAATATTGTTGGTGGAATGGGACAAAATTGTCATAAAACAACCTCTTCTATGGAGACACAAAATGTGACACCCTGTTAGTTACCTTCTCAAAGTGCTTTGCTGGTCGCTGATATGTCTCATCACATCATCTTGCTGGCTATGGGGCACGAGGTCCTCTGAGTCCTAAGCACCAGTGTAAACACCAGCAAGGAGTGATGTGGGCAGAGACAGGCAGGAGTCTCCCAGCTCACTAATCATCTAGTTCAGCTTTACAAGGGAGATTCAAGTTCAGTGAGAGACACGTTTGTCAAAACCTACACTGGAAGGTGACTGAGAAGATAACTAATGTCAGACTCTGGGCTCCACAGGCTCCACACACGTGCGTGCACGCGCAAATATGTGTACGTGCCCCATTAAAGTGACATGATCAGATGACAGATCACAGGGCAATCAATAAAATGATACAAAATGTGTATTTGGAGTAGATATTCACCTAATAATTCCAAGCAGCCTTCAATGAAAACATTGAGAAAGGGAGACAATAGAAGTCAGAAATATTACCAGCCTATACTTTGTCTTACATTCTAAAATTTGTGCTGCAGATTTATCTTCTGTTTATTCAGTACTTCCTATTACAGTTCCCAAATGACCGTATTCAAATAGGTCAGGTCTGGTTATTTCATTCTTTTCTCGGGTTTAAGTTCGTTTGGCATCATTTCATGGCCCTCCTTCAGCATTTGGCTCTAGCCTCCAAGAACGCAAGACAGTAGGACTACAGGTTCCTGCTGATGTTATAGACATAAATGTGCTGACTCTGTAGACAGCGTCTGGAGCCTTGAAAATGGGGCACTGCCATTTCAACGTCAGCGAGGTCTTTGTGATACCATCATGTAAGAGATAAGTACTTAGTTAAGCAAATAGGATAAAAACATTATTAGGGGTATCACGAACAATTCTATTTCAAAATGTGAAGAAACAATTGTTTTTCACAAAAAAAGGGGGGCATCAAGAAAGCAACGGTACTATCCCAGGAGCACAATTTCCAAATCTATCATGCCTTCATTGTTCTTACTAGGATAAAATAACAGAGTTATTATGGCCAGTTTTGCTAGTAGTTGTGCAATTTATTAGAGTAGAACTTTAATGTCAAATATTTCAATTGTTTTACATTTATTGTAACATGTATGTATATGACATACATTAAGCTAAATTTCTGTAGGATGACAAAATGGAAAGCTTTTGACATGCTTATTCGTGGGAAGCCATTGTGAAAAGGCAATCAGGGTCATCCTTGTGCCAAGACTCACTCTTGGAGTTGGTAAAAATGTAAATCCAAGAGATTTTCATGGAAATATTAATCATGCTTTCTTTTATCATGAACTGGATGCCTTTCATTCCTAGGCTGAGACTTTCAGAAAGCTGATGAGTAGTACTTAGGACCTCTGTGTCACAGGTTAAAAGTGATTATATTAGAAGTAGAAAGCTCTCCTGACGTCTCTCTTTTTTTTTCTATGAGTACATATCATATCATGCATATATCTCCAGAGGAAAACAAACCTTTACCAGAGGCAAACTTTTTTTTCCTGTAAGAGACTATGCGAAGGTCAACCTTCAAGTAGCCAAAACACAAAATTTGTGTGAAAATGGTAAACTATCCTAAGTGTATTTGCTCTAGAACCACCCCCAGCTGTTGTCTTTTCTTCTTTATTTCAGAGAATTAGGGTTTTGACAAATTCAAACCCAAAGGGAATGAACTTAGTTCAAAATTATCTTAGAGAAGTGATGGGGGTCTTCTGGATATCATTCAGGGCTACAGTTTCTGACAAGCAAGCTGGAGAGGCAAGATGTAATGGAGAGAAGAGTTATTCACTGGAAAGCCGCACAGCAGCATGCAAAGACGAGCCAGCATACAGCATACAGGCTACAGTGCAGCTCTTGCTCACTTAACAGGAATTGTGATTACTTAAAGCATGTAAAACTTCTAGAAGATTACCTAATCAAGAAATCAACTGAATGCTAAGAATTTAGACATTCAAGCACATTTGGTATTTTTACAGATGTATTTGAAATGTTTCTCTTTTCTTTCTTTAAAAATCAAAGCAGTGCAATTTGATAGGCTAATTGTAGATGGAACCCTAGGAGAACATATATTTTTAAAAGGACGGTAGCCATACATCTAGTTTAATATAATGCAAACTTATACACCTGTATTTTGTTTTTTAAAAAAGAAAATGTTACCAAATGTCATTAAAAAAAATCACTTTGATCCAGTTGGTGAATACCAGCACTTGGTAAGAAGGGGCAGGTGGATCTCTGTAAGTTTGAGATCAGGCTGGTCTACAGATCAAGTTGCAGGGCAACTAGGGATATATGGAGAAATATTTAAAAAATCATTCTGAGATTAACTGTGGTTTAAATAAATATCCCTAAGACATGGGTTAAACTCTATTTCTTGCACAGATTGTTTCTGATGAATTCAGAAACTTTGGGAGACAGAACTGCCTGGGAGGTTCTTAGAGAAGCCTAGGCATACCCTTTCTAAGATAATGAAGTCAAGAATGTCTCTCTACTGTGTGTGCTTCGCCATTTCCTTCTAAGATCTATAAGCAATGATTCTGCTGTCTCATTGGCCAAAATCTCCAAAACCAGAAAGGTATGAACATTTCTGATCATGTTAATTATATCAGGTATTTGGTACTAAAATCACTGAAAGCCAAAAGATTCTTAGTGCTGCATTTGAATAACAAACTGATGTCTGATCTTCTAGGTCAGCAACATGATACGTCCTTTATTAGTTTCATATTTTCCATTACCTTTCAACATTTAAAAAGGAAGCCATGAAATTGGGCTGTTTTGGAGGT
This sequence comes from Apodemus agrarius, assembly GCA_964023405.1. Classification (NCBI taxonomy): domain Eukaryota; kingdom Metazoa; phylum Chordata; class Mammalia; order Rodentia; family Muridae; genus Apodemus; species Apodemus agrarius. The sequence goes on from OZ030018.1 coordinate 21,015,601, forward strand.
TATGGGGCAGTTGGGGAGGGGCCATGGGCTATGGATATGATCATACTTTCTTGTGTTTATGCATGAAATGATCAAAGAATGAAAATGATAAGTATAAATAAGTGATACAAAGTTTTGGTGTATCCAAAGGTATTTTGAGAGTTAGTAAATGAATCAAAACTCCTGAAATTTTTCAGAGAAACTTTTCTATATAGACAATTATTTACAAGCCACCCCTGTCATGAGTAGAAGCCTCTCCTGGGGAAGGATATGGAAGTTGAAAAAGTGTGAAGTTAAGTTTTAGGTCCTTCCACTCATCTGGTATTCCTAAACAAGAGTAACTCTGTTAGAAGGAAAGTAATTTTGAGAAAGGCAAGACAGCTCCTCTGTCCTCCTCCACCCTTGGAGTGTAGACTCTCAAACTCAGTAGGTGTCTCTACGCAAAGCTCTGGGGAGGTGGTTTTCTTCTATTATGTTTGACTCATGCTCTGGAGGAGGGGAGAGAACAGCTTTTTCTCACCTTAGGACAGAGAAGTAGAGTTTTACAGGAAAACTTGCGTTTGCATGTCTTCATTTATATTTCTACGAGCTATGTGCCTATTCATATAGGTGAGCCTTGGAAAATCATATTCAAGTTTCCTTTCAGTTCCCACTCTCCACAGAGGCTAATAATAGCATGCTTATTCTGTGAATCACTGAGTGACCTTTTGACTGTAAAGCTTACTGTAATATAGATCAATAAAGGTAGGATATCTCTCATGCAGAAGTGTATTTCCAACAGGTAGAATTAAAATATTAATGGTTGAATATCATTCTTAAAATTGTGTATGTTTAATAAACATAAATGATGAAATCTTCTCTGAAGGGACTCTCTCAGCAAACTCAGAGCTCATATTAGAATCAATGACTCTCCTTCAAACAGCAACTCTTTTAAGCTCTATGTGGTCAACAACTTGAATTCTGGGAAGTAAGAAGAATTGTTCACACGTTCTCCACTGCAGCACTGTACAGCATTCCCACAATATGCCCACGTATAACCTGAAGTATGTACTGTAAATATGATTGTTCCAATGTAAAATAAAATATCATCAAACATATAAATGAGCACTTGCAAGCGTCATTGTTTACATACAGATTATCTTACATTGAAATGAAATAGAAATAACTAGCGTTTCTGTCCCCTTGGGTGTCCAAGGCTCAATAGCATGAGTCAAAATGTCTCAAGAAGCTACCAGGCTTTTGTTTCCTTCAGTATCTCTTATTCTGCATGTGGCAATTATGAAGCAATAAGGATCATAATGTGCTCTTCTCACTAATTGCCCCATCATGTATCAATGATTCTTTGTAAAGAGAAGGGTGCTTAGGATATAACATTGTTGTGGAGTGGAAACAGCAACCTCAAAGTGCAGCCATTTTCCTCCAAAGCGACAAGAATTTCAGCTTAAAGGCTAGAAGCCCCCATCGAAATCAGGAACCATCAGGAACCATCTCCTCAAACCTGATAACTAATACTACAAATCATTGACCTTTTGCCAAAAGCTTTGTTTCCATAATAGTTTCACGTAAACAAAATCTTTTATTTTCTGACTCAGTAAAATATGCTTAATATATATCACTGCATATTAACTAGGGATCATATTTATCTATGTAGAAAAGTACGACAGTGCTTGAGGAAACTATTATTGTTACAAATGCTTCTCAATGTACAAGTGGATTATATAGCAATTAAGAAAACATTGTAAGTTAAAAGAATAATTTACTGAAAACAAATGTTAAAACACTGTTCTGTTGAACATCATAGCCTGACAACAGTGCAGTATACTGCGGTGGTTATTTTTAGTATAATCAGGAAGCTGAATGGGAATCGGGTACAGCTAGTTAGAGCAGCACAGCATTGTGGGCGGGCACAGCTAACCTGAAACAAAAGTATCGAACTTCAAAGTATAGTTTCTACTAAATGTGTCTTAGTTGTGCACCACCTAAAGTAGAACAATCAGGAAGTCAAATCACCATGGATTGGATACCTTTTATGTTGTTTATGTCAGATCGTAACAGAATAAGTACATTCTAATAAAATTAGAAAGGTAAAATCCGCAATGCAATACTTTTTTTTTTTTTTTTTGTGAATTGAGATAGCTTAGAAGTGGCCTATAGAAAGCTAATGATCCAGGCCAGAAGTCACAGAGCTTCGTTATTCTCTAAGTAATATAGGAAGATTTTTCAGTTAGAAAGTGAAAGGCTTTCACTCCAGTTTTTAAGGCTTCTTATGACTTATGTCTTCCACTTTCCATTGTGAGTTCTGCCCTCTGAGTCTAGCGGTTCCAGTAAAGAGTCAGAAATCACTGTAAGAGAGGCAGTGCTGTTTAAATTCCATGTATTCCCCTAGCACATAGGAATTGTACACACCAGATAAACAAGAACAAAATTGATAGGTCTTCTGCAGCTGCAATCATCCAAAAATTTCCAAGTTCCGTGTTAGCAAATAATTAGTTCCGAGGAGACAAGCCTGGACAAGGACCTGGCTTGCATAGTGAATGGCAAGAGACCAGCATGGATTCAGAAACAAGTCGACGAGACCGGGGCTCACCGGACAGCAGTGGCCAGTGATGCCTGCTTTGCTTTACTTCTTATTAGCTCCTAGCTCTTCTTTCACCAACGTGCCACAGAGAGGAATTGAAAGCAAATAGGATTGTGTGGGGGCTCGTGCAGCTTTAAATTAAGTTTATTAAAATTTGTGTATATGCTTAGATTGCTGGTGGGATTGCGAGCTGGTACAACTACTCTGGAAATCAGTCTGGCGGTTCCTCAGAAAACTGGGCATGACGCTTCCAGAGGACCCCACTATATCACTCCTGGGCATATACCCAGAGGATTCCCCAGCATGTCATAAGGACACATGTTTCACTATGTTCATAGCAGTCCTATTTATAATAGCCAGAAACTGGAAAGAGTCCAGATGTCCCTCAATGGAGGAATGGATACAGAAAATGTGGTATATTTACATAATGGAATACTACTCAGTAATTAAAAACAATGAATTCATGAAATTCTTAGGCAAATCGTTGGAACTGGAAAATATCATTCTAAGTGAGGTAATCCAATCACAAAAGAATACGCATGAAATGCAATCACTGATACGTGGATTTTTTAGCCCAGAAGCTCTGAATACCCAAGACACAATTCACATATCAAATGATTCCCAAGAAGAAGGATGGAGAGGGCTCTGGTCCTGGAAAGGCTTGATGCAGCATTGTAGGGGATTACCAGGACAGAGAAGTGGGAGGGGGTTGATTGGGGAATGGGCAGAGGGAAGAGGGCTTATAGGACTTATGGGGAGGGGGAAACTGGGAAAGGGAAAATTATTTGGAATGTAAACAAAGAATATAGAAAATAAAAAAATAAATTATTGGTAAGGATAAAATGCTTAAGCCTTCCTGTGTGGTTTTCACCATCTTTCCTGATGCTTGTGCAAAGCTCGATTTCAAAGTTTTTGTTACCATGTATGCAGAAAACATAGGGAAAACAAGTGGCCCCGCACCCACCAGAAATTCTAATGCAGCAAAACTTCTCCCAGTAGAAGTCTTCAAGTTCATTACTGCTGTTACTAAAGAGAGATTTTGCTAATAGTTTACGGTAAATCATAGAACATGCTCTCCAGAATGATCCTCTGTCAGCACCTGGATAAGTGAAGTTATCTTGGAAATCAGCAGAAAGCATGACTATGAAGACAGAAGACACACACACAACTGTATCAAACCTCTTACCTTATTGTATAAGGTAAACGATTATTAGACATGCTAGTCTCTGTGCTTAAGGGCACACGGGATAAATAAGAAGTTATAGGAGGTAAATGCTGAGATAAATATGCTGGTCCAAGGAAGTGTTGGGACTTGGCAATGGTGGCCAGGGTAAATTGTCTGCTTTGCACTGAGAAAAGAGCTGGCTCAACAGAGTCCTCTTAGTTTGGATCCACAAGACAGGAAGACATTCTGTAGGGTGCTGTCCTTGATCCTCCTCTCTTCACACAAATATTTTTAAAGTCTTTATCAAAATCATGTCTGGAAAGTGCCCTATGACATCCCTGAAATGTAATCGTATTTTGTGCGATGTTTTCAAGACTTTCAAGTGTCATGGCTAGATTTTCAGTCTGTTGTTACGCTTTTCCTCAACCCTAAGTGTGAGCTCACACCAAGTTTAGTAATTCCTCTCTAAAAGTGCTCCTGATATTCTGTTCTTAACTCTGATTGCTTAGATGAGAACCAGTACTTTCTCTGAGTCTTGATCAGGGAAGTTGAAGAACACGTTACTTGATCTCATATTTATTCCAACTAATTCAGGCTATGCAGGAATTGTGTGGAGTGTGTTAAACGACTCTCTTTCTCACTAGGTGGAGGATCCCAGACTTCGTGTCTAAATTTCATATCTTATATAGAGACCTCATAACCTGACTCTGTGTTGCACAGGTTTCCTATGCGTGGAATTAACTAATCCTTTCATCAAAATTGATCATGCTCTCTAAATTCTCTCAGCCATTTACCCTCCGATTTCTAAATCTGATATGATTCACAATGGATAAAATAGCACACAGGGTGGTACACCTTCAAGTCAATGGAATGAACTAAACGTGAAAATGCATTGCTCTTCCTTCAAAAACAAGACCAGACTGTCTTACGTGTCTGTCCCATTGGATCCAACATGGTACAAAAGGGTGGTTTTCAAGGGAAGAAGCCAAACGTAGCTATTTACTTAACAAAATCAAAGATGACAATGTATGTATATATTTTGGGAGTTTATTGTGTATACAAACATGCCCGTAAATGTATGTCATGTCTGGACCTGTATATAGATATATACACAAACTGAAGTCTTTATGTATTTGTGTACAGACAACATATATTCGTGTGTGTGTGTGTGTGTGTGTGTGTGTGTGTGTGTGTGTGTTCCTTCCTATGGATGCTGTGGCTTTCCCAGAGGTGATGATAGAAGAAATCACTAAAGACTAGGGGAATAAAGCAATTGAGTCCTGTGAACCCAGGATGCTCAAGGTAGCACTGGCATGTTATTTGCCATCTGGGAGCTAGTGATTGGAGCTTCACCTGCCATCGTTCATCTAAGAGATGGGTCAGAAAAGGTCCCTGGTGACAGCTGTGATCAGATGTCAGAGAAATTCAAATGGCAGCTTTCTGAGGTCTTGCCAATGGGTCACAAACAAAGAAGAGAACACTTTTCACCTTTTCATTTTTTTTTTCATGTGTGTGTAAACTTAAAGCAACCAGTCATTTTACGCTGAGGACCAATATCCTATGACAGTTACAGACAAAGTATCTGTTTGAAATTCAGAGTTTTGCTGCCATGGCTAGAGGGCACCCTGATTTAGGAGCACACATCATATCTAAATCTGGAAAAAGACAGGCAGTCTATGGTGAAAATCACATTGGAAAAAAATCATTTTTCTTTAGTCAACCAAGCCAACTGTGCAAAAGTAAGACTGGGTGTGTCTGTTATCAGAGCTGGCTCACTTGGCTGTTCTAACAAGGCAAGCACACCAGAACATTCCTTAGAGCCCAGCAATACTGTCTACACTGTTTTGCCCTGTTTGGGAACTTTAGTTCCTTGTAATTCCCCAAAATAGAATTTAAATTGTTTAAAAAAAAATAAACACTAACGACACAATGTTGAGTGCATCTACAGTTACTGTAATGAAGGAAAGAAACTCAGGTATGTAGAAGAAAACTAGAAACCTTCAGTGTATTCATTTAGAGAAGGAAACATCAAAATGGGGGACCATGTTACAGGTTGATACAAGACAGTAAAATAAATGGGGGATAGTTCATTTAAATGTGTGTGTGTGTGTGTGTGTGTGTGTGTGTGTGTGTAAAACTCAAATATTAGTAAAATAATGTTTCGAATAATTTATGTTCTGGATTATTTCAGTGTAGGACATTGTTGCTGTCTCTCATTAGTCTACTATGTCTTTTTGAGTGGGGATTTCATCTGAGCAATTGTACTAATACTGTAGTTAATGTCCATTTATATTGGCACAGCTCCTTAGAGGACAGGCTGTTAAGCCTTCCCTGACACATAATACAGACATCACCAAATTGCTTTGCTCTTGGCTAGCAACTTAATTGGCCTTGTCTTCTTCCTCAGGATGAAATGGAAGACTCTCTTATTTGGAGATTTTTTTTTGTCATTCTATATTGCATAAGTGTTTCAATAAAATGCTTAAGATCGCAAAAATAAACGTCGATGCTCCTTTTACAGTATTTATTTACACAGTGTGGGTGGTCTCTGACAACCCTCTAACACTAATATTTTGTTATCAGAGAAGCTATGCGTTATCTTCACAGAGACTTTTAAGAGGGCAAAATGATTTAATGGATAGTCCTGAATTGATACTTGTATCCCTTAACCTCAGGTATGAGTAAGATGCTCACCAGGCTTACTCGGGAAAGATATCTAGTATTTGGTGAATCCAAATTCACCCACAGAACAAATCGACTTTCATTAAGAATTCAATACATGGCTGGCTGGCATGCAGCAGCTAGAAGAAGACCACCCACACACCTGCAGGGGGCGCCACTACAAAAGGGGACCGTGTGATGGAGAGATGGGATATTTGGAGTACATGGTGGAGAAATGAAAGAGAAAACAAAGCCGAGGGGTTTGTAGACCGTGGAGAAATGTGCAACTGGAGACTCAAGGGCAGCAAAGAGCAACTGATATAAAGAAGATCATTTGAGTTCCTGGCTACCAAGCGACATGTCTGGGTCTATGGTCTCGCTGCCGCTGGGGTCTGTATTGATGTTTGTGGTTAGAATTCCCACCAAAGGCCAAGCAGATGTCTGTGGTCCGAGTTGCCTCCAGAGACCATGTGGCTATCTGAGAACTGTGTTACCTGGAAGGACATGTCGATCTGACACCTGTGCTGCCACCTGAGGCCATGGGGACATTTGGGCCCAGGCTGCTTCCAGGGGTCATGTTTGGATTCATGGTCTTATTGCAGCCGGGGTCTGTGTTGACATCCCAAGCCCATGTTACCACCAAAGGCTATGCAGATATTCATGGTTTGGAGTCACACCTAAAGCAATTCTATGTGCTGAGCTAGCCCTACCTCTTGCCTGGCAGCATGGTAGAGGTAACTATAACAAGTGAGATGCACATAAGTCACTGCCAAGGGTGGGAGCATGAGAGAGTTGACCCTGGGCACATAGTCAGCCCCTAAGGTTCTGAGAGTGGGAGAACTGTTTCTGCCCCTCATTGGTTGTAGCACTTGGAAGAGTGGGCCTTGTGCCTTGTCTACTAAGGAGCACAGTAGAGCCGATTATGATGGCGAGGGAATGAGTCAGCCATCCCAGAGGACATGAAAGCTGATCCTGTCCCTTGCCAACTGCAGCATTAGATGAGCTACACAGGGCAGTGCAGGGAGCTCACCCTGCTGGTGTGAACACAGGAGAGATGGCAGGTGGGCCAATCAGCTACCTTCCACGCCCAGTTCCAGAGCCTTCGGTTGGCTCGTTTCAACATCTACCCTATCTGTAATCTGCCAGAGCACTTGAAATAGTGCAGACCCAAATGCCGCAGGCTCTTCATGACTCGGGGCCACAAAGTAATATCCAAGACAGTCCCTGAGAGGATCTAGTATAGCAGAAGTGAGAGGCCTCGAAACAGACCAATGGCTCATTACATGTGCAATTTTTTAAAAAATGTATGGAAAAATGTACACTGTGTGACACACTGTGATACACTACAGGTTCCCCGACAAGATATTTTTTTTAAATTCTATCTTGTTTTATTTTGCCGGAAGTTGTTGCGAGGGCAAAGGGTAGATTTGAAGGGACAAGAAGATGAATGAGATTGGGGCGCATGATGTTCTGAGAGTCACAAAGAATCCTTAAAAGGTAAAAAAAGATATTAGCAGATAATGATGAGGAAAATGTAAACTATAACTTGAAAACTGACCATTTTAAATGGAGAAGAGGTCACAGTTAAGGAATGCTGTTCTCTGAACACATGTTACAAAGTCTTCAGAGTAAATTCAAATCTGTGGTCTCAGGAATGGCACTACATCATTGGAGTTCATGTTCTCTGAAACTAGAGAAGGGTGGGTCTGAGAGATCTTCTCTTGAAAATAAAATATTTTTCAGAGGGGATAGAAGCCATCCGAAGGATTTTGTTACATAAAAGGTGTTTTTTTTTTCCCTCATGATCTTTTTAATCTTCAGTAGTAGAGCTTCAAGGACAGGTACCCCTTTTCTAGGACATAATTCATACCCTATTGCCAAGAAAGAACATCTCGTGATATTATGTCCAATCACGATAGTATTTCTAGCACAAGTAGTCTATAGGACAACTTCAGCAGTTGGTGGCTCACCTGATAACTGCACTTTAATTCACCTTATCACTTTGTGATATGTCTGGACAGCAGTCATTCCAGGATGCCTCCTTGAAAGGCACTTTTTTTTCTTCCTCAAAATTCCACTGGAACTTGTAGGGTGAGTTCAACCTTTCCTTGCTCTGTCGAAGCCTCTTCAAATGCGCAAGGCATTCTTAAATCTCTCGACTGTTTCTGCTGCCTCTTGCTACAATTCAGATTCTACGTCTAGCGTCTTTGTCAGTTCTACCAAATAGTAATAGGTGTTGGGCCAAAATGATGAGTCAAAGTCCCCGTCATTATGAAATTTGCCACTGTAGTGGGAAATACAGAAAGTGATAGGCAAATCAATAAGTACATTGGTCATCTATAATAGCGATAGATAGAAAATGGAGCAGAAACATATGATTGGGTGGGAGGAAGGATGGAGCAAGGAAGACATGTGTCTGAGGAGAGCGCAGTTCCACCACGCAAAGATATGAGTCAGAGTCCACTGGAAGGACATAGTAGAGAGAGACAGCACATTCTGAGCACAGGGTGATCTGAGTTTCTCCCTAGATGAAGGTCCCTGCGACTGTGATCTGCCAGGTAAGACATATGCTACATGTGGACCCAGAGAAAGAGCCAGGATCCCTTTGGCTAGACATTAAAGAATGTGGATTTTCTTTTTTAGTGTATAAAACGAAGCCACTGAAAACTTTTTTTCAGAACAGAGAAACATGCCCCAGTTTATATTGCTAAATAGCTATTTTGGATGCTGTGCGAAGAAATCGGTTTTAATATTAACAAAAGGGAAACTGCTGGGGCATGAGGCCACTTCACTAATAACTTCATTTCTACCCCATTCAGATTCTCTCTGCTCTGCAGACCTGGCAGAGTCCTACTAATGTATATGACAGAGGGAGTCGGAATGAATTCTCTTGCACAGTTGAAGATAATTTCCAAAGAAATAAGTCATAATAATAAGGTCATCAAAGAGGATAAATAGTATAAAAATGTCACTACAAAAGTTGTGCTATTTACTGCAATCTTTGACTGGTTTCATTCATTCACCATCACAATATTGATTGACAGCCAGACTGAGTCAAGTACAATGTGACTTCTGAGATTATAGAAATTATTATAATTAACAACAGCTAATTAACAGCACTAACTTCAATACACAGGACATTTACTGTACATTAAGATCTACAAATACTTCACATACTCTGACTCAGTTTTTCTCTCGACAGATTTCTGATCCAAAAGTTTTTAAAGTTATTTGTCACTTGATACATGAGACAGCTTGTATGGAGAACATCAAAAACCTCCCGCAGTGGGCAGCTGTTACCTAGCAACAGCATTTAAAATCTGTATTGTCTACTCCACCACCCATTCCTTACACCCTCTCTAAATCCCCCTTTGAAGAAACACAGTAAACATTTCTTGTACATTTGGTGTCTATTTTGTGACCAGTAAGATGAATAATAAACAAAATCACAAAGGAACATTTTTGTTTAAAAAGGTTGATGATTGTAAAAAAAAAATAATAATACGTTGAAAAAAATGAAGTTCTATAAATTTGTCATCTTCTCCATCAATTTCTGTAAGAGACGCCCTATGAGGACATATGAGCTGTAGACTTGAATACCTGAAACTCTCCAATGGAATACAATTATTAAGGTAGGGGCAAGACCTGGATGTATGATTTCTTCATAAAAAGGGGAAGAAGAATGGGGAAAAAATTTGGAGACAGAGTTGATGTGTAGATAGATGATAAAAGATTCATCGAAAGTTTTTAAGTAGGAAGACACACTTCACATTGTCACACTTCAGGGAAGAGTGACCTCCGGAAACACATTACATCTGTTATAGTGAAGAGCTTTATCAATTATGATTTAAAGTGAAGAGAGGCAAAGCAGGAATAGAATGCAGTAAAGAACGGGATAGCAGCAATACAGGTTAAACAGGACACTGGACTCTGTAGTATAACCAAGATCCATAAATGTTGCTGAAACTTCTAACATGATGACATGTATTCCTTGGGTGAAACATGGAAGACGATATATACCATCATGCTTAGCGTTTGTCTTTTTATCAGCTGGCCTTTGTTTGAGCATTTTGTGTATGACCTCCAGAGCTTGCCACCCTGCCACCGCAGAACAACTCGAGTTTGTAGGGGATGGGATACCTCTCAGAAACCTAGGACAAATGGCCGGTTCAGGTGCTTATTTAACATATCAAACCGGACACCGGCCAGCTCCTCCCAGCTCTGAGAGTCCCACTCCTCACCTGTGGCTCCTCCCAGCACTTCTCACCCTGCCCCCAACCCATGGACTGGGCTTTCCCTTTCCCTAGCCTGATTTTTTTATCTAACTGTTATAATTAACAATATTGTTATTGTTTTAACACAACTACTTTGGCTGTGTCAGTCTCTTGGTCTCTTGGTCCGGACTACTATTGGTTCGCAGCTAGCAATTCATCTCTTGACCTCTTGCCCTGCCCCCTCTCTCCTCTCATGGTTCAGGTTAGTCTTCTAACATTGTTCATCCTGAATTCTTCCCTTTTCCTGCTTTCTCCCTTATATCTATAATAAAAAATTCTCCATACAATAAGAGTAGTCATGTCTTCCCCCTTTTATTTCATTATTTTCATTGAGCAAGGTTATCAAAAGATGTTTAGGAATCTCCAAAAATGAAGAATCAACTACTGGAATTGCTTGATAATTTCAATAAACCTCTGGACTCAATAAAATAACCACAGATAATTTGAGAAGGGATTATTCTGATTTGGAAACACACTGCCTGTCACCTAGGATCTTAGCGCCAATAATATATCCCACGCACCTACTCTGCACACACAGCCCCTCCACCTGGCTAAGCACAGCTCACAGCCAACTGTGAAGTTATGAATGAATCAGAGAAGGTAGCGGCAATCAGAGGAGGGATTAATAGAAGTGAGAACGCTTGCTTCCAGAGCCACATAGGCCATTAGCGCTGCTGGGATGCGCACTTTGTGGCTGAAAGCGCCGTACTCCGCTGGGGTTGTGTGTCACAAATCCTCCTGAAGAACAGGTGTCGGCGTCGCCTGCGGCTCATTTGTCATTCCGCTACAGCAGTGTTAACATATGTTGCGTTTGTGCTAATTGTGTTTGTTTTCGCACTCAACGTCGAGTTGCCCTTCATCATGCCAAAGAGATAAATGTGAGATAGGGAGAAGCAACCTGAGAACGGCCCAGCCTTTGCTTTTTCCTCTTCTGGTTTCCCCACCCACGGGGTGAATTCCTGGTCCCAGAGATATATATTCTCAAAGACGTCAAATTCCAGAGTGTTAGGTACTCGGAAAGGGAGGCATAAGAGTTATACTTGCCATGGAATTATTAGTGAACTTCCGGTTAAACTTTTAACATTGTGTTATTGATTCTTAACGTCATTGATTTCACTGTGGGCCACTTAGTGGTGTCTTTGTTTTAACAAGCCATTTAGAGATGAGAATTTGAAGACAATTAAATGCGAATTAGAAACAGGTGGGTTTGATCTTCAATTGTTAACGTATAAGGCTAGAAAACAATGTTTAGCATTAGGAAGTGAAAGGAAGCAGAATTCCATACCTGCACCACAATATGTCACAAATATACATTGATGGGGCTCTGTCTGATGTAAAGAAAATATTCACGTACAAATTCATCTCTGCCTTCAGCTTATCTGGGGTTTCCATTACAGAAATCACTTGACTTTAGCTAAAGAAATGAGAACTTGCTAATTAATTAGCTCACTGAAGGTCTCTAATATGCAATTTGCATACCAATGTTTAGATCTTAAGCCGGTTTCCTAAACGTTTAGAAAATTTTCTTCTCAGTTTTCCACTGTTTCCCTTGCCTGTTTCTTAGGGTGCTAACGTTAAGCTCATTCAAACACACCAGAAGTGTAATTTCTAACTCGAAGAGTAAAGAGCCGAGGTTATACAATCAGATACTTTCAGCAGTTGTCATTTCTATTGTCATGCTTTGTTCTAGATTTCTAGTGGCATGCCTGTACAGGTGTGCGCGGGGAGAGAGAGGAGGTTTGTCCATGCGCTGCTCCCTCCATTCGAGTTTTAGCAGGTCATGCTCAGGGTAATTGTTTGTCCCCTAGGGCTCCTGATGGGATTGCATGCTCTGGGGTTCTCTAGTCCGATTATAGCTAACAGCGTCTTCTTGCTCTTTGACCTTCCTGTGCACTGGTGAGTTTGTGCAGATAGAGAATTGTTAACTTAATGAAAGTTTACGATGCTGAACTTTTCTGTCAAAAAATGTCTCAACTAGTTCCTTATTTTGGCCTGATTATGTTAAGATCCTTTTTTATTAAATACAATTATTTTATTCTATTTCCTTTTTATTGCCTGGAATCTTTGCTTAAATACAATTATTTTATTCTGTTTACTTTTTATTACCTGGAATCTTACAGAGTTTATGCTTTTAAATTATCTTGAATTTTTTTATTTAAACATTAAAGAAAATTCAGCAGAATGTTGTATTACATTAACCTATCCATTTATTATCAGAAGTTGAATTTTACTATGAAATCAATCTATGAGGCAAGTCAGGTGAGATGTCCTCAGGCTACAGTACTTGCCATCAAGTCTCTAGCCTGAAACCTGAACTCAGTCTCGGATCCCACGGAAGGGTGGGAAAGAGCTGACTCCTGCAAGTTATCCTCTGACCTCCAAATATGCATCCTGCTGTACACCACACACATATGCCCCTGAACAAATAAACAAACATTATAAAATATTAAAGAGATGCATTGTGGAGTGAAGATAGAACAAGCAAATATTTTATGCAAATGACCTATAGTAAAAATCTCTGATCTTCTATTCTTATCAGTTTATTCTTGCATATAATATGAAAACTATTTTCTCAAGTACAAGAGAAATATAATATAAAATCAGTATACAGATATTATGAAGATACTTAGTTATTCAACTGTATCTAAAACATTAGAAATTTATAATTGAAAATACAGAACGTTGGGCTTTCAGACCCAGCATGATCTAGGCTGAAATCTTACCTTCAAGTTACTTCCATGAATTCATATGTATATGAACAAATACACATACATACATGCCACATACAGGCATACATACGTGCATACATACATGCATACATGCATTTATATATACATACTTATACATATATCACATACACACAGGCATATACACAGATATACCCAGAGACACATATACACACAGAGACAAACATACCACATACACAAACACACACACACACACACACACACACACCACATACATGCATATATGAACACACACACACACACACACACACACACACACACTCACACTTCATTGTTCTTTGAAAATGTCCATATAAGGATGCAAAATGCTGACTTAACACACAGACTATCACCCTGAAGTCCCCAACGGTTGCTGTCTTGGGTTATGTCTGCACACTTTAAGCTGTTCATGTAGTGTTCACATCGCAGAAGAATGCATTTCTCAGATGTATTGAGATTAAATGGTGCATGACTGTCCCTCACTTACATCTCAATATCCTGGACTTGCAGTCCCAGAGACCAGAGTCTTGCTTAATGAGCCTAAGTGCTTTCAGGAAAGATCACTTATATTAAAAGGCACAAAAAGCACGGCCAAGGCAGTGGGCAATATATCATGTGCCTGTCCCTTAGCAAACCTTTACAGGTTTCAATGCAAGATATTTAACATCCTGGTGACAAAATTATATATATATACAACTACATAGGATGAATTCAATGATTTTATATTGATAAACTTAGATTTGTTAAAAAAAAATCTTGGCAACTAGCCATACTTCTAAAACATTAAGATAATCTGATATTGGTAGTCTTTCTGTGAAGTTTTAAATATTAGAAATAATTGACACATATATTTTATCAAGAGGAGTATTAAAATAATGCCATAATGTATACACTGTTACTCTCTGCAGTAAATTTATGGCTGTCTACCATTTCTGATTATCACTATAGCAAATGACCTGTATTAAAATGTAAATGTAAGGGGAAAGTAGATTATGTCTGGTCATTGAGAATATGGCGTTCTAGACCGTAGTCCATGGAATGAAATCAAATCCACTGCGTTTAGTAACTTCAGATCCATGACAGATATGACCAGCCCTCCCTTGCTTACCTATCAGATACTATAAAGCAAAGGTGAAGGGAAATGGCATAGTAGTCCCTAAGGAACTGCCTTCAAGTATTCTGAAAGCCCGTTACCATGGCAAATTCCGATTTTCCTCAGAGCATGGCACCACAACCATTTGGTGGTCACAATCTAGAAGGGAGTGTTCCTAGTAACTGTTGAGATCCAAGATAGAGAAAGATCAAAGACACTGGTCACTGGTTTCTTAGGGAGCACTGGTCTTGGTACAGTAATAATTACTTGATGTTTCACATTATTTGAGTTCCCAGTCACATTCATAAACCATACTCTACACTTCCACATCGTGATATTATCCAGAAATCAAAGAAATGTATGGTATTCATTTTATTTCTTAGAAGTGTGATTTTTTTTAAAGGCCCACTTGGTCAGGTATGGTGGCACGCCCTTTAATCTCTGCACTCAGGAAGCAGAGGAAGGTGGTTACTTCTAAGGTTGAGGCCATCCAGGTCTGCAGAGCAGGTTCTAGACCAGCCAGGGATCCCCAGTGAGACAGTCTGGAAGGAAAGTTTTATTTGTGCATTTGAGATTCTGAGAGCATTTGATATATATTAAGTTTTATTAATCTTCGAGCTGTCTTTAATTTTAATGTGTTTGGTTTTACTTTCATGAGGTTACTTTTTGGGAGTCACTGTATTTCATAGCACGGCAGAGAGAACACTGAACAGACAGAAGATGACCTCATATCTTGGCAGAAAGCAGAAGCAGGTCTGACCCAAAGAGAGTCTTGTCAGTTGCTAGTGAGCAAATCTGACATCACTGGCCACAGGCATTAAATATTGTATTGTTATATTAAACATAACCAACGTTTTATGTTTCCATTCTGTATTTTTATATGAGCAGTATTCCTCATTGTCGGGAAAGTTTCGTATGTAGAGCGTATAGCGCACACCCTGCACGTCTTCCCTATCTTACAGTCCCAGCTTCATGGAAAGAGCCAGTCCCTCCCATTTAAGTAACAGAAACCAAAATAATGGCACAGTGTCCAAGGCTATGCCAGCTCTGATGTTTGTCACCGAAAATTCTGCAAATGTGACAGTGCAACATTTGAAGGAAGAAAAAAAAAGAAAGAAAGAATTTCTATGACTGTCAAAATTCAAACCCAGGCAGACAATGCATGCGTGAGTGCTTTAGGAAGCAGTGACTATAATTGCCGGTGGTGCGTCCAACCAAAGTAAGGGAGTGTGACTAAAAATGGGGAGTTAGCCTTGTCTGGTAGCTAAGCCACCCTCAGAGACGTCCCCTCCTTCAGCAGGCGACTGTCTTCACCGGCAAAGTGACTCTCCACCCACACACAAGCATTGATTTATTATGGAAAGCAAAATAGTCCACATGAGAAGGAAGACTTGATATGGTAACACGTCCAGAATAAAACCATGGGCAGTATTTTGTTGGAAGGCACAGCATTAACTAAATCTTTCGTGAATGACTGAGGGAGAGAAAAGACTACAATTTAGGAGAAAAAAAAATGGAAAATTTCAAAGTAAATGGGACTAAGGGGAATTGTTTAGAATCATGATAAACTGAGTATAAGCAAGTAGAATAAACTTATTAGACAAATAGTATACTAAACAAGAACAACACATACACACATACATGCATTCATAAATACCCAAACTCCAAATTACATAATAAGAATGTCATATAATACAACAAAATGAACAGGTTTAGAAATGTAAGAAACAAAGAAAAATTTAATATTTTAAAAATTTACCTATGGAATGAATTCATGTTTCATAATTTCTAAGGAAAGAATTAAATACTAAGATATTAACTCTCAGGAAAGTCCAATTTGCATTTGGAATATAACTCAAATGCCATTTCTCTTCTGTGTAGTTGATTCTGTATTTTTGCCATTTAAACTTATTTTAAATTACACATCTGACTGTTCCCTGTCTTATAATACTTGCATGTTTCCGACAATACATTCTAATATTTCTTTGCGTGGGTATTAGATCTTCACAAAAAGCTTCACTTTAGATGGAATAGAACAAGCAATTCAAAATTAATCTGAGAGAGAGAGAGGAGAGAGAGAGAGAGAGAGAGAGAGAGAGAGAGAGAGAGGGAATGAATTGAAAGCCAACCACCAGAGTGGAGACAGAAATAATGTAAGCAGGCCCTCCTGTCCGTGCCTCACACTGAGTGTCATCGGTTACTATCAGGGGACTGTAAATCATGTGACACATTTGGAGTGGTCACGTCCACGGGGAATGAGAAAAGCTACTGTGATTTCCATTTGCTTCGTGACTTTGAACTTTAACTGCCGATGGATCTCACTTGATGGAATTTTCTGCTTGGGCGATTTAAATTGATATGCTTGAAATTAAAAATAAAGATTCTGTAAGGTTTTTTTCCCCCCTCCTTCTGGCTATTAAGATCAATGTCCGAACTTCATCAACTTTTACCAGTGCTTTTGTTATAACCAGTTAATGGAACTGCTCTTGGGTTTTACTATATGAACCATGAAAAGACGTGTACCTCCCCTCCCCGCACATGCAGAATACATTCAGGGCGTTGGGGAATTGTGTCATAGAAAGCCTTGGAGTGGATGAAGGTAACGTTGCTGCTCCCAGTTAGGCCCCAGGGTAACGTTCATCCCAGGGATAATGCGGAAGGCCTGGCTGATGAGGCTCTTTG
Source organism: Apodemus agrarius (assembly GCA_964023405.1). NCBI lineage: Eukaryota > Metazoa > Chordata > Mammalia > Rodentia > Muridae > Apodemus > Apodemus agrarius. Next base: position 21,032,759 of record OZ030018.1, read on the forward strand.
AGTTTTCTCTTAGAAGGCTATTAGGGCCCAGCTGCTTGATTGGCTTTTTCATCTAGAGACCACTGGGACCGCTTCCACAACCACCACTCTCTACAAAGCATCAGTCTAGCTCTAAACTGGACAGCCCATAAGTCACAGATCCAATGCTTCTAGCACATAAAAGAGTGAACTTTAAGATGTAACAGAGATTTGAAACTGCGCATCATAGATGTTTCAATGTCTATCTTCAGCTAAAATCCCAGAGCCTTTGTGTAAGATTTCCTAAACTCTTTGTTTTACCTACGGGGGGGGGGGGAGGTTTTAAAATAAAGTTAAAGTCTCCATTTTCCAGGCTCAGCAGAAAAGAGAGAAAGGAGGAGAATGATCCAATTCAACACTGGCATTTCATAACTGAGGATGCTCAGAGCCTGGGTTGATTTGGCTGAGGCTGAAGAAGGTGTCAGATTTATTCTGATGGAGAGGGGTAAGCAAGCCCACCTTCCTTTCTACTAAACATCTAGAAATGACTCTAATAGACAAGACTGCCTCCAGTGTGTGGCTTCTCTCTTATTCCCATCTGGATTTGAGGTTTAATTGGTATGCATTTGATTTTTTCCCCCTCAAATTTGTCCTTGCAAACATGTTGCTGAAAGGGCAGGTCTCAAGCATTTCATTAAATGTAATAAACCTAGGTTGGACTTATACTTTTCGATGGGCTGCATGATTGCTGGGTTTTATTAATTGAAATTAGCATCGTTTTTTATTTATAAAGCAAATGAGTTTTATCTTGTGTCCAGAACAGTGCTGATGAGCTAATGCCAATGAAGAAAACCTCCTGTAGCCTCTCCAGAACACAACAGTAAAGGGACAAGTCATCCCTCCCAGACTCCCCTATATGGGCGAGGAAGCTCAATTTAGAATCGACACTCTCTAGTTGTTAAGGCAGAGGCCGGTGGTAAAATAGTGCTCCCGCATACATGTATTCTTGTATTTCAATTCACCTGTAGAAAAAAGTGTGTCATTCACTTTTTAATGTTGCATAAGAGCCATTTCCACATTTAAACTTACATTCCAGATGGCAGGCTTTCTCTGACAGTAAATATCAAACATATTTTGGATAGTATGAAATCCTCATTTAAACAAAAATTGCTTATACATTTATTTTAAAGGAGTATATGAAAATCTTCATTTTTACTTTATTATTGTTAACCTCCATTAAAATATTTCTATACGTTATAATACATAAAAATTTAAAAAGCTGTCCTATCTCCCTCCATAAAACTCACAATAACAAGTCCATGAACTCTTGCAATTTTTATAGGACTTTCCATAAAGGAACGAAAGATATTTTCAAACTGTTGAACTTTTTATATAGAGATATTTCATATCTCTAAAGCTCTAAGCTCTAAATTCATAGCTTAGGCAATCATCTCTAATTACTTGAAGTATTTTTAAAAATTTTACTTTGGAATAAAACATTTTAAAAGCTTGAGTCACAGAAAACACCGATTATCACTGAAACCTGGATATTTCATATAATCATAACATTTGTAACTTAATGCTAAATTTAGGTTTAAAATAGAGTTGAATTCCAGGTACACTGTGCCATTTTTATTGTGGACTTTATGATTTTTAGACAGTGGGCAGACTGGAGGGTGTTGGAAAGTGGGCAAAGTTACAGTTCAGAAGTAACTACCCTAATTAATGGAATCAAATATCACAGAACATAAAACTATGCATGGTAAAAAAAATAATCTTTCAAGCACACGTATTTTATAAAATGGTGAAAGGGAAGATTGTTCAAAGTGAAGAATGAAGTTAGCGTGCTGACATAAAGTATACCACAATATCATGCTTTGAGACACTAAACACTTCACTAAACGACTGAGTTCTGGGGTTTCTTCCAATGTGCTACTTGGCAATTTTCCTGTTTTCTTTTATTTCAGCCACCTGACAGTACTTCCAAAATTCCCAAATCTGAGTGTTGAAGACTTGAATCAATGTAGATTTGAACTTACTTACTACCACCTTTAGTTTCCGGTATTAATTGGGTTATTAATTGCTGAAGGATTTGGTCCATAAAGAAGTGACAAGATAAAGTGGCTCTAGAAAACAGTGAGGGAAAAGCTAAGCCTTATTTCTAACTATAAGAAAAAAGAGACAAGTAGTATTTTCATCAAGGACACTCTTAACCTCTTAAACAAAGAGAGTAATTTTTTTTCATTTCCTGTTAAAACCAGAGTCTGTTTATATTAACCAAGCTTACAGGAAAGCAAGAAAGTACTTCCTCAATGGAGAGGCGATGGAGATCATCTAGAATGTTCTGCTTCCTCATGAAGGCAGCAGCTTTACATTAATGGATTCCTCATGATTCCCTGAAATCCACATTCAACTATTTCTCAGCATCAACTAGCTAGAACAGTGTCTCCCCCATGCATTGAGTGGTCGTCCACCGGTGTGTACAAGTACCAGGGGCATGCTAACTCCTCTCTCCCTTCAGTTACTTGGGCCTTCCATTACACAAAACACCCGACTTTAGTTAAATAAATGAAGACTTTTTAGTTAATTAGCTCATTAATTACAGACCAAAAGAGGGCCTTGTATCCTCCCCCCAAACTGGAGTAACAGATGGTTGTGAGACAGTAGACATCAACCGAACCCAGGTCCTCTGCAAGAGCAACAGATGCTCTTCACCATTGATCTCTCTCTGTGGGCCCAAGAGGATTTTTCAGTATGATGTGACTTTCGCCTTGTCTAGTACTTATTACTTTCATGTTCTGAGGACTCAATGGACAATGGCTTCACCCTTTAAGTTCAAGGTCCCACAAAAGATTCTGTGCATTTTTAAGAGTTTATGATTATTAGTTTTGTAAGGGACAGGTGTAGTAACACTGGTTCTTTCTAGATAACTTTCCTTGAAACGTATCACCCTGCGATCTGTACATGGTTAACCTGGAAATGTTCTGAAAGCTAAATAAAAAATGATAATGCTTTGTCTAATTTCTATCTCATATCTTTTTCACTTTCAACCAATCAGAATTTATTTTCTCCACAATCAAAAGGGTATCTTTAGCTGCTATTGATTCCTGGTTGCATATTATTCATATGACACCAACACAGTAAAAAAAGTCAGTAAAATGTAAAACCCAAGAGTGAGAGGTTTATGATACCCTGACAACTGCAAAACTAATGTCCAAAACTGCTGTATGGCCATGTGCCTTGAAATATCGAAATATTGGCAACAAACATAAAATTTTGTCTTTTTGGATAATATTAAAGGTTTACAAGAATTTAGCCTCTTCCTATGTGTTCATACCTCCATTAAAGGTATATGGAAGGTCAAGTATAGAACTTTCACAAATACATTTATGTATATAATAAATAAAATTATAAATATTTTAAATTCCTTTAGGACATAGAACAAGCAGATGTCAAGCAAGCTCAAAATTCAGTATTTTAAGACATTAGAGTCTGCAAAGTGGGTTATATTTTCATGTGTAGGCTAGGAAAATTATTGTGATATCCTTGAGATGTATGTTCAAATGTACATTCCCTCTGGGTTGGTATGTTCAACACAAACTGGTAGCATAGTTCAATTTACAGGAAGGAAAGCAAGCCATCTCACTAGTGAGAGAATAAGTTTGTGGAACCAATCTTAACGTTATGCTATGTATGTATAAGAGATACACTTATACACTATCATTCTTTAAAGACATTAGAATCATTCAGGCATGATAGGACCAGGGAAGTGCCATTCATTCAGAGCTAGGAGCTGAAAGTATACACAAAACTCAGTGAGTTTTCAGACATCCCTGATTAATTCTCAAACCAAATCATAATTTTCAAAAAAGATAGAGTTACACAACAATTTAACAAATTGGATTTGGAACACTGGAGAGATGGCTCAGCTGATAAAGTACTTGAAGTGTAAGTATTGAGATAGGAGCTCCATCCCTACCCTAGTATTGGAGGAATGGGAATGAAACAATCCCTGGGGTGTGCTGGAGTATGACATGAATATTTTGGACAAATGTGACATTGATTGGTTCGCTATGGGCCAACCTCTGGTTGCCATTAGGCCATCAGTGGCTTGACTACCTGCAGTGTTTGGCTCTGCAGAAGATCAGGCTGCCATTTTTCACCTTTTAAGGGCTCTTTTCATTTCTATTTTTCCATAGAGGCATGTCTTCCACTCCTTTGAGCGTTGACCATTTTTCTTGATGGAAACCATGAGATGGGGGTCTCCCTGTGTAGGCAGGAGTGGCTTTAAACTCACAGTAATCTTCCCGCTTGAACCTCCCGAATGCCAGGATTGCAAATGTGAGCCAAAACACCCGATTCCCTTCCATCAGTACGTGACATAATACATTCTATTTTCTTTAGCAATACTAGCCCAAGAGAGAGAATTAGGATGTGTCTGTGTCGGGATCCTTTAAGGTTGGCATGGGAACCTCCTGAAAATCCTTATGGATAGGAGCGAGGCCCAGGATGTGAAAGCGAGGAAAGGAAATGAGAACAAAAAGACCACCAGTGAACTTGAAACCATGACTCCAGTTCCCTAGGAAGTGTGAATTATCACACCAAGTATCACAACTCAGTAGTCTGGTAATTTAGTATATTTCATAAATGAAATTTACTTAGATACCTCTTACTGAATGAAGCTAACAGGTCTGAGCAAGTAGCAGTTTACAATTTGAGTAGGGAATTGACACTAATCAGCAATGATTAAGAGCTATTTGTTGTAGGTATCAGGTATATTCTAATCCCTTTATGGTATCAAGACACATTAGATCACCTTAGAAGGGACTCTGCTATCCTTACCTAACAAAGTTGGGACCAAGAGAGATTACATAATTGGTCAAGGGCACAAGAAGTAAAGGGTAAAATTCAAATTTGACTTGTTGATGATATATGACCTCTGTTCAGCTATTAGCAGCCACTTTATGCAATCTTACTGACCATTAATGTCACACCTTTATAGGAAACTTACTATTTCCTACTTCAAAGATTTTGGTAGGAATTGAAAGAGAATCAGCAGCTAACTTATTTACTCTACCCTTATGATGACACACGGTGTGTGAAAACTTTCCCTGTTAGATCATTATGACTCTTCATAGTACATTTATCCAAATCTCCGAGACAGAAACAAAGTCTGACTGACAAAGCAAGGAAACTAAAGAATGAAAACAAAGAACATATTGGATCTAGACAGTCATAGAAGAAGAATCACAGTAAAGATGAGTTTTCATGTGAACGTCCAAAGTTTTAACCAGTCTCTTCTTAAGGCTTTCGTAGTTCTAAACAATTTACCTAAGACAATTCAAAATGCTCAATACAATTCTATAGGGATACCTCCTTATCACAAGTGAAAAGTTCTTAGAGGCCTTTTATATAAGGAAACACAATCAGGAAAAAAATAAAATGTTATGTGTAATGTAATCTGTATGTTTTGGTTTATAGTGGTGTATTAACGAGCCATGACAGAGTGATTCTTTTTATCATCCCTTAAAATTGAGCAGAAGCATAGCTGGTGATTTAGTTTCACCTGATTTGACTTTTTATACATATGCAATATCATTTAAACTCATTTACATTCATGTGAGTTGGATTTCAAGTTAATGTCTAGAGGCATTGATTTCATTAAATATTTTTTTGTTCAGTCAAAAACTCTGAACACACATGGATATTTCAAACCAGTATCCTTTTAAGATTTTCAACACTGGGGTACTAATTACTATTGTGGGGAAAATGAACAAAAGTGTTTTATAGTAAAATTCAGTAAACAAAGTATTTGAAAAAGCTGGACTCACAGTCCTAAGTAAATGTAGTTTGATTTCTACAATTGTCTTTTACTCACGTTCCTGTGAATCTACATGCTGTTTTTCTCAGGAGGGGATGCTGGGGAAAGTCTTGAGAAGATAAATAGCTTTTCTGGTCATTTCTTAGATGCTGAGATTTACAGTCTGGGCTTTGATCTCTGCTTGACTGGCTTAGTAAGTGCAGAGATAAGGAAGCCTTGGACAGAGTCCTCCTCCTACAGCTTAGCTACTTGACATCCTGTGACCAATGATGCTGGCTCACGGCTACCCAGAAGAAATGGGGCACAAAGGGCATTTCCCAGTAAGGACATTTGTCGCTGAAGCTGTTGTCATTTCTCATAGGATACATTGTGCTTTCTTGTGAGCAATGGCCATTCCTTTAGTGATAAAATGCTTTTCCTATGTTCATTGAAAAACTGACTTATGGAACTGGAATGTCTTTAGAAAATGTAGATAAATGTACTGGAAGATTTAGAATTGGGGTCAAATTTTAAAAATCTCATTTACAAGGGTGAGAAGGGTCTCATTTATAGTAAAAAAGATATTAACATCTTGATGCCTTTGTTTCTCAGTCTCTATTTGTCTATCTGTATGTCTGTTTATCTGTCTATCTGTCTGCCCCTTTATCTATCTATCTATCTATCTATCTATCTATCTATCTATACATACATTACATACATACATCTATCATCTATCTTCTCATCAGTCAATCTAATGTAACTTATCTATCTACCTCTCTCATATATACATTCTGGCATAGACACACACATACACATATTTACTTTAGGATACAAATTACACATTTCATTCTTGCAAAAGGAGAGTTCATGTTATGATAGCCGCAAAGCATTTATGATTTGATGTTTTTGTTTGACTTCATTGGACACAGAAAAATGAGGAGTACAATAATAATAAATATTAAGAGACTTATTCAAGTTCAAAGTCATGGTGAAATCTCAAGCAAAGAGTGAGGCATGCTGGGAGATTCAACTCACAGTCTGAATGTACAGAGGTGGAGGTAGTCAGGAATATAACCCTCACCTGAACAACTAACCTTCCAGAGTACTTGTAGGCAAGAGACATCCCTGCTCCTTGCTATGCAACAGGATCACAGGATCCAGTGAGAAGCTGTGTAAGCCAGATGAACACCAGAAGAAAGTCCTTACACTTGAATCTCTTTAAGGTGCAAACTTTAGGAAAGATGTTTTTTTCAATCACCAATTAAACCAAGCCATACAACAGCTCTGGGACTGAGACTGGGATGGCTTTCCAAAGTGAATGAGGGGGAGGGGCATCCAAGGAAACTAAAAGATGCTGACAGAGTGTTGGCAAGAAAAGGAGTTAGAAAGAGGGAGACTCTGGAAATCAAGAATGTCCTTCAGTGTCACCTCTCACTCTGACTAAGCCTAGCAACCCAGACACCAAAACAGATGATCTCGTTTAGGTACAGAAACCATGTGTATCCATTTCAAAACTGGATCTTCAATCTGCTTCTTATTAAATTTATTTTGTAAAATATATTCTTATACTTTGTGTATCAATGTTCATAACAGACAGGAACAAAATATTAATAGACTGATCTAAAAAGAATTTACTCTAATCTTATTGGTTAATCATATAGCTGTTAACCTAGGAACATCTACAGATAAAGAATATTCTAGATTTAATGCCAGATAAAGAAAGAAGCCACGCAATGGTTGATGATTTGTTATTGTCATTGTATTTCCATATTGTAGAAAATATTGATCACGCCTTTACTTCAAAAAAAAACTCTTCACACATCAAAAAGAGCAAAGGGAAGCTATGAAGTGTGTTTCACAAAACCAACACAGTTTAAAAATAAACCAATGAGGACATTGCAAAACCAAAATTCACAACTCCAACTCACCTATGAGCATAAGTAAAATATCTTTTTAAATAAATGTTTAGATAGGTTTTAAAATATCTTTTAAACATGAACCAGTGACTAAACAAGAAGCGTTTTTCATTTTTATACTATATAATTATAAAGTATATTTATAGGTTAAACTTAAAACATGCATTTAAAAGCGTCTAAAAACAAAGCATAATCTAAGGAAATAGGTGATTTTCCCCCTTAAACAATCTAGTTCTATGGCTTAGAAATTAGTAGATAATAGAAGTCATACATATAATCGCAACAGGGAAAATTAAGCATTTTCTTATGGGAGGTAATGGATGTCAACAGATTCAGAAGAAGAAGAAATGTCCTTCAGAGACTTTGGCAAGTTGCTTTCTTCTTCCTACCCTTTCTCCATTACATTCTATGAAACTTACAAGAATGTACTATAATACATTATTAAGTTAGCAATGTGTCTTCCCCTGGTAAATATAAACTCTAGAAACTGACTGTGATATGCATATTGTTGCATGTTCATTATCTCCGAGCTTTCTTTTCCTGATAGGGCTGTCCCATACATGTGTGCTTGATAAGGCCGTACTATCAAAGTTATGAACTGAGAGTAGTATCCTTCAGAAGAATCTTTATTTTCTCAGAAAAAGAAAATATCAAATAAAACTTAGAATTTGACTTTTTAAAATTGTGACAAAATAATCTCTGGAATAAATGACTGGAGAAGAAAAAGAGATTTTGAAATCAAGTGTCACATTATACCTGTTCTAGTAATCCACTATTATTTTACTTTTCCAAAGTATTAGTACAGATTTAATATGTGTAAAGATGTTTCTTTTACCATGTTTAGTTTTAAAGGGACTTTGAGAACTTGTATCAAGGTTATTTTTCTTTTTGTGGTATCCTAACTAAGTATTCCATTGTACAGTGAAAGTAGAATTTCTTCATTTATTTTCCTCCTTTTAAAAAAATTAATTCCAGTACCTGATATACTGGGAAGGTTCTAAGCTGCCTTAGAAACCAAGAGGAAGCCAACTCCGCGATGAGCAAGCATGTAATTTAATGATTTAATTCAAATAAGACTAATTTCATATAATCTTTATATTTTTATTGCCTGCTTCTGATCTTATACTATAAAGTCTTCCCCATACCTCTTTTAAGAGTTCCAAATCCAGTTGGGAGTGGTGGCAACTTGATTTAATCTCTCAAACACCTTTAATCTCTGTATTCAAGAGGCAGAGGCAGACAGATCTCTTTGAGTTTGTGGTCAGCCTTTCTACATAGTGAGCTCCAGCATAAAGAGTTCCAGACCTGCTGTAGAAGGAAGCTGACAGACGTATGAATTGAAAACTTAACTTGCAAGGACCCATGAGTATTTTTATGTCTCTTAGCAGAATCTCTAATACCTTAATACACTGATGTTTGTGAAGAAATGGCCGGCAGTGTTTCCCAACTTTTCACCTGTTCACCTGACTTAAGAGAAATATATTATTATATATTATTCCTAGTTCACTAACTTCTACTTCAAATAATTTATTTCAAGGATGTCGACATGGGGATATTCTTCAGTCTTTTATTGTATCACCAGGAGAAAGTTGATGTCATTATTAGGATAAAAAAAAAGTAGCAACAGTATTTAAAGAAAATTCTATTTTTCAAATACTTAAACAAATAACCATATCTAAAGTTATAATTAGGAGGATAACCATAGCAATATATAAACTGTGTGTAATGACAGGAAGACCAGGGACTCAAGCTCATCTTTGGATACATAGGAAGTTGAAAGCCAGCTTGGACTGAGAACTTGCTTCAAAATTAAATTAGCAGGATAGTGTGGAATAATTAAAAAAGTGTGATTATGGCATAATTAAAAGAGTGTGAAGTCTTAGCAATATTAAACCACAGTATATAGTTGTTGGTAGATATAAAAGTATATTTTATTAACTATTGGATTTGCCTTGGGCCATCAATTCTAGCTGACTTCTAAAAATTGTGCTGGGTTGCCGATTCAGCATTAGAAATGTTCACATAATAATGTGGAAGACTGCAAGTCTCTGGGGAAAGTACCAACCCCCAACTGTAAGTCTCTTTCAAGTCTAACCGGTTATGACATGAAATGCTTGGCTGAATGACTTCAGATGAATAAGATAATGAGTCAGGTGATACCCATTTGCATCAGAAGCCAGCACAGTGCTATACGACAGTGAAATCTGTAGCAAGTCAACAGAAACGAAGACTGCTGGCATTTATTAGGAGTCAGTGTTTTATAACTGCTTTTCTGGAATCTCTAGTTGAGGTCTCAAGTCTGGTCATCTGGTATACCACATGATATTGGAAATAAATAGTGGTCAGACAAGACAGATAACCATAGTCCTCCCTTATCGGTGGGGTTATGGACCATCATGTGACAGACTCTTGGCGTCAAGGATTTAAACCATTTGTTCTCATCAGAGATGTCAGCAATCCTAACACAGATTAGTTTTCTTCTTTACCAAGTTGAGGCCTTTCTCTTTCTTATTTAAAGGAAACATTTCACATCTTCTCTTTGGTATATCTGAATTGTCAATGTGACTACACTTGCACTTTAGATTACCTATTAACCAAAATAAATTTACTTAATCATAAACAGTGGGATATAGTGAAATTCAGTCTGATAATCCAGATGGTTACTATGTACCGTCTAAAAATAGTACATAGAGCTTGGATGCACTGGATGAAGGGATATCTACTACCCCAAGGCAGTAAACAAGATGTCCCGAAAATCACACTACTGAGCGTGCTACAAAACAATGTGCTGTTTATATTTTAGAATAGTCTACTTAATATTTTTTGATTATGGTTATCTGTTAAGAACTGAAACCACATTAAAGGGGTTTAGTACCTCTAACTGGGAAGTTGTAGATCTGGAAGTGTATCTGCCTACACCCACAACAACTAGGATGCCAAGATGGCTGATATTTTCTCCCTACCAAATTATCCAGATTTTTCCTAACTACTTGAAATTACATTATTTCCTCAAATAATCTGAAACTATGAGACTGAAAAAAAAGTGTGACTTTCAAAATCTAATTACCTCCAATATTCCTACATTGTAAATCAAAATCAGATAAATTTGCAATAAAAAATAACCTAAAACTAAGGAGATGATACTTCTTAAAATTCATCCATAGCATACATTCTAAAAGAGTTTATTATACTAGCATTGAGATGTGTGACTTTCTTTACAGGAAAACACTAACAGCTAAATGTATTTCATGGAATCCTAATTCTTGAAACACAGTTGGGCTTGTACTGAAGCCTCTTGAAAATAACAAAACATGGTAATATATTAGGTTAAATAATATTGACTTTAACTATATGGTGAATTATGTTTGGGGAAGCAGCTGAAAAAAGTTAAGAGTATGGTCAAATGACGCGAAACTTGCACATGTTTCTTTTAAAATTATATTATAGAAAAGTATAAAAAATTAATAAAAATAATTCTATTGCAGCTGAAGTATTGGGTGAAAATCAGCCATGGTTATATGGAATGAACTCTGTTTCCAGAATGTACAACTTATATAACACAATTTTTGTATTTGGGAGCCATCTTGGTCATAATATGGGGAGATTGCCTTTGGTAAACAAATTAATTATGTACTCATGCAACAGCTGAGAGTTGATGTAGGACAGAAAAACCCAACTGCTTAGTATAAACTATTATATTTTACAAATATTTAAGTAAAATTCCAAAGGGACTGACAGTTTGAATGACTCGTGAGCTGAAGCTGTGAATTGCATTAGAAAAACAAATCCATCTCAAATTTAACTTGAAATGTAAAAGCCTGAACTCCCAACACAGGAGTTCCGCTTATCATCTTGCACACCTAATAGCTTCCTTAAGCTATTGTCTCCAGCCAATACTGAACAAAATGTATCAACCTGAACCTACCAAAATTTAAAGGAACTTCTAGTTTATCCTTGAGGAAATACATGGTTGATCAGTTACACTGACATAGATGATACAAAGCATTTAACAGAGCGAATCTTTCCTTTAGTTCACAGTTGGGAGAGGTCTGTCCATGACATTTGACTCATGCTCTGGAGCTTGGAAGATCATACTGGTGGAAGACTGTGGGGGCAAAAGGTCTTATCCTATAGCGAACAGGAAGTTGAAAGAATATGGCAGGAAGGGACCAGCCACAAGGAATACTCAAGTATGTGTCACCTGCTACCTATTTTCTCTACACGGGTATTAACCTAAAATTTTTAGCAACTTCTGAAATAGAGCCACCACCTGGGAACTAAGGTTTAATACACAGGGCACACTTACATCCAAACTTCAGTAAATGTCTATAATGAAGTATCTATCTAAGTATCATATATTCCCATCAATTATCATAGCGATTGGGAAATGAATAGAGAAAGGTGTCAAGGAACAAAAGTCAATATTTTAAAGTTAAAAAAAATAAAGGAAGGAAAAAAAATGATCAGGATCAGAGTAATCGCCTTCTAGACCATGAGGAAGAGAATTCAAAGCAAATTACCTCATTCCATGACTGTTAACATGGAAGACAAAGGTACCAAGTTCTACAAGGTTAGAGCAACATCTATGGACTCAGTGGGCAGAGGGGAAAGACTTCCCATTTCTTTATCATGTCAAAATGATTAGGAAGAGCAGGCCTAAGGCATAATTAGGAGTCAATTATTAGAAAGGATATGTTGTGGAATGGGTGGGAATGAGACTTTAAGAGTATTCAAATTAGCTTATCATGGTTTTGCTTCATTTTGGTCTGTCTGAGGCCTGTTATATTTTCTTAAAGATTATCGTGAGCCGCTTAATAAGTTCCTGCTATTGTCTGTGAGGATATGTGTCCTAGCCTGTGAAAGGCGGGAACGTCCAATCCAGGGGTTTGTTACAGTCCTTACTTCTAGGAGTCTCTGGAAAATACGGAGACCTAGAGACACAGGAACAGAGATGAGATGGTTAGCTTCAGGCTACCACATTAGTGAATCAGCATGATGTAACCATCACATTTAGAAAGATTTGCTACAATTAATTTTTATCTTTACTTTTGTTATTAGTTCTGAGAATCACATCTAACCCTAAACCTCAAACATACAAGAAAAATGTTTGGCCACAGAGCAATGCTCCATCTCTTTACCCCAGTGTTAACCTTACACAGCCATCTATCTCCCTGATTTTAACTTCTACTTCACCGCTACCCAGAGATCTGGTCCAATATTGACATCTAATAACCATGCAATTCACCCTAAACACCTCTTCATAAATTCCAATTGAAGACACTTTATGTTAACCCAAACTTGTCTCCACAGCCGCTGCATAAGTAGAAAGTTCTGTTCTTTGTTCCTGGATTGACATTCTTTTCTTTTCCTCTTCTTTTCTTTTCCTCTTCTCTTCTCTTCTCTTCTCTTCTCTTCTCTTCTCTTCTCTTCTCTTCTCTTCTCTTCTCTTCTCTTCTCTTCTCTTTTCCTTTCTTTTCCTTTCCTTTCTTTACTTTTCTTTTTTCTTTTCTTCTCTTTTTTTCTTTTCTTCTTTTTTTTTAGAAGATGATTTTGTAATTATATTTATGTACAGGAAACGTAGTGTACATGTAACCCAGTTTAGTGGCAACTTCTTCAGCCTTTGCCTTTTGCCGCTTGGCCATGCGAGCCACAGACTTGGGACCCAGGGCATTGCCTCCCCGTGGCGGAGGATCTCTTCACAGCTGTCATGATAATTGCTCCTGATGGCCTCCACCACCTTGTCTCCCGAGTTAACCCGTGTGAACGTTCTGTACTTAAAATGGCAGTTTGAAATTTCTAGATTAGTTGAGAAAATTCAGAAATGTTTTTGTCATAGGCATTTTTTTCAGGATTTACTACGAAGTGAAACGGTACTGCACGTGGGATTGTTTAGCTGAAGGGGTTATGTAGGGAAGTTGGTGATTTTGGTTTTGCTTGTAGATTTGTTTTTGCTTTTTTTTTTGTCTTTGTTTAATTCACAGGCATATATTTTTTTGTTAATTAATTGTTTGAGAATTTCATTCATGCATATACCCTGCTTTGATATGTCAACTTCCTTCTGAGTCGGTGAGATTATTAACTCTATTTCTATGACAGTAGGAAGGAAGACAATGCAAGCGAGAGATTCCTCCTAAATTTATATAGTGTTTAAACTATTTTCACTCCTTAGTGTTTAGTTCTCAAACTTACATTGACTACAGTGGAAAGAGGAATGTTTTCTTGAATTTCTTGCAATTTGTAACAGCTTTCAATCTTCATCTTCAATGCGCAAACAGGAACACCATCCGCTAGACATTGGCCACCTCTAGCTTTGCGCTTTCTATGCCTCAAGGGTGAGAACAGGTGTCTCAAGTTCTTTAGCAATCTCCACAGTAAAAAGTTCCATAAGGAGGAACACTGAGATTTTATAAATGACACATATAAAGCGTTATAGAATAGATCCTCTTAATTGCCTTAAATGCATATTTGAGTGCAACAGCTCTATTTACATTGCTGTTTGTTGACTGCCACATCCAGCTCTAGAATTTCTGCATTTTCTACACTGAAATGCTGAGTTATTAAAGCACAAGCCTCATTTGTTCATTCCTTCGACCTCAGTCACCATCAGCCATGCTATTTTTCTTTATCCATTTGACTCCTCTGTGGACCTCAGAGAATCATACAATATTTCTCCTCTCGTGTCTGGTTTGATTTTTTTATAGCATTATGCCAGCAAGGATCCTTCATATGAAATAATGTTAGTGTGACATTCACACTTATTTAAGGCTGAATAATATCTCAAGTATATGTATGCCACCTTTTCCCCTCAGTGCTCATTTGGTTTTTTTTTCTTTCTTTCTTGGGAATTACTGTAAATAATGCTGCTATGAATGTAAATGTGCAAGTATATGGTTTTCAATTCCCTTTTGTGCTTATGCCCTGAATGTCAGGCTTTTGTTGCTACAAGACACTGGGAATGCATTTTTAGGTACAGAATTCAGTAATTCCTTGATCCTTTTATTACCATATGAGTCTGAATTCCATCGTCCATTAAATAAAGTCTAATAATTGTATTCATAGACTGCATTGTGTGGCCCGTGCTGGATAGACAGCGCTGGCTTCTAATCTTCCTGCTCTTCTTCTAACACACAAGCCTGGTTACCAGAGCGGCAGAGTTACAGAAATTACTTTCATTTGTAAAACTCCATTAGAAGGTAGAATTTTCAAAATGAGAATTAAAACATTTTTATTGGCAGTGCACATAATTAGCCATTAATATCAACTTTAGTTAGTTACAGCAACTCCGGTACTGACTCATAATTTGAAATCTTTCAAATATGTTACAAGTTACCCTGAAAGCTCAGCAGCAGTGCATGATGGATTGAAATTCAGTGCACTCCAGAGAAAGCCTTAAGCCTTAGTTTCCAAATTTGAGACTGTATCAGCTCATGCAAACTTAGAAACCAACTTATGAAAAATGTTTTCAGATCAATACATGCCCTTTCTTCATTATTAAAATTTTTCTATTTTTTTTTTACTTAAAACTTTTCATATATGAACACATCTCTCACTTTAATAATGTATCATGTACTATGGATGCCGCACAGCTTTCAAGTTACATAAAAGCGACCCCATAGGAAGAACAACAACATCAACCAACCAGAACCCCACCCCCCAGAGCTCCCAGGGACTAAACCACCAACCAAAGAGTTCACATGGAGGGACCCGCATATGCAGTGGAGGATGGCCTTGTCAGACATCAATGAGAGGAGAGGCCCTTGGTCCTGGGGAGGCTTGGTGCCCCAGGGTAGGGGAATGCCAGGAAGGGAGTAGGAATGGGTGGGGGAGCACCCTCATAGAAACAGGGAGAGTGGGGATGGGATAGAGGGTTTCTGGAGGGGGGGCAGGAAAGTGGATAACATTTGAAATGTAATCAAAGAAATTATCCAATAGAAAAAGAATAGGAAAAACAATATCGGTGGCGCAATGTTTACAGAATTCAAACACATGCAGTATGATCTGTTTGTAAAACAATGGATATTTTTATGGCCCATTTCCCCCACAGAATGCTCAAAACCTTATTAAGTGCATCCAGGGTCTTCGCCCTTTCATGTTCATATGATTTATATGTGCTGGTACAAGATGCGGGTTGGATGTTAAACTTGACGCATTTCCCCTCCCCTCTGCTCTTGGTTCAAGGCAACAGTAAAAGAGGAAAGTAAATAATCTCAACTTTTCCTTAATACCATCCTTCATGTTTCCCACACTCAGCTGAATTTTATTATGGAATCATTCTCTGACTTCTTATTTATATTATCTTTCCATCAAACCTCAAGGTAACATCTTTCACGGGCTCATATATTAGGTTTCTTTTATGGAAATGTCAAAATCGTCTCCGCACCGAAGGAAACTCTCTAGAGCAAAGGCTTATAGGTGCCCGCCGATTTACTCGGTGACAAATATTGGCCATCCTGACATTTAGTGCTCACTATGACCTACACATAATGCAAAAATTGCAATTACTTTCTTTTAATATATAAATATGGTCAGGTCATTCACTCCTTATGTGAGCCATGAATACTTCTCTGACTGTCCAAATGTACTAATGATTCTATATGTGCATATACACAGATGATGGGATTGAAGCTTCCATTTGCTTAGTATCCTCCCAAGGTTGCCTACAAGGTAAGGAGTAAAGAGATTTTCAAATCACAGAATGGATAGCAAATCATTGAATGGAGCTCTTCCTCATACAATAATTCCGCAATAAAGAGTATTCTAGGAGAGGTCTTCGTTTCTGGGATTTTTCTGATAAACTACCCAAGGTTCTAAGTATTCGAACTAAGGCTGTCCGTGAGAACGTCATCATCAGTGAGGTGGGATTTCTAGTTCCTACAGCCTGAGTCTGGATAGATTCCCCAACAGAAAGTATGCATTGTAACTTTTGCGCACATACGATCTAAGCTCTCTTACTCTTTGAGAGTCATTTATTTTATTTTAGTGTTTACTTTTTTGAGCATACGGTAAACCACCTGCATTCAAACATGTAAAGAGAAAACTGTGCCCTTTGGGAAAAATAGTATTTGAATTCGGTGCTTCACAGGACGAATCAACAAGATCCATGGATGACCCCTCCACGCCTCTGTCTCCGTACACGGACTTAGCTTAGTCACTGTACAGACTCCTGAATTAGATGATGTGAGGTTGTGTTTGCTATTTAACTCCTTGCAATTCACAAGCTGTGGCCTGCCGGTTATGTCCTGATTTTTCCTTGGCTCAGACTTAGGAGGAGTAAGAACAAGGATTAGTTGTTGCCGCTAGAGGGCAGTAACAACAATTTAATAATGCAAAGCCTGTTTCAGCTTGTCTCGGGCCCTGGGAAACAATGAGTCCGTGTGGTGTGGGTGAGGTCAGAGCCTCTGATTCTAACAGAGCGAACAATGAGTTGGAGAAAAATTAACTAAAACTTTTTTCACGCACATCATTTTCAAATTACGCGCTGTGAATTTTTCAAGATTAAAAAAATCTTGTTTGCCCGTCTCATTTTTTAACTGTAAGAATGGGCTATTATAAATAATTTTCTCTGGTAAGATCTTGAAAATAGATGGCTCTTTATTTAAAAAAAAAATAGACTCCCTAAGCATACATATTGAAAGCAATTCATTATTGTGGATTTAAGATCTTTCACTTTTTAAGAGAGTACACATACACAGTTTCTAAGTGCAAACATCCAGAATTTTCATGGAAAATCACGTTGGGTAGACACATGCATATTTTACTAGATATCTTATTCATACATTCTCTGTGAGCACCATAAGAAAATGCCCCCATCAAAGTTAAATAGTAGGAGGAAATACACGGGGTCATAGAGGACGATTTAGGATTTTAAGCACATATAAATTCAATTCTATTGAGATCCTATTTAGCACGTAGATATGTCTGCTTGCGTTCTGAATGTTTTCACATGAATATTTAGCAATTTTATTCAGGAAAGGGAAGGGAAGCTTCTTAATCAAACCGTAAGTTCCTTTGGGGATATAGTTACGCAACCTCACTGTAGTTCTCGATGCTCCAGGAAGTAAGAAACACCCGTTAACACAGAACACAGAGCTGCCCTATAACAACCTATTCTAGACTGGGAAGCATAAGCCCAGTGCTTCTCTGACCATGACAAAAGGCTCACCTACCTCTTCCCGAGGGGTCATTTACTAATACTTTTATATCTAACAAGAAATAAAGAGCAAAAAAAAAATATTAGATATTAAGACCTCCTTAGGGCATTATTTGAGTCAATATGTACAAAAATCACAAAAATCAAGTGGGGTTTACGGAAGTTTCTAGATGCTTGCACTCATTCCTTGGGCTTCTGTTTCATGATGGGTACCTGACAGTATGCAGAAGTGCCTGGCGCCTTGACCGTGCTGTAAGCTGCCCTGATCTACAGTGATTCCTAGAAGAAACAGATTGTTGGGGAGTGACAGGGATGCTAATGTCACTGCCCCATAGTGAAAAGGTGAGAAACTGAGTCCAACCAAACTCGAAAAGGTTTGCATGAAGTTCAGCTCAGGCTGCCTTGGTTTATCCAGGACGAGGATTCCTACTTTTCCAACAATATTTTTTTTTATTTATTTAGCTATCAAGGATGATGTGTTTGGTTTGTACTTAGGGCGATGCAGTATGAAAAATACCCATATTCCAAAAGGCAAGGTTGTTGAGATTCAACCTTGACAGTCCGGTGAGTGGGTGTTGTGTGGTCACACAATCTGACAGTATCTAGAGACAGCTTAGGTGTGTGGACATGCTGAGGAAAGACGCGAAAGGCTAAATGAACTAGTTTTCAGACGGACAAATTTCAGAAGGCTCGTGAGTTCTGGGCCACCCAGGGATCGGCCTGAACTTACATTTCTGTGTCTGAGTGCTCCATCTTCTTTGGAGTTGGTCACATTTGTTTCTGTGAAAAATTATTTACTTTTAAAGTTATCCCACGAAAGATGTATTCCGGAGAGGTGTGCATCGATATTGACGCCTGCCGTCTGAAAGTGTTGGCACTTCTCAAACTCAACTTTCCCGATTGTGTTTACAGCTAAAATCCAAAATGAGCTCAGTATCAAACCAGTCAGTGGATAGCCACTCCTCACCTGAGATTAGCCAGAGCCTCAGTTTTTTTTTTTTTTTTTCTATCTCAGACTTGGACACAGACGAACATAGTCATTTTTGATTAAGCTGGAAATACTAATCAAAAGGTAAGTCTGAAGAATCACTATGTTTTCCAGAACCATACTACTAATTTTCAATGATTTCATATTTTTTTCTTTTCATTTAACACATAGTGTAGAAAGAAAACATGCAGAATTTTCTAAACTACTAAAATTCAGGTGCCAGACCTAAAAGAGGAAATTAGAGCACCTTGTTTATTTGGTCTTATCTGTTTGTTCACAAAATTATGTACTCAAGAGCATAAATCAATGCTTGAAGCTCTAGTTAAAATGAACAATAGACATCACTTCTCCAGACCAAATCAAATGCAAGCAAACGAGACAAGAACAAGCAAAAATATCGCACCCACAATAAAAAAATAACAATGAAAGAGTCCTGAACTCTGTACTCCACAAAAGTTGTTTAAAGTAGGTAAGTGTCAATAAAACTAAAGAAGCAATTGCACGCGTCTGCAGAGCTCACGGAGGACTAGTTTCCAAATACTTTTCTGCATCCAAAGTGCTCATATTTCCCCTTAGGCTTCCATTATAACTTTGATCACGAAAACAACAGCAATGATGCTGAAGAGGAAGAGGCTAAAATTCAGCATTTACAGAGAGCTTGTCACATACCAGCACTACGGAAATAAAGAATCCATATTTTACTTGGTGCTGCTGTGAATGGCTGTCCCCCACATAAACTCACAGCAACACAACAGCTCAAGATCACAAGTCTATCACGAATGAGGCAAGGGTCTTGTTGATGGGTACCAAAGGAGGACGAGTTATTATCCTTTGGGGTTATGGCAGTGAGGGGATGGCTCATGCCCCCATGAGAGTTCTTTCTGTGGATATCAGTAGGTAAACTCATGGGACTATTAACAATAACAATAGAAAAGGATAATGTAAAGTCTGAGAGCAGACAGGTGGGTGTACTAGAGAAAGTTGAAGAGAGATAGTGGCAATTAGATATGACCAATAGGCATTACGTAAGTGTATGGAACTTTCAAAGAATAAAACTATTATTTTAAAAGTTAAATTAAAATCACTCCCTATAATTCTTTCTGTTTATAAGCATTTACTGTAAACATGATTCTGAGAAACTACCATAACTCCGTCACTTTTCTTAGGGCTCTTTTTATCTAACATAGTGAAACCTTTAAAATGTAAAACCAATTCATTTACTTGGATAAAAAGGCCTTGAATGGCTTCCATTTAAACTAACACGCAATCGTTCTGAACCAAATGAAAAATGACTCATCCGGTAAAACAAGCCTGCCGCCAACCCAGACGGCCTGAGTTTGATCCACTGAACCCACAGATGGAGAAGAAATCCTACAAGAGGTCCTATGGCTTCCACAAGTTCATTGTTAAACTGATGATGCAGTTTTTACATGTACACACACACACATGCATGCAAGCATGCAAGCACGCACACACTCCAGCACGCATGCACACACTCCAGCATGCACGCATGCACGCAAGCATGCACGCAGGCAGACGCACACCTGCACATGCACATGCACATGCACATGTACATGTACATGAACGTACACACACAAGCCCAAACAGGAATTAATAAATGTAACAAAAAGAAGGAAATTTTTTTTTTTTTTTTTTTTTTGCGCTGACACCACAGGGGCCTCATCTTTTCCTATTAGTGTCTGTATTTCGGGACAAATAAATTTCATTGTTCCCATCTCTTCCCTCCACCTGGAATGTTCCTTTCAGGATAAATATCACAACATATCCTCCCCTGACTCTCAGGCTTCTTCTCAGCTACTACCAATTTGAAAAATTTTCCTCAACGAAAATAATGATATGCCCTCCCCCTAGCCACTTATCCATTTTATTTATTTTCTTTTCATATGCAACTTAACAAAATATTTGTTTGATTTTTTTAAATTTAATATCTGTTCTCTCTCCACTCTCTCTTCACTTCTCACTTATGTGTAAAAACTTGTTTCCTGGTCTTGGAGTTAATGCTACAACCATAATGTTTAGAAAGGAATCTGACTTATAGCAAGTGTTCAATAAATATTTACGCTTTAAACTGGCTCGGTCTTGTCCACTTTGTCTTCATGCTTCAGTGAAGCCAAGTCTGCTTGATCTCCGTCTCTCGCCTTGGATTTGGGTTCAAAGCTACCTACAGCCCCTGCTACCCCGAGCCACTCAGTCCTCTACACCTTACTTTGAAAAAGCTTTCAAACACATGATCTAACTTAGTTATACTTCTGTGCTAGAGTTTAAGTTCTGAAACATTACAGAATCCATGAGGTTTGTTTTTTGTCTGCACAACTGAAGACTATAAAGACTAAGTGTACTCATAGTATGATAGGTATAGAATACCAACATATTTTTGTATATTTTTCATGTCATGATAAAATCATAAGCAATTAAATATCAACATAATACTATTAAATGAATGCAGTGGTTGAATGTATAATGCAATGCATTGGTATTATGTTAACACTTAATGTATGGTTTTTTTTTCTTATGACAGACATGTCAATCTAAACGATTCTTTGGTAGTTTTTACTAAGCAATATTATTTATGATTTTATCATGTCTACTTCCTTGAATTCTGTTCCCATAGGAAATCCCTTTAATTAGTTTGTTTCTGCTCTGACCCCCACACCTATGTATGGTCCTCAGTACTAGACTGGAATGCTCCAAGAGCCAGAGATAGAAGATTGGGGGGCAGAGTCTCCAGCTTATTCCTTTCTAATGATCATGTGATTTTTCTTTCCTGTTAAGTGTGTGAATGCATTCCCACTAAAACAGAGCATTATATGCTCCACTGTCGGCACCGACAAGGTGTATGGAGATCATCACGCCAGCCCACACAGCAAAGGGAAAAGTTGTTCTCACCTAACAACTTAATTCATAATTCCTTTATTCATTACAGGTATCAGTCGTTTGCTTGTGGCTTTTATACTTAGAGTTAAAACATCCATAAGTTTTGCAGTTCGTTGTCATTTCTCTAAGTGGCAGAAGGACATGGAATAGACAGGCTATTATTATGAAGTCTATGTGCATGCGCTAATCTGAAAAGCCACTATGAGAATCAAGGTGAAATGCATTGCGTTTCATGCCCTGTTAACAAGAGCAGGCCACATGAAGAAATGCACATCTTCTCTGGTGACAAGAGCTGTATAATGACAAGAGCTGTATAAATTTGTATAATTCTTTCTGAACGTAGAAGGGCTTCGTGGTATTGATGCAAAGTGACACATGCCATATTCTGTCACAGGCTTTCCCAACATAAGGATGACCAAAAGAAGAACTGACCTGTACTATGTTGTACTATGTCTCTCTCTCTCTCTCTCTCTCTCTCTCTCTCTCTCTCTCTCTCTCTCTCTCTCTCTCTCTCTCTCATTTATTTCTGGCTTTTAGAGACAGGGTCTGGACTTGATCCATAGACCAGCCTGCCCTTGTACTCAGAGATCTGTCTGCCTCTGCTTCCTGAGTTCTGGGATTAAAAGTGTGTGCCACCACTCCTTGCTATGTCTATTTTGAGTTTTATCCAGGATTAGTTATATATTTAAATGTAATTATATTTGATTATATTTAAATATTTGTATATACTTAGGCAATTTGCTTATATATTGTATGATTCTTTAAAAAGTATTACAAATTATGTTGGCTATAACATAGAATTACTTATCTATAAAACATGTAAATGATATTCTATTATATTTCATATAAACTTAATATATATACTCAAATGCACATGTCTATATATCTAAGGTTACTGTCTGCTTTAGATTTGACATTGTTTTTTTCTTTCTTGAATAAATCATTAAGTATATTTGGGTAAGATATTTTATGAATAAAGAGAATATTTTAATGTCTAGAGTGGAGATAAATTTGTTTAAATAAAACAGCATTTTATAAAAGTAAAGGTCAAATCAGCCAAAACACACATTTAAGTTATTTTAATGATTAAGAAGAAAAATTCAATATTTGCAATGGGAATATAACTCTCTGGTAAAGTACTTATTCACACATGTATGCCCTAACTTTATTTTCCAGAACCAATAAAAAATGCAATATTTTACCATCTATTGTACCTGAGATTCTCTCTCTCTCAATCTCTCTCTGTCTTCCTCTTTCCCCTTTCTTCTTCTATCAGCCATTTGTCTATCATATCATATCATATATATGATATATATATATTAGACACCGATATATATATATCAGTGTCTAATATCTCTCATACATATTATCTGTCTCTCTGACATCAATCATATAATCTATCTTTCTATATGACATCTATTTATCTACTATATCTATCATTCTATTGACATCTATCAAATATACATATACACACATATATATATATACATATATGTATATATACATATACTATTTAGTATATATAATCTGTCCTTGGCAAAAGTAAATTTTGTTACAAATCATAAGGAAATTAGGAGTCATGATTCCAAAAAAACCAATAATAGTGTGTGAAGATTAGTTATAAGCATCTTATAGCAACTAAGAAGAGGCCATGAATATCAATACATAAAAGATTGCTATCACCAAATTTATTAAGTTTAATTAGCAGCTCTTCTGATAAGCAACAATTTCCAGCATAAATATTATTATTTTCAATACAGCAAAGGGAAACAATTCCTTAGTGTTGCTTTAATGTCACTGATTTTGAAACCATTTATTCCAAAAGAAAAATAAAGCTTTCACGGGAAATGGACATTGAATGGGAAAGTAATTACTTTTATTGACATTTTTCAAAAAGAAGGCTGTACTGTGGGTTGCTAAATTCAAAACTATTATAAACAAATGTTAAAATGTTTCAGCTTGCCATAGCTACCTTGCAGTCTAGGGTCTGGCTCAAAATTTACATCCTATACAGACCTATAAAATTAGATGGGAAAATCCACCCAATGGTGTATATGGGTATCAACAATGTAACATTAAATTACAGAACTAGCAAATTAAATTAAAGAACTTCCAAATACTTAGACTTACTGTTATTTTGGAGTGATCCTTTCATAAAGTCACCTTCATAATCAGTACCTGAACAGAAAAGGAATAAATAAGTATTATTAGCCTTAAGAATACTCCTGGACCAGTCTCTAAAACGTGTACATTTATTCACAAAACGGGACTTAAAACTAAAGATTCCTTACTAAAATAAGATTCCAATAACAGTTAAAATTTCCACTTTTAACATCTACTTTATCTAGCACCCTGAATATAAATATACCTGTAAAATATATTAAAGGGTTCTTTACTACCAAAATTTAAAGCATTGACCATTCACTTCTTAAATCTGAAAATACATAAGAATACAAATTAAACTATTCAGGCAAGTCCACCATAGTTAGGTTTCTATAAAGTCAAATTGAATTTCTGTTTCCATGATTATTGATTATAAAACAATATGATTTTAGAAATGAATTATTGGTGTGTGAATGAAAGCATTAAATTCCATATATCAATTTGTTCAATGTCTATAAATATATGAATACCTTTACAGTCACAGGAAGTACTTATTTACTAATGAAAAACTGCTTTTAAAACTTGATTTTGTATTAAATTATGAAACTTCAATGTTAAATTTCAATTTTGAATTAATTTTTCCAAGTTCATTTTCAACTTTTAAAATAAGTTTTAATTTTAAAATAAAATTTTAGATACTTTTATATACTTATTATAACTAATTTATTTCTATTCTTATTTTATTTCATATGTATCCAAAATTATTTATCCATAACATCTGTATAGAATGTAAAGTTTGAGCCAAACCCTTAGATTGTCAGGGTCTTACGACAAGCCAAAACATTTTAACTCAACTTTTCTTCATAATAGTTTTGAATTTGGCAACCTGTAGTGCATTCCTTTTTGACAAACATCAGAATTAAAATAACTTTAAATGAAGTGAAGATCTGGGGGCTTTATAGAACACATTCAGACTCTGTTGTAAGTGGCAAATACTAACAAGATGATTGATGATCTAGTCCAGTTTTTCAGACAGCAGAATGTTAATGTAGGCAGTAGAAGGCATGTTTTCCTCTGTTGACCTAATTCATCTAGTGTTGGCATAATTTTTGGAAACTCAAACATTAAGTGAGGCTACTCTCCAGACCATTAAAATACAGAACAGCAGAGTGGAAAATTATAACCCAAT
This sequence comes from Apodemus agrarius, assembly GCA_964023405.1. NCBI lineage: Eukaryota > Metazoa > Chordata > Mammalia > Rodentia > Muridae > Apodemus > Apodemus agrarius. The sequence goes on from OZ030018.1 coordinate 21,057,758, forward strand.
GTTTCAACATTTTCATTTCAAATTGATATGGTCTATTTTTTTTTACTAAAAATATATAAAGATTCACTTACATGTATATTCATATGCATATATAGCATATATTATTGTTCTTCAGTGAATAAGTAATTTCTTTAAGATGTTTTACTATATTGCTATTGTGTGAACATTTATGAGCTTGCCAGATGTGTATATGTGAATGTAAATGTATACGTCATGGTACACGTGTGGAGGGCAGAGGTCTTGTGTGTGAAGTTGTTTCTTTCTACCTCTACATGATGAGTTCCAGGGACACAACTCCATTGATCTCATTAGCTCATGTGAAAATAATTCTTGGTCTGCTTAATGACATAAGCTGATACTAAACATTGATAATAAATCATTGTACTCTTAACAATCAAGTACACATACATTTGCATTTATTGAATAAAATGATATAAGCTTCATTGGTTTTGGGTCCCTAAAAGGACACAGGGGATAATAACCCAAAATGCTTAAGTTACTCTTAGTGCCTATAATTTACTTTAAAAAGCTCCTTAACTGGAGTCTTCAGTATATTAGTTTATCTTTAATCTGCATGCTAGAAAAGTTAGTCTCTGTGGAACACTAATCAATGATATACTTTTCATGTCAGCTCAGATTCTAATTTCCTGATTGGAAAATTACACTATGATGCCTTAATACTGTCCTATGAAACTGATGTGGGAGTCTGGTAAGTCACAAATGATCATTGTAGATAATTATTCATTGATTAGGCAAGTGATGATTGACTCCAGATCTGGGGGGATTGCTTCTTGACTATTTGACCAAACTGTTAGAAATAGCATTAGGCTAAGACTAACATTTTAGAAGTTATGGGTCTAGAATCTATCTGGTTGGTTAGCGACACTTCACTTCCTTCGATTAAACTTCAACTGTTAACTCCAGCAGACTCGTTGTATTTCTTTTGCAGGAAAGCATTCTTCTAAGACACATGGTCATAATCCTCAAAGAACAGAGCATAAAAACTTCCTCCACATCACTTGTACTAGATATTTTCTTAGGCATGTGATTATTTTAAGAAAAAAAATAATCAATGCTCTTGCGGCAATTGGCTTACAATTTCATTTTTAGCTATTTCACATTTAGTTTGCTTTTTATTTTAATTTGTTAAACTTTGCAGTAGTGAACTGTATTAGAAAATGTAAGGAACTTCCACCTCTTTGTTGTCAATAATCAAAATAACAACAAACATTTCTAATTTGTTGAAAGTAAAAGAAAAAAAGCTTATGCTGGTTCCAGTATCTGCTTTATTAAAGGAAAAAGAAGTCTACTCCAGGTCAGGTGTGCCACTTTGTTAGGAAACTAAATGATTGAAAGGCTTCTTTCAATTAACTGTAACTTAAATTAATTTTAAATGTCTTGATAAAAAATCTAAAACCCATTATGTTTCAGCAGCTAATTTTAGCTGCTTTAAAAATACACACTCTTGGTCCTATCATGTTCAGCACCACAAATAAGAAATATCTCTCTCCATCTACAAGCTAAAGATACAAAAGAGTATTCTACCATTACTCTTACTGCTCCTTATTGGCTGGAAAGAGCGTGCTACCTCACGACTCCTAGCAGCCTGGGCAAGGGCAGACAGGGGTGCTTCCATGTCTAATATGAAAAAGTCTCAAGTAAGAAGGAATGCAGGCAACTTAATGTTCTGGCTACAGCACCACACCGCACTGCTTGGCCACAGTAATTTTTCTCTCCCTATTTAAATCCTATAAAGGCTGGGAAACAGCACACAACTGTGTCATGTGACCCAACTAGGAAATCACTAATATTTGATACTTTAAATGCATTATAATTCATTATTCACAACTTAAGGTTTTGTTCTTTCCTTCTTTCTTTGTTTTTACTTTTCTCTTTCTCTCTCTCTCTCTTTCTTTCTTTCTTTCTTTCCTTCCTTCCTTCCTTCCTTCCTTCCTTCTTTCTTTCTTTCTTTCTTTCTTTCTTTCTTTCTTTCTTTCTTTCTTTTGTTCCTGTTGTGAGTAGTTTCTCCTAAAGTTATGTATAGCCTAAAATTATATTTTTGAGGAAAAGCAGAACAATTAAATTTGGCTTTCTATTTAAAGGGCATTAAAATCTATTTGACTGAAATTTAGTATATTCTAATCCCAGTAACCCAGAATATGAACAGGGCAATTCAAATACATAAACGATGTGAACAACCATTAAACTTGTTTTGTGCTGAATTATGTTTATAAAAGTGTGGGAACGTATTTTACTTTATATGGAAATGCTACAACACAATGCCAAATCATTTATGCAGATAAATGGCAGTGAACCATTTAAAAAACTAGTGCAAATGAAGACACCCCCCCCAGAACCATGGCTATTCTTATGATTTACTATGTCTGGTATTTTAATGTAGGATCCTACATTTTAAAATGTGTCCACTTAATTCTGAGCCACAGTCTTTGAGTTCTGAGACACCAATAGGAGCAGTGTGAAGCTTTGGCTGGTTAGTTTCAGAAAGCATGCCCATTAACTAGACCTGGAAGAGATCAAGAAGAGGATCCAGTCTACAGCAGATTTTATTTACAAACTGTAATTCTTTTATGAATAATAAATGTATCAAGAATACAGGCATAGTGGCTCACATCAAATCTATAATCCCAGCACTTGGGAGCTGTGGTTGGAGAATGGCTACAAGCTTAGTCTCAGTCTAGGCTGCAAAGTAAATCAAGGCCAGCATGAACTACAATGTGAAATGCAATCTCCATTAAAACCCAAGGTAAAAGTAAAACTAAAAAAAGAATATCCGTTTTGATCTCAAGAAACCCCAATGGCAGTGTGGACAGTACCTCCATGTTCTACATGAGAGCCTTGAAAACCTGTCCTACCATTGGCCTTCATTTTTCAATTACAGAGAACAAGGAAAGCCCATTCCTTTCAAAGACTGTTCCTAATTGAGATTTGCAGTACAATATAGTCTTCTTTTCTCAAAGTGAAACTCATGTATCCAACATCCTACGCAGCATCTCTGCTTGGAAAAACACAGCACTTACCCAAGATCAGCCTCATTATGCTCATTCTGCAAATCTTTGTATTTGAAAATATTTCAGCACTTATGAGTGATGACCATTCCTTCATTTTCTGAATACCCAAACCCTAGAAACCAAGCTTGATTCTTTGTCTGCACTGTTTAGTTAAGAAATGCTTTCTTAACACTTTTCTCCACCATTTGGCAGAGCTTGTGCTGCTTGCCTTTAATTTTTTTTAAACAGAATTCAATCACTTTCTAACAAAAATTTATGATAAAGAATAACTAAACCTCTTTAATCTGTGACACATGGGGAGGGGAGGGGGAGAAAAGAGAAGATGAAGAAACGTAAGAAAAAAGACAGGAGGAGGAAGAACAGGAAGCATTGGAGGAAGGAGAAAGGAAGCAAGGGGAAATGGAGGGAGGGGGAGCTCCTGGTGAGATGAGAGTGGAGGATTTAAGCATCCACTGATCTCCCCTCGTTTATCCTGTACATCTGATAGACTCTCCATCATCACCCAGCAGGCAGCACAAACTGGATCTGATAATGCTAATGCTGTGCCCAAAGGGTTTCCATGAACTCAGAAGAAGGCCTTAGATCTTGACCAGAGTTCAAAACCTACAGACAGGTAGGTATTTAGAACCATCCTGTGAATACCTACTACCCGTGCCTGGCTTACTGCCCTGAAGTCACCACGGTCTCTCTCTGTCATCTCTGAACTTACCAAAATATAACTCCTGTCATAGGCTTGGCACCCTCACTTCTCCATGCTAGTGACACACTTTCTCCAGCTTACATTATTTTATTTTTCATCTCGGCCTTTGAATAAATATCACCTAAGAAGGAAAAATCTATCACTCACATGAAATACAAAATGGCACAATAACCTTCAGGGTTTAATCCTTCAGCTAGATTCATTTTTCTTCACAGCTTTTTTTTTTTTTTTTTTGCCTCATGGCACCTAAGTATACATATAGATTGCTACTGTTATCGATATTTATTAGAGACCTTCTCCTCAAGGGCATACTCATTGACTCAGTTTCATAGCTAATTCCCAGGACAGTGTCTATCACATAATGAAGTAATAAAGTTGTATCGACTAAAGAGGCACACAATATACAAGCAAATAAGCAAAGGCGGTGATTCCAGGTAATGAAAAGTGCCATGAAGCCAATGAAAGAGGAGACTAGATGGCCCATGGTAGGGGGCGTGTCTCATCAGTGATGGACATCTGAGGAAGTGTTCATTAAGTGATCAGAATGGGGTAGAAGAACAGCTGCATCTTAGTGAGTGATTTTACGTTGTTCTAGAAGTGGTGAAAAAAATCAACTGTTAATGCATCCTCTAAGTGAGTCATGTTTTATATACAGAGGAGAAATAAAATATACGCTAACCCCTACACCAAACAGACATAGGGTAGCAGGAAGAAAAATAGATGGAGAAATTCACGTTCTGTACAAGGCATGAAATTTTCAGAATCAACATTCACAAATTTACTGGCTATATTTATCTCTGGCCATAAGCTTCGAGAACAGAGTCTGAGGTCAGTATTTCCATTATCTAGAAGAGCTAACTCTCACAGAAATGTTTTCTCTAAGGGTAGAAGACTGGTTAAATAGTGAGCCAGGCCTAGCCTCCACTATACTGTGTCCACTGACAGATGCTCTCTTAGACAAAACTGGCCAAAGATCACTCTGAGTTCAATAAATTGTTCAGGTATCCAGAGCTCGGACCCCTCGAGGGCAATTGATTTATATTTAGATTCTACAAGCTAGCCTTATGATTGTCTTTTGACAAGTAGACAGATCCCAACATTAACTTTCAAGATTCCCTAGAACCCTCATTTTCCCAATATAGCATACCTTGTACCGTACCCAGGGCACAAAGAATGCCTGAAATGAGTGGCTCCAGTGTTTCTTCACATGGCTTGTATGTGTTCTCTCTCTCTCTCTCTCTCTCTCTCTCTCTCTCTCTCTCTCTCTCTGTGTGTGTGTGTGTGTGTGTGTGTGTGTGTGTGTGTTCCTGAGAACAGTATGTGCCCATGAGGGCGTGAATATAAGTTCCTGAAAGTGTGCGTATAGAGGTCAAAGGCCAATATTTGGGCTATTCCTCTGTTACTTTACCTCTTTTTATAAAATAAAAAAATAAAAAAAAGTAATTTCTCACTAAATCTAGAATATATTCATTTATCCAAGTTGGCTGGTCAATCCCAGGATCTGATTAAATACCATTGGTTCCAGGAAAACAAATGGAAACTTTTGATTTTGTGATTCTGCCACTTTTGAAGAAGGAAGAAATATGGGGGAAGTAGAGTACCCAGCAGTCAATGAATGAAATTATTTGAGAGGATTGGGAAAATGTAAGTAAATGGAGTCAGTTGTGTGAGCCACAACTCACAATGACCTGTGAATGGCAGATTACAATAGATATTTGTTGAATGAAAAATAGAATGAATAAGCAAAAGGAGAATAAAAAAATAATAACTATAGCTGGGCATGGTACCCACACACCTTTAGTCCTGACACTAAGAAAGCAGAGGCATGCAGATATCTGTAAGTTTGAGGCCAGTTGGGTCTACAAAATGAGACCCATCTGAGAGCCAGGATTGGTAGAGCTGTTATACAGAGAAACCCTGTCTCGAAAAAAAAGAAAATAATAATAATTTAACAACTATTAAGAGATTACCTTAATCCTGAGTTTATCAATCTAAGATAGGTTGACAAATTTCAATAGAAAATATTGTTATGGCATGTCGTATTGAAAGCGTGAATCTCAAGGTGTCTTACCACCTTATCTCTCTTACATTGTTTTTGGACATACAACTAAGTGATTTAAAACAAGGCACAAGACGTCAGGAGCAATGGCTGGGATTCCAGTAACATGCATAAGGAAGAGGATGAGACTGGAAAGGTATACTCTGGCTGGGCAGTGGTGGCGCACGCCTGTAATCCCAGCACTCTGGGAGGCAGAGGCATCCAGATTTCTGAGTTCCAGGCCAGCCTGGTCTACAGAGTGAGTTCCAGGACAGCCAGGGCTATACTCTGTCTCAAAAAAAACAAAATCCAAAAAAAAACAAAAGGTATACTCTGATTTAAGAGTAGAGTCAGGGATCAGGTCTCACTTTGGTCCTTGGCATGCTGAGTCTACCCACAGGTCACCAGTACTATTGCTTCCTCTGGATTTATTAAAACAAGAGTCTCAGACTCCAGTCCTGACCTCAGTTTGGGGGATCCAACTTATGGCCTGGGTATGCTAGACAAGCACTCTACCATTGTGATACACCCTAAGCTCAATGCCTCTTACTTGAAGAAGTAAAATTAACTGTTTAGCTGATGTGAAACTATAACTCTGCCTTCCTTTAAGGACATAGACTATGCCAGCTACACCTATACATTCTACTACACACACAAGGATATTTATAAGAATAGAGGAACCACTGTATAGAAACGCTATATTATATAAAATAAACTCTTCATAAATAATACTCATATTGCATAATTACTATAGTTTAAATAATGTCTTATAAAGAATTCTCTGCATCATTAAATTATATTACGATTTATATAAACTATATAATGAGAAAAAATGTACTAGAAAGGAATAGATTTTTAATACCATGAAATGGTGCTTCAAGAAAAAGTATCCAGAAAAATAGGCTTTAAAAAAAATCATTAAAACAAATTTGAGCAGTCTTTTGAGAATTAAGGACTATGCGTTCAATCATTTAGCAATGGAGAAAAATGAATCCCAGAGGGAACATAAAGGAATACAGAGAACAAAATAGTTGAACTCCATCGGTAAAACGAATGAGAGATGCTCACTTAGACATGTGTTGACATTATGGGCTCTACATGCAAACATGGGCTCGCCTAGCAGTTGCATGGGATGGATTTGAAGCACAGCACAAATTAGAAAGCTGAGTTGTGCCAGTTGAGGGGAACAGTCTTTGAGCTTATGTTAATCAAAACATTAATTACTAGAAGGCAGTACACATGAAGCCTAATCATGGCTTTTCGTAACTGCATACCCACCTCATTCCTACATAAAATGGGAGGTTTCTTCTTTCTTCCACAGGGAAGGAGAGGTTTTGATTTTGAAGTTTTAAAAGTTCAGACTAAATATTTTTTTTTGTAGTTCAGAGTTGAGTTTCATGATAAATTACATTATATTATTAGAGCTTTACAATATCAATTTTTCAATTTATGAATTTCTGTATACATTTTAAGACTTTTCATATCTCCACCTATTTTTCAGTACTTTTCTATTTTTGTAAAAATGGAAATAAGAGAGTAAATATGCCAAAACAACTCTAATTGGACAATAATGAGGCTTATAAATTCACATTATAAAAAACATCTAAAGTATGAGTATGCCTGTTCAAAGCTTAGCAGCAGACACATCATTTGAAACCCTTTCAAGTGTTAAGTATCATTCACTGATTTGTTTTCAAACTTGAGCAATAATTTTTGAATGGAAGAATACTAGGTTTTAAAGCACAGAGAAGATGGTTTGCAGTTCTGAAATTGTACAGCATTTGCAATATACATTTTTTTCTACACGTATAATATTTATTTTTATGCAGGCATTATTTTTAAACTCAATGAATACTTTCAAAAATATATACACCTAAACATACGTTCTGCGATAAAAGCATTAGAGTGCTTTATGCGGTGGTAAGGATGGCCTCTTGGGTGAGCAGCATAGTTTAATGGCCTTGAACTTTCAGTTGGCATTTTGTGCAGTCAGCAGTCATCATCCTCAGACAGAGGGGCGATCAGTTTAGCAGAATTAAGTGTAATGACTTTAGCTAGGCCTTCCAAGTTCCTAAGAATGACCTCTAGAATTTACTATCAGATTTGTTCTTAAAGGTATGGCATATTACAGAGGTTGGGCATCCCTTGTGACATGTTTGTGACATTTTTATCTTGTTCCACTTCTTTCTGATATTTTATCTTATTTGACTTTCCTTCTGCTTCATTGATTTGCATTATAGCTTTTAACATAAAGCCTCTCATGAGTTTATATTGACCACAGAGATGGCAGACTATCATATTAATATGTTGAGTTAATTTTTTTCAAACTACAACAATCATCCAGGAAAGTAGTCAAACACTTACCTCACACAAACATATAGCCAATATCATCTAAATTGAATTCTTGCACCAATTCCAATAATGCTTAGAACTCATATTTGCCTTATGATGAGCGAAAGGTATCCTTCGAGAATTTCTACTTCATGAAGTTTACCCCATGTTCTCATGAATATGATTAGAATCAACTAATTTCTATACTTTTTTTACTTGCTCTTTATTTAAGACTTCATTGGGGATTTCAGTCTTGTCTCCCCACATTTGTGATTGTTATCTCTCTGTGATGGTTCAACACCTGTGAAGCATTAGTCGTACAATCTAGAAAAATCTAAGGGATTCTAAGAGTAAACATGGATAATTCTGGGAATTCCTCATATCAGTAGGATATTGATTTCAAGTAAGAAAAGTCAATTCAGTTGATTTTCTCTCATGGTACAAGGACGTACAAGTTGTCTGCACACCATTCTGTGAGTTCTACAAAAGTCAAAATCATGTGTTAAATAACTTAATTTCCAATAACCAGTCCAATGTTATGTCACTAAATCTCCACGCCATACAAGTAGAAGTGCTTAGTGTTTACGGTGCATATTTTGGGAAGTTAGAACTCTCCTATAAATACCCCATGTTTATTCTCAGTAGTTGCCCAGAAGCCTTTCAAGACCTGTCATCACGAAACAGTGTTCTAATTTAAGAACCGAATGAAGTAAGGATTTTTAGTTCTTTTTTAGCTTTCCAGATATCTAATATTTCCAGACATCTACCCTTAAAGGTTGGGCATTTAACCTATCCCTGGGCATTTAGTATGTAAAATTCAGGTCAAGATAAATTCCACCAATTCATAATTATTGAAACTTTATTTACTTCTAAGAAGTCTAACTCAAGATGCAAATTGGGTGAATACATGCGATAAAATTCCTAAAATTAAATGATATGCCATAGATAATCACACAATGTTTAAAAAGAGTCACCATTGCAGCCTTCTAAGAGAAAAACATAATGAGGTGAGGGTGGGCTACAGACACCTTTGAAAGATGTCTGTCTGTTTTCAGAATCTTGTTACCAGAGCATCATTAGCTCTGATTTGACGATTGATTATTGAAAGGCATAGCTATTTTTTCTTTCTTTTTGGAAAAAGTCTCAAACTTTCAGCCTCCTACCTTGTCCTCCAGAGTATAGTAAATGTCGGGGTACTCTAGCACACTTGACCATTATTACATTACTGTTGCTAGAGGCAATGTAAAGGGATAAAGATGGATGCTTATCTACCTAAATAAATAAAGACAAGAGTATACATTTCTGATATAATAGCCAAATACTGAAAGAAAAATTACCATCCAGTATCTCTCATGGTTGTCCATCTTCTATACCTAACATTTATTCTTAGTTTAAATAGTTTCAAACTTCAATGTGTGTGGACTTATATCCATCATTGTGTTCATGACTTAACTATAGAGAAAAAACACACAGGGAAGGATTCAGGCTACAGTATTAAAATATCCAAACACAGGCTATCCTAGCACTGGTGTTCCTCACACAGGTAATATTTCTGTTTCACCTGGTCTCAAGATAAAGAAATTCTGTTAGTGAAAGTGAGAGTAATAAGATATTGGTATAAATTGGTCTTTATATCTGCTATAAGTCACTTTTGGACAATCATGAAGTTAGATTGATCATCTTATAAAGAGTTTATATCCAGCTACATGCCCTTCTTAGGGATATACTATGTACATTGATATTTAAAATGACATAAAAATTGTGTACCTTACAAATCTATGTTGAGATATGAAATCTATATAATTTGCATCAGTCCCCTTAAATTTTCTTTCCTCATAATATTTACAAATGACATTGAAAATAATATTTGAGAATACTATATAAGAAAGCTCTATCATATGCTTCTGTTATGAATGCATAGTAATCTCTGATTATTGATGAAAAGTATTACATTGTATATAAAAGTCATTAAAAGTTTAAAACTATATATAGTCAACTTTGGATGATTATGCACTCTTTGTCATGGGAGACATTTATTGAGCACATGCTATGTTCAAGACATTGTCACACAGTGAGGCAATAGAAAATTCTGATTGTCTTTCATTTTGTGGATACATGTTACACAGGGTATGATTTGTCTTTTAAAAATATTGTGACAGAGGTATCATAATAATTACTCTAGACTTCAATTTAAAGAAATATTTCCAGGCAGAATACCTTGTGCTAGTCTGGGTATTTGTGATAACTATATACAGTATGGATACTAATCATCAATTTAATACCTCAGATAAGAGAGAATCTTTATGGAAAAAAAGCTATTACTTTTTCTTAAGTATTCAACATTAAATATGCTTGTGTACATATTAATACATATATGATAGTAACTTATAAACTATCATATTTACTTTGAGAATGTTTCCAAGTGTTTATGTATTCCTTTATTTAAGTTAGTATAGCTTATGTTTACATATAAATACTCATAAAAATAAATACATTTTTGAAAATAAAAGAGCAAGACTAGGCTAAAGGTAAACTTGAGGGATAAAGAGAGCCCACTATACACTGCCCACCAGAATAGCCTCTTTATCATTGGCCACAGCCCACAGGCTTTAATACGTTTTTCTAGTACAAAATATCTAGCCATTGACCTTTGGCAGAAAGTATGATCAGTTGTTTCTTCAGAGTTTCTCTGTTGTTGAAATACCACAACAATTTTTTTCTGTTACATAAAGAAACTACAGTGTGGTTGCATTAAGATAATGTACTCACTGTTTTTAATGAATGTGTGGAAAATGACTATGCGGAAATAGCAATATTGAAATTCTAAATTTGAACGTTCATGTCTTACCCCAGATAGTTTCTCAACAACAACAAAATAATAATAAGAAGAAAAATCTCAACCTATTCAAAGAAAGGAGCCAGCATACATATATTTACCCATGAACTCATGTCCACCTAGCTCTAAACAAGAACCACAATAGAGAAACACACTGGAAAACACTTTCCTGATTTCTCAATGAACAGAATAAGACGGTCAGAATCATGTGAGTGGGATGTGCAAAGCTTCAGAAGACTGCTTTGCGGGAGGGAGGGTATTTGAAATGGATTTTTAAATTCGAGTCCACATGGTGCTTCTCTATAGCTTGCCCACAGCAGAGTCTGTGTATTTCTTACCACATCAGATGTTGAGAACCTGTCCTTTTAGGAAGGACACAATCATTTCTGCTGGCACACTGAGTTCAAAATGCTCTTCTACAGAAATAAATCTGAAGATGCCGTGTGTGCATCAGCATTTGGACCACTCTCTCCTTCTACAGTCCCCTATTTATACTTTATGGCATAACATATCTACAGCACAAAACTGGGGAAAATGGCAAAGCCTGACCTCTTTCAACAGTGAACTGCGGTAGGGTGAATGTGTTGTCGTTAGTGCGAGGATGTCTGTGTTTTGCTTGGCTTCTGAGGATCTTGCTAAAGATAAAGAAGCCTCCACCTTTCACGTTTGTTAAATGTTGGTCTATAGCTGTTGGGGGGGGGGTGTCCTCAGGTCCGAACGCTAGCTACACATTTCACAGGCAGGAAAACTTAACATCTGCACCCACAGAATGACTGAAGCAAGAACAGCGTGAGTGAAATACAAAGACCAGAATAATAAGAGCAGAACAATTGTCAGGCGCCGTGAGTTTGCTACAGGCTTGAATTGTCTGTGAGCACATTTGTAAAGACAGAAGACTCTCGTTTCAGTGTCTTAAAATACTAGCACTCTACCATGGCAGTTTCTGCCCAAGCCTGGTAGTTTTTCCGATGGGATCTAGCCACAGAAATGAATGTAAAATGAGAAAATATGGCTTGGAACATCAGAGAAAATAAAGTCAGAGAGACATTCAGAAAAATATACATCCAGGTTAGAGTTTGGGAGAGAGAGAGAGAGAGAGAGAGAGAGAGAGAGAGAGAGAGAGAGAGGAAATCTTTCACAATATATACATCTTAAAGCTACACTAACAATAGGCTTTCTGGTCCTGCCCCTGAGAGAAGAGTGTCTTGACCCTTGACCTTTGAGCACATAAAGCTAAAGAAATTAAAAGCATGTTTGTCGTTGCTGGTGGTATTATGCACATTTACTTTTTAATCTACATTGCTATACGGGGGGGGGGGGGTGGAATTCTATTTCAAAACAGCCCAAGTCTTGTTCTTAAGTCATGTGACTTGTTTCCTCCCCCCCCACCCCCGCCAGCCATGCGCTCCATATCATTTTACTCTGAAATAACTCTGCGATTTCAGCTGAACCTGCCGTCTCTTACAATGCACAGCACACCCCACAAGGGAGCCTGAGAACAGACTCCCTTGAAAAGCAAGGTTCTCATAGTTGGCCTGTCACCATGGAAGCAGATGCTGTTTTTCTTCTTACCCCTGCTTACCTCTCCGCAGCCTCGAGCTGCTCCCCTATTGTTAAAAGAGGGGGGACGCCTCGATTCTTCTTCATCATGACCGAACTTGCCTCTTCTTCAAAGGGCATGCTGCTGCAGGTCATTGGTCGAGACGGTTTGCACGGTCCAGGGAGCAGCCTCGATGTAACCCTTGCTCCGTCTGAGCCACACCACCAGCCGCGCAGCTGCCGACTGGAGGGGGACATTGGAGATCCGTACTTGAAAAGAAGTCTGTCTGATTTTGCCATTGTGCCTTTTCACTCATCGATCGAATGAATATCGAACCTTCTGTCGTTGCATGTGTGAAATAGATAGCTTAGCCAGCACTTTCGTGCCCAACCTGAGCTGTGGGCCAAAAGGTTTTTTTTTTTTTTTTTTTTTTTAGTCTCAAGTTTTTTTTTTTTTTTTTTTTTTTTTTTCTTTCCTTCTTCAGGCTTGATGAATTTTGTGTTGGCTTAAATTATTCGTATGCCTTTATCCAGCTGTTCTGGAGACTGCTTGGGATACTGTACCAGCAGGAATTTTGTTTGGGTGTGAAAACGGAACTTTTTTTTTCTCTCTCTCTCTCCTGTTCTCCTCTGTTTGCTTTCCTTTGTAGCTGTCTTCAGGGTCTTTTTGTAGCTTTGTAGGTAGAACTGGGCTAACTTTTACTAGACCCTATAAAGCCGGACATCTAAGTTACCCTTTCACGGGGACGACTTGATGGTGTCTTGTTATTTAACAGGCTTAAAACCATAAAGGTGAACTTGAACCTCTCAAGGTGATTTCAGTGATTTATAAGAGTAAGTAAACCGGATAATCACATTGATTTTTCAGCTGAATGAAAGTGTTTGGTAAACTCTATTCGAAAGGAATTTGTTTTCTTTGTCTTCTCCTTCTTTAAACATCAGCAAAGATATTATTTGGAAGCGTTGAAAGATACTTAAAAGCACATCTTTCGTGCTTAGGAAAGTACAAAATAAAGTCTAAAGTACAAAATAAAGTATATTAGGAAAATACCAAATAAAGTCATCATGACTTAGTATATTAAGTAAATATCTTGGTAATATCGGTCTCCAGGCACAATTTAGCTAAAAAGTAACTAGATGGTCTTTGAATTTCATTTTATTTTATTTTTTTTGTAATGTAACTAAAATTTCCTTGCTGCTCACCAACAGCTGATGCTAATGGTTGCTGAGACTTACACCACCTGCTCATTCACAAATGCCCAGTTTCACCCTGTCCTCAGGAACCTCAGGATGTCTTGGGTGCGTCTCCCCAGCACGGCCATTAGGAAGCATTGTCTGCGTGTGCCATCAGGAGTGGTTTGGTTTGATTTGAAGAAACCAGTAGTTCATACTTAAAGGCATACATATTTTCTCTAATTGCCAGAGGCAAGGGGGAGGTGAAAGACAGCATAAAGGAGGTTATTGTGACAGACGAAATATAATTCACCATGAGCACTCTTTTCATCCTAGTACCACAGGATTACTTATAAGCTGAATTTAGTGGCAGAACGTGTAAGCTCATTTAAAAAAAAAAAAAGGTAGAAAGAAAAGCAGCAAGCCTATTTCTCTTTGGCTCGGGAGTGTTTATTTTGTGTATGTCTGTCTTGGGATCGTATTTTGTTTCTCCTAACGTAGAAGATACACTGGCCAGAAGAGGGACCAGGCAGAAACGGTAGAAAGGAAGAAACTTAAAAGCAATGAAAGTGCTTCTTCCCTCTAGCAATGAAGAAAGACCAAGACCAGTTAGATGGATTTTTATATTCTTTGGCATTCATATGCAACGATCATATTTTTCAACACACGATTTTTGGCTGCAAAAGTAGGTAACTATTACTTTATAAACGCACTATACCTTAGATAATAATTTTTCTTCCTTTAGGATTCCTAGGGTCCAATGATTTGCTAGGGTTTTGTTTTGTTTTGCTTTGCTTTGCTTTGCTTTGTTTTGTTTTGTTTTGTTTGTTTAGTTTCTGGTTAGCATTCCATGAGAGTTTAATACCGGTACATGTTTGACCAGAATTTTTTTTCCTTTAGCTTTTTTGTTCCACTTTAAATGAGAATAATTTTATTTGACCTCTGTAAATTCTATTCCTACTTATACAAAGGTCATTTTTTAAATTATCTGAGAAGCAAACGATATACTTTATAAATATTCCGGCAGCATGACAAAAAAAATCTCAGAATATAAAACCCTCTGCAATTAATTTTTAAGCAGTTAGTCTGGGTTTATCTATTGCTGAAAATCATATGCTTTGCATTTTCCATCCCTTTTTCTAAGTTAACCGAAGTAATTGCCTTGTGTTAGAGGAAAGCAAGGGAATTCTGTCTGCTAGTCATCTAGTGCTGGAAATCAGGCAGCCCTCTCTCTCTCTCTCTCTCTCTCTCTCTCTCTCTCTCTCTCTCTCTCTCTCTCAAGTTCTTATTGATTATCTCTTGTTTTACAGTTACCCATAATATGCACGTGTGTACATGATTGTGTATGAATGTGAGTTTGTGCATACTTCTTAATTGAGGTCTTTTCAATTCACCAGATGAATGTCTTATTTGAAACACTGCAGTGAATAATTCAAATGCAGTGAATTTACCTATATGTTGTCTAAGCAAAGGCATAAATGCCACAGTCATCAGATGTGTCTGCTATACCGATTTTCCTTACAGAACAACAGTGTTGTGATTTTGATAAATAAAACATGCAGCTCACATTAACTAGAATGGTTTTCTTCCTTTATGCTATTTTTTTTTTAGCAAAACCTTTAGTATACTTTCATGTAAAACCAATAAGCACTAAGTCCCTTTCATCTTAATATTCGATACTTTACAGTTGCTTACTATGGCTTCCAATAACTGATTTCCCTTTATCCTTGTGATTTGTCACTTACAATTAAAACATATGATTATTTTACTAGTGCAGAAAAGCTAAACAGTCACATAATTACCATCCATGTGTTGACTAAAATAACCACCTTCTGCTGACATTCTTACACAGATAATGAATTAATACGTACGTTGAAAGAATGTTTTCAATGTTTAGCTTTAAATGTTCTTATTAGTATAAATAAAGGAATTAGAGTGAGCATATTCAAGTAGAACCTACATTCAGTTTTCCTTTCCTTATCAACTATAACATCACATATATTCAGAGATTTTTATTCCTTCGTGTTCTTCCTAGACATATAAGAACAGACTGCACAAACCTTTGAATTTGGTAAAATATTCTCTTTCTTCCATTACTTGCTGGTGAGTGCATTTTGTATCATTGCTCAGATATAGTTTTATAAATTTTGCATAGTTTTGTCATTTTTGCCATTCTCAAATGTGAATGAATGAGGAAATTCTTTAAAAAAAACAATAAGAATGAAAGAAAATTCTTTTAAAAAGGTGAAGTAGGAGCAATTATTTCACTGATTGGTTCATGGCACACAGTTTTAGAAGAATGTTTTATTTTACTCCTGGCTAGAGACAGTATCAAACACAGCACGTTCAATATCATATAAAAAAAGGAACATCCATTCTCACCTATAGGGTAAAGACAGTATGTACTGGCAGATAGTTTCATTTTATTATTGCATTGCAGCTTTTTAAAATGACATGATCCCCACTGGAATTTATGTCTCCATAGGGTTTTCTTTAATTATTCTGATTTTATAATTAAAATTAAACATGATGCTAAGAATTAATAAGCATAGATCTCACTATGTTTTCTCACAAGTGATGTTTGCAGAGTTAACATCTATTCTATCTAAGGATTCATCTGCAGTGTTTCAAGACAGAACACTGCTCACTCTGCCAGTCTGGTCTTTCTCTCTCTCTCTCTCTCTCTCTCTCTCTCTCTCTCTCTCTCATTCTCTATAGGAAAACATTTTGCTATAAACTTCTGAACCAATAGCTAAGGAGGACTCACCAGTAGTCACAGTTCAGGAAGCGCCTTGTGAACGGAGGTGGGGGGGGGAAGCCCTGCAGACTTTGATTTTGTAAGACAAGTTGGCTAGGAGTCAAAATTGCCACATGTGGTGTGAAAAAATGCCACCCTGGTGCGAACAAAAGGTTTAAAATGGAGTCAGGAAGCATGCAGGCTCCATGTCTAAGCTCTTCCTGGGAATTGTCTGCCACAACCTGCGGGGTAATCGAGTGGGCTGGGAAGAATAGAAAGAGCTTGCAGCTATGACTCAGAAACCCCAGGAGTCAAATGTGTTAGTTGTTTTTTTGTTTTTTTGGTTGTTTTTTTTCCTTTTTGGTTTGGCTTTATCTTTTTGTCATCTCCAACTTTTGCGTGTTTCACTTTGTTTTTATTTTGTTTTGTTTTGTCTCATTTAGGCATCATTACCCTAAAGTGTTTTACCCAAACACAAAACAAATCCCAAAGAGTCACAGAATGTGTGAGAAACAACTGCTCCTTACAGAGGAATTGTTGGGGTGGGTTTGTTGTTGTTGTTGTTGTTGTTTGTAAGTTCTTTTATTCTTTCTTCCATTTCTCCATTCGTAACAAAAACATGTTTTTAAATTAATTCTTTGTTTTGTTTCCTCAAGTGCTATTATAGAAAGATAAATAGGACATGGACTTTCAAAGTCCTGACTCCTGAAATGTGTGTGTGTGTGTGTGTGTGTGTGTGTGTGTGTGTGTGATATTTGTGTGCATTTATCTTCTAAATTATCAAGAAAAGATGAAGGAAGCATACTGTGCTTCTTATTACAAACAAACATTTCATTATGCAGTAAAGGATACAATGATTCTACATTCAGCAAAAATACCCCTTCATAAAAGCCATGAGCACAATGCACTAGGAAAATGTAGTGATGTTGTGTGTTTCCTAGTATTTTATGTTGTACTTCACTAACAAAATGTCTTAGTCATAAAAAAGTCAATAACTCCAAAGTTTAAAAATGCTATTGGCTTAAATCACTAAAATATTATTCAAGGTTACAGATGTTAAGCTATATACTACTGTTTTCAAAATTCATGCCAATATTTTATTATATTCATATAGACCCCAGTTTAAGAATGCTGTCACATGAGAAATTATGCAAAGGTTTTAAAAAAAAAGAAATATTTCTTAGTTGAGTATGATCTAATTGATGCAAAACTGGATAACCAGGGAAATCATTAAGGACTATTTTAGAAATTTAAACTTGAAACCATCTTCATTATATTTGCATATTGTCTTTCCTAAAATTTGGGTCTAAATCCAGCAAGCCGCACTGGTTCTGAATGTAGGTCAAGACGGGAATGCTTTTCTATTTACTCTTTGTGAGCCTGGGTAGAAATCAATCTATTACTTTCATTACAACCACACAATCAATTCCATTTAAAGCGTAATACAACAGCCAAGGCCAAGGACAATATGGATCCTTGGGAAAATCTCATACCATTTAGAAGGCTGCACTTGATACAGCTCTCGATAAATTATTTTCTTTCTAATTAGCATACATGATCACTCCAAGAAAACATGCCTAAAGTGACATAAGATACCAGATCTAACAAAAACTTAAGAGCAGATTTATCATTGAAGTCTCACTAAAAAGAGAACCATCCCCCTTTTAAACAATAGGAACCCAGGATAGAATTTTCTTCCTGTATTCACTCTAATATGAGGAGAATACGATCTTTTACATTGATTAAAATGTATAAAGGAACATTTACACATGCCAAAAAAAAAACTCACATAAAAATTAACAAAGGAAATCTCATCCCAGATGCTGCTTCATGCCATTATCAAAAATGACTTAATTCTGATCATTCAGTACTTGCCTGAAAATTACGAATATTGTTGCAACTGTGAGCTTTGTTTATGTGCAAATCATCTCAGCAAACAAAAGAAACACAACCATTGTGCCTTTCATTTACACAAAACAGAAGCATCATGTCAAATTATTCTAAAATATGAAAAATAGTGTCATCTTTACATGTAAATTATTTGAAATACAAAATAAACAACGGTATACCAACCCTAGTAATAATTGAATACATTAAAAAATCCTTTTGTTACTTGGTTCCAGATTTGTGAAGGAGGTATACCTAACAAAATCAGAATATATATATATGTGTGTGTGTGTGTGTGATAACATATAAGGTATATATACAGAGATACAACATGTACACACATATACACAATATATATTATACCATATATATGCCATACAAAATAATGTTTTGATCTGTGAATATACCACTCGATGACTAAATAAAGTTAGTTAATCTATTCATTACCTTGTATACTTATCGTTTCCTGTGGTAACAACATTCATCATGCAGTGCCTCAGCAGTTTTCAAACCTATGTAACCTCATAATTACCTATAGTCTCCATGCTTTAACACAACGATCGTGGATATGTTAACCTGATATTGTTTCCCTTGGGCCAGCTTCTCCCATCATCCCACACCCTTATTTTATAAATGAACATAGCTTCTTATGTTCCCATCAGCTAATTCAGTTAGCATTACATTCTCAATTTTCTCAAACATTTGGCAAATAATTTCAAATCTATTTGAACTGACAGCTCACCTGGATTCAGTATCAGAAATACATTTATTATTTAACAAGGTGTGCAGCCCTTCTGTATAAGAAGGATAATATACATGTACAACAAACTCTGGACTTTCCTGAAAACTGAGACTATTGAGAATTATCTGCACAATAAAATATAATTCTTTATGTTGTTTCAGAATTTCATCATTTCTTCACAATTGTTTGGAGGCTGTCACTCAGTCACCATTCAGAAATGCTTTTGTTTGAACTACTGTTAAGGAAACTCTATCTTGTGAAAAAGTAACTCATTTTCTTCTTCATTTTATACAGCATATAATTGATACTAAGAAGAAGTTATGTCCAAGTCTTCTTTGGTAATCTAAACGGTGATGACCGAATGGGCGTCTATTGGCTCTTTCTTGCATATGGGAGCATTGGTTAATCTCAGAGCTTCCAAATGAATGCCATGTGCCAAGAATACACCCAGAATGCCTTTCCCCAATCAGTTCTCTAGGACTGAGTTTCTAACATCCTTCAACAGTTCCTTCATATAAACCATCCGCTGACACCTCTCTCCCTCCTAATCTCTCTCTTTTTTTTAATTTTTATTTTCTATATTCTATGTTTACATTCCAAAGGCTTCCCCCTTTCCCAGTCCCCCCCCCACCATACGTCCCATAATTTCTCTCCCCCCCCCAACTATTCCCCAATCATCACACACACACACACACACACACACACATACACACACACACACACACACACACACAATTTCTCTGTTCTGGGTCTACAAAACTGGATCCAATCTTTTTAGGCCCAGGGTCCTCTCCTTTCTTCTTCTTGTTCACATCGAGAGGTATCACAATCACAGATTTGTTCTCACCATGCTTTCCATCCTGGCCTGTTTTCTCAGAGGAAATTTTGGTATGAGGACATTGGATATAGATCAAAATAAGCCTCTAACATTGACATATGATAAGAGGGTAGCAGGGAAGAGTCATTTTAGAGTGAACACTAGTATGAGCTCTTCATCATATAACACTTGAAATACAGAGTGAATCTAAACATGAAGGAGAGATGGGACACGCTTTAAGGTTTACATACTAAAGAGTGTGGGTAAAAGACCTCAAGTCCGATTTCAATGGACTGATTTTTGTTCTTTGCTTTGTGTATGTGTCTACACATATGTGCACACATAATGGAGACATACAACTGTGTGAGCACATGCATTCCATAGCGATGTGTATATGGTAGTCAGAGGGCACCTTTCCATAGTGGTGTGTATGTGGTAGTAGGAGGGCAACGTTTCATAGTGGTGTGTATGTGCTAGTCAGAGGGCAACCTGTGGGTAATGGCTCTTTCCACCTGGTGGAACCCACAGACTAAAATCAAGCCATCAGCCTTGAGAACAAAGAAGCTTTACCTGCTGACCCATAGGGCAAACCTTCCTTAAACAACCTTAACGCAGAACATCGTTAAATTTGAATCCCTGTCAAGGGGTCTTAACATTTTTCCTTATTTCTAGGTTCTGTATTCAAGCCCTTCACATGTCTTCTGAGAAGAACACAAACCTTTTTGAACGTTCATGACTGAAACCATCTTCACATCCGAACCATATGGCTCTGGAGTGCCAGGATTTCCAAAGAAAGGCCAAAGACCAATCAGTGGTTGTCTTTCCTTGGTTTCTTCGTGTTTGTTTAATGTGTGGTAAAATTAGAATAGAATGCTATTTACTTTTGAAAGTTCAAGCTATTCATGGACTTTTGACGTTCATACATCTAAGAATAAAAACCATATTTTTCTCTGTTGAGACATTTAAAGAAATATAATAAAATATTACTTTTCTGTTGAAAGCATTGAGTATTAGTAAAATGTGTTGGATTTAATGAGTTTCCAAAAAGTAACTATTTGAGAACTATGCTGTTAGGTAGTAAAACTCTATGAATAAAAATTCACAACATAAAAGTAAAACATCTAAAGTGCATGTGTGTATAATGTATGTAATATTGGTAATGGTGCTCTGAGCTTTTATTAGTTTCAACTCTAAAAGAAACCCTATCTATAAGCAACACTGTATCCTAATTTAAAAAATAATGTGTTAATGTGGTCTTAGAAGAAAACAAATCTCTTTTTACTAGTACTTCTGTAAAGTACATTTTCTAGTCAAACTATTGCTGGAACTCCTACTGGGATTAGACTCTTCAATATCCATTCATAATTTAGAAATACAAAGCAGAGCTACAAAACTTTCTAATCTGTATACTGACGATCCTAAGCTTACAAGAGCTTGAGTTTTGACTCATTGACCTAGAATGGTGTAAAAGTGATATGTACTCAGTACAAACAGAAACTCTAATGATGAGTGATATTATCTTGAGTCAGGGGTATTCATGATCTTGCTATGTTCGGGCCAGTCATATAACCACGAGGATAAACAGTCTCTATATTCTGCAAGCCCTGCTCATCCATATTTAGTTAAAAATCAGAGACGAAAAATATTGAAACATGAGGGCATTTCTAAAGGGTGTTATTTATTTCCTAGAATTCATACCAACAACAGAGAAGAAACTGGGATGGATCTCAGTATTTTATCACTTGCCTACGATGTTCAAGGCCTTAAGTTTGAACTTTGACATTTTGTTACAAAAAGTAATTATATATCATTTGAAAGATTAATATAAGAAGTGAAACTGTCACCTCGCTCAGGGCATAGGAGCTACTTAGTAGAGGCCTGCTTTCAACAAGGCCTTTCTGAAGTGATTCATAAAATGACATATATGGGCAATGTTTATGTAAGGGGTTCTTCTGTTTTAAATCCACTCATTCAAATAGCATTATTGTTATTGCCTCGGTGATATCCTAGGTTTTAGGAAAATTTATTCACTTAAAAATACGTGATAGAAATCTATTGGCAGTGCTCTAGTGGGTAGAAATATAGTCATTAAAAAAAAAATGATCAGAGGATTATTTGCTGTGATGGAGAGTAACGAGAGAAAGAAGAGACCGGGATTCCAAAGACCGTTCTCGGAGGGCAGAATAGGGTCGAAGTTTGAAAACCTCAGGATGTCACAGCACACAGTTTGAAGCTAGAAGGAATAGCCTATGGCAGAGACCCTGGTTAGACAAGAGCTCTGCGAATTGAGAGTAAGAAGAAGAGAGTGCCATAATGAGGCAAACTGAGGAGTGGAGAGGTCATCCCGGCAGGCTTAGCGGCAATTAGCCTCATGCCACTCAAGGATCTCCAGTTACAAGGTCGAGTTTGGCCTTATCTTCAGGAGTGTAGCTATCTACACAGACACAGTCTGTTACAGAGCCGGAGAGAATGAATCTGTGTGTAAACTATGTAGACTATCCACCATCACTAATGTATGTATAACCTATGTAGACTATCCACTGTCACTGATGTATGAAACAATAGTCCCTAATGCTACCCAAAGACTTTAGAGCTTGAACGTCACTTAAATAAAGTCCGAAGATCTCAGATATGTGGTTACGATTTTTGGCTTTTGGAGTCTGAAGATTTTGAATTCTTGTCTACATAAGATGGACAAGAATTAAATACCACCTGTAGACGAGTTAGCTACTTTTAGCTTCTTATCAAAGGAGAGCTTTGTGCAATAACCAGCAACACTCCTTGAACTTCCAGAGTTTCTTGGTGTGAAGGAGTGGCTCTAATTGCACGGAAACTCATTCGTGGCTAAGAATGAGAGCAAATGAGTCTCCCTAACGAATCACCTGCAGGGAGAGAGGAGCCACACCTATGAGACACATTCAGCGGGGCGGGTCTTGAAGCTTGTAATCCGTCATATGGCACAGCGATGACTGGAAGATTTTTGTCCTTATGGGTAAAAACTACAAACAGGTGTTCCTCAGGTAGCCTTCGATGTGTTCCCAAAGCACCACCACGAGAGAGTGTCACAACTGCCCAGTCAAAGAAGCGGGAATGGCACTGGAGACAGGTCCAAGCGTTTGAGAACTCTCCGGTGGTTCTATCTCTCTTTACTACCCCACGGGATAACAAGCCACAGAAACCGCCCTGGATAGCACGGAGGAAGAGGACCGCCGGCCTGAGGGTAGGCAGAAGCAAGCATCTAACCTCTGCTACTTGCGCTAAAGGCTTCTTGTGGACAACGGAGCTGTGCGTTGAGAGGAGTGAGTGGTAGTTGGCTCATTAATGTTCTTTGGCTCTTTCCCTAGAGGAATTTCTATATGAAAGTTCTAGGAAAACTTTGAAAGGTTTGACAACAAAAATTAATGATCAGAGCTTTAACTTAAGTGCATTTGGTCTAAAGGAAAGCAGAGAGGGAGATGGGAATTGGATACGGATCAAGATTCGTGGTATACATGTGTGGGTTGTTCAGAGAATAAATAAAAATGTGGCTTAAAATACTTTACAAAATTCAGAAATGCGAAGACGTGCCTTTTAAAATGCGTATGGAAGCCGGGCGGTGGTGGCGCACGCCTGTAATCCCAGCACTCTGGGAGGCAGAGGCAGGCAGATTTCTGAGTTCGAGGCCAGCCTGTTCTACAGAGTGAGTTCCAGGACTGCCAGGGCTATACAGAGAAACCCTGTCTCGAAAACAACCAAAAAAAAAATAAAATAAAATAAAATAAAATGCGTATGGACACAAATACTTGAAGGTAAAAAAATTCAAATATCAGCATCAAAGGATGATATTTAGTGTTCAGGTCCTTATCACTGGTGAAATACACAATTCTGTTTACAGTGCAGATCAAATCTGATTAAATTATCCAAAATAATATAGAATATCATATCATAACTATCTTAATGTCTTGAAGTTTAATGAATAAGTAAAGGCTAATGATATCCCAATAGGTTTTAAAGAGGTATGAATCAGTCAAAGTATAAATGACAATTTACCAGTGCTATAAGTCTACTTGTTCAGGTTTTTAGAGAAATCTGTTTTGTAAGTTCTTAGAATTCAAAACGGGTCTTATATGAGTATTATGTACTTTGATGGTTTCATTTTCTATGTATGTATCCTCCTCCCCGTTTGGCTTTATCTCAGAACAACCAAAGCAAGTTCTTTTCCTTCATCATCTTTATGTCATGTTACATTACTAAGCCCTTACTGCTCTTCTAAGGCTCATGGAGAGCGTGCCCCCAAATTCCATCCTCACTTCTGCTGATATATCCCCACCCATAAGGCAGATGATTCCTTATAAGAGACTAATTGCATTTAAAAAAAAAGCTTTGAAGCATATTACCTTGCAAAAGATAAAATAAAATCTCCTCCATTAGAACCTAATTTATCCATGCCTCTTACCACTTGTGTCTAGCCTGTCTCAACCCACAGCCTCTCTCCATATCTATCTTCTGAACTCCTAGTAAAGTGAACTATCTATCTTGTCTTCCATAAGGACACTTTTAACTCTTCCATCCCCACCTTTGCCTATGACATTTCTGAATAGCTGAAATTGTGGTCGTCTCACTAATTAGAAGCATCAGCTGTAATGTAAAAGCTAGGATGTAACTTTGACATGACTGAGTGGTCTTGGCTTTATAAGACTCCCAACTGGTAACCCCATCCCTCGTAATCATCAGCACACAATGATCTTTGCTAATCTACTTGTAGCACATTGGTTATGCCTTCCCTTTATCCACCTTCTTTATAAATATGCCTTGGATATTTATGTTACTATAGTCTGTTGTTATAGTGATCCAAAAGCTAAAATTATACTTTTAGGTTTGCTTCTAAAGGTCAAAAACTTTGTGTGTATGTTTCTACAATCATTAATGTTCAACAGTGGAGTGAATGCACAGAAAACATCATTAGAATTAAGTTAAATGCGACAGAAAACATCATTAGAATTAAATTGAATGTGACTTGAAATTTTAAAAGTATGTTGATTATCCCCAATCTATAAGACC
The DNA here is from genome assembly GCA_964023405.1 of Apodemus agrarius. NCBI lineage: Eukaryota > Metazoa > Chordata > Mammalia > Rodentia > Muridae > Apodemus > Apodemus agrarius. The sequence goes on from OZ030018.1 coordinate 21,082,627, forward strand.
AAAATATATATATTTCCAAGTGGGAAACAACATATGCTTTGGTAGATGGTCACACATCGATGAGGACAGGTAGACTTAGTGGGTTTTCAGAAAAAGATTGAAATTGGGAGTAAAATACTGGGAGACAAATGAGGTATTTGAAGCGAGATGCATATTTAAAGAGGGCATTTGATTAAAATGCATTCTATGAATATCTGAAATTCTCAGACAACCAAAGGTATTTACAGCGGAAAATCTCTCTCCGTATATGTGTATAAATATATGCATATATGCATATAGTTGTTGGCTTGGCAGCTTTAAATGGGTCTGCTTATGAGAGCAAATAGTATTCTGTAAGAATGAGATGAGCCGTTTGGATGAGGTTGAGCAATGCAGAGCCCAGGCTGTGAATACTGAGACATGAGAACATTTAAGAGTCCAACTACCCTGGTCTACAGAGTGAGCTCCAGGACAGCCAGAGCTATACAGAGAAACCCTGTCTTAAAAAACAAAAAAATAAAACAAAACAAAAAAAAAGAGTCCAACTACAATAAGGTGCTACATCTGACAAGAGAAAGATTTTGAAAATTCATAAAAAAGTTATAGTGAGAATGTATCAGTCACTGAGGAGGAAAGGCTCATGTTTCTGAGAAGACTTCATGCCCAATCAGTATAGGGAAATACCAGGACAAGGAAGCAGGATTTGGTGGGTTGGTGAGCAGGGGGAGGGGAGCATGGGATAGGGTGTTTTCAGAGGGGAAACCAGGAAAGGGGATAACATTTGAAATGTAAATAAAGAAAATATCCAATTAAAAAAAAAACTTTTCAATAGTACAACATTTGGTATGCTTTCTTAAATTCAATTTTGTTGTTAGGAATGCAATCGTCATGTAAATGTATCCCCCACAAAAATTCCATGAATTAAACAGGCATACTCTCCTAAGAAATAATAGAAAGTAGCATTAGGTTAGCAAATCAACTTTTGCTCCAGTGTAAGACTGTTCCCTTTTGTCTACGTTTTAAGTTGTTTTGTCATGTGTGTATAAACTTTTAAGTTGTGCTACTTTCTCCATTTTTCAAGGGTGGATATTCAAGGTTCTATTATAAGTCTTTAATCATGAATGGAAAGGTGGGGTGCTTTCATTTTATTTTTCTTGATGGAGTCAAGAAAGATTGTCATGGTTAGGACCACTATTATTAGTAATGATGACAGCAGTGACTTCTATTAGCCAACCATTATGTTTATGTAGTCATCACTTTTAATCCTCTCCACAAATAAGTTCATCTTCATATATATATACAGAAAAGAAACTCACAATATTGACTTAACTATTAATGATTTATGAGCATAATCATAGATTAAAACATCTCTCAACCCTTATCAGAGAAGCCTTTTCTCACATGACAATAAACAACTCCAGAGAATAAGAGACCAAAGACTACTGAGCCTTAAATAGAACGTTTATAGCACACCTTCAGCCCAAAGCCTCAGTGATCAAATGGAGCGAGGGGAGGGGGAGGAAAGATTAAAAGATGCAGAAGCTCTGAATGGTTATAATAGTTACGTTTCTGGACACAACCTGGAACTTGGTTACTCTTGTGCCAATTCTGAAGCCCTGAAGAGGACACCCTATGATTCATTTCTTTAGCACCTAAAATGAACTCAGTTCTATATTCTATTTCTATGACCTTTCTGCACATCAGGGCGATGGGCTACTCAAGAAAGAAGGGGGTATCTTCTGTGTGCTCACAACACATTGCATTAGTCTTAGCATAATGCTTGGGAAAGCCTTTGACTCATTTTTGCTCATTGGAAAGGGAGGAAGCGGCCTTCCACATCCATGATGACTATAAAACTGTATAATTGTTTGAATTGTTTGGTGACTTTTACCATATCCCAGTAGAATCATATGTGACTATCTCTCTTTTAAAAAAAAAAGAAGAAGAACAGTTAATTTGAAACAACTTCATTTTGCATTTGGAATTCTGCAGGGGCTTGTTTGAATAAGGTTGAGTTTTGAAGATACTCTGAGGTGTTTCATGTGTTAGTGGCTTAATCCCTTGCTGTGATAAAAGCACCTAAAAAAAAAAGAAAGAAAAAAACATGGTGGCATTGAGAGTTTCTTGTGGGCTCCTCCCCGAATGCAGGCTTCATATCTGACCATCTCTTTTTTTCTTTGTGTTCCCAGCCTGATTTCATTGGCAGTGATGACCTCACTAGGCATCCAAACACTAACACTGGGACGCTAAAACTTTAAGCTGAAACTTTACTCCTACCTCAGGATGTTGTCACAAGAACAGACACCAGACTAATAAGAGTAGGTAAAGTATGACTTGAGCAAATCCAAGCCAACGCATGGACAAATAAATTGTTGGAACATGGTTGGTGCATGAGCTGTAATCCTGATCTCAGGTGTGACAGTGCTGTAGAAGCTTTAGTAGACAAGGCATAGTAGACGTAGGACTTGGTGGGAGCACTCTTCGAAGAGATCAGTATAGTGGACGGACTTCATGTCTTCATTACTTTCTCATTGGCATGTTAAAATGCCCAAGAGAAGGAAGAAAAGAGGTAAGGAATCTGGATCACTTTTTGGCATTATCAGTCCATCCTGTTGTGGAAGACATTCTAGTGGGGACTTACGATATGGCTAGTTTAGTCTCAACAGACAGGAAGTAGAGATCTCAAACCACAAATGCAAGGTGTGTTGAAACACCCAAGACCACCCCTGACATTGATTCATCTCTTCTTTCTAGACTCACTTCCTAGGGTTCCATAACCTTCCCCCAAGGGACCTTCCCCAAAGCTGAGGAAAATTATGTCCAGACATATGAGCTACAGGGAATATTTCACTTTTAAATCCTAACAGCTCATTTAGTTCTCAACGGTTTGAACGGCTTCGAAAATACTAAACGGCACCATGGACCCCATCTACTTCCTTTTTCTCCATGTGACACCTCTGCCCCGCCTGCTTCTTCCGCAGCCACACACCAGGGCGCCAGGGATCAATGAAGGCACAACCAACCCTACACATGACAGACATCTCAAAGAGGCCAGCCTCATCTTAAGCTTTCATTTTCACAAAGTATCAATGCAATATATATGCATATTTTTATCATTATTTTTATTCTCAGTTTTTTTTTTGTTATAGCAATAGACTGGATAAATGCAAGACTGAAACATATATTCATAACTACGAGTGACAAGCTTTGTGTTTTTGTTTTCTTAGCGGTCATTTTTGTTGGAAATCTTATTTTCATTAAAATATACTTATCTACTTATACCAAACTATATATCAAGCAATCCTGTGATTGATTTTTCTTAGAAACAGGGATAATCTATAGATTACAGAAGTTGTTAAAAATCATATAAAGTTGATTTAAAAGAATCATTTAGGTGACAATTAGCTATAAGCACTCATTAAAGTCAATATATAGTATTTATTTTGATTTTACAAGTAGTAAAAATCAAACATTAACATGGGTTTCAAGACTGTTTTATTGAGAAGGGAATTTGACCAGCTATCTTATGTATCCACTTGTCTGAAATAATTTTCTTTTCTTCCTTCTCTTTTCTTCCTCCACTTCCTCTTCTTTCTTTCCTTTTTTCTTTTTCTTTCCTTCCTTCCCTCTTTCTTTCTTCTTTCTCTTTCTTTCTCTCTTTCTCTCTCTTTCTTTCTTCTCTTCCTCCTGTCCCCCTCCTCCCACTCCTTTTTTTCCTCTATTGGGAATGCCACATGAAAGTCAATTTATGAGAGTTAATTCTTAAGGATTTTATCACTGCTGAGTAAACAAACAAATACAACTTTGTGGCATTTTAAAAAGAGTTCTAAAACACTTGGATTCTGCCAAAGTACAAACTCTGCTTTGGATTAATATAAAATAGTGAGCTTTTCTCTTTATAAATTCTTTTGAATGGAAACAAGAAACAAGGAAGAATTTAACATAAAAGAAATGAGTCTAAGTGTGAATATCTATATTACAAGATGATCAGAAACATCAAAATTATTTTTCCTCTGTCACTGTTGAAATTACAATGTCTTCATTTCGACGTCCATAAAAAAATTTTTTTTGAGATATTTCCACTCTGATTTTCACGTTTTTAAGTCAATTTGTTACAAGTCAGTCCTATAGAACTCCAGCTATGCTTGGAGATCATGAGCAAACTGGTTCAATTCTTAAGTAATTCACCTAAATAGCCAAACAGATGATATTATTGTTTTTGATGGATACACAAAAAAATAACAAAATTTCCCATGTTTAGTTATATTGTTAGTCAAGAGAGAAAACATTGCCACAAATATTAGTTGATCTGCCTCCTATAGGTGGTTAATTAAATTTATGCTTTTTGAAACTCCAAACTACAGTCTGCCAGTCTCTGGAAGTTCAATCTACACTGCCAAATTTTTACTAAAGGTTAAATATGCACAGATTATTCTATAAGTAAAACTTTAGGACTAACTTTCAGGAGGAATTCTTCACATTTTCTTCATAAAGATTGATAAATTAGCTTCTCTAAATGTTGATCTGAATATTCTTTTGCTCACAGCAGTGGGTCCCAAATGCATTATTTTTCTTTGTATTCATTCCTTTCACAAGTGACTGCACAAGCTTAGGAACACAGGACCAAATTACTCAGTCATAAAGGAGGATTCAGGATAAAGTTAAGAGTGCTAGATGCCTCCCCTATGCAATGCCTGTAGCAGGCATTTTCAGTACTCTTAGTTGGATGGTTATAAGACAAGCATGGAGCAGGCATTTCCGTACTCTTAGTTGGATAACTCTAACAATATTTTCATTTATCAACATTTAGATAAGCAACTAAAAGTTTATTCTAAAGGTTAAACTAAAGTATGTGTATGTGTTATCCAAAGTCAAAGGCTGAGAGTGTGGAAAAGTAGGATGCTAACTCATGGTTCCAATATTCCAACTCCACCTTCAATTCTTATACTAGGCTGTCTTAAGTTTGGATTAATTATCAGGAGCCAGAACCTTAATTGGAAAATCAGGAATTCTCAGTTTGGTATTGCTTTGGGAGGAACCAATATGAGTTCCCTTAGCACTACTTTGATGATATCTGTTTAGAATGCTTATTTTAATGTAGTTTGAAAGCCCACTTTGCTTACATGAGTTGCTAATTTTACGTCTTCCTCTGTTCATGATTCCTGTCAACCTCACTGTTTCAACTGAAGTTAAAAGAAGTGACACACTGACAGGTGGGTAAGGAGGAACATGGTATCATCAGGAATCACCTTAATACACATGGTCAGAACTTTAACATTTTACTCAAGGTAGTGCACTTTGTAAAATAGGAATGATAACATGGTCTATTTATGTTATAAAAATAAACTATTATTTTCATGTTAACTACCTTTAAAAATCTATTTGCTAAAAAGGACAATGTTGATTCACAGGGCAGTGGAAAAAATATCAGAGAATTTCCTCATTTTTTTTTCACCAGCTTTAAACATGGCAGGATATTAAGTCAACTTAAAAAACAAAAAACAAAAAACAAACAACCAACCAAACAAACAAACAAACAAAACATGGTTCATTTCTAATTATCTTGACTCTTAGGGAAAAAAAATAAGGACTAAACCTACCTGTATTCTACTTAGCCAAACATCAACAAAAATACTCTGTGTGTATGAGAAGATAAATACGGCATGTTTGACATCTGGAGCATCCCTGCAGAGGAATGAATCTGTAATTCAGATCACACAGCAGTTTTGATTTCTCCCTCGAGTCCACGCCCTTGCTCTATCCCTCACTCTCCCTCCCCCCACCCCCACCCCCACCCCCAAATAAAACACAAAGGCTCTATCTGCTGTGGATGGAGGGCAACCCAGGAATCTGCGCAGACTAGACTATCCATCACATTTCTTTCTTAATTGAATGACACCAGAATGAGATCGATAAAATGTAACAAGAGACAGCTTTGCATTTCCATGCTCACTTATCCCCCCTCCCCCCCAACCCCATTCCTCTCAGCCATCACCGTGACCAGAAAGCCCAAGTGAAGCACATGAACCCTGCTGCCGAACAAGTTGCTAAGACATGAAGGAACTTCTCAGGGATGCAACAAAAGTTACAAATATTAGAAAGTAGATGTGGGGTCAAAAGGTTATTAACGAGTATAGAAGAGTCTGCCTCTTACAAAGCAGTTACATCGTTGCATTCTTGCTCCTATGTAACACTGTCCTATGAAATGGTTCAATCCAGTGGTCTCAGAAGCTTTCTCTACGCTTCCAGGATCTCGTGGGACTGCAGCAGTGACTGGTTCAAACAGAGCATGGGTGATGCCTCAGCCAAACCTGATAGGCTTAAAATGTTATAACACGGAGCAGCTGTGCGTCACTCATGCCCGAGGTTCCTGCGACTCCCGATGCATTATTGATAACCCCGCCACTCTGCTGAAGCAGGGGCTGACTTCATTTGCTCTCAACCTTCTTCTGAAGAGCCCTGGCTTGGCTGGGAATCGATCGGTGTAAAACGTTAACCAAAGAACAAAACTGCGCATGTAAAAGTTAACATTAAGAATCTCCTGCGCTCACTGACTGACTGTGTTAACCAAAGTCACATGGACATCCTTGCTACTCATATGGTGTTGGCAGTTTATGTTGTGCTTTAGCTCCAGGCTATAGGGTGTAATAATTTGTTTAACACTCTACATCTTGAGCTGATTATAAGTTATTTGTGGAAAAACTTTGCTTTCTGAAAGAAAAATAATCATGGATGTGGTTTGAAAAAAACTTTTTCTTCTTTCGGGTACATTTTCTCTCTGCATTACTTTGAAATTAAAGTTGATCTAGATAATTTCCCTGTATTCAAAGAGTGCTTATCATTAACATGTAGCTATTCCTGGTGTACTGTATACCTATAGAGATGATATACATAGTTTGATATTCCATACATTAACAAACTAAAACTGTCAATGTCAATGTCTTCTTTTGCTTATAAATCTCAAAGCTGATGTTTCGAATATGAAAATTAGATGTTTCATATCTATTATATATCATCATATATTTCAGATCTTGTGGTTACAAGCAGTTTGTAGTACAAATTCTAAGACAAAGTCTGATACACAGCACAGTCTGTGCTTATAGTTTGAATTGAAAATGCTATATGAACTGTTTGCTTGCTATACTATTTATTTCCTTAGAGGATGGGCAGCATGCAATACCGTCATTAGTCCCGAGTTACTTTTGTACTCTGGGGTAAATAAGTTCACAATTCAGTTATTATTTATTGATAAAAAGGTAGGTAATGACACCCATCAGGGAGTGCACACAGAATTTGATCTCATCGGCAGGCCTTGGCCACCTGAAGTAGGTATGAATGAGTGCTAAGCCAAAGGACACACACGGCCAAACACAGGATGAATGTGTGTCATCTGCCCTCCACTCGCTGAGCCCTGAATTTGATAGAGCATAAACTTGCGCAAACTGTAAACGGTAATATTGCCCAAGAAAGAAGTAAGCAAAGCCCTGAATGATGAGCGTTCTAAAATGAGCGTTTCTTAATAAAAGGAACTGCCGATGTCTTCGCCAAGGTAAAGTCACCCACATCTTGTAAGACACAAATTTTGCTGTGCTTTGCAGAATATATAAAGAATATATAAAGTACCTTGAGATTGCCACACTCTTTTTTTAATGGAGCCATTTGCCCCTTTTTATTTTCATGGGCTGGAGGAGCTTAACCCCTGGGGGGGGGGGAGACCAGTTTCACAGAATGTGGAATTCATTTGTGAAGCTTGAAGGAAACCAAGTTGGAGAAAGCATGAGGACTACCTCATATTGTTGTTCCTCCTTTGGCTGCCGCTGCAAACCCCTTCAGCTCCTTGGGTCCTTTCTCTAGCTCCCCCACTGGGGACCCTGTGCTCAGTTCAGTGGCTGGCTGAGAGTGCCCCCTCTGTATTTGTCATGCACTAGGTGAGTCACCTAGTACTCCCAGAGCTCCCAGGCACAAAACCATCGACCAGATAGTACCCATGGAGTTACCCATGGCTCCAGACACATCAGCAACAGAGGATGGTCTTGTTGGACATCAAAGGGAGGAGAGGCCCTTGGTCCTGGAAAGACTTGATGCCATAGTGTAGAGGAATACCAGGACAGGGAATGATTACTGGGTAAGGGGAAACGGCTTATGGGATTTTGGGGGGAGAGGAGAACCAGGAAAGGGGACAACATTTGAAATGTAAATAAAGAATATACCTAATTTTTTTTTTAAAAAAAGGGAGGGTGGGGGAAGATACTATGACAATTTGTTGTCTTGAAATGAAAAAGAATCTCAAATAAATTAAAAAAAAAAAAAAAGAGGACTACCTCTGATCTGGATTGCTTTGCTGACTGGGTCTTGTTTTCGTTACCAATAATCTATCTCCGCAGAATAAGGGTGTGGCAGTCTGCAGTCTTGAGAATGACACCAGAGCTTGGCGGTCCTAGTATTGGATGTACTCTTCTGAATGTGTGGCCACCTCCCACCTGGGAAGGTGACTTCTTAAGAAAGGCGTGCAGGTCCGAGCTAGAGTGAACGCCCATCAAGACCATCGACGGCTGATTTTAGTACTGGCTGACCTAGTTGCTTTGACTTCACGTAGATTATTCTTAATTTTTCAGATGAGACTATGACTAATTAGAAGTGTTTGGCAGAGGGTGGTAGGACAGAGGAACTGATTGTAATTATAAAAGCCACAAGGGGCTAATATGGCCACATATATTGGCTGAGAGTCACGCTAGCTCCAGCGGTGTCTGCATGGATGTCAAGTAAGATTACAGGAGAAATAGCATGCGCTTTCTCTCCCTCCTATGGGATTCACACATACATGGGTGTGGTCCACAGCTTAATTAGATTCCTTCTTCCACTCTTTTATTTTGCTAGAACGGTTACAATAATCCAGAAAACAAACCTTATTTTATTGGGCTCTCTGGACTCTCTGACATGGCTGTTTGACTAAGAGAAAGATTTTCTTCTCAAAGTAACTTTTATACTATCTTAGCCCTCTGGAAATCTGAGGTGGCCTGTAAATTTGTTCATGTACCACATTCTGTACATTTGAAGCCACAAATTAAGAGAGCAAAAACAAACAAAACAAACAAACAAACAAAAAAAAAACACCAATAAGGTGGTAGCTGGATTTTACTCCAAGGAACTAACTTTCTAGGGCACAGGAGCATGAGAAAGACAGAGAACTTTCTGTTAGCCCTGTGGGGTAAAACTCTTGAGATACCACAACCAAACACAGTTTATGTCTTAAGTTTTGTACTCCATTTAGATGTACTTGCATTGCAACTTGTTACAAAAGAGCCTGAATGGCGATTCAGACAACTGCTGAAATCAAAAGATTCCTTTCTGGAGGCAGGGACTATAGATTTTTATACTTATTTTTTTGCTTTGCTATGAGGCATTCACCAAGGACAGAAAGATTCTCATTTGTGTCGCCCCCTCCCACCCTGGAAACTATTGAATTGCTCTGGTTTTGTACAGTGCAGAACAATCCCGCAATAATAAAACATCTCAACTCTGTGCGAAAGGTGAGGCTTTCCATCTGAAGTCTCTCTTTAACAGAGAAAAAGAAAACAGAGCAAACAGGCTGACAGCTTTAGAAAATTCAAACAATCCCACTTGCCAAGATGTGTATTTCATGCGTTTCCCCTAATTTCAGATTTGCTGCATATGCTTCGAGCTAACAATGCGGGCTTTCAATTTCAAAGTTCATTTTCGTGCTGCTCAAAGCAATCTTCACCTTTTAATAGGCAATTATTTTCCTAATCGCTTTTTAGAAAATCTTTTCTCTGAAGTGACTTAGAAACAGTTTCAACTTATGCATTATGGACACGTTGGAAACAAACTGAGGAGGTTGCGAACTGCAAATTGGCACTTGATTGGTAAAAAAAAAAAAAAAAAAGTCCCTTAGAAAAAGAAAAATCTGCAAAAAAAAAAAAAAAAAGGACTACTTTTCAAGATAGAGAACTTTTCTAACTGACAAAACTCACAAGGGACTCGGGAGGAGAAGGATTCCCTTATGAAGCAAAAACCACCGTCTCTGATAGCCTCAATGGAACACACACTGCTGGAATCCCCTCGCTAATTAACATTAAATCTCACTTCCAGATTTTGAATGCTTCCCACATCCTCTCTTCCAAAACTAGTTGAAGTTACTTATCACAGGGTGAAAGCAAATATACAAAATGAGATTTTTCTTATCAAAACGATTTGCATATATTTTGTAGGAAATACAGTGCTGTAGATTATATTGTTATATGGATGAAACAGGTAACAAAGCCAGAAAGCAAAGCTTGATTTTTAAGAAAATCACTTTACTCATCATGAATTCAGACAAAAAGAAATTCTCTCAGCCCTCTTATCTGCCACAAAACTCCTTGCAGCAACTCTAACTTCTCCATTATTTTCACAAACAAGAGAATGGGAATGCATGTAACTACACTGGTGGAGATTTGGAACTGTAATATCTTAAAAATGATTTCATCAGGATTCCACGCAAATCAGGAAAGTCGGTTAATATTTGAGGAAACCAACAAAACCTCCAACAAGTCCTTTCATGTCAATATTTTTAAAGTTAATTTATGGAAGACCACTTAAAAGGCTTATTCAGCTATTCATCGAGGCATTTTATCTCATGGATTTCCTTAAAAATATGCTTTCAATACTATCTACCATTGACTCAATATAGAGGGTAAATATACAGAACATGCCTGAGCCAATAATACAAAGATCCTAATTAGTATCATGTTATAGGGAAACAATGAAGTGGTTTTGTCCCCAATTACTGACAATTAGCCAAAGCACAACAGTTAATTTCATGGAAATAAAGCCAGCATAACGTGAAAGGAATTCCCCATCCTAATGAATGGCATTTGCCTGGATTCCTTAACTGGTTATTTCAATAATGAACCGTAAAAGTTGAAGCAACTTGAACAGCTCAGTGCATAGAAAAACTCAAGGGTCTATGTATGTGAAGATTCTCATTTTGGGGCATCCGTGGACACGTGTAATTCAATGTGGGAACACTTTGAGGCACATACAGATGTCAGTCCCTTAAACTTAAAGATGTTATCATTCCAGGCAGCGTGTTTGCACAGAAATAAGCCTAGCATATAGCAAGCTACACAAAGATAGGTTGTAATCCTAGTCATTATCTTCACACACACACACACACACACACACACACACACACACACGCCTCAGGATAGAGTGAGCTGCTGGTGCTTAAGGAAGAAGTCACAAAGTCCCTAGTTTCTTTGGTTCTTTTATCTCACTGGAACTTTTCTCTCTGTTTTCTTCTCCCACTTTTCTCCTAATGTCCCACTTAGATCTGGGCTCCCGAACACAGCGATGGATGGCCCAGCCTGGGAACTACTACAGGCTCCGTGTGTGCATTGATTCCATCACGATGCTTAGAGCTTCAGTGCCCGAGATGTTTTATAAAGTCAAACCCGGCTTTAAAATACTTTTCTGGATCTGCAAATCTTAGAAAGGGCACATTTGGCAAGGTAAGTACCCAGAGACCAAATAAAGACAATTTAAGGCCATGACTCCTGAAGCTTATTAAAAAAAAAAAAAAAATGCACCCTTCATAAAATATCCAGTTTCAACAAGTTCAGAAAACAGAACTTAAAAACACAGCACAACAACTTGATAGATGACTGCTGAAGGGGCTTCGCCAACTGGAGGTACACAAATAAACATTTCAGATGTTTTTTGGCTGCGTGCAGATAACACCCACTCTGGGGAGAGGGCTAGAAACTGCTGGGTTCCTTTGTGCAGACTCCTGGAATGTGCCTGCTTTTCATTTCTCTCTTTGTGTCTGCACACTGACCTCACAGGCAGTGTCTTAAGCCATTCAGGGTCAGGGCAAACAGAGGAGCGCATTCATAGACAGATCAAGTTTATGTGAGAATCTGCTCCTCCGGCTGCCCTCCATCTCCATATGAATCGTTAATAAAATCGCAGCCTGAAAGCTCCTCGCCCCAACAGCGAGGAGGTCATGCAGAGAATCCTCTGGTTCAGAGGGGGGGCTGGAGTGGGGGGGGAGCGGGAGATTTCTTTATCTTTTTTCATCCTTCGCCAGCATTCGTGGGAATTCTGCCATGTAACTCCTTCTGCCTTGCTAAACCTCAACCCCCTCATCCCAACACCACAATCTTCCCCTAGCAACTTTCTAACTGGCACCTGATCACGTGGGAAAGCGGGGCGGGCTGTGTGTGTGTTGGGGCGGGGGTTGGGGGTGGGGTGGGTGGACACACAAAGACAAAAGAAACATTCTGATATCCTCAGCAAATCTTCCAGAGCGCGCCAAATCAGCCTCTCTTGCACTAGATAGCTGAAAAAAAAAAAAAAAAAAAACCTTCAGGCGCTATCAATGCTTCATTTTTCCCAGCTCATGTCAAACAGCTGGGAAGACTTTCCCATAGTTTTATGACACCGCAGGAGCTACAGAGGCACAGATACCACCGAAGGTCACACAGAACACGAAGAACAGAGGCTTCCCTAATTAGCTTGATAGCTCCGAGCAAAGACTGGGCAGGATCAAGCCCCGGAGAGTATCGCAGGCAATCTCACGTGTATCCTCTAACCTTGCTACTGCCTAGCTGTGGGCTCTGCTTTCCTCCGCTCTTGCTCCTTGCAAACTGTCTTAATACCGAACACCCTTCAGGGGGATGGGCTGATGAATGAAAACATGAATTTCTGTCTGCCCTTTAAGGTGGGTTAAAAGGGAGTGCTGGTATAATCAATTACTGAACAAAAGAACAACAACAACAAAAGACTTACAACCCACAGAGTGGCTGTGTTACACCCTGGCGTCTGTTTTAAACCAGTACTTCATTTTTATTTACCACTATTAGATTCTAGCCAGGATGGAATATTTATTTCATCAAGAAGAAGAAAAAGAAAGTAGAGGAGGAGGAGAAAGAAGAAGGAAAGAGAAAGGAAGGAAGAAGAAAAAAGAAAGATATAGAAAGTCTTCCAGTAGATCCTGAAAAAACTGTTTTGTTTTGTTTTGTTTTGTTTTTACTTAAAAAGTATTGAAATATTTATGCTTGAATTGGATACTAACTTAGCAAGTAAGTGGTTTGAAATTCCATCATCTAGAGCTTTCCTTCAGATTTTCAGACTCCCTTAGCCTGCTCTGGTCTCTTTTCAGGATACATGGGTTGCAATTTCCATTCTAATTAACATCCTGGTTCCCCTGTTACTTTACTAAAGGAAATGACAGCAAAGTGAAAACTCTACAAATGCAGCTCCAAGCTACCTGCCTTCCACCTTTTCCTCCCTGTTAGTTGCCTTCTTCAAAAAACCACGACTTCTGTTTAAAGGTGATGCTTCTGAATAAACCTAATCTGACAAACACGTAACCTGTCACTGAATGTCTTAAAATCCTCTTAGCTATATTTCAGAAAAAAATGGAAATGTACACAAACTCTTACACACGCCTTCCTTCCAGGAAGAGTCAAGCTAAAAGGAAAACAGTGACTTCTGAGCCACTCAACAAGTAAAACTATATAAATGAGTATGTCACCCAGTTTAAATAAATACCGTGCCCCTTTGCTCGGTCTATGCAGATATCAGTTGCAGTTTCTGAGGCTTGCTGTTGATAGTTCAAAGAATGCTTCACAACATTTAAGTGACAGGAGTTTGACAATGTTTTCCAACAGGAAATTTCGTTTCATGCATCACATCATCTAATATATTCTCCTTAAAAGTAGAAAACCCATTAAGTACAGCTTGCAAACACTCTTCAACAATTCAGGATTCTGTTGGGGTTTTTTCTATATTCTTTGTTTACATTCCAAATGATTTCCCCTTTCCGGGTTCCCCCCTCCCCATAAGTCCCATAAGCCCTCTTCCCTCTGCCCATTCCCCAATCACCCCTCTCCCATTTCTGTGTCCTGGTATTCCCCTACAATGCTGGATCAAGCCTTTCCAGGACCAGGGCCCTTTCCTTCCTTCGTTTTGGGAATGATTTGATATGTTAATTGTGTCTTGAGTATTCAGAGCTTCTGGGCTAATTAATATCCACTTATCAGTGATTGCATTTCATGTGTATTTTTATGTGTTTGGGTTACCTCACTTAGGAAGATATTTTCCAGTTCCAACCATTTGCCTAAAAATTTCATGAATTCATTGTTTTTAATTGCTGAGTAGAATTCCATTGTGTAAATATACCACATTATCTGTATCCATTCCTCCATTGAGGGACATCTGGGTTCTTTCCAGCTTCTGGCTATTATAAATAATGCTGCTATGAACATACTGGAGCATGTGTCTTTGTTGCATGCAGGGGAATCCTCTGGATATATGGCCAGGAGTGGTATAACAGGGTCCTCCGGAAGTGTCATGCCCAGTTTTCTGAGAAACTTCAGACTGATTTCCAGAGTGGTTGTACCAGCTTGCAATCCCACCAGCAGTGGAGGAGTGTTCCTCTTTCTCCACATCCTCCCCACACCTGCTGTCTCCTGAATTTTTAATCTTAGCCATTCTGACTGGTGTGAGGTGAAATCTCAGGATTGTTTTGATTTGCATTTCCCTAATGATTAATGATGTTGAACATTTGTTAAGGTGCTTCTCAGCCATCCAAAATTCTTCATGTGAAAATTCTTTGTTTAGCTCTGTACCCCATTTTTAATAGGGTTATTTGGCTCTCTGGAGTCTGCCTTCTTGAGTTCTTTGTATATATTGGATATTAGACCTCTGTCAGATGTAGGGTTGGTGAAGATCTTTTCCCAATTTGTTGGTTGCCGTTTTGTCCTACAATTCAGGATTCTTATTCAACATTGATATACATGAATTGCAAATAGTATGCAATTCATGCTTCTAGAGTCTCAGAAATATACCCAAATTAAATCAACTTTTAAATATATAAAAAGTCAGTAAATGAATTCTAAGAACATACTTAAAACATACAAACATAATTAGAAGAAAGTTATTTAGAGAAAAGAACATTTGATTTTACTGGGTTTACTATGAAATAGATATATACACTTCAATAATTCTTATAAAAAGGACTGTGTTACTAAATTCTATCAACCTAGGACTTTATTTTGATTCTGTACATTTCTGAATATTTTAGCACAGAATTAAGTCTTATCGGGATGAGTCCTTTCTGAGAAGCAAATTAATGATTTGGTTAATTCCTTTAAATGTTTTTTTGAATATGTAAAATTTTAAAATACAATTCATGATTCTAGAGTGGACTTATCCATTTGTATTCTAAAGAATGTGTCTCACTAATTTCATGGGAGCTTTCTACTCATATCTGGATGTAAAAGTAAGGAAAGATATATCTGAATGTTGTAGGAAAGTGGGAGGGGCTAACACTCATGGTGTCCCTTCTTTGACTGAACCTGTCAAGCCAGAAAGAGAGGCTCCAGTTTTCACAATGTTGAAGACACTTATGTTACTCCAAAAATGTCTTATGCTGACGTTTTAGCTCCTAGTGTGGGAAAGAATAAGAAAAGAGCATCTATGGATGATGTTAAACAGGCTTCAAAGGATGAAGTCCTGATTTAATTCTATGAGAGTGCTAAGAGATACCAGAAAGCTATCCCTTTTGCTTTTAACACATATGAGTTAAAAGAGAAAGTTGCTATCCAAACGCCAAAGTTCTGGATTATAGACTTACAGTTTCAGAACACTTAGAATCCTACCCATCCTGTAGTATGCTACATATCAACATGAGGTGACTAATATTAACATGTTAAAATTAGAAATTGGAACGAATTGAGAATTGAAACTGAAGTGAGCCAGACTCTGCACTTTTTTTACTTTATTCTATATTCTTTGTTTACATTCCAAAGGCTTTCCCCTTTCCCAGTTCCCCCCTCATCATATGTCCCATAAGTCCTCTTCCCTCTGCCCATACCTCAATCACCCCACCACCACCATTTCTCTGTTCTGATACTCTCCTACAAAACTGGATCCAGTCTTTTGGGGACCAGGGTCCTCTCCTTCCTTCTTGGGAATCTTTTGATTTTCTAATTGTGCCTTGAGTATTCAGAGCTTCTGGGAACATTAATATCCACTTATCAGTGATTGCATTTCATGTGTATTCTTTTGGGATTGGGTTAGCTCACTTAGGATGATATTTTTCAGACTTGAAACAGTACTACAGAGCAATTGTGTTAAAAACTGCATGGTATTGGTACAGCGACAGGCAAGTAGATCAATGGAATAGAATTGAAGACCCAGAAATGAACCCGTGGTCACTTGATCTTTCATAAAAGAGCTACAACCATCCAGTGGAAAAAAGATAGCCTTTTCAACAAATGGTGTTGGTTCAACTGGAGGTCAACATGCAGAAGAATGCGAATTGACCCACTCTTATCTCCTTGTACTAAGATCAACTCCAAGTGGATCAAGGACCTCCACATAAAACCAGACACACTGAAACTAATAGAAAAGAAACTGGGGAAGACCCTGGAGGACATGGGCACAGGGGGAAAATTCCTGAACAGACTTTGCATTCTAAGCGGATTTGTGCTTTGTTTATTTTCTTTTAGAGCTGTGTAAAGGGGGTAAGCATCTCATTCTGAATGGTTGCTGTTCATAGAAAGCACACACCACACTCCCTGTCCCTTACCTGATTCCTAGACATGATGTGGTCTGTCTTTAACCAGATTTATTGATTGCATTCCTAAACAGAGAGTGAAATATTTACTTTGCAATTGACAATTATTGACAATCAATACACCCAATTGGGGAAAAAATGATAAAGAACTCGGATTTGAGGGTATGCATCTACTTAAAGTTGAGATTTAGCTACCGGTATACTTTTGACTGACAGTCAAGCTCAGTTTCCAAACCTGCACAACATGTGCAAGATCGTTGGAATCAAATGGCTTTAAGGCACATGTGCTACAAGAGTCTGAGGAATGTCTTCTTTTAACACTTCTCTCAACTCCTTCACTTTCTTTCCATTTGAATTAATTCAGAAACATAAATATATTTGGAGTCACTTAGACAACTTAAAATCATCTTCTGCCTGAATTTTACCACTGCTCAAAACTAGGACGAGCATTATTTCAACCTGATGTTGAGATATTCATAAGGACATTGCTAATTGTATGGTCCTTGAAAAGTGGCCTATATGAAACACCTTACCGCACTGCAAAGGATATGTGTTTCATCTTTGTTCTTCCCTGTCTTGGAGAACCTAATAGCATATGATTATATGTCTTAATTGGTATTCTCCAGACTTGTTTTGCTTGTTTGTTTGTTTGTTTCTCCTTTTTACTTGTCTGCCAAAAAGGTTTCATTTGAGAAAAGACTCATCTATTGAGGAAGATGGACAGAAAGATAAAAACACTAAGTTGTTGCATGGTGATTGTAGACTGTGAATTGGACAGAGCTGCTATTTAATAGTTTAACGTCAGTGGAGGGATTATGGAGACAATGGAGTTACTACATATCTGTCACAAGAGTCAAAGGATACATTAGCCATTCAGTATATGTTAGCAATTCTGTATCAGAAAAAAATTACTATTAGTAGGGATGTTTGAAAAAATCCATACAGAATCCTAAAATAAATTACACATGTAAACACACACACACACACACACACACACACACACACACACACACACGTATTTAATTGGAGTTACCCTACCTAGGTTATAACCTTCTCTCCAAGAAGATCATGGAGATCAAGACCAAGGTTAACAAATAACAGAGCTAGAGGTGGTTGTATGATTCCTTGTCTCAAGTTGTTAGTCAAGGGTATTCTGGAGACCATGAAAACAATCCAGACTGTTACCAACCCTCTTGGTTGTCCACCAAAACTTGAAGGTGATGATCACAAACATTTTGGCCATAGGATGGGGAGAAATCGAGTTAACACTTGTTGGAAAGCTTTCTTCCTGATGACTAGCTCCCATAGTATTATTAGAAAGTGTTCTTCATGCTGCTGGAGAGAAAAGTCACGTGCCATTTTGCCCATATGTGAACTATAACAATGACAGATGTTGTTCAAGGTATGTCCATGCATGTGCTAGAAATGAGATGGGCACCACCAATCACTTTCTTGTATTTAAACCCCATTCTACAGGAATGAGCAGGTGCCTGGCTCTGTAAATCTGGCTGAGAATCCAGATTTAGAAAGCTCATAAGCCCCACGGTGAACCTATAACTATTATTGTGCTAAATAATCACTGCTCCAAACTGACCTCTATCTAAGTGATTATCTCTATAGCCATAAATTAGAGTAGCTTTAAAACCTTAACAGAGAAATTTCTTTGTGCAGTGGGAAGTAGGTAACGCAGAAACAACACCTGGTCAATGTGCAGAGAACAGATGTCTGTGGAGTCCTGAGCCAGAAGGAGGGCATCTATATCACCTCCTGCCTCAAAGCAGAGGTACCATTGTGGAAGCAGGTAAGGAAAGAATGAGAGAGCCAGAGGTAGAAAAATACTGAAAGGGTGTCTTCTAGGTATTGCAGGGCCATTGTACTCATGAACTTACAAATAGCTATAGTTGTCTGAATAAGGCTTGAAGAAGATGATGTCAGTCCACACTCCAGCTTGCAGGGGTTGGGAGCCCATGATCTTCTACCCCTACCTTAGGGGCTATGGACAAGCAAATGTATCTGTGGAATGGAGACTCAGTCTTCTTTTAGTACATGGTCTCTGGTAGGTGAAATAAGTGCTACTAAACAGCCCCACCCCAATGAAAACAACACAAATTGTGTTAGGCAAGTACATGAAATGACTGAAGACATGAAGTGAAGCTAGGGTTGAAAAGTGGAGGCGGATTTTAGAGGAATTAGGGGAGGCAGTGAGATGAATATAATCAAAATACATTACGTACATTTAATAAAGTCTTCAAAGAGTTTATATGTGTAGACAAATACACACACACACATACACACACACATACACACCTATATAAATTAGGTACAATACATGTTTAAGTCTCTTTAAAAATTAGGAAATTTTTGATTCATAAAGAAAATATGGGTATGAGATTTTTCTTCAAATAGTTTAAATATAACTGCTGAGATAAGTTAATTTATTTAAGCTGAAGTTATGGAAATGTGGCTGCACGGTGTAATGGTTGGTGCCATAGACTCCGAATCCAGACAACCAGAGGTATATCTCAAACAGTAGTTTGTTTCTGACACTTTTTTGATGAACCAATATGGAAGTGAAAAACAGTACTATTGTTCTGTAAAGCCAAGTTGAAGACAGGTTACAAACGTTCTCAAGAAAATCTGAAAATTTGTTGAATGTATCAGAATACTCATTTGTCAAAATGTATTACATTAATAGATTCTAAGTAATACTGTGAATCCACATGTCTCCATGGAGATATGTATGTACATATATATATATATACACATATCTACATATATAAAAATATATATATAATATGTGTATGAATATCGTATATATATGTAAATATACATAGTGGGATAAATACACACACACATAAATATATATATATATATATATATATATATGATAATGGATATTATATTTCTAGCCTGATTTCTGTTTCTCTAATTAGTATATATTGATTTAAAAGTCATGAGGAAGACTTAATAAGTGGAGTCCACTCTTGTCATTAAATTAAGGCTAAATTAAATGTATTTTCCAATTTTCATTTAAGAAAATATGCTACATAAGAATATATCAAACATCAAACAAGACATATGTCACAGTCAAATCCCATTTATTTTATTCTGTAGAATACAACATTGAAGTGATTTTCAAGTAAAACTCAGAAGATAATTTGATTGGTGTTGTAAGAGTGTACACTACTCTTAAGTATATAAGAAAAAGAGAGGCACTACTCTTCCAAATCAAATTTCTAGAAATAGAAGAAATTAGCGGCACTGTACTTAGTCCAAATAAATAAACACTTGAAATTTTATAACATTCCATTCCAGATCGCTCTGCCATAGTTCCACCATAACTTATTATCTCTGAAGTTCAACAGGGGTAAATTGTTCACTACCATTTAACAACCACTTTATTTTTAAAGAAACTAATAAGGTGACATTGAAAGTCATGTGCCATGTAAAACCTAATATCAACTGAGAAATAGTTGAAAGCTTGGGCAAGATGGCGCAGGAGGTAAATGAGATGCTTGCCTAGACTTACTACCCGACTTCATCTCAAGACTAACATGGTAGAAGAGACTTCTTACAAGTAGTCTTCTGACCTATTGCACATGTGTATTCATACACACACACACACACACACACACACACACACAAACAAACACACACTCACACACACATGCACACAGGCAGCATACACACCAAATAATAACTAAATAACTAAATGCATTTTTAAATGCACACACATAGTTTGAATCCATAAAGATTTCATGGAGACAATAAATAAAAAAAATAAACAAACACACAAACCTGTGTGTGTATGATACCTTGCCCAAAACTCTAAAGCTAATTTTAAACAAATTATTTTCATGATCAAAAAAAAGTTTGTAAAATTCAGTTATAAGAATGATTTACATTCTTATGATTATTCTCAGCACTGAACTATCAAGCATGGGGCTCTTTTTAAAAATATAAACATGAATGCAGTTGCAGGAGAATTCTATAGTAGAATGCTTCCTATTCTGGTTTACTTAACCCTAAACATATTACCTCCTAACAGAGTCCCAAGGCTTTGACCTTGAGAACCTGGTCAGAGAAGTGTCTCAAAGTAAAGAATAATGACTCTAGTTTGATTCTCTGAACTCATCAAATGGGAAGAGAGAATAGATAACCTTAGGTTGTCCTCGGGCCTCCAAAGAGGTTCTGTGGAATGTGTTATAAACAAACAAATGTGTTAAATATTAAAAGTTCTTTAAAAAAATATGAATACCTGAAAATCAGCTCATGACAGGCTCAAGAACAAAGTCCAGACAGTTTTAGTTGATTGTTGGCAAAATAAATTCTGTTCTGGTTCATTCTTGGACAATTCAAAATCAATATTAATCATAAAAAGAACCACTCTTTAGTCGTAATTAAAGCAGGATTTGTAGACCATGGAAGAGTATGGTTGACAGATAATCATGAAAAAAAGTTGTCTTTAAACTTGCTAAAATATAGATAATAATTGAGAGATGATAATTAGGTAGAGAGAAAGAGAGAGAGAGAGAGAGAGAGAGAGAGAGAGAGAGAGAGAGATTATATTACAGGTTAAGTATAACACACTACCATGTATAGCTGAAGTATAATGTAAATATTATATAACTGATTCAAGTAGAATTTGAATAATAAACATGTTAAATAGCTTTAGGTTTCTTTTAAATATAGGTCACAACCTACCACCTTTTCACACAAAAAATGTCATTTTTCTAAATGTCTTAAATTCCACTGTTGTAATCTGTAACTCAGATATAGCTAAGATATTCTCACCTTGTGCGATTCAGGCCCAAATGTCTCCTAGTCAGATATGTGCATCCTCTGCAGCAGTTCATGAAGAAAATAAAAACCAAATAGCTTTGTGCTTTCTTTGCTCTCTTCCTTTGCTTTATGATTAGACATGGAAACCTGGAGTCCATTTACATGTCCTTCCTCCTTCAGTGTTCTCTAATGTACTTCTGTCAGTTCATGGTTGTCTGTCTGATGCACAGACCATTGCTACCGTACTAGCTAAATCATGCCTTCCAATTAGGAAAGTGATGTTCATGTGGTTTAAATGAAAACATCCAATAATTCACACAATACTCTTCCATATCTCAGTATTCTGTGCAAAATAGAGTTATAAAAATATGATGTTCTGATTATCTCATCATAAAAGGGAAAGAAAACAGTAAATTCTTGTTTACCTTAGCAAAGAACATGTTCTTTAGAGCAGATTTATTTCATTATGTGGTGTAGTTTAAGAGGGCGTTGTTTGGGAATGGAAATATAAATTTTGCACCATTTTTTAAGAAGAAGAAAAAAAACTGGTACATAAAACTTATGAAAGGGCTATGCTTCTTGGAAATTTACATAAAGTTCTCAGTAATAGCTATAATAACACATGCGGTTAGCAATGCCAAGATGGTGTACTCGGGGGATAGTTATTACCATTTGAAAATTTCCTAAGAAAATAAAGCACAGATTATAATTATAGTAACCAACCAAATGTTACTGCTAAACTTCCCAAAAGTCTGAGTGAAAGCCATCCTTTGCTTCACATTCATGTTAATTTCATGCTGGCTCCCCAGGTGTGTGTTTCTCCTGGGCACCACATGCTCAAAGCCCAGGAGGAGACAAAGGTCAAAAGACAAATCGCATTATTTTATCTGCAGATTGATATTACGGATCCTTAGACAAGATTTTCCTACAACAGTGAACTTTTTTTGCAACCTTAACAGATCCCCTACTATTTAAAGATACAATTGATTTCTTTCTTTTTTAAATAAATAAACCATCACAGACCTCATATTACACACAACTATTAAGATAATCCACGTGACGACCCTCCCTCCCCACAGAGCCAGTCAAGAAAGGCAAGATTCAAGATGCTTTGCTGCAAGTACATTCTTACGACATAGCCAGGCTTGTAAAGGACTGCCAGTGCACATTGTATTGATAGAAGTCAACTGAAGAATTCAATGAGTAGAAGAGCTTCTTCTAAAACCTGTAGTTTTTTTTAAATGTAAGTTTCCTGCATGTATAAGAACATACATCACAAAAATAAATTCTCCTTCCATAGTTCAGAATTTTGTTAATTTGTCATGAGGTGGACAGTAGGGAATTTGGCAGACATGTTGGCACAGATACAGTGGCTCTCAGAGATAAGAGGTCAGACTCCTGTGCCCAGAATTATGGAAGTATCAGCTTCTAGGTTTACACCCTCACCCTCAGGAAGGTCCAGCCACCCACACTCAGAGATTCCGGAAGACGTAGATGTAGAGAGAATATGGAGAGAGATGATGCAACACCTTGAAATGGACGGTGCCTCTTTCTCAAATGGTGATCTAACACACCCACACTAATATCTTAGACAAACGGCAAATGCTTAAGAGCCTTAGCAAAAGGAACCCACAAAATCAGTATAACAATTGATTTTCATAGTATTTTTAAGAAGTTTGAAGCAATGTCAAAATTCCTCCTTCACTCATATATGGTCCTCTGAGAAAATCCTTCCCTGCCCATTCACTCAGTCCACAGAGTCCCCGCTAGTGCGTAAAGAACCCAGGGGTAACAACTTTAGGTAAGGTAGCAAAGTCTCTGAAAATCGGAGACTTGTACTCACTGATACAGTTACTGCATTGGTGCATAAAGGTTCAGAAGTATTCACCTGTCTCCTTTATTGCATTATTCCTTGGATTTTTGCTTTGAATTTGAGTCTTTGTTTTTCACATTCTATGCATACAACCTCTTTGTCTATTTAGTAAGATTTGCAATCCATGAATTAGAGGACAGATTTACCCTCGGCTTAAATGGTGACTGTGAGTCAAAGTGTTCTTGGGTTTTCAGCAGAGTTCAGTAGATAAGAGAGCTTTCTGCTAAATCTGGCGACTCTCCATCAATCCCTTCAATGACTGAGATAAAAGAGAAGAAGAAACTCCCACAGGCTTTTTTCTGATCTCCACATGTAGGTTATGATGTGTACACACCTCACATATAGAAAAAAAAATACATGTCAAATAACTTTCAAAGTACAAGTTCTCTCTCCCCAAGTCAAGTACTCATATTTTAGTGCATTATTCAGCCTTCCTATTTACAATTCGTTAAATTTAAATTTGCACGTTGAGCATTGTAAGAATGACACCATACCCTTTATCATGAAGAAAAGCCAATTCATAAGAAAATAGCTTTGATTGCTGCCCCTTATTTAAATTTAACAAGTGTCTGCTGTTACAAAGAATGCCATAAACCTCTAGCTACCAGCCTTCTCCCCACCCACCCATCCATTCATCATAACGGAGTATATTACAAACAGTTTGAAGATAAAAAATATTTAAAGGTATCAATACTGTTTGTAATTGTATTTGGTGATTATAAGGAAAGTTTTACAGTGATACATAGTTTTGAAAAAAAAGCAAGAGGTGGAAATGGAGGGATAGAGGGAGGTAAAGGGAGAAAGGAAAGGCATTATCCAATTCTCAACAAAATTGCTATAGCCGTATGTTGCTATCAGCCAGTACAGGCCATCAGAAAACACAACTAAATTAAAAAAAAAAGCCAGAAGAATGATACAGAGAATAATAATAATGATCTCAAGTGATAAGGCAGAAAAAACATGTCACAAATTGCTTGGATCAGTTTGGAGTATAGCAAACCCAGCATAGAAGACAAGCTAATTTCAAAGTACTAGAACTTTCTACTATCATAAGCCCATAGATGAGTCATTAGTAAGTATATGGAACTCATGTTCACCGACCATATTTTCAAAGGAAAACAGAAGTTTTCTTTCTTTCTTTCTTTCTTTCTTTCTTTCTTTCTTTCTTTCTTTCTTTCTTTCTTTCTCTTTCTCTCTCTCTCTTTCTCTCTCTCTCTCTCTCTCTCTCCCTTTCTTTCTTTTTTCTCTCTTTCTCTTTTTTTCAAATAATTAGATTGATGTTCGCTTACTGTGGCCAGTTAATTGTCTGGACCAGTGCCTTTGTGTATGTTATCGTTTTAACTGCATTAGCTCAAATCTTCTCTAGCCTGAGAAATATAAATAACTACGTCATGCTTACAGACTAAGAAGTATTAAGTCACAAGGTAGTAAATCTAGTCTGAGCTTGAGAGTAGTCTACCTCTCCACCCCAGATTCTTAAATCGTAACCGATAGTTCCACCTTTGCTCACAGAAGGCAGCGTTCAGAGAGCATCAGGCTAGAAGCAAGGAATGGCAATGTTGACCTCTTCCTAGTAAGTCTTTCCTCCAAAGACAGATGGTCTTTATTGCTGCATGCAATGAAACAGTTAAATTAAATTAAAAATCTAAAACACTTCTTTTAGAAAAAGAAAACGTGCTGTCTTACTTTTCAGATTAATTGAATGTAAAATGTAAACGATTCTATTCAACACACATCGTACAAACAAGTGGAATCGCACGATCTTCTAAACTGTACCTTATCGTGTAAACAGGCTAAATAAAGTCAAAGATGTATCGGAGTCTACATCTCAAACTCAGTAATGGATGCCTACGCAGAACTGTATCTTCTATAATTCACACTTTACATATGTTTATGTAATCACCGACAAGAGACAACAACATTTTTTTAAAGGTGGAAATCTGATGTCAACCTTGAAAACAATATGTTTACTACCAACTCAGAAAGTTCAAGTTCACAGCAGAACTGGAGTATATTTATTCTCTGGTACTTTGGCCATGCAGAAAAGAAGTGGCACACTAAGTGGCTCCCATTACTTTAATTAAAAAACTAATTTAAATTGGGGTCACATAAGGTTGGAGAAAGGCATAGAAGCAGACATCACAGGGGAAGATTTATAGTCTCGATATTGCCACTAACAAGAACCCTGCATAATATAAAGATTGGTTTATTTCCATTCCTGAAAGGAATCAATATAAACTAAATGTGAGGTGCACAGAACTTTTATTAGAAGGAGGGAATTGTGTTAACCATCCACAAAATTCCCTTCAGGGTTGACTCAGAAGTTCCCATTGAATACTTTTCACAAGCCTATGAAAATGTATCTCACATCAATCAATGCAGAAAGCAACAGAATAGTTTTATTAAAACTGCGTTGGTAAGACTATGATCGGAGCAAATATCTTAGATATCCCCACAGAAGGGATGTTGACTAACTACTAGACTGGCCACCTGGCAAGTGGTCAGAATGTGACCCTCCAGGATGAGAACCAGTACAGACAGGAGAGAAAGGAAATTGGAATTTGATTTGACTCAAATGCCCTATCAAGAGATGTTAGTTCTTACATAGATCTGTAAAACTCAAAATCCCTTGCACTGCAATGGATGCCGGCTTCACAATTTTTTTTTGTTATCTTTTTTTTTTTAATTTTTATTTTCTATATTCTATGTTTACATTCCAAAGGCTTTCCCCTTTCCCAGTTCCCACCCACCATACTTCCCATAGTTCCTCTCCCCCCAACTATTCCCCAATCATTTCCCCTCCCCCCTCGCTTTCTTTACTAAACTGGATGCAATCTTTACAGGCCCAGGGTCCTCTCCTTTCTTCTTCTTGGGAATCATTTGACTTGCTATTTGTGTCTTGAGTATTTAGTGCTTCTGGGCTCATTATTATCCACTTATCAGTGATTACATTTCATGTGCATTCTTTTGTGATAGGGTTAATTCACTCAGGATGATATTTTCCAGGTCTAACCATTTACCTACAAATTGCATGAATTCATTATTTTTAATTGCTGAGTAGTATTCCATTGTATAAATATACCACATTTTCTGTATCCATTCCTCCTTTGAGGGATATTTGGGCTCCTTCCAATTTCTGGCTATTATAAACAAGGCTGCTATAAACATAGTGGAGCATGTGTCTTTATTGCATGCAGGGGAATCCTCTTCACAATTTTTGTAAGAATTACATTAATTCTTGGATCTTCACAGAAACACTTAGAATTGCAAAAGGCAAAAATTATTGTTCAACTTTATAATGTGGAACCAAATCCCAAGAATGGATTTAATACGTTTATTACCAATTCCGGAGTTGGTAATAAACATACTGTTTTCAAGGTTGAGATTAGATTTCCACCTTTAAAAAATGTAAATCTCATTTACTCCCGTCCAAAGCTATGAACAAAAATGGAGTCTATGAAATCCTAAGTATTTTTTCAATTTTTGACTCCTTCCCCCAAAACTGACAATCTCATCCTCAGGGCCTAAGGTCAAAACAGAGAGTTAGTTTTAGAAAATAAAAGCTCTGTTCAAGCTTTTTACACTGTGATAAGGAATTTTAATGATTTTCTAAAGAAGCCATAGAGTCCAAGTGAGCTCAAAAGTCTGTATGCTTGACAGTAAAACAAATTATAAAATAGATAAATATATTTAGTATCGCCAGTAATTAAATATTATATCTTAGTAAAATATTATAATATGGTTAGTTATTGTATTAAGTTACAGGTATCAATGGAATGATTAGTTTACCTAAAATTAGAAGATGATAAGAAATCTTTCACTGCAATTGATCCACATTCCAGAGTTAAGTCAATTTTAGTGTAAACAAACCTGGAAGCTCCTGGTGATTATTGCATGGAACGGTCTGTGTGAAGCCCTGGGTTATGTATGTAGAATCATGAGATGAACAGGCCCAGAAACCAGTCTCACAGCTCAGTTCTACATGAGACACATTGCAAACCTTTCAGGTATTCATAGTAACCTTACTAACCACAGAGAAAAGGGAGCTGGGAAAACAGGGGATTAGTTATTTCCAGAACTAGTTTTGAATACTTAAAATTTTTTTTGTTTTCTTTTTATCCTCTTATGTTGTTGTTGTTGTTGTTTTTCTATTGCTTGATTACTTTTTATTTTGTTTTGTTTTCTCTTGTTGAAACAGTCTTTGTTATCCTGGAACTGGCTCTGTAGACCAGGTTGGCCTAGAACTCAGAGATCAGCCTGCCTCAGCCTCGTGGGTACTTAATTAAAGGTGTGCACCACCATGGCCGGCTTAACTTGTATTTCTAAGTACATTTCATGCTATTTTCTTTCTTCCCAAATTTTATTTCAAAGTACAAAAACTGTTAAACTTTTCATGAGGGTAACTAACCATACTCCTGCATCTTATTTTACCAAATCTGCTAATATTCATCTACAGTGTTGACAAAATAATATTCTGCAGGAAAGGGTAGAAATGTATGGTTAACTTTTGTCTGAAGATTCAGTGTATACAGAACTTTCTAGGTTCTTGCTTATAAAACCAGAATGGATTTAACAATTCTTCAGATGACCTTGGATTTTTTTTTAAATAAAATATATTGGATGTGCTGCAGAAAATGTTTACAAAACTCACAATTGTGGCTCATATTGTTTAATTCACCAGTGTAAACATATTTTTCTGTTTTTTTTTTTTTTGCATGTGTGTATGGTGCACATTCATCGGTGTCTCCATGTGCTTGAGCAAATGTGTGTGTGTGTGTGTGTGTGTGTGTGCACACGTGTGTTTGTACACGTGAAACCTCAAAGATAATTTATTAAGGAAATGCCTCTCACTGAGGTCAGAGCTTCCCAGTTCTCCTCATCTTAGCTAGGCAGCTTTCCAGAGATCCCTTTTAACTCCTTCCTCAATACTGAAAAGGTGGGCTCCTGGCACAAATGTCTGAATGTATTTAAATTCTGATACTCAGCCCTTGTCCTTGTAGTTCAAGCAACTGGTATTCAGGTCATGTCTCAATGACCAAACATATTATCAATGTTCAAACATGTATAGAAAGGAAAGTCAGTTTTACTTAAAGCTCATGCTTATTATGTGGCAAAGACTCAAGCAAGAACATAAAAGAAATATGTCCAAAATTCCACTACATGTTTTCATAGAATATAGGCAGTCTTCTAATAAATTCCATTCTGATGAAAAATCCTATCCCCTTTAACAAAGTTCAAAAAACTGCTAAAAGAATGCAGTTGTTATTGGTACTGTTGACTACCAGTGAGAGTAAAACCACACATCATGAAAGTACAGTTTAGAATATTTTATGCACGGAAATGTCATTTCTCTTCAATAGCAAGCTCTAGAATGATTTGTTGATGCTGATTTATAAGTGATAAAAGTTTCTAAAGTTGAAAGTGTTATTTTTTAAAAGATTTCTTTCTTTATTTTTATTTGTATTTTTGGTGTGTGTGTGCGTGTGTGTACCACATGTGGATGTGTGGCAATGACACTGACTAGGGTGTTAGATCTCCTGGAAATTAGGAACTGCCCAATGTGGGTGTAAGGAAACACTCTCGGGTCTGCTGGAAGAACAACACGTGCTTTTAAACTGTGAGACATCTCTTCAGGGTGACAAGATAGTTTATCAGGGAAACATAATTGCCACCACACACAATTAGTTTCATCCCTGGAACCTACATGGCGGAGTAAGAGAACCAGCTGCCAACATTTTGCTCCGTGACCTATACAGGCACACCATAGCATACACACAAATACAATGAATGAATGAATGAATGAATGAATGAATGAATAAATGTAATACAAATATAAAAAGCCTAAATTATATAAAGAACTAAACAAGACAGTCATATCACACTAATTATTTCTTAGAAAATTTTTAGTATTCTCATGAAGAACTCATTGTTGTGATGTTTTCTTTTCACATGAGTTATATTAACTTTAAAAATTCAATGTGAACTGGGATGTGAGGGCACATACATTTAATCACAACATGAAGCCAAAGGCATATGGATGGATCTCTGTGAAGAGAGTTTGAGGCCAGTGTTGGTCAACATAATGAGTTCTAGGCCAGCCAGGGCTACATAGGCAAACGTAGTCCCAAAAAACCAAGATAGATAGATAGATAGATAGATAGATAGATAGATAGGTAGATACGTAGACAGACAGATAGATCCCACAAAAATTATTTCCTAGGAAATCAAAAGCAGAGTATCTCACATACTCATGCAGAAATAATTAAATAACTAGAACTGTCACTGGGACCCTTTATTTTAAACACCTTTCTATGTATACTTATAGATCAATGGATGAATGAAATGTCACATCTTAGAAACAATGAATTAACACATCCTATTTTAACATCTTAAGTTTAATGTCACAAAATGCAACATGTGAATAAATTTAAGTGACACTAAAAATGATGTTAAATTCTAGCATTGCTTTATCATAGCATATTTGGTTTATTTAAATTTAACATAAAATAGAAAAAATATTAAAAGTTGTCAATTTTATTAATACTATCTGTTAAAAGATATGACTCAGTAAATTATGTAATTCTGTGAAATATAAAGATGCTACTAGTTTATAATTTATGTGTCCTAATCCTATTTTCCTTGACCTCCTAATCTGTACAAATGAATGTTCTTTCACTTAAACTTTTGGTTACCTTTCTTCAATGACATTACCCTTGACTGCTAATTTTTAGTTTTAAAATAAAATAGTTATAGTCATAGATTAAAAACACCCTTGAGACCTACATGTAATCGATACCAGAAATGTGTTTCTAATTGTCAATGGCTCTCACAGAGGCAAAGGGGATGGGATGGGAGTTTGCAGAGGGGAGGGGGGACAACATTTGAAATGTTAATTAATAAAACAACCAATTAAAACATAAAGTTAAATAAAAAAAGATAAGCTATACTTGAATTAAAGATGTGCTCTACAGAGCATCTGTAATGTGGGGCAGGAGGAGAAGCGGGACTAGGGATGTGACCCCCCCTAGAATTACACCACACAAGCAGAAACACCTGTCTTGGTCACTGCAGACTTGAGCTCACCCATAACCCATTGCTTTCTTCACTGGAAGTCCATCGTGACCACACCAGACAAGTGACTGAATCACTTATGCTTTTACAAGCATAAAAAAAATATTCTCTAAAATTAGTTTAACTTTTTTGTAAATGGTGATTATGGCAACATAACATTCACTGTACCCTGGACTCTGCCTACTAAGACAAAAAAATTAACTGTGCCTCAGCGGGACCCTGATTCAAACATCAGAGCTCTGGTTTAAAAATTGTATGTTCTGTTTCAAACAGCGTTATGATTTGTCAAGCTTCGCAGCACTCTCAGCAACTGGCCCGGCGATGTGATCGTCATATTAAAACTCAGGACAAAATATTATGTCTGACAAAAATGGATAACCTATGACAAAAAGACTCTCTGGGAAATGTCACACTGTACTTATGAATCCCCCATCATCATGCATGCTTAGTACCCAAGAGGCTAGCAGTATCGCTAGAAGAACCCTCCTGACCAAACGTGATTAGATTTCTCTGGAAGGAGCTTTCAGACTGTCACAATTAGAAGCAAGATTCCTATTAGGTAAATGAACATTACAAAAACGGACGTTTCAGTTGATAATCGTAAAGATATCATATAGCTAAAATGGGACTAGGGAAACTTCCATACTACCTGAGAAACATGGGCCGTACTTAGACTTGTAACAATAGACTCGCGCATGATTGACAGCCCATACTCTGATCACCAAGGAGATGGGGGTGGGGAGCACAATTTATGGCCTCTCTTCCATGGGTAGTGCAGGTTCCCAAGGGAGATAGGACATTGGTCTCTGACACAACTAAAGGCAAACCTCACAAATCCAGCCTTACTCAATCCATCTTCAAGATGTCGATAAGGGAGATTGTTGCCACATGTGATCATATAATTTAGGGGTGTATGCCTGGCCAGAGAAGCAAAAGTATTCACAAGCCCAACGACACAAGAGGAAAAAAAGAACTTGCTTATCTGTGGTAATACATAGACTCTCAATCTCTCTCTCTCTTTCTCTCTCTCTCTCTCTCTCTCTCTCTCTCTCTCTCTCATCTTCTCTTCTCTCTCTCTTGCTCTCTCTCTCTTCTCCTCGCTCTCTTGCTTCTTCCTCTCTTCTCCCTCTCCCCTCTCTTCCTCTCCGTTTTCCATCTTTTCTCTCTCCTTCTGCCTCTCCCCACCATGCCTTCCTATACACACAAGCCCTATACAATGTTAACTATTTTTAATAAGGTCAAGTAGTTCAGTTTACTCTTGAAAGAGTCAACCTCTTATATACTGTGTGGAAAGCAGGTAGCTTTACACATACTTCCAGTTTGCTTAAGACAAAATACTGACCACATCAGCATGAATAAATTATGAGTGTTAGTTTTATCATAAAGTAATGTAGTGCAAAGTAATCTAGGAAAACATTTATTTGTTATTCCTCTTGTCTTGTAGATGTGTCAGAAAAAAATTCACAAATTATAATTACTTCTAAACATCTTATTTTTTAAAAAAAATCAGACTCAGCAATGTATAATCAATATTAACCTAATTATCAATTTCATGTGAACTCAAGGCTACAAAAAGCTGTAGTGGAATTTTTATGGATGGGGGTTGTCCCTTCCTATGAAAGCTATGCAGGCTTTTAAATATCATCTAAAAGCAAATGTCTTAAAAAGTATATATATTTTTAAATAATGTCAAAACCCAGTATTTGGTTTAGAAATTGCTTATTGCTTCTTGGAAAACTCCATTCTGACACAACCCGCTAAATTCGGTTCTGATCACTTTGATAGTCTGATCACTGGGTGCTCACGGCCAGTCTCCCCAGCATCTTTACTTCGCTTTCTGGTTTATGAAGGACGGTTCGCACTGCAGAAGGAGCTCTGTCGGCTTAGAGCTAAGTGATCACCGTCGAAGGACCTGACCTCTGGCCTGTGCCTACAGAGCAGGCATCCTCACACCAGTTCAGGGAATTCTCCAGTGAAGTGTTCTCAGATTTGAAATTGTGTTGGTAGAGGACAGAGTGCAGCAGCCGTATTATGAGACTCGTCCTTCTGCTTAATAGATTTGATTTAACGGGCTTAGACACACGAAGAACGTTGTGGCTTATCTTGTTCGTTGTTTTCCATTTTGCAACGCTCATTCTTTCCCTGTATAAACACTTCAGAGGCAGTAAGATCACCTGCAGCAAGACTAGATGGCTTCTCTTCTGGTTCTATAGTTTCCCAGTACAGATTTCTTACATTCAGAGATAATCAAATCATCAAGACAAGGCCATCTGGAGAAGGGAAGCTTCAAAGATCAGAATAACTCTAAATGCATTAGTGGAGCCCTCTGCCTGACATTGTCCCTTGTGCCATCATGCTAACCACTCAGGGGGGTATCTATCCCATAATGTGAGAGACAGAAGCCTTCGGGCAAGAAGAAGATAGGAATCAAATGATGTTTAAAATACAGAAAATTGATTAGAAACAGAATTAAATTAGCACCCAGAAATTAGATTGCTTATTTAATTATTTCATTTAGTTTTCATTTTCCTTCAATTACTTCGGAATCTTTGTAATAAATGAAGTCAAATCATAGAGGGAAAATTTAAGCTTTCTCTTCTTATAAGAACGAGGCCGTTACATAAACTAAAAATGTTGCAAACATCTGGGAAACTCTTCAGCTTTGTGATTGCAGCTTGAAGAAGACAGTTAAATGACTGTTTTTTTTTTTCTGATTTTCTATAACTTCTAATGTAAGGAGAATTGCCAAGTGTCTAAATCACATATTTTGGTTGAAAAAATATTCTTTTAAAAAAATCAATATTAATTGAAACTTAAAATGCTACTATAAATGATTTTATCGTTCAGGCACTTGGAACTTACTATCCAAACATATACTAAAAAAAAAAATACTTAAAGTGGGGCAGTTCAGACATGGGAGGAGATGGAGGAAAAGCAGAGGGTCAGGAATTTGAGCACAATAGAGTGAGAACAGCCACTAGAAAGTCTCAGATGTTAGGGACCCAAGAGATTCCCAGGGCCCAACAAGGAGGACTTTAGCTGAAATACCCAACAAAGCAGAGCTAAGAACTTGTAGAGACCACATTTAGTGGATCCCTAGTTGAGGGAGCGGGCCACCCACCCACCTCAAAAATATTAATCCAGAATTCCTCCTATGAAAAGGGCATGCAGGGACGAAGAGTGGAGCAGAAACTGAAGGAAAGGCCATCCAGAGACTGCCTCACCTAGGGATCCATCCCATCTGCAGACATCAAACCCAGACACTATTGCTGATGCCAGGGAGTGCTTGCTGATAGGATCCTGGTATAGCTGTTTCCCTGAGAGGCTCTGACGGAGCTGGAACAATACCGATGTGGATGTACACAGCCACAAACATTGGATTGAGAGTGGGGACCCCAATGGGGAAGTTTGGGCAAGGACTGTAGGAGCTGAAGGGATTTGCAACCTTATAGGAAGAACAACAATATCAACCAAGCAGAACCCCCAAAGCTCCCAGGGACTAAACTACCAACCAAAGAGTACACAGGGGGTACCCATGGCTCCAGCTGCATATGTAGCAGAGGATGGCCTTGTCTGGCATCACTGGGAGGGGAGCCCCTTGTTCCTATGGAGGCTTGATGACTCAGGATAGGGAAATACTAGGGTGCTGAGGCAGGAGTTGGGACGAGGTGGGGGTGTCCCTCATAGAGGAAGGGGAGAGGGAGGAGGGGATAGGGGGCTTGTGGAGGGGAAACTGGAAAGGGGGATAACATTGAAATGCAAGTAAGTAAAATAAAATAAAAATTGATTAGTAAGCTTTAAAGAAATATGACTCGAAACAACAGAAACAATATAAATAGTAATGGTATTAGGGAAAATATACAAAATAAGCAATAGTGTGGAATTATTATAAAGAATGGTGCTTGACAATGATCCCTAAAGCAACTGCTACTAGGTCGACTATGGTTTGTTGCAAGAATTTTGATCACATAATGAACCCAAAGATTGCGTTATTTACTGAAAATACTTGTTTTTATTTGCAGTGTGGCTCAGCCCTTAGTACTCACCTATAATCCCAAACAATGCAGGTAAAGTTAGTTTACGATGGAAGCACCCATGTTTGAAGATGATGTCTGAGTGGAAGGAAAAAGTAACGAGTCAGAGAAAGATTTAACGTAATAGGATATACATGCCCAACTCTCACAAGAAGAATTAGGAAAGAGAAGCTATTTCAGGGAGAGACAGACAGGAGGAAGAGAGTACAGTCCGGGAATACAGGAGAGTCCGTGGAGAACAGTGCAGTAGAGTTGAGAGGGGGAGTAGAGCAGGAGAGAGAGGAGGAGGCAGTGTTACCAAGAGAGTTCTACAGAGACGGATTGAAGAGAGAACAAGCCAGAACTAGTGAGAGAATGAGAAGGAGCCAGAGGTTCGCAAAGATTGCTAGAGTTAGTTTGAGGCCAGGCAAAGCAATTCAGAGGCTAAAAGAAAAGCCAGATTAAATAAGTTAGCTAGAAAAGGAGTTTGAGCCGGAACAGTGGAGTTGAACCAGTGAGCTAGTTCAGAGAGCACAAAAAAGGGTGAGCTTATTCAGCAGTCAAGTACCAGGCTGAACACCTTCTAGGCTTAGATGTAATGGTATGGAAGCTAGCGGCTTCCGGAACTAGTCCTAGGTTAGCAGACGGAAAGCAAGAAGCCTCCCAGATAACAATTACAACAGGGAAATGCAAGTTACTTTTTCATGTGGTTATCACAGGCAATGTGCTATCACCTGTGGTTGAAACAGGACTTTTGGTTTCTAATGGGAAAACATGGATAATTAATGCTTTTTTTTTTTAAATCCAGGACCAAAATTATACTGAAAATAGGAAAGAGATAAGTGAAGTAAGTTTCTCTTAAACTCACCATATGTGTGTCTTATATAACCCTTAACAGTCCATTTTAAAGAAGAGGGTGGCCTGTTACTGTCATGATTGCACACCAGGTGGGTACACCTACTTCAGGATCCTGGTACTGTCAACACCAACACTCAGTCTTAGCCTTATCTATGGGACCAGGAATTCTTCCAGATTCTATTAGATTGCATTAGGGGTTTGACATTTAGTAATTATCTACTTAATATAAAATACAGTATAGAATAGTATAAATTCCTGCTAGCCGGCATCTCATTCCATAGTTTGCATGAGAGAGCAGTCAGCACGGAGACCCCCTAACTTGTCCATATGCAGTGAATAAAAATGTTGGCAATCTTAGCTCTAAGTGGCTCGGTTGTATGATCGGTGTGAAAGAGAGAAAGACTGTAAAAGGCAGAGGTGGTCAATGACATCAAGGAAACAGTATGATCCAGGCACAGGACATTGATCCAGGCAAGGATTTTGATACCGTGCACAACATGTATGTAGACTTTAGCCGAGCTCAATTCCAGCCTTGAAGGGGTAGGGATTAAGGGAAAGCGGGCATGGTATCACAGCACAAGATGAGGAGATATTGGCATTTGACAGCTGTGGAGAGAGGAGGAGTTAGTATACGGATATGATGTGGTACTAGACTAGCTGGGTAACACAAACTGGGCTTGATAGCAAAGGAAGAAAAAAGAACTAGAAATAATCTCAAACTTGGTGAAAAGCCAAAAGGATAGGGGAGGGGGTGGTAGGGGGAGGAGGGGGTGAGGGGGTGAGTATATTCTAAATAAATTATATAACATTCTCAAAGAATCAATAAAAATATTTTTTTCTGTTCTATGAATCCTTTTTAAGAGTGTTACTGGAAGCCATATTAATCCCCTGACAGGAGAGAACGTCACAAGAAGGAGATGATTCAGAAAAGGATTCTCTGTGGCATGGGACCAAGCCTTGAGTTATTTAATATTATTATTTCTGTGTAAACCTCTATTTCTTCATTGCCTACACATACCAATAAAATGGAGAAATAGGACTTGCACCTCATGTATCAGACAGCATCATATATATTCTTTACTACTGCCTTCTGACAAAATATGGGGAAATCAGAGATGTTTCACGTGCTATCACATCAAGCAATATCTACCAACAACAGGAAATGACCTGTGTCATTTTTTCACAAATAACTATGATCATAGCAAATGATAGATAAATGGTCTCCTCACAAGTTTTTCCGACATTATATTCTATAAGGCTTAAGTTTGTTGGGCAACTATTTCCACCGAACTGAAAGGACACTCATAAAACGAAGGCTCGGGAAGGCGGAGAAGTTACAAGATTCACCTCAGCATAGTTATAAAAGCGGGGAACAATTAGTGGGGAGATGAGGCTATCCATAGAGCTTACTTCAGTTTGGACAGGGAATCCCAGGATGTCAAATGTAGCTTTGCGGAGGAATCATGAGCCACACATTTGAGTCACACATTGTACTGTGTTGTAAGACCCTCACCTGGCAGTAGAATGCCAGCAAACTATTTGGTTCCCTCAACTAGACTTGGATGGAATCATTCTGTGCCTTCTCTCCTGTCAGTAGGCATCTGTCTGCATCTCCCCGGGATCACTGTTACAACATTATATGATACTCTTGCTTTTTCTATCTTTGTACCATTTGAAAAATGTGAGCTATAAATACACACAAATCTGGGTCCGTACAGAGATAGAGAAATGCAGTATGGGTATGAAATAAGATGATATGAGATCATGTCAAAGAACCGTTTTCAATTTTACATAGAAAAACCTGATCTCAAAAAAATATTGAATTATGTACTATGAGAAATTAAAAGGCAAAATAAAAGTGACTTGAGGAAAAAGAAATGATTGAAATATTAGAAACTAGGAAGACCAGCAGTCTCAACTGAACTGGACCCCCAAGATCTCTCAGACACTGAGCCACCAACCAGGCAGCATATACTAACTGGTCCAAGATCCCCGACACATGTACAGCAGAGGGGTTCCTGGTCTGGACTTAGTGGGAGAAGATGTGCAGAACCCTTGAGAGACTTGAGGCCCCAGGGGGTAGAGAGGGCATCCTTTTGGAGATAGTACAGAAGAGGAATGGGATGAGGAACTGCGGAAGGGCAGACCAGGAGGGGACAATGACTGGATTGTAAAATGTTAAAAATAAGATTAAGTAATTTTTTAAAAATCAGAAAAAAATTCCCTGCTACAATTTTTAACATAACCAAGAAATGTGTTTTCTATATATTTTAGGAGAGAACATTTAAATATTCCTAATGATCCATTGCATATCACACATGTATTTTCTTTTATTATTATTATTATTATTATTATTATTATTATTTATTCTATATTCTTTGTTTACATTCCAAAGGCTTTCCCCTTTCCCAGTTCCCCCCCTCACCATATGTCCCATAAGTCCTCTCTCCCCCCACCTATTCCCTAATCACCCCCCCCCACCATTTCTCTGTTCTGGTACTCTCCTACAAAACTGGATCCAATCTTTTCAGTGCCAGGGTCCTCTCCTTCTATTTTCTTTATATACAGTCCAAATACATACTTTAATGAATGTTATTGTATTTTGTAAATTATAGGTACATAAAAATATACATCATAAAACATTTATTTTAACACTTGAAATATTTGGTAAATAATGTTGCTCTATGCTTTCCAAATTCCTTTAAGTTGATGATGAAAATTCTGATGAACAATTTGCCTGTTACTTTCCTCCAAAAGAATATAAGCCTTTGTCTGTTCAGGGTGGGAATTCTCCCTTGGACCATTCACAAAAGCCAACCAAATCCATACATCCATTAAATTATCTTATCCAAGAAGTTTCTCGGTGTAACCCTAACTAATTCTGATAGATATGAATTCCAGGGTGCTTCTAGAAGCAGTGTGATCAGCAAACCTCAGGAAAGAAGGCTAGGTGTGGACCAAAGAGCAGCAAATGAAAAGCCAGGAACAAAGTCAGGCTTGCTTTGTAATGTTCTCCCTGTCATCTTACCGCAGGATTCTTATAGTACGTGATGAGCAAATTTACAATGTTAGCTTCCTTAGTGGAGTCAGAAATTTTGTTTTGTCTTTTTTCTGCACAAAGGAATCCCTAAGAGAATATTTCTAGTAGGTTTCAGTGTGTTGATCTAGAATACCACTTTTTTTTTTTTTAAGGAGGAAACTCAGTGTACAGTACCCGGGTATAGTGGTGCAACTTTATTCTATAAAATGTATGCATCTACTGTATTTCTGTTTGTTATAATCAAAAGATCCGACACTCAACGGACAGTTTGCCTCACACGAATGGAAGTCTCAACTGTGCAGTTCAGACAGTAGATATTTAGCGATCATACTGAGAACAAAAGATATTGTTCAGATATTTGGGCCCATGCCTTCAGCAATCACTGCTGAGATGAGCTGCTTGGAACTCCCCTACAATGTTCATGGTGGGAACGGGAAATGTTAGGGCATGGGTGCAGCCTCGATGGGTACTTGCTTCCCCCAGAGAAATAAAATGTGGTACTGACAAAGTTTAGGACAGGCAATGATTGTCAGAGTCAGAGCTTCACAGATTGACCAGGACTGCTTAGTTACTCATCTATCTATCTATCTATCTATCTATCTATCTATCTATTATCTATCTATCCATTATCTATCTATCTATCTATCCATTATCTATCTATCTATCTATCTATCTACCTACCTACCTACCTATCTATTCCTGGTTGGTTTTGTGTGTCAACTTGACACATGCTGATGTTATCACAGAGAAAGGAGCCTCGCTTGAGGAAATGCCTCCACGAGAACCAGCTGTAAGGCATTTTCTCAAGCAGTGAGCAAGGGTGGGAAGGCCCACTGTGGCTGTTGACATCTCTGGGCTGGTAGTCTTGGGTTCTATAAGAAAGCAAGCTGAGCAAGCGGGGGAAGCAAGCCAGTAATTAGCACCCTCCATGGCCTCTGCATCAGCTCTGGCCTCCAAGTTCCTGCCCTGTGTCAGTTTCTGTCCTGACTTTCTTTTGTGATGAAGAGCAATGTGGATTTATAAGCTGAGTAAACCCTTTACTCCCCAAACTTGCTTTCTTGTTCATGTTTTGTATAGAAATACAAACCCTGACTAAGACTCATCTATCTATCTATCTATCTATCTATCTATCTATCTATCTATCTATCTATCTATCTATCCATCCATCCATCCATCCATCCATCCATCCATCCATCTATCCATCTATCTATCTATCTATCTATCTATCTATCTATCTATCTATCTATCTATCTACCTACCTATCTATGTATCTATGTATCTATGTATCTATCTATCTATCTATCTATCTATTTATCTATCTATCTATCTATCTATCTATCCATTTTTCCTTTATCGAAAATATATTTTAACACAACATATTCTGATTATGATTTCCCCTAACAGAGCTCCTCCAAGCCTCTCCCACCTCCCCAATCATCCAAATCCACATTGATTCTATCTCTCATTGGAAAACAAACGGGCATCTAAAGTAAAATAATAAAATAAAATAAGGTCTCTCTTTAAATCTAACCCTTGGGTTGGTAACCAGCAATAAAACCTATACATCTTTTATTCTTCTCCCCAATGTGGTCATATTGAATCCAGACACTGACAAGACACGGATACATAAACATATGCACATGTACACACACACCATGCACACACACACACACACATACAGACACACACAGAAGAGAGAGACAGAGAGACTAAATAAATGTACCTAAAATGCAAATGAGAAAGCAACCGCAGAAAGTTAATAATACTGGTTTTTAGGGGAAATCTTATAAGATCTCACCACATATTCTTTCCTTGCATTTTCTTATTTTTACATCTGCATAATACAAGTGCAAAAATTTAGTTTTCGATCAAAAGCAGTATAATCATGAGATACTTACATAGGTCCTAACATATACGATGCTTCATGGACACACATTTACAGTTGATAATATCTAAGTAGGGAGTAGATATAACCAAGTAGTACATGATGTCATCACCAGCTTGTTTGAGCACCAACCAGAAAGGGCGTGGATGCTCCTTGTAGGCATTTAATTGGCCTGGA
This sequence comes from Apodemus agrarius, assembly GCA_964023405.1. NCBI lineage: Eukaryota > Metazoa > Chordata > Mammalia > Rodentia > Muridae > Apodemus > Apodemus agrarius. Next base: position 21,122,890 of record OZ030018.1, read on the forward strand.
AGTTTCTGGACATGGTAACTTCAATGCATTCTGCAGAGCATTAACTGAGCCCTTCTTTTTAAGAGTCGGCATAGAATAGGCAAAAACTGCCCCAAACCTCTTCAGAATTGCCACAAAATGCCAGAAAGCATCTTCAGATTGACTGATAAAGGAAAACAGAAGGGCATTGTTCATTCTAAGCAATGTCTTCCTTTCCTGATATGGTATTTTAAAATGATACGGGATTTGTTGTGGAAACTTTTCTATCATTAAAATTTTCAACAAAGCTTGACCTTCTGCAATTACTACAAAACAAACACAGCGAGGAGTTTTTCATGTTCTGAAATTCTCATAATACAATTAAAAATAATTCTGTCAAAGGCAAGACAGGGGTTTTAACAGCACTTAAACCTGCATTTGCAGGATAGGATTAATAAGCTAGCAGCTTCCAGAAGCTCTTTCTTTGCAATCAAAAATCTCAAGTGTTATAAACTCTAAACTTAGCATAATAATGGATGATAGATAGATATCAAAACTTAATAACAAGTTTTGATGATTACCTCATATGTCCATACTAAAGTTGTTTTGTAATAACACTCCCATATCACCAATACTAATTTTAAGATGCTAAAGATATTCAATGTTACAGCTTGTTATCAATAATTTTACAATGATAACTGAAATTTTTCTCATTGATACTTTTAATTTTTAGTATGAACGTTCTGGTCCTCAATCTTAAATTATATATATATATATATATATATATATATATATATATATTCATACATTATTAACAATTATATAATATATAATAGGAATAATTTTATAATTTATGATAGAGTATTATAATATTTTTTAAATTATTAAACATATAGCATTAAATATTAAATGTGTTTAAAATATAAAATAATTATAATATTTATTAAAATATGAAATATTTTTAAAATTTATAATAGGAATATAAACATATATTTATATATTTTTAACTCAGTAAAAATATAAAGTTCTCTTGAAAGGTCTATGAACTCCCACAGCATGTGCTTTTAATCAGATTTAGCCAGCCTCTGATTCAATCAGAGGGCATTTGGTTTACCCAAATAACAGTAATGCCATATTTATCAAATGGGCACACCTTACTGGGAATGTTGATCTCATAGATTACAGTATCTGAAATTTGAGTGACATTATTGATGCCTCTTCCTCCCCACTACTATGCATAGCACCTTCAGGAACTGCGATAGCAGATCAGCAAGGAAGACACTATCATTTCAGTCCTTGATTTTTCTATGTAATCCCAAGGTCTGTAGTGTCTTTAGCAACAGGTTCTAGTGACAGTGGAAAATCAAGAGGAACTGTAAAAGTCTCTATTGTTCTAAAAGTAGTTGTCTCTTCTCTGGATATCTCCCTTCCAACAGTGTTTAATTTTTAAAAAATTTTTGTTGTGTTCTAGGAGAGAGACAAATCCATTACAGTATCAAATACATAGCAACTATATATGTCTATATCAGGTATGCACAAGAAACAGTAAGGGATGGATAGAGGGGTTCTTGGGACTCTGTTAGCAGTTAGCCTTACTGCTAAACTATTTGCTACTGATAGTCAGGGACAGTGGGAGCTATTGCCTTAGTTGTGAGTCCACTGTTGACCCAAGCAGGCCCCAAGGGACAGTTCCAATCCACTGAACTCACAGATAGCTCTAGTTAAAGGAAAGCCTCTGGAGGCAAAAACCACAACCTACGAAGCCAGGAATGAGACAGGAGGGGACGGGTTAGAGGTGGGGTGTTGTGACAGATGAGAAGATTAGGCAAGAGTAATCAGAATACTATGTATACATATAAGAAGTCATCGAAAACATATTTAAAATGAAATAAAATTCAGAAGACAGAGATCGTGTGTTTAGAGAGCGCTATCTCATTCACTCACCAGACAAGCCAAGATTTACTCTGTAATTTTAGAATTGTGCTTTGCATCTCATATTTTCAGTAGGTTAAGTGGGAAATTGAGGTCTCAATTATCTCACCCAGATTATCAGAAAAAAAAAATCGGTATAAATTCTGCATAACAGTAGAACTTAAAAGCACAGTTTATCATGGGTTTAAAGTTCTTTGCAGATAAGCCATATTATATCTAATAAGCATTACTTGCTTTCAATCAATACAAAAGAAGTATCTAGAAAGTCACACATTTTCTTCAGGAAAATAACACTTGAAATTTAGGTGCTTGAAAATATAAAAGGAATCTAAAAGACAGTTGAAAAGCTAAAAAAGACTTTTTCATTTTCACAATTACTTTTGAACACTGTATTAAAATATATTGCTTGTCTTAACAAAACAAATTTTGACTTATTTTATTAATCTATGGGAATTAAAATTCTCCTAAGAAGTCAACATTCTATAAAAGCAACAGGTTGTTCTTATAAAATCTCCATCCAGCAATTGTCCAGAACCATGATGGCTGCAGAAAATTATCACCGAAACTGCAAACACTTGATGAAACTCCCAAGGATGCTGGGTTAAAACCATTTCAACAAGAGCTGACTCGTCATTAGGGTTTGAGATGCCTTGCACATGTTTAATAAATGCAAGAACTAACGTGAAGCTTAGCTGGGAAAATACACACAATAAACAAGTGCTTCTAGTTAGAAGCAAATTCTTTATCTGAGAAACTTTTACAAAGATCTCTAGGTGTAGACATGATAAGTTAGCTCTTTACTTCAATGGGCTAAAGTTAAAACTCATCTGTTTTCATACATTACCAAGACAGAGAAGTAGGAGGAGGTTGATTGGAGAACAGGCAGAGGGAAGAGGGCTTATGGGACTTATGGCGAGGGGGGAACCGGGAAAGGGAAAATCATTTGGAATGTAAACAAACAATATAGAAAATAAACAAAAAAGGAGTAAGAATGGATATATAGGATGCTTTAGAAGAAAGAGAAATAGGAAATTATCTAATTATGTTGTAATCTCAAAAAAAAAAAAACTACTTCAAGTGTCTGTGTCCCTCTATAAAAATAAATACAAAACTCTGTAGTTTCTCAAGCACTTATTTCTGTTAGAGAATATCCACTCCTCTGTACTAGTAAAATAGAATTTTTTAAAATTTCTATATATTTTTAATTGTATTTGGATAAAGTTTTAAAATTTCATGTAATAATATGTTACATGATATCAAATACAGGTAAATATACATAAAAAAACAGAAAGACAAGAAAGAAAAGAAAGAAAAAGACAAAGAGAAGAAAGAGAAAGATAAGAATGAAAGAAAGGAAGGCAGAAAGAAAGAAAGAAAGAAAGAAAGAAAGAAAGAAAGAGAGAAAGAAGGAAAGAAAGAAAGAAAGAGAGAAAGAAGGAAAGAAAGAAAGAAAGAAAGAAAGAAAGAAAGAAAGAAAGAAAGAAAGAAAGAAAGACAGACAGGGTGGGAGGAAGGAAGGGAGAAAGAACCACGGGTTTATTTAATTAAAACTTAAAATACATCATTTTATTATGTCTTTACCTCTTGAAAAAAGTATCAGAGCAGATATTTAATGAGAATTGTGTTAACCACATTTAATTTAGAAAATGTAATTTAACAAGTGAAGACCATGAAAAATGACATTATTTTATTCATTGTGAAAACTTTTTTTTTCTAAAATCATTAGCTTTTCATTTACTAAATATCATACACAGCATGGTAATTCATGTTTTGTTTCATAAGAAACAAATATTTCGGCATTAAACTTTTCAAAACTTCTAAATGAAAAAAATCAAGAATACATGTTCACAATTCTTCAGTAGATATAACTGGAAAACTATGACATATTTGTCACAAAAAAAAAACCAATCCAAAATAGTGCTTTGCCTTTGCTAAGATTATTTAGTCAGTAAATTACTGTCCACATGTGTGAAGGTAAGAGAAGAACAGAATGCATTAATATCGAAGACTATAAATTAATTAAGGAGAAAATTACTGTAATCTAGATCTCTCACCATAATAGATATTTCTAGTTTATTGTAATAAAAATAAAATTCTTAAAACAATCAGCAATTAAACTTTTCTCTATTTTTCTCTAAATGTTTTTAAAATGCATTTTAAAAGAATAGACTATTCATTCTGATTTACAAATATGCCCTAATAATCGTGTGTGATTATATCTTTTTAGAACAAATATAAACTCATTCACACTACATGAATTACATACTTGCTCCTTAATTGTTTTGTGTACTTAACCCAAAAAAGAAAATTAATCATAACTGGCCAACTACTCATATTCTGAAGTGTGTCCAATTAAAAGCAACAGAGTTTCAATTCAGGATTTCTTCCATCCTCACGAAAAATTTACTTAATCCAACTAAAAATATTTTTCTTTTGTCATCCATGGCTTTGCAGTGAAAATGAGTCAGGTCTGTACATGTCAACATAGCAAAACTGTTAAACTACAAGTTCCCAAAAAAGACAGTCACTAGAGAAATTTAGGGAAGCATATGCTATTCTCAGAGACTTTAATCTTAAAACAAATACCTTTTAAATATTTATTCTGGACACTTGAAGCACTTTAACTGTTTGTTTGGGGCATACAGTTTTATTTGAAAATACTAAAGAACTCGTTGTTTCTTCCAGAATCCCTAAGAATGCCACACATACGTAACATCTTAACAAGACTAAAGCATGCGGGACCTTCAGATAAATTTTGTGCGCCATAACTCTTTACCGTTTTTTGTTTGTTTGTTTTTTGTTTGTTTGTTTTTTGTTTTTGTTTTTTGTGATAGAATCTGTTGCTGGTAGTTTTCCTAAGGAAAGAGGTACAGAGCCAAAATGGTTGCATGAGCTGTTTGGTAGTCTGGAAAGCATTCAATTAAGATCATTTCTAATCTTATATCTCTAACTATATCTCTAATTTAAACTAACAAAAAAAAGGGCCTTTCCTCTCTGCAAACAATGCAAGAGAAATACTTTATGGCTCATTGAAAAGGCAATACAGGACCCATTGAAAGTTAGTGATGAGGAAGAAGTTTCTCCACAGGCTTCAGAGGTCAGTCCAAGAAGAGCCGATAGTAGAAGACGCCAGGCGCATTGAGCCGGGAGAGGAAACAGTGATAGTCCTTTTATGATGACTTAGCTCCATTGTGCTATCAGGAAATAGTCAGATTGCTGAGCGCAAAAGCAGCTGGGGCTGTATGCTCCACCAGCCATGGCTAGGTATATCTAAGGGGAAAAGATGGCTCTGAATATGGAAGCATCTGAACCCAATTCTCCAACAACAGAAAGTCCTGGATACCCCAACACAACCAGAAAAACAAGATTTGGATTTAAAATCACTGGTCATGATGCTGAACACATGAAGGACATAAATAAATCTCTTAAAGAAATACAGGAGAACATAAATCAAAAGGTAGAAGCCCTTACAAAGGAAACACAAAAATCATTTAAAGAAATTCAGGAGAATATGGGTGAACAGATCGAAGCCAATAAAGAGAAAATGCAAAAATCACTCAAAGAAATACAGGAAAACTTAGGTCAACAGGCAGAAGTCATGAAAGAGGAAACACAAAAATCTCTTAAAGAATTACAGGGAAACACAAACAAACAAGTGAAGGAACTGAGAAAAACCATCCAGGATCTAAAAGCAGAAGTAGAAACAACTAAGAAATCACAAAGGGAGACAACTTTGGAGATAGAAAACCTTGGGAAGAAATCAGGGGCCATGGATGCAAATATCAACAACAGAATACAAAAGATAGAAGAAAGAATCTCAGATGCCGAAGATACCATAGAAACCATTGATTCAACAGTTGAAGAAAATGCAAAATGTAAAAAGCTTGTAACCCAAAACATCCAGGAAATCCAGGACACAATGAGAAGACCAAAGCTAAGGATTATAGGGATAGATGAGAGTGAAGATTTACAACTTAAAGGGCCAGCAAATATCTTCAACAAAATTATGGAAGAAAACTTCCCTAACCTAGAGAGAGAGATACAAGAAGCCTACAGAACTCCAAACAGACTGGATCAGAACAGAAATACCTCCCGTCACATAATAATCAAAACTGCAAATGTACTAAACAAAGAATACTAAAAGCAGTAAGAAAAGGCCAAGTTAGATTCATCTTTCAATAGACTGTTTTCTACACCAACAATAAGAATTAGGTTGTGCTTGTCTTTACATTCATGAATTGTTTCCATAGTATCTCAGCTACAGACTGTGTAGTAAGTCAATTAGGTCATATTACTTAATGAAGGAAGTATAATGGTTCCCTCTCTTCCCCAAAATTATAGCCACGAAGTGTATTTTCACACAAATAGAATGATATTCATTCCTCACGTGAAGCTGCATTGCAACATTAGACAAAATACATTGGAAAAGTTTATCCACAGTAGAGTCTGCACAACCACATTTGCTTCCAGGAGGCTTCTCCATATAACCTGATCTTAAAGTCTGTACTCAAATCTAAAGCAAACGGTAAAATTCAGAGTGCTTATCAGCATCTATTTATCACTGAGGTTAAATTGTGTTGGTGATTTTGTCCCTGGGAGCTCTGGGTGATCCAGTTAGTTGATCTTGTTCTTCCAATGGGGTTACAAACCCCTTCAGCCTCTTCAGTCCTTCCCCTAGCTCTTCCATCAGGCTCCCTGAGCTCAGTCTGATCCTTGGCTGTGAGTATCTGCATTTGTATTGGTCAGGTGCTGGTATACAGGGACAGAGCCAGGACTCCAGGTACATATGTAGCAGATGATGGCCTTATATGACGTCAGTGGAGGAGAGGGAGGCTTGCTGTGCCAGCATAGAGGGATGCTAGAGGGGTGAAGTGGGAGTGGGTGGGTGGGTGGGGGAGCACCTTCAGAAAGGCAAAGGGGACGGGGGAGAGGGGAGGGGGAATGGGATGACGGGGTTTGAGGCGGGATAAACATGAAGGGGATATCATTTAAAATGTAGATGAATAAAATGAATAATAAAAACAATCATGTTGATGATTACATCAGTGATGTTATTAATCCACTGTATGTGATAAGGGCATTAGATGAAAAGGGCTAAATATACTATCTAACATTTTAATCGGATGTTATGAGTCTACCTTCAGACGTCTGTCCTTTTGTAATAGAATGCCCCCAGTGTGGGAAACACAAGGACCATGTAAAGATACTAAATATCATTTTGTATTTCTTAAATTCTACTACACGGACCCTTAATGACCTTCATTGTGAACATAGCAAAGAATAATTGTAATAATATAACAATTTGTTTGGATTGTTTTTCAGTCTTCAAAAATAAAGGGAAAAGTTTGCTAGCTGATATATGTATATTGAAGCCAAGAGCACCAAGCTATATTTTGTGAAGCTATGTTTTGTGAAGCTATGTTTTGTGAAGAAGATATAGAGTTTATACAGTCTGAGGTCCATCCCCCCAACCTTAGTCTATCATGACAAAATTGTGAACATTTATAACCAGCCCATCCTTTTGTGTCAAAAATCAAATATCTAATTGTAGACTTAAATTAATTCTGACATTTATATGATCATAGATAGCTCAATATGAATGTTCCAGAAAAAGCACTATTATAGCCTTCAAACTAAATTATTTAGTGGTGTATCTACATATTTACTTAAATCCACACTAGGATCTACTATTTCACATAAAACCATAGCTTACTGTTTTCTTGAGTTTCTAATGAAGATTCAAACTACTATTTGCTTTGGTCATTAATATGAAGGCATATTGGGTCCCAGAGTAAAAGACTTTGCTAATTATAATAATCATAAGATTCTGATATTTATTTCTCAATTTACAATAAATGTATGTAGACTAGACCATATCTAAACTCTATATATGAATTCTACTCCCATGTCATTCTTCCCATAACAAAACTTCAAGGGGTTCTGAATACTGCCAAAATAAACAGGTAAAGATTTTCTCCACATGACTCATATAAAAGGTAAGATTTGCTGATTAATTTAACTGTTTCGCTTTATAAGGTAATGATGGGTATACACTATCTATGCAACTGAATTAAATTAAGCTATAATCCTTAATAAGTAATGAGATCATATTTGGACAAAATAAGACTATGAACAGTAAAATGAGAGGATCTTCAATTTGATAAGTTATGAATAAAATTGAGTAACATCCTAAGTGCTTCGACTTTTTCTTTTAAAAAGTACAAAAGCAAAACTTTTGAGTAAGTGACAGACATCATCGTACATGTCATAGCTTTCTGTTACTATGAAAAAAAAATACCTTGGGATTAAGCATGTTTAGAAAGCAAAGGTTTATTTTAGCTAACAGTTTTAGATGATAGACCTTCTTTTCCTGCTAGTCACAGTGACAGAAGCTTGAGACCACGAACTACATTTGTTCCAATCAAGAGAATGAGAACTCGCATAGTCACTTGCCTCAGTTTCCCTCTGTATTAACACAGGCAGGACACAGCCATAAGAAACAGCATTGCATACATTCAGAGCCTGACTTCGACTTCAATTAACCCCTTTAAGAAATTCTCTCCTAGGCTGACCTGATCCAGATAATCCTTCATTGAGACTCTCATCCTAGTGTGTATCATACTGAGATGAAATTTATCACAGTTATAGGTCAATCCCAGGAAACTCTGACGGCAATGTGAATGAGACAAAAGAGAGGAATTCATAAACAATCAGGGTTCCTGGAACACTCAAATATATATATATATATATATATATATATATATATATATATATATATATAAAAAATAGAAAAATAAAGTAGAAAAATAAAAAGTTTGGGATAAATGCAAGTATGTAGGCAGTACGATTTTGATGCAGGCTAGTAAGAATAAGAAAAATTACTGAATACAGCATTAATACAGTGTTAATTCGGTAGGTTAAATATGGAAATTCCACTAGGTTAGCAATGTGAATAGCCCTTTGTAAGACAGGAATTAGCAAGAAGGGAAAGTTGAAGATAAATTCACCAAGTATGGGTTATCTTCAGGTCCACAAATAAGATACATTGCAGGAAGAGGAGATACTGAGTCCTGGAGAGTTAAACAAAAGGACATGCTGTCTTTCCCAGACTTGTTAAAGCCTTATCTGCAGGAGGGAGTCTGCTTTCTCCATTTCTTGATAGGTTGCTTGGTCAGCAGCTGATATTAGAGAATGTTCGTGCAAAGCAGAATGAAGGCTGTGTCTCAACTTCTGGCTGAAGTTTGCCTTGAGTTTTGCAAGTTATAAAGCAGTGCTTAAAAATAAGAGGCAGGAGAAACTTACTTATTCACCCGAAAGGAAACAACTTTCTTTTTGAGCTGATTTGTCACAAAATGAATGAGAAAGCAATCCTCTTAGGGTAAGAGAGAAAATCTGATAAATAACTAGAGCCCACCCTGATACCTCCCCCTGAGACAGGGCAAGATCTTCTGTGTGACACTGCAGATCTACATAGACCATTAATTCCCTCGTCTGGCCCTACTGTCACTCACTGAACAGGATCCTCCACGTTCCCACAATGCTTGTCTTTCTAGCCATCTAGTCACATAACTCACCTGTTTAGACTTGGTAGTGTTAAACTTAGTATGAAAACCCAAATGGATCACTGAGGAATTATACAATCTGCACAAGCAACTCTTGTCTTTGTCTACTTCGTCCAAAGTTAAGAGTAAAGAATTTATACACCATAGCAATTTATGATAAGATAGACATGTCTTTACATTGCTATGTGGCAAGGATTACTTCTTGGAATTGAACTGGTGCTACTCTGTATTCAAATGTCAAGTTCTGTAACCCAAGATCTTGTTGCCCCCACATGAGCAAATTCTCACCTATGCCAGCTTTTGTTATACAAACCTTGTTCCCTAAGTTACTAGGTCAATAAAAGGCTAAAATCTGTGGTTGGGCAGCAGGAAGAGGAAGGCAGAACTTCCTGTGAGGGATTAAGGAACTGTGGGAAGAAGAAAAGAAGAAGGTCTTTCTGCCAGGAGACACAGGGGAGACAGATGTAGCTATGGGCCAGGAGGGTGTAGCTAGCACAGTTGGATAGGGATAGGTGCTAGGGTAAACTTAGATGAGCTACTTGAAAGTCTGCCCAGCTAAGGCTTCAACTTTGAAATATTAAAAGGTCTCTGAGTGGCTATTTGGAAAACTACCTAGTTAAGGAAAAACTACCTCCATATTAATTTCCAGTTTGAATTAATATATATTTACATACATACATACATATATATATGTGTGTGTGTGTATGTATATATAGAATGTTAAATTAAGTCTTTATACAATTACCTTTTTATCTGATATACATTCTTAAAACATTAGAAAACTAGTATATTGGAATTATATTTACATAACTCAAGATGTAATCATAGACATTTTCATAGTAATAAATACTGCAATAGGAATATAATGGAGACACTGTTAACTTGAAAACCAACACCAAGCAATGTCTACAGGTTGGACTTTTTGAGAGAAGCAGTAAAATATTCAAGCTGCTGGCATGAAAAAACTAAATATCAGGGATTAAGCACATGAAATTTGAAAATATCAGGAAGCCTATTAAGTTTATTCAGTGATAATTTTGTAAGCAAAAAGTATTTCATTTATAAACGTATGGAAATGTATGGTAACAAAATGTAAAGTCCAAAAAATGGACAGCATAATATTTCAGAGAAGTCAGATGGAAAATTAATTCAGTGAGTGCAATTTGTACATAATAATTGACAAAACATTACATTATCCTGTATCCTGAGACTTGTTCTATAGGTTAGACTGGCCTCAAACTCAGAGATTCTATAGATATGCCTTCTGAGTGCTGAAATTAAAGGCATGTATCAACTTATTCAACTATTTCTAACTTTCTATATGCCACTTATAAAATAGAGTCTGTGGCTTGATTGTTTTACTCTACTTCTTTTCCAAAATTTCAAGTTCCAGGGCTGTTTGCAAGGTACTTATCTCTTCCTTTACTCTATCAGGAATGCTGTCATGATTTTTCAATTCTTTTCAAAAATTTTAATAAAGAAAAAACAAGTTGGAATAAACTATATAATAAAAGAATGAGCTGGCTCCTCCTGTAAGGGCACCTGCGGCCAACCCTGAAGATGTTGGTTAACTCCCCAGGAAGAATGTGGTGTGAGGAGAGAAAGCACACATGCAACTTGTCTCCTCTATACATAAAGGAATACAGGAGAGTTCAAACACATATTAAATTCTTAATAATGTAGGTTCAAAGATTAATGTGCTATATAACTATGCAATGATTTCATATGAACAAAAGCATTGGCTATGAGAAGAAAACCAAATTATCAGATTGAAACTTTTCTTCACATATTATAAATACATAAATAAGATTGGGAGAAATTTTATAAAATCTAGTTTAGCCTGTTAGTCATTGGATAACAGTCTAATAATTTAAAAAGACATCGTCAGTGTCATACCTAAATGACAATCATGAAAGTCATTCATTCTTAATAAAACCAGGAAAACCCAAATATTGTTTAGTCATTTCATGTTCATCTGTAAGCTACCACTGTGCCATTAAACAATGAACTGAAAATTTTATGTTACAGTAAAAAGAACAAAAAAAGGAAGGCATCTAGAATAGTTCTTATTTACAGATAAGGGGGCTTTCCACCTAGAGCCACAAAATAAAGAACCACAGCGATATTTATAAGAGATGTCAAGTGACAAGAATTACCCACATGAACATTGTTTTAATGGACTTTACACAAACCCCTCAAATACATATAGGTAATTTATACTTCTTAATATTTTTCAAGACTTGGTATCTCTGTGTCGTTCTGGTTGTCCTGGAACTTGGTCTGTAGACCAGGCTGGCCTAGAACTCTCAGAGTTCTGCCTACTTCTGCCTTCCAAGATTAAAGGCATGTGCCACTAACCCCGGCATTACTCCTTTTCCTAATACACAAGGTCAATTTTTTTCTTTGTTACACTAAGTTCAATTAAGTTATATAGAATTAGACATTATCAACAAAGCATCTCTATTCAAAACTATTCAGTGTAACTGCTTGGCCAAATAAAAACGGGAAAACTAGCTAGCTGAGCACTAGAATCCATCATCAGCTGCCTGCTGCTTTGCTTTCTTTCGAGCCTTTTCTACCAGGATGGACTGCATCCTCTCCAACAGAATCCAAATAACTTCCTTCCCGAAGTTGCTTCTTGCTGAGTATTTTATCCCAAAGACAGGAAAAGAAACTATGATGCTAATTTTCTGTTCCTTGGCATGTGCCTAGTACGGAATTGTTGAGTCATATAAACTGAGAACCTGTGAAACTGTTTTCTGTAACAGCTATATCATGTTATGATCGTACCAGCAATGTTCTCGAGTTTACTTCCCACATATCCTCAGTAATTGTTAAGTGAATTTTAATTTCAGTCACCGTAGGTGTTACTACGTCTTGTGCCTCCTTTTTATTTGTGTTTCTCTAATCATTATTGATACTGATGAACAATCATTCATTTTTTTCTGAACCTTCAGGACCAAAGTACTAACCTTCAAAGGAACTCAGGGTAAAGGGTTTTAAGAAAATTAGTCAAAACATTTTGGTGTGCATGCATGTATGTGTGTGTGTGTATGTGTTAATGCATGAAGCTATTTAATCATAGAGACATTCCATCAGGTAGATATGTATTCATTTTGCAAATGAAAAAAGAAAGCCTAGAACAACTAAAAATCAGTCAAGTTCAAACAACGAGCAAGATTGCCAGTCATACGCACACACACACACACACACACACACACACACACACACAAACATATATACGTGTGTATGTGTGTATATGTATATACACGTATATATGTATATATGTGTATATGTATATATATATATGTGTGTGTGTGTATATATATATATATGCTGAACATACATATAGACAGTCAATCCTTCCAACATGGTTTGTAAAATGAACTTGATAGTAACAAGTGAATTTTCAGGTACTTTACATTTTACATAGTTCAGAAAAAATTGACAAGCATGTCACCATTTTATGCATAGTATGTTTGCATTTCAGGATAACAATTTTAAAATTTAGCCAAAAATTTAGTGATTCTACCATTTAATATTCTTCTTGGTACTTATTCTGTAAGTATTGATGACCTCGAACTTATGATGCTCCTGTCTTAAAATTCCCATGCTAGAATTTCAGCATATCAGCATGCCAGGTGCATATGGTGCTAGGCCGATTCGGGACTTCAAGTATGCTAGTCTGTCACGCAAGTCACTGAGCCATGTCCCTGGCCTAACATTCTCCTTTCCATCATAAATACAATTAAAACATGAAAATGGGTTCTTTGAATTTCCTATGCCAATCACCAGAAAACTTTAATTATCAATGGAAAAAAATACAGATAAAGACAAAAATGGAATTTTAAATGGTTCTACTTACCATGATGGGGGCATGTAATTTGATTTGGACAATCATCTCAGTAACATTCCTGAAGATCTAAGATAGGAGAGAGATTGAGGGGAATCAGTACAGTATAATTTCTGCAATCATCGCTTTCATGAGTTAATTTTATAATTTTTAATGTTCTCATTTCAGATTTCTATAACGATGTACTCGGTACCATGGTACTAGTTACTCTGAATGCTGCCCGCCCTCTGTTAAGTAATGTATTTCACACATTTCAGACTAGGAGTTAGTTCTCCTCCCACCTGCCTGCTCACAGCCTCAACTCTGACCTGAAGGCATCACACTGTGAACTTAAAAGAAAGAATTCATTCAGGGCTCTGACTCAATATTTCCTTTAAACAAACTGAAAAAAAAAAAAAAACCTTCACCCCAAGGCTCTTCTTTGTTCACAGTACTTTGAAAACTTTCTGCGTGGGAAAGCTGTACTCTAATGTTTCACTATGATAAGAGGGAATCGATATCCTCAAATCTCCATTATTTTGTTTACTGTATAACCCAATTTATAAGTTTAGCAATTATACCACTTGTAAAAAATGTATTTTTAAGGTAGCAATTGCCAACTTATTTCAAATCTGCTTGTCAAGCGTTTTAATGAAACCAGAAGCATTTTTATCAATAAGTAATCCTTATTTCAAAATATTGAGGACAACGAAACAAGAAAAACTTGTTTGGCTGACCTATCAACTCAGACATACAACCGTGACCAGATGCTGATGTTCAGGGCTTCAATTTATTGTCCTTCCATGGATTATTTTAAAACACCTTTATTAAGGCTCTGGTGGATGCCAAGAGCTGAGGTGGGCACTGGGGATTCAGTAATGAACAGGATAGATCACCGGACTTCATGAAGCTTAACTCTAATGATCTTAGCTCATTAAAATATTGACCACGCGTTTTACATCTCCTTGATTAATACAGAATAAAATGTAATCAGGTAAAGCGACTGCAGAATCCAGCTGTACGGGGAGCCAAGCCTCATTTCCTGTGGCCAACTTTTCTTTAACCTTTGAAGTATATTTGACCCACAGAGTGCTTAGTCAAACAACTGAGTATCTTTCACCTGTAGCCAGACATTTCGCTCAAGGATAAAACTTACCTAATAGAAAAAATAAAATAAATATTTTTCCCACTGGATGCCTTCAAATTATTTTTTCTTTGATTAGGTATTGTGAAAGAATGTCATCATTGGGAATGCAAAGGTCGTGCTTCCTGATTATCTAAACACACATTCTTTCCTCCGCTCTCATACCTCTTACTGGAAATATCTAAGTACATTAAGTTTAGTTCCATTATCTTAAAAACGCTGGAAGGAGTAGATATACTGGTATGACCTCCACATATTGCAGTTACAATCTTTTCTGTATCATAAAATTATCAGTTGAAATATGAAAAAGTTAAGAGCCCAAACGAATATCCTAAACATATGAGGTTGTTGTCAATTTCAGCATTAACTACAGTTCTTTTCAAACTTAGAGCAAGTCAGAGAAACGCATGTGAATGATTTCTCAACTGATAATTATTCACTGGCAGTGTTCATGATGATAGTCTGTGAATGCAGCAGCTGTCCTGATTATGTATACCTTATTATCAGCGAATCTATGGGGAAACGTAGCTATATATGGTGGAGTAGAAGCATACTGAGCAATTAGTTTGGCTTATCCAAAGGTTCAAACCCACTTGCTATATAATCAGTGGTTAACAGACTATACTTTCAGATGCCACAATATGTACTTGATCAACCACAATTTCCTTGACAACCCTACATCTCTGCCTCAAAGAGTAATTCCCACCTCACCCCTGCTTCCAGACCCTCCTCTGCCACCTGATACACCACAGGTCACTAGTAAGGGTTATTTGTGTCACATCTTGCTTGATGGTCAGTATCTTATTCTCTTACAAGCACCTCAAAACAGACTGTCAACTTGCTCAGCTTATTGTTTCCATCATTAGTTATCATGGAAATAAAATTTAAAACTACTTTTTAAATTCTTCTCACTCCTGTCAAAATGGCTATCATCAAGGAGAAGTAAGCAATCACAACTGGGGAGGGAGGGAGGGGCCTGGGAGGGAAAGTGGAAGGGGCAGATGAATCAGGTGGGGGAGAGCAGAAGGGGATCTGGCTTTGGGGGAGGGAAAAGGACTGAAGCCCTGATGGCTAGCAGAAAGAATGGAAACAGTCAACCTCTGGAGATAGGAGGTTGGGGGGGGGGGAACGGATCCTCCAGAATGCACCAGAGACCTGAGAGGTGAGTGACTCTCAGGACTCAAAGGGAGGGACCTTAGATGAAAATGCCTGACAGTAGGGAGAGGGAACTTACAGAACCCATCTCCAGTAGGAAGACAGGGCATCAAATGAGGGAGAGAAGGGCCATCTCACAGTCACCACCACCCATGACTGTTCTGTCTGAAAGAATTACAGGGATGGAAATGGAGAGGAGCCTGAGGAAAAGAAGGTCTAGTGACAGGCCCAAAGTGGCATCCAGCTCAAGGGGAGGTCCCAAGGCCTGACACTATTACTGAGGCTATGACATGCTCGCAAAAAGGGACCTAGCATGACAGCCTTCTGGAAGACCCAATGAGCAGCTGAAAGAGTCAGATGCAGACAGATACTTACACTCATCCAAAGGACAGAAGCAGCTGACCCCTGCTGTTGGATTAGGGAAGGCTGTAAGAAGCTGAGAGCGACCCTGTAGGAGGATCAGCAGTCTCAATTAATCTAGACCCCAAGATCTCTCAAGCACTGGACCACCAAACAGGCAGCATACATCAGGCTTCAGAGAACAGCCCTGGTAAAACTCAGCGTGGAACAAAACAAAACACAAACCCCTGCATACGGGGAAGGGAGAGTGGTGTAGAGAAAAGAGTTTTCAAGAGGAAAAAGTATAAAATAACATTAATCAGAGTGCATTGTATACTCCGTGAAACTGTAGAGGAACACATTTTAAAAAGTTATAAAAAAGCCGGGCATGGTGGCGCACGCCTTTAATCCCAGCACTTGGGAGGCAGAGGCAGGTGGATTTCTGAGTTCGAGGCCAGCCTGGTCTACAGAGTGAGTTCCAGGACAGCCAGGGCTACACAAAGAAACCCTGTCTTGAAAAACCAAAAAAAATAAAAATAAAAATAAAATTAAAATTAAAAAAAATAAAAAAAGTTATAAAAATTTTTTTCATAGGTAAATATGGAGCAACCTCTTGCCCCTGGCTAACATGCTTTATCAGACTTTCCCTTCTATGGCACGCTGGAATTTCTGAAAACATTAAAAAATAGAAATCTTTTCTCCCATAAGTTGTTTTTGTTGGGCACTGTGGTCCCTGTTACGTAAAAGTAAGTAATACACCTCTCTTCCTATTCCCATCTGTGCCTAACCCAACGCTCCACCTACTAACTTAGAACAGATGTCTGGGAAGGAACTCGCAGCACTGCATTTCCTGCACTGTCCAAATTTTATGGCTGAGGCTGCCTTGCCAATACTGCTTTCATCACGTCTACCATCACCATTTCTCCTTCCCGGTCCTACCATTTGAAAGTATTTCAGTTTGCCCTGAAGATATCATGTGATGTCTTCATTTGATAGCTCTCATTCTCTCAGCATCCATCATTGACATACCCGTTGAGGTCTTCTGAAGATGGATAGTCCTTTCCGTTTCACTCTCCCACTGAAAACTCTTAAAGAGAGTTTGAGAGCTTGAACCCAAAGTCTATATTAATAAGAGCTTCTTATGATTTCAGAAATATGAACGCCCCAGCAAAGCGTTTTGTGAACATTCATCTCTTACCACACCTTATTTACAAGCTCGGGTAGGACACAATCTACATATATTATTTCATGCCAGGCTTTCTCCTCTCAATGGCTGCATGTTATAAATATGCCGCCAACCCTGGCTTAGAAAGCTCCCATACCTTTCATAGAGATTCCAAGTGAAAACAACTTCTCTTCATGACATTGATGAAGAAGTTCTTCTGGACTGATTTGCTCCTGTTGTCAAAAGTTCTCACTAAGCAACAACCTTAACACTCAGACAACTCATTGCTTTCATACTTTGGACATCATCATACTGTTCCTGCCTTAAAAACTTCATGAGTATGATTAGAATTCACTGAAGTACTAAAGGAATTTCAGGATGAAGTAAAATGAATGCATATGTGCATGATTTTCCCCAAAACTCTACAAAGAATGAACAACTAGCTTAAATAATTACTGAGTTCTCCACTGTATCTGAGTGTCACTTCAAAGTGGAGCTTTCTAAGATCCACGTCGTTATGACATAAGCACTATCCAGTAGGAAAGGAACAAAGTACTAACATAGGACAAATCCATTAAGTCAAATATTGACAGACATAAGCAGTTTCCTGGACTTTGGCTGGAACTAAACTTAAGAAAACAATTTCAAGTTAAACTCTGAACTCCAGAATTTTGGAAGAAGAAAAGCAATCAAAATAAATTGCATGTTCAGCTGAAAAATAATTGGTCCATTTCTGAATAGAATTTAAAGATCTCTTAGCTGCCTTCCTTTTGCACATCAACATTAGATATACAGAAAGCTTGTGAACTGCTTATACTCCAGTAAATAAAAAAAAATAAACTAACTTAATGTTTTTGTGGAATGATTTAAAACTGGGCTTACATTGTGGCACTGGTGCAAGCGGTTTTCTCTGTAACCCTATCATGCATGATTCATTAGTTAACTAAGATACCTATGAAAACATGCATGCTAGGGAAGTGAAAGGCCTTAGAGATTAAGATATGCCAAGACAAGTCTAAATTAGAAAGTCATCACATCCCTCCTGTGAAATTTTGATCTAATGATTTCACACCATTTACTCTGATGTTTACATAAAAATTAAAACCAAGTCTAGATTTAGTTTTTTTTTATCTCTCCTTTTTTTTTAATTTTCTATATTCTATGTTTACATTCCAAAGGCTTTCCCCTTTCCCAGTTCCCACCCACCATAGTTCCCATAGTTCCTCTCCCCCCCATCTGTTCCCCAATAATTCCCCCTCCCCCCTCGGTTTCTTTACTAAACTGGATGCAATCTTTACAGGCCCAGGGTCCTCTCCTTTCTTCTTCTTGGGAATCATTTGACTTGCTATTTGTGTCTTGAGTATTTAGGGCTTCTGGGCTCATTAATATCCACTTATCAGTGATTGCATTTCATGTGCATTCTTTTGTGATTGGGTTAATTCACTCAGGATGATATTTTCCAGGTCTAACCATTTACCTACAAATTGCATGAATTCATTATTTTTAATTGCTGAGTAGTATTCCATTGTATAAATATACCACATTTTCTGTATCCATTCCTCCTTTGAGGGATATTTGGGCTCCTTCCAATTTCTGGCGATTATAAACAAGGCTGCTATAAACATAGTGGAGCATGTGTCCTTATTGCATGCAGGGGAATCCTCTGGGTATATGCCCAGGAGTGGTATGCCAGGGTCCTCTTGCCAAAAGCAATATACAGATTCAATGCGATCCCCATCAAAATCCCAACTCAATTCTTCATAGATCTAGAAAGAGCAATTCTCAAATTCATCTGGAGCAACAAAAAACCCAGGATAGTTAAAACTATTCTCAACAATAAAAGGACTTCTGGGGGAATCAATATCCCTGACCTCAAGCAGTACTACAGAGCAATTGTGTTAAAAACTGCATGGTATTGGTATAGCAACAGGCAAGCAGATCAATGGAACAGGATTGAAGACCCAGAGGTTAACCCACAGACTTATGGTCACTTGATCTTTGATAAAGGAGCCACAACCATCCGGTGGAATAAAGATAGCCTTTTTAACAAATGGTGCTGGTTCAACTGGAAGTCAACATGCAGAAGAATGTGAATTGATCCAATCTTATCTCTTTGCACTAAGATCAACTCCAAGTGGATCAAGGACCTCCACATAAAACCAGACACACTGAAACTATTAGAAAAGAAACTTGGGAAGACCCTGGAGGACTTGGGCACAGGGGAAAAGTTCCTGAACAGAACACCAATAGCTTATGCTCTAAGATCAAGAATCGACAAATGGGACCTCATAAAATTACAAAGTTTCTGCAAAGCAAAGGACACTGTCAGAAGGACAAAACGGCAACCAACAAAGTGGGAAAAGATCTTCACCAACTCCACATCCGACAGAGGGCTAATATCCAATATATACAAAGAACTCAAGAAGTTAGACCGCAAAGAAACAAATAACCCTATCAAAAAATGGGGCACAGAGCTAAACAAAGAATTTTCACCAGAAGAAATTCGGATGGCCGAGAAACACCTTAAAAGATGTTCAACATCATTAGTCATCAGGGAAATGCAAATCAAAACAACCCTGAGATTCCACCTCACACCAGTCAGAATGGCTAAGATTAAAAACTCAAGAGACAACAAGTGCTGGCGAGGATGTGGAGAAAGAGGAACACTCCTCCACTGTTGGTGGGATTGCAAAATGGTAAAACCGCTCTGGAAATCAGTTTGGCGGTTCCTCAGAAAATTGGGCATGTCACTTCTAGATTTAGTTTTTAATTTTAAAAATAATGATAGCATATAACATCATTTTCACTGTAAATTTCACACACGTCGCTCCATAAAAACATACATATATTTTTCTGTTTTCTCTAATTTATTTTCCCCAAAGTCAGTGCTTAATGTGTATGATATGAGCATGAGATATCTATGATTTGGAAAATACAAGTGATTTAAGCAGGGAGGTAATGGGGAAGAAGAGAAAAAAAAAGAGGGAAAGAGGAGATTAACCAAACCAAAATGTATAGGCAAAAGTCACAGAAACCTGTGATCCTGTACCTAGTTTAAAAAATAACCATTAAAACTCACACATGTGCACATGCATGCCTATACAAACACTTGCACATGCACGTGCACAGACGTACACATATACATACATGTATACACACACACATGAACACACACTGTTCCTAGAAATGACTGATTCTTAAACAAAAGCTCAAGTGCCCACTGTAGAGTACCATTTTTTGAGCTGTTATTCAGTGAGGCTCTAGAACCCGTTCCCCTAAACGGCAGGCTTTTGCCATTCTTCTTGGTTTACTACAATAACACGAGGCAGGATATTGCTGCAGACCCTTGACTGCAAAATGCATAGAAACAAAGCTGGAATCTTCTTCCTTTCTGGCTAGTGTTAATAGTTTTGGAGGGTACTATATAAGCTCCTGAGGGAAAATAACATTTGACAACAACCTTATCTAACGGAAAACTCCATGAACCACAATATCAACCTGTCAATCAAGATGTACTCCATTGTCTAATGGTAATACAGACTTTTATGGGTGTAACCAACTACTTTTTTTTATTGGATTTGAGGCCTATCTCAAAGGAGAGCATCCCTGCTACTATAAATCATAGTAGAAATTATAAATCATACAAGAAACCCACAGAATGTCAGTGTGCAGAGAATAGAAGACTTTGGAATGTTCAACCTTAAAGAAGTTATCTAGAAGTTATCCTTCCCCTCAAACCTCAGAGATGTATGTAGAACTCAAGGCTGAAGATTTTAAGAACCAGAGATACAGAGTAGGTGACTTCAAGGAAAGAGTTTTCCAGACATAACTGGGCAGATTAACAAATGAACTCTGGGACAGTGAGTCATTGAATGGGAGCTGAACAAACTCAAGACACACACACACACACACACACACACACACACACACACGAAATAAACTCAGGATACAGGAAAGGAGATTGGTATGGGGTTTCATCCCTGGCCAAGGAGCTGTCAACATTTGACTGCTCTTTGGTGAAGGAAAGTCAATTTTCTTGTTGGTATGTAAACCACACCCCAGGACAGGCCCATGTGGTTTTGTATGTTTGTTTTTAGAATGAAAAAGAGAATATCAAATTGGGTGGGTGGGAAGGTGGGGGAAGATCTTTGGGCAATTCCAGAAATGGAAAGAATATGATAAAAATAGGTTGTATATAATTCTCAAAGAGAACATTGTTTTAAAAACATAATACATACATACATAATACAAATATAATGCAGCTGGTTACTTTAGAAATGTACATGTATATACATATGCATATGTGTATGTAACCACAGTTAATGAACAAAGAAGTCATGAATTTGTAAAAGACCAGAAAGGGTATGTGAGCAGGTTTGGAGAGAGGAAAGGTGAGGAGAAAAGATGTAATTATAATCCAAAAAATATTTAAAAAGTATAAATTAATGTGTGAAAGAGTAATTGGCTCCAGGAAGAATAGCCTCAAACTATCTTCTAAATGTTTATATTTATAGATAGTACAAAAGCTCTACTCTTAATCAGAGAAGCTTCTTTCCAATAAAAAGAAGTGAGGCCAAAGACACATGACTGCCGAGGTACAGAGAACACAAGACAGCCGAGTGTTCGGCTCTAATAGGACCTTTATATAAATCCATCTGAAGCTCAGGAGATATTGCACCAGGGACAGGAGAAAAGCAACAATCTGAAGACAGGAAGATGGGGTACAAAGTGTCATCTTCTGGGTGCAATGCAGTCTGGGAAACGGAGAGCGGCTGCCATCATTTAAAGAGCCCTTGGTGAAGACCCCAGGCTTTGGTGGAGGGTTCCCGATGTAGCCTCACAGATTGCCCCGGTTAGATCCATTTGGTCTCAAAACAAAATAAAAACTCATGAACATGGGAAAGGGGCTTGCGGGGAAGAGAGGGCAGTGATGAATGTAGGAGGGCAGCACGGGAGGGTGTGATGTAAGAGCTATCACCATGCACTGCGTCCAAGCATGAAAACGTCAAAGGACGAATTTCACTAGCGAAAGCACACAGGTCATTTATGCAATGTATTTTTCTCTCTTATGTGTTCCCGCACAATGTTCAAAGAACTACAAATATTTTAAAGTTTAACATTTAATGACTGATATCACTTATGCAAAGACAGTGTTGATTGTAGTCGATGTAGTAACATGAAAGAAAACTACATAAAGCATGAAAAAATGGAGGAATGACTAAATATATTATGATACAACCTGTCATATTATGAATTATTATTCTGCTGGTATAGTAAGCTATGTAAATATAACTGTATTTGCATTGTTCTTTCGGACATATAAATTTAACTTTTGTTTTAAACAATACTTCCCAGGCAAGAGAATATTAATAATGGTTAATTACTCAGTGTCAGAAAAAAATTATGCAATAAAATTTGCTGGTATGTGTCAATCTGGAAAGGAACTTAGAAATCACCTTCCACGAAGAAGATAGAACAAACAATAGGCTTAGAAAACCGACCTGGAAGACAACTACCATTTTCAGCGTGAGCACCTCAAATTCTAAAACTGGAATAAACTAACAATAAAGTAAAAAAAAAAAATCTGTTCATTAAATATGTTCTTAAATTACAATAAAATTTATTCCTTCAGCAATGCATATCTCTGAAATAACCTAACTTAATTTATACAAATTAAGACAATTACACATGCTCCACTATGTTTATAGCAGCCTTGTTTATAATAGCCAGAAATTG
Source organism: Apodemus agrarius (assembly GCA_964023405.1). Lineage (NCBI taxonomy): Eukaryota > Metazoa > Chordata > Mammalia > Rodentia > Muridae > Apodemus > Apodemus agrarius. The sequence continues at coordinate 21,145,713 of OZ030018.1, forward strand.
GAAGGAGCCCAAATATCCCTCAAAGGAGGAATGGATACAGAAAATGTGGTATATTTATACAATGGAATACTACTCAGCAATTAAAAATAATGAATTCATGCAATTTGTAGGTAAATGGTTAGACCTGGAAAATATCATCCTGAGTGAGCTAACCCAATCACAAAAGAATGCACATGAAATGCAATCACTGATAAGTGGATATTAATGAGCCCAGAAGCACTAAATACTCAAGACACAAATAGCAAGTCAAATGATTCCCAAGAAGAAGAAAGGAGAGGACCCTGGGCCTGTAAAGATTGAATCCAGTTTAGTAAAGAAACTGAGGGGGGAGGGGGAATGATTGGGGAATAGTTGGGGGGGGAGAGGAACTATGGGAACTATGGTGGGTGGGAACTGGGAAAGGGGAAAGCCCTTGGAATGTAAACATAGAATATAGAAAATAAAAATTAAAAAAAAGAAAATTTAACAAAAATTAAAAAAAAAGACAATTAGGTTAGTAATACTAACATATCTTTGGATAATTATAATTTATTAAATGAAATCTATAAAACATATACATATATATGTGTGTATATCAACAATAAGAAACATCTATTTTGTTAATGATATTGAATGAATTTTAATTCAGTGTTCATGACAAATATATTTTTTTAAAGTTAAATAATTTGCTTCCAAATTACAATTTAATCTTAGTAAACTAAGTAAAAATGTGGATTGCACTGATGGTTCAAATTATTATTCGTTCCCAATAATCATAGCAGCGCTGATGCTATTGATTCACGCTTCTTGTATTTAGACTCATTGCCAGACTCTAAACAGAACACTCAATTTTAGAATGTGGTTTTACCTCACCTCACCTAATGTGTAGATATTTTGAAGACTGCCAAATTGTTGAATGAAGAAAATTGGTGATGTCATGCTCCTAACAGGAAATTAAGCAAGACAAAAGACTACGAGCATGCCTTTCTGTGGTGAAATGATTGCTGCCATTTGGCTCTAGTCCTTCCTGCAGTTGCCATTTTGGATTGCCCTCTCTGTAGAGAAGCTGGGAGGGATTTGATGGTGAAAGTGGACAATGAGGTCTTGACCTTTGGGGATATCCAAGATCCGTCTGTCTTATACAGAAAGACACAGGAGGGGATCAACTCTAGTAAATTAAATATTTGATGCTCTTAATGACTATGTATCTAAGCCAGTCTACATTTAAAGAAACTAAATGCAAGAAACTGATTAAAGATTATATTATATAGTACCAGTTAATACGGCATTTGTCTAGAACCTGGCCTCAGGTATTAAGTTAGCAAACTATTAGTAAAATCAAGGGGACAGTCCAAAGTGTACACGGTAAGAATGAAAGACACATTCTGTATTTGAGAAATGCTTTTAGAAGGACGAGTTGGCAATCTTGCCCAAAGCAATATACACATTCAACACAATCCCCATCAAAATCCCAACTCAGTTATTCATAGACTTAGAAAGAGCAATTCTCAAATTCATCTGGAATAACAAAAACCCAGGATAGCTAAAACTATTCTCAACAGTAAAAGAACTTCTAGGGGAATCAGTATCCTGAACCTCAAGCAATACTATAGAGCAATAGTGTTAAAAACTGCATGGTATTGATACAGTGGCAGGCAGGTGGATCAATGGAATAGGATTGAAGACCCAGAAATGAACCCATACACCTATGGTCACTTGATCTTTGCCAAAGAGCCGAAAACATCCAGTGGAAAAAAGATAGCCTTTTCAACAAATGGCAATGGTTTAATTGGAGGTCAGCATGAAGAAGAATGAGAATTGATCCATTCTTATCTCCTTGTACTAAGCTCAACTCCAAGTGGATCAAGGACCCTCACATAAAACCAGCCACATTGAAACTAATAGAAAAGAAACTGGGGAAGACCCTTGAGGACATGGACACAGGGGGAAAGTTCCTGAACAGAACACCAATAGCTTATGCTCTAAGATCAAGAATTGACAATTGGCACCTCATAAAATTACAAAGTTTCTGTAAGGCAGAGGACACCCTCAAAAGGACAAAACAGCAACCAACAAATTGGGAAAAGATCTTCACCAACCCTACATCTGACAGAGGCTAATATCCAATATATACAAAGAACTCAAGAAGTTAGGCCTGAGAGAACCAAATAACCCTATTAAAAATGGGGTACAGAGCTAAACAAAGAATTTTCACCTGAAGAACTTCGGGGGCTGAGAAGCACCTTAAGAAATGTTCAGCATCATTAGTCACTAGGGAAATGCAAATCAAAACAACCCTGGGATTTCACCTTACACCAGTCAGAATGGCTAAGATTAAAAGCTCAGGAGACAGTGAGTATTGGTGAGGATGTGGAGAAAGAGGAACACTCCTCCACTACTGGTGGGATTGCAAGCTGGTACAACTACTCTGGAAATTAGTCTGGCGGTTCTGCAGAAAACTGGGCATGACACTTCCAGAGGACACTGCTATACCATTCTTGGGCATATACCCAGAGGATTCCCCGGCATGCAGTAAGGACATATGCTCCACTATGTTCATAGTAGCCTTATTTATAATAGCCAGAAGCTGGAAAGAAACTCAATGGAGAAATGGATACAGAAAATGTGGTATACCATGGAATACTATTCAGCAATTAAAAACAATGAATTCATGAAATTCTTAGGCAAATGGTTGGAACTGGAAAATATCATACTAAGTGAGGTAACTCATTCACAAAAGAACACACATGCAATGCAGTCACTGATTAGTGAATATTAGCCCAAAGGCTCTGAATACCCAAGATACAATTCACATATCAAATTATTCCCAAGAAGAAGGAAGGAGAGGGCCCTGGTCCTGGAAAGGTTCCATGCAGCAATGTAGGCGATTGCCAGGACAGAGAAGTGGGAAGATGTTGATTGGGGAACAGGCAGAGGGAAGAGGGCTTATGGAACTTATGGCGAGGGGGGGAACTAGGAAAGGAAAAATCATTTGGAATGTAAATAAAGAATATGGAAAATAATAAAAAAATTTAAAAAAAATTTAAAAAAAGAAAATCTCTCTCTCCCTTCAAAGAAAATAATGGAGAAGAAAGGGTTAGAGAGTTCAAAGCTGATTAAAACAAGGACAGCATTATTCCACAAGTAGGGAAAAATTACCAATCTTATTAACAATAATTTCAAGTACAGTGGTTTCCCTAAAACTGTCATTAACTCTACTACATATTCTCTTTTGAAGTGAAAGAGAGAACAGCCATATATATGGTGAAAGTGGAGAATAAAGTCTTGACCTTGGGAGAAATGCAAGATCACAGTCTGTCTTGTTTTGAAGAACACAGGAGATAAACTATAGTAAATTAAATATTTAAGTCCTGTTAATGGCTATGTATCTCAGACAGCCCTATAAACTTTAATTCTAGAATTTATAAGGTGAATAAATATGTGTATGTATGTATGTATATGTATGTGTGTGTGTATATATATATGAGCTGTTGAGAAAAATACGTGTGTGTGTGTGTGTGTGTGTGTGTGTGTGTGTGTGTGTGTGTACATATTTCTCTCAACAGCCCTCCTAGATGGGCATCATTAGCATCTTTTCACTGTTGGTCAATGGACGAGGACATGAAACGAACAGAGTGAGCATCAAACATTCCAGTGCAGCTCCAAACACAGCAAAAGCTAAAATTTAGAGCAGCCGGAAGAGGAGAGGATCAACTCCAGAAGATAGGTACACAGACTCCTATTTCCTTTTACAAGGCAAAGAAAACAACTTGATTTTACAGTTTGGTATTTTTAGAGGGCACAGTAGGGTTACTAGGAGTCCCAGGCCTTCTCTGCATTTTTAGAGACCCTAAGGGCTCGCAGCTAGTATAGATTTACCTATGGAGCAGCAGTATTTCTCAGAGACATGTGGATATCAAGGGAAGAATTAACTCAATTCAAGGTTGCCCTTGAGGTTAGGTTTGCTCTTGGGGAAAGCCTTACAGGATGTCTGTATAGCAACACTTCAGAGCTAGAGTCTGCAATTTCATTTGTTCTCTTCAGCTTTACGACAGTCTCATCGCACCATATTGACCTTAAAATTCCCACCAGAATGGAAATAAATATCTATATCCATAGCTTTAGTTAACTTTCACCAATCATCAACAACAACAACAACAACAAAAACATTCTCATGAAGGAATAGCTTTGGTACATCTCGCATCTGTGTGTCTATTTGTGTGTATAAGCATGCACATTCACAAATGTGAGCATAAGCTTACTAAGCATACACAGATCAGAGGACAAACTTAGATTGTGATTCCAGCCTTCCACTTTTGATTCAGGCAGTAAGTTTTGCTATTCTTGTATATACATGTATATACATACACTATACACGAGGTTCTATTAGCTGAACCTCAAACATTTGGGGCTTTTCTTGTCTCTGTAGGAGCACTGAGATCATAGAAAGGGATTACCACACCCAGTTACGTGTGACTCCTGGGGATCTCAGGTTCTGCACAGCAAGCACTTTATCATTAGATGACTCCATTTAAAAAAGTATAGGTAAAATAGATATTGCCAACCACCCAATAATCTTGATTTCATGAGATCATCAGATATAAACGTTCTAGGCAGGCAGGTAAATGCATGAAGAACTCTGGAATATATTATTACTTTGATGTTCTTGTTTTTGTTCTTGCTGTGCTGGTGGTAGAATTAATCTTTTAAGACTATTTTCCAGTTTAGTTAATCAAGACCGAGAAGGCAGCCCTAGAAATATATATACATACATAAATATATACATACATATATACATATGTATATATGTGTGTGTATGTATGTATGTATATATATATATATATATATATATACATACACACACACACACACACACACACACACAGGCAACCCTAAAGTGACTCAGAAGGTTATATTTTTTTCTTTCATATGTACATGTAACAACACTGGTTAAAAAAGAAGAGCCCATGATTTTAAGAGGAATCAGGAAAAATGATGACAACTTGAGGAGGGTCAGAGGGCTGATGGGGAGGGGGAGTTAAGAGATTATATTTTAGTTATGATTATTAATTAAAATAAAGTGTGATGCTTTGCAATGAAACAGCAATCAGACACTTCAAAGGCAAGTCAGCCTTAAGATTGTATTTCTACAAAGCAGACAGAGATTGTGTTTTCCATTAGTGGTCTGGACACCTGGTACCCAAATTCCAACAAGAAATCATAATTGAAATCAGCTTACATGTGTCTACCACACCATCAGGACTCGGAATTCTAAAAACTATGAAACTAAGGAGATAAACATGTCTTTAACATCACTGTTTGATGTGTGAGCATTTCTGACTTCAGATGACTTGCTCTTGTGGCCATTTCAGTGAGTTTTAGAAATCATGTTCCACTTAGGAAAACACTTTGCATTACAAAAATCTAATTATGTTATACACAAGCCACAGAGGTAATTATCCTTCATACAGACTTCTTAATCTGTATTAGTGGAAACATGATACTTGGTGATGAGAAACTCACGTATAATTATCCAGTGTCAACAGCCGCTAGCCTAGTCTTGGAATGATCACATCTAAGTCATCATCCGGTGTGTCTTTGTGTGTGTGTGTGTGTGTGTGTGTGTGGTTCATATGTGGCCAGATGAATGTATTTAGTGGTTGCACATGTATGTGGAGGCCATGGGTGCTGTTCTTCGGGTGCTGCACACTGTATTTTGGCCAGTGAACTGCATGGGTCTGCCTGACTCCGTCTCTTCCCAGCACTGGTGTTGAAAACACATGCCACCAGATAGATTTGTTTTCTATGTCAGCTCTACAAATCAAGCTTAGTTCCCCATCCATGTAAGCAAACACTTTACTGAACAATCTATAACCGGATCCCTTATTGTCTGCTTCCAAACTACCATGCTGATCTATGTTTCTGATGATTTAGAAATGTATTTTGTCATGACAATTACATAAGACTTTATGCTTGATTAATATGTTTCACTAAATAAAATATTTAAGTTAGTGCTTTCTCTCTCTCTATCTCCATATATATATTATATGATATATATAATATATATACATATATGATATAGATAGATATAGGTACAGATAGAGGTGTAGATAATTCTAAATATTGATTACATCCTCAAATTTAAAGGAAATTGGGAACTTTATGAATATTCCAGGATCACAAGTAAGCAAATCCCACTAAAAGCAGAATTATTTTTATTTTCTAATATGTACAATTTTTCATTCCTTTTGATTTAACTGAATTTCTTCAAGCTCTGACATCACACCCAGGTTTCAGCTCACCCACCTGTTCATTCTGCCACAGTAAAGAGTTTTATCATTGTTATCACAAGCACTTGTTCTTCAAAGGACTTCAGTGCCTGCAGTTCAGTACTTTGTCTTGTCTATTTACTCTTACTATGAAGGCTGGAATTTCCACCATTTCCTTTTCAACTTCCGCCCACAACTGGACATATTTCACAGTGACATTGCATTTCCTCACAGAGGACATCCATCCTCTTCCTGATCCTTATTGACCTGGAAAAAGTCACCTCCCATCTGCAGGACAAGAACTTGATTTGTTTTATCTATTTGGAAGAGGCAGGAATGACTGTAAATTTTCCATGAATAATAATCTTGTCCCTATCTGTGAAATGCCACTGTGATTGTAACCATGTTATGGATGATGGTGATTTTTTTTTCTGACAAGTAATGGAAAGGTTACAGATAGCAGCTCGTATGTTTAATCCTTTCAATGTACATCAGGAAACTTCACTCCTTCTGCAGAAATTGAATCTCTATAGGAAAGGAAAATTCTGTTCTTCATATCAAATCATAAAATACACACTACTACTACTTAAAGCAGAAGCAGCAGAAGCATGTAAATGGAACACTTACACATATATTCTAAGTGAGAAGGAAAAATCCATACTAAGCTGGACAATACCAGGTCATGACTCCAGTCTCAGAATGCATTTTAAAAAAAGTATGGAGAGACGTCTCAGCAGTTAAGCACTCATAATGTTCTTGCCAAGGACATGGATTCATTTTCCTCTTATACATTGGGCAGCTCTCAAAGACCTATAATTCCAGTTCCAGAGAATCAAACTAGATTGTCCTCTCCAGATGTTTTCTTTTCATTCTTCTCTCATATACTGCATCCAGACCACTCTTTTTCTCCTTCCCACTCAGTCCCTCCTTATTACCTCCCCTCCCCCAGATTGACTCCTCCTTCATTTCTCTTCAGAAAACAACTGCCTCCTCAGGGATATCAACTAAACATGCTATAATAAGTTTCAATCAAACTGGGCACAAACCCTCATTTGAAGGCTGGACGAGGTAGAGCATCTTGTTTGTTTGTTTTTAATGACATTCTAACTTCATTTTATCATTTTCTCTTGTGTTGAAAAAGATTGGATTTACTATTGTAGGTACTAGGATGTCTCTACATTATTGTTTTGGCAGAAGTTGTTGTTGTCTTGTTTTGTTAAAGAGAGAGAGAGAGAGAGAGAGAGAGAGAGAGAGAGAGAGAGAGAGAGAGAGAGAGAGAGAAATGAATCAGGCTGTTAACCTTGGCTGGCCTAGAAACTTATCATGAAGACCAGGTTACCTCAGAACGGAACTTGCCATGATACCCCTGCCTCCACCAAATGTTATTTTCCTTAGCTTTCTTATTATGCTGTGCTGTAGCTTGTTGAACTACAATTCCATTGTCAAGGCTGTGAAGTTAGGTAGAGAAAAATAATACTAAGAGATAAAAAGATTCCATGAACACTGCATTGTGTCATTTTCTTTCTTCTTTAACATCTGACAATCTTCCCTGCATTAATGGATTCCACCTATAGACATTGAAGGACAAATGAACTGTACGGTTAGTAAAGTAGGCTGGTATAGAACATTTGGCATAAGGTGAACAAAATTTTATCTTTCCTCAATTTGTGGATGTTATAGCCTGTAGAAACAGCTCTTCTAACCATTAGATATTTTCCTTGATAACCTAATTATGTTTTTATTGTCCTTTGCAGAAAAAATGGCATCAAGTGGAGAAAGTGTGACCAGAGCTATGGTGACGGTGACATCACTACCAATCTTGTTCATTTCCCTTCGTGATTACCCCTTCTCTTTAGTCCTTATTTTGGTGGTTGTGGGCTTGTTACTTGCTGATTATTAATTTAGCATTTCTTCAAAGAATACGAATGTGGCATTATGATTTTCAGCACACCTTCCAGTCACACTAACTTGTTTTATTTGGCTTTATTTGCATCTCTTTCTCAGAGGTGTGGGTGATTTCTGAATTTGTATCCTTCTACTTGCTACTGAAAGTGAGAGGTTTGTGATTTTCTTCACTCTTCCCAAATCTCTCATTCTCATTATTCAACTCCAATCATCTTTTGTCCTCAGCAAGAAATTCAATTTATTTTCTCTACATTATCTCTCTCAGTAAAGGAGACGGAAACATTTTTAAGTCCTGAAATGGAATACTGTACTCGTTGACATCAGGCGTTTCCATTTTCAAGTTTGATATTATGAAGCCACTGATAATTGGTTTTCTTATTGTTCTCATCTGCCCAATCAATATTTTCTTGTCAGTCAGATGTAAATTAGTAAGATTAGATTTCATATGTTCTTGAAGGCAGGATATCACAACACAATTTAGTAAGATTTTTTGCAATCAATATTCATTTGTACTGTTTATACACTAGAAATTACCTAGGGGGAAATGTCACAGGAATGTAGCCCACATCGCCTAAGTTTAGAGCATGTTAATCAACTTTTAGAATTCGGTTGCTCAGTGAGTAGAGAAAAGATCAATGTTTACTAAATGTTATTAACTTTTTAATAACTGTAATACATTTAGAAAATATATAAATTTAATTATGGAGAAATCGAAAATGACTAGTTGTAAGCAGAAATTTAGAAAAGCGAAATCCATTGGGGAATTAGAATAGGTTTCACCGGTGGATGAGAGGCGGGTAGGGCTGGGGGCAGGAGGAATCAGATGATGAGGAATTGGGAAAGGACTGGAGTTTGGACCATTACAGAGCATGGGTGAAACCTAGAGCAATGGAAACTCCATGAAATCTACGAGAGTAACCCTTGCAAGACTCCTAGTAATGGGGTGGTCATCCTCAATAACAGGCCAGGCCTCAAGAGGAAGACTTGGAATACCTAGCTAGTCAGGAAACCTTCCACAGATTGTCCTGACTGCAAAGTATTCTGGGACTGGAACTTAGCATAATCGTCATCAGAGGGACTAATGGGAGTAGGTGGAGAGTAGCAGATAGCCAAACATTAGGCACAGCTCCAGGAATCTTGTGGAGGATGGGCAGAAAGATGGGAGTTGAGGTCAAGGACACCACTGGACTAGGAAAACACGGCCCACAGAGTCAACAGCTAGCACTCATGGCTGCCCACAGAGATCAGGGAGCCTATAGTTGACTGACCTAAGTCCTCTGCAAATACGTTATGGCTGAATTGTTTGCTGTTCTTATGGGATTCCTAACGGTGGGAGCGGGGGCTGTCTCTGGGTCTTTTTGCCTGCTTGTGAGAACCTTTTCCTCCTACTGGATTGCCTCACCCATCCTTAACACGACGGTATGTGCCTAGTCTTATTGTTGCTTGTTATACCTGGTTTTATTCCTGTCCCTGGGAAGCCTATTATTTTCTGAAAGGAGGTAGGGGGAGGAGCTGTATCTGAAAGAGGAGGTAGGAGGAGCAGCTATGCAGAAGGGAGGGAGAGGAAACTCCCCTACAGTCCAGATGTAATTTAAAAAGAGAGAGAAAAGCAAGATACATATTGAATATCTATCTATCTATCTATCTATCTATCTATCTATCTATCTATCCATCCATCCATCCATCCATCCATCCATCCATCTATCTATCTATCTATCTATCTATCTATCTATCTATCTATCTACCTATCTATCTACCTACCTATCTATCTACCTATCTATCTATCATTCTATCTATTATATCATCTATCATTTTATCATCTATCAATCTGTCATCTATCTACCATCAATCATTTACCTAGCTATATTAGCTAGTTCTACATTTATATAAGATAGATACTTAAATACACTATGGAAAATTACACTGGCTTGAGTTATTGAAGTAATTCCAAATTTCATCAAGAAAAAAAAGTGTGACCTCTAAATGTATCTCACAAAATAAAAAATGAGACTTTGGGGATGAAGCTTAATAGTGGAGGATTTTGGTAGCATGTACAAGGCCCCTCTTCACTCTCCAGTGCCTCAAAAATTAATGTTCTTCTAAATTCTGCCTCTTGAAGTTCATCAAGGTGATTCTCATTGACAGGCACATTGACGGGACTGGTCGGTTTGGGGGAGAAGGGACTTTGTTGATCTTTTATCTTGTTGGTATTTTTGAGATGAAATATCAAATTCATTTGTAAGCTCTGAGTTTGTTTTGTCCAGAGCAAGATGGGACAAAGAGAAGATGCTGGAGTACACTTCATTTCCCAAGACTCAGCACCTCTTTTTACTCTCTCTTGGTCTGCTTTCGAATTTTATTTTGTTTTGTTTTGTTTTTTGTTATTGTTGTCATTTTGTTTGGGTGGTTTTGTGTTTGTTTTTTGGTTGTTGTTGATTGTCTGTGTATTTATTTAGTTTACACACAGAGCTGTATATGTGTAAGTGTGTGTGTGTGTGTGTGTGTGTGTGTGTGTATTGAATGATGGCTTGGATTCTCATATAAGAAAGAACTTGGTTTTGGTTTTTTGAGTTTTTGTCACCTTTATAAGTATTATACTCTACAGATGCACCCGTTTCTCTGCAAATTACATACTGTAATTTTTGTTTAGTTGTGATTAAAACTTCATTGTGTATATGTATTGCTTTTTTATTGTGTATCTGTCTGTTAATAGATACGGATTCCATTTCTTTGCCAGTATGAATACAGCCCCAATAAACATGTATATGATAATATCTCTGCGGAAAGATCTGGAGTCCTTGGGTATGTGCTCAGAAATAATAGCTGGGTCATAGAGTACATGCATGATTAACTTTTTGAGAGACCAATGTGCTGATTTCTACACTAGCTACACTAGCAAGCTTGCACTGCAACAGCAGTAAATAAATGATTTTCTTTCATACATTCTTATAAGTATTTTTTGAGCATTTAAAAAATTACCTTTGTTTGTTTTCAAAGTCCATATTTTATTTAATTATTTGATTGAAACTTGAAAAATAACCTGCTAAAACCGAATGAAAAATAAAACTTTCCTTGGTAAAAAATAAGTTTAAGGACCCTACAATGTGGCTAATCAGTCTCCCTACTGAGAATACAGAAGTAATTCAGTCTGAGAAGGGTGAGCACTAGAGGTCACAGTGAATTAGTAAACTATTTCAGAAAAATTAATCAAAAACTGTCCAAGAAAATAGCACAAAACAATAGACTAGCAGTAATTAAAAAAATTATTCAGTATTGACTCTTAGTTTTAGAGATCTTGATTCCATAATAAATAGACATAGGTAATTAATATGAGTTAGAAAACAACATTCATCTTTATATCGTCTCCAAGAAATACACTTCATTGTCAAAGAAAGACACTACCTTATGGTGAAAGGGTAAATAAAGGTTTTGCAAGCAAATGGAACTAAAAAAAAAAAAAAGAAAGAAAAACTATGCAGTTGGAGAAGGATCTCTCTGATAAAACAACCTTCAAAGCAAAATTAGTCAAAAGTGAAAAGAAGGATGGATACCCACTAACGAGACTCCATCAGGGAGTAGATGTTACATCTCTAAACACAATATTTACCAAATACAAATGGGACAATGAAAGCAGATTTAACAGGGAAGTTTATAGAGATAAGCACCAACTACAATATTTATGAGATTTGAGTTATAAATAATGTACCTAAGGGCTGTGGAAAACAACAAAACAACTCCACAAGAAAAGTAGACAATAAGACATCAAAATTGAGGCTGAAATTAGCAAAATATAAATGAAGCAAAATTACGAAAGCAAATTGTCAGTAAAACCAAAATCTCTCTTTTAGATTGATAAATTTTTAACCAAATTAACAGAAAGAGGGAGAAATCAAAATTAGTGAATATTAGATTTGAAATGAAAATATTACATTTGACACTAATGACACTAATCGGGAGGATTATAATGACATACTGTCAAAACTTTATTCCACCCGTAGAGATAATTTCTTGGACTGACTGGAAGCATCATCTGTCAATAAAATCTGTTTGACCAATGAGCTCAGGCAAGATTAGAAGACAGGACTTTAGGTAGAGAGAAAGAAATTCTCAGAAAATAGTGAAGCCCAGACACAGAAGAAGACAATCATATTAAACTGAGGGCAGGGTGACCATGCATGGTTACCAGGCATGACTTAGAATAAAATAGGCAGGTAATTAAATTATGAGCTAGTCGGAGAACACAGCCAAAGCTATTGGCTTTAGCATTTACCCATATATAAGAAGTCTCAGGGTCATTATTTCTGGGTACAAAATAGACAGGTACAAAAACACAAGGTGGCCCTTACTACACCATCTAATTGGAAAATTAAAAATAAATACATGAATTTCATAATGCATAGGACACACCAAAGATAAACTGAGAAGTTTGTAAAACCTTACATAAGCTCATCACATGCAGAGATTCAAACAGCAATAAAATTATCTTCCTATTAAAAAATAGAAAAATGAAAGCATGGAAAGAAAGAAGGAAGAAAAGAAGGAAGGAAGGAAGGAAGGAAGAAAGGAAGGAAGGAAGGAAGGAAGGAAGGAAGGAAGGAAGGAAACAGCCCAGAAGGATATACCACAGAACTCTACTAGCTCTTTCGAGAACTAAAATTGATGTTTCCCAAACTATTGCATGTAAATAGTATAGGAAAAGGAAATATTTTCCAGCATCATACTGATTACTAAACCAGATACAGAATAAAGATTAACAAAAACAATGAAAATTATACACCAAACTTCCTCAAGGACATAGATACAAAATTCTCAATAAAATATTTCAAACTCATAAAAGGCCACGTGGGGATGATATCAAGGAAAGGAGGATATAACCCAGGTGTATGGAGGGGGAAATGTAAACATAAAACAGAAAAGGTTAAATGGGGTGAAAGATGGGATTATTATCAGGGTACCATGAGTATTGTGAAAAAAAACAATAACTAATACCAAAGACCTTTGAAAAAGCCATATAGAAATCTACTACTGTAGAAGCTTCCTAAAATATAAACATATGTATATACACAACATACATGCAGGAATTTTAAGCAGAGTACCCTGAAAGAGTGAGACAATGTCATTTTTAGACAATATAGGCTATCAAATAAAAACTACAATACAACAACTAGCTAAATGTCAGCTGACTGCAAAATTCATTCTCCAACAAGACTGCCTTGTCTGGCCAAAGTGGGAGAAGATGTGCTTAGCCCTGTAGAGACTTGATGTGCCAGGACTGGGGGATACCCAGGAGGGCAGGAGGGGCCACCCTCTCAGAGGATAAGGGACATTGGGATAAAGGGGAAACTGGGGTTAAATAAAAAGTCCAGTACCAGGTATGGGTCACCTCTTTTCAAGAACGTGTGTGGTTAGGGCTTTCCACCAATCTCGTAAACATTTTAGGCCATTGTCATTGTTCTTTGTTGCTTTCTTGAAGATAACGGTAAGACCATATCGTGGGAAACACAACACACTTGTATAATAGAACACAGAAAATCAAATATACTGATCTACAGACTTTAATTCATACTGGCTAGTTTTCAAAATACATGTAAACTTCTGGGAGAGAAACTAATCAATAGTCTATCCCACCTATGATCCTTGCAAGCTACAGTGGGCTTGGGAAAATATGCACAGTGGTATAATCGTGGCAGAAATATTGTAGAACTAATCACCCGCTTTTTAATTTGATTTAAGTCCTGCTCTGTAAGATGGAATGTGTGCCAAATACGTTTAACTAGATAAAAATTTATGGGTAGCTGGGTCATAAAGTCTAGAAGGGAATAAATACTATTTTTCCACTAAATAGACATAGTGGTAAACATTTCACTAAATTCTTATCTAAAGATTCTTACCTAAAGATTAGTCTATCTCTGAAGCTCATCACAGTAGCTTTGTTTTGCCATCAATAATTATAAGGACAGAGACTCCAAACTGGTCAGCATATTATGAATAAGAGACTGTCTGAAATACTCGCCTCTAGATGAGATATAGGTATCATACCCATTCTCTCAAGGCTCAGGGATCATTGAGGTTGTAAGGCAGAAAGAATATAAGAGCCCAAAATAATGGCGGCCACAGTGAAACAGTATTCTCTGGACATGACAACACCACTGCACACAGGAGCTCACACAAGCTATGTCCACATGCATAAGGTATGTCCAACATCAGGCCAGCCAAATTCTCAACATGCATGGGGAAGGAAATCATAAAGTGGCATTCCTAGCCGAGGAGTCATTGGCATGCTGGACATGGAGTTAGTTTTGTTCATAGATGCATTCCTAAGAGTCAACCCATGTTACAGTTGATGGGTGAACTGGCATCAATTAGTAGATGTGGTGTCTATATAAAAAATTTAGCACATAAATTTGGGAGAGAAAAAGGATTGGATGGATAGGAAAAGAACTGTAGGAGAAGGAATGTGTGTATATTTTGTCAAAAGACATTTTAAGCATTATAAGATTAATAATTTAACTTAAATAATTAAATAATTTAATTTAAATAAGTTCCGAAAAAGGAAAAAATATATAGATTTAGGCAAGAATATTCTGAATAAAACGCCAACATGTATTCTGGCCCAAAGTATCAGTAAGTAAGTATACAAAATTGAAAATTTCCACAAAGCCAAGAAAATGACAGTAGAACAGAAAGACATCCCACAATTTTGGAGAAAATATTTACCACTTACTTTTAGACAAAGGGCTAATATCCAGAATTTACAAAGAACTGCAAAATGGAAACAAGAAAAAAACAGGGCTGAAGAAACAATTGAACACACAGACAAAAAAAAAAAAAAAAAAAAAAAAAAAAAAGAACCATGTCTGAGGTCATCTGGAAGTCTTGTTTCCTGAGACTTGCGGAGTTACATTCATTCACACTTGTCTGGATTCATGGATATTGTAAGAGCATGCAGAGACAAAGAGCTGTTAAAGATGGAACCTGGTATGCATTAGAAGTTTCTTTAGACATCATAAATGCTGACGTAAACTCATGTAGAGTACAATAGTCACACTGGTTTGCTGTACCACCTGCTGGCCTTCATTACCAGGAGGTAGCCCTGGATTTTGTGTTATTTTCCCTAGTCACACATGCATGTATAGCATGCCCAAGGACAGGATTCAGGACTTCCCAGGTCCATGCTTAAAACTGCCCCGTGAGGTAAGCAGTCCCATTGATACTTTATATGAGAAACAAATAGAAGCATTTAAAGAATAGAAAACTTTGCCTAATCATTAATGACTCGGTGAGAATTTGAACTCATACTCTGATTCCTAAGCCCAAGGTTTAGAAAAATCTTGTCAAGGTAGTGTGATAAGGACCCCTTGCCTTTGCTTTTAGCATAACACAAGAACAGAGATAACATAAAATTAAAGTGATATTCAAAAACAGGCCAAAATATAAACTACAGATGACACACATTTTGCCATCTGATGCCTGAAATGAAGGAAACAACTCTGGGTACTTTCAAAGAAACTAGACTGCACGGGGTCACCACATTTGTCTCACAATATCCTACTGATACCCAGTGCCAGGTTTCTGATTGAAAACAGAGGACGATGTTATAGAATTTGAGTGACTGCAACCACTCCCATATCCTTGTGTACGCTGAACTACCTTGTTTGTTTTTATTTTTAATTATGAATATGTATGAGTGTCTATCTATGTAGGGGTATGTGAACACCGGTGCTGCTTTTCACGGAAGCCAGAAGAGGGCACTGGCTGTTCTTAGGCTGGAACTAGAGGTAGTTTTTAGTTCCCGCCTATGAGTGCTGGCAGCTGAACTGTCCTCCGGAAGAGAAGAGAGTGTTCCTAACTGATAAGCCATCTCTTTCCAGCCCCAGAAATCTCTTACAGAGCATTGAGAATGATTCATATCTTGCAGCCAGAACTTGTGTCCAAGTGCCCATTAACTACATCTATGATATGCTCATTACCCAAGATCGTAGGCTGAGACAGAATATAGAAAACTAACCATCATGCCTCGGGGCTATATACAAGGACTACCAATAGTAGGAATTTTAGCAATCTCTCTCCTATAACTTGAACCAACAAACCAAAATCCCAACATGTAAGAGAATGACATTCAAAAGTTTAGGGGCTGCAGGAGGGGCTCCTTAGTGAAATGCTTTGTGCAAAAGCTTGATGATATGTGGTTATATCCAGAGCACTCGAATATAAAGTTGGATACAGTGCTTGTGACTGTAGCCTTAGCATGGGTGAGGATCCTGGGTGCTGGACTGCCCAAGACTCTAGGTGGTTAGAATCCTCTAAGTTAACTAAGAGACTCTCTCAGATATGTGGTAGGAAATAAAAGAGAAAGAGAGACACCCAACATGGACCTCTAGCCTGCACGCACACACATTCAATCGCTTAAGTTACTCTAAAGGTTGTGACATAGCAAAGCTACTTCAAAATGGCTTCAGAATAAGCATAACAGGAGACTTAAAGAGACAGAGTAATATATAACAAGTATAAAGGCAGAATTAATGAAATAAACTTTTCTCTTAGAAAATAATCTATTTGAATCCCTCCAAATAAAGATGTAGGTAAAATACATTCTATATATTTTATATAGTAGACAAACTCAAAAAAAAAAAAAAAGAGAGAATTAGCAAATGGGAAGGCTATGAAGGTGAAGCGTGGCCCTGCTCATCTTTCAGATAAAGAAAAATGATAGACACCACTGTTCTCTGGGAAAGACCTTTGAGACTCCATAATGTCTCAGGATGGGATAAATCTCCTTCCAAGTAAATTCCATAGACCAACCGAAATACAAATGCAGCGATGTGGTCCCATCCTAACCAGTGCAGATGCGAGCTCACCGCTACAGATGTCTGCTGCTGCGGGGGTTCAAGAAGGAACCTGAGATGCGATGAGCATAAGATGTCAGCAGATCGCAGAGGTGGAGAACATCCGCGCGTGCGCAGTTCTCCCTCTGCAACCCTCTATGTGAACTCGAAGAGTTCAGAGTTCAAACGAGAAAAGCACACTCGGCTTTGCTGTACAGAAGGACAGTTAATCACCAACATGGGGGAAAATGTGCCTGGAGAGTGATTCATGCGATGGTCCACACGTTCTTCATAAAGCTCAATTTCCCCTTGTTTTGTTTTTTTTTTTTTTTTAAGCAGTGTCAAAAGACATTTTCTTTTCATTTTCTGTATTTATTTGTTGCATTCCTGTACAACTCTAATCTGCCCAAGAATAAAATTAATTATGGCATTTTGGAGCAGGGAAGCTCTTTCTTTAAGATGTTAAAACCATGCACATAAAACATGAATCTATGTTTGCAGAGACTGCACATGCATGTCCTCTTTATATAAGTAAGAATTATGACTATAACACATACCAACGGTTTCCTTTTAGCTGAAGAAAACACTGAGCTCAAGGAAGAATTAGCATTTACAAAAAAGATAAGCACCTTCTTAAATACATAGAATTAAAGTGATACTATAGTTGATTTTAATTTTAAAAAGTTCTCTACAGTCCACCAATACAGGGACAGCAATGATAAAAGATAATAATTTAAGATTAAATGTGTAAGTGCTAAGCAGCCCTTTCTACCTTTTGTTCCCTGCAATTCACCCACTTCTAGAGGGAATCACATTCTTTTGCAGGACCTCTCTCTACTGTGCTGACTTTCTGAGCTGTGCTTAAAAAAAAAAATAGTAATAATGAAGCTGGCTTTTCTATTTCTAGTTTTTCAATAGGTTTGGAGGAAATAATAAGGAATGTAATTTTTTTCAGTCATAATTTTCCAAAGGTCCATCTCTTTCACAAATCCTCAGCGACACCTTTGCTTTATTTATTGGGAGACGTTCAAGGCTTTCAAAACAATGCCCACATTTTCTTGCTATTCACATCGACTTAACAAAAGGCCTTATGAAATATATTCCAGGTACTTTGGGGGGGCCGGGGGAAAGAACACAATTTTTCAAAACATGTAAATGGAAAAAAAAATCATTGTTTTTCTCCCTTAAAAAGAAAATCCGTTTCTGGCAGCATGAACAAACAGGAACTGTGTCCACAGGGATACAGGGCGAGTGTAACAGGTGGCGAGGGCACAGCGAACATAGTTCTCTCAGCAAAGAATGCATCTGAGACATTTTGCTTTGATAACCCAGCTCGGGTCACATGACAGGACGAACTTGTCTTTCTTGTGCATAATCTCCGTACAAAATGCAAGCCTAGGGCTCAGTGCAGCCAGGGGTTAACAGGTTTCCATAAAGTTTGCAAAGGCAGTTAAGTAATGCTTCAGAATTGCCTTGGAAATGAAATCACCTTCCAACACGCTTACATGTCCTCTTCCCTTTCACTACAGGTTTGCAACTTCATACTGACTGGGTTTTTTTGTTTGTTTGTTTATTAATTTACTTTTAGCAAACAGAAGATTCCAGATAAAAGGCGTCTGTCCCCCACCCCCACCCCACCCCTCCCCTACCCCACGTAAATTCTGTGCTTTAAACAAGTAGACAAAGCTGAATTATCTCTCTGCTTTGGGAAACATTTTAAAGATTGTGAATCACAGACCTAAAAACTTCATCAAATCAACAAACGGATGATAGAGGCGCTTCATATTATCTGATAATATCAATTGCAAATATTATGGTCGGAAAAATTGATTTTTCTAAGGAAGTGAACAACGCAAAGTATATTTTAGTACTTATTACAAATGTAATTCAGAACATGAAAAATTGTTTTCCTCTGCTCACTTTCCTAGGCACGCTAGCAAGCTAAGATTTTCTTTGAACAACACCAGCAAAACATATTTAAAATAGGATTTAGGTATGTTTAAACAGGGAATTATTCTCAACTTATACGGCAAGGTTTTTTGTTGTGCCTGGTTGGTTTTATTTTAGAAAACATGACCTTACTAACTTCTAAGGTATTTGCGCGGAAACAAAAACTTGTCTGCCTCATTGCAACATGATTCTTCCAAAAGAAATGAGTGCAAAGTCGCCAGCACACCGTGTGAGAAAACACGATCAGCAAAGAACAAAAGAAGTTTGCACGCTGCTACTCAAGGGCTTTTAAAGAATCCTTCCCGGGAATAATACACATAAACCACTGGGAAGGGACCTGGGAAATCAAAGTACACTTACGTTTCAATGGGTAAAGATGTACTTTCTTTCCTATTTTACATTAAAAATAAGAGGGAACAGCAGCAGTCTTCGCTGGCTGGCAGTCTGCTAAACATAGGCCCTGACCCTTCTGGCCAGGAACGGTCACACAAAGCTCTTTCCATAGGACCGTGCTGCGTATTCCTGAGAGAAGGCAGAGCCCAGTGACACAGAAATTGGACTAAATGCAATGTTTACACATATCCCGGCTCTCCTTTCTTCCTCGTCCCTGCCACATATGATTTGCCTAAATCAATATTGACTCTGGTTGCAGAAAAGCAGGTCTTAACAACAAAAGAAAATCTGGAAGAGAAAGAACAGACAGGACGCGACAAGTACTCTATTTCTCTTCTCGGATTGCAAATATCACGTGAAATCAAGCAGAGACAAAGCAAGCGGCAGAGCTCCGGAATTTCTAAGTATTCTGGATGGCTTGTTTCTCCCCGCCCCCCCAAAAAAGCAGAGCAGATTTCTTAACTTTTATTACAACCCAGAAAGAATATTCGAGTAAAATCTTAAATCTGCACTCACCATGTGAAAGCAACAGTTGCAGTTGCGTGGAGTAAAAGTGTGTGCGTGTGTGTTTGTTTGTTTTTTTCCTGCCCCTGTTCCATTTCAGTTCTGACTATAGTTGTCCAACAACCAAGAGGCAGGAGCTGCCACCCAGAGGCCCCGGTCCAGTCCACGATCTGGTTCCTTTTGCCTGTCAGCCCGAGAGCTGGCTTCTGCCGGCTGCAGCTGTGCTCTTTGCTGAAGTTCTAATATCATCTCCATATGTTTCCCACCGCCGCGTATAGGTGATCTGGCCTCTCAGTTCCCTGAACAACGCGCTGCACAACTCTTTTTTTTTTTTTTTCTCCAGGTGAGTCTGTGGGAGCTGGCTTTAAGTCTTCCTCGCTCAAGTTCAGGAGTTCTTGGTGGGAAGTGGGTGAATGGAGAGAAGCCTCTGTCTCACTACAGGGGAACTCGGGCTGTAATCAGAATGCGAAAACTTCCTCTCTTTTTTCTTGCCTTGCGTGGCTGAGCCCTGGTGCCTCTTTTCACAGAACTTCGGAATGTACGGGGCAGGACGCAAAGGGGCCCTGCCAGACAAGCCTTTCTCAATCAATTAGCCTGCAGCCATTACTTGTGACCTGAGGTCACACAGCATAAGTGTGTGGGGTGTGCCTTCGGGGGTCCCCAGGCTACTGATTACAGCTTAGATAACCAAGGCCCAGCAGACACTGGATTCTAGAAATATTTTTTTTTAAAAGAGTAAACGTGCGAAAGATGTAAAGGAAACCAAAGATAAACCCCTGAGTGTTCTTTCTGAGTAGGTATTGCTTAATTCAACGAATTCAAAACAATACTTTTTAACAGTAGATCAAACAGAAGAGTAACACATCTCCTTTATATTATATGCCTGCAGATGTGGAAATGACAAGAGTTCATATAGACAATCACGTGATTGCCAGCACACATATCCCTTGTATCACATGGTATCAAGCATAGGTATTATGGTTTTCCTTGAGACTTTTAAAGAATTTTAATGCGGATTAATTTTAATTAATTTTAATGCAGCTATCCACAAAGTTCTCGGTACCTAAGGAAATGGCTTCACTTTGAGGCCTTGACATGCTAACTCCTGGTGAGATTTCCGTGCCAAATTAACTTCACAAACTCTCTTCTCTTCAGAACTATATCAGTCACAATTTCCTCCGGTTTAGAAGAGTGCTTCTCCACTTCAGTGCATTTTAACTGGGAATTCATAAGAAAAATCTATGACACCACGCTAAGTACACATGGACCACTGTAAGAGTGTATCTGCATGTTATACATTAAGTTTTCGTAGTCTTCAAAAACACTTTCCAAGAATAGCTAGAGCATCATTATCAAGTTTGTGATGAGGAAGTATCGGGTAATTGTACTTCAAAGGAAACCCTTTCTTTGAATGATTCAACCAAATTAAAGAGCTCAAGTTTTTACAGTGATTAGATTAGACACCCCAGCCCCGTAGCTGTCACTCAGAGATAGAGATAGATGCCTGAAACTCCGTCCTTCATCCTGTTCACTAAGTAACTCCACAGGTATAGAAGGCATCGCCCAGTCCAGCCTGCTGGGAAATTCCTTTGGGTGGCCATCTCTGAGCAAAACTGAGCTAGCTTTAATCAGTTATCTGATATGAAACAAAAAAAATTAGACAAATTAAAATGCACAAGTTATGAAATTGCAACTCAATAAGACTTTCTAATAGATAGAGCGGAAGTTTTTGAAAGAACAGACACAGGGAATATTATTCTAAGTGGTGAAGTTAGCCCTGGGTGGGATTTCAGGAAGAAACTGGGGTTTCCACTTTCTCAAATATGAAACATGAGTTCTTGGTATATCGCCTCTGGATAAGTTTTAGAAAACAAAAAAATAAAACATGATTGACATCTTTCTGTGAATCCATCCTGTCTGTTTGGCATACTGAAATGGAACATCACTGAAAAATAGACCTTGA